>JANDEH010000011.1:9847145-11097145 GCA_024610705.1 Tetragnatha versicolor | reverse complement strand
TGCACTGAAGATGTAAGGAAGCACAAAGGGCAAGCGAAAAAGAACCAAGAAGGTTCAGGGATTTTAAGGCAATTTCTCTCACCGGCACTGGTTTTGATCATAATTCCATATTGGTGTGATAAACAGGTTTTATGTTATTGAATGAGAGTAAGTGTTTTGCTCATTTAGTTAATATGAAAATTGTGATAATATGTCCAAAAGCACTTTTGAACGTAGAAAAGATTTGTAATTGGAAAACAACGTTGGAAAATGTTGATGAAAAAGTTAAACAATTGTATGTTTTTAACTTTAACTTATATGTTTGGTATGTTTTTACTTTTACATTAGTGCAAATAAACAATGTCGTCTCACCTTTTGACATAATGTTGCCCAGTCAATTCAATAGAAAAAGATTGCCGTTGTTTCAGATATAAATATTGAAAAAGAAAATCAACTCTTTATTTTCAAAATGAAAGATAAGTGAAAAATTGATAGGAGGAATTTTCAAATTTCTCCATAAAAATCTTCAACGGGATTCTTAAGATATATCAAAATAAAATAATATAACTGAGTTACTATATTTGCACTATTATATACCTCATACTGCCCTTCTCATCGTACCCTACTCATGTATCTGGTTCCTTTCTGCCTGACCAACACCCCATCCAACCTTTCAACAGTTCGTGACTCCAGCAAAGCAAAATCTATCGCCGAAGACCCCAAAACAGAGCTTCTTGTTGTGTTCCCTAAACATTCACGTCGATAACAGACAAACTGTCCGGACCACAGAGATACAACTTAATGGCTCAAGAAGAGATTCTGCAGATCGATATAGGAAAAGACCCTGTAATTGCCAGCAACAGAGCTCCCGTTTGCTACCTGGGTGGGTGCCCTCACAGGGTGGCTTAACCCCCCTCCCTTTGAAAGAGGGTACCTGAAGCTTCTGTGAGAATTTAAGTGGCTCTTAAATCAACCGGACTTTTACTTTCCACGAGGAGAAAGCGCAGGTAGACTTAAAATGCGACTTTGTTATCGTCGGTAGTTTTATTTTTGTTAAGTTTCATTAGAAGTTATACGGTAGGAGAATAAAGATGAAACTTGGTTTCGAGGAAGGAGAATGCTGTTAAGAAGGTATAATAAAGATATGCGCTCAATAATGCCACAATTAGGGAAAATAAAGCGGGATTTAAGAGCTGGAGGTTGTAAGAACGTTGGGGTCGTAAAATAGGTCGCACTGCAAAATTTAAAAGTTAATTATGAATGCGACAACTTCTTTAAGTGTATCTATTTTAGGAAAAGCGTACTCTGGACTTTTTATGGAAGGGAATTTTAATGATACACGAAAAACACATTAGAAAATAATTTGTATTATCTGGTATGCTAAACAGTCAAAAAGGATAAAGACTCCTGACTGCTAAACAACAGCAAGCGTATTTAATGAGATACTATTTATACAAACATAAAAAATTGCTAAGTAAAAAATATACATTTTAAGATTAATGCTTTTAATTCTAACACCTTGCGACTATGTATTACCTACAAAAAGTCGTTTAAATAAATACTAAATACCTAATATATCTATAATACCTTATTTTTGCTAAATTATTTATATTATATTATATTATTTATATAAGACGCAGGGACCGACTTACAAGTTTGGAGGCTCAAGGCATAGGACCATTTTTTGGGACACCCAACGTCTTAAAATGAAACTTAAATTTATTTGATGAAAAATAACAAAATCATCTTTAATCCAATGCTTAAAAATTATTTACTGGCAATCTTTAAAAAAGCTTAGTCTATTCATTTTAAATTTATTAGTTGATAATTTTTTTACACTTTTAAGCGTTTTTGAGGAGCCCCTTTGAAATAAGGGCCCTGGGGCAAGTGCCCTGAATGCCCTCCCAGAAATTAGGCTCTGTATAGATGACGTTTATATCAGACCTATCAAAATTTAATTAAGAGTACAGAGATCATAAGCTGGAATCGAAACACCTCCAGCCTATTAAGAACTGTCCTCAGTGATTTTTATCAAACATATTACGCTATTGTGTATCTAGAGACAAGACTACCATCTTAAAAAAGAGAAAAAGTCACATCGCTGGAGAAATAGAAGAAGAGGTCTATAGATTATCAATGTCTTATCGGCTTATACAAGTCACCAAAGAGCTAACTAATTGGACTCTTGCTGTTCAGCAAATAGGCATGTTTGGATAGAGACGGCAAAAGGAAGGCCTCCCAACGGGTAAGAACTTTGCAGATAAACATCAGCCGAAGTGTCTTAAATCCTCAGGTCGATAATGTGTCACTGTTTTGACAGTGTGATTTTTATTAGAGTTCCTCAGGATAAAAGACGATTGAAGGAAAACTAGTTTTATCCGAAAAATGTGACTGGAATTATGCTCTGTCATTTTGTTTTCAAGGTTTTTATTTGACGTGAACAGATTGGTTCAAATTGGAGGTATCAAATGACGATGATGAAGATGATATTGCCATCGATAAAAGCTACATATTTTAAGAGAAAAAGGCAAACATAGTAACGAGCTTGTCAAATATAAAATGGAAGATACTCAGGGATGAGATTGTCAAAAAAGCAAAGTCTGAAAACTGCAAGAATCAGTAAGAAGATCGTAAACCAAACCAAATAAAATTACTTAGCTGCCTCAGATATGAAAATTGACCATAGAAAAAATCCTCATAAGCCAAGAACACTCACAAAAAATTAAAAATATGCAGTTTATAGTTGAAAATTACAGTTTAAAAGCTGATTTTTTTCCATTAAAAGTCTGAAATTTTTGTCGAACAGTTTTTAAAAGTCTGAAAATCCTACGAAAGTCTGAAAAATCTCATCCCTAGATACTTCACAGTAAATTTTGATTTATGTATTAGTCTGCATGAAATTATATTAAAATGCGGTTATTGGTGGTAGTTATTGGCATTGGCAAGGAATTATTCTTGACTGCTGTGGTGACGCATGTAGTTGGATATATTTGTGTTTTATATTCCTTTAATGGTAAACTATGTTAGTGAAAGACAGCTTTGTTCCAACTGTTTTTGAAACATCCAGTGTGACAAACTTCTAATCGACAACAAATAAAATTTTATTTCAAATAAGTTTTCCTTTTTAAAAAACAAAGATAAGTGCATGCATAAAAGGACAGGATTCTGTCGCCATCACAAATCAAAGTAATACAATTCAGATAGCATGAAAAGTCAATAAATGTGTGCCTCGAATTAAAAATAAACTTCAACAATACTTAAAAATTGTCCCTAATCTTGAGAGATATCACTTCACATTCACAAAAAATACAAATAAAACAGACCAATTTTCAAAGTTTACCAAGAACCGAATAAATCAAAGTAATCCGATTTCATATTTAGATAACTTAAATATGAAAAGTCATTAAATGTGTGCCTCAAATTAAAAATAAACTCAGACTCACAAATTGCTCATAAGCTCGAGGGAAATCAGTTAACATTCGCAAAAAACATCAAAACAGAGAAAAATTTCCAAAGTTCATCAAGAACCGATTAAATCAAGAAATATGAAAACTCATTAAATGTGTGCCTCGAATTAAACTCAAAACTCACAAATCGCTCATAATCTCGAGGGAAATCAGTTAACATTCGCAAAAAAACATCAAAACGGAGACAAATTTCCGAAGTTCACCAAGAACCACACCACCAACAATGACAAACGACCCTATTCATGAGCCCACATCAGCTATGCGACTCCCAAACCTCACTCTAAGTTCAGGAACCCCCAAAATAATACGAAAGGCGATTCCAATAATACCAAAAAAAAGGTCGGGGTCAAGAAAAAGGAAGCAAAAGTCCTCTCGTCTCCCCAATTAACCGAGTCATTAGAGATGTGTCATTAGCTGAGAGAAACGTGTCATGCGCGTGCTTGCCTATTGGACTTGGGGACATCTCTCCTCTTCGACATCATCAAACACCGGCGACATTCTATGTAATTGCGACCGCCAACCCCCCTCTCGTTTTCGTATGCGAGGTTCGGACTTAATGCATAATTTGTGTCTGTGGTGCCCTCGGGGAGTGCTTTTATTTTCTGACACTTGTGTCCATAGGCTGGGGAAGGCTAATTAAAGAATTAGACGGTTTAGTGTCGGATCGGAATCCTTGATATGGGAGTGAATGGAGGGATCAATGTTGTGTAGGGGGTATGAGGGGGTAGTTGACCTAAATGTTGATGATGATGGTGAGAGGGAAGATTTTGGGATTTTTGTTACGGTTGGAGACGAGATTTTTGCTGAAATGAGGAATTGCTGTCGTTTGGCAAGCAATTATATCCTTTTGATGAAGTTGGGGATTGTTATTATGATTTTTTTCCTCCGTGGGGCATTTGTGATGATGTTTTTAAGGGATAAAATAGGAATATCAGTAATTATAATCTAAATAGAGTTATTGATGAAAATAATAAGTCCAATTTCAATAAGAAGCAGTTGTGTGTAAGAACAGTATATAGTGTTCGAACACTACACTGTTAAAAACAGTTACTTAACACAACTACTTTAACTTAAATCTACATGCAGGGGTGCATCTAGAAAGAAATTGGGGCCGAAAACGGCCCCTTCACAAAATTCCGACCCTCAAAAACGGCCCCTTCACAAAATTCCGATCCTCAAAAACAGCCCCTTCACAAAATTCCGGTTCCCAAAAACGGACTTTAATCAATCTATACGCACTCGCTAAGTGTAATTTTATTTAAAAAATAATATATTTATTGAAATAGGACCTTATTTTAGAATGAAAAATTATTTTCACAAAATTCAATTCCTTTTTTCACAAAATTTCCTAAAACGGCCCCTGGCATAAAATCCTGGATGCACCCCTGACATGATACTACATTCCGATAAAGAATACAAGTGACGATACAGATAATGCCTTTACAATACTTGGCCTTGCATGACCTTGCATAGAATTTTAGGGAAACGTAAGGATTTGACATTTAAAAAATATCATCAACAAATATTATTTAGGTCTCTGCTATAGAGGACATTTCTTAATGTCAGGCGTAATATTCAATCAATTCAATTGTTAAAAAATCGCGTCGAGAAATTACCGTTCTTACTATATGAATATTCAAGCAGTCCTCTTTTAGATTTTTGATATAAGGAATTTTGGTTGTAAATATGAATCAAAATATTTAATAACAATTTATTTCAATATCATAATTTTCCGTTGTTTAAGTTTCAAAAATTTTAAGTGAAAATAAAGGGGTAAAAGCGCTTACTTCTTTTAACACAATAAAAAAAAATATGCAAAAAAAATATATATGTAAAAAAAATATATTAAATTTCAGAATATTAGGTACAACTGCACCTTTCAATCCGATCAGGAGGAAGCTCCTCAGTTCAAAGACCGCGAAAGCTATGCGTACCCAAAGATACAATGTCATATTATAAATCTTCCTTGATTATTTCCCAGAAAACCAAACGCTCAAATAGGTAATTAAGAAGAAAAACACCCGAGCAAAGTACATCTCTTAATTCTACTTAACCAAACTAATAGCCCCTTAACCAGCTTAATTATCCCACGCGTTCTAAATGGTGACATAATAAACGATGTTTAACGGCCACGTGAACAGAAGTAAATGAGCCACGCGCAGTCGCAATGCCATGTCCGAGTATGTAATCATTTGACAGAGTTGTTAGGAAAAAAAGGATTCGACTCCTATAAGCGTGATTAGCTTTATAAAAAACTCCCATTATTAATGGCACATTCCAATACGATGTCAAGCGGCGTGTATAATTACAGCTATACAGAAACCCCAGGAGCCACTATAGAGAAATGTGATTGATCAGAATTTAAGGAAATATGTCCACCTAGGTCATATATGGATTCCTTTACGTGAGTTGCATATAGGGAGAGAAGGAGCAATATTCAGATGAGAAATTGGCCAGCAATGAAGATTAATTTAAATACGAGGTTAAGAAATGTTGGAAGAGCGTTATGAAACATTGATGCTATGGGAGTTTTCGCTTTTTTTATCCGTGCTGTTATTGGTGCGATAAATAAAAGGAAATTGACCTGTCTTACGGGTGTTGCTGCTGAAATACCGAGTAATGTGTTCCGAGAATCGAGTGCTATAATCATCCATAAATCTCTTCGATTTCTGAAGCTGGGATCGAATCGCCTCCATTAATTTTACATAGATTTGGAATCGATTATTAGGGTGGGGCTATTCGAAAATGCAGATTGTTATTAATTCACAAGTGAGAAATTTTTGTTAGGAACAGGAGAAACGTGATTAGGGAGTTTTGTCTTACGTTAATGCATAGGTATCTTCATGGGGTATTTGCTTTTACTTTTATCCAATGAAGAAGAATGGATGAATTTATTTCTTTTAGAAATATTTTGATTTTTTACGATTATCCACTAACTGAACGTAATTAGGCTCAGAGTGGCCAATCCCTTTTGGTGTCGAAATTCCCTAACCATGTTTTTTAAAGAAATCATCATGCTTTTACAATTTTAATATAGTATATGTTATACATCATTTTTATTCACTCAAGTTTTTTATGAGCTGGGTCGTGCACACCATCGAACACAGTCGTGTATAGGCGTATAGCATAGTCAAGCGTTAGAGAAATTATTATCTCTCTTGACGCAATATAAAATAACCATTACAATCTTCAACTCATTCATTCACGAGTTTCAACATTTCCTAAATATGTGGTAATTAATTCAGCTCTTATATCCCAAATTATGACTGTTAATTTCAAAACCGTACCATTTTTTTCCATTAATTTTTTTATTTATTTGAGTAAACCTAGACTTTCCTGTAATCTCAAAATTTCCTAAGTATTCTCCCGGTTTTTCAGTTTTCATAGGTAGCCATGCTGATAAGCTAAAATTTGTCTTTATATATCCTTAGTACAATCTGATTACTTTATCAATCGCTTTCAAGCTAAGTTTTCATACAGAATATTATTTTTGTATTTTGCTCACAAAAACTTTTGCTAAAATAGAAGCAAACATTCATATTTTTACAGTTACTCCATCAGGATACGCATAGAAAGAAAAGTCCATTAAGTAACCAACAAAATATCGCTAAAATAAGACATTAAATCATCTGAATTAATCTTAATGGCTTTTCAATGACCAAGATAATCACGGCATTAGAATACGATCTACGCTGAATCAAGCATATAAAGAGTAGAGATAGACTGATAGACACATCCTTTACTGATATCATTACATTGCTAAGCAATTACAAAGAACAATTTGTACCGCATCGTGAATACCAACATATAAAGATGCACTTACGATAAATTTTATTGTTTTGAAAACGACTTAACGAACACTCTATAATAAAACGTCTTTAATTGAGACCTTAAATGTAATAATCGACTATTAAAGCCGTTATATAAAAAAACGAGTTAGGTATTTTTGTAATAATCATGGAGGAAAAACTAATTAAGTACCTACAATTATTTTATGAAAAAAAGCTACACCATTCACTATTGCTTATGTAGAAGTCCGCTTGAATCATAAGGATTTATAAAGCCTGTATTTAGTTGCGTACTATTTAACAGTAAAGTGAAATTTTGAAAGATTTTATAACTTCCGAAAATAATCATTAGATTTAGGAAATGTTGTTTAACAATGATCTTTATAATGCAGTCAGAGATGAATGTTAGGATTATCTCTCTAAAATTTTAGGAATTTTTTAGTGAATTAAAGTAAAAATATAATCCTCAACTCACATCTCCTTTGTAACGTTGTGGATAACTCTATAAAGATAGTACATAAATAGCAGTGTAGTAAGAATAATTTACGCTTGAAATGTAGTTTATAAACTAAAAGACAGAACTTTCTCTTTCTTTAAAGCCTCCTTAAAATTTTCAGTCTTCAAATATAACTTAGAAAACAATGCTCGAAAGCATAACTTACACTCTTAAAAATGAACTAAGTCACAAAAAAGCTGCTCCTGAAGTATACCCAGCAGGTATAAGAGATGCCATCCAAATCACCTTTAAACAACCTGTCAGTCCCAAACGGCCTTTAAATTTTCACTAAGTTAAATTATGCCAAAATGTTTAATAGCTCGTCTAAAACGTGGCTACCCTACTAATAATGCATTTTAAATATCCCCTCCAGATCTTCTTTATGTGTTCTGGTGAGGTCGAAAGGTCTGGGCCGGAGCATTGTTTTTTGGGGAGGGTCTGGGTAATGGCCATTTCAGCCATTATAATTTTTTTAGATGTCCAAGGGAATGCGTTAAGCTGATGACAGAACATCAATTTGTTTGGTGTTCGGTAGCTAGAACGTGAGGGGCGGGGTTCGGGTATGTTTGTCGTTGTTAGTTAGGGTCATGAGGTATTTTTATGGAGAATTCGTCGTTGAAAGATGCTGTGACCAGGTAAGGGAAGCTAAAAGCTTGATAATCTATGAAAGTAATTGAAATGAAAGTTTCAATTCATTCATGATTTCACTAGTGTAAGATTATAAAAAAGACATTAAGTATTTGTTTAACCTTATGTAAAGGGAGAGTAGGGATGATACTTTCTTTTCCCTTCGTTTCATGCATGTTGTGTGAAAATTATATCCCTTTTCGGTATCCATATTAAATAGCTATGTTTATTTTAAATAGTTAATATTAGAGGCAGATTTGTTGAAATAACTAAGTAGATCAGTAGCTAGCATAATAAACAAATTTCAACGATGAGTAGTTAGTGTTATACGATTCTTTTGGAGCTAAGCTGTGCAGATACGAGTCAAAAAATGTGTTCTTACAATAAAATGCATAACATTGAATTTTGGCTCTAGTGCAGAAATCATGGAGAAACAGTTTTAATCGTTAATCGTAACAACAAATGAATCGTCAGTTTGAAGAAGGGAATAAGTCCAAAAAATGACAAATTGACTTTTTGTGCTCAAATCGACCTCCACGCTTTATTCTACACATGGGTGAAAAGAGGGGAAAATGAACTAACCCCTATAGGGAGATATCGCCCCTTGAAGTTGTGAAATCTATGTCCATTCATTGTATTTTTTAAGTTAATTTGGAATTATAGTTTATTTGTCTTTCTTTTCATATTCTTTGTGCTGTAAACTAAGTTAAAATGAAATTTTCTCTTAATTTCAATGTTTTTCAAACTTTTTTATGCAGGGAATGTTTGACTCCATTTATATTCACTCACTCGATTGATACTGCTTTAATAACTCAGTTGCACTAAAATTTTAAATTATATTTGTCATTCTTTTTATTTCACCCTTTTGTGGTGTAACATAAGGAGAAATATAATTTAAATGTGAATTTAAAGGTTTTTTTAAAGGTTTTTTCATCAGAAAAATTTCATGAGGTGGAAGAAGGGAATAAGTCCATCAAATTATTTTGACTGTAAAATATATTTGAATATACTTATATTTGTTTTGATGATTGCTCTGTTTTCTAAATAGGGTTCTGAACTTCCAGAAAAAATTTGGTGGTTATACAATGAATATTCCATTACTTATACAGTTTTTTTTTTCGATTTTCTCAAAACTTGGGTTTTGGACTTATTCCCTTCTTCCAACTGACGATTCAAATTTGCTTTTGATATATACGAAATAAACGGTTTCTACCTTATTCAAAGGCATCTTTTTCTTGAAACTTTTCAAGACATCAACCCACATGCTTCTGAGGATCAATCAATATCCTCCTATTCCTACCTCACATAAAAAACACTACAATTTGAATCTGCCTCTGCTTAATTTTTAGGTTCCGATATGCACTAACTGGTAACTGCAACTCATGAATGGAATGGAATCTCGGAATGGAATGGAGACTCGGATGAGGAGTTGTAAACTGACATCCAGATCCGCCCATGTCATTGAGGAGGAATTAAATGGGTGGTTAGAATCACAAAGGGAGGGAAATAAGTCACTAAGTGTAATCGGAGCCCCAAATGAACGTATGTTTAATCGTGAATGGGCGTAGTGGGTAGTCATTAGAAATCAGACGAATGAATCTGTTCAGCCATGTTTGGTCACATCTGTTCCAAATCAGGATGAAATTGAAAATATTCAGATTTACCAGATGACGAGTTTTTCTGTGCTAGCTTGTTTACAGGAATGTGGACAATTTTCTGAGGAAAAGGAAGTTTGAGATAATTGTGAATGACCAATACATTTCCTAAGACATAAATAAAGAACGTCTAGTTTTGTTAAAAAAAAACTATGCTTCTCAAGTTGAGAATGGAAATAATAAAAAGCAGGGTTGAAAAAAAAACAGGTTTTTTTTCAAAAAACCAAAAAAACCGGGTTTATTTGGTTTAAACCAAGTTTTTTTAGATTTTTTTTCAGAATAAGTTATTTTAGCAGTGATGTTTGAAATTGAGTTGTAAATTAGACATTTATTTTAGGGGTTGTTTATAATTGATAAATGATTTGCATATTTCAATTAATTAATTAATTAATTAAAGTTAAATTAATTTGTTTAAAAAAATAATTTTTGTTTTTAAAATATTCCAATTTGAATATCTAATTGTATCGTAGTGAATAAAAATCAGTTAATTTATCTTGGATAAATGGTTGAAATAGTCAAATTATTAATCTTAATTATATATGGATTAATTTATGAACTTAAGAAATTTCTTTAGAAAGAGAAAATTTTATTTTTTAAATAAGAAGTAAAAGGGAAATGTAAACAACTAATGTTAATTGAAATTGGATAATTGATTGAGATAATTAATTTGATTAATTATTAAATGGTAAAATAATCAAATTCATTATCTTAATTATAAAGATTAATTTATGAACTTAAGAAATTTCTTTAGAGTACTTTTGTGTATCTTTAGTTACTCTTTGAAATAAAATTTCATTTTAAAGGAAATTAATAAATAAACTATCTCTTGCAACAAATTTTTAGTTTTACTTAAGCATTTAAGGTTAGGATTCAATAATGTTCCTCAAATTAAAAAAATTTTTGATTTTTAATCACCTTAAAATGTCAAAATTTTGATAAACCTGACCTTTTTATTTTGTGCAAAAGATTAAACTTAATAACACTTTAAAATATCCTGAAAATATTTTATAATTTCTAAAAAAAAACCAAGTGGTTTTTTTGGTAAAAAAACATTTGGTTTAAACCGTGCCAACCCTGGTAAAAAGTTTTTGAAATTGCCATGGATGTCAATGACTCGATAACCATTAAAGAAGCACTTTACTTTTGACTTTTTTAATAAAAATGTGTCCTACATAAAGAATTATAGAATCCCAGAAATATATTGAAATCCCAGAAATATATTGGAATCCCAGAAATATAATCACAGATTTCATGTATAAAATACAGAAACCAAGATGGGATTAATTTAAACACTGTCCATTCTTTCCAAGTTATTTAATAATGGCAAAAAAATCCCTTTTAAAAAAGTGCACCTTTTATACCAGAGAGCAAGAGCAATATAGTGCTTAAAATATTTGGCTTGATGTATATATCGCTTTAATATTTTGTCTGTGGTACCGCAATGGTGGTTTGGAGTGTGGTTTGGCATTTCTGAAACCTCAATAAAATTCTTAGGTCGTGATTCCTTTTCTCTAGAAGCCCAAAGCTAAAAATCTTATCCCATTGTTTCTAAAGTAAAGACAAAAGAGATCTAGCTAAGGTTTCTTCAATGACAGAGCAACATGTTATTATGTCTCAGTTATTTTGTGAAAGAACTGACGCTACATAAGAAAATTCGGCAGTGATTATAAAATCATCAATGTCTTGTCATGAAAGAAACACCCTATCGGTGCATTCCTATATAAGAAATTAGACCAAGGTCTATTATTTTAGCTGACAGCATCTGGATTGCAATGCTATAATAATTGTGAAGGAAAAATTAGTTAGAGTTATAAATTCAAAAGGATATAGAAAATATACATTTATTTAAAAATTAAGTTTAACTCAAGAAAGAATAAGAAGAAAATAAACTGAATGCATATAAGTTTAATAATTTGAGGCTTTATGGGTCATATTGGGACATTCTGCGCAATAATTTATAGAAGTGCCATTTAAATATGTAATGTTCCTTAATTACCAATGTAAGTATAGTTTCTAAAAACACAGGACCAACTAAGTAAATTTAAGAAACCAGTTTCATTTGAAGAAGACAAATAATAATTATTAGGAAAGTTAAAAAAAACACTGAAATGAGATTTTTTAGTTACACTAATGTGGTTATACGAAAATTATCAAAACTGCCTTTCAATAAGAGATAAACTTTTATTTACTTTCCTTTCATCTACATCTATGAGCGAACTCATCTTCAACGTTACTCAAAACACTATCTTAAATATTTGACATAAAGAGAGCAGGTTCATAAACAACACTACTCCCGTCAAGTGAAGCCCATTAAAACAATTCAAAACAACGAGCAAATAAATACCCACAGAAACGACCCCAGAAACCTTTCATCTCGCCGTCAAATTGTTCCACGTCCACGGCAGCACGTTCTTCTCGTCAAACAGACTGCTGGGCATTTCCACCCTTTCGCCTGTTGCTGACACGATAGAGAAAGGGTAGCGATTGACCTATGACCGATTCTATATTGACTGCTACTGCTTTTCACCGTCCTGTTATTACGGAGGATAAGCAATAAAGAGAGTGGTTTGATGTGTTGAAAAAGAGCTGTTATTGTTGTTATGGGACGTTTTGGGCATGAAATCATAGAGGGGAGTTTCACTTTCTATGCAGTAAAAATTGTTTTGGAGGATAATATTACGGTGTTAGAAGACTGATTAGTGTTTTGTGAAAAGAACTAAAAATGCCACTGTGTTAGTAAAATTATATTGTAAGGGAGGGAATTTCAAAGATGAAGTAACTTGAAAATAATTAAATTAGAAACAATTATTTAAAAAAAATTTTTTTAGTGTTCTTAGGAACTTATTATCTCCATTTAAGCTGTAACTAAGAAATAGTGGCATATTTTAGAGCCTTTTAAGAAATTAAGATGACGATATATTATTTTGGGGGCAGAAGGAGGGCAGAACTCTAGAACTGCATTCCCCTCATACGGAAGAACAAGTGAGGAAAGAAGTTTTATTTCGTTTTCTCTTTTTTGTGCAACAAAAAAAACATAAAAATCTATCCATATTATCCATAGATAATATAAACAATCATTTTTTCTAAGAGAAGGACAGTAAAAAATAAAAAAATTACGACGAAGAGTGCAATTAAACAACTCTGATTAGATAGTTACGATTGGTACGAATAAAAAGGCGACAGTAACGAAATATTTAGTCACATTTTTAAAAATGTGACTCCTAAAGGGGAAAAAACTACTTCGATTTGCTCTCTCGGAGAGATGTCAGGAGTCAGTTGGTAATTTCAGGAGTCAGAGGGTAAATTCAGGAGATAAAACATAATTTTCAGGATTTATAAGGGCCCTTAGAAAAATAAAGAAAATTTCAGGAATTTTAGGAGGCATACGAACCCTGCTAATAGTTAACCTTCAGTATTCCATTTGTCATTATTTAGCAACCTTTTTCCACGCTCTAGCTCCTCAGATTGCTTCGCCACCTCCCCCAAACTAGGGTGATTCTAAATTAGAGTGAAAAATCCTCGATCATTCTTTCCAATTAGTTCTGAAACACCCCGTAGGTAGATCTAGAAATCATCTTCGCTGCAGGTCTCCAAACCTCCCAAGCTGCTCCAGAAATCAAAGCAGCAGGATCCATCTCACCTTGAGAGTACAACACCCTACTTCAATTGTCCAAAAAATCTGTTCTGCGGTTTCGAATCACCCCCAAAGCACGTGCCACCAAGGAGAGGTGCAGCATCTTCCATCCATCCATCCACCCCATTCTTATATCACCATATTCCTCCCCTCAAAAAAATAAGGAACCACCGAGTTTATAATAATAACAATAATATATTCCATCTGATAGAAAGAAAAAACCGAAAGGATGCGATCCAGGTGTGAAGAATCCCCTTCAACTTCATTACAGGACCTACATTCAAATCCTCAAAAGTTATTTAAGATCTCCCCCCCTTCAGAGGGACCTTCTCCGTCGCGTGCCTGTCGAATGAATAGAAGCATCCTCTCGCTTTGAGTCCAACAAACGAGAAATAAAACCCAAAAAAGTCATTCCTGGCCCTGCTGTTCGATTTTTCGGTCGCACATCCGTCCTGTATGCCACGCGACCCAGCGCGAGCCTAGCTTTTTTTTCTTACGCCGCCCCATTCAAAAGGTATCGCTCTATTGAATCTATATCTTTTATATAGATTCAGGGATATTTTTTTTCTGTATCTTTGATTTCGGATTCAGGGGGGGGGATCTTTTTTTTATTTCATTTCATTCAATCGAATGGGGCTGTTCCCATTTTTCCAATCCGACTTCGGACGCACCTTATTTTTCGGAACCTTGCAGCAACCTCCTGTTGCATAAGCGGGAGCACTTCCCCGTTTATGGGGTTTCTTCGAGTTCAATGCGGTGGAAAGCTTTGAAATGAGCATGGGGTTTTGATGTTTATGTCGCGAGTCCCGCGCGACGCACATAAAATTCGCGCTCTTTCTGAGGGAATAAAGCTATAAGCGAATTGGAGAAATGGCGTTTATGATGCTGTGTCAGAATTGTGGCAATATATACGCGTGATAAAACCTATAAACTGTTTTTTATACATAATAACTCACGTATCTATAGAGAATATTCTCCCCTTTTAGCCTTGATTATCATCATACAATGTTCTGAATATTAAGAAATAATTTTTTTAAGTATTGTAACCACGGAAAGTTTTTTAAAGCTTATGATGTAATTTAAGTAAAATAAGAAATCTCTTATTCAAAGTAATAAAGCATAATTAACCAAATTACACAATTATTATTAAATATCGCAAGCTAAGTGCCTAAAACCGATATAGTTATTACGTATATAGCTTGATACTGCTTGACTTCTGGAGTTAGAAGCAATATATTTACCCCATGCTTGACTTCTGAAGTTAGAAAGCAATATATTTATATGAATGATTTCTAGATCACATTGTCCAATATAAGAGTACTTTTACTGGTTCCTTTTACTTGAAACAAGTGTTAAAGATATCTCTCCCATGTCAGTAACTATTTTACGAATAAAATCTACAGTATAACTTCGTTATCTTGAACCCTGTGATGTCTTGAAATCCTTTATATCTTGAAAAATTACCACCCCGCTTGAAATCAAGCACTTTTCTATATTTCCTTGTTATCTCGAAAACTCACTCTTAATTTGTTCAGGTCCCTCCGATTTTGAGATATCAAGGATGTGTCGTTGTATTGTATTAATATTCGAAACAAAAAGTTTACGATAATAGGAATACTCGGGATCCCAAACCTTTCAAATTATTTGTATGCAACACTGCAGACACCCAAATAAATAAATGAATAAAGTGCATCACGTAAACTAGTTACATCTCCAACCTTCTTTTTAAGACCAGCGAATATGTGTGAGGGGTACATTAAAAAATTCATACATCCTAAAATAAACAATACCATAGAAAAACCTGCCCGAATGTTTTGCTTCAACTCGAATAATCGCTATTTAGGATATCTGGGCAGGACTCCTCAAATGCCCTTGAGGATTCACTTTCAACGATGAAGACCTAAAAAAATTATGAAAATATGGCAGCCCAAACCCAAATATGGATCCCCTCGCTGTCACAAAAGAATCGGAACGGACGAGTAGCTTACTGAGGATTACAAATGTTTTGGTTCTTCCGTTTTCTGTTTACTCTGATGCCAACCGAGGCCAGATCCAACTCCATCCCCCTTCTGTAGCCTTAATCCTCCGGCTTCCTTTTGGGGGAGACCTCCCCTTCCTTCGATTTTTTTCCCTGCAAGATTAGTGATCTCTCTTTTGGCAACAGTGGCAGTTCGTTTCGGTCACAGTCGGCATAAAAATAACGATTCCTTTTTAGTTTTTTTTCGTGTTATTGTTATTACTATTCCGACTCTCCCTGCCTATATGGGTGTGTATTGTGACGTCACGATGGAATGACATCTGTAAAGCAAACAGGGTGGGGGCGCCCTTTGTTTGTTATTTGCTGTAGTTGTTTGCCAGGGCATTTTTTCGAGAAAGTGAGTGAGGAGGGGGCTTTCGGGAGAAGTTCATCGTTAAAAAATCGTGTGTAGTGAAAGAAAGAAAGAAATCGTGTTTTTGGCTTTCACTTCCGCGAGTGCTTTCTCGATTGTTTGGATTTGGGTGAATTTTCTCTCGTTTTGAGAGGCGTAAATGGCGCGTGAAACAGAAGAGACCTTCCGGAGGGGACATGACTAACTAGAGGAGTGGAATCTTGAAATTGTGATGTATGGTAGACATCGTGACATCACGATGTGGAAAACTAAATCCCAACAGTTCACCTTTTAATATAGTTAATTTAACATAGTAGTTTTTTTCACAGAAGTATGGAATTTTCCATACTTCTCATAAAATTAAAAAATCGTGCAGATCCTACCCGGTAAGATTCTTATAGATGGTTACAAAGCGAAAATGTGGGACATTTGAGCCAAAATATATATAGGACATGTCAGAAAAATTTAGAAAAGGTCAGATTTTTCTCGTTTATAATTATAGACGAATTCACAATGCAAATTAAGAAGGAGAAACATATAGGAAATATAGGACAGTGGTCAAAAATATAAAAAAACTCTGAACCTTGCTTATAGGACCAATCCATTCAAAGCGTTAGAGGGTGACTGCTGACCATATTAGGAGGAAACCACAAAGTATTATTACCTGTTTTTCAGACCTCTGTGTCTTTAAACGTATATAGATTTGCGTTTGGTGACTATCACATTGTACTTTGTAAAGTTTGAGAAGTATAGGAAACATGATATTCCCGAGCAATTATCCTGCCATTTGAGAGAAACTAAATCTTCATTCTTTATTGTGAAAAGTACATTTTTAATATCATTCTTAACGAGAATTTTCATTGCAAAACGTTTGAAACTGCCGAAGATGAGATTCCCTTTCCTTTCATCTTTCGAATAAATATTTTGCATATTTTTACCGTGTAATTGTCATAAAACCTAGTTATGAAAGAGGTATTTTATGATGGAACTCGTATATCACTCGTTAAACATTTTCTTCTCTTTTTTCCTCTATCTCTCTTTCTCCTCTATCTCTCTTTCTCCTCTTCTCCTTTTTCTTTCTTCTCTCTCATCCTTTTTCTTTTGTTTCCTTGCACTTTATTTTGAGACGAAAGCAGAGAGCATAAAAGGAAGAGGAGAATAAAATAGAAACAAATTTTTTTTCCGTTTCTAAGTTCCCTGCCCATCTAAATCAAAATAGAATCTTCCTAAATTCAGTACATAGATAATGTCAATTTCCAATACCACTAAAAAAATCTACTCCATTTCCGAAATGCCCCTACGGGCAAATCTCGCCACCACACCAGTATCCGTAAAGCACAGGTGAAGGAAGATGCAACAAGTGCCTAATAGAAAACAAAAGGTCTGGGGGCGATCGCCAAAAGCAGGCCATATGCGTGACTATCGGCACAGCATATTTGAAGGCAATTATGACCGAATACGCCCGCCGAGTTTTATTATTGTTGATGCCGCTTGTTTTATTATGGTCGTGAGGTCATCAATAATAATTCCTGCATTGATCCGCGAGTTATTATTGGATTCGCCGAAATAAGATCCACTTGAGGTTGAGGATAATCTCCGACCTTTGGGTGGAAAGTAATTAAATGCTTTCTAGTCGTTACTACTGTTGGTATTGTTGTTATTAATTTTTGTGGGGGATGAGGCCTATTTTTTATTGCGTTATTGTATTGGAGTATTTCTTATTAGAACCTTCAGAGGTATTGTTTGGTTAAAACGCGTATCAGTTCACAACTCTTTGAAATATGTATTTTAACATGGTCTTTCGCTTAATATCTGACGCTGAACTGAAATGCGGGTATGCTTATGTCAAGTAAATGTTTCTTTTCTAATTATTGTCTTTTCCACACACATTACTATTTATCCAACTGCTATTCCCCATTGCTATTATTTTAATCATCCGCATGAGAATTTTGCATACAGAAAGTTTTTCATTTTAGAGGTGCTCCTAAACCTCGCATTCCAGCCATTCGATACCTGTATTTTAGGATTCCCCCCCAAAGAAAAACAATTTGTCGACCCTAGGTATGGAATGGAGGTAATTCTTCACCCTCATATTGCCTACAATAATCTCACAATCACTTTTTCTGTTGAATTATGAAACACCCTGCATATTGCAAGTAGGTTTGTTTCATCATGAGCTGCTAAATCACAAACAGTAACAAAAAAAGTTGTCAAGAAAGTAAATATCTTTGATACAAGTTTTTACGATAAATAGGTATTTCATTTGGATTTTATTTCCAGCGATTCAAAATGACAAATTCATGCACTGGTATCTTTCCCATATGAAACTTGACGCAATATCTTTAATTGAAACCATAAGGATACATGATGTAATTGCCTTATCATGCAGTATTCATCCGCATTCTTTCAAAATCATTATACCATATCCAACCATTGTCGACTTAGTGGTGCGTTTAAGCTTCCACATCCAAGGGTCCATCCAACAGGTGAAACCTCAAACCCACAGGTGTGAAACCCGAATAAATTTAATTCACTTATGCAACCAAATCAAAATCAATAATTCACACTGCTCTACATTCATTCTACAATACCGCACCATTGACACACATTTCGAACAACGAAAATTCCTCGCCAACACACACCCGCCACGAGCCTTGAGCGAAATCGTGGTTGACAACAACATCACAAAAAAATACCCTAAATAATAATTGGACCCTACGATTACGGATACATCCAAATCGCTTAACAATCAATGATCGAACCAACCATCCATAAAGTCGCTCACGAACCGACGAAAGCTCCGGATCGCATGAAATGATCGGTTCCATCTCATCCTGCGATAAGTAAGCTTTCGTCAGGGGTGGCTTATGTCTTGAAGTGACCACTTCACGCCTGGGCTCTGCACGAGGCGAATTAAGCCCTATTAAATCGTTTGGGAGGGGGGGTGAGAGAGTTCTCGTCCCCTTCTGAAGTTCGTCGGTGCGTGCTCATATTGCTCTCATAGAGAGTCAGGTCGACCTCTTGAAAAAAATCCCTTTTTTGATTGGTGTGTAGGGATTTTCTGTGAGTCTTTTTGGTAGCCAGGTGGAGTGTTTTTTAGTATTCCTGGTTGGATGTGAAATATTACCCAATGAAATTATTTTCTAAGGGTGGCCAATTTTACCCAGGCATCTTCTTTTGCAGTTTTCAAAAAAGAGTAAATTGTTTTCGATGTAATAATAGACATTCGATATATAGTGGAATGTGGACTCATCTAGCATTTAAGTGTCGAAGAAAAAAAGTAAAATATTTAAAACTTGCTTTTGAAAGTATACTCATAGATTTCAATCGAACAATATTTTATTAATTTTCTTATTTAAAAGAATATTCTAATATAAAGAATAAATAAAGAAATTAAAAGTAATTTATTTTGGTAGCATTTTACTCTTCTCTTATCTGGAACTACTTAAATTTACTAGGTGGTTCATTAAATACAGGCAGGGATAAAAAAAAAAGAGAATATCCTCTATTGCGGTTTACACTCTAACACAATAAAATTCAGCAGTTTTTAAAGAGTAATTACAAAAAAAATCAGGAGGTAATACGAATATTTATTTACCTGAAACAACTTCGTATGCTACAAGTAGAATGGGTTCAGAATGAAGTATGGAGCAAGGAGTTGCAAAAGAGATTATGAAAGAGATCCTACAGTGGAATTTTATTAAATTAAAACAATTACTTCCCCCACATCACAATGAAAAAAACTTACGTTTTTCTTTTGGACAGATGTTTTTTAGGTGTATTAAAGAGGGAAACTTCGGTAGAAAAAACACAATTTTCAGAAGTTTTAAGAGCCCTTACAAAAATAAAGCAAATTTCAGGAGGCGTACGAAGCATTCAACGGTATTTAGTCCATTTTTTTGTCATTGTTAGTTGATTAATTGTTTAGTTGATTAATTGGTCACATTTACAAGCGTAAGCTAAAGAAAATCCCCATAGCAGGGTTGCCAACCTGAGACAACGCTCATCCGTAATCGCCCCCCCACCCGCAAAAAAAATAATAATAAATCCGCGTGGCTTGCCTACCGATGCCACGCCTTCTGCATGTAGAATAATGCCCCAATCTTTTGATAAGTTTTAGAAAAGTCCTGAAACGCAAATATTTGAGAAAACAAGGCCTTTTTTCTCCCATGAATCAATCATCCGTGCAGATTAGAATATTTCGAATTCCGATTGATTCCCCCTTCTTATTGCCCATCTCATCAGTTACTAGCGACTAGCGTTATCGTTTTTATTCACAATTCTAAGTAAAAAAATATGCATTATAATAAGGATTGAAGGCTAAAAACAGAGAATTAAGAAAAAAGTTTTAATACATTGTCTTTTAAATAAAAGCAGCATAGTTTCCGTAGTTTTTCTAGCTTTATCCGTAATTGCGGAATTCGGGGCCAAAATGCGGAATGATCCCGCAAAATACGGAATGGTTGGCATCTCTGCCATAGCGATATTAAAACTCCAAGATATTGTAACTTGTCGGGAGTTTTATCATTTATGATAAAAAAAATAAAACCCCTTAGCCTTCTGGTTACATCCAAAGTGTTCTACATTCAACCACATGCCAAAATAAATAGTTCCAAACATTGAAACAACTTCAAAAAGACACTCAAACAAAATTCCCAGTCAATTAACACACGCCACAAATCCCGTTTCTCCCCAACGCGGAAGCCCTGATGAAATTATTCCCTCGACTACAGAAGAAGCCAGCTGGTTCATCATAAGCCACCGGACTCTCACGATCCAGCTTAATTCGCAGAGGGGTCACTTTTGTGGGAACATCCGTCCCCTCCTGAGGCAGAGGATTATCGGCTATTAATTTCCAGTAATGGATGGGGACCCGCGACCCCTGATGCCTCCCCTCTTGGGGGGTGATTAGTTCTCGTGCTTTATTAGTACGCCTACGTATTGATTGTAAACAAGGATTTGATTGGATCTTTTGTAGAAGAAATCAGGAGTGGGTTTGAGTTAAGCAAAGAGAATGGGAAATTTTCAGGATGCTATAGAGGGGTTATACTGTTGCAAACTGATATTTGAAGTAATATTTGCTCTGTACAGAAAGTACAGATAGTTTGTCTAGTATTTGTTTATATTATTTTATTTTTATATTACCTTTCTTTTTTTCCAGAGTTTCAATCTAAATAAAATTTATGTTAAAAGGAATTGCTTCGAGTCCTTGAAGACTTGAAAGAAAAAGTAAAAGAAGTTACAAATATTGAATAAATGACATATTGAATTATTTTTATGTGGATTGGACCGCATGACCCTTGATGGCTATAGTTAAATTCTTGTTTCTGTTTTTGTATTGCCTTTATCTGGGTGTTTTCTACATTTACTTTGTGGCAACACAGATTCAGCAAGGAACCGAGCGGACCAGAGGAAGCTGAAACTGCTATAAAAGCTAGATCACATTTGAGCTGTGTACTCGGCGCTTCTTTTTTTACTTATATTTATATTTACTTTTAAACTTTAATTTTTTTGGTTACTGTAAATAAATATTTATATTTAAAAAGTCTATTATTTGGAGTCAATTACCAGCCACACCAGTAGCCATAACTTTTATTATAATTTAAAATTATTGATGAATAAATTTCCCTACTGATGCAACCTAATGCTGACTGACGTCGATATACATCAACATGCTCATACGATATGAAAATGGGGGAGAAGGTAAAATTACACAACACAAATCTCACACAAAAATAGAAAAACTTTTTTTAGTTTCATTATGAACAATTTTAATTAATTTTAAAACAATCCCCTTATAAACTTATAACTTGTCTTAGTATTTCCCTACGATTTCATACAGAAACCTAATCCACCAAATTCATATTACTATCTACATAAGACCGAAAAAAAAGAAAAGAAAAGCTTATAAACATATTTACCAATAATAACATACTATTCACAGCACTTCATAGATGATAGATAACGTACGATTCCTCCATCGATTATCACCAAAAACCCTATGCTCTGACACATAGCATTGCGTGACAAAATCCATTTAACTAATATTAAAGCTTACGCTTTGGGGGTCCTTTTGATACATTCTATATCGTCTCGCCGGTAATGGATATACAACATGTAATTTTGGAACCTTTGGAGGTGACAACTTTTGAGAAAGTGACTTTTATGCATTCAGGTCATGGTGTGTTTGGGATTATTTAGGTTAGGAGGTCTACACAAAAATTGTTTAGTAAATATAGAGCAGTTTTAAGGGTACGTGTAATGTTTTCCTGTTTTCTGAGAAAAAGACCATAATAGTGGCGTCTTGATGTTTAATAGATAATGACAGTTTCTAGATGCTTAAGAATTTTGTTTCTCTTGTTTCAAATCCATTTTTAACACATTTACTTCTACAGATGTCTCTAAAGGTTAATGCCAAACTTAACATGCAGGTCTTTTATGCCATGGCAAAAATATTTTCAGGGTCCGCTAGAGGACAATGTTTGCCGGCGAAAGGCAACGTTCACCTCTTTTATTCTACGGAAAACTTCAATTATTATTACATATTCGGAGAGAGCACCCCCAAAACCCCTATTAAAACCAAATTTCATTAAATCCTGTCGGTAGCAGAGAAAAATAACTTAATTTGAAGACGATCTGCAAAATATTGATTTTGAAAGTGAAAATGTTTACAGGGGTTTTCGAGGGTGCTCTCTCCGAATATTTATTAATGATTGAAGTTTCCGTAGAGTAAAAAAGTTAAACACGTCGTCCCTCCGGGCCTTCGTTAGCGAACACTGCACTGTCCTCTAACGGACACAGGTCGTTGGTAATTGTTAATGATCTGTAAAACGAACTTTTCCTTTCTAGGAGATATTATGCGGTAAAAATAAGTTACCATATTTTTTTATGCTATGGATATGAGGATCTCTTAACCGTGGGTTCCTTTTTATCAATAATCTCATTTCACGCTTAGCTTAATTAAGATATTAACTGGTTGATTGAATTTTAATTGTACAAAGCTATTAGAAGGAACATCGTGAACCAGGTTTAGACGTAATTGAGATGATTTCTAGGTAGTAAATACTGGATGCTACATTTATAAGATATGTTTTTATAAATAGTGTTTGACCTTCTTTTAGTATGCTCGTTACTTTCTGTTGCTACACTTTAAGTTCAAGTGATTATGACATTTAAGAACAACATAGTTTTGTAAGAGCAACAGAAAGTTTGGATATTTTGCAATGACTAATTTAACCCTTTAGCAGGCGGTGGTAAATATCTTACCACCTCTAAATTAATTTCCTACCACCAGGTGGTAAATTTTTTACCGCCGCCTTACAACAGAATATGCGCTCCAGGACATGAACTTTATGATTCGGCCAATAGATGGCACTAGAGGCTTCGTAAATCGCTGAAATTTCACTTTCAATCAGTTTGCAAGCAAAATGGAGAAGGTAAGCATGTGTTTTTTTCCATCTCAATGTATAAATAAATAGAAAAATACGTTAGAAGTTAAAAATTTGTGTTTTGTGTATCTCAAGTGTATGATAGATATGTGTTTTGAAAAATACTGCAAAATATTATAATTGTAATGTGTTTGTACTTGGTGGTAACATATTTACCATTGCCTGCTTTGTGATTTTACAGGTGGTAATTTATTTACCACCGCCTTACCTACAGCACAGCTTTACTGATATATTATATTTGAAAACAGCATTTTTTTCTAATTTCTCTCAATTTAAAAAGTGCATTTATTCTTATACTTTATTTTATCGCTTTAGTACTGATTTTTTGCTCTAAAAATATCTAAATGGATTTTAGCGTTTATTTAGAATTCTTTTTATGATTAGAATTTTAAAATTTGAAATCAAGTGTTTGCTTAGGAAATATTATATATGCTATATTCAAATCGAAAATATTTACTCAATATGTGTAATAAATAATATTTTAGATGAATACATTGAGTAAGAAGAAAAAAATTGAACACAGATGAGGCTCTCGCGTTTTATTTTGCTCTGTCTGATGATTCTGAAGAGGAAGGAGATGATGAAGATGATTTTCAAAATCGAAATACTGGTAATTTTCTTACAT
Organism: Tetragnatha versicolor; assembly: GCA_024610705.1. Taxonomy (NCBI): domain Eukaryota; kingdom Metazoa; phylum Arthropoda; class Arachnida; order Araneae; family Tetragnathidae; genus Tetragnatha; species Tetragnatha versicolor. The sequence continues at coordinate 11,073,057 of JANDEH010000011.1, read as the reverse complement.
AAATTATGCTAATAATATAACTAACGCTGAAATATGTGAACATTACAAATACTTTTTTTTAGATATCATGAACAACAGTGAGGATGCAATTGAAATCACCAGTTACCACCATGTTTTGCATCATTTCATCAAAAAATGTGATATTTTTCCCTATATAAAATTTATGGGGGATTGATGTATTCTGTATAAGTCATCTATTTTAATCCAGAATAAATTGTTTAAAAAAACATGCTCATTTGTGTTTTTTGGGGGTTTATCTATTGTTTTAATCAGTAAAATATCAAAGCTTCTATTGGGTGGTGGTAAATATATTACCACCCCTTTTATAAGGTAAAATAATATAGAAAAAAAATTAAAAGCTGCTTTTTTTATCTTTAACAAGCTTATTTTCTCCAATTATGGCATTAAATTTGAATTTTGAAAATGTACCGCTTAGGCCCGTTAAAGGGTTAAAGAAATATAATTTACAAATATAATCTTAAAAAATTACATAATAAATGATCAGGCCTTTCTTTGAATCAGGAATAACAATAGAAAAAATTTCTAAGTTTCAAGCGAGTTCCGTCAAGACAGCTGTGCAATGTGCACTGTGTTATGTCATACATAACATGAGGTTTGAAATCATGTTTTCTTCACCACAAGTACACACTGACGACTGAATTTCTTTGCCATAAAAGCCTTACATCCATATTCATAGCCATAGGCGTCAGTTCTAACTAAAAGTGAAAGAAAGAAAAGCTTTAGCTTTTTTCTGCTCTGACTATGATTGGTGGAATCCTTTGTCTAAGGATTTAACACCAACGTTGATTGTTGATGGCTGCGAATATGGCTGTTCATGTTTAAAGATTTTGTTTTGACATCCGCATCATAATACTACACTGAAAATTATTCCCAAAACAATACAATGATTACCACAAACAATATTACATCAAGAGATAAGTACACTCTCATCAAAATGCCCAAGAGACATTTTGCACACATTCTCCCATTCCCAAAACCATTATTAACTCCTACCAATTATTCCAAAAAGAAAATAGCCTTTTGTAACACCACCCAAGATCTCCCCCTCCAACACTGTCAAATAAATTACGCCCCGAAAAAAAACCCTTCAGCAACAATTCCACAGCAGTTTGGTGGTGGTACAACAATAAAAGGCCACACCCGCCAACAAGACAGGCATTCCATCCATCCAGCCACGGTCCATCGGATCCTTGATCGAAAAGCGATCAGAGCGATCTATCCTGAATTCCGAACGACAAGGAGGGGTGGTAAATTCCCATCGCCCTGATGACAGCTCCAATCGGCTGTGATTGAAGACTGCTGGACCGGCATTTAGGATCCATTTGGTGCCTGTCGTCACCTCTGAGGTGTCAAAGTGGCATCTAATGGATAAAGTAATGACACATTTAGGAAAATCTACCTTCTTAGCGATGCTGGGTGCGTTTGTGCTCTGGGTGCAAATTGCGTTATTCGCACTTCACACCTTGGTGTCGTTAATTATGAGGGGAGGTGTGAATAAGAACCGAGTTGGAATTTTTTTTCGTTTATTCATTTATGGTAGTGTGATGATGAGGTTGTTTTGTTTGAGGGGATTTATCGAAGTGCGTTGTGGGAGCTTGTGTATTGTGGTTTGCAGTGGTATAATTTTCTATTTAGGCTGATTAGGAAAGCGATTGGGAGACTTTGAGCGCTTGTTGAAAAATGATGTGATTTTTCTTTTTAAGGTATTGTATAAACAAGGTATTCCGTGATAGTAGATGAATACAATGAAGTCGTTTTCTAAAAGGTGAATATTATAGTGAATGATGACTGGTCGCACACAATAAATCAAAGAAGTACTGACTTACTACAAGAAGTACATGTGTCAAGCATATTAAAAAAATAAGTTGAATAGGGATGTACTATTTTCATAAAAAATAACTAATGGGTTTTACTGAGGTCAATAAGCGAACAAAAGAGTTCCCCTCCTCTGAAGGGGGTGCTAGGGAAAAACCCCTAACCACACAAAGAGGTGGGGGAGATTAACAATGCCCGAAGCCGCGTTATCGAGCCCATCATAAAACTCTAGACTCCTGCTTAACAATTATATACTTAACAGTATATGAATTATTCTGTACCGACAATGATTTTTTAAAGAAAAAGTCCAGATAAAGAGAAAATCTTCTAATTCTAATACGAAGAGAAAACTTACTATTCTTAACAAAAGAATCTTTCGTAAACCTAGTAACAAAATGTACGACTACCATTATATTTACAGTAATGCAAATTTTGATTAGAAGCAAAGTTCACGCACATATGACACAATTCTTTAGAAGAAACAAAAATATTTGAGGGTTAATCAATCAGCATTGGAGTGTTTAATTTTTAGCAAAAAGACGAATATAACAACTAGGTATAGCTTTATAGACCAAACAACTTTATTTATTCTTTAATTTACAGATTGTCTACAACGATTAGTTAATGTAATGGTTTATAAAGCTCCTCATGCATATAACATTTCATTCAAACCAGTTCCACTAACCCATTGTTTTCAAATTCAAGCGGATACTGCCCATCAAAAATAGCATTTAATCTGATAAGAATAAATGAAAAATTGTTATCCAAACTCAAAAATTTGCTCCCAAATAATTATCGACATGAATTACGTATTTATTCATCACCCTTCTAAATCACCTAAACCACGCCCAACTCTTACAAATGATCCTTGTGATAATCAAAAAGTTAAAATCAATTAGGAATTCCACTTTCCCTGAACAAATAAAGGATAACCTACACAAGCTTTACACCCGATTAATAAGTTTCAAACCCAAACCAAGCTAATAATGCCTCCCATTACAATAGTCACGACACAGTCATTGTTTTCATGTAGTATTAATTAATGATGGCTACCTTCTCGAGTATACTTAAATACGGCCTTTTCGATGTTCAACTCATGAAGTGCTATTTATTTGCGGTAGGGTGGATTTACATGGATCTTTATTGTGGCGCGATCGCAGAACATTTCCTATCGTACACCTGAATGATTGAATGGAGTGAATAAAGTCCTAGTCACACTATTTCCCTTTTCACTGTTTATCCCGAGTCCTTTAAGTGGTTTACTCGTAAGAATCTCTTGTTTGCAAAGAAAAGTGATAGAGTAAAGTCAGGGATGAGTTTGACAAAAAAGCAAAAAGTCTGAAAATTGCAAGAATTGATAAGAGGATCGTAAACCAAACCAAATAAAATTATTTAGCTGCGTCAGATATAAAAATTTACCATAGGAAAGATCCTCATAAACCAAGAACATTCACAAAAAATTAAAAATATGTAGTTTTTAGTTGAATATTCCAGTTTAAAAGCTGATTTTTTCCTTTAAAAGTCTGAAATTTTTGTTGAAAAGTTTTTAAAAGTCTGAAAATCCTACAAAAGTCTGAAAAATCTCATCCCTGAGTAAAGTGATACGCCAAGTTGCACTTTTTCAGTTTTGAGGATTCCTCCAAAAATGAATATGAAACCAAAAATGAAACGTCTGAATAAGCCTTGGAGAATCTGTTCATTCCATTGGTTACTGCCGCAACTACGTAGTAGCTATGTCATAGCCGGATGGAAATTTTTTACGCGTAGATATGATCGCGTCGCGTTATCGAGACATGTAAACCCGCCCTAAAGGTGAGTGAACCGCGGTAATTAATTGTTTAAGTGACGCTCTCTGATTGCACTTTGGGGCGATAAAAGCCAAATTGATGAGAACGCGAGCCACGCGCGAAGTTGATTATTTCGAGAGAAATTCGAGTTTTCATTGAATGAATTTTCGTAACGAAGGAAATGAGGGAGTGGGTCCAAAAGAAAAATGGTTTGGTGGGGATGAGATACGCGAAAAACAAACAACATATTTGCTTTCGTCCTTTCCAAAAACTAGTTTAAGGTTTGATCAATTTGTTTTTGAGTGAGTTCACAGTTGCATATAAACAATGCGTGTTCTGTATGACAGGTCGTGAGAAAAGTTTTTAAACTTAATGAAACAAACGTGTAAAAAAATCATGTTTAGGGAGTTAAAACCGCACTAATGGGATGTGTCACAATCTTTCCTGACGTTAAAGATATGGTATTTTAAGTGAAATAAGGATTTACCGACTGTAATTATCTTGGCGTAATAGTTAAGTGCATGATTATACAAAGCCTGTTAAAACAGGAGAAAAGCTTAAACGTTAGTTACTAGAACTGTCAGTCGTAGTCAAGTTCTTAACTTCACTACTGTGTGAAATTCTTAACAAAATAAAGTTTGGAGCAGTCGGTTTGGGAGCTCTTATTTTTAATGATGGTAGGAAATAATCGTACATTGTCAATTATTTTGTTTGTTTATTCTCGTAACCAGCATTTTAGTCGTTTTGAACATTAGTTATAAAACGTTCATTTTATCATTTCACATCTAAGTTTTTTGAAGTCAACAATAAAATAAAATATATCAACAAAAATTATTTTTCGTTTAACATTTTTTCATTTCAAACAAATGTTTAAAAGCTAAAAGACGACTACATTTTTTTACCTTCGTGTTTGAAAATTCATAAAAACATAACTACTATCAGTATATTGTTGAAAATTTTACCATGTAAAGTTGAAAGATGACTTGATTTTTTAAAATTCAAACAAAGTTGCTATCTTTATCAGACAAAAATACAAAAAATCTTAAAATAGGCCATTTTTACACTTTTTGATAGAGGTACACAAAATAATTCACGAAAAATCGAAATACTGTCCGAAGTTTCCAAAATTTGGAAAGGATATTGGAAAAGACTTACCTTAAATAGATATCCTCAGTATAATTAATAACTATTAAAAACACGCTTGTAGTACCTTGGGAAACATGCATGTTCCCAATTGGGAACATTGGCCTGTCGCCGCTATACACGGGAAACCCGAGTTTGTAGTATGGCGTAGTATTATAGAACTCAGCAGTGGCGGATCCAGGATTTGGTTTTGGGGGGGGCTAAGAATTTTCATAACCCAATTGATTCTTCTTGTTAATGGTAATACGGAAAAGGTAGTGAATTATCCTACTCAAATCAATAAAAGGGGGGTCTGGGGGTCCTCCCCCAGAAAATTTTTGGAAATTATAGTCAAAAACCCCACTTTTTCAACTCATTTTGGTACGCCTCATCCGAATTTCGGATATAGATTTTTTGCGTTTTGACAAACTTAGTAAAATATTAGACGTTTGGGGGGGGCTTCAGCCCGAAAGCCCCCCCCGTAGATCCGCCACTGGAACTCAGTAGAACGGGAGTATTTCTTTTTCGTAAAGAATAAAAAGGTTATATAATTGCTTAAAGGGGAATCCCCTTTCAGAAAGGAAGTAGCTGGTTTATTTTTTGGTTTTGATTGTATATTTTTTTCGTTTGAATCTACGATTTTGTTCAGAGAAATGATGAATGTGTATAAACATTGAATGAGTCGGCTTCCAAAGTTAATAACTTATCGCAGGGAATTTATGCTAGTAAAAAAGAAATGTTAGTAGCTTCACATGTCTAGTATTGTGTTATTTACTATCCAAAAGAAATAAATTTCGAAAATATGGGATCCAAAATGCGTTTTGTATAAGATAATAAGTATACAATGTTTCAGACTTTATTTAGTAATGACATGGCAGTGAAATTTTCTTATAAGTGTATTAATGCTACATTCAAAAGCCAATTATTTCATTCTTTACTCAAATGTTTGCTCATTATTTTTGTGTAAATTATTATGATCCATTTTAAATCCTATTTATAAATGTACAATAATTTCAATATTTTTCTTGTGTGTATAATAAAATAAAAACTTGGCTTTCGATGATAGGAAAATTAAAATTAATTAATCCCTCATATATATTTTAGTTGTTTTAGGTATCCGAAATTTAACATTGTATTTTTAGGCTAGTATATAAAATTTACTTGCATAAGATATAAAATTTTGGTATTTTGCTTATTTGTCACAAGAAATTGCCATTAAATTGTTTTCAAATTTCTGAAATTTCTATAAAATTACAGCCCAAACACAAAGATAAACTATAATTAAGGTTGATTTTGTTAGTGATTCCCCAAAATTTGGGTTTTATTTGATTTGTTTATCATTTGAGTCTACGCTTGTTTCCCCGGTCGAAGAATAGTCGGAAGTGGCCAATGTTCCCAATTGGGAACATGGTGAAAATCACACTTAAAAATTTTTTACGGCCTTCATATTAATAATTTCTCTTAATTGAACCATTAGAAGGTATTTTATGTAAAAAAATTAATTTAAATATACCTGGATCTTAATTCGGCCTGTAAAAGGTTAATCAAATTTGATTTAAAATAAATATTTTGATAAAACTTTTACTAAAGATAATGCAAATGGTATTAAATGAAAATCAGGAATAAAAGTTAAAACCAACCACGGTAATAACTTCAACTTAATAATTCTTATTTTGAAAACAAATATCAGTTTATCTTGAAAGAAAGAAAATTGTTTTGTACATAAATAATGCCATATACAAGGATACAAATAATGCCCATATATTGTCCGTTCTCCTACATCCTTAAGTATATTATATATCCTTGATTTAAATCTAAAAACACGTTTTTTATCCATTTTAAATGTTCACCTTTATTTTGGAGTCATGTGGAAAATTTGTCAATTTACATTACTACAATTTTCTGGAAAGTTACATTTTTTATCAAAACTTTCTTACTTTTTCTTGGAAGAAAGATATTTTGAAATTAGTCATATCAATGACCCCATTATTAATTTACCACAAGATTCCAATTCCATATGAAACCTAAACTTGAAACCAACCTATGCCTAAACCTACAGCACTTACTATAAAATACAAAGTTCTCAACAAGAAAAGGAAACGAAAAAAGCTGCACGCAAGGCCCACAGACCTCCTCCCCCTTATCTACCTACGCCATCTCCCTCTATCATGCAACTTTTTCCCGTATCTCGGCGCAAAATCAACATGTAGGTAGCTACCGTGCTGCCTATATGGGCGGGAGTACAATCTGCTCTTCAGCAGCGATACGATCATGATTCGATATAACCAGGGGGATGTTGATAAAAATGGAGGTGCTGACAGATTCTGACATCGGGGGAGTAGCACGAGAAGTAAACAATGAGATTGAGGGGAGAGAGATTTATTGAGCTTTCAGTGTAGATCACACACCCTTTTTTGAGTTTCCTAGTGATTAATTGGAGTTGTAGAGTTTGTTAATTAAAAAGTATTTTTGAGAGAGAAATGAAATCGATTAAGAGCTAGTTGAGAAAATTGTATTGAACAACGTCATTCAAATAAAACTACGCACAAAAAACATGGAAAATACAGCTCCAATATGCACGCAAGATATATCCATATTACATCGATAATATATTAGTTTTTATAAAAACTGTGAACATTTTTGATTAAAGTGATAGCACTCCAGGGAGAAAAGTATATTTTGTGAGTAAGGTGGCATCGAAGTTTCGTAGTTTATGCAGACTGACTTGTTTAAAGTGGACGATGTGTAACTCAAAGCACCTTGGAAAGTAAAAACAATTTTATAATTAAAAATTTCCCCAAAAAATTTTAAAATTATCTTTCGGGTTACCGATCTCATTCGTCGCACAACTACTCGCAAATTAAACAGAATGTACTACCTTTAAACAGAAAGGTAAGTTCCTAAGTTCTACAAACGTAAAACCAAAGGCACATAAGTTTTAAAGTCTTTGAAAAATGTTCAAGAAATATTACAAAAAGGTAAACCTTGACACATAGGCAACTTCAAAATTATAGCATAAATATAAAACTAGCAATTTCATCAAGCGACTACAAACTAATTCAATTAGCCACAGCCACAACGTACATCACCTTTATCATTTTCTTTAATATCAAACGACCCGCACGAGCATTACAACCCCGACACCACCCTGCAATCAAATATCCCCTCTCAGTTTTAACGGGTCCCAATTACACATACGTGTTTGCTTTTCCAATACCAACTGCAAAGTGTCCGCACCATAATAAACTAGTGGAATACAATCACAAAAAGATACCTTTCCTCTTCAGGCCTTGCATTTTAAAGTGGGCCTAGGTCTAGGCTTTTATCGGGTGTTAATGGTTATGGCTTGATACTTAGGAGAAGGTTGAGTACGCGCACACGATTAAAAGATATACGTTATTCTTTTTACGAGGGGGATATTTCAAGGGGATTCTTGATAAGAGAAACCAATTTAAGTGATAAGTCCCCCTGGAGGTCATGGAGGTTAGAAATTATATTTTTGAGAAGTAGCCTCCATGAAAAAGCCATTGGAGATGTTTCCTTGACCTCATCAGGGTTTGGTCCTTTCAAGTTTCTTTAATTGATTACCTTATCAGGTGTTGATTCAGCCGAAATAGGGAGGGGGAATTCTGGGCTATTCTGAAGCCCCTTCGCAGAATTCTATCTGATAAAAACGACTTCTTCAGAAAATTCAAATAAGCTTCAAAGGTTACGCGCAAAAAGTGTTTACAAAAAATGTTTAGAGTTTTTCTGGTTTTATTATATTAGTGTAAAAATTTCAACACTATTTGCGAACCAATCTGCTGTAGACGCGACCAGGTCTGTAAAGGTATCTTCTCCTTGTATGTCTATTGCGGTGAAACGACTTTTGAATGATACTGCCTTTCCCGCAATGCAAGATGAAGGTGACTTCACGAGCTGATGCGTTGTGTTGATAGAGTCAGCTTTCCGTTTACTTTATTGCGGAAAACTGGCCTTAATTTATTAAGAGATAGCAGGAATTAAATATTATCAATTTAAAAGCTTGAATATGAAGGTTTTTTAATAAATAGCTCAAATTGTAAACTATTAAGTTAAAAAATTGGGAAAAAAATGAATAATAAAACGGCAATAGCCAAAATTTAAGTTCATGGCTTTACTGTATGGTGAAAAAGGAAAGAAAACAAATGATTGGAAAATACAAAATTGTGTTTCTTAACCATTTTTTTAACAAAGTAAAAAAATAATCAAATTAAAAAAACTACAAAACAGAACCTCATAAGATGCCAAACAACAACTTTCGTTAAAAATGTAACGAATTTCTCTTAAGGTAATACAAATGAGGTCTTTAAATTATAATTAAGTTTTAATTTTAATCAGACTCAGTCACATATCTAGATAATCTTATACTTTTTGATCCTTAGACTTTATATTAATGTTTACTATTTATTGTAAAGAATGTTATTTTTTAGTTTGAAGAATCAATTAACTAACTTCAACTTGTCACATAAATATTTTTTCGCAAAAATAAATTCTTATCACCAAATAAAACCCTTTTTACATTAAAAGGCCCTAAAATATAATACCTGGATCAACCCCTGATTATAAAGATATTTTTTTTATCAATGACAATAACAAATTACCGAAATCCTTTAACCGAAATTTGTATTTAAAAAGTTGTAATTATTTTAACAGTTAATTGAAATTTTTAATTACAATTTTGTGCTCGTATTTTACTGGCAAAAGTTAAGCTACAGACAGATTTTTTCAAGATAACCGAACCGCGTGTTAATACCAATTAATAAAAATCCAAAAAAACATTTAATAAATAAAATAATGCAGGCTATGCTTAAATTCAAGTTTTTAAAACCTCAAAATCAACACAAAGTATTCTAATTAAACATTACATTTAAATCTTAATTTTCAACTCTTAATATTTTACACCAAACTAGTTAGCAGCAAACCCGCGAACTAATTTTGGAGAGCTCCGTTTTGTACTCATCCAAGAAACAAATCTTAGAGAAGAGCACATGCTGCCATCTGTTGATTCTTAAACTAACCTCGTTTCCTTAGTGTACAGGGAAAAAACAACTCAGGGATGGCGCGAGGATTTAACTTTTTAAAGTGGCCTAAAATATTATTACTTTACAAGCTTGTTGAATTAAGTATATGAATACATTAAAAATATCTTAAAAAATTAAGAAGTGCTTAAAATTGCAAATCCAACCATTAATCATAGGGAGTTATTTTTTATGAATTCAATTCGATAAGAGTTTAAAAGAATTATGAAAGTAATGACTAACGTCCAATTTATTTCAAATCTTGAACTACCAATTAGTGTTGCTGATTTTTTTATTTAAAAAAATCGGATTTATTTGATTTAAATAGGACTTTTTTTATTTAAATCAGATTTTTTTAAAATTTAAATGAATATCTAGTCCTGAACTTCTTGAAACTGGTTAATGATTTACTGATATTGAAATTTCAATGTGATATAATAATTTAGCATTACTAAATATCCCAATTTTGATCTATTTTATGCATTAATTAATCAAATTAATTAAGGGAAACAGTTCACTGCCATCTCACGGATGAGATGCCTGTCCTAAAAGGGGGAATGAATAATTGTACCATCAGTAACTAAAATTTTCTTCATTCTTTCTTAATATTAACAATAAATTGTGACTACGATTACTAAAACAATGCCTAATTTTTGTATAAAAATTAAAATCAATCTGAATTACATAGATTCGGTTAAATTAATTTTACTCAAAGTAATACATGTTTGTTTATTTCTTTAAAATAATAATTAGGGATAAAAAATAAAATAAAGTAAGCTACTTATTGACAGTCATGTACAGACCACAGAGAAGGCTTTCTCTATCTAAAATTCCTTCTGGTTTTGTATTATAAGAAAATTTAGTTCGGAAAACATGACTAAAATTATAAAAACAATCTTCCGATAAAAATCATCAACTTACTCGTATTTTAAAAATTTTATACTAGGTAAAAAAAAAATTAATTCTTGTTTAGTTTATCACAATTATTGATGTCAAACTTTGCTATTTACCCTTTTTTGCCATTGGTAGTAAAATTTGTTCTTGAAATTGCAGGCTATTTTATGTAGAAGTAACTTAAACTTATCTCTCCCAGTTAATAACTAGAAGAGTTTTTAAAAAATGTTAGCAAATAATCTTGCAAACCATTTTTAAAGCATACAACTACTTAATTTTTATTTATGTTGTGCTAGTTTAAAATTTTTGATTTAAATCAATGATTTTTTTTAAAAATCAAGTGATTTAAATCAAGCAACCCTGCTACCAATATGAAAAAAAAACATTTAACAATTTTGAAATTTTATTAATTTTTTACTGCTCGACTTTAAACCAAAAGCAGACGCGGATCCAGCAGGGCTCCAAGAAGGGGCACTTTTCGGACAAGGTCCCCTTGCGGTATCAATGGTGGTATGGGGGTCCACCCCCAGAAAAAATTTTGGAATTTGACCGGTAAAAGTAGGGTTTAAAATCATTTTGGAACCTTTTTGGGTCCAAGGGGGGCACTTTTCCTGACAATTACCTTTACTTTTTAATCCAAAATGTCAAAATATTGGGAGATCCCCTGGCGGTACTAATGGGGGTCCTCCCCCAGAATTTTTTTAAAAATTTGATCAGTAAAAGTGGGGTTTCTGAACCTTTTTGGGTGCCCAAGGGGGGAGGACACTGTCCAGAGTGCCATCCCCCAGAATCCGCGCCTGACCTAAAGCCTTTTTGCGAAATTCATTCATTTAAAAAAATTTACTTAGTAAATAACGGACGGTTAAAGATCTAATCATGCAGAACTTGTAAAGAGTTTTTTGAATCGAGACAAATTAAAGTTAGTGCTGAAGCATTTCATTTATAAAATGTCAAAGCAGAGAAAAAAATAGTGCTCTTATTTTAAAAATTAATTAAATTTTTTAAAATATTAATACACAGTATATAGGATATATTAAAATTTAATTTTTGAATTCTGCAAATAAACAACTTATATAACATTATTTAAATCTTCTTCTTCTCTAGCACGACAGCCCAGGGTGGGCCAAGGCTTTCCCAAGAACATTTCTCCATCTCGATCATTATTTAAATACCCAAGATAATAAATTCATACCTAATAGTACTATATTTTTGTACGTGAGGTTCATCAACCACCAATGGGAAACAAGATTGTATATATGTTACGAGAAAAGTGATTAATTGGGCATTATTAATAATGCCCAGAGTGGAAGCGGGCAAAGTGATAAATTTCATTCATAAATGCCTTTGAATTTATCACATTGCCTTGCAAATTACTTATATTTTAAAGATAAGCACGTAATATGAGCGAATAAATAAGAAATTTCATCATTAAGTAGGTTGTAATTAAAGCCCTCCTAAATTAAAATAATTGCACTTTATATCAATGCCCATTTTGATATTTTTATGCAAAAAGATTTCCGAAGATATTCAATTTCAACAAAGCAAAAAAGAAAACTTTTATAGTGAAAAAAAGTAAGACTACGGAAACTAGGAATGTTAAAAAAAAGAAGTTGCGTATGTTTAATGTGTTTTTTACATCAACAGGTTGCCAAAGCAGGTGGGGGTGTGGCAGATGTTTTTAGAATTTCACCTGCTTTTAGGTCCATGTGAATATTCCAGATAAAAACAACCTTGAATTTTTATAGAATAATTAAATTTACAAGGAGGGACTGTTTGAAGTAAAGCATGTAATGTTGTTCAGTAATGGCTTAATTGGAAGCTAGTTTATTTACAAAAGAGGGGGAATAAAACAGTTTTACATCATAGCTTTTGTTGAAAATACATTCGGGTGTTTCTAAATTTTAATCTATAACCACCAGCTTGAATTGTACTACAAAAAAATATGGTTTGTAAAAAAATATGCGATTTATGCAAAAAAAGATAATTAATGAATAAAACTGTTTGATTTTTTTGCAATTTTTGGCATCCTTTAAAACACAGCTCTTTAGAAGGATGTCATGTATATTACTCTAAAAAATTCTTATTACCTATATTAATAGCTGAAAAAAATACTGAAAACAAAAATAAAATCAAAGCTCCTTACTATGTGTAAGCATCATTACCAGCACTAAACATAAGAACAATAATTGTTCTCACCTGCACTTGTAAACAGTTAACACGTATGTTCTACATCTTTACATTTTCCCAAACAACACACAAAAGGATTTTAGAGGACCGAGCACAAGAAAAAAAAATAAACGGTAAAAAAACCTGAAGAAAATGGCTTTACCGCCAAAGGGCTAATTGCTAACATTTAAGTGAAGTATTAAGACACTAATGTTTGAGTTGGTACTTGAAAGGCTACTCCATTAATAGTGGACACTGACGTTTAAAACGCAAGCATTAGATCATTGAGGGGTTTTTATGTCATTTTAGAAGCTATGAGTGGGGTTTTATGACTTCATTTTTACCTGGCAAGTCAGGATTATCCACTCTACGTAATTGAAAAAAAAACCTTTCGGTCTTTCGTTTTAATGATCTTTCTTTGTTTCTCTGAGTTCGCAATCTTGTCTTCGAACTCCGGTTATTAAGTCTTCATTTTAGTCATTAGCTGAATTAATACCTTTTAAAGGTATCCAAAAAATCTACACAAAAGATTTCTTTTATCGGTCATTGCAGCTGAAAGACCACACTTAATATATCTAGACTGAATTTTAACGTGGTAGGTTGAAATCTAGATAAGGAGAAAAAGAATGCCTTGTTTTACTTAATGGTTAATAAATTTACAGGTTTAATGTCCTAGAAGGAGATGTGCTCTTTTTACGCTCATGGTCAATTTGCATTATAATGAAATTAGATCATTTTAAAGGAAAAATTATTAGTTCACCCAAGACGACATGGAATAAATACAATCAAAATTATTTCTCTTAAATCTTTACATAATTATTTCTTTAAATCTTAAACATAATAAATCTTTTAACTAAACACTTTTCCTAAAAATGAAAGGTTTATTCAATCATTCAGGATTTTCATGCAATTAAAAAGCTTATTACATTAAACTTAAAGAAAAAAAAACACCGTAAAAAATTTACAGTGGGCGAAACGTCCGTGACAGTTTAAATAATATCAAAAATTATGTTAAAATAACTTCTAATAATACCCTTTCAGCAGTTTTTTTAATGTAACCAATAAATAATGTCCGGATAAAAGAACAATGGCAACATACTGGTGAAGCCTAATTAAAATATTAGTAGTATAGGAAGCGTTGGAAGCAATTTTTGTTTTATTTATCATACCACACCCTCGACTTCCTCTCCTTAAAAGAATAATTTCGAAATGACTTAAATAGCATCACAGAAAGATATATATTTCTTTCGTTAAAAAATAAAACCTCACACCCTAGCAGTTCTTGTCATAACATCCCAATTTGAAAACGAGACCTTCACAATTTTCAAGGGTAATTAAAACTGAAACGCGCTGAACACGCTTCGATAAAAAATAAAATAAGGAAATGGGCGAGGTTTTTGAAAAAGGGAAATTTATTTCTTGGATTTCTATTAACAGTTCATAGCAAGCATCAGTCTTTGTGGCCTAAATATTTAAACAAGATATTTTTTAAGAAGGAAGTAAATGAATATAATATTTTCTTTATCAATTAAAATACTTTTTACATCAAAAATACTTATAATGGATTTTAAAACCTAGTTTCTTTTTTTTAAAACGTCAAATAACTAAAAGTTTTTACACATTCTCCAAAGGGGCCATTCCTTGTCAAGTTAACCAATTTTCCCGGAAAATTTTTCCTTCGATTTCCTTCAAATTTGGTGCACCGTTCCTAAAAAATTATATGCACCGAGTTGAATTTTTTTGTCTCATTTAGTTTTTGATTATAAGGTTTAAAAAATTCTCATATTTCAGTAACTAATCTATTCTCAGCAAGAATATTTGTACCACTTTAAAGACAATTAAACAAGATTTTAAATTATGTAAAGTACAATAGTTTTATTTTAAAATTTGGTAAACAATTTTAATTTTAAAATATAACTAAAAAGTATGGAATTTAAAATTTTCAAAAAAGTTATTTATATTGGTTTCCTTATGACCTCTAAAAATTTCCAGAATGGAATCTCTATGGGATCATATGTTTAAGAAATAAAATGTTAGAATTTTTCACTAATACTATTTATTAAGCTTCACGACACGATTTCGGTAGGAAAGAAAAAAAGAGAAAAGAGAAAAAAAGAACGTATCATTGGTATTGGAACGTAAGCTTGGGTATTTAATTACCAGGAACATATGATTCATGTAAATGAAGGTAATAAAACATTAAGGGTTTTGGGGGGTGTTCCCCACGCCCTTTCCAAAAGGGGGGTTCAAATCGTGTGAGGTGTCATTTTTGTAAGACTTTTTGGATATAAATAATCAAAATATTAACTATTGTCCACATAGTTGTCCTATTTAAAAGGAATAACCTTAGAGTTTTCGGCAAATTTTCGATGAAACGCGTGTGATTGTCTGTTGTGCAGTACTTCATTCACGCAAGAATTCATAAAAAATTCTTTGCACTTCAATATCAACATGCTATTCTTCTCCATGTGAATGGCTATAACAGCACCTCGTGTAATCCCAACAAACTCATAAATTTATGGGGTTGCCAAGGTTGAAGTACGTAAAGGCAAGGCTTGCACTGAATCTCCAAATATAAACAACTCGTCACAATTGGGAGATATCACCTTGATTGAAATGAAATCAGTTCTTTGGTTTCAGTGCAATTTCTGATATAATTGCATCAGGATTACAATTCTTTAGGCTGAGATTTTTATGGATATAGCAGACTATATTTTACATTCCCACGTTTTGAAATAAGTTCAAAATGAAATAAAAATTACAAGCTAAGCTCTCTGGCTACACCGACGTTATTTAATAAATTAAGAAAGATGTATACTATATTTATGTATATTTTTTGCTTTTTAGAATTCCATAATTTTAAGTTATGATGATGATGTCGTGTCTATGATTGTGCAACTATATGGCTCCGAAGCTGTCGAAGACAGCTTTTGCAACCTCGACAGCCCTATCATTTTAAGTTATGATAACCTTAATTTTACATTTCCTCAGAATATTGATTTTATAGTACTATATCAATGATTGTTTTATTTTACTAAAGGTATAGTTTATTAAAGATTGAAAGTTTTACTCTGTTTTGATCAGAAATATCCATACCTTTTTTATATTTTAATCCAAGATTTCTAAATTTTGCATATTTGATGGTTGTTCTTATATAGAACAACTATATAAACTACAGTTAATATCTTGATTATTTAGATGCATAAAGTCTTAAAAAAATGACACCTCACACGATTTGAACCCCCCCCCTTTTGGAAAGGGGGAGGGGTACATCCCCCAAAACCTCTTATGCTTTATTACCTTAATTTTCCTAAATTATATGTTAAGGGTAATTACATACCAAAGTTTCATGATAATACGATCTTTTTTCTCTTTTAAATACTTATTATACCCAAGTCCTGCCGTGAAGCTTAATATTAGTGAACAATTCTATCGTTTTATTTTTAAACATATGATCCCACAGAGATCCCATCCTGAAATTTTAGAGAGCATAAAAAATCAATATAAAGAACTGTATTTTTGTTTGAAAACTTTAAATTATTTACTTTTTTAGTAATAAAATTTTGAAATTTAAATAAAAAACTTTAAAATAAAAATATTGTAATTTACATAGTTTTAAAGCTTGTTTAATAGTCTTTAAAGTATGAAGAAATTACTGAAGCTTGTTCAAACGAAATTTCAGAATTTTAGCAACTTTGTAGCCCCATAAATAAAAAAAATAAATTAGATAAAAATTTAAAAAATATATTCGCAAGTGGTTTTTTCAAGGTTTTCTTTTAGTGTACCATGAATATTAAAAAATTGGTAATTAATTAATTAGTATAAATGATGGAAAGATAATATCATTTGGAACAATTTCAAAGCAAAATTTCGATCAACACAGTTTATGGGACTAGACCACTAGACAGGAGCTTTAGGATAACATACAAAAATAAATTATTATATAAAATAATAGGCTAATTTTTTTCCTTACATTGCACAACTTTAAACAAACACTGCATTCCAAATTATTAAAGCAAAATAAAAACTGCCAAAAATCAAAGGGGAAAAATATTCATGAATAAAAAATACTATATTTATTTATGAGTAATAAATTTTACTTCTTTCCACATTACTTTTACACCATATAGTTTTTTTTAAAGTAAAACATTGCATCTATTCATTAAAAGTCATGCATTATGATTAAATCGTGATTTTAACATAGATGTTTTAATGGAAAATGTAGTATATTTATGCAATTGCTAACTGAATACAGTAACTTTTAATATGAAAAGTAATTAAGCTTCAATTCATAAGTAGAGGGAAATAATTAATAAGTGATAATGGTTATTTTGATCACTACTTACAATGACTTTAGAAAAGCACACTTTTTATGAAGCAAAACATTTTTCGATTTAAGGAAGTAGTAAGTATTTGGATTTCAATTTTTAAGAATTTTTTAAAACTAAGTAAATAAAATGAAAATTGTAATTATACTGCCAAATATTGAAACTTTTAGACTTATCCACTTAGCCACCATACTTGAAACTTAGACTTAGCCACAATAAAAAAAACATTTTAAAAAGCACTGATAAATGCAATAAACGTCTGAAAGTTTAAAATGAGATACAAAAAATGAAATTAATAAATAATATTATATAGGAACATAATAAATGCATTTATGCATGAATAGAAAGTCCTTAAATTTAAATATAACTAATTATTTACTGTAGTCTTTATTTGATAATCTTGCATTAGTTCCCATCTTTTATACAATTTAAATTAAATATATTGTCATACTTTATTTTAACTTAAATGTACAGTAGAACCCCGATTATCCGCGAGCGGATGATCCGCGAGGGCTAAGAAAAAATTTTTTAATGATGAGAGCAAATTTTAGATGAGATACGAGAAATTTTAGATGTAGAGCAAAGGTTTCTGATGTACTGTACATATCTTATGCACATCATGTTTTTTGTTCAATAGAGCACAGTTTTTATGCTAAATATTTTTTTCGTGTTTCCACCTCATTTTTAGTCTTTTATCGGGTTATCCGCGATTTTCACTATCCGCGGTACCCTTGCCACCCAATTCCACGGATAATCGGGGCTCTACTGTATTTCAGGCTTTATTAAAACCCTTATCCGATTTCATGATTTACATTCAGTCATTACAAATAACCCTTTATTTTTTCTCAATAACACTTCTCAAATTATTGAACGGAAAGTCATAAATTCCATAGATATTTTACACTTTCAATTTTCATATATCACCAGGTGCAATTAATGACAGATGTCCGGAAGATACATCAAAACACCTGCTGATGGGACATGTGTTTTATGGCGCGAAAAAATTCCACCTGCTCAAAATCAGATGGACACAGATTTGTGTGGGAAGAAAAACAAAACACGAGTGAAAAACTTCGCAACTTTATTTGTTTTGCCCTTGAACACACACTCAAAATGACCTTGAAATTTGCCACTGATGATTTTATGGTGTAGAAAAAATGGCAGAGAAATTATTTAAGTTCTGGTAGTTATAAATTTTAGTTTTAAAAATCATCTGCGCATTTTATGCACTTACGCAATGCAATGTTGAGGATATATTACGTAATTAGAATTTTCGCCTTTTAAGTTCCATTGCATCCATTATGAATGCAATGATAAATTGGATTTTAAATTGAAACAAATTCATTTGGCTATCATAATTTTCATTCACAATTAAATAAACTGACTTTCTTCGAAAGTAAAGTTTTTGTTTGCTATGCATAAAAGGCAACAGTTTCCTAATGAAACTTTATAAGTTAAATAAGTAATAGCATTATATACAATTACTTTAATTATTAACGTATGTTTAAAAACATTTATATAAAAACTATTCCCCAAACCAATATGGTACTCAGTTGCAGCTACTTGTTTTTCAAGGACTTGTTGTTTTTAATTGTAAACAAACAGTAATATCACACAACATAAATACTTAAAAACGTGTAGTTTTATTTCTAAAAATTATACACCCATTTTTACTTTATGTAGTACTAGAAAAAACTATTTAACATAATTCATAAAGGGTCCATTTTTGTAATGTAAAGGGTTAGCTTTACTAACGAAAATATGTTTTGTGAAGAGGGAATTTTCTTCTAAACCAGGGATGGTTTAATTTCTTAAGTTGACCCGCAGCGGAGATAAAACAGTGGGTGCTAAATTTTTATAAATATGGTAGTTTTATGCCAACCAATGTAAAAATAATATCCAGCCACCTTCACTCGTCTGACAAGGGCAAATTTAAGAAAAATTTGTTTCAAGTTTTTTATTACGATTTCATTGAGGATTTTATTAATATTTCTTAAGTTGTAGTAATTTGTGTGGGGCATCTTTTTAGATGTCTTAATGACAGTAGTCTACCCACCCCATGGTAGCTTGCATGGAAAAATGTTTCATTTGTGAGAAAATCCCATAATCAGTCTGAATATATTTTAAACCTTTTTTTTTTGGATAATTAAGGAAATTTAAAGCAGCACGCATAATTTTTTGTTTCCCTAAGGTCGGCCACCCTGTTCTAAACAATAAACCACGAGTTTGATATATTTTCCCCCAACACAACATATACATCGTAACGCTTTCTCTAAAGTTACAGAAACACCCATAACAACCCAATAATAATGGGCAACCTCAAGCACTCCCAACTCTCGTTTCACGCGTGTTATAGCCGAACAGTACACGGGGATCGGCAACCAAAAAAGAGGGGTGCACGCGAATTTTTTTCGCCACCCCCTAAAAAACCGAAACTCAGGTGAGCTTGCCCCTCGCGCCACCAGGGTGCTCTACCTGTCCCCTTCTCCCGCCAAGAAAGGCAGATGTTCCCGGGGAGGGGTATGACTTACGCGCGCGCACGACTCCTGTCAGTACAAGAAGTGTCTGTCTCGCAGGCGGTGGTTGTCTTTCGGTTTGCGGCAGACTGCTTGGTGTGTGTTGATTCCGTTTTTCCGAGAAGCGACTGTCTTTTTCTGAGGACTGTTTACGGAACATTGGAGTGTATTTCTCCGTCGTTTTGTTGTGATATTACCTCATTTGAAAAGCCTGTTTGTTTTATTGACCTGCCTTCAAGATGACTCCCAGCCCGACAGTGTCAACATAGTATTGTGTTTTTTGACTTTGCCTTCCCGACCTGTTATATTGTGCCTTCCTGTGTTCTCCGTCGTACTATTATTCTAGTGACTGACTCCTGAGTGTGCCTTTTCGGACTGATATATCGTGCTTTAAGTTGTGGTTCGGACTAGCATTCTAGTGACTGACTTTTACACCGTCAATTGCCTTCCCGAGTGTGCCAGTAGGGACTGTCATATCGTGCCTTCCAAACTGACAGCAATACCGTCCCTTCTAGGACTAATTCTTCCTTCAAACTCCAGCCATGGTATCCGTCCAGAGCAACAACATGCACCGCATGCTACAGAGCGAGGAGGCCCGCCGCATGCTCTACCTCTCCTCCCTTCACACCTACCGACCCCAACAGCAGCAGCAGCATCAGTCCCCGGCCGAGGACCCTTCCCCTCTGCGAGTGCCGGCGAGCTACCTGAGCCTGCCGCCGCCGCAGCCCCGCTCGCACTCGGCCCACTCCAAGCGGCAAGCCCCGGCGCCTCCTCCGGCACAGCCCGCCTCGGTCTCCCGGCGAAACGCCCGAGAGCGTAAGCGGGTCCGACTCGTCAACATGGGGTTCTCGACGCTGCGTGACCACGTACCCCAAGGTGCCAAGAACAAGAAGCTGAGCAAAGTGGAGACCTTACGGGCAGCCATAGAGTACATACGGCAACTACAAGGGGTCCTGGGGATGACCGAAGGCGACGAAGGGACGATGCTTGATGACTGTTCGTCCATCGCGTCGTCAGAAGAGGCCGGCAGTTCCGTGGTCGTCGGAGAAGTGTCCCCCACGTCCAGTTATCCTTCGGACTATTCCCTCATGTCCTCGCCTTACACGAACCCTCCCTCCCACGACGAACATCTACTAGACATGGGTCACTGGTTTTCGTAGGCCTCTAATGTTTATAAAAGTGAGTGAATATTTTATTTTATCCTTAACTCTTAACAAACTTCCCTTGACTAACACTGTTTCTCACTATCTCCCTTCATATCACTAACATTGACGAGTATAAGCATAAGGTGTTAATTTTATGTTATGCCTGCAATTAATATAAGCTTAGTGTGATGAAACTTTGGTTACATGTAGCTTACAACAGGACAATATTCCGAACCTTTTCACAACATAGTTAAAAGTTCAAGCGTACCTTTTAGTGTTTAACTAAAAATGAAAAAGGGTGAAGCTTGAATCCCTTTAAGAATTCGTTTTAATATTTTCTAAAATAAGCTTTATGCTGAAAAGAATTTTATATGTGACAGGTTTTAGCAGAGGAGAAAATATATTACAATTTCGGCTATGCCTGATAAAAATAAATGCTGGAGAAATTGTTTTACTTGTAACTTTCCCCCATAATAGTGTTATAATAACCTCTTTAATAGATATAGTGATGCTTATCAATGTTTTCCATTTTATTTTACCCGGAAAAACTCTAATTAAATTAAAAGCTATAGATTTTTTTCATAATATTTAGATAGATACTTTTAAAAGAATGTAGAATTATTGTATGAGTTAAAACGGCCGTATTCACCGGTAACCTGACCGGCGGTCTGGTCAGGAAACCATGGTTACAGCCTCCGATTGGTGGAAGGAAAATATTGAATTATTTTTCCACCAATCAGAGGCTGTAACCATGGTTTCCTGACCAGACCGCCGGTCAGGTTACCGGTGAATACGGCCGTAAAATGCTAACATAAAGATAATTTATTTTAAATTCAGATAAACCACTAAAAGTAGAAAGGCAATGAATTTATACTGGGTTTATGTGTTTTCTACTTAAATTATATTAAATGTGATATAATAACTCAGAAAACTCATTATTAGAATTCCCAACATGTTTAATACGTCTTTAGATTAAGGTATATTAGCTCTAGAAAGACTTCTCCACACTGGGGTATTTCAAGGAAATTAAAATCTAAAATCACTATCTATTAATTCTCTAAATCTTCTGATTGAGGCATATTTTCGTCAATTTAAGGTATTAAATGAAATAAATTCTTCTCATAAATTAAAGAAAAATTTGTATTTCTAAGTCAAATAAGGTGGCATACAAATTTATAAATGAACCGCGGGTAATTCTGCCTTTTATTTAGAAACTCCCCTTAAAGATGATGAAATTTTTAAAAATATTTCATAATCCAATTAAAATATATAATTGTTTATCATAACTATAATTGTATTATTTATTTTGATATTGAACACCCTGGAAGAAGATCTTTAAAATTTAACCGAACAGAAAATTAAAACGATGGCATAAACCTCGGGCAAAATGATTCTCGTCTATGATAGTAGATGGCGTTAGTCTCGTCAAGTGGTGTTTCTTCAAAAGGGAAACTAACTTTCTTCTTTTTACGCGCCAAGCCCGATGTTTTCCCGCGTTTCTTTTTATTATAGTTTAGCTTTTTATGACTCATGTGCATAATTCAGATTCCATATTTATGGTTTCCATGGTTTCAAAAATAAACGCGAAATGGAACTTATGTTTGGGAAACTTCTGAAAATAGTGGATTGGGAAAAACTTTAAAAATTGCTCTGTAATTTTTCTGGTTGCTGCGGATAAATTGAAAATGTGTACTTTATCGCCACCTAATAAGTAGTATTAATTAGCGGCTTAGTAAAAAAATTATCATTTTGTCCAAAAGAATTTTCCTCTTTTATAAATTACCTTTTTTTTTGACTGTCCATATTAATGGAGATTTAATTGGGTTACAAATATATTTTTCTACAGCATAATCTTAACTGTTAAATTGTAAGTGGTTTTTATGAATTGTTGTTTGAAATCAGTAAATTACTCTGGCGTACAGGTTTTATAACAAGCATAAATTAAATTACACTGATTGTGGTAGTAGTTTAAGTTTTTAATTAGGTTCGAATTATTTATCATGATTTAGAGAAAATGATTAAGTTAACAATAAAGAAACTCCCATATTCGTATACTGAACTACCCCGTTTCTATAAAAAAAATTTGTGATGCACATAAAAGATTATAAATATGAAAACTTAAAATATATATTAATTAAATTAACTCAAATAATGCATTTTAAAAACGTTACAAACCATTCCAGAATTAAAATTAATAATTTTGGGTATGGGGACCCATATTTTAAGGTATGGGTCCTCTCAGAAAAAGTCCTCTGTGTGCCGGGGGACCTGTGCCCCCTGTTGAGAGGGTCTTCCAGTACACATTTTATTTTTTATTTTAATTTTAATTATTAATTCTGGAATGGTTTTGATATGTATTATTTGAGTTATAAATATCTTTATGGGATGTTGTTGCTTTTGCGCACATTTCTGAAGAATAGTGAAACTTGTTTATCAAAATTTAAATTTTAATTATTAATTCTGGAATGGTTTTGATATGTATTATTTGAGTTATAAATATCTTTATGGGATGTTGTTGCTTTTGCGCACATTTCTGAAGAATAGTGAAACTTGTTTATCAAAATTTAAATTTTAATTATTAATTCTGGAATGGTTTTGATATGTATTATTTGAGTTATAAATATCTTTATGGGATGTTGTTGCTTTTGCGCACATTTCTGAAGAATAGTGAAACTTGTTTATCAAAATTTAAATTTTAATTATTAATTCTGGAATGGTTTTGATGTATTATTTGAGTTATAAATATCTTTATGGGATGTTGTTGCTTTTGCGCACATTTCTGAAGAATAGTGAAACTTGTTTATCAAAATTTAAATTTTAATTATTAATTCTGGAATGGTTTTGATATGTATTATTTGAGTTATAAATATCTTTATGGGATGTTGTTGCTTTTGCGCACATTTCTGAAGAATAGTGAAACTTGTTTATCAAAATTTAAATTTTAATTATTAATTCTGGAATGGTTTTGATGTATTATTTGAGTTATAAATATCTTTATGGGATGTTGTTGCTTTTGCGCACATTTCTGAAGAATAGTGAAACTTGTTTATCAAAATTTAAATTTTAATTATTAATTCTGGAATGGTTTTGATATGTATTATTTGAGTTATAAATATCTTTATGGGATGTTGTTGCTTTTGCGCACATTTCTGAAGAATAGTGAAACTTGTTTATCAAAATTTAAATTTTAATTATTAATTCTGGAATGGTTTTGATGTATTATTTGAGTTATAAATATCTTTATGGGATGTTGTTGCTTTTGCGCACATTTCTGAAGAATAGTGAAACTTGTTTATCAAAATTTAAATTTTAATTATTAATTCTGGAATGGTTTTGATATGTATTATTTGAGTTATAAATATCTTTATGGGATGTTGTTGCTTTTGCGCACATTTCTGAAGAATAGTGAAACTTGTTTATCAAAATTTAAATTTTAATTATTAATTCTGGAATGGTTTTGATATGTATTATTTGAGTTATAAATATCTTTATGGGATGTTGTTGCTTTTGCGCACATTTCTGAAGAATAGTGAAACTTGTTTATCAAAATTTAAATTTTAATTATTAATTCTGGAATGGTTTTGATGTATTATTTGAGTTATAAATATCTTTATGGGATGTTGTTGCTTTTGCGCACATTTCTGAAGAATAGTGAAACTTGTTTATCAAAATTTAAATTTTAATTATTAATTCTGGAATGGTTTTGATATGTATTATTTGAGTTATAAATATCTTTATGGGATGTTGTTGCTTTTGCGCACATTTCTGAAGAATAGTGAAACTTGTTTATCAAAATTTAAATTTTAATTATTAATTCTGGAATGGTTTTGATATGTATTATTTGAGTTATAAATATCTTTATGGGATGTTGTTGCTTTTGCGCACATTTCTGAAGAATAGTGAAACTTGTTTATCAAAATTTAAATTTTAATTATTAATTCTGGAATGGTTTTGATGTATTATTTGAGTTATAAATATCTTTATGGGATGTTGTTGCTTTTGCGCATATTTCTGAAGAAGAGTGAAACTTGTTTATCAAAATTTAAATTTTAATTATTAATTCTGGAATGGTTTTGATATGTATTATTTGAGTTATAAATATCTTTATGGGATGTTGTTGCTTTTGCGCACATTTCTGAAGAATAGTGAAACTTGTTTATCAAAATTTAAATTTATTTTAATTTTAGATTGTGTATAATAATAAAATAAATAGTCGTCAGTACGTTTTTGAAATTTGCTGATAATTAGCCGGCCGTAAATATCTTCTATCGGATAATTCAACCAATATGGGCAACTTTTAATTATTTATGCATAAATATAACAAAAATTAAAAGAAAAACAGCTAATTGAAATATGTTAATTGTGTTGGATTTTGATATTTTATTAGTTCAGGCAATTTATCATAAAAATCTACGCTTGCGCGGCCGGGATATCCTAAAACACCTTCTAATAGGCAGTATTCAATAATGAGTATATTTTGTATAAAGTGACAAAGTGATAACTACAAAGCTACTTAAAATCATGCAATGGAAAATTTCATCTCAAAAGAACCAGTAGGTTAAAATAGAATCCAAATCCAAAATGCTAGTTCACAAGGGCCTTCCTTACCCATCCTTACTGTTTTAAAAACCCCTAAAAGGAAGACGGACAAAAGGAAAGAGGGATAAAAAAGGTGAATTTAGTTTGAAAAATGAAGATTCTCTCTCGGATATGGAGATATGTACGTCGAGGGAAGAAAGACCCCATTTTCCTCCCCTCAAAAAAGACAGGGAGATACCTACTCCAAAAGGAAAAGATAAAAAATCAATAAAAAGAAAGAAGTAACTAATGATCCCGTTAGCTTCCGTTGCCAAAAAGGGTGAATAGATACACGACAACTCTGAATTCACGAAGGACTCCTCTTTCCGTATATCTCAGGGTACTTTGTCCTGCCCGCTTTGTCGTAACCCTCTTTTTACTTCATTTTTTCAGCTCGGCAATTGGTTTCAGGTATATAGCTACAATCGGTCTATATTATGATTAAAGATTTGGCGAGTACAAATACAGGTTGGAGTGGTCACAATGCGGACTTAATTCTCAATGGTTGATGTTAGGTGTTTTTTTTTTAGTTAAGCGGAGGTTGAAGAATTAGGGTTAAGTTTTGCTTTGAGGTGCGGACATATGGATGATGATTTTTTTCTTTTTGAGTCGTACACGAGTTTTAAACTTTTAAGTAGTGGTTGAATGTAGGTCAAGTTATTTCTGCTCTTATTAAAGAAAGGGTTGCATTCGGTTCTTTTGTGAGAGTTCTTTGCATAATTTTGCGTCATTCTAAATCGAAAACGGAACTAATAGCTAGATTCAATATTTTTTATCTCCGAAGAGTTGAACACAATCCTTAAAATCCATTGAAAAGTTATTGAATAATAGGTGAAATTGCATTATTATTTTAGTAGTTCTGTGCCACTAAAAAGTTATATTGATTGTTTTTTTCCCAAATTAATTTTTCGTCAAAAAAAATTTGCTTTAACATTTTTAATTCATCGAAGTATGTTAAGAAAGGTCATTTAAAGATAACGATTTGAGAACAAACTGATTATATTTCAGTTTTAACTGATAATGTAATAATATAATTTAAAAATGTAAAAAATATGAAAAAAAAGAGCAATCAGATGTGTGATGCATCCCAAGGAAAATCTACCAGTTTACTCAAATGTAATTTAGACGAAACGGAGATTTTAATACTATTCTTAGCGTCAAAGATCCAAGTTTCAGAATAAATATTTCTCTTGGAAACACACGAAATAAAAAGAACTAAAGTATCCCACTCGGGAGTTACGGTAAAAAAATATTCAAAGGTGAGCTATAGATGGCAGCACCAAAATCTATAGGCACAACTTGGAATCTCATTTTTTGCTATAGCAGTGGTTCCCAACTCAAATATGTCTGCGGCCAACTTCACTTAAATTTAAACCTCTTGCGGACCATTTCCATCCCAAACTTTACTTTTAAAATTTTAACCTTTTTTCAAAGCAATCATTCCTTACAGAGGGTCTGAAATTTTACTTAGTAAGGGAAATCGAGTCTTAAATACTTTAGGTTTCTTAATGGAACTGAAAATCAAATTCAACTATTAAGAACAAATTAACATTTCTTTTATTTTTTATCCAATTATTAAAGGATAATACCTTTTATAAAAGACATTTAACCATTCTTATCAAGCTCTCACTAAATTCAACAATTCAAAGCTATTTTTTTATAATTACACATTTTTTGGATATGTTTAAAGACCTTCTCACGGACCACCTGTTGGGAACCACTGTTCTATAGTAACAAAAATAAAAGAATGCTTCATTTACTTGATTATTTGTTTTGTTAAGGATACTAAATGCAACTTATTAGGATATTTTCAACTTAAATGAACATAACTAAATAATACTATAAAATAGCTAAACAAATCATAAATAGTTGAATATGAAGACATTTCCATTCAACTAATGAGAAAATCAATGTTTCTGAAATTTTATTACTTTTTAATTTTACCTTTACTTAATAAAAACCTCACATTTTTGGCAGATAATAATTTTTTTATATAAGTTTAATGGTTGTAAATTGTGTACACCATCACCATAAAAAGTATTGAAGTTGAATAATGAATTTTTAAATCCCAGCATCCCCAAAGAATTTAAAATCTCAGCCTTTAAGAATCCGCAAAAGGGGTTTATATTTCAGGGATGAGATTGACAAAAAAGTAGAAAGTCTGAAAACTGCAAGAATCGATAAGAAGATCGCAAACCAAACCAAATAAAATTATTTAGCTGCCTCCGATATGAAAATTTACCATAGGAAAGAGAAAATCCTCATAAACCAAGAACTTCACAAAAAAATGAAAAAGATGTAGTTTTCAGTTTTTAAAAGTCTGAAAAATCTCAACCCTGGTGATTTTATTCGATCGAAAAAGTTCTTTAAATAATCGATCTCTAACAATGATAAGTTCTGAATGACTTGGCGATCGCAGTAAAATAAGAGAATGAATTTGAAGAACATAATATAGATGGGTTAATATTATAGTTATTTCGATTCATAGCCGCTTTATTCATTTAAAAATAAACTACTAAAAAGTTATTAAAACCGCAGTAAAAGGATTATGAGATTCGACACTTTTTCAAACTTTTACCAACAATACAAATTTTAGCATGATGTTTTAGATTCAAATTAATAAGTTAACACCTCATTTGTCAATTAAATGTAAATACAGCACATATTTCTTATAATAAGGAATTGATCTTATGAACTACTGCACAACACTGAACAATAATTTCCGATCGGAATTAAAACTAGGTATGAATCATCAAGCTCATTAAATAGAGCGTTTTAATTTAGCTAAAACATGATCATAACTAATTAATACTAAAATCTGATCGCATTAAACACTAAATCAAAACCAGTTAACATCAGAAATGCAACCAAAACTAGCGATCAGATAATATTTACAGCGATCGGTTATAAAATACTCAGCAAAACGATTAAACATCACTAAAAATAACTTAATTCATTTAAAATAATCAAATTAATTTGAAATAAACTTACCTAAACTTGTCGCATCCACAGAAGGAAGACCGCACTAGGGGATATTTTCTAACAGCTTGGCAATCTGATGCGAAATCGGCGAAGCTTGAACTCAGATTTCACTAAAGCGATGATCACCCATGTCCGATCGCAGTAATTAAACACAAGATGAAGGAATAATTAAGATGCTGTAACTGCAAACAAACTACCACAAGCGTGTTCCATTGTAGAATGAATCATTTCCGGCTTTCAGTATATCGATAAAAAAATCATATCGTTTGTTTTATTTGTCGTCTGTTGCCACAAAAAGCGTTTAGCGCCAAATTTTTTCTCTCTGCTTTTTTTATTTAGTTATTTCTTTTCACTCCTTGTATTGTAATAAAGTGCTATAGTTGTTTTGAACTGAAAAATAACCAAACAAATTTTTCTTTCAGATTGTGTGAATGAAGAAATATATTTCGAGTCTTGAGGACTTCTGAACTCTCAGTTTAAAAGTGTGTTTAAATTATGAGATTAGGAAAAAACAATTACTTAAAAGTCCTACCAAAAACCTTCTAGGTTGTTTTTTCTATGCAGACAAAACCAGTGATACTCATTATATTTGTATTAACTACTGTTAAAATATTAAGGATAATTTAAAATATCCTATTGAAATTAAATGTCCATTTTGCATGTCTAAGAAAATATATTTTTAAGTATACGTATATTGTAAACAAATATTAAAAATTTAACAAAAATATTTAAGTTTGTTGAAATCTTTAGTACATTTTGAGAGAGAAATATTTTTGTTCTTTACCTTGGTCTAAAATGTTTTTCATGCAATGTTCTTTGATACAGTTTCAAAAATATCTGACTGATGTGATAAGATTTATAGATAGAATATTTCCTTTTTAGTGCCTAAAATGAAGTGTTGTGATATTTTAAACAGCATTGTTAATTTTATAGTACAAGTGCTCAATTTTCATGTGGGAAACATGTCCTGTTGATTTTTGTGTGTGTGCACTAAAAAGTTCAAAGCATATTTTTGTATAATACTTTAACAAATATCCAATTCCTGTGTTTATAGCGATGAGCACTATCCTTTTAATATTGCTCTATTAAATAGAGAATGATAATAGTTTTGAAAATGTAATTATTGTAGAAACAATTATCTTAAAAATTTATTTTTGTTAGATAGTGGAGATTAATCTATGCTGAAACACAGCTGAGAGTTTTACCCAATGTGTTTACAAATGTGTTCCTGTTTTGGGTATAGTTATATAAAGTGCAAATTATTTCCGAATTGATTTTTTCTCAGGTTAGAATTTTATAATTGTTTGTATATAAACGGTATACACAAAATATACGTACCTATTGAATCCTAATTCATTGACAACTTCAAGTTTGTCATAGAACTTAACAGTTACAAGTGTGTGCCTTTTTGCTGTACTGCCTTTCAAGTTTGTAATTAATAACTCTTTTTTTAGTTGAATGTATCATTGGATGATACACTAAAAGATAGTAAAATAACTAATAGTATTCTAAACAATCTTAAAAGAATAAATCATGGACGTTCTTATGTTTTATTTCAAATATATATTGCACCTTTTGGAATCTGCATGATCTATATAATAAGGTAGTAACAGTTTTGCAAGGAAATGGAAGAAAAATGAGTTAACAGTTAAACTCAATGACACTGTTTTCTTGAATTTAGAAAGATCACTAAGTAATCATTTGTATGTAAATATCTCATTGGAAATACAAAAACATTCCATTTTTCATATGTTTATTCATTTTGTTCTCTTTGTTAAAACTTCATCTATCTGTGCTTCGCATGCATCTCCAAGTGCATGCGGGTTTGTCATACCAGTGAAGCTGTATTACATTGTAGGAATATTTTGAGAGATTTTGTACATAACTTTATTACAAATAAATTTAATATATTTTTAAAAAATTTGTATTCTTTCTTTATTTAACACATTACCCTATTACTCAATTATTACTTTTTACGTTAATTTTTCCCATATCTTTTATTACCTAAACCCCCTCAAGAAATGCATTCTTTTTGGACTGAGTAATGAGATTAGGTTTAAAAAAAGTTGTTTGTAACATTTAAAATACTTTTCTTTAAAAGTTTTCTCCATAAAACTTATATTCAAGTTATCACGAACTTTCCTGAAGGAAAACGACTCTTTAATTCAACTCTAATAATAACAACTTTAATCCATAGCATTAGTTTTCAAAATAAGGTAGCGTGTAGGCATTGCGTTTTCTTTACGTAGAAAAAAGAGAAGAAACTAAATGGAAAATTTATAAAGTTTTAATGAAGAATTTTCAAAAAATTAAGTGATATTAAAATTAATTTTTGAAGGAAATATATAAAATAAATAAATACAAATATATAAAAATTTTTGTTTTTTGTTCAAATAAATAAATTAAAAATAAATGTTTTAACCGGGTTTACATAAATGGTAAGTATGAAAGAAAAGATTCATCGTGATTAAGTTGATAAAACACTTATGGATATAATAATCAAATATTACCTAATGCATTTGTTTATGATACATTGAATATTTCTTTTATATAAGGGTGTTTATTTAATTTTATTTGATAGTTTTGACAGTAAATTGACGAAATAAGCTATAAAAGAATATTTATTTTTGCAAACAAATAAATTTTGGAAATTAGAAAATTACCTAAATATTTACAACAAATTTGATTAAACTTTGCGTTCATACTTTTCCCATTAATGTTAATTAAATTAAAAACTAATTTTCTTGATAAATACAACTATTTAAGTTTTTATGCTTTTAACTATGTCATATGTTTAAATAATCTAATATTATATTTTGTATTAGAATGTAGTTTCAAACTTAAAGTACTAGTTGGAGAATTTTTAAACAAGGTTTTTCTTGATAACTACAACCCAAGTTTTTATACATAAATACTGTGAAACATCTTATATACTATATTTTATATTAGAATGTAGTTTAAGTTAATTGCTATTTGATTATTACAGAGTGTAAAATGGGATTTCCTTGCATGCTTCGTTTTTAAAACATTAGTAAATTACACTGGTGTTCAAAATTAAGAGAAATAGCACATTTTTTCGATTTCTCCAGACCTACTCAATAGATTTTGATGAAATTTGGTATGAACATAGGTTGATATAATACCAAATAAATAATCATTCAAAAATTGTAATACACACGCATGCGCAGAAGTAATAACCGCCAGAGTTGAAAGGTATGAAATAGCGGTTCCAGAATGAAGCAAAATAGTGAGTTTATAAGGGGTATGACACCCTCTCACTATCATGCATGCCTCCTTGTGTGATTTTATTGCGTGAATAAGGCAGATTATAAAATTTCCTGTTCATTAAGCCTACTTTCTCAGAAACCCCGTTTTGGGGCTCTGAAGGGTATGTGGAGGGGGGAAGCGAGATGCAATTGCCTTATATAGAGTCCCTCATACCTCCCTCAAAAGGACGAAGTCTTTGAATCTGGCTGACCATTCCATATGGCGAATATCTTCCGTTTTAATGAAAATTTCTAACCTGATGAGCTCCATTAAGTGAAGGATTTCTATCTATTGAAAAGAAATTACGACCGACAGAACCCCCAAAAGGTGAACAAAGGTCTCCAAGATATCAACACATTACCTGAAACTGCCAATGTTCCTCTTTCAAAGGCAGGGAGGGATCTGCAACTTGTTAAAAATATGCAAAAAATTGTCTTCAATAAGGTAATATTCAAAGGGTGAATATTTTCCTCTCTGTTAGGTCTCAAATCAATTAAACCATTGATTGTCGATGCAATCTCATGTGGAAAGAACCAGAATGCTCTGTCAGTCCTTTAATGTAGGAGAAACTGACCATTTTGGAATCGGAGATTTGGTGCTCTTTGTAGGAATGTTGTTAAGTCTATGCCAACCCCCTACATCTTTCAAAAGGAGAAAATCATGGTTGAAGGTATTGTGTTAATATCTTGGAGACATTTATTCACCTTTTAGGGGGTCCTATAGGTCTTAATTTCTTTTCAATCGATAGAAATCCTTCACTTAATGGAGCTCCTCAGGTTATCAATTTTCATTAAAACGGAAGATATTCTCCATATGAAATAAGCAGCCAGATTCAAAGACATCGCCCCTTTAGAGGATGTATGAGGGACTCTATATAAGGCAATTGCATCTTGCTACCCCCCCACATACCCTTCAGAGCCCCAAAATGGCATTTCTGAGAAATTAGGCTTAATGAACATTAAATTTTATAATCTGCCTTATTAACGCAATAAAATCACTCAAGGAGGCATTAGGGTGTTCCGAAAGTCTATGGAGAAAATTTTTTTTTCGAATTTCCCAGATGCCCCCCCCCTCAAGTTGTTACAAATACTAAAACATTATTACCTGCAAATTTTCAGGTCTCTAGGACGATTTTTGACCCCCGCGCCCTTCAAAAGTAGGTTTCCCATGTTAAAGAATAGGGAAAATATTGAAAAAATCGTCATTTTTGGTTCTTTTCAATTTAACGAGCCTGGACGCAGTCAATATCGAATTAAAACCTATACATCATCTTTGGGACATCATTGCCTCAAGATCCTATCGGAAAAACATTCCATGGCACCTACTGGGGGGTAGTTACACGGGGGTGAAAAGCGCGCTTTCACCAAAAAAAGAGGATGCTCGCCGGCGCTTGCCGCGGGTGCTGATGGATTGGATAATACTCGCCGGCGTTTGCGGGGGGAGCTGGATAAAAGCCACTTAAGTGTTTATTGAACTTTTTTCCTAAAGTGTCTCGTTCTATTCTGTTTCTATTAGTAAAAAAATTATTGTTCTTTAAATTTTAGCTAATTTGTTTTTACCCCGCCTACCTCGATTAACTTAATTTCCATGGGGTATAATGCTATGATTTGAGCTTAGCTTAGTGAAGGGGGTTTAATGTTTTATGCAGCTATCTCATTTTCCTGTAAACTCAACTCAGTAAAACAAAAATTTTTTGATGTAAATGCAATTTATTACATTAATTATATTACATTTGAGTTATAAATAAAACACATGATAGCTAATAATATTGGAAAAAAGTTCAATAAACACTTAAGTGGCTTTTATCCAGCTCCCCCCGCAAACGCCGGCGAGTATTATCCAATCCATCAGCACCCGCGGCAAGCGCCGGCGAGCATCCTCTTTTTTCGGTGAAAGCGCGCTTTTCACCCCCGTGTAACTACCCCCCAGTAGGTGCCATGGAATGTTTTTCCGATAGGATCTTGAGGCAATGATGTCCCAAAGATGATGTATAGGTTTTAATTCGATATTGACTGCGTCCAGGCTCGTTAAATTGAAAAGAACCAAAAATGACGATTTTTTCAATATTTTCCCTATTCTTTAACATGGGAAACCTACTTTTGAAGGGCGCGGGGGTCAAAAATCGTCCTAGAGACCTGAAAATTTGCAGGTAATAATGTTTTAGTATTTGTAACAACTTGAGGGGTGGGCATCTGGGAAATTCGAAAAAAAAATTTTCGGAACACCCTAAGGAGGCATGCATGATAGTGAGAGGGTGTCATCCCCTTATAAACCCACTATTTTGCTCTATTCTGGAACCGCTATTTCATACCTTTCAACTCTGGCGGTAATTATTTCTGCGCATGCGTGTGTATTACAATTTTTGAATGATTATTTATTTGGTATTATATCAACCTATGTTCATACCAAATTTCATCAAAATCTATCCAGTAGATCTGGAGAAATCAAAAAAATGTGCGAATTCTCTTAATTTTGAACTCCAGTGTATGTTATGATAATTTATAAAACTTCAGGTAGACAGTATTGAAAACTAGATTCTAATATTTTCCTAAAAGTCAAAAACTTGCTTCCTACAAAGTCAAAGACTTCTGCCAACTATGCTTATATGTAGCTTATTTCCTGTCGTATAGACTATAGATGATAGCTTAATAAACCTAACTTGGAGATTAGAAAAAAATCAGCGCAAATTTTTTTTTTAGGAAAAAAGCAGACCTCCCTCTTCAACAAAACTAAAAATCACTGTTATCATTCAAGCTACAACTGCAGCAAAAAAAACCCACCAAGACCAAGCTAATAAAATCTCTTTTTATTTCGAACTTTCCCTCAAATAAAACAACAGCGAAAGTTATAAATTGGCGGGAAAAGCCGTAAAGCTTGCACCAAAGGCATTATTTTTCCGGAAACCCCGCGAAATTAACATCTGCTTTTTGATCACGCAGCTTGTAAAACATCCAATCGACAAATTGAATCGTCGCTGGTGAAAAATACTCAATCGGCATTACACCGGTTTTCGTTTCAGTTGTCCCTAACCAAAGCATAAACAGTTCATCAGGTTAGACCGAAATCATGGTTGATGACCGCAAATCAAGAATATTTTA
The DNA here is from genome assembly GCA_024610705.1 of Tetragnatha versicolor. NCBI lineage: Eukaryota > Metazoa > Arthropoda > Arachnida > Araneae > Tetragnathidae > Tetragnatha > Tetragnatha versicolor. The sequence goes on along the minus strand of JANDEH010000011.1, from coordinate 11,038,299 downwards.
CAGGATTACGCCATTGGCGTCTTGCTATTAGGCGTAATTGGGAGTTAAATTATTGAGCGGTGCAATCGTAATGTTTTGGGCAGTGGGACTCTCATTTTCATTTCCTCCATTAACCTACATTCTAAAAAAAACTTGTCCAATTTTGTAGCCGCGTCTCTTGAAAGTTGTTTTTGTTGGTATTTTGGTGAGAATCGTAAACACCACGAGATGGAACAAGTAGTAACAACCTCCACTATTTTGTTACCCAATTATAAAATTGCGATGGAAATAAGAGCTCGTGGAATTCGAACGTGTTTATAACCTCTGATCAGACAGGTTATGTTCTAGGCGGGACGAATTAGGGAGCATGTTATGGACGAAAAAGTATTTTAAAATTATTTTATTATTCTGGCCTTAATTCTTTCAGTTTTACGTTTTGTGCTTGATTTCATATTAAATATTAACACACATGTCTTCTCTGTCAATTCTTTTCCCCATTTATTCCTTATTTTCTCTATTTCGACCACCCAACTTCTTTTTTATCTTCTCTTTCTATATTTCTCCTACTCTTTTTCTTCATTCCTCCTTCACACTCTAATTTTAAATAATTCTAATAATTTCTTATAATTTCTAAATTCTAATTAATAAATTTTTCGCTTCTCTTTATATAGTCTTAAAGTTAACACACTCCTCTCTCACTTCTCCCAATTTTGCTCACACACTATGTTTTCCCCATAGTATCTCCCTTACAATTTCATTCTCCTTCCCCATATCTCTTTCATTTCTACCTATCTCTCTTTAAAAAGAGATGTAAAGAAGTTCACAATACCGAAAACACTAACATGAACTAATTTTGCATCCATATCATACTTTATTAGAATCACAACATCCCTAGTAGCACAGCTCATACCAAATATGTCAAATTAACGTTACTGCAACTATAGAAGTAAACGAAACTGGGCCATACATGACAAAAATTGGACGAATCTGTGCTGATTGGGATCTATAAATTTTGACTCGAAGCTTGATTCTCTTTTATACGTTGCCAATCCTCGTAAACATATCTCTATCAAGGAGAGCTTCAAGGGCAAACGAAAACAAAGACTTTTCGTAACATCCCACCTTAAAAGTCACCTTAACGACCAGAGCGAGAAATAAGTGCTCTCTCTTTCAAACAACAAGTTCACGAACCCCGAACAAGCTCATTCTTCTCCAACAGCCTTTTAGTCAAGGTAGAAAAAAATCGTTTGATAAGAAAACTCACCTTTAATAACAATTAAGTGGCAACAGTGGACGCGTTTGATTCGTTGGGGAAGGGGGTGGTTCGATCAATAAAAGGGGTGGGATGTCTCCAGCAACGCCCCTTTGGCACGTTTTTCTCGAGCGTTTAGTACGTGTCCGCGGAAACCGCAAGCGATAACTGAGGTGCAAAAAATGGGTTCTGCTGAAAATTGAATGGGAATTAAGGTCGGGGACCTTGAATCACGAACATAGGGACAAAGACGGCGAGTCAACGGGTCTTGCTAATGAGTTTTAGGAAGGCTTTCTATTGGGAAAGATGGTGGACAGGCGCTATTCCTTAATATGCATCTGTTAAAACTAATTGTTCAGACGAACTAATGAATTTTCTTGTTGAGCAGGCCCTCAAGAACAAAGATAGTTTTCTTGGATTCGAAAATTTTATGGAACTTAGAGAATATAACACATTTTTCCACGTAACATTCAAGTGGAAGGAAAACGACTTTAAAAGATTGATTTTTAGAGTACAACGTATTTTAAATTATCCTAAGGGGACATCCATTAATGATGTAACACCTTTTCTTCAACATTTTGACGCCCTTATGTCACTAAGTGTCGCACTTCACCCTATCCGTTTGTCACATGTCATGCTCTTCTACCTATAATATGTTTAGAATACGTTGGGTATATGAACGTGAAACCTAATGTTTTTATTCAAAATCAAGTGCAGCCTCTTGATTTCAAAGAAAACGTTATTATTTCATTAGTAGAATTTTAAAATGACTTTTGATGATTGAGCACATGCTGTGCGTAAAAGATAAATGTAAACCATTAGTATGATGATGGTTCAAGTCCAAAAAACTTTGAGAAGTTAAAAGTTTTTGTAACTGCACCTGTATTTACGCTAAAGTATATATTTTGGGATATTATGCTTTTTTGGAGTGCCTATTGCCTATTGTTGGTAAAGCATATTCGAGCGATTCTTACTTGCCAATTATTGAACTCCTTTACCACACACAATAAAGAATCTTAAAAACTTACTCGAATTCTTACTTATCACAAATTTTGTATTTTTGGTGTTAGGCAACTGCCGTTTCGAGCAGCTCATGTATCGTGTCTTAAGAGTAACTTTCGCAGACTTGATTTAAGAATTACGAATTTAATACTTGAAGCAGTAGAAATAGCACTTTTCATACACAGTATATTTTCGATCTATTTCGGTAGAACATGCTACCGCACTCAACACTCCTGCATCCTGCATATTACCGCCCTTCAAAAAACATAACAAATGAGGCTCAATTGCATATTTTCCAGCAGAGAATCCATCAGGCTTATGACTAATCTCTATTCTTCTTTTGCTCATCGAAATAAACTCGGTGATTTCCATTCATCGAATGATCCCTCCTTTCTGTTCCATCAGAGGCAACCGCAAGAATCCGTGGTACTATGGGCACGACCTATCGTCTGGTCTGCATTCGAAACGGGGCAACTACTGAGATCTCGGGGTAAAACAATTGGATCTGGATCGTGAGCTATTCGACTATCATTACACGAGATTAATTGACACAAATTGGGAGGTAGACAGACTGCCCACCCTCTTTCTCTTCTTGTGTCAAGGTAAGGCACTTCCGCCATGTTTGGTCACTTTGTTCATTGTGTTTTTGGTAAGCTATCATGGTTTAGTAGTGTAAAAGAGGATGTTATTTATTTTGATTTCATATACATGATTCTTAATGCTACAGTTCATTGAAAAAAAGATAAAATCCATGAAATTTTTTTAGATTGCATAATTAGTCATGCATTCGAATAACCTTCTCCCTTAAATTTACAAACTGTTAACCATTGGTACTAAAGTGTTGAAATAATTATAGATTTATACCAGTATTTTTATAGCTTAAAACATTTTATTCAGTTTCCTTTTTTCTAGCTGACCATCCAGAAAACAATTTTGCAATACATTAATGTAATTTAAGGAAATAGCTCTTGTTTGGATGTGGTACTTGTAAAATATGCGCTAATGTCTTCATAGCCAGCCATTGTGATATTTCTCTAAAAGATGCAAAGTAATTCCTTGTACAAAAAATATTCAGATTTCGAAACGTGAAAAATTGATTGCCAATCAATTATTTCCATCAAAGCACGCATTTGAATAATCACAAATTAACCACAACAGAAAAAAATCTACCATTGACAAAAAAGTTACCTTAATACCTGTCACAACGTACCCAATAATTGTACGCGTTGCCTCCTTTGACAGATAGATACTGAATTAGGCTGACATCATTTACATGTATTACTATAAAGGTAAAGTGAGATTACTACATATGAATGAAAAGACACAGTAAAGGATGATTTTGAATGGTATTAACTGTCAAGTGTAGACCTGAAGTTTCTTGTGTCCATTTTTTCAACTTGTTTATTGGAACTCGTATCCAGAGTAGCTGTTATTGATTGTTACCTACATTGTCTTTTCATTTGAATCTTTTGATTGCTGCTCTTGACATGAAAGAAGCAGAACAGTGTCACTTGAAGGCAGTGAATTAACAAGGGGATATTGGAATCGGAGCGGTATGTAGGTGAATTTAGTGTTTTCAAGGTTAAAAATGGAAAATTTCTGACTTGAGTGAGATATATCCAATCATCCCCTCGGCTAAGTTTCCCCTTGAATTTTAGTTAAAAATCCTATTACAATGTCAGTTTGAGAATGACTTTTCTTTCTATGACTATTTTTCTTCTAATACTTAGGCTTTTTAATAAACTAAAAGGATCAGAATAAAGTTCATCGTGTGGAAGATTATAATGGGGTTTATTATGAGCAAATTTCACAAGGTCTTAAAGAGATGAAAGAACAGGTTTCCTTAATTTCTTAAACTCTTAATGCTTTTATGTGTAGAAGCTAAGGAAATGGCAAAGAGTGAGTGGTAAACTCCAGGGGGTTATTCATTCATTTTGTTATGTGTTATGTTTTCAAGCGCGACTTTTACCCACTTTAAGCGTTAGAAAGGTGCAATAGGCCCATTTGGTTTTCTAACAATTTTGGAGCTCTAAAGTTGTTATATTGCCCTCCAATTTCACATTTCCTTGCAGAAGACACTCTCCATCAAACAGTTCTTCACACACATCTCTTCATCCCGTTCATTGTAATGATAGTCTCGGGAAATGGCCATTGCCAAAGAAGAGAAACTCCATTAAGTCTTGGTTCATTTGCGACTGTCACGTCACTATGGCTCCCCCCTCCCATCCCGACAAAGGGTCCCGTCACCAAAGTGTCACTCACAAAGGGCCCCCAAAGGTAAAGTAGGACCGCTAATGACTTTGGAGACCACAATAACGGAACGCTTGACAGTAGGTGTAAAAAGATACCTCGAATGTAGGTCCGACCAACACAGATTTGGTTACAGCATAGAGGTGCGTGACCGAATTTTTTGTTCATACCTATCCGCTCAGGGTTCGCTATTGCTTCGAACAAAAAGGGTTAATCGGGATGAAAGGTTTTGCCGTTTAATGGAACTGGAAAATGCTTTTTGCGCGTATCCCTTTCTCCCCGTTTTTGCGTGTCTGAGGATGCGAGCAATGTCGTTTTTTTTCTTTGTAGGTCGGGCACCTCAGTCCTTCTTGAAATCACCCTCTAGCGTGTGATAATTATTTTTATTTGTTTTGTGGGGTGTTAAACAGATGGGGATTTATCTTATTTCTTCATGTATTATTTTGATTTTTGTCCTTAAAAAAGTTAATTTTATGTCTGACTATAGTTGTTCAAGGGTAGTACTGCAGAGAAAAAGACAAACAGAGGGTCCAAAAGGCTATTTTGAAATGCCATCTTATAGTAGAGGGCAGCACTGAAAATTTCTGTGTTTGACCGAGGCCCTAGTAGCACAGTTCATACCATATGTTTCAATTTTACGGAACCTAGAAGTAAACGAAATTTGGTCATACATGACAAAAGTTGGACGAATCTTAAACGTTTGTGCTGCTTGGGGGAGTATGGATAACTGCAGTCAAATTTTTTTTTAATCTTAATGTGTTCAGAATGGCCTAAAACCTCCAAAAAATGTTTTCATTTGCTTTTCAAAGCCCTAAATTTTAAGTTATTTTCAATTAAAAACATCCTCTTTCGTGTCTGAGCTGAAACAGCTTGTGACGTGAAATGTGCTTTGTTCCCGCTTGTTGCTATAATCCCGCTTTGAAACAATGAGCTCTGGTTTTTTTTACAGACTAGTGTATCGATGAAAGCGGTGTTTCCCACATTTCCACTGGCACATGTGACGTCACATTGTTAGGAGCTTTCTGTACTAAAATATGTCATAATTACCTTTAAAAAAGTTTGTGGGGAAAGACAAGCGTATTTTTGGAATCAGGAGAGAATTTTTAATAAATTAAAATAGAATATTTAAAATTTTAAGATTTGCTGCAGTTCTCCATTCAGTACAGTTTGGTGGTCTGAGCAGTTATTCGCTGTTTAGTGCTCAGTGAATCTGTCAATTTCGGAGCGGTGCTATGGGATTCGAGGATTGAGATTCTTTGTCTCCGCCTCTCAAGATGTGACAAGGGAGGCGAGAGTTTCATGAGTAGTAGATCCTAGCGTAACCAGGACCCCTATCACTAGGGATACTCAATGTTTTTTCGATTTGCATTATTGTCTCTGGTCATCTCCCTGTTCTAGTACTACGTGGGTAGCACGGTAGTTCTCAAGAAGTAGTTGGTTCTTTTAGGGCTTATAAAGCGCCACTTACACTTAGTGGATCTGCCACGTTGCAGTAATTCGGAGGGATTGGTTAATTAGAACCAGATGAATCACACTTAGGTGACTCGAAACTGTCACGTTTATGAGATTCGTCCATTGGTAACGCCAGATTCCCATAAAACACAATAAATTGAATATGTGGAACCGGTGCTTAAGACTTGAGTTATTTTCATAAGTCTAATATTAAGAACTTCCTTTTACGGAATTTTTAAGTAAATCATTACTCACGAAACAAAATATTATTATAAGACCACCTCGATATCTTTCTATCAATTAAGATAATTAAGATTCAATTAAGATAGATTTCAAATGTATTTTTAATGACTATACTGCAATTTTATACTTTCCCCTTTTGGATTTACCGAACAATCAAGAAACAATGTTTGATTTCGAAACATCTTAAAGAAGTTAATTCGAAAAAGTATCCTCTCTTTCCTGATGATATTACATAAAACGTAAATGACGAAATACATTAATTACATAACAATGGGAGCAAATTTCTTCTAATAAATTATTAGACCGCCTCACTAGACCCCCAACTTTCACTTACGTCAAAATATCGATACCTTGCATTCTATAGTCACGAAGCAGAGAGGAGAGTGTGTTTCAGAACAAAAGAAAGGGCATTAGAAGCATCACCCACCCTACTGGATATCAATATCAGTTTTTTCATTCTGTTGCCAACCCATGATTTGTAATTAACGAGAGTTAAATATCCCATTTGGTGTACTTGACCTCCTGGTTCAAAGAAGAACAATCGCCGGAGAGTTTTGTTCGAAAATTCTGAATGCATCCCCCGTGGAACTACTGATGTTACTTAAACAAGCATCTTTTCAGTCACGAGTTTTGGCTAAATACTGATGTTTTTAAATTGCCACCTTGATAGCTCAGCTCTTTGGATGTATCCCATAGCGAGTTATGACGCTCATTGCTTTTGTTTTTTATTCTGATGATGTAAAGTCGGCAGTAGTTAACTTCTTTAGGGATATTTTGCTAATTTTTTCAGGTAGTTCAGGCTGAATTTAGTGTGTGGAAAATTTCTGACATGAAACTGTAATAATCCTCCTTAATAATTTTAAAAGTATTATTAATTTATTTAACTGAATGTGGTAAATATAAATACTCTTTTTTTCATACATTTCATTAATTGATAATTGATTAATAGTTTTGATAACTGATTGATTTTGATAATTGATGATAATTTTAAATGAATTTATTTTATTGAATGTAGTTTCTATAAAATACTCTTCTTTTCATGCATTTGATTGATTGATAACACTGGTCTACAAAAAAAAACTTTTTTTCTGATGGCAGGAATATTAAAGCTGTTTTTGTATATATTTGACCTCCTGATTCCGAATATGGCATCCGTTTTTGCTTATCAGCTCTAGTTTTTAAGATATTCGAAAATTAAGTTTTTTTCACTTTTGACCTACCTTTTATACAATATGGTGCTATAAAAATGACTTAAAAATAAAAAACCTAACCACATAAGGCTTTTCCTATTCCTTAGGCTCTCAATAGATAGTGTATAAAGTTTCAGCCTCCCAAGTTAATTTTAAGGGGTACCTATAGGGCCCTAAAGTTGAAAAAAAGTCGAAAAATTGGTCTTTTTTTCAGAATTTTTAAAAAAATATTTTTGAGTTTTCTAATTTGATAAAACTGGCTAATATATGTTTTTAAAACTTATTTAGACCGCTAAAAATATTTTTACTTTAAAACTGCACCTCTTTAGAGCAATTATTTAGTTTTAAGGCAAGAATAAGGGTCATTTTGCTCAAAAACGCTTGGTACCAATAATGGTGGCTGAAACGAATAAATTTCGAATTTTTCAGAAGTAAGTCACCAAAAAAGATGTCCTTTGATATAAAACTGAAATTTCTTATGATACAGATCAGTGAAAAAAAAACATTTTTCCAATTTTTTCAAATTTTAGGGCTTGAAAGCTCGAGAGGAGCTTCTACTGTTTTACTGATCTTTATCATGTGAAATTCAGTATTACATTAAAGGACATCTTTTTTGATGACATATGTACTTCTGAAAAATTCAAAATTTATTCGTTTCAACCATTTATTGGTACCCAGCGTTTTTGAGCGAAATGACCCTAATTCTCGCCTTAAAACTAAAAAATCGCTCTAAAGAGGTGCAGTTTTTTAAAAAAATATTTTTAGCGGTCTAAATAAGTTCTAAAAAACATATATTAGCCAGTTTTGTCAAATTGGAAAACTCAAAAATATTTTTTAAAAATTCGGAAAAAAAGACCAATTTTTCGACTTTTTTCAACTTTAGGGCCCTATATAGGTACCCCTTAAAATTAACTTGGGGGGCTGAAACTTTATACACTATCTATTGGGAGCCTAAGGAATAGGAAAAGCCTTGGGTGGTTAGGTTTTTTATTTTTAAGTCATTTTTATAGCACCATATTTTATAAAAGGTAGGTCAAAAGTAAAAAAACTTAATTTTCGAATATCTTAAAAACTAGAGCTGATGAGCAAAAACGGATGCCATATTCGGAATCAGGAGGTCAAATATATACAAGAACAGCTTTAATATTCCCGCCATCAAAATGAGTGTTGACCAGTGTAATTGATTAATGATTTTGATGATTGATAATTTGATACACTGTGTTCAACAATGAAAAAATTTCCTTGATGAAAATAGTCATTTCTTATGGATTTTGGGTCGCTGAATACGAAAATCACCATTAAAATTCTCAATTGACTCAGGATTTTCCGGGAACAGCCCCTCCCCCTTTTTACGTTTTTCGACGACTTTATAACTTTAAACTCGATTTTCAGGGTCAAAAGGCATTGTTTTAGTCTTCAAATTGCCCCCCAGGGGGCAAGAAAGTTTCAAATTAATAAAATAAAGTAAATTTATAACAAATGAATAGGTTTAAGGGGTAATTACCCCCCTAAAAATGTAAAAAATAGTTACACAATATAGAGGTTTTTATACGCTATTTTTTCCTCTTATTTTTTACGCAATTCATGTTTGAAGGGTCCTAACCTTCCTTCATTGGGGTCCTTCCCCAAGGACCCAAATTTGATGGCAATATGCAGCAATGATTTTTACTAAAAGTGGTTGAAGTGAGAGCGCCCCCAAAGCACCCACGGAAGGGTTCAAATGCCGCACTTAGAGTTAAAGTGTGCTGTACAAAAAAACTAACTGAATTTCAGCTGATTCTAGTGTAAAATGATCTGCTGAATTCAAATATGACACCCATTTTCCTCCATCCTTCTCAGTTTTTAAGGGGATGCCCCCTAATTGTTATCCACAGCCGTGGATCTATTAACATCTTGAAACATGGAATCCTCACTCCCTAAAATCAGTCAGTTTTTGAAGAACTGAAGAGTTTCTGATTAGGATAGACCCAAAATATAAGAAAAACGTCATTTTTAATCTTTTCAAAATCATCAATATTAATTCCTGAGCTCGCGAGCACCTTCGCGATTCTGGGAAGTCTTCCGAACTCTTCCGCGGGGGCTTCTGGGAGGCTAACACCTCAGCCGCTTTTAGTAAAAATTATTTCTGCATATTGTCATCAAATTTGGGTCTTTGGGGAAGGGTTAGGACCCTTCAAACGGGAATTTCGTAAAAAATAAGAGGAAAAAATAGCGTATAGAAACCTCTATAATTTTTAGTTATTTTTTTGTATTTTTAGGGGGGTAATTACCCTTTAAACCTATCTATTTGTTAGAAATTTATCGTATTTTATTAATATGAACATTTATTGTCCCCTAGGCTAGGGGGCAATTTGAAGACTAAAGCAATGCTTTTTGACCCTGAAAATCGAGTTTAAAGTTATAAAGTCGTCGAAAAACGTAAAAAGGGGGAGGGGCTGTTCCCCGAAAATCCTGAGTCAATTGAGAATTTTAATGGTGATTTTCGTATTCAGCGACCCAAAACCCATAAGAAATTACTATTTTCATCAAGGAAAAAATTTTGAAGGTCACATTTGTTGAACAGTGAAAATTGATTGATTTTGATGATTGATGATTATTTTAAAATTAGTAATTTATTTTATTGAATGTAGTAAATATAAAATATTTTTATGAAAGATAAAATTGATTTAGATTCAACAGTGACACCCAGAGAAAACGAAGAAAAACATTATCTTTTGCATCTGTAATTGACATAGTGGAAATAAACGAGTAGACTATGAATGAACTAGTTTTATAGGTTAAAATAACGGGAAAATTGAATAAGCTATTTCAGATACAATCATGTTAAACGCCACTTTTCTTGTTTTGAGAAAAACGATAAATCTATATAGAAGGTCACTCCATTTTTCAAAGGAAGGTGTTTAGTAATTTTTTTCTTAAAGTAGACCTGTTTTGGATATTTTGCAGACAAAAAACATTTTCTTTTAAACTAAAACGAATTTGCTTGAAAAGTCTACAAAATGAGTTTAATATTATGATCCTGGGTATAGGTATGATTGTACTTCTTTTAATAAAGTGATTCATTAGATCCAGAATCTGAATCACATGCAGAGATATTTTTAACGCCTCTGCGAGCGTATTTCACGCCATGAAAATCAGTAATACGCTTTTAAAAACTAGCCAGGCGTATTTTGACGCTTTAATTTATTAACAAAGGTTTTGCTAGAAAAATTGCATGACGCCCCATCAAAATCGAAAAATAATATTTTTTCTACTCTATGTTGTAATATTAAATAAATATTTTATTTAGAATGTTTAATGTAAAATAAATTACTTTATTTATGTTTAATATTTTCTACTAATACTTAACAGATGCTATAATTATTAGAAACCAAAATAGCATCCTCATTTTTTCTATCTCATTTCATACATTAAAAAGAAAGCGTTTTTGTTAAATAATTTGTTCCTGTATATGCAGTTTACGCTATTTCCGTAATTCACACATAATAAATGAATTTCACGCCTTCTAAAAAAGTCAAGGAGTATTTTTACTCCTTCAAAAAATCCTAGGGATAACACTCATATGGATGTAATAAATGACCAGAAGCATGGAAGTTTTAAATATATTACTACCAAAACGTCCTAAGCATTGAGATTCGTACAAAACCTTTTAAAAAGGGGGTTTTACTTTGGCCCGATGGACCAAACATCAAAAGAATTTTCCATTCGCGGATACTGTTTGTATGTAATAAAAAAGCAGTCCCAAACAACTTGATGATGAGCGAGAATGAGCGAATTTCTCACAGATTAGTGCAGAAACCAGACAAGAGAGTGACGTCGCTTGACTTGTTTCTGCACTAAAGCTCAAATTTAACATGTTTTAAAATAATTTTAAAATCACGTTTTATTTTTATTATTTCTACACTAAAATGTGCGTTTACCCCTGCAGAATCCTATGACATCAAAAACTCATTTTTCATAAAAATGGGAGTTTAACATGTTTCAGGAATAAGTGATTCAATTGTGGGGTTTAAGGGAGGGTGTATGAGTGCATTGGGAAGTGCATATTGAATAAATATATTTTTATTTTTGTTTCTCTCACTTTAACTTTTTCTCTCTGTCCTACTCGATACCGTTTTTTTCCTTTTCGTTTCTCTCCTCTCTCATTATTTTGTCTCATTTTTGTCTTCTTTCTCCTATTATATCCTTTCTCTCTTTTTTTCTCTTTTCCTTTTTTATCTTAGGAAGAACAGAAAGGAAATGAGAAATAAACAGAAGGGATAATGAAGAGGATAAGAAAGACGTGAGGTAAAGAAGAGAAAAAGTATTAAAAAAGAAAATGATAAAGTATGAACTAGGTTATGAGATTAAGAGAAAAAAAGGTTATTTCAATATTAATTTCCTTTATCATATTATATATATTTTGGGTTTTTTCTCTTTCTTACTTCCTAATGTCATTTACTTGCACTGTATCAACATACCCATCAATTTTAGGCTATTATAAGTATATCAGTTGTTGACATCTAGAGTCTTTTGAGGTTTTACTGGTCCCTTTCAATAAAGTACATATTTTGACTTTTTAAGAGCACAAATTTATAATTTTCCCTTAAATGATTATTTGATAAAAAATTTCTATACGTTACATTTCATCTAAATTCTTAGCACTTTGTGGAAGACATTAAAGTAAAATGACAGTATTCTTATCATCAATACATAGTTTTCATTCTTATTATCAATATTAGAAGCAAAAATACCTTAAAAATTATCAAACAACAAATTAAACAATTTTAACTGTTAGATTATTTACTATTATAAGTAGTTTCTGAATCTAGATAAGTTAACTAATGTTCTTCGTAAAGGTAAACATGTAAGTTTTTTTGGAATTTGTTCTTGTGCTGTATTTTACTTGTATTATTTCGTGATCGGGACTCTATTTTCATTGTTGGAGGATTATGGGGTACGGGGACCCATGTTTTAAGATATGAGTCCTTTCAGAAAAATCCTCTACTATGTGCCGGGAGGTAGAGGGTCTTCTGGTACACTTCCAATTTTAATGCTATCAATTTTAAATATTATTTAAAATGTTTTATTTATGTGTTAAAAATTATTAATATTATCTTGATACTGAGAAATGAGTGGCAAAAATTTTCTTACAAAATTTCTCTCCTCATGAGTTTAATACAAATGCACACTTCCTCTCCAAGCCTCCTTCCCAAAGATTCAATCCTCTTCACATTTCATACCGTTGCCAATTCATCAGAAGAAAAAGCTGGCTCATTTATACGTAACCTCCTCGCCATCAATTCCGATCAAAAGCATCACGACCTGGCATTTAATGAAAGACTAAATACGGGGAGCTCACATCTGACCCCACGGATCAAATCTGTTGAACTGCAGAGCGTTTAAATCTTCGCCTGTCTCGTTTAAAAACAATTCGGAAGTGAGGACGGGTCTTTGGTATTCCGGGCACATCGGGCTACCTCCTATTGTCTATTGACACTCCGGGTTAAGATGTGGACGTTGGTGGCATGTTAGATAATTTTTTTATTGTTGTTCTTTGGATGATGGGCCGTACGCCATGTTTTGCCACTGGAGTTGATTTTATTTTGGAGCATTGAAACTATTTTATTTTAGAATTAGGCAAGATTAGAGTCAATTGGTTTGCTTGCATTTATGTCATGATTCACTGTTTTTTTGGGAACAATTCTCTTGTTTTTCCCGTTAAAAATTGCCAAACTATTTGGGACGCTAGAAATTTAATTTTATCATCGATATAACACACACACACGGCATATTTTAAAAGGTTGGTTTGCAATTGACGGTGCTGTTCTAATCTTTATCCTTCAAAACTCATGGACCATTTTTGGCAAGGTACAATCCTTTACTTGTCCCTTTAAAAATCTGTTAAAAAAAAGGCTGTTTTGGATACTGAATAACAGAAATATAACCAAAAATAGCAAACCAACTCGTTCAATTGTACTGTTATGTAATTAATAAAATTAGGGTTCTTTCTGTGCTTTGTCACCCAAAACTAATTGGTGATTTTAACAGGATTATAAGAAATATAATTTTAAACGGGATAGAAAACGGGAAAGGAAAGTGTACCATTCTTTTTTAGACTAAACGGGATAGAAAACAGAAAAGTACCATTTTTCTTTTACAACAAGAAGACACTTTGTCCTTCCAGCTGGAAAAGAAATGCGTACACTTTGAATCGATATTAATGTGTCCAGAAAAACACTTTTTGCCTTAAAATCCTTCTGATGCGGTGCAACTCCTTCAAAGATATTAGAAACAAGGTCGAACCCCCTCAATCGATAGACCCAACCTTCCGCCACTTCCAAAAGAGGAATAAACTAATTCATATTCGCTACGCCCCTAACGACGACATTCCCATTCGAAAGAGTTCGCACCCGAAAGTCGGAGACCTCTAAATACGAAACGGTAAAACCTTCGAAAAGAAAGCGAAGGAAAAAATCCCTTTCTCACGTCCGAGGACGCGTTTTAGGGAATTAAAAGGCAAGGGGATATACACACGCACGTGAATGAAAAAAAAAAGCTCTAAGATGAGTGACGGACTCAAGCAAGCTCTACGACAGCTCAGTAACTTGATCTGAAATTCGTACAATGGCGTCCTGATTAGCAGTGTCAAGTTCGATCAGAACTGGCTGAAAAGATATCCCCAATGTGGAGGACCCACATAGGGATACGAGCTTGGGCGTTTTTTTATATTTCTGCCCCTTTTCTTCAGTTGCTGGGATTCTTAACAGTCCCATTTGCGGGGTATTTATGGCTTTGCTTGCATACCTTCTCCTGGTGGTTCGGATTCTCTTCTTTGACCAGTTTAAAGGAGTGTTCGGTGATATTCGTTTTTGCGTGTTGTGAGTTATGTGGTCAGGAGGGGATCATTGTGTAATCCGCTAGGATGGATACTGACAAAGAGGGGTATGAAAGGTTTGAGAGGAGAAATGTGCCGTTGCATATATGGGAGAAAGGAATCTCAACGGACAAAGCCAGAATGTATGTCTGTTACTGCTTTTTCAATGACTTTTCACATTAGAGAGGAGCTATTTGATGTAGGTCAAAGAATTCCGTAACCTAATAGTTGACCCAGTGGTTTAGGTAAAAAAAAGTTCAGGAACATAGAGATTTCCTTGATGATTTTTCTAGTCACCCAGTCTATAGTCTAGGTCAATCTATGTAGAGTAACTGTAGATTTTTCTAGATGACTAATGTCTTTCCTCCCAACCTTGCAGCTTTGTTTAGTTGGAAGAGAAATAGGACGATGGGAAAAGAAGAGAAAGCAAGAGAAGAAAAAAGATAGAAAGGGGAGAGGAAAGGTAGAAGATGGAGGGAGATGAAGAGATTGAAAGAGCTGAGAAAGAGAGAAGAGAGATAGAAATAGGTGGATATTACTAAGAGTGTCAGTGAGAGAGACAGAAAAAAATACAGGAGAATCCCATTCTAGAAGAAACCGTCATAGATCCAATAAGTAGTTCACTATTAACAGGTTCTCATTATAATGGCTAATATAATATTTATACTCTTGGTTGTTCAATTGAGACGTGCGAAAATGTCTATTATAAATGGATTATTCACTTATATATACCCAGGGTTCACTACAAAGAGTGGTTCAACTATATTTTCGAATATCATTTCATATAGAGATCTATTTACTGGGTTGTGAGGGGGGGATGTGTGAACGTACTGAGTGGAATGGTCAACAGTACTTCAACTTCTTGATTTCGGTCCACAGAATGTGAAGAAGGTGTTACTGCAGCACGCCAAAGGATCAAAATGTCACTGTTATATACTCCAGAATTCCACTATCTTAAAACTGACTAAACTAAATCTTTGCTCACGGCAGTTTCACTATTGTATATTCCTCAGAACATATATGGGTCATAGAAAGATATTAATACGGAAATTCTATCTGTATAATAATTAATGACGTATTTAAAAAAATTAAATTACATAGTTTTAGGCGATGGGAAAGGTCTTTGCTTATTTGTGATTAAGATGATAATTCAACTTCAGATTAACTTCTGACCATGCGCGAATCCAAGGGGAGGCAATCTGGACAGTGCCCCCCTTGGATCCAAAACAATTCTCAAAATAAGTTAAAACCCTACTTTTTCTGGTCAAATTTCAAAATTTGTTTCTGACGGAGGACCCTTATACTTATGCCCCCCAGCAGTACCACAAGGGGATATTGCGTGATACTTTTAATAAATCCCCAACATTTTGTGTCAAATGGTAAAGTTGATGATATGAAAAAGTGCCCCCCCTTAGAGCCGTGCTGGATCCGCGGCTGTTTCTGACAGAGAAACTTATTAAAAAACCTAAATTTCCCATCCAATGGTTATAATCCTAAGTAACCAAAACTAAAGTCTGTTCATTTAGAATTGGCGCCTGAAACAGGATCAAAAACGCTCATCAGTAATGCCAGACAACTTCAGTGACCGATTTTTTTACGGTATTTTAACTACTTTTGTTTAGCTTACCTATTCATTGCAGAAAAAATATTTTTCGATGATAATTACAATAGTATCTGCTTCTAATATATTACGTCTCAGGCGCCTATTCAAAATGAACAGAGTATAGGATGGTATATTTTACTTTTTCTGTTTTAGGGTTGTTTAACTACTACTCAAACTTATAATAAAATATGGAACCTTAGTGGTCTTCTTCGGCCATATCGGATATTTTCCAACCGAAATCAAAAATAACCACTGTTTACCTTCAAATACATATAAGGAAACAATCCCAACTCGAACCATCACGGAAAAAGAACCTCACCCTCAGAAGAAGAACTCCCAAGAACATCCCCTTCCATGTTCCAGAGAAGAAGAGGAGGAGAGACCGGGGTCGGCAATTACAGGTCCCATCCGTGCAGCTGGAGAGACGGACACTTTTTCTGGTAGCTTCGCACCCTATCATTAGACCTTTTGTAAGTGTCGTTCGCTGCTACCGTGTCGGTAGCAAATTAAGGCGGCCAGGCCATTGAAATGCGAGAATCGGTGCTCGTCTTAATGGTCTTGGAAAGTGTAACGGAACGGTTTGCGGGATTCCAGCTAAAAGAGCAAACGGAACTGTTTGGAGATGAATGAATCAATGTGGTGTTACCCTTTTGTGGGTGAAGTTTTAATCTGGTGTGGAAAGAAACGGAGATTTCTCTCCTGTGTAGGTTTTTTTTGTTTGCCTGAAGTTCAAACGGATTGAGGGAACTGAACCTTGAAGAGGTCGAGTTTTGGATTCCTGGTTGGATCGAGGGTCATGGCAAAAAATAGGTTTTTCAAGTGCATTCAGAAGTGAATGTACATAGCAGGATTATCTCTTTGCAGAGATTCAAGTGAAACTAGTATTGCTCTCTTTTCTTTATTCCTTTTTGGGTTGAGAAATCCGGGTATTGAAAAATGGGCCTTAAGATGTGCTAGTTGCTTGCAGCATTAAAAGGATGTCCGGCTATATTTTTTAAATATTTTTTATGATTCTTTATCTAAATCTTCATACAAAATTTCTAGATTATGCTGTATCAGTAAAATATATTTTTCAACTCTACATAAAGGAAGTTCGTTACTTCGTACAACTTTTAGTAACTGTGTTTATTTATGAGAATTATTACCCATATGTAACCGAAGTAAACCAAATACTGTTACAACTAATCTCTCTAAACTACTTCAATAACCAGCCATTAATTTATGGTGTTTAGAAGATAAGCAATATGAAAGAAAGTAAGATTAGAGAGAATATAAAAGAGAGAAGAAATGGTAGAGATGGGTAGCAAAAAAGGAAAAGAGATAAGAGAAAGGAGAAAATGGAAAGAACAGAGAGGAAGAAAGGAGAAGAGATAAAAAAGTAGAGATGGAGAGGAAGAAAAATAAAAGGGAGAAGAAAAGAGAGAGATTGAAATAGAGAAAAAGAAGAGAACATGAGAGTGGGAGAGAGAAGGTAAGGAAAGATATAAAAGTAAAGATAATTGAAACTGAAATGATGCGCAATAGGGTGGGTCATTTTCCTATGGCGAAAAAAAATTTTGCAAATTCCATCGGGCACAGCAAGAAAAGGGTGCCAAATGGTCTCAAACTAACATCTGTAAAATATTATTCTATTATAATAACTCTTTTTGCCTCCGGATCGGCCTCAAATAGAACAAAAATATGTAATTTTTAATATTTTTTAAAAATTTTATGAATGAAATTTTTTTCGTCGAAAACTTATTAAAGTTCACAAATAATGGTATCTAAAAGAAATTTTAATCACATTAGTCACCTTCATGCATTATTAATACAAAAATAACTGCCAAAGTGGCAATATAATATGCTATCATATTAACAAGAGCCGTTCAATATGAATATCTTCTTATAGTGGATTTTAAGTGGTACAGATTTTAAATATTGGTAGTTTATAGACATTCTCCCTCAAGGTGGTCAGTAAAACGGTATTTTTGATTTTTCAAAATAGAAACAGTTGTTTTTTCATAAATATGCCGCGCTTTCGAAATTCAGCGGATAGTTATTTCACTGGCTGGTTTTGGGATCCAAATATGATCGCAAAAATATGTTGAAACAATTGTCGAATGGATAGTTCGTTCATAGGCAATATCAGTTATGATTCGCTCAGTCATGATTTACCTAATTTTTTACTATAGCAATTGACTGAAACCCAGGCCCATGAAATTATACTTCTTTGAGGATTGACTCAAAATAGCTTCTTAGCATTCCCTTATGCGTTCATAAAAGTTAAAATATAGCAAATTTAACTGTTAAGGATAATTACAAGTAAGTTTTGAAAAGTAATGTAGCTTATTTAAAAACTTAAGGGATATTACTCAGCTTTATGCTGAAAACGGGGATCTACTTCTCTTCTTAAGAAAATATTTCAAAATTTGACTCTTAAAATGTGGTTTTAATTTATTTTTTGACATTAGGGAATCTCATGGGGACAATTGGGATGGACTATTCCTAATATGCCAAAAAATTTCAAGGAAATCCCAACTTTTAAACTATTATCCAAATGTTTTCCATGGGGTTGAAACCTATAACCCAAAAAAGGTATCCACCTTCTGACATATCCATTTTTATTAAAAATTTAATGTTTTTACCATCCTACTCAACCGACAATAAAGGTTTCGCACATTTTAATGATTCCAGCAAGAAATTTTTGATAGCCAGTTCTAACCATTGAGATTTTTCAAAATATGTTGCATTACAAGTCAAGTATTTCAACTTTGGTTTCATTTATAATTATTTTATAGTCTCCAATGATGATTTTTATACCATTGTGCACATTTATATTCATGACGGATTTGTGGAATCGAGGTAAAAGCTTGATTTTCGTTCGTCCATTTTTGCATGAAATTATTATATTAATCGAAACTTTGAGGCCAATCCGGAGGCAAAAAGAGTTATTATAATCGAAAAATATTTTACACATGTTAGTTTGAGACCATTTGGCACCCTTTTGTCACTGTGCCCCTGGGAAAATGTGAAAAAAATATTTTTGACCCACCCTAATGCGCTAACAACTACTGAGCAGTTGAGAAGAAACATACCAAAACTTTATACCATTTCAACACCTCATTCGAATACCTATATCCTACATCGCATCCTCTAAACAATAATAAGATCCCTTTGCATTTTTCGGAACTGTGTCGCTGAACTAAAATGAACTAACATGAACACACATGAACTAAAATTACAGTCATATACAGGGAGTTTCAGATAAGTGTTTCATAACTTCTAGGAGGGGTAGGACACACCTAGACGACTTAGAATTACCTAGAATTAGGGGGTCAGAAAGGCACCCCCAAGCGACCTAGGGGTTTTTTATAAGCCGGCACGGGAGGTAGTATAATTCCCAGTGAAAATTGACACGCAACTTTTAAGTTCGAAATAAAATAATCGATTCAGGCATGTATTCCATAAAACCAATAAAAGAGCGGAAATTTCAGCTCCTAAATTAGTTCTCATGAAAAAAAATGCAGAAATCGAACGATTTTGCTGGTTTAATAAAAATTTAAATGGTTACGTGTCAATTTCCACTGCAGATTTTACAACTTCCACTCCCGCTTATGAACCCCTATAGCTCGTTAAGGGTGCATTTCCGACCCCCATTACTATGTAGAATGCATTACCTCATAGAAGTTATGAAACACTTATCTGAAATAAACCCTGTAATACATCTGAAATCCCGGCATAACGCACAGATGAATTTTTGCTGAGTGTGGTCACCACATAACGAAAGAAGAGAGAAATAAGAGAGAGAGAGAGAGAGACCTCCCCTGCTCCAAGAAGATGAAACCATCACAGTCAGAGTGGAGGGTCGCGACGTGAAAGACGGCCTTTGTGATCCGCTTCCTCTCCTTTGAGCATCCACTCGAGGAGCCACAAAGGGAGGTGGTGTCGCTTTGTGGCCGCCCTATGCAAATAAGGCGCTCACGTGGAAGGGACCTTCATTAATCACGCGCAAGGAAGGTCGGACCACTCAAGGTTCCAACAAATATTTTGGTATCCAGACCTTTCAGTCCAAAGTTTTACAGGGAATATAAAATTTGGATAAAACTACCACTTTAGTATACAAGGTTTTACTGAAAAATGGTAATACTCCGACTATTATTAGGTTAAGTGTGGTTAAGTGAAAACCATACCTATAGAACATTTTCAATCACATGACTCGGGCTTAGCAACGGCCTTAGCAACAGATTGTTTGCCCCACAGCAGTTAACAGTTAAAAGAAAATAACTGGTCATGGAATGCTTCTATTGGAGCATTTGCAATCACATGACAGCAACAGATACCGCCGCACCTAGCAACGGCCTTGGCAACAGATTGTTTGACCTACAGCAAGGAAGAAAATAAATGGTCGTGACGTCACCTGAAAACACTCTATTGCAGGGGTTCTCAAACTTTTTTAACATCGCGCCCCACTTTTGAGAAACAAAATCTAACGCGACCCACCGACTTCAGTTATTTATAATTAACTGAACTGAGATAATTATCTCATGCCCCCTCCCTACAGAATTTTAACTTCTCTGACTGGGGGGTGTTCACCAACTATTTAGTTACAATACAAGGGTATGGAATAGTTTAATTGTGGTCTAACAATGATCCCTACAGTAAAAAGGGGGTCTGGGGGTACTCCCCCAGAGAAAATTTTTAAAATTTGACCCTTTAAAGCATGGTTTTAACTTGTTTTTTAGCAATATGGGATAAATTACATCAGTTGCATCATTTCCCAAGAAAATTCTTAAAATTTGCATTGACCCCCCCCAATGTGGATGGGGAGAAACACTAAATATTTTTTTCAAATCTTATTTGAATAACCGACTAGATTTGCATTATCGGCACATTAAAGTGACACACATAGTACGTATTTACATTAATTGCCTTTTCCGTTCCACTCCAAGTAGTGTAGTTTTTCCTCAATTTTTTTTCTTTTTACTATAGTATGGTAATTTGATAATTTCAAAAGTTCAACTAATAGTTTGATAATTCAAAAAGTCAGTAACACCGTTTGTGAAAAATTAAAAATCCTCGCGACCCACCAAAAACTGACTTGCGACCCACCAGTGGGTTGCGACCCACAGTTTGAGAAACTCTGCTCTATTGGATTTACAACTAGCACTTTGGTTCGAGGTTTCGTTGATAAATGATATACTGATATTGTGTTGTAGCTCCTTCCACCTAATTAAATGGATTGGTTAAAATGTTACTGAAAATCATACCAGTGGCAGATATTACGCTACCACTTTCGTTGAAAAAACTCAGGGATATTTGAGGGAGTACCTATTACGTCGGTTATAGACCTTCAAACTAAAGTACAACCATCCTCTCTGGGTTAGACCATGAGCAGAGCTGCTACAGAAAAGTGTGACTAAAACTCACAATCAGCTGACGCAAATATCCTTGTTCCCCCAAGAGAACTTGGTCCTCATTGTATCGTCGACGAAGGAAGGGACGAAAGGCTGAGTCTGCATTGCCCAACCCAGGGAAAGAAACTAAAGTATGAGAAGTATGGTCTCATGAAAAGTTGAAAAGTAGGTATGAAGCTCAATTGGAATAAAGAAAATATGATTTATGAAATTATAAAATTTAACATGGTGCACTTATGCGATAGCTATCCCGAGGAAGGGTTTGTTTTCTTTATTCCTAATTATATTGAGAGAGCTGACATTTTTGGAAGAAAGGGCCTATAGTAGCAAAGGGGTTAAATCCAAACCTTTGCATAGATTTTGGTATTATCCAAACGGGGTAAATCCCAACACCCCTCACTCCCCCACCTATATGACCGATTCGACTTGGCCTTCAAAACTACCAAAAACCCACCCATGATTTATCGCTTCACACACATATTCCCCACTACAAAACTGATACCTGAGCATTGAACAATACCCCACTTGAACAAGAAGAAAAAAACTCCTCATCGGCTTCAAACACACACGAACACTTCTTCTCCCTTTTCACCCTCCATTTAAAAAAATAATTATTTATGATTTCTTTGAAGAGGAAGCCGAAATTTTACGCTCGGATTGAACATATTTCATGTTAGCTGACGGGTGACGGCTTGCAGAATGAGAAATAAAGAAAAAAAACCTGGGACCTCTCTCGTCAGAGGGGTTGAAGTGAAAAAAGAACGCTTTTTTTTTCTTCTTCTTATTCCATGCCCCGCGACACTCTTGGAAGATCACTTGTAAGCGCTGAGGACTCATTTTAATAACAATAAAAGCTCTTTCATTGTTTACTGAAAAGATGAGAGGAGATTTTTAGTGGGGGAGGAACCCCCCCTTTTTGGTCTATTATCCCTCTCACGTGTTTGTGTAGAGATTCTGTGTGAATGAGAGAGGAGCTATCAATGAATGAGAAAGTTTTGGAGAGGCATTTGAAAAATTGTGGATTGCGTATGGGGTTGAAGGTGTTTTTATTTGCTTAGATGGAAAGATGAAAAATGGTTTTTAACCGTTTTTGGAACGTTATTGTGTATTGGTGACCTCCTTTGGTGGTAAGTATTTCACCCGATTCCTCCCTAGTAGCAAAGCTCTGACCAAATATGTCAAGTTTATGTAAGGCGGGTCCGTTTGGTCTAAAGTTTGTCTATAGGAAAAGCCCTGTTAAAAAGGTTGCCATTAGCGTCTATGGAGATGAACACTCTGTTAAGCTCTATACTCTGTGGGTATATCAATCCTAGAGAATTTAAATTCGAAGTTTTAATACTTATGGTTGAAATAAAAACCTTAGATACATTAAAGTACTCGATTCCCAAAAGTATCAAGTATGGTCCCTAACTTCATGTGCTTTTAACTTATGGTCGTATTCTTTTAATGATATATGCTGTTTTAGACTGGGGTTTGATTATTATGGGTGGTTAAATGTATGATTCAGAGAACAGGGAAAAAAGTAGAAGAAATGTAAAATAATCTTTTACAGAGAGATACAACCGTTTTATTTGTAGACAGTGGTCTTTTGTTCGATACATCGTGATGATGTCCGACTTGGCCTCCATAAAACTACGGAATGGGACGATTCGGCGCGGCCGTTTGGGCGCGGCCGATTTGGCGCGGCCGATTTGGCGCGGCCGTTTGGGCGCTGGCCGTTTGGGCGCTGGCCGTTTCGGCGCGGGCCGTTTGGGCGCCGGCCCGTTTCGGCGCGAAACAAAATTTTTTTCTTCGAATTTTCAGAAGGATTATGAAAGAGTTCTATTTACTTTCATTTTATTTCTGGCGCCAAAACGGCCGGCGCCCAAACGGCCGCGCCGAAACGGCCCCGCGCCCAAACGGCCAGCGCCGAAACGGCCGCGCCGAATAGTAATAGACCGATAAAACTATAACTTACAAACTTAGTACATGTTTTGTGGGAAAGTAAGACGCATGTTGAGAACACGTTTTCTACCGAACCCAAAAACACTAAATAGTTTTTTTATTGAAAATATAACATGGGGGATTACCTTCATTTATGTTATTCTCAGAGTGCAATACAAGTTTGATACAATGAAAATAATATCCTTTAAAAAAACAGAAACGTTACATAAGTAAAGAAGGAATAGATTTTGTTACCTTTACGCTGTTACTCCAAATCCGTTGAAATATTATGTCTTTTTAAACTTAGAGTAAATAAGTAATAAGTGTGTACTGTAAAAATAACAATATATCGAGAGTAAAAGAAGAAGTGCAAACTTTTTTGGATCAGCATTGATTTTTTCTAAGCATTAAGTTTATGCTATGCTAAAACAACTATACATAGGTAATCATGGCAAACCCGAGACTTAGGGTGTTATGATATTCCATTCCTGATGCAATGAATCGCCTGGATTCCATTATAATGTTATTATCACACCATATAATTCAAAACAGCTTTTCCGTTTCAAGAAGATGCCAAATTTGATGGATAGCTCAAATCATCCTCAGTTGTAATTCATTTGATGGATCGCAACTCTTATTAAGAGATCAGGGCTTACGTTTCTCCCAATCAGATGCAATCGATTTTGGGGCTAATAATAATCGATGAGTTGTGAAAATACAAAATATCCCTCAGGAGCCGTGAAAATTCACTTTGACGAATCGAGTTTGATAAAGGACTTATTGATGGCCCCTTTTATCTCGAGCATTAGATTGGAAAATTTTCAAATTGAAGAGAGTATTTATTTTGGTAAGACTGTAAAGTACAACAATCTGTGGACCAAAATTAGCCTGTGAATCTCTAAATCAATTGTGCCCCTCTATGGTTTGCACTGGCTGGATTTTCCTGTGAGGGGGTCAGCTGTTTTTTTCTTTTGATTACTTTAGTACCGACTTATTAATTCCAACTTGTGAAAATAAACTTGAGTTTTTTTTTCCGAGAGATAGTGTCTCATAACTAAAATAGGGGTAAGGAGTTTATCTATGACAATTTGTGACAAGATGGTATTGGGTTTACAAGAAATATAACATCACACACTACCAATAAAAAGATTTTTACTTTTTTGGAAAATATCGTTTCCCCAGAGGTATAATAGACATTACACATTATTATAACAATTATAGTATTAACTATAAATAAGAGTCCACTTTGAAATTAAAAGGTGGGGCATTTCAGCATGATTGAAAATTTTTATCGTGTCCCAGGTTCATGTCAACCTTGTGCTTGTAATACTGTCGGTAGGAAAGCATACCTAGTGGAGGGGTATGATAAAATGTGACATTTACAGCTATATTCGCAGCCATCAGCGTCGATGTAAAATACTTGATAAAAAAAGATTTCACCAATCAGAGTCAGTGAAAAGCTAATTTTTATTTCACTAGGGAGCTACCGCCCCCTGCTCGCTATCGCTCACCAACCCCCGTAAACTGCTAACGCAGGACCTTTTAAAATTGCTTCGCAATTCAATCAAATTCCAACTCGCTGAACTTAATACACTTTATACATAAAACAATTACATAATTTACAGAAAAAACGTCAACCAACTTTCCAAAAATACTTCACCAAATCCCCTCCATGAATAAATCTCCCTTAAAAGTTTGAATATATATATTAACTTGAACTTATCAAAAATTTAAACGAAATGTTTTTAAAAATATTCATCTTAATTATTTTTAATCTATGATTATAAAAATAACTAATTCTAATTGTTTATCAATTTTCGGACCAAACAAAAACCATTATTTTAAAGTAACTCGTTAGTATAATATGCCTAGTGTTTATCATTCATATTTTTGTTTAAACCCAGACTTGTTAAACAATACCGTTTAAGCAAGTGAAAATAAGAGACAAAACATCACTCTATGTTTACAATTAATTTCGATAAAATCAGACTAAAAATTATAAATATTGGACAAAAAGTGTGAAATTTTAGTATAAAATGGCGTACATGTAAGTTTTTAGAATATGTTTTATCAGTCTTTGATTGATATTTCATCAAGGAAGTACTTTTTTAAAAGATGAAAAACATGTTTCATCTTAAAATATAGCGTCAATCGGTCGTTGTGATTGGATGCATAATAATTTGACTGACAGTATTTGCTTTGTAACTGCGACCTTATCCGTTATCTAAAAAAATGGAAATATTTTAAAATTGAGAATTTTTTTGAAAAATCGAAGGGCCTACTCGGAAATCCGGAAAGAATCCGGACATTTTGATACTATATATGTGTCATTTGGTTCAGTAATTAAAAAGCCTTTCTCTGGAAACCGTTCACCAAAACCTTTTTTTTTAGAATAGAGAGATTAGCTGGTGGTTCACGACAGTGATTATGGCTGTTAGTGAATACAGTGTAAGGAGGAGGTCAAAAGGTGGGAAAAAAGGTGACATAATTCATGGACGGCCCTTACGGTAGCCCTGAACCGACCAGCACTCCAGTGACTTACTTCTCCATTGAAAAGTGTCCCCTCTAAAGCGAAAAAGGTTGGTCACCTCCTTTACGTGGGAACATCCCCTCTCCTCGCTCGCGTGGTACCACTTCAGACACAACCGAGCAATTAATTTAAGCCTTCCCTCCTCCCGAATTCCCACATACTCCACTCCTGACGTTTGAGAAATGCCCGCAATTGAGATCTCAAAAACCCCAGCATCACACCCTTTCACACCTCCTGAAAAGCAGCTAAAAAAGGGGGTCGGCCCCCCATAACCGCTTCATCATACGACCACAATCATTACACGGCGAATTTGTCACCCTGCGCAAGACCTCGTGAACTGGAAAATCGAGATTAATAATACTCCGCACCCCGAGGATGTGGATTTTCGACAAAAACCACAGAAAGGGTTGAATGAATTTCTCTGCGATGGTCGACGGCGGCGATGGCCTGTAATCCATGACGGAATCGCCGTGAAGGGCGATATTCATCATCCTTTCGATTTTTAAGGGAGGGTCCTCCCTCGGAAAGAGTGGAGCGAATCGGGGGTTCAAGTTCGACACCCGCTCGAGTCGTGTTTGTGTTGAACATCGTGTAGTACATGGGTTTTCCATTCATAGTTCACTGTTTAAATGTGAGTTGACGATTTATTGGGTCGTTTCGCACTTTTCTATGGTCAGTAGGGGTGTTTAAGAGGCCGTTAGCCTATCCCTGCTTCTTTAGTAGGCTAAAGGGTGCGTTGGTTTGAAATTTATTGAAGATAGGTAAGTGGCCCCGTTGGTATTTAACTGGGTTAGTTTGTTTTGTTCAACCAAGTAGAGGTAATGTCAGATAGGGTTTTACTACCGTAGAGCAGTGATTCTCAATGTTCGTGGAGAATTACAAGTTTCATTGATTTGATAAAGTATCTAAGCGGTCCTTGGGTATGAAAATGTTGAGCATTTCGACATGTGGTCTGTGGTAGGATAAGGTTTTATTGATTCTGTTAAGTTTTTTGTGGTCCGTGGGTATGAAAAGGTTAATATTCACTCCATTTGATTATGTGTCACTTCAAAATGTGGTTAATAGTTGGGTGGCTTATTACATAAAAATGCCCGTAAACTGCAAAATGTGATACTTTCATGAAACTTTCAGGGATGTTAGATAATCATACAAGAACAAAAAAATCGTTGGGAGCCCAAAATTTTAGGGCGTGGTTTGACCGTTATGACGTCATAACAAGATGGCGTCCGCGGGCCTATAATCGGTTCTTTTAATGATAGAAATACATTTTTGGGGTCAAATATTATGTTTTAAGGGTCAAAGAATATGATTCTGATGATAAAATGTACAATTTGTTTTAAAAAGTTACTAAAATTCAAAAAAAGCTCGAAATAGTAAAACCGTCTATCGCCAGTTGCGTCAAAAAAAATTTGTAAAAAAGTTATTTTTTGACGGTTTTATATGTTTTTTGGGGTGCTGATTCCGAATATCTAGTTCACTTCCACGTGGAAGGTTGGCTTCATATCAAAAACTGCAAAAATATGCGAAAATATAGCAAAATTTTTACTCTTTCTTCGGATTTTCGCTTATATTTCAAAAAATATTAGTTTCTCAAAAATTATTTAAATTACAAAGTTGAAGTAAACAAATTTCCTACAAAATTCCTAATCAATTTTTATTTTCCGAAGAATAGTTTTGCTGTTATAACACACTGAAAAACAGAGAAACAAACATACACTGTTTAAATTATCCTGTGTTAAAATTCTCGGTTTTTCAATGCTTTATAAAGTGAAAAATATTATTCGGAAAATAAAAATTGACTAGTGAATTTAGTAGGAAATTTTGTTTAGTCCACCTTTGTAATTTATATATTTTTCGAGAAACTAATATTTGTTTAAATATAAGCGAAAATCCGAAGAAAGAGTAAAAAGTTTGCTATATTTTCGCATATTTTTGCAGTTTTTGATATGAAGCCGACCTTTCACTTGGAAGTGAACTAGATATTCGGAATCAGCACCCCACAAAACATACAAAACCGTCGAAAAAAATAACATTTCTACAAATTTTTTTTTGACGAAACATGGCGATAGACTTTTACTATTTCGAGCTTTTTTTAATTTTAGTAACTTTTTAAAACAAATTGTACATTTTATCATCCGAATCATATACTTTGACCCTTAAAACATAATATTTGACCCCAAAAATGTATTTCTATCATTAAAAGAACCGAATATAGGCCCGCGGGCGCCATCTTGTTATGACGTCATAACGGTCAAACCACGCCCTAAAATTTTGGGATCCCATCGATTTTTTAGTTCTTATATGATTATATAACATCCCTGAAAGTTTCATGAAAGTATCACATTTTGCAGGTTTTTTGTAATAAGCCACCCAACTATAATGGGAAGATTGCAATTTTCATTAATCTCTCTATTCTAAAAAAAAGTTTTTGGAGAACGGTTTCCAGAGAAAGGCTTTTTAATTACTGAACCAAATGACACATATATGGTATCAAAATGTCCGAATTCTTTCCGGATTTCCGAGTAAGCCCTTCGATTTTTCAAAAAAAATCTCAATTTTAAAATATTTCCATTTTTTTAGATTTCGGATAAGGTCGCAGTTACAAAGCAAGAAACTATGAATTTTAAACAATTGAAAATATATTTCACTGGTTTTTTAACATTCAAATACATTAAATAATCATCTTTCTATTTATCACACTAATTTAAAAAAATATATATTGGATTCTTTTTAACCATATTTATATTTTTGCTGTTCAAACGATTTTAATTATATTTAAAACTAATGTATAATTAATTTATCTTTTATTTTTAAATAATTAATTCATATTTATATATTTATCTTTGTTGTTGTGGCAACCTAATCATTACTAAATTTACAATCTAATATAATAAAAGTCAATGTGTGTATATATGTGTGTGGTTGCGTATATTTGTCTTCTATACAAATCCACAGTTTTCTTCCGATCTGCACCAAACTTGGTGTATATACGTAAAAGAATCCCAGAAAAAACATAGGCTATGTTTCAAAGTTCTAGAATGACCCCTTGACCCTCTTTTGAACATTTTTATGGTCATTTTGCTGAAATAGCTTTATTTCTCCTCCAGAAGAGATCTGTTCACCCCATTGTTACAAAAAAAACATAATGCAAAATAGCAAGTTTTTAAAAGAAAAATTAGATATGTCTAATTAAAAATTATAACTATAATCTAAAAACATAATTTTAAATGAAATTTAAAATTTTAAAACATGATATTAAGTATAGTACAAAATATTATTATTTGAGAGTAATTTTTAAATAAAAAATTTCATGGAATAGCATTGTTGTTAAAATAATCTCCATGGAAACGAGGATGAAAAATCAAATGATGATCATATTGTAGCTTTTAACAGTTGGTTAACAGACCAAAAACTAGAGTTAAAAAAACCAGAGGAGGAAATATTGTATTTTTCCAGGAATATGTTTTATTTATTAAATTTTATACCAAAGATATAATAAAATCATGAAAATACGATTAATTAAGAGCTCTGATTGAGCATTTTAAGTGATTTTGGAAAGGTTTTTTTATTTTGATTGGTTTTTTATGGCACATGATCCACGTCAGGATATGATTTTGGGAAGAATATTTTTCTAATATTTTATTGTTTTTTATGGGAATCATGTGGTAAATGCAGAAATCGTTCAGAATTTAAAATGCTTGATTCGACAATTTTCACTCATCAAAATATAGGCACAGATCCAGCACGCCTCCAAGAGGGGGGCACTTTTCCAGACAAGATTTCCATTGGGGTATAGGGGTCCTCCCCCATAAAAAATTAGAAATTCGACGTGTAAAAGTAGGGTTTAAACTCGCGTTTTTAGAAACGTTTTGAGTCTAAGGGGGGCACTTTTCAACAGTATTGTCTTTATTTTTTCACCCAAAATGTTAAAATATTGAGGATATCCTAAAAATTATCACTGAAGATCCTCTGGTGGTACTAATGGAAGGTATGGGGGTCCTCCACCAGAAAAAAAATTGGAAAATTAGACCAGTAAAAGTAGGGTTTTACTCATTTTGACAACTTTTGACAACCTTTTTGGCTCCCAAGGGGGGGTGCTGTCCAGAGTGCTACCCCTTGGAAGGTAGAAATGAAGGATTGATTTAAAAATTTTAAAGAAAAAATCTCTATCTTCTCTCTCTCTCTCACCCGTGCAAGGCCGGGCATGTCAGCTAGTAAAATATAAACTCGCTTTCAGAAATTTTGAACTTCTGCATTTATTTATTACAATAATAATTATTTTTATATCCTTTTGCAAGTTATGTTATTTAAGGTAGTAAAAGGTAACTTTTTTTTATAATGCCAAAACGCAAAACTAGATATGGCGGGGGAATGTTTTATAAATAAAGATAAAAATCGAAAGTCAGAACATTCGTGTCATTGCTATGAAACTGACACAATTTCGATGTTTATTTGTTCTCATGAAGCAAAATTCTAAATTTTCGTGATGTTTACGATAATTATTACATTTTTCACAGACAATCAATGAAAATCATTACAAATTTTAAGAAAGTAAAATTTATTCCGGAGATGTTTCAGTGCTTCTGAATGGATCTGTGTGAGAAAAACATTACCTTGGGGAAATGGTAAAAGAAAGTTTACACTGCTTTGTTACTAATTTTCTTGGAATTAAATGGTGATCCGCCAATTCATATTGCCATAAAGGAACTGTTAAAATTTCACCGCTGAATGAATATTCCCCTATTTTGAAAGAATACCCCAGAGAAGTAGTTCCCCTGTTTTAAGAATGTTTTATAAAATGAGTAAGTGCTGTGAGCTGTATTTTGTGAGGATGGCAAAGAGATCCTTAAGTATCAGCGTCAGCAGTTAACGGGGGTTGGCGAGCGATAGCGAGCAGGGGGCGGTAGCTCCCTAGTTTGATAAAGTATCAAGATATCCTTGGGTAAGAAAAGGTTGAGAATCATTAGATTTGATTTTGTGTCACTTAGAAATATGGTCTGTGGGAGGATTTAATGTTTTATTGATTCGGTAAAGTATCTTGTGGTCCGTAGAAGTCGTAGAGGACAGAGACACTTCGGCAACTTAGAGCTGCATTTTTTCTTTGAACGGGTAACATGAGTAAATACGTAGAAGGAAGCAGAAATAATATTAAATAACCTCGATTGAAATTGAGGAATGTTAGAGATGCCAAAAAAGATTCAAATTGGATTTAAACATAAAAAAGTTGACAAAAGATATCACAAGTAAATTTTTAAAAATGTGAACTCTTAGTTGGTTTAGTTAACTGTCAGTTGCCAAATGTATGCACTACTTTGGAAAAGTACACGAAAAGTGGTATGTAAGTATTCTAATATGACATCTAAGACACTACGTGAGTGTTTTATAGTTACTGATGTTTTTCACCGTTAAGGGCTAAGTTTAATCATTTAAAAGGACATTCTAACGGCCATATTTACCACTAAAATATAAGGTTAACCTGGAATCAAGACTCCTAATTGGTAGGTGAAAAAGGGAAACAAGCTTTGAGCCAATCAAAAAGTTGTCAAAAAAACCTTGATTCCAGGATAACCTTATTTAAAGTCAGTGGTGGATGAATACAGCCGTAAGAGTTCAATTGCGCCTTAGTTATGCTGATAGAATTTTACAGCATTGCAATCGGAACACAGAATCTATCCGCTCCAACACCTCAACATCGCCAAGGAACACACCATTATTATCACCAAACACAGCGACCGTCGTCATTATCAATTCCCGCGCTTCCCGTAATCAAAAGAACACAGCCGCAAGCGACTCTTGATTAATGGTGTTCCGTTAATGACCAAGCCGGCTCCAAAAGCAAATGGAATTTTTTTTCTCGCGTCCCAAAGGATCTCCCATCTTGTTGCTGCTCTCAGGGAATGCGATGGGAGTGATTATTTTATATGGTCATTTGATACGGCTATCTCTGTGACAATTGATTGGTTTTTTTGGTTACGGCTTTAAATCGGATCTGTTTGCTGAAAAGGTTGATTGGGTTTTTTGGGTGGGAACTAGTGATCTATGCGTGTTTTTATCGGAGGTGTTGTTTAGTTTGTGCACTCTGATTGTGGTGCAAATTGTTGAGGGGAATAATGGGAAGTTTTGATGGTTAAAAAGTCATTTTAATTAATTATCTCACGAAGAGTGTTGAGAAAAATAACAATTTCTGGGGTGATAAAGGGGGAGATAATTACGGTCAATCTCGATATATGAAAAAAGATGGGGGGAAACAAGAAAGATGAAAGAGTCTTAAGGTGAATAGAAAATGCCTCAATCGCAGATTCTCTGGATTGTATACCTTTTGGATACTAAGCTAAATCTCAGTTTCAAATCGATTTCATTGTCTTTTTCTCATCAATTTAGCCTTTGTAAAAAATTAAGTATATTAATTTCGCATAATGATGTTAATTATCTGTGGAAAATTCAGGCTGAATTACTTTGGTTTAGGATCTAATTAAATTATTATAAATACAAGTGTTTAAATGCTTGAATTTATTATTTTTACTTTTGATAAGAGGAACGTATATCACACACGTATTATTTTTAAAACGTTGTATATAAAAGAACACGTAAAAATGTCACATTTGGAAGCAATAAGCGCAAATACGAAACCAAATAGAATTAAAATGTTTAGCAAAACATAATAATTAAATTGAGAGTCGAGAGAAATATATTCATACTATATTGCTAAAGGAAGGACTTAATGACTGATTTATAAATTTGGTTTCGACCGAAGCTTAAGATTGAAAAACCATCATAAACTCGTTAACTGAATTTAGTTAGGGCTTGATAAACAGATAAGCACTACTTTTAATAAATGGGGTAGAAAATAAATGATGATAAAAAGTTATCGAAGAATTAAAGGAGAGTTTTATATTTAGAAGAAAGAGAGTGTTCAGAAGTACTATTTTTAGTTGTATATCTACCATAACATGTCTTTCCCTTAAAAAGACTTAAAGGAAGGATTTAATAATTAATTGTACCTATCTTGGAATCATTTTTTTTTCGGATAATATATTCAATGATTTCTTTTGATTTAAAATAGAAGAATCACATACCAATGGGCAATACCAGAATTTTTTAAAAAGAGAAAAAACGCATTTTTACAGAAAAGAGAAATAAGATCCAAATTCAAAAATCGACATAAAAAGTTTCAAAAAATTTAGTTAATTTAATATTTCAAAATAAAAATTTGGCAATCTCTCTGAGGATTGAATGACTTCGATCTGTTTCAGCCTTACTTCAAAGTGACAATCAACAATCGCTTTGAATCCTAAACCATTGTTTAAAAACAATGTTTCGGATTATATGGCGCCATCACATGCTGTTTTAGCGCCCCTTTTTTAAAGCCAAATTCTGAAATTAAATTTAAAATTAAAAAATCATCGTACTTAAAAAAAATTTGCACGTATACCTCTATCGAATAAAAAAATAAAATAAAAATACTGGAATGGATAATTGCAGTCAAAATTTTTTTTAATCTTAATGTGTTCAGAATGGCCTAAAACCTCCAAAAAATTTTTTCATTTGCTTTTAAAAGCCCTAAATTTTAAGTTATTTTCAATTAAAAACAGCCTCTTTTGTGTCTGAGCTGAAACAGCTTGTGACGTGAAATCTGCTTTGTTCCCGCTTGTTGCTATAATCCCGCTTTGAAACAATAAGCACTAGTTTTTTTACAGACTAGTGGTGTCGTGTTGTGAGCGGACACCTAAAAATCGTGTGGTGAGCGGACACTGATAAAAAATCAAGATCGAAAATCGAGATCAAATCGATAAGTTATGCTATTTGTATTCATAATGGCTATTTTAATGTTCTTTTTGTGGTATTTGCGTGTTTTGTGTGACATTAAAGAGTACCAAGCCCCCTTTGTACTGAATCGTCACTGTCACTGATTACACCCAAATAGAGTTTGGTTATAGTTAGGGCAGGGGGTTTGGGGGGGCGGCAGCCCCCCCAACCACCATAAACATTTTACAGTTCTTTTGATGTTGGAATTCGAAATTTTAATATCTAGTTTTGTGCTTATTTTATTGAGTTTTCTTGTTTTTTAAGTTGCCAAATGAAAATGCGGACGAGATTTTTATGTATTTACATTTATTTGCTAATCTTTGTAACACAAGTTAAAAACAATTTATACACTTTTCAAATTTTTGTTTTTGTCGAAGTCGTAAGTAAAGTAAGGTTAAGTTATGCTATTTGTATTCATATTGGCTATTTTAATGCTGTTTTTGTGGGATTTGCGTGTTTTGTGAAACATTAAAGAGTACCGAGTACCCTTTTTTCTGAATCGTTACTGTTACAGATTACACCCAGAACGAGTTTGGTTATAGTCAGGGCAGGGGGGGTTGGGAGGGCTGATGCCCCCAACTCCCATAAACTTTTTACAGTTCTTTTGGTGCTGAAAATAGCTTATAAAACCGCTAACCGATTCAATCTCGATTTTCGATCTCGATTTTTTATCAATGTCCGCTCACAACACGATTTTTATATGTCCGCTCGAAACACGTCCGCTCACAACACGGCACCAGACTAGTGTATCGATGAAAACACTAGTCCCATATTTTCAACACTGAGCTATAAAACAAACCATATTGTTTGTTTTATGCCTCTTGAAAATCACTGAGCTATAAAACAAACCATATTGTTTGTTTTATAGCTCAGTGATTTTCAAGAGGCACATGTGACTTCACATTGTTAGGACCTTTCTGTAATAAAATATGTCATAATTACCTTTAAAAAAGTTTGTGGGGAAAGACAAACGTATTTTTGGAATCAGGAGAGAATTTTTAATAAATTAAAATTGAATATTTAAAATTTTAAGATTTGCTTTAATTCTCCAATGGTCTCTCAAATTACTTTGCAATTTCTCTCCGGCCACTCCTGTCCTTGAAAACAACAATAGTTATAACCTCAACATGCCCGTAGGTTTAACTGTTCTTCATAAAACCAAAGACTCAACCTCCAAGGACAATAGGCCCCTAATTGAACAATGATTGAAATTACGCACGCCACTTAATCCATTACAAAAGGCCCCCTACGAGAACGCCCCCTCAATCAGACGAATCCGGCTTCCCGGACAGTGATAACTGAAATCGAAACGCTCACGATCGCAACACCTAGCGATTATCTGCGGATTTATTGATGTGCGCCGACAGAGAAATAATGCCAATGTGAAGTCGTGAAGCATCTATTCGCTCATTATTAGATCTTTCTTCGTTATTAGATCTGGTATATTCATGCTTTGATGGAGGAATTGGATATGCGGTTGGAAATGGTAATGGTGAAGATTATCACTGATACACTTGTTCTGTGTGTTAGCTCCTGGTAGAGAGGCGCTTGAATTATTATTTTTAATGGGTAACGGGAATATCAATGAAGTTGAAGAGAACGGGATTCTGAGAGTTATAAATATTCCATGAGGTCTTTAGTGGGGAATGGTGGGTATTTTTATAGTAGGTTTGGATTGATTGCGAGGGGGTTTAATCTTGTCTGGGTATGAGTGGATTATGCTCTGTTTTATGGTGGAGTATAATTATTTGGCTTCACTTTATTCGAAGCACGGTACAAAGAAATTAATAAAGTTTAGTTGATTCAGTTACTGATGGAATAAATTTGAGAGTTAAACTTACGTTGGTTAAACATTGAATCGATGTATTATTCTTAAACCTTCAGGTTTGCTTCTCTATAAGCAGGTGTTTTGCACATCGAAGTTTAGAAATCCAAAATCTGCAAGAGAATACTTTGTTAAATTAAAAAGAATTCTCGTATAATACTAGTGGTGAAATTACTTTTAGAATAAGCTGCGTCACTTTTTATTCAACTCAAAAAGTTTTTATTCTAAGCAACAATGCGTTGATTAAAAAACAATTGCGTTGATTAAACAACAATGCGTTGCTTAACTACGGGTATCGATATATAAGAACGCAAGGGGCAAGGATCCCACATTGTTGGATATGTTATATTCGTATACCTCCTCTTTTTAAAATATCCATTCCCTAAAATATCAAGATCTTAAACCCTCCCATCATATATGGTTCTGCTCTTTATAAATGTATAGTAAAAACAATTTATGGACATTACTTTTCCACTTTTTTAGATACAATCAATGACAGAAAAATGAGAAAAAGAGTACATCATTGACTGTTACCATTAAACTGTGTCTACTAAAACGGGGACTTATATATATGTTACAGTTAAAGTCCGGAAATCAGTTAATTTACAGATAACCTAGGTAATTTGCAGATTAACGAGGGTGATCCGTTAAAGAGCGAAATTTGTTTCAATTTCTAAGATTACCTAGGTAATCTTGAAATTACCTAGGTATTCTGCACCCTACCGACTAGACACTCGTTAATCTGCATACTACCTGTAATCAGTTATTTTACATATTAACGAGGGTGATCCGTTAAAGTACAAAAATTTATTTTATTTTTATAAAAAGTTTAAGGTGGTTGGGGGGGCTGCCGCCCCCCAAACCCCCTGCACTAACTATAACCAAACTCGTTTTGGGGGTAAACAGTAACAATGACGAATCAAAAAAGGGGGTTCGGTACTTTTTGATCTTACACAAAACACGCAAATCACACAAAAATAGTATTGAAATAGCAATTTTAATACGAATATAATATAAAAGTACTAACTTGGATTTTGTATCAATTGTGGTTTTTCGATCTCGATTTGACAGCGTATTTCAATGAGCACTTAAACTAGCAAATCTTAATGAAAGCGCGGTGTAATCGGCTGCCAGCCTAACCTAAACTATTGCTAGGATTCGAGATCGATTACATTTCTTAAACCCTTGCCCAGGTTCCAGCGATTATTGAATTAACGTTTGTTGAAAAGATATTTCAACAGCTGGGACATTTGCTTTCGTTAAAAGAAATATCTGTTACTCTGAAGTCGGAGCTTCAACACAATTGTTTTAAAATACCCGTTTTAGTAGTAA
Source organism: Tetragnatha versicolor (assembly GCA_024610705.1). Taxonomy (NCBI): domain Eukaryota; kingdom Metazoa; phylum Arthropoda; class Arachnida; order Araneae; family Tetragnathidae; genus Tetragnatha; species Tetragnatha versicolor. The sequence goes on along the minus strand of JANDEH010000011.1, from coordinate 11,001,663 downwards.
TTTACTGAACTTAAGCTTGTAAATTTACTGTACTTACTTGTTTGTATTAATTTGTTTAACATTCAACTTGACAACTACCAGTGCTACACACTAAATTTGAAATCAAAACACCAAATATGACAACAAACTACGTATTGAAACCCGACTGCGCAGGGGTAAGCGCATGGCGCAGTGAGCACCTCAGCATTTTAACAGAAAGGATTGAGCGAAACAAACTATTTTGAACTTTAACTATCAAGAGACCGTTATAGTGTAGATTCCCTAGGTAAAATACGAAAAACTCTAATATCCGCACATTAACGACAGAAATCAGTTAATCTACAGTTTACCTAGGTATTCTTTAGATTAACTAATTTTCAACTTTAGCGGTAACATATACAATAGAACAAACAATAAACTGAGGTATCCAAGCAGCCCCTTTGAGTCTGACCATGGGAAGAAAACTGCCGTATTGTTTTTTGTCCATGCCACTGGAAGGAAGTCATCGTTTAACAATGAAGCTTCACTCTTCTTAAGATAACATCTACTACAGCTTTTTCACTACAAATTTGGCAAAATACATAATTTCATTATGTATCAGCGCATTATGAAGACAATCACGAACAAAAAAAGACGTCTTTTTATGGGTAGTTTTAAAAAAATAAGTTTATTACTTTTAGAGACAATAAGCGCCAGACCATTTTAGGACTAGGGAGCGTGAAACAATTTCAACAACGCAACTGCGATCAAAAGGCTTTGACAAACAGCCTACTTAGCTCTACCAACGATAATATCAATAAACGAGTTCCCAAAGCATGCTGAAATCAGATCCCCTGATAAAGCAGAAATCCCAACGTGAAAAATGATCATTGGGTCTACTCAACCGCGTTAAAAAATCTCCATATCCTCGCAAACTAGATCCCAACATTCGCCCATTATGCAACCATTACTTAGAATGAACTCATAACTCATAAACCCCTCTCATGCAACAAAATCAAATTACCTCTCCCATCTATCACAATACCAAATAGTGTAATCTGCTTCTTAAACTGCCCCACACGACCATACATCAGCAGAGAGACGAGAGTGGAAAAAAACTCGTCGGTGTCAATTAGGTCCGACTCAGTCATCAACCTGTTCCGATTTAACTCGGTAACTCGATTTAACCCGTTGTTGAGCCCGGAGCCAGGCGATCCATCATGCGGCAACGAGCCCGTGCTGAGTTGTTTTCTTGCTGCTGTTGGATCGTCCGTCACCTATGCTGTGATTGGCAGTGACGCATTGCTGATGGGTATCTTTCGAGCTGTTGGGATTCGGAGCTTTGTCATTGGTGGGTAGAAGGGACAGAGCCAGGGATGAAGCTTTCTCTATTCTCGTTTTTCTCTTTGTGGTTCCCTCTTTAAAAATATCTTAGCTTTCTATTTCATTTTTTAATCCCTATAAAGTTCTCTATTCTTTCCATTTCCCATTTTGCAAATCCTCTATTAAGTTCTATAATCTTTCCATTTCATTTTTAAATCCTTTATAAAGTTTAATTTTTTAAAATCATCTATACTTTCTCCATCTTCCATATATACTCATCTTCCATACATCATCTATCTTTCTATCTGCTATAATTATCTAATCTTTCTATTTCATTTCCTAAAATCCTTTATTAAGTTCTCTAATCTTTCAATAGCATTTTTAATCCTCTTTCTCTTAATTTAATTCTCCAATTTACACTTATTTTCTCCTTTCATTCTCATTCACTTTCTCTAATTTTCCATATTTTTACTTCTCCTTTTTCCATATACTGTCATTCTCTTTCTTAATTTCTCTAACGATCTCTTCCATTCTACAGGGTGATTCAGAAATAATCATCAATAATTGGGGGTGAGGTAGAGGGGCCCTAGACAAGCATATTTCGAATAGGGATGGTGGGGCGCAGACTTACCGTTAAGGAGCTAGGACCTCTATGGAGAGGTTCCGTTCCGCCGGCCTCCAGCCCGAACCCCTGAACCGATTTGGACAAACTGGGTCTTGATCGAAAGCTTTCCACCCCTAGATGAGCCAATAATATAACACGCTTCTCCAAAACCTTCCATTTTAAAATTATGCGTTCTTTTAGTTTTGTCCCCATGTTAAGTCTATGTTCCTCCAAAGCATTCCATTTTTAAATTAGAAATTTATTTCAATTTGCCCCATTGTTTTAAGTTAATATTTTTACCAACTCTGGCAAAACGTCTTTTAAAGAGCGGGAAGTAAATATACTTTGAAGTTAAACTACTTCAGAGATTTGACGGTTCACTAGATTTATCCCAATGGGATACTAGGCACATTTAATTCAAAAATTTTACTGCTACAGATTTGATTGAAGTATTTCTTATAATAATTTAGGAATGGAAGGTTTTGGGAGAAGCCACAAAAACTGGGTTCATTTAGGGGTAGTAAGATTTTATTTAAAAACAAGTTTGTACAGATCCGGCTAGGTGGATTGGGCTGACGACCTGTCGAATTTAAATTACAATTATTTGAATGTGATAAATTTGTGACAATGCCATGTGAAATCGGAGACAAAGCATCTTTCGAAGATAATGAATTAAAACTGCATATTTAATGATAGGGGATGAATAAATACGAACAGGTAAGTAACGAGCGAATCTTGCTTCAGCGCCAAAGAAGGCTAGCTGTAAGACCCGGCTTTGCTGGGTTGTAACAGCTAGTTCTATATTAAAATATTTATTTATCGTTGAAAACTCTGAATGATGAACTATTAAAATTTCCCCTTTGTATGTTAAAAAATAGAAAATTGTAACCGAATATATTTGGAAAAGAGGGATTCAAATATAGACCTTATCAACAATTCAAACCTCAATTTTCAAATATCCCTCATTTTTTCTGATTTTCATAGAAGAAAGGAGAAATTTTTTTGCGATTCACTTAATTTATGCAGGCAATTTGTTGTGATTGTAAATTCAAACGAATTGAATGTTTAATAATGACAAAGTATCAAAAATTTTAATTTAGCCACCGCCTAACTTTAAAAACATCCCTTTTCACATATATTTTTTATGCATGCTGTCCGTCTTTTTTTTAATGAAGTTGAATAGTTATAGTTTTCAAAACATGAATTAACCATGAATTAAATCATGAATAACCCAATATTACAACGGACAATAACACCTTTCAATCGGATATAAAGTTTGAATAGTGCCTAGAGTGAAACAATATATATTAAAAAAGGTGAAAGAACTTTGCAAGAATTCCTATTAGAAATCATGAACGAATTCTTTTATTTAATAACACTTAAAATAAAAGAGTCATGCACGATTAAATATTTTAACAAGGATGTGTCAAACTGAATTACTTCTACGAATTAAAAAAGGTTCTTGACTCTCAAAGAATTTTCTGTTATCACAACCTGGCTACAAACGTCATTTTAAAAGCAGTTATTTAAACACCTCTCCATTTTATTACTAGCATTAAAAACAACTCCTTGAGTAACAAACTGTTATCATCGCCTATCTACAACTGACAAATTAAATTTCTTCTTCATCACCAACACCTCTCCATTTCACAACCGGTACTGAAAACTATCTCATTGAAAACTGACGTCCGAAAACCAGAATAATTGAATCCGATTCCAGTTTTTACTTCATTGTAGCCGCATCAACTCTTCTCGACAGCCTTAATAACCCGTTGATTTGTCCTTAACTCGGGAATAACCTAACGAGACCACCATGGGTAGATTACAGAGCGGACCCAGGCTAAGTACAGCTTTCAAAACGAATTGAAAAGTGCACAAAAGGGATCAAAGATGTTTTTTAAAGAACGAGGTGGACCCTCCATTCAAATCCGAATCAATCAATGTTCCTTTCGGTCGGGTTTCAATTAGCGCGCTCCGCGCTCCCCACCATCATCATAGTTAAAAAGCTAATGAATACATTAACCTGTCATAACCACCTGTTAAGGTGGAAGTTAACAAAAATAAACCGGGGTGTCGCCGATCGAATACGAATTGGGGAGACTGCAGACGACGCGTCGCGTGGCAGACGACAGGTGTCCACGCGTAGTGTCCACTCAAGTGGTCACCTGCCGTCCCCTGCAACCACCCCAGAAGGGTTCGGGGAAGAGTTGTTCAGATATCGGGAGAGATATGAGGTCAGTCTTTGGCCTGAAAAAACTGATTTTTTTCGTACGCATACATTATTATTATTATTGCCTTTGTGCGCGCATCTCCGATGGGACTTTTTGATGGGATGATTAAGATCTTAATGTGATTAGACTGGTTAAGAATTCGAGTTTTTTTTTGTGCGGTATTTTTTAACGTGTCGTTGTGCCGAGAGAAAAGGTATATCTGTGCTGGCGTGTGCTAAGTGTGTTGCGTGCATATCAAGTGGTTCGTTTTTGTTGTGAGCGTTTGGAGTTCTTGCTTTTTTTTGTACTGGCATCTGGGTTTCGTAATTGCAGGGTTTTTTTTTCATACTGATGTAAAGGTCCTTAACCGTGGTAAATAAAATATTTCCAAACCCAAAGTTTATTGAAGGCAAGTATAACGACCAACGTTGTTTCAAAATTACATATCAATAAATATTTCAAAAATAATTGTAAAAGTACCGAACAAAAAACTATTTGATATACTTCTTGAGTAATCTAAGCTCTTTACCTTATTTCTACACAAATAAAAATACACGATAAGAAAAAAATTGCATAATTCTGATAATAAAAATACTCTTGAATTGAAGTTATTAGTTTTTGGTCATAAGCAACAAAATTTTCCTATTTTAAGTGGTGCCAAATGCATAAGAGTTTACTTATTTGATGTGCTTGGTGCAAATATGAGCTGTTCTTGCACCAACTCCAGTGTAAAGCTGCTGGATTTAGTTCATTATTGTTGGTGCAAGCATCTCCAATTATGAACAAAATATTTCATACCACTTTTAAATAGCCCTATTTGTTCAAATAGTAGTAGATAGTAGTGTTTCCTTTTTCAAAAAATATGTAGATACATTGAAAGAAGACCTGTTACCTATACAACCCAAACACTTACTCCTAAGAAAAACTGTATAATAATGATTGAATGCGATGAAATATAATTAGAATTTTATTTAACCGTAACATAATACACTGTGTAGAGGTTCGATGTTCAAATTACATTAGTGGTTCTCTTCTACCATAAAATACACCATCTTTTCGTTTCAAGTATGATGTAAAGAAAAATCGTATTTTTTTAGCTGTGGCAGTCTTCTTCCAAGGTATCGAGACCTTATCCTGTTTACTTCGAAAATCAATACAAATCAATCAAAAGCAGCAGAACTTACCACACAATCAAACAGTAGCTACACAGTAGCATTACCACACTATCATAAAACTATTTTACTCTCAAAGTAAATATATAACACAGTAACAATCTCCACTTTAATTTATGACATAAACGGAACCTCGCTCCATCAAAAAAAGTTATTGAACCCTGCACCCATCCCAAATACTAATAACGGAACATGCAGACTCTTCCCCCTCATTCAATCCTAACAACAACTACAACACATCCAGATCTCTATCTCTCACTATCACAATACAAAACGCAACAACACCAACAATTAATTTAGCACAAAGCAGCAAGGCCGACAGAAACGACGCGGAGGTATCGGAAACAAACACCTCCTTAATTTGTTGTTAGAACTGACACCTTACGGTGGTCTAAGCAAACACAGGCACCTGGGTGGGCCTAGGTGCCGCGCCCTTGCTAATTGAAACAACACAAAGGAGGTGCGGTAATAGGCGCACGCAAGGGTCGCTGGAGGCATTGCGCGGTTTTTTTTTGTCTTGGAAGGAAAGCGATATTTGTTTGTTTTGGGGGTCGGGAATTATTTTGGATGAATGTGTGGGGGATGAATTGATTTGGAGGGGGTGTTGAGGAGAGATGGATTTGTTGGGAAAGAGGAGAAATTACATAAGTGTTTTAAGTAATGAGAGAGGGAGAGGGAAAAGAAGTTGCATTGATGAAGGTGAATCCGGTAAATTGAAGGTGAGTTTTTGGGAAGCTTTGTAATATATATCGATAGTTGGATGTGGAACAGAAAGAAGAAAGGAGCTAGAGGGTTTTTTTGTTAGAAGGAACTATCTGAATTAGATAAATAAAACTAATGCATAAGAGAGGTTTGTATTTAAGGGGAGAGAAATAATGCAAAAAGTTGTACTTAGATACGAAATTGTATTAATAGTTATAGAAAAATAGTATTTATAAAAAAGTTGATTGTAACATAAAAGAAGAAATCATTAGTTTCACAAGTAAATAAGTTGAAGTGTTTCAATACAGAAATTAAAAGAAAATTAACTGTGGTAAGTATAATAATCATGTTAAAAATGTAAATCAAATAGATAAATACAAATTCTGTGCTATGATTCCAGATTCCGACACCTTTTACTTTCCTTGTAAATTTTTATCCTTAGATTATCAACTACATAATTTTATCACTTAAATTGAATTTCGTTTTTTACAATGAATTAAATTAAAGAAATTAACATTCCAAATAATATTACCAGTAACAGTCACGACCTAGCTTAAAATAACTGACTGCTTAACCTCAAAACCTTAAGAAGATAAAAAAAAAATCAGGAACGCAAATGACATTTATGTAACTCTTTTGCTGATAAAATTTATCAGATATTAAACTTGACCCAGAATCAAAGTTGAAATCAAGTTTTTAAATTAAATACATGTGTTGATTTTATCGGACTTGTGCTATTGTGTCGATTGTCGATACTTGTGTCGATTTTATCGGACTAGGAAGTAACCTTGATCTGTTGGTACTTCTATTATTGCTGATGGAAAAACATCATTTTGTCTCAACGGTGTAATTATAGCCATTTAAAATTGAGTCCACAAACTTCCTTTATGTCATTATTAAGACGCACCTCTCTTAAACCAATTACACCCTTTAAATTAAAGTAAACAAGTTCTGACAAACGACAAATCCTTCACCAGATGCTCAATCTCGATTACCCCAAAAAACAACATCCCAAAAACTAATGATCTTCCCCACACCGACAAAAGACAAAACCCAAACCACCGCATTAACCCCTTCTCAAAAGCACCATCAATCCAGGAGCACCCTGAATGATTCCGATACAGCTAATATCCCTATCGATAAATCTTTAAATTAAGCGACCGTTCCCATCATGTGCCATGTTGACAAACTGGTCGTCCAGCGGTTTTCACACATCAATTACAATCTTCGGAGTGGCAATGCAAACAGAACCCTCCTCCTGAGGAGGCTGGGACTGTCCCATTCGTCCCGATCGGCTATCCCATCCTTCATCGTTTGCGCCACCATGAATATTGATGCCAGATTCCCGCCGCTTATTATGGCAAACGATAATGACACCTTGTTTGGAGACATCATTTGTAACGGGGACTCTTGCATCTGAATGGGACCGCGTCGGGTTGCCATTTGTCCGCGTTTATGTGAGTTATGCCCTTGATTTTTAGGGATGGAACTTGCTATTTGTGCTACCTTCAAGTAAATACTCTGACTAGTTCTTTAATAAATAACCAGATATACATTCTACACATTTATATCCAAAAATCTGAGAAACTAACTCTATTATCCAACAGTACTAAGGTGGTATTTAAAGATGAGGCCTCCTTAAACTCTGAAAATTGTTCTATTGTTGAAGAAAACTCTCCAATATTTCCTTACAATTTCAATATTACAACAAATGTTTTCAAGTTACCCCATACCTCAGAGTAGCTTAATGTTTTTTCTTTTCATTTATCTTTAGTTAAATATTTCGAAATGCTTTCAGCAATACAAAACACTGAAAATTTGTCTAAATGCATCTTAGTACTCTTAGTCTTAATTTGATCTGAAAGGTTTTTTAAATTCTTAATTTACATCGATCGGAAATATCACTTTTCATCCATTTGCTGTCTCCTTCAATTGAAAATAGATACTACTCCAAAAATTCTTAGTGGCATCATACATCATACGTCTGTTGGGAATTACGGTTGTCTGTTCTATCATAGTGTGCAGCTTCGCCCAGACACTACAAAATGCACCTAATGAAATCATAAAAAATAACTGTTTGGGGTTTTTGACCCTGTGGTAACGATAAAACATACTAAGTAATGTTTCAAATTTGTTCCTGTCCATCAAGCATTCTAATTCACATCTTGGCTGTATTAGCTTTCGCATCTGGTAACCCTGGACATCAACGACAATTCCATTTACAGTTGGAAAAAATGGTGGCTTCTTAAGTATACGGTTTGAAAGGGTTCTCAGCTTCGGTGTCTAATCATTCAATGGTTCTGTCATTAGGGTGTTTGCTTTTTCAAATGGCTCAGATGTGGCCAGTGTCATTTGTAACACCTCGTTATACGCGGTGCCTCGGGCTGGGTCTATTATTTAAACACAGGTCTCTGTGTATGTCTTTCTAGTTCTGTCCCTCTTGGGAAGTTGGAGTGCATACTAAATTGTACAGTTTTTATGTGACAGTCACTTCGTACCATGGGAAGGGCAATTTTCTCATTTCATGTAAAAAGCTGGAAAGTTAGTTAATTACATACAATCAGTTATGTATGTGGATGTAATAGAAGGGAAAAATCTTATTATTAAGCATGTAAATAAAGATAATCCCTTTTTAGATTAGATCTTGAAATAGAATGTCATGTTCCAATGATTTATAACGTAAAAATGCGTTCAAATTTGAAGAAAAGTTACAAATTGTATCAAAGATTAGAGAAAAACTGTAACCAACAGTATATAAAAATTAAAGGAAACTGTGCTGGTACTTACTAAAACAAACCATCAAATAACTTTTGGAAACCGATATAAAATCTCTTAATCTATAGAAAAACTACTAGAGTTTTGTTTAAACTAATTCAAAACTAACTGGATGATTAATAAAAGGAAACCAAGTAAAAAATTGGAATGAAACTAGAAAAACGAAACGTTGCGTGCTTATTTAGATTGTGAAATCGCCAAGATCAAATATTTGTCTACATAAAAAATTATCACAGAAACAAAAAAAATAATAAGTTTTCGATGAGCATTTTAAGTGAGGGAAAGTACACTTAATACCTTTTATCGCGTATCTAAATACGAGCCCAAAAACGATCAACCCTCCTCTTTTATGAAAAATTCTTTAATATACACTAAGAACCTCAATCACTCATCCATATCGTTCTATCAAAATTAATTACAAAGCAAGTAAACAAGTAAAAACTTTAAAGTATATTCAAATGAAAACTTCAGGGAGCGTCTCTCAATTTCGTGGATGCAAAAGGCTCTTGGCCGAATCCTACTTCCTCGCGTTATATCAATGACCTGGTAAATGTGGTAAATGATAATTTCATTGACACATCACATTTTAACGAATAAAATTAAAAATTTCGATCTAAAAATTAAGATAAATATGATCCATCAAAATTTACTCATTTATATATGTTTTGATAGTATTTAGTGAATTGTACTATGAAAATCAGATCATCATATAATAAATGAAATAAATATTTTTATTGGCTCTAGTTTCCCTCACATCGTGTGTGTTAGATAACTACATAATTTTACCTTGGATCTCTTTTCTTATAAAAAAAATTCGATACTTTTAAATTTCCTTTTTAAGTTACAATTACAATTTAGAGTTAGCGAGAGCTTCTTTTCTTCTTTAGAAAGGCTATAGTAAATGTGTATTTAACTCTTTCAATCTGGCAAAAAATAGTTTAGTGCGTTTCATTACCGAGAACATTTATTTCTCCTCCAACCAAGTGATTATTAATAACTTTGTTGCTTGAATGTCTAAGAGACGCATAAGCGATCCCATAACGACGTTCAACAACAACAGTGATATTACAAGCTAATGTTTAAATTTATTGATGGCACAGCGTTATGTCCCGCCGCTGCCGTTTTTAAAGAGTTACAGCAACCAAGCCATTTTCTGGAAACTTTGTTCATCAACTAATTTAACGGTTGTTTTCCCTGATCCTTCACAACCTCTCTAAACTAAATTCAAAAAAATTATCCTCATAATTTATTACTAGACGTCCCCTACCGCAAACAGGCAACCCCATCGTTTGAAAAGCTTCCCAAAATTAACCATCAAAGAACCCTTAAGGTGGCTTCCACAATCCAGTACCATCCATCCGTTAACGTCAAGCAGGTATCCGAGCCTAACGAGCCCAAATTTCATTAATTATAATGGTACCCTTTGGAAAGCCGATGCTTATCCTGCATTTAAAGCGATAGAAAGCCCATTAATTTAGTATTTAAACGTGGGAATATGCAAATGATGCATCTCCGGGGAGATGTTGTATCTCAATCTCATTAAGCGGAGGGGAGAAGTCGGTGCGGTTTTGTCGACATGATCTCCTGATTGCGGAGGATTTTTAGCCTTCTAACTCGAGGGTTAGAAGGGTTTTGATTCCGATCAGGAGATTCAGGAGTCGATTTTCCTGATTTGTGATGGTATCGCGATAGCTATTAGAAGGAGTAAGGGAGTACCTTTACATAATATGAAAGCTGTGAATAAAGTTGAATGGAAGCGAGCTGTTAGAGAAGGGGTGTAATAGCTACAATAACTACACCTAAATAAGTAGTTCTTCACAGATTTGAAATTATTGAAATGAAGTAAGAAAGTTTAAGTAACTGTCATTGGTTTTTGTGTTTGTGGTGTCTCTAAAACCCCAAAAATGAAGGTTATTTTGTGGCCCTTATTTTCGTTCTCTCCTTGCAGCACACCTAAAGTCTACGAAACATTATTTGTGTCTAGTGTAGCATAGGTATGAAATATTTTTAGCTGTGACGTGTAAAGTGAATTACAAAACCCACTTCCTAATAAATCATAAAGTTAAATAATAGATAAGTTATCGGAATATGGGGGAGAGTGGGGCTATTTCGCACATGGGGCACATTCGGACAGACGACATTTCCCCTAGTAATTATTAATTTAAAAATCTGAAAAAAATACCAGCAGATGAAAACATGACAACCACCTCCTGTATGAATTTTCAAAGCCCTGAGTCATTTTGTTGTATACGTACTATAAATTTGCTAGCGTTAGAAGCAACAAAGTAAATTCTCTAGTCATTTTGTTGGCGTAAAATATCAATCAAAAATAACTCTCAAGTAGATATTCAGCATTTTATTCAGTAGAGGCACTACTAAAGTAAGTTTCTTGAAAGGTTTTATTTCCCTGCTTTAATTATAAATATCTTGTTGGGACGTGGTAAGCTTGAACTGGTAGATGGGTGGGGCACATTCGTACACCAAAAGATGGGGCAGATTCGGACAGTGCGAATAGTGCCTCATCTTTCCCATTTTTGATTATGAAAGTGATTTATATGTTTATAAGTGCAGTATGTTTAATAACTTGAAGTTTGATTGTTTTTTATTGTAATTGTTTCAAAATTTGGTGATAATAGAAAATAACATCTTAAAGAAAGCTTCAGTTTTAAGGAATTTAGACCCAGATTTAAACATTGAAGAAATAAATTTCCCTGATAATTGTTTAATACCAATTGAATTGGAGTTAAGTGATTTTATTCTAGTAGAATTTGCTACTAAAAAGAAAATTTTGTTATGTTGGTCAAATAGATAATTTGGAATTGAATGGATTAAAATTAATGACGAAACTTTTATTTTCCCAGTAAGTAATGATTCAACATTCATACAAAAAGATAATATCGTATTAAAAGTTCCCCAACCGTCAATTTCAGGTGTTAAATAAGCGAGCTGTTGGTTCACTTTTCTTTTCGAATAAAACCTGACAGTTAAAATATTGGTTGAACTTTTTCTAACTCATTATATTATGTGAAGTATAAGTCAATGTGCAATATACTCTTCATTACAATTGTTTTCCTCATCAAAAACTTAGATATTCAATATTTTCTGAAGCTGTTTTCTTTTTGTAAAAAATCTTCAATTAAGTGGAAAAATATGTAAAAGTGCCAAATATTTCGTTTAATTATCCTTACTTTAAAGTGCAATAAACTTTTTGGTTTGTAAAAACAATTATTGTATAATTTTTTGCATGTGTACGAATGTGCCCCACGCGTGTGCGAAACTGCCCCACCCATGGGGCACATTCGCACGAAATTTCTCGTTTTTTAGATTGATGATATAGGTTAGAAATTCTAGATGAATGCGACCAATTATCATTCTAAAATATCGGGAAAGGTCTTAACTTTCATTTGAATCCGAGTTTGTTTCAATATCTCATCTAGATCCAGAGAAATATGCCAAAATGCACTTTTTGTGCGAATGTGCCCCTCTCTCCCCTATACAGCTTTGTGAAACACAAATAAGAACTGAGAAATGCTAGTAAAAAGTTGTGTTTCAGGGATACTTGAATCTTTTTTGTAAGCTCAAGAAATGACAATTATTATTAATACAGCTTAGAAACGAACAAATTCAAATAAGATAATTGTAAATGCAAACATACAGCTGTTTATGGATCACCGCATCCCCTAAAAAGTAATATACTTGTATTTTACATTTCAGATTATATGCATTATAAAATAATTTTCTTCTGTAATTTCTCTATATTATTGAAAAAAAACCTTAATCTTGTTGTTACCACCTAAATATCCTACCTAATTTCAAAGAATAGACTTAGCTCCTCACTTCTCCTCAATACATTGGGGTAACAACACAAATCAACATCAATCTCAACTCAACCCATAAACTGTCGATATCCCCTCACTAGGAAAACCCCCAATACTCTACCTTCTATACCTCAGCAAAATTTTCCTTACACCGATAAACGAGAGCACATCGAGGATCACCAATAAAAGATGGTCCTCCACAAACCCGGAGCCGTCGGTCCCAAATATAATAAAAGATCAGCGCGTCAAAATCGATCTCATCATCGTGGCAATCATCCTCACTAATCACTAACTCTGACTGTACTTTCCGCGCCATTCCTTATCGCCATCTAATAATAATACGAGGTGTTCAACAGGGGCCAAAAGATCGCACCTTATTTATTATCCTTTTCTCTCTCTCTCTTTCGTTGTTTGGCAATGTTGTTTGTTGGAATGTTGGGGAAAGTGAAAAGGTGGAAGTGATAAGGGGCATTGTTTTTTTGTTGAAGAAGATGATGATGATGAGAAATGCGGGATTGTCTTAGCCCACTTGTTGATGGGAAGATTGATGAAGCGGTTTCTTCGTTTGCGGATGTTGGTTGGAGACAATCGCTGGATATTTAATTCGGCGGATATCGTGACTAATTATGAGGTCTTTAGAATCAATCCTGGAGTGATGGAGAAACGAGAAGATGGTGAAATGCTACATCTCGAAGGGTCTTTTTACTTGTGGAAAAACGGCTATTTATTATTTTCAGTTAACTATATGTAATGCAGTTAATAGGAAATGATGGGAGAGATAAAGGGCTTTTAGTCAATAAGTTTTGATTTTTTCCTATACTACAAATTCTCACATTACACATTTAATATTGTTCAAATTTAAAAAAAACATAGGTTCTGTGGTCAGCTAGAACACTATTTATACTGTATTGAGTTATTTTATGAAAATTTTGCAATCCAGAAATGGTTCTTTATAAGTGTTTCGATCTTTTGTGAAAACTTTTGAAGAAAATGTAATTACCACATAAACTGTCTTGTACTTTTAGAATTTTTAAATGCAATTTTTACGAACAATGAAAGAAAAGTCGTGAGTTCCTTATCACAAGATAAAAGAGTAAAGTTCCTTGATTAAAGGGTTACTTGATAAAAGGATTTAATTTGCAATACAGTAAATATAGGTGTTCTAAACTCTTCTTTCTCTGGTTCTTTTTCTCAGGCGATTATTTTATCCAGATTCGAACTAGTGTTAATATCTTAACATTATTAGATTCCAATTAGTATTATTATCTTAATATATAATTATATTCGAATTTAACTAGATTAGGAGAAAATTCTGAAATTGATATACAAGTGATAAAGAGAGAGAGGATAGAGCAAAAGGAGAAAAAATGATAGACAGAAATATGTAAAATGAGAGAGAGAATGAGTGAGGAGAATAAGAGAAATAGACAGAGAGAGAATGAGGGAGACTAGAATGAGAGAGAATGATAGAGATAACGAGAGAAAATCAGATAGAATAACATGGAGATATTAAGGGAAAGAACGAGTGAAAGAGAGAATTATAGAAAGACTGGTAAAGAAAGATGGAGAGAATGAACGATAAAGATATGAATAGAAAGAACGAGAGATAGTTACATTATGTGATGAGAGAGGTATTGTCGAGAGAGAGGTATTAAGAGAATGATAACAAGAAAAAATGCGATTGAGACTAATTCTGAAAGAGATAAAAATGATATGAAGAATAGGATATATATTCCGGGGTTCCCTCCCCCTGGTGAATTCCTCTCGAGACATTCCTCCTAGGGGATGGCGGAGAGAGAAGGAAGGAGTAGAGTGGTCGCGGGCCAATGGCGTGCCGTTTCCTCTTCCGCCGCAAAGGGTTAGCGGTGACCTTAGGCACACCTGCGGCCTCCTTCCCCTCTGATGAGCTCTTCAATGGGCTCATAGCTCTGCTAATCGCCCCGTTTCCGCGATTTGTTTCCGAGGGGGCCTGTGCACAGTTTTAATTGGAGGGATGCTGGGGGAGAAGAGTCATAATGGGGAAAATTTATGGGTAAATTTGGATGAGTTTAAAGTTGGAGAGGTAGGAATGTAGGGGGTATTTTAATCATTGAGGATAATTAGATGGGATGTGAAATTTTGATGCAGATTTTTTTTGTTGGAGTTGTAATTGGAAAGATGTAACAAAAAAGATGATACAATAAAAACATGAATGGATAATTGCAGCATCTCTTTGATAATTATGAATATTCAATTTTAAATTGATAAAAATTCTTTCCTGATTCCAAAAATATGCTTGTCTTTTCCCGCATTTTTTTTCAGTTAATTATGAGACATTTTATTACAGAAAGCGCCTACCAATGTGACTTTAATGTGCCCCTCTTGGAAATGTGGGAAACACCGAAACACTAGGCTACGGAATGATAGTAAATAAGGCACATTTGACGTCACAAGCTGTTTCAGCTCAGACAGAAAAGAAACTACTTTTTATTGAAAATAACTTAAAATTTAGGGCTTTTAAAGGTAAATTAAAATGTTTTTTGGAGGTTTTAAGCCATTCTGAATACATTAAGATTAAAAACAGTTGACTGCAATTATCCATTAAACCCATTTTGGAAAGAAGAAAACGTGTGGAGATGCTGTAAATAAATCATTAAGGATAACTTTAGGTGATAAAGATATTCTGCATTATATTAACTAATACATAATATGGAAAATTAGGTAAAGGATTAGTTTTAACTTGTAGAGGGGTGGGAATGGTATGGAGTATTTTAACTAAACAAATTTTCATTTTATATAAGAAAATTTGATCCAGTTTATCATATTGAAATTGGAATTCTCAAGATGTAATAAAACATTGTGTTATGATAATTTAGTTTTAAGCAAGGGGGAGAGTGGAAATGGTAGGAAGTGAGGATATCTCTATCACTATACTTATGATGGCGAAATGGGGATATGTTTTTATGGTGTTTTGAAATTGGAATGATACTTATTTTAAAAATAAGGAGTTATTGGTTAAATAAGGAGAAGTAGGGATGAATATGTTTAAGTTGGAAATGTGGAATATGTGAGGGTAGGGTATCTTCTTGGTCTGGGGGTCCTATGTGTTTGATCATAGTAAAATTTTTTTTTGTTTTAATTTAGTTGCAGTGAAGCAATAAACATGCGTTGGTCAGCAGATGCCCCTACTATATCAATACCAAAGCGAGTTGCATATAAGTAATTAGAAAAATTAATCAGTATGAAAAAACTCTAAGTTAGAAGTGTAGGAAATTATAATGAGAGGGTAGTTTCTTCACTATTAGAGGGTCATATGAAAATCCTGAAGGATAAAGGTAAATTTCTATGATAGAATTGTAATGGAGATTATACAGTAAAAGCATGAGTTGTGGATAGAAGAAGATATGCAGAAATGCTGTAAATTTATCATTAAGGATAACGTTAAGTGATAACGGTATTCTGTAATAAATTAAAGATATACTATATTATTGATAACGTAAATTTTTTTCGGTCAAAATAAAATACAAATATGTGAAATTTTAAAATAAATTTTGTTTAATTGAGAGTATGTGTAAAATATACACATTTCCATACCCTACACTATGAGTATCTATCTGCATCATTAAAGATCATCATGCGTAAAAAAATATGCAGATTTTTGTCTTGCTATGACGCAAAAAGTATGATAAAAAATATAATTATGATAATATAAACTTATCGATTTAAATAATATTACAGAAATGTTTCTAATTTGTTTGTGTTAATTAATTCTAATTATAGGGAAATAATTGTTGGGAATATAGATATTTTATTAAACACTGCCTATGAAAGAATTTTATGCAAAAGTTTAATATAGGAAATTACATTATAAAAAATACAAATTTTTTTGAAAAAACAATTGAATTTAGAGTTAAAATCCTAATAAATCTCTCTATTCTAAAAAAAAGTTTTTGTAAATGGTTTCCAGAGAAAGGCTTTTTAATTACTGATCCGTATAACATGTTTTTGGTATCAAACTGTTCGGATTCTTTTGAGGATGTGCAAAGTGCCTTTAGAATTTCTAAAAAAATTCTCAATTCTAAGATATTTCCATTTTTCTGGATTACGGATAAGGTTGCAGTTAACAGCAAGAAACTGTCGTACAATTTATTATACCTCCAATCACAATGACCAACCGACGTTACTCATTAACGATGAAAATAATTCCTTTCACGCTTTGAAAATGCGCTTCAAAATATGTACTTTCTAAATAAAATATTTTTAAAAGACTGATGAGAGTTTTCCAGAAACTCACAGATCTACTATTCAAGTATAGAATTTCACACACCAAAATTAATTGTTTGTAAACATTGAGTGCAATGTAGATTTTGTCTCTTATCATTTTTAATAGCTTAAATAGTATTGTTTAAAAAGTCTGTTTTAAAACTAAAACTTGAATGATAAAACACTAGATATTTTGACGAGTTACTAGGAACTATATTAAATTTAACAGATTCATTGCTGAACGTTTTTGTAAATATTGAATAACAATAGCACGAGCAGACTTGATGGATATTTTCAAGGAAAACGTGTTGATTAAATTATTGATAATTTAACCAATAAATATTCTAACTTTTAAGAGAGTGTGCTTCAAGAAAGTTGGTTGAAGTTTTTTCTACTAATTGTTATAACGAATGTTTTGTAAATAAATAATTTTAGTGAGCAGGGTTTTGTGGGGATTGCGAAGCGATCCGAAAGGCCCTGCGTCAGCAGTTAACGGGGGTTGGCGAGCGATAGCGAGCAGGGGGCGGTAGCTCCCTAGTTTGATAAAAAGATGAAAGCTTACATGGCCGGCGTCTAAAGTAAGTGATAAAGTCTATTTATCGGACATCCCGATGAACTATCATCTTAAATAACCTAATAAATTTATTTTACAAGAGGAGAACCTTATTATTTCGTGAAAATTTACAAATTAAATTAAGAAGAAAGTTTAAAACATTAACAGTTATCGTTACTATTGAACCACGTGTTCTATAAAATAGTAATGCATATTTTTGTGTATTGAAATTATGATATAAAATAAATATTTCTATAGCTGTGAATTGTCATCTATCTATCTATCTATATATTACTAAAAACGTTTGTGGCTATGTGGTTGGCTGGGTGACTGGGTGGAGGACACATCTCCTCCTAAACCACGCCGTAGGCGTGGTCAAAACTCGGTACTTAGACGTATCTCGAGGTGTCGATTGTCACTGTCAAGTTTTCCAAGCTCGAAAATCGAATAATTACGAGTAATTAACGAATTTATAGCCGAAAACGCTTATTTCTCCATTTCTCTACCAGAGTATATCTGCTCGACTCACTATTGTTAACGAGATGAAAACCTTCAAAAATTAAATATTTTAATAGGAAAAACTCGATAATTGTCCATTTAAAAACTATATCAGTTGTAAAAACACCAAAATAAATTCAAATAATTTATTTTCAAACGTTATTTTCTTTTATTTCAAGATTTTTTCCTTTAAAATTTAAATATTTATGGAAAATTGTAATTTTTTTTCATGAGAAAAGACTTAAAAATAAAACATTGTTTTAAATGAAGCGGTTCACTAGACTTTAAAATTTACTAGATCTTTTATTATTGTTTCAAATTTGTTATTTTTGTTCACTAGACTCATTAATTTACTAGGAACCATTGCCGAGAATACCGGGAAAAGAAAAATTACCGGGAACATCGGGATAGGAAAAAATACCGGGATTACCGGGACATAAAAACTACATTGAACATCGGGATAGGAAAACTATCGGGAATATCGGAATAGGAAAATTATCGGGAAAATCTGGATAGGAAAATTATCGGGAACATCGGGATAGAAAAATTACCGGGTACATCGGGATATGACAAATTACCGGGAATATCGGGATATGACAAATTAATGGGAACACCGGGATAGGAAAAATTACAGGGAACACCGGGATAGGAAAGGCGTCTGGGATACCGGGATGATTGGTAATTGCTGATTTAAAAATTATAAATGCATTTTGAGAAAATTTAAAAATATAAATTTATACACTCCACCCGTGCAAGGCCGGGCATATCCGCTAGTATATTACTAAAAACGTTTGTGGCTGTGTATGTGGGTGACTGGGTGGAGGACACATCTCCTCCTAAACCACGCCGAAGGCGTGGTCAAAACTCGGTACATAGACGTATCTCGAGGTGTCGATTGTCACTGTCAAGTTTTCCAAGCTCGAAAATCGAACAATTACGAGCAATTAGCGAATTTATAGCCGAAAACGCTTATTTCTCCATTTCTCTACCAGAGTAGAACTGCTCGACTCACTATTGTTCACGAGATGAAAACCTTTAAAAATTAAATATTTTAACTTGAAAATTTCTATAATTGTCCATTTAAAAAGGATATAAGCTATGAAAACACCAAAATAAATTCGATTACTTTATTTACAAACATTATTTTCTTTTATTTTAAGATATTTTTCATTAAAATATAAATATTTATGGAAAATTGTAAATTATTTTTTCATGGAACCAGAGTTTTAAAAATAAAACATTGTTTCAAATGAGACGGTTCACTAGACTTTTCAATTTACAAGATTTTTTTATTGTAGTTTCAAATTTGATATTTTGTTCACTAGGCTTATCAATTAACTAGACTTTTTATAATCCTTTAAATTTGAAACAGAAAAATAAACAGGAACACCGGGATTGAAAAAAGTATCGGGAACACAAAGATTATAAAATTAGCGGGAACATCCGAATAGGAAAAATTACTGGGTTATAAAAATATATCGAGAACGCCGGGATAGGAAAATTACCATAAAGACACCGGGAATACCGGAATATAAAAAATTGCCGGAAACATCAGGATTTGAAAATACCAGGAACACCGGGAAAGGAAAAATTAACGGGAACATCGAGAGGTAAAAAATTACAGGGAACACCGGGATATTAAAATTACCGGGAAGATTGGGATAGGAAAATTACCGGGAACATCGGGATAGGCAAAATTACCGAGAACACCGGGATTTGAAAATTACCGGGAACATTGGGATAGGAAAAAGGGACCTGGGGTACTAGGATGATTGGTAATTTTGCTTATTTACAAATTTATAATTATATTTTAAGAAAACTTAAAAAAATAAATTATACACTCCACCCGTGCAAGGCCGGGCATATCCGCTAGTAAATAACTAAAAACGTTTGTGGCTATGTGGTTGGCTGGGTGACTGGGTGGAGGACACATCTCCTCCTAAACCACGCCGAAGGCGTGGTCAAAACTTGGTACATAGACGTATCTCGAGGTGTCGATTGTCACTGTCAAGTTTTCCAAGCTCGAAAATCGAACAATTACGAGTAATTAACGAATTTATAGCCGAAAACGCTTATTTCTCCATTTCTCTACCAGAGTAGATCTGCTCGACTCACTATTGTTAACGAGATGAAAACCTTCAAAAATTAAATATTTTAACAGGAAAAATTCAATAATTGTCAATTTAAAAACTATATCAGTTGTAAAAACACCAAAATAAATATAAATAATTAATTTTGAAACGTTAGTTTCCCCTATTTTAAGATATTTTCCTTTAAAATAAAAATATTTTTAGAAAAGTGAAAATTTTTTTCATGGAAAACGACTTAAAAATATAACATTGTTTCAAATGAAGCGGTTCACTAGACTTTTAAATTTACTAGGTATTTTATTGTTTCAAATTTGTTATTTTTGTTCACTAGACTCATTACTAGGAAACATTGCCGAGAAAACCGGGAAAAGAAAAATTAGCGGGAACATCGGGATAGGAAAAAAGTACCGGGATTACCGGGACATAAAAATTACCTCAATCATCGGGATAGGAAAATTATCGGGAACATCGGGATAGGAAAATTATCGGGAACATCGGGATAGGAAAATTATCGGGAACATCGGGAAAGGAAAATTACCGGGCACATCGGAATATGAAAAATTACCGGGAACACCGGGATAGGAAAAAGGCGTCTGGGATACCGGGATGATTGGTATAATTGCTGATTTAAAAATTATAAATATATTTTTAGAAAGTTTAATTTAAAAAAAATTATACACTCCACCCGTGCAAGGCCGGGCATATCCGCTAGTACAATTATAAATACAAAAACATTTAAAACTGAGCTAAAATTTTTCTTTAAGTGTAAAAAAAGTAGGAGGGTATCAATATCTTTGAGGATTACGAATAGACGAAGCACAAAGTTTATACAAATTGGGGTTAGTTTATTTGAAATTTTATATATTATTTAGTAATTTGTAATATTCAATTAATTAAAAATAAACAAGTTCAATATGAAGGAAATTTATGGGATCAAATACTTATGTAATAAAAATAAGAAGAAATTAATGGGATTTTAAGGCAATTACTAGATTGAAAAATATAACAGGTGCGTACTTTAAAACCTTTAATTAGTAATTTCCATAGAAATATCTTAATATTCTTAAGATTTAGATAAGATATAAAAACCCTTTTTCGTGTTAGTGTGGAGAATTGTATATTTTAACTATTTATGTTTAAAAATTTTTATAATTTTAACTTTAATGAAAGGATTTTCACTGAATTATTTTCCATTAATTTATAAAATAATTTCAACTTAACACTTTTCAAGAAGTTATTTTATAACCATAAAATATCAATAAAAAGAAAAAAAATATTTATAAAAAGCTATAATTTCAAAATTAAATTTAGAGAGCAAATAACAGTTTATCTATTTTCGTAGATTTGAATAATTTTACTATTAGTTGTTATAACATTAGTTTAGTTTTACTATTAGTTTTTAGAACATAAAGAATAACTGTTTGATCCATGAACAAATAAAACCTCAACGAAATTATAAATGCCTACCCCTTTGAACAAGAGAAGAAAAAAGTGCGTTTCAATAAAAAAATCTTGTAACTCTAATTTATTTTACTGCATCCCGATTGAAATCATCTAACTAACGCAACCATATCTCAAACCTTGACATATTACGGTTTTTTTCTAACTACCATAGTTAAAAGATGAAGAACACGATGCATCAAAACAAGTTGTATTGGCTTAATTGAAGCAAGATGATCATTATTTATGTTCCCTCACCATGAATTTGAGCCTAACAAAATTAAAGAAGCTCTTCATTGAATGCATCAATCGTTTAGAAGTCCTGCTTTTAACTAGCCTATTTAGACTTATAAGGATGATTGAGTAGAAACCTACGCAAGGAGAATGTCACTTTGGATTTGGCTATAGTTTTATAAGCTATCCGCGGCTCTTTTTTCCTATTAACTAGTCAGCCATGAAGACTGTTTTTAATGAGGAGGTAAAGTTCAAAGGATTGCTTCGCTTTCTATACCTGTGTGCGTTCCAGTTTAAATAATTTAATTTAGATCGTGAAAAAAAAGCATAATAGGTTTTTCTTTGATGTGTTTGAAAAAAGTGTTCTTTCTAGTTCAAAGATGGTTAGGCTGCTAAAAAATGGTTGCTTTTTGATAAAGTATAGTGTTACTTAAGTGTACACTAGGGTGGAGAGAAAAACAAAAATATTTGAAATTGAAAAGAGCTGTAGTGGGAATAGTTGTCCACTATCATGTCTATTAATATCCCAAATATGAGCTAAATCCATTGATATCTTCAGTTGCCTAAATCACTTTGAAATTTCGAAATTTTAAGACATTTTCCTAAAAATGACTTTAAAATAATTCTACTCCACTTTACCTCAATATTAAAACCATAACTGAGTGAGTTCTTACTTATAGAAGGCCAAATAGAAGTTTGAGATCTTTCATAGTTCTAGAATGGGTGAAATTTTCAATTTTTAACGAGCATTGTAAGAGCGCGTATCACTGAAATAGGCTATGACGGTCTATCGCTCTCTATACCTGTGTGCGTTCCAGTTTAAATAATTTAATTTAAATCGTGAATCATAAATTTAAATCGTTAATTTAATTTAAATCGTTAATTTAAATCGTGAATTAATAGCATCATAGTTTTTTCTTCGATGTGTTGAAAAAAAAAAGTGTTTTTTTGAGTGTATTGAACTTTACAAGAAAAGGATGGTGAGTTGGTTGCTGGAAATCGTTCTTTTGATAGTGTAAAGTGTTTCTTAAGTGTACACTGCAAACACTCCGCACAAAAATAAACACATTTATAAACACTTTTTTTGTCCTTAAATTAACAAAACTTTTGTTGTGTTCTCAGGCAGAACCCTTTAACACCTCACTGTGTTGAATTTGTTTGAGGAGTGTTAGAAATTTGTTCTATCCAGAAATGTGTTCTAAAAATAGTTTTGTAAAATAACTTTAGAATCCGTAATTTCTCTTAAATTTGGATCAAAACACTAAAGGAACGCATTTTCTAACTCTGAAATTTTTTAACGTATCTTTCTGACCCAACACATTTGCAACTTAATCGCAAAACAATCAAAACGCCTAAGTGTTACAAAAGTGTTTCATGCATTTTGCAGTGTATTTTTGATATGGTAATTCTTTCTTTCCTATAAATACTGAAATAAGCACACATTCGTTGCATTCAGAACAAACGGAATACTTTCTGAGAGGTTTTTGTAAAATGGAATCAATATGATTGAGAATTCTTAAATACGTAACTGATCTAATGATGCATCATTTTTAAATGTTTTATAATTGGAATAAAATAGAAGGTTTTTAAAGAGTGAAAACGAAATTTTGAAAGCTACACTGCAAAAAATAATCCCGTCAATTAACAGAAAAGTTCTGGCAGCAAAAGTTGCCAGAGCTTTCCTGTACACAGATGAATCCTGCGTATACAGAAACGCTCTGGCAACTTTTGCTGCCAGACGGTTTCTGTCGATTGATTTTTTCTGTAGTCGACAGAAATTTTTTGTCGATTGATATTTTCTGTCGACTTTTCGTTGTTACGGAGATATTCTGTCGATTGATATTTTCTGTAGTCTACAGAAATTTTCTGTCGACTTTCCGTTTTGTTGTTACAGAGATAATCCGTCGAATTATTTTTACTGTGAAGGAGTTTGGCCAAAACAAGATGAAAGGGTTTGGACTAAACAGGAAGGTGTAGGGGTTTGGACAAAACAAGAAGGGGTATTTCTGAATGTAAAAACGACATTTAACCCTATCAGCCGAACTGACTAACCACCAATAAATTATAAAGAAACCACCATCAGCAGGGTAATGGATTTCAATACCACCCGACATTGAACCAAAAATCCAAAGAATATATAGTGGTTTCCTTTAAAAAAACCCCACTTTTTCACTTTTCCTTCATTAAAAGCTTAAAAAATATGATAATTAAATCGAACAAAATGGTGTTGTAACGGCTCATCCTCCCCTACATTTTAGTGCTTAGTACTTTTAATTTCAACACTCCGTTACAAATTGGCAGACAATTAAGTAAGAATCCAAAAAAAACCCAATTTTCCTAAAAAAAACCCATGTACCCTAAAAAAAACCCACGCTTGAAAATACTCAAAAATTTAAGAAAAAATATGATTGAAAGGTTTATTTTGATAGAAAAGAGAATAATTAAGATAATAAAAACCAAATTCATTACAAATTATTTCTAAAATTAAAATAGTGAAAAGTTTTTCTACTCAAGAATTTTGCCTTCAAAATACAACGACAATAGCGTTTTTATTGTTGTATTTTGATGAAAACGACCTATTAAATACAAATACTCAATACAATTTTCATAAAAAGACTTAAAAACGGTAATTGGAACTGATATTTTATTTTAAACCCCCAACTATCAACTCTCTAAACCAGTGGTTCCCAAAGTGGGTTCCGCGGAACCCTGGGGTTCCACGAAAAAATTTAGGGGTTCCGCGGGACAAATTTTATTTCATTAAAAAATAAGAAGGGTGTTTAATGTATTCACATTTATTATTAAGTTTACAATCGACCACCAAAATAAATTTAAAATTTTTATATAAGGTGACTGAAAACACAAGCATCGGTGGCATTCGATGTATTTGATGAATATCCAAATTTAGCGAAACAGGCTATTCGAATTCTATTGCCGTTTGCAACCACTTATTTGTTGGAAGCTGGGTTTTCAAAATATTTTGCGACAAAAACCAAATATCGTAACAAACTTGATGCTGCACCAGATATGCGAGTTCAGTTATCAAATATAACGCCCATAGGCGTCATTTAGGGGGGGAGATAGGGGAGGGAAATAGCTGCAAGTAACAGGAAAATTCTGTAACTTCCACACGGAGCTGGTGGGAGCTTTTTGGATGTAATCCAAAAAGTCTGAAAAGGAGTTAAAATACCTTTGAGGGTCAAATTTCAAAAACTTTTCTGGGGGAGGACCCCCAGCCCCCTCTAAAATTTTAATGCTGTTATTCAATGTAAAACGCTAGTTTAGAGAGGAAATTTAAAAAAAAATTCCGGGGAGGACCCCCAGTCCCCCTCTCAAATTTTTACGGTTATACAGTGTTTTCCCCTTTAGAATTATGCCACTTGCAAGAAGCTTTTCCCTTTAGGAACTCATTAAAGAGTTTGAAAAAGAGATAAAACACTAGTTTAAAGGGGAATTCAAAAAATTTTCTGAGGGAGAACCGCTAGCGCCCTTGAAACTTATTTTTGACGTTTATTTGCAACTTTTCCCCCAAGAAAATTCTGTGGTTTACAAGAAACTGTCTTCTTTGGATGTAACCCAAAGGGTCTCAAAATGAGTTGAAACACAAGAGGCAAATTTTCAAAAACTTCACGGGGGTGAACTCAAGATTAAACTTTTTTTCTTGGAGTTTATACTTTGTCAAATTTTGACATTATAACCAACATCATTCAATATACAACATATAACCAACATCATACTTTTCAGTGCTCATAAATAAATGTGCTCGTTGGGGATACCTTAAAAATGAAGTTGAGGCAACACCCCCAAAAAAAGTCTAGTTACGTCGTAGCCCAGATCCATTTAAAAAAATCCTTGCCCCCCCAACCAAAAACTGAAATGACGCTCCCGATAACGACCAATTTTAAGAAATCATGGAATCAAAGAATCAGGTGCATTCTTCACATTAAAGTTTTTTTTCATTTATTTTAGTTTATTTTTTGTATTTTTATTATTTATTTCAATGATGAATTTTGTTTAGTTTTGTTTAATTCAATAAAATCTGAAATACCAAAATAATACTTGTTTCATATCAGATATTAAATTTTGAAAAGTCGTTGATTAGAAAATATTCAGGGTTCCGCGATCATTGGCAACAAATTTGGGGGTTCCACGACCAAAATAGTTTGGGAACCACTGCTCTAAACCCATTTTCGAGTAAAACTCGGTAAAATGCTATATTTTCACGGAAAATGGCTGTTTTTGGTATCATTGAATTTTTATCAAAAATACTGAAAAAAACATCGAGAATTACTGAAACAACTATTCTATTTGAGTAATTAGTTGTATATCATGAATAATATTAAAAATTTTGCATAATTTTTTATTTATTTTATCATTTATTACAAAAGGAAAAGTGGGTTTTTCTTAGGCACCCTATGGGTTTTTTTCACCCCTCATTTCAAAGACTGCCGTAAGGTCCCTAATTGTCGGACTGAGCTGAAATTTTAGTATTTTATTCTCATAATAACGGGATAACACAAAACCACGTGAAGAATGCTTTTAAATGTTTATAACATATATTTTTACAGCATCAAAATCTGCATAACTAAATCATATTTTTAGCCCAAAATCGACATTTTCTATTTATTCAAATAAATAAGTAAATAAACGGTTCTTTGACATGCTTTCAAGTTCCCTGCCACTCTAAATGGCTTAGGAAGACATGGGAAATGAGAATTTAAAATTATTTTAATTATTTATTTAAAATATCTCGATGGGTTTTTTTAGGGTACAATTTGGAGTGGTTTTTTTTAAAGGACACCACTATATAGAATTGAAAGACAATATGATAGATATTTAAAAAAAGAGAAAGAACAGAGCTTACACTGCTGATAAATTATCCATGTCAAGAAAGAGAACCAGAAAACCATCATCAGAACTTATGCCGACAAGTTTGTTTGTTCGGTTCGAGCGAATGGCGGGATATGACACGGTTTTGATGCCAGATGCAAACGAACGATATCAATACGGAAAATGTCTGCTTACAGAAAATTTCTGTTAACAGAAACAAGCTAAATAAGCTCCAGTAGCGTCATCTAACAGAGAAACGAGAGAAATCATCGAGATCTGTAAAAATACAACCACTTTTACAGATATTACAAGTTTCTTTACATAATTATGCAGTTTCAATACGTCAAACTTCTGTTAACCGTAAAATGAGCTAAATTATGTGTAAAATTACAGAAAAACTATTAAAATTCTGCAAAATGTAAGTTAACAAAGTGTAAGCGTAAAGAAACAGTTGATTTAACAGATATCAATCGTTTTTTGACAATTATTTTTTACACTGTAGTTGTGTTTTAAAAGAAGAATTATTTCTTTTGAAGTTATATTTTTTTCAAATTACTTTTGAATTCACAAATTAGCTACTTAAAATTTCTGGGTTCAAAAATACTTCATATGTTTTTTCTTTTTCCTCCAAACAATGCCTTCTAAGAAAGTATAGACATCTGATGTAGATACTATTGCACATAAGTTAATACTATGTTGAAAAATCCACTCAAAATCACCGACTTGATCAAAGACACACAAAAGCGAGAAAATTATAAGCGAAGGTGATGAAAAACTAACAAATACACCTTCAAAACCTAAACGTCGGTAGCCGAACTGCAATTTCTATCAATCTAGACGGAAAGATTGTATTTGCATGTGACAACCCCCTGTATTTACAACATCGAAGGTTTTGTATTCCAAAGAAAGTAATCCCCTATTATCCCTTCAAATCTATAGTTCCCAAGTAACCATGCAGAGATTGTTACATAAAATACCACCTCTATTGCGCTTTCTTTACATTACTCATCAAATTCTTTCACCACACTATCAACACCTCAAACTCAAAGCATATAATTGAGGCAACTTTGTTTGAGGATCCAGGGATCCTAAAGGAGGCCTCCCGACACGAACTCTGTCGCCTCCAACCCCCCATTAATTCGTCAAACACCCCCTTAAAAACTAATTTGTTAATCATTCAAGCGCGAACAGACATGCTGCCGAAATGAAAACCGCACGTTTACCCTCGCTATCTCAGTTGCGAATCACACGTTTTTTTCCTAACACCTCTTGAAACGTAGATATTTATCTTCGGAAACGCAAACGTATTAACTACCCGTATTCAACAATGAGGCGAGAGGTGTCGAAAGCGAGAGTGCACAATTAACAGTAATTGGTGGAAATTCTGAGATTCTATTCTTCGAAAGCCCTGAAATTATAACGCGATGAAGACGTTATATGGTGTCATAATCAGAGGTTTTAAGAGCCCGTCTTAATTTTTTTTGATTAAATGGGGATCGTAAGTAGTTTTTAAAAGGCGGTTATTTTAGATAATTCTAGATTGTGTGGTAACGGTATCCGGATGGTATTATTGTTCTAAGAAAATGATGTATGTAGGTAAAGGTAAATTGAAAAGATAACTCCTGAAAAATAAGTGGAAGAGCTAATTGCAATGGCTAAGTAGCAAGTGAGGATGAGAGTGATGAACACGTAACAGTTTGCCTTGAAGTTGACATGTTTGATTAGATGATGAAAAGGTTTAGGGAAGATGAAGAGGTAGAAACTATTTACTGCGTATTAATTGTTTCTAGAGTAAAAAAAACATTTAGAGCAAAAGGTTTATATGTTATGCATTTTGTTCTGCATATTGTAAAGTTATTGTGATAGATTTTTTATTCAACTAAAATTGAACTGTAAGAAATGCTATTTAAAATTGTGAAAGTTGTATGTGAGTAGCATGTTTTGATTTTAATTAGTTTCAAGTAATGTGTTTGTCTACTAACAGAAGATGAGTTGAAAAATGAAAAATAAACTATGATTACAGAATTACTTTTGTTAGAATTTTTAAATTTGCGTTTTGTATTTTGTTACATGTGTTTATTTCTAAAGGATCTTATTATTAACATATTAATAGTAAATGAAGTAAACTTTAGCAGTGAAAAAATCTGTTTTGTGCACTATCTATATTTTTAGTAATTAATGAAAAAAAACCTTTTTAAAGAACAACGTTTTTAAAATGCACTAAAAAGTATAAAATAATTTTTTGTAACTCCTTGTAAAACGAAAAACGTGGGGATCATGCATTAAGTATTTAATCCAACTTAATTTCATCATTCATTTAAATAATTTTTAACTGTGGATATAATGGTAAACAGAGTGACAAGAGTAGTAGCTGTAAATATTATTGCATGATTCCCACGTTTTTCGTTTTACAAGGAGTTACAAAAAATTATTTTATACTTTTTAGTGCATTTTAAAAACGTTGTTCTTTAAAAAGGTTTTTTTCATTAATTATTTTCTGGTTTTTAGTTTTGTTGTGTAAAGTTTAGAATTCGCGACCTGAACCCCTAAACGCCTTCCAAGAATTTGATTCCTTTCTCTTTTTAATAAAACTAAAAAGTGTTTTTTTTCTGAACTTTAACTATATTTTATACAACACTTCTAAAGCCATCTTGATAACGAGAAACTGCACAACAAGGATTTTTTAACAATAAGGTCCTATAGCGAAAAGAATCTTGTGCAAATGTTAATATCGATTGACGTTGTTGATAAACGTTGTTTTTCAATCGATAATAAGGTCCTATAGTTGAACTTCTAAATTTTAAGTCCCCCTGGGGGTTCAGGGACAGCAAATTGAACCGAACTAACGAGATAATATCGTATTGTCATCCAGATCTGAACTATGTTCAAAATTTCAAGTCTCTAGCTTATGGGGAAGTATGCTTAAAATTGATTACTAAATTCCCCCCGAACAGACAGATAGACGGACGGACAGACAAAATTGAAAGCGACCTAATAAAAACGTTGTAAAAAGCTTTGAAATTTCCTTTCATAACTTTTAATTGACTACCTCAATTTTAAAGAATCTCGGAAACCATGGTATAAAATAACTTGGTAACACATTTGATGTCGCTTTTTAATTTAAAGTAGTTTCATAATATCCAGTTTAGTAGCCATAAAAGAAACTAAAGAAATTCCAGGTAAGTATCATGCTGTATTTTTTTGTGATTCAGCAGATTTTGCCGACTACTTAAATGCTTCATTAGTTAAAAAATGCCCCAACTTAAAATACCTATCATAACACATTTCTCCTGCTGAAGGTACAACCTACCCGATGCAAAAAATGTCCTTGAATATAAAGATAGCCATCAACTCTCTCATTGACAAGTTTTTTCACAGCTCATTAAGAGGATCACACCACATTTCCATTTTAACCCCACACCAGTGCCCCCTGCCTATTCCAACACCCAACCATCCCTCCTCTTCTCACCTCCAAATTCCTGGCCGACCCCTGGCCAAGCCCCTTTAGGGACCACCCCCCATAAAAAACACTAACACCTCCCGTTAGCGTGAGGCAATGACATTACAATTAACATTCTAATCGAATTCTGACCCCCGCCCCTTCAAACGACGTGATTAACCACAGTAGCCGCTGCCACAAAGCAGGTGACAATTTCTGCGTTAAAAACCATCTCTCCGTTATTCGTAAGGGAGAGAAAAAAGCGGCATTTCCACCTGCTGGATAACTGGAATGGGTTATTAATTACGGGACAGTCGTTAACTGTGACTGCACCGGTGACAGGTTGCGCCCCCTGGCGGTGGGCCCCGTTTGTCACCTGAGATGTCGCGCGATAAGCTGGGGTGCTCGTGAGGGGTGACAAAGAACCACTTGGGGTTGCTGATGAGACCATGTCGTGATATTTATTAGTAAGAAGCGAGTTTTATCTAAAGCATGTGATTAAGGGTGGTAATACGAGATCAATACATTGAGTATTCGTGTAGAGATTCTGTTTTTTATGGAGGTGGTTCAGTGACCTTTTTGTGTATCTGGTGTCTGTTAAACCTTGAATATTAATTTTTAAAGGTAATTTAGCAAATAGGATATGTGATAAAGAATAATGGTGGTAAAGAAAGTAATAGAACAAAAATGTTTTTAACCCTACAGTGCATACTGTTGCCATTTGGCAACACGACATTTTTCCCCATTTCCTACTCGAACTTCCATTTCCAAACGGCAACACCATGCAATAAGTACAATAAATATAACATTTAATTGTTTTAGCACTTTAGACTGCCAGTAGATCGCAGCAGGGGTACTATTTTGAGACATTTGTTAGTAGCTAGTGAGAAGAAAGTCAAGACACAGAAAATGCCAAAATAAAAGGACCATATAAATTAAAATAAAAAAAATTTTCAGCTTGAAAAAAAGTTGTTTTGAAAAGATAAGTTGTTTTTTATATTTTTAGAACATTTGGTTTTATTTCACTTCACAATTAATTTCACAAGGGACACAAATTAATTTCCCAAGGACAAAGTTTTTTGTCAATTAAATGTAGAAAAAAATTAAATTAATTTTTTTAGTATTTTTTTACTAATTTACACCATAATAGAAGTCAAATAAATGATTTTCAAGTGAATTTAAAAAATCATGCATTGTAGGGTAAAAGAATCAACAAAACAACTTTTACTTTACGTTTTGGGATGTTTTAAAAATTTCTAAAATACTATCCATAAATATTTTAAGATTTTTGAATAATGTTTTTAGTTATACAAACGTATGTTACGCTCTTAGTTAAATAACAAAAAATAACTTGAAGTTATTGCTGTAAATGTAACTTCAAAGTACAATGAATTTGGTAGCTTCTAAAAATAAGTTATGCAGGCGTTTAAATATGCCTCAAGTGTGTTCAAATGTACCCCTATAATGGGGCACATTTGACCAGAAATTCTTAATTTTTAGAGTTATGTTTCAAGTTAGAGATTCTTGATGAATGTAAATTTAAAGAAAGTTGTAAATTTATGAAAAAATCATATTTTGTTTCAATACCTTATAAATACATGGAGAAATAGTAATAGATGTATTTTTTTTACAAATGTACCCCCTTTTCCCGGCACAAACGGTTTTCTATCACAAATTCTATAAATATTTGATTATAATGTCGAAAATGTATTACACATACCCCATCATTGTCATGCATTAAAAGAAAATCAGGATCTTTATAGTATGAAAGAAAAAACAACTTCTCACAAGTCGACATGCTTAGCTTTTAAATTTAAAGAATAAGAATATATCTACCACGACGCATCATCAGAGAAGAAAATACATTTAATATCAAACCGTAATAGGCTACTCCTCTCCGTCTAATTCTCGATCATTGCTTCCATCAGAAAGTCATAGACATGACATGAGATTGGGCAGTCTGCCTCACATTCGTCACCAACGAATCTTTGTCGTAATCTGTTTCAGTATCTCCACGCCCCCGGTGAACCCAGGGGCTCCCATCTTCACCCCGTAGAGGGCGTCCGTTTATCATAGCTTTTTAAATGATGTTTATAATGGGATACGATTCTTTAAAAAAGGAAGTAAAAATTGTTTCTTATTAAAAACAAGTTAAAAGTTATTTGTTAAGATTTAAATTTTTTCAGATAATATGCTTATTTAAGAGAATCTATCTCCGTTTTACCAACTTTAACATCAAATTACTCTGAAATCACTTCCTACTATTTTTAAATTGTTCTTTTAACTTAACTTTTAACTTTAACACTTAAAACTTTAAACTATTTTTAGCTTTTTAAAACTCTAACATTTTTAAGATGTAGTGAGCTTTTTTTAAGAGAATCTCCTTTACCTCCAAAATCTCTGATATTGTACTTACTATTTTTTACAGTTAACTTATTACTTTTTAAAAAGCTTTTGTTGAGTACGACGTAATAAGTTAAATAACATTAAGTTAAAGTGTAATGGTAGAATATAAAATTAAAGATAGAAACTAATAGTTTATTAATTATAAATGCTACTTTTTTTAATTACAGCTTATACGTTTTGATCCCAACCTACTGAAATGGCTTATTCAAAAGTTTTAACTTTAAAAATGAAGTAAGGAAAAATCTACTTTTTAAACAACTTATTTATAAAACTAAAAAATTTATGAACAAAAACAATGTTTTTCACTGACACAGGTTATTCTATTAGGTAATGCTGTATATTTGTTCCTCTATGAGTGGATAAAAAGTTTTATTAGTTACTTAACGACTTAGTTACGTTAACTTTAGAACTACGTTATTACACAATTTCGCAATGATGAGTTTCAAA
This sequence comes from Tetragnatha versicolor, assembly GCA_024610705.1. Classification (NCBI taxonomy): domain Eukaryota; kingdom Metazoa; phylum Arthropoda; class Arachnida; order Araneae; family Tetragnathidae; genus Tetragnatha; species Tetragnatha versicolor. Next base: position 10,968,922 of record JANDEH010000011.1, on the reverse strand, counting down.
GGTAAGTTTACAAAACTCGTAAATGATACAATAACCCAATAAAAAATATTTTACTTAATGAAATTAGTTAAAACAAACGTTATGCTTTTCTATCTAAACCAGGGGTTCCCAAACTTTTTTGGCCTGTGGACCCCCTGACGACATTTTTCGTACCCCGTGGACCCCCCTGTCTTAGGGACCGTTCAAAAAGTAGCAAAAAATCTTATGTTTATGATATATATTTCTAAAATCCATGTAATTTTTTAAAAGTGTTTTTTCGTGCATTGATAATAAATTGATTTCTCTACTTTACCATATTAAAAAAATTTTTTTTTTGTTTTTGCCATTGATATGGTTACACAACATTTTTAATGAAACTGTAAAAATAAAACGCTTAAAAATTTTTAAACTAAAAACAAATCTGAACTTTTAACATCATTACATTTCAAGGCACAAAAATTTTTAGCTTTAACAATGAAAGTTTTGGTCGCAAACTTGTCAAAGTTAATGGCTTATGAGTTATTCATTCACCAAATCATAAAATTTCAGAAATAATTACAATTAATATATGGTATGTTACCAAACAATATTTAATTAAGTTCAACAATGAAAAGAAACCAAATTATACATTACGGAAATTGTGTGAGTTTTAATTTATGAAATTGAAAAAAAAATGTTTCTGCAATAAAAGAAAAATATGTGTTGATTTTTATACATACATTAAAAAATATGTTAATTTACATATGATGTTGAACAGCATTTATAAATTTTGAAAATAACTTCATGAGTTTTCCATATCAAAAAAATTATAGTTAAGTTTCAGAACCATAATGAAAATATTCAATAGTAAAAAGTGAATATCAAAATTAAAATACAAAGAATATGATATTTAAAATTAAAAACTTAGGTACTTAAGGATTATCCGGGTTCTAATCTTGACAACACGCCTTTATTATTGACGTTTAACAAGTTACACATCATGAGAAAATGACCACTAATGGCTAAGGCTAAATGTAACAGAAGTCAAATGATAGTGTTAGTTTTAATTTTTTATTAATACAACATTTAATTTATTACAATTTATCATAGAACTTTCCACTAGCGCCCGGTTAATCATAAAATATAAAAAAATATTAGTCAAAAGTCTTTAAAATGTAAAAACGTATTGCCCTTAAGCACCCTTTGTTCATAAAAACCCTCCTTATAAAATATTATTGCTTGAAACAAGTAATTTTTAAATCCCCATTTCAACTTTCTCATTGAATAATTATTTCTAAGAAATATACGTAGGGAATAGGAATTATATGAAGACATAAACATCCACAACCCAGGATAACTTGTTTATTCAACTTAAATTAATTATTAAACTTGGTATATCAAAACTATTCATTTTAATGAAAATTTTCCCATGGTCCTCTGAAAGTCTCTGTGGAGTGGACCCCCTAGAAGTCACTGTGGACCCCCAATTTTCATTTTCATGCCCGTGGACCCCCTGGAAATTGCTGTGGACCCCTGGGGGTCCATATGGACCACTTTGGGAACCGCTGATCTAAACAATAACTCTTATAAAGACAACAATTCGACATCAGACGATAATTTCTGCTATAACATACATACTATGAACATACGTATTAGCACAAGAAAGCTAATTTCGATGTCAAAGGTTTTTCCTCATTTTCGACACACAAAATTCAATCATCCCAATATTTCCCATTAAAACTTCATTAACCGATTCTCAATCGCACAAAAAATTTTACAATAAACATCTCAATTACCTTCAGAAATTGCCCAACTTCAAATTCTGACCAACTTATCCCACACCACCCAAGAACTCAAATATTCTTATTTTAACAGTCGAAACAACACCGCAGTATCACTTACGCACTCTCATCAGAAAACAACAAAACGACGGAAGATTCCATTACCCTTTTCATTAATTTCAATTAAAACCGACACCTGCATTGTGATCTTCGACGAGGAACACTCAATTTTACGAAATCACAACGTTAATTGACATCTACATCTACGAAACAGCGCACATCATGTTGAAATTCCCAATACCAATCAAAACGTCTCAATAGAGAAAAGGAATTGAAGCCATTATCAATCGAAGTCATTATCTTTTCGTGATTCTTTGCCTTTTCTTTTGGACCACCGAACTAGTAAAAGGTCGCCGTGATAATTTCCTCTCATTTAAACTCAAATCTCCTCACTGTTATAATCCCTTACGGTTTATAAGGTGTTTAGAAATGGGATCATTCCGGCCTTATTTACTTCGTGAATGTCATTATCATTATCATCTGAATGAGGCGTTTTACTTAGATATAGCGACCCGCTTATTTTTGGTAAGAGTCGAGCTGAAGGTTTATTTCAAGGTGAATCAGTATTTAGGATGACTATGGGTTTATGTAATAGAGCGGTGTTCTTTTGTGTGAGATTCAAATACGGTGTTAGCATGATGTAATCACGAAATTTATGCAGTATAAAAAGGCTTCGAAAGGTTAAAGAGGTTTTGATGCCACTCATCAAATATAGACTATGCTTAATCTCGTTTTGGGGAATACTTTAATTCCATAGTTTCGTAAGTGATAATTGGAAGATGATGTAAGAAAGAATGGATTAGAGACGGTTAAATAAAAAAGTAATTTTCAGTAGCTCTTAAAGAGAGAAAAACCTTAAGAATAGCGTGAGAAATTTTCGTTGCAGTTGCGTATTTGGTTTGGTTCTTAAGAAATTGTATCAATAAGGAAGTTGCATGTGTCAGATTTTCAAAAACAAACAAGTGTTCCGTATGGTTTTTTGTATGGTAAAATGAAATATCTAGTCAGTTTTTCTAAAAAATGTACAGGTAATTAAATATTTTAATTTAAAAGTCGAGAAAAAAACACGTGACTGAAAACGTTTATTGTTTAAACTATAAGATGACGTCAACAATAATACCATCAACTCCATTGCTTTACAACAATGTTTAGTATAAGATGACGTCACATCCAAACTCTTGGCGTTTTCGCGCGCTTTTAAAAAGGGGATTTTTGTTAATTTTTTTGATAATCAAAAAATTTCTCGATCGGCCTCAAATTTTGGGTAGTTGCTTATTTTTGCAAGAGGAATCGATTAAAAAATTTAAAAAAAATCATGCAACTTCCTCATTATCCTATATTTTTGTTACTTTAAATACACATTTCAAAGCCAATCATCCCTTCAGAAAATAAGATATTGCAGAGAAACAGTATATTTTCTAGTGTCAGGGTATTGAAATTAAAAATGATATATCATATCATATTATTATCAATCGAAAATTCACAAAATATTCAATTTAAAACGAATTATTCGGCTTTGTTTACTTAAGAAATATTATTATGGGATGCCGAATTCTAACCTTTTATTTGAACTAAAAAAAATATATTAAATTAATTTAACATATATTTGTTTATTCTGATAAAATTTCTTTATCATTCAGCGAATTCCCCTTTCGGTTCATAAATTTTTCATTCTTATAGCAAAAACTGCTAAAATGAAAAAAAATTTGAATAAAAAAATAGTTTCATGGCAGAAATATCTTTTCGCGGATGAAAATATATCGCTTATAAAATTATTTCTACTAATTAATTTATTTGGTATGCAATCTATGTCTTTTAAATATAAAAATCCTTTTCCAAAAATGCATTCTTTCTGTTGTGATGTTTAGACATTAAAATTTTACCCATAAAGAAGTTTCAGTAAATTACTGTTTATCACAAAATTAACCCAGTGTTGTAAATCTTTGGGATCTCCCTTAAAAAGTGCCTCACTTTCCTTTATTACTTAGGCCCCTCGAACTTTTACTGCATTTTGATTAAGACGTCAATCCCCGGCTTTTGCGTGGAACGTCGGCGTTTCTCTTGGGATTAGAGTCCCTTATACCACCCTCTTTCTCCCACTGAAGGTCTAATCTCCTCCCCTCACTCCCCCTGAAAAAGATATCCAATTAATATAGGGTCTTTAAAAAACGGAACGATTCCTTTTGGGAGGAGGAACTGAACATAGGAATTATTTGATTCCCAAGTTAAGAGTCAATTTACGATGAATAACCCTTTATCTCAGTGTTTCCCAACGTGGGGCACACGCCCCACCGGGGGGCAATATGATTTTCCAGGGGGGCAATTTGAAAATTTTCAACCAAATTGCCCCCCAGGTGGGGCATGGACCTCCAGGCTTTATTTAATTTCCTATAAGGATTAAAAATAGACATGGGGGGCATGGAAAATTTAGAAAGGCTTCGGTGGGGCATGGGGTGAAAAAGGTTGGGAAACACTGCTTTATCTACTTTGAACTGCTAAAAATTAAAATTTTTCACTATTATCCTACAGAAGGGTATATCAATTAAAGCATTATTTTTTAAATATAAAGGGTTTAATTTATATTTTGAATAAGTAAGGATTATGTTTTTCTTCTGAATTATACAACAAAACTACAGGGATCTGGCAATAAACATGGTCAAGTATGTGGTTTTCCAAAGTCTATTGCATGACACATGAAGAAATTTTAGGTAGTGAGAGTAAAATTTAGTTTTTTCCATAAATCACTCAAAACTCAAATTACTCGTTCATTTATTTCATTGTAATCTTGAGTTAAGGACTTTTTATCCTGCCTCCCAAAAATATTTAAAATCATTTCAAAGAATAATGAAATGAAAGTAACTAAATAACTATGAAAAGAAAAATGCTAATATAGTCCCCTTTCATAAATGTGTTAGGATTTTTTAGACAGAAAAAATTTAAATTAAACAAGTTATAGACACTTATTTGTATTGTCAATTAAGAGACAGCCTAGAGGTGGAGTTTATCCACCTTGCATTAGAGTATGCAAAAGATAATGTATTCTTGCATCTTCGCTCCATTGTTCTTATCCCCACCCCTTCCATGTAATCTTTCAATAAAAGAAAAACATCCTTACGAAAAGGTGGTCCTTCACACCTACAGAACAAGAACATTCAGCCCCGAGGTAATTTGAAATCCGAGCATCTTTGATAAAAGATGCAATGCAAACTCTAATAAAAAAATAACATCAGAGCTTCTGACCACAGTTAGGATGAAAAACAAATCAAAAACGGGAGAGGAGAGAAGAAAAATAATTATTTAACCACTCGCCACACGTTGGCATTCCACCTGCTAAAAAGCAGGTGAACGCTCTAAGCCCTTGCTAGGAGAAAACGCGGAAATTAATACATAGACGGCACTTTTTATACATTATTATTATTGAGGCGATAGTTTGTAGCGGCAGGTTGGCAGCAGTGCACACGCGCCCGGCCTGATGCCGCAGCTGTTGCCAGCGCAGAGTGAAAAACCTCCCGAAAACAACAAATTAAAAAAAGGATGAAAATAAAAAATGAATTCATCATAATCGCTCCAGTGTGATACGACTTCGCTATTAGCAGGTGGGAGAAGAAAGAAAATACAGACAAAAAATTGATTTCTTCTGCTTTGGAATGCATTGGGGATCAAAGAGGGAATTATTTATTCCGATGAAAATTGGACCGTAACTGCACCCGTGACCTGAAAATACGCAGCTTCTGTTTGCTCCTTTCGAATGCGTAAGAATTCATCCCTGACGATTTCTGGAGCGAATGGCAGGTGATGATTCGAACGCCTTTCGAACGTTTTTAAATAAGGCACGTATCGTTTGATCTGCACCTGATTCGAACGCGTAGCTCCGCCTCCGGAGAGATTTCCCTTACGCGTGTGATGATCCTGACAGGCACGAGTGTGGTCAGGAAGTGTTTTGCATACACGAAGCCGAGAATATATTCATGTAGCTACTTTTCTTTGTTTTGAGAAGAAAAGTGAAATGGTTTTGTCAGTGAGACAACTCTGCAAACAGCTGCACCTTTGAATTTAAATGTTTTTGACTTTCAAAAACACCTTTCATTTAATTGCTGTTTTCTTTTCTGTATCAATAAATATTGCACGGAATTGGAAAGGAAATTGCATTTTTCATATTTCTACCTTATTTGTATTTAAAAAATAGGTGATTTTAAACATACTAAAAATAATGGTCATGTAGTCAAGAGAGTTGTATAAAAGTTAACATTGAAATGCATCCCAACGAAATTTCATAGTTACAAAATTCTATGTTTAACACAAATAACAATATAACTTCCAAAAATTTCAATTTTACACGCAAGCTTACTATGGTTAAAAGAATTATCAAGAATATATTTGAAAGATATATTTAACAATTCAATTACTATTGTCAGTTAAAATAAAAGGAAATGTTTAAATATACCAAGGTAATAGATTGCATATCAAGTTGAAGAATTTTATTGAATATTAATACAATAACTTTCTAATGTCAATGTGTGTAACGACTTGAATTTTTAAAAACCTATATCTAATAAGTACAGTTTAAAAATTAAATAAATTAAATACTGACATTAAATTTTTTGTTTGCAAAATAGTATGTTAATGATATTTAAGAATAAGATACTCACAACATTCTTTTTCTCTCAATATATAATATTTTTTATTTATCAAATGTATTTTTTTAAAGTTAGGGTTAAACATACGAAGATAATAGATTTCATATAAAGTTGAGGATGGTTTTACTGAATATTGATATAAAAAATAACTTCCTTATGTCAAAGCGTGTGACAACTTCAATTTTAAAAACATATATCTATTAAGGGCTGTTTACAAAATTAAATTTGTTTGCAAAACAATTTGTGTTAATGATATTTATGAATAAGAATAATATACACGCAACATTATTTTTCTAGAAGAATTTGAAAAGCTTTTTTTGTTTATCAAATGCATTTTAAAAGTTAAAGTTTAGTAGTGATTAATGTATCGTAATTTAACATTGATTGGGGCACCTCAATTTTACAACATACTTAAGTATTGCAATATGAAGAAAACTGATAATAAAGATTTAAAATGATGGAATTCCAAACACTGAAATTTCTATATCAATTTTAAATTAAAAATAACCTAATTATACTGGATACATTTTGTTTTTTAACTCAAAAAGTTAGATAGCTTTGCATTTATAGGGAAACTCTAGTATTGATTGATCATCTTCGTTAAAAGTAAACAGTTAAATAATAATGAAAAAAGTGAAATAATATTTACAATCCTCAATTGAAAATTTATGTAATTCGCAATTACCAAAGAAAAGTTCCTATTAATTTATTTTGTTGATTTTTAATTGTTTACATCTTTAACAGGAATATTTGATTGAATTTGTTGTACCTATAAACAAAATTATAATAAGTTAAAAATAGTAAATTTATACTGTAGGTAAACATAAACATTAGGAGTTAAAACATTTATATTATTTTTTCCTTTCATTTTGCACAAAAAATTTTTTTAAATCGCCTCAAATTAAATTATTATAAACTTTTTCATCACATTGAAACAAAGAATTCCTTAACAGAAATTAAAATAGGTTGTTCTTAAAACAACCGTTGAATTAAAAATGTTATAAAATGGGAAAAAAAACTTCTTGGTTTGAAATTTTGTTAAATACGACTGCTTGCCAATAAGTTTTTAAACCTAGAAAAACTATAAATTAAAAAAAAGACTAAATTAATGCAATTTAAAAAAATAATTTAAAACAAATATAAATTAACTAAACTTAATGAAATAAAAAAATTAAACTACAATTTCAACCCAGAAAAATTTAAATATTTTGAGGAGAACAAAGTCATTTTATAAAGTGTGTACAGAAATCTTCTAAATGATTCTTTCAATATAGTAGTTGTGAAATAAATAGTCTAAATAAAATAAATCAATGGAAAGTTCTAAAATCCAATGAACTGAACTACAAAAAGGTAGACAATACATTGTACAAATTGAAAATTTAAGAAATTCCAAGTATTTTATGCGAATTACTCAAATTTTCTAAACATAATTTGTGTATCAAATACGCTGTTTTCCTTTTAGCTTCAATTAACTACATTTTTAAAAGCTATTAATTTATTATTGTACAAAATAACAAAGAATCATTAAAAAATAAATATCTTAGTTTTAAAGAAAATTGTGTAAATGTTTTAACTCTAGAAAATAGAAGTGTAATAAAAATGCCAATTTTTTGCAAATGAGGGCAATTTGAATTAATAAGCTTCCAGATTAAGATGAAGAAGATACCGGTGGTAGGTATGTGATCATGAATTGTTTCATGCAAAACAACTAAAATAAATAAAAGTAAATAATAGACGAAAAAAATCACTTCGAAACAAGCATCTCCTGATTGCACCGAAAAAAGAAACCTCCAAAACTTGGTGACATCTTACTTTCGGGAATACCTCCACGAAACTCCCACAAAAAAGTAGTCCTAATTGAAATAATCTCCCAGATCATGACCCAGAGCTTTCAGTGTTGGACAAAAGGCGCTAAAAAGCAAGTAACGAGCGTTGAAACGGCCTCTTCCCGAAAACATTGTGACACTTCAGGACACCTTAAAGCCGGATTATCCTACCCGACGGATGACAAAGGTGACAGGATGACAAATATTGGGATACTGTTTGGAGTTTTTTTCTAAGCAGTTGACCTTCGGTTGGGTGTTTAATCAGAGCTGGTACACGATGTGTATACATGAGCATATTATGTTGATTTTGAGGTGGATGATATAATATGTGACAGGATACCCGTGACGTTTTGTTGACCTTGAACTTTGGAGGATATTGATGCGTTTGTATGTTTTGTATTTATGTTATCTTTCATTTTAGAAATTAAAATTTTTGTGTACTGTTGTGTACTTTGTGTTATCTTTGATATATGAAAAGGTGACTTATTGATTAAAACTAAACTACTCCATGTGTTGAGAAGTTAATATCGAAGAAACTATCGAAACAATTTTTTTGAGAAATTGGAACTGATTTGTCAAAGATGGAGAATTGGGGCTATAAAAACAGTTTAACAGTTTAAGTTTAGATAAATACTTTTTAACACTTTTTTTAAAGATGAAAGCAAATTTTCAGATTAAAAAAATTAATCAATCAAGCACTAACTAAAACAATTACTAAAAAGCAATGATGAAACCATGTATTAAAATTTAGTTTGATATATGAAGCTAATAATATAAGGGGACATCCATAAATTACGTGAGGTCAAAAAGGGGGGGAGGGGTTTGGAAAAATCTCACCAAATCTCACCAAGGGGGGAGGGGGGTCGATTAAAATCTCACCTCAACTTTTTAAGTTATAAATTAAACGATTTTTTAAGTTTGAGAAAGGAATAATACCCATAGATAAGATGCTGTGGTGATTTTTAGGCGGAATAATGTCCTTTTCCCCCACATCATTAATAATGGAAAAGTTTTAGGTGTTGTGAAGCACGAAATGCAAACGAATAGGATAGAAAATTATTTTTAAAGGTTGTAGGTAAATTTCACGTCTGGGGGAGGGGGGGGTCGGGGGAGGGGGGGTCCAGATTTTGGAAAAAACACCTCACGTAATTTATGGATGTCCCCTAAACACGATATTTTTTTGTAATTTGCAGAAAAATTATATTGCCTTACTATTTACTTATCCAAGTTATCTCCAATATTTAAGCACATACAACTTAAGGGGTCAGTTAAGTCTTAAATCATAGAACTAGTACATGTATGCTCAAATGATCCCTACATCTTCCTAGTTTAGGTATTAACACAGTTTTTTGTGAGTGCGAAGTAAAATACTTGTACTTTTGGAATATATCATCATGTAGTAAAAAAGTTTTTAAAATTTTTATTTATGAATTCTATAAAAACCTTCCTTTTCAATGTTTGTAAATTTTTTTTACTCCAATAAATTTACAAAAAATGATGTATAACTTATGAAGGCAACTCTAAAGATTAATTTAACACTAATTGTTTAAAAATTTCTTTCTTATTTAGCCCTTAATCCTGCACACAAAAATGAAAAATTCAAAGTTTTTATTTAATTTATAAATAAAAATTTAAAAAACTTTTTTACTACATGCTGAATTATTCCAAAAGTACATGTAATTTACTTCACACTCACAAAAAACTGTGTTAATACCTCAATTTAGAAAATGTAGGGATCATTTGAGCATACATGTACCAGTTCTATGATTTAAGACCTTACTGACCCCTTAAAGTGAGAAAGTAACTGTTATCAATAAGTTTTCATTACCTATCTTATAATAATTGTTATAAAGAAAATGCATTTTTTAAAAATATAACAGACTTAAATCAGTTTGATGAAGTTTCATTATCTATTTTGGCAATCACTGTCACTTCATTGTGGAAATAGAAGAAAAAATCATTCATAATCGTTAACTTCTTATAACGTGAAAACTTTTAAGCATGAAAAGATCTTGTAAGAAAATTTAGTTCAATTTCTGTCATTGTTTAAGTTAAACAAAAATAGGTTTCAGATACAATGCAAATGTAATTTTGATAATTTATTCAAAACATACAAATGTTTTCCATACCCTGTTTTCTTATCACTTTAATTACAAAATTTAAATAGATGCAATTGATATTGGACCTATAAAACCATTTGACCGAAATAAGAAACGAAATTTTCTAACAATAACATTCATTAATAACTACCATTCCCTATTCTAACATTGTGCTTTCAACAAGTCCGTAATAGCTCCGAATCCAAAGCAAGAAACAAACTTTTCTCAAATTATTACCACCAATTTCAACGGCAGAAATACAACCATCATTCATCTCAAACAATGCCAAGTCTTCAATGATAAAGAAAACAAAAAAGGAGAATCATCTTCAAAGAAAAAAACCTCCTAAAACCAGAGCTAAATTTACTCTTTTGAAGTTTTAAAATGATCTATTGTTGAAACAGACAAAATGGCGACGCTTCGCAAAAAGACTTATACTTCCCACCACATAGTATCGAATGTAATCATTCCAATTCGAATTTATACCTCATTTTTTTCTCCCTTCTCTTTGATAGTGACCCACTAATAAAAAGAAATCTTCAATACGTGAGCATTTAAAATAATTGTTCGAAAAGCGATTACTTTCCCAGAGAACAATAGTTATGCTTCTATCTGAGTGATTTTAGTGGCCATTTCGATGCCAATTTCTCTTGTCCTTTTGTGGATGTGAAAGGAAGTATAGGTTCTTCTCCTGGTTTTTGTGTGGCCCTTAGACCGGACGCCATTTTTTTTAATTGCTATGATCATGATTGTTTAATTATGTAATATTAAGATCAGGCAACCGAATTAATTTGAATGCAATGGAAAGGATGTGAGTCGTAAAGTGACTATTAAAACACTGATTTGCTCAAGTAACCTAGAGATCTTTGTTTCCTAAATTTTATCTCTAGGTTTGTAGATGTTATTATGAAAAGTTATTTGTATTCGGCAAAGTGAATAATAAAATAGAATTTTCGTATTAAGTACTAGCACATTTAACTTTATGCCACACACAAGTAAAAGATACCTTTATATGCCCCTTGATTTTCAACTCTTGTATGAGTTATCACATAGCCAGTTTTAAGGTAAAGTTTCTGGTTTTAACTAATACCATTCTTCTAATTTCCTTTAAAGAATTCTAACTAACTAAAACTACTTCATGGATTTATTGACGACTATATTATTTTCTTTTTAAGTGTATTAAGTTTCTTATATCTAAATCAAAATGCTACTTTTAATAAAAAAATATTATCTTAGGGAATGTTTCTTAATAAATTTTCTATTTACAGACTTCGAATTGAAAACGCTTAAAGCAATACTTTTTTAGTCCCTTTTTTATTATCCCTATTGCATAAGCACAAATACATGGACACAAAGAAAAAAGCAGTAGTATAACAAATTTAAATTAAATTATAGAAAACAAGTCATAAACATTAATGAAGTCCAATATTTGTGAAGGGTTGGCAGAGAAAAGTTCCTTATCTCTAAAAAAAGTCCCTAAAAAGTTTAAATATCATTTCTCTATTTTTATGGCAAATGCCGAATAATTTTACAAAAATAAAGTTTTTTTCATTTTTTTAAAGTAATTTACTCATTAAATTAAATAAATATGATATTTGTGTATTTCATAACCATTCACATTATCAACATGCAATTGTAAAGTGTAAACTCAATTTGTATAAAGTTTATCTTTCTAAGTAAATAAAAGACCCCCATAGATGGCTTAATCTGAATTACAATGGTCAAGATAAGTCTTAACTAGCTTTTGTGAGAGAAAAATATAGGTATAACTAGCTTTTGCAGTTATATAATAGGTAAAACGCGCAAAATAGATATCACTCACAATCTGAAACACCTAAACCTCAAAAAAACCTCACTCCATTAACCCCCTCTCGAATTAAGCCCCATAAACTCGACACCCATTTAAATACAATACATCATCCTATATCTACAAACCACATCATCTCTCCCTTCAAACAAAGGCGTCATCCACCAACCGATGCCACAAAAGATGATGCTAACTTTTCAAACTTCATAAAATTAACGCAGAAGGCCTCACCAGGATCCTTCGCAAGCCTCCCGAAAGCACCTGTTGAGGCGGGCGGCCTACCCCCAAGGCCGAACGAAAATCGTCTGACCCCTGACGAACAATGGAGGGGTCACTGGGAAGCAAGGTGCATTGCCACCTCCATGTTCCAAACTTGATGAAGAAAGTCGAATGGAAACGACATTTTACTAACGGATTGAATGTTATTTGAATCCGATTAGGAGTATAAGAGTATCGAAGTTGTAATGTAAAGGATGAGGAGCTGGTGTTTGGTATGATACTAAACACCCAGCTCCTCATTCACATTCAAATAACACATTCAATCCGTTGTATATAGTAGGTTTAGAAACTTTTAAGTCTATTGTAGTGTAGTGTCGTTGTGTTAAGATATTTCGGGTTTTTATGTGTGGTTTATCTGGGTAAAGCCGGTGTCAAGTTAATTAATACGCTACGCTATTGTTGTTTGATATTAAGAGTGGGACGAGGCTGAAAAGTATTTAAAAAGTGTGTGATTATAGAATAGTAATGTTAGTGGACCAGAAGAAAATTGAATGAATTTAACCCCTTAACAGTGTCGCCCGAACTGAGCTCGGGCAACTACTACGGGAGAAAAATTAACGTTTCCGTTTTGTGAAGCCCATACATTGTTCGTTTCGATGATGATGGTGATTTTTCTTCGTTAAGAGATTGGGAGACATTATTTTTGGATAATCTTCCTCCTAATTGAATAAGATGTGTGCGTACGTAATCCAATACTTTTTATGTGTATGTTAAAATAATCAATACACTTTTAATTTCATTTAAATTTTGATTTTTCTTATATAAAACTATTTTCTAACACTAATGATAGTATAAAGAACAAAATTAAACAGTCAAAAAAAATTTCAATTTTTGGTAAATTTTTCTGAAGTAAATGTCACTGTTAAGGGGTTAAAGAAGATGGTAAGAAATATTAGTTTTATGGATTGTACGTATAAGGAAAATAAATCTTTAAAAATAACTAACCCGTAAAAAACTTTGTCCATCAAGGACTTACATTAAAAACGTACCAAAAGGAATAAAGTAAAAATATACTTCGGAAAGTTATATCTTGTGCTTCTAATTCCCATAAAGTTACATTTAATTTAATAAATTAAAAAACCGCTTTATCAACTTTATTTTCTGAACTTAAGAGACCCAAACATCTAAAACTTGTGAAACCATCTTTTATATTCCCCATATTTTAATACTCTAAAAATAAAAAATTTAAAAGTCAACACTTACATCAATTTTTAAAATTCAACAAATGTACTAATAGCCAAAAAGTTTCTATACTAAGGAATCCTCTCGCTTCAACCAACCAACCAACTAGACTAAACGTCTTCAGTAAGATTCCACCTATATCATCCAAGGCATTACTTTTTTAATCACGTAAGGACCCAAATTATCGCAATGACGGTGACAAATTGAATTATGCATGAAGACATCTTCATTTAATTCCCCTTGTTATAACGTACCGAACCATTTGACTAATGACTGCCTCTGTCTTCGGAAAGCAAACACGGGGACAAATAGCACTGCGAAAGTGTCACATTTGTCATCTCTAACTGGTGTGTCGAAGGGTTAATTGATTGGGAAAATATTTTTCTTTTGTAATGAGGCCTAATTGCTGTGAGAGAGAGGAGGGGAACCTTCACTTGCGAGACAGTTATATTTGGATTTCTCGAAACTTATAGGTGTTGGTTATGTTATGGCCTAATTTCCTTGGCCTGAATTTTTCTGCGAACTGATTTTAATATTTTTATTGAAGGATTAGGTATTTTAACGAATGAGGAGTGCGAAATACCGAGTAAATTTAATTCTTGAAATTGTATAATTTTGAAATGAAGTTAATTTTTGTTTGAAGTAGAATTTGCTACAAAATTTTTAGTTAAATCAGCATTTTTAAAGGGTTTAATGGTGATTTAATTTTTCACGAATACTTGCATTTGTCTGTCTGAATATTATGTAGCTTCCGTGAGTTAATTATTTGTTCTGCAGTGGTTATTTCTTATTTTAAAGTAAAAAAGGTATAAATTTACATTTTCTTAGTCAATTTTACATCTTTAAAAGTGAAGAAAATATGGTATTAATGCTTTTAAATACTTATTATAAATAAGTTTATTACATTATTAAGTAATTTTCAACATACCTGTGTAAACATTTTCTTTACTTAATGTTAAATTCAAATGATAAATTATAAGCTAAATTTAAAAAGTATATAATTATTTAGAATGCAAACTTTATCGACAACTTTAATTTGAATCATCAAAAATCTAAAGAAATTTTCAATCAGAATTTACTTTTAAGTTACAAGAATATTTTTTTAATTCCTTTTGTCAATTAGTATTAACATCATGCTTATTAGCTCAATATTTTTTTGATAGAACCTGTTTATTGCAATTTATTGTGAGAGAGTTCTCGGTTCCATAATGTGTAGTTTTTCTTTAATTTCAATCAGATATGGGTAAAAATTAGTCTAAATTAGTATGCTAGACTACTAGGTTGCTGACATATTATCGACTCCTTGATATACCATTAATACAATATTCAAGAATTAACCAGAAACTATTAAAGGGATAATAAAATTAATAACTAATTAAAGGATCTTTTCCTTCACAACCACAATTCTATCAATGACCGCTGAAGATTCATTACCTCCACATCCCATGAACAGTTAGCCATTATTTCAAACGTTTACAACACAGGAAAATTTATGTGCTCTCCACAAGTCAACATTAAAGACGAATGAAGACATTAAAAACAAGATATATCCACCATCTAAAGCAAACATATCGAAACCACTCACTGATAACCTCACATCTTCATTACGCCCTTAGAAAGTACATTAAAGAGATAAACAGAACACACAATTAGTTTTTTATACATAGAAACAAGAGCCTAATCGGAGAGATATCCTCCAAGATAGATAACTCCCAATCTTGTAGCGAGTTAGTTACTCTTTCCGTGTAACCTCCAACAAGATATCTCCCCGGTGACATCTGACACTGATTCATAACTCTACCTTCGTCTTGATGTCACCGAATGGGATCGAGTGACGGGATAATTGGTTTTCTCGAGGCAATTATGAGGATCGTCACAAGAGATCTGGAAAACGGTTTGGAATATTAATACGGTTTTAATTGCGGACTTGCGTGGACTGTGGACCCCCCGAAATATCGGTGACTGCTCCCAGTCTGTCAAGATAGATAGGATCTGTGGGAAAGAAGAGAGAGAGTCAAAGACAGATACCGGTGATGTTTTTGGGGTATGGAGAAAGCTGTGGGAAGTTGAAAAGACTGAAATCTGCGAAACAGACTAAGCTGTCAGAAGGGAACTTTTCGTAGGTGATATGAATTAAAGGGATTTAAAGGAACCCAGAGCAATTCAGAAAAATTTACCTTTGCGAAATCATCAAATGGGATGATGAGGAAGCTGTAATGATACTTTGAAAACTAAGAGAGAGAGAGAAAAAATTGGTTATTTTCAATAAGTAATAATAAAAATATTAGTGTTTATCAAAGAATAGCATCTGTTAATAATTATTCCCACGTTAAAGTTTACCCACAAAGGAAGAAGTTTATATAATTTTAAAGGCACATATTTTTTAAGTATTTCTCTAGTCGTGTAATGATCAAGCAAAGAAATTATAAGATGACTTCTAACAAATTCAAAACTTTCAGTTGATTTGTATTTTTTAACAGTCAATATCAGTATCGAAATATAGCAGTGACAACAGTTGGATTTGTTAACCTTAAATATATACACTTGTCTGTCTCCAAAATCCCGTTATTGTAAATAGCTATAAAATATTAATATTCCTCCTAAGGGCAATTGGTATCATATTCGATACATCACTGAGTTACAGTAAGGCTTCTACTTATCTTCTGGTACTCATACACTGGAACAACCAGCTGGATTTCTATCGCTAAATCTCCCTGGATTTCCACGGCTTCGTCAGAAAATTTTCCTTTTAACATTTCGGTATACCTTCTAGGCATTTATATATTTGGAATAATTTTAGTATATTTGGGATAATTTTAGTATATTTGGGATAATTTTAGTATATTTAATGTTTTTATGGTCAAAATAAAAACTTTTTTGACTTCTTGGGGGTATATGTATCTACTTTCGTTACATACAGAGATTATAAAAGAGATAAAAAATCCCAATTATCTAATGTTTGTCCCGTAAAAAAATTATGGTCGTATTGTTTTTTACACCACCTGAAAAAATAGCAAAAATGGAAATTCATTGTTAACCAAATGAAAGTTCATATCAATAAAACAGTTTTTATCTGAAACAACTACTATGAACAATGCAATGATTCAAATAATAAAAAGTTGAAGCATGTTCACTGTTCAAACTAATAAGATGATGCTTAATGCTCAGAAAACTCAAATTCAATAAAGCTGTTTTCTCTAAAACAACTATGGGCAATTTAATGATTCAAAGACAAAAACGTAGTTGTAGCATTCAAACTAACAAGATGATGCTTAATGCTCAGAAAACTCACTTAGGTGGTCCATCTTAGAGGTTGAACCTCACTTAAAAAGGTCGGACTTGGGCATATTCGATAAGAAGGGAACCCTTTGTTTCTCCATCGGGGGTCGGACGATTATCTTCATCGCCTGGTCACGAGCAGTCTCAAACGATAATCATGAAAACTCAGAGTCGGACGCAAGTTTTTTCCACATGGACCATCATCATTTCTGACCTATCCCCCGAAGCCACGTCAAATCTATTTGGATTGGCAAAAACTCGGAGGATGAAAAAGTGTTGAGGTGTCGACAGGGTAGAGATAAATGATTTGTGGATGCATTAGGGATCGAAGACGCGACGCAACTCTCTTGGGAGATTTATTTGGGTAATTGCGATGCGTTGGGAAGAATGGGGGGAGGGATTTTTTTTCTCAAGCCTTTTATTACTGTTGATGAGAGAGGGTAATGATTTTCCAAAAGAGAGAATGATTGGGTATAAATGGGCAGGAAGCGCTGCAATCATGGGAGTAGTTATGCCGATTTATTGTGGAGCTTTCGAACTTATTGGGAATTAGAATGGCGTACACTGTAAAAAAATATTTTTCAGTTTCAGTCAGCACTGTTGCCAGAATTTAAAACACTTTTAAAAGGTTTGGTCAC
This sequence comes from Tetragnatha versicolor, assembly GCA_024610705.1. Lineage (NCBI taxonomy): Eukaryota > Metazoa > Arthropoda > Arachnida > Araneae > Tetragnathidae > Tetragnatha > Tetragnatha versicolor. Next base: position 10,951,376 of record JANDEH010000011.1, on the reverse strand, counting down.
AGAGTAAAGAACTAACAGAGGGTCCAAACGGCAGTTTTCCTCTTTAAATACTTAATTTAATTCAAGCTCGCAGGTTGTAATTAATTTCACTAGCAGCCAATTGGAGAAGGCGAGATGCGAAAGTGATTCCTGATCGGATATGGAACTTCTATCAAGCGACATTTTAATTCCATCGGTGCTGCTCTTTTCCCTCCACTTCCGATTTGGATTTGAGTGACAGCTTCAGTGGGCGAATGACAGAGACGTAGATGGAGTGACGTGAAACTATAGGAGGCAGTCCGAAGTACTTGAAGTGTCTATGGGAAAAGCCCTGTTAAAAAAGTTGCCATTAGTATCTAAGGAGATGAATCCTCTGTTAAGCTCTATACTCTTAGGGTTTGGGTAAATTGTAACTTACTCATACCTTTGAAATACGTTTAAAATTCTCCAAATAGACTGAAAAAATACCTTCATAAAACTCCATTCAAAACATCTCTGGGTTATATTACCCAGGGTGGCCAACTTTATTTCATATTCACCCTCATATAAAAAAAAGCCCACCCCAATTGCATAGATTAACAATCCACCCCAGAAGACATGATCCCTAATAAACACTGAACAATAAAACGAACGATAGAAAAACGATTAAAATACCTTCCATCGAACAATCGCATCAAGGACAACCTAGCTTCGACCACCAACAAAACCCCTACAAAGCGAACTTCTGCAGAAGTCTTCTTTCGAGGGTATTCCTACTCGTACATAAAGCTCTAATAAAGAAGGATCGAAATCCACCTGTCGGAATGCATCAAACGAAACGGAATGTTCTATCCCATGGAGATTACTGAGGGGGAGGGAGAGGGGATTTGGGACTTGAATCGTTTGGTTCGAATGAGGGGAGGGCTCGTTGAAAGTGGATTAGATTCTATTTCGGGCCTATTAGCTTTGAGCGTGATTGCTGTGATCCGAAAAGTCTATAATAAATAATGCGTAAGTTGGGATTTTTGTGGAGAAAGCCGGTTGGGGGGGAACACTTTCGAATTTTGTAGAAAAAGAACAAGAGGGTAGTTTCACTTTTATGGATCATAAGCGAAAGTTTGGTTTAGAGTCTGTGGGGAAGAAATTGCTTTAAATATTATAGGCTTTTTTTTGGATGGAAGTAAAATTTATTAAACGTTATGTAGATACTTTTGTAACTTGAAATCAATTAAATATGTAATGGTTATTATTGGTATTAATTTTATCATGCAGTTTTATTATTTTAGAATTTGAAGTAAAACCACAATCAAGATATGTATCAGCTGAAACGTTTTTGGTACATTAAGGGGGTTCAGTACCCCAACACCTGAAAAAGATCGATTTTGAGATTTTGATAAATTATAAAAGAGCTAACATTTAGCTTTCCAACGATGTATTACTTATGCCTGTAATCGGTTTTAAAGCATACTAAAAATTGCTTTAAAAATGTAAAAAACCGAAATTCTCTATGCCGCGCCAACTTCGAAAGCTAATATCTCAAAACTGTGTTTTTAAGCCTTCGATGTACCTTTTCTAGCAATCTAACAGTTGAAACATCATTATTTTTTGCACACATGTCTTGTATGATGTAGTTGTTATACTGAAATGAGCTTTTAAAAAAATATCTGTAATTTTTTTTAAAATATCACTTTTATCTGAAAAAAAATGCTATATTTCAAAAATTTTAGAGATGCAATGTAAAAAGTTCAATAAAATGGGTTCTAATTAATCAATTACTTAAAGCTCATTTCAGTATAACAACTACATCATAACAGGAATGTATGCCAAGAATTATGATGTTTCAACGGTTAGATTGCTAGAAAAGGTACATCGAAGGTTTAAAAACACAGTTTTGAGATATTTGCATTCGAAGTTGGCGTGGCATAGAGAATTTTGGTGTGTTTTCATTTTTAAAGCAATTTTTAGTATGCTTTAAAACCGATTACAGGCATAAGTAATACACTGTTGGAAAGCTAAATGTGTGCTCTTTTATAATTTATCAAAATCTCGAAATCGACATTTTTCAAAATGTTGGGGTACTGAACCCCCTTAAATTTTTCCCAGACATAGAGATACTGCTTAGCCAACAATAGTAAAAGGGTCGTCTTTATTTACAAACAAAAAAAACATGACCATTTTGAAATTTTTCTATCCTATATTCTGGCGCAAATGTCCTATATTTTCGCTATGAATCCAGCTAATCCTAACTATTTCTTCTCTAATTGTAATTATCATAATATAGAATAATTCTAGATCTGATTTGTTTAGATACAAATAGAGGAGAAGTGTTCAAGGATATTTAAAATTACTAATTTATTTGCCTGATATATGTTAAAAGTTGTCCAATTTAAAAAATTTAGTTTTTTTTAGTTTTAATGTTGTTAACGACTGTCTAATTTTGTTTCCATCCAACCTATTTAAGTATGCCAAGTCAAATAAACACTGCAATGTTTTTTAAGAAATATTAAGCCACTTTAAAGCTATCCCATCAGCCCCCACAATGTGAAAATTTACAATTCGATAACTAATTCTTTACATGCACAATTCAATACTTTTCCCAGTAATGTTTTCTAATTCTCCAGTATTTATAAAACCGAAATATGTCTTTATATGAGATAAATATATTGAAAACTTACAAAATAAAATTAGTTATATATAATTGAATACTTGCTATGAATTTTTGAAAACAAACTTGGCTTTTTACTGCTCAGCAAAAATATGCTGTGACAAATATTCCATGCTGCAAATGTTTACTAGACCTATTACCAATAAGTAATACATAAATCTTAACTAAAATATTTATAATATTGAAAAAATACATTTTCCCATTAGCCCCACTTTCCCCAAATATATTTGTAAAAAAACAGATTTTTCAATGCAAAATATTATGGTAAAAAAACATCAGCATAATTTTTAAAGAGAGGAAAACATGTTACGGAAAATTTTTAATTAAATTGTAAAGAAAGAAGGGATAAAGTTATAGTTCTGCAAATAAAAAAGGGGGAATCATAAAAGTATAATCATAAAAAGGATACTTGAGAATGTTAAGTTAGAATTTACAATTTAGTAGCTACAAGTTAATTTCTAATTGATATGCGGTGTTTTTACTTTCTAAATTCAAAAACTTGAAATTCCCCATAGTTTACACTGAAAAATTAGCTAAAAAATAATACAGAAAACATACTATTTTAGAAACTACTGTATATAAAAAAACTATCTCTCTTATACAATCTGACTGAAGAATTAGCAGAGTTTTTTATTAGATAGATAATTAAAAGTATAGTACTGTAATCCAGTTAAAATTTATACATCGAAGAAGAGAAATCAATTACACTTTAATATTTCTACTGTACCTATTACATACAAATGATTTATTGATATGCTTTTAAATCGCTCAGTTATTGAAATAATCGTTTTTGTGTGTTTTTAGTTCTTTTTTACTTTTTATAAATATAATATCTTGATTTGCCTTTTTTACTTCTAGCAATATTGTATTGGGAACGATTGCGCCAACGTCACTTTCATAGACTCGGAAATTGCTCTGCACATAACTTATTTCTTAATCACACCGCACAAACCCAACATTAGATTTGTGCTTGCCTTGATGTTTTCGACTCTTAAGATAATCTCAATGTATTTTAATTGTATGGTGTCTTTTATTTCAATGTATTTTTTTCTTTGACTGGTGAGATTCAACTTGGGTTTTTTATTTGAATATTTTATTTCAATAAAAATAACAGGCCGAAACCCCCAGGACTAAATCAGTACATTTATTTACTACCATGTTCGAAATAGCGCTTTTAATTGCGTAAGAAAGGTATATTTTAATAATGCCGAGATCATTCGGTGGGGTATCGTGCAGAAAATAATTTCTAAGAGTGTCCTTGATACGTTTTATTAATTTATTTATTGGAAAAAATTTTTCAGTGTAACTTCGATATCACGGAATGGAGGGAACCCGAAAAAAGTAAATAAACTATTTCTTATTCAAACTTTATCGACCTCTCTGATTGTATTACAACTTGTTTCTCTCTTTTTCAACTATCAATTAATAGTTTAGATTCCAGGTTAACCTAAGGTTAGGTTGGTGGTGATGAATAAGGCCGTTAAGACTTATTCACACTAAGTGTAAACTCATAACTCTCAAGCGTCGCCTCCAGCCATGGACCGGTTTCGTCCTTTTACCTTGCCATTCGGGAATTAAATCTGTTCTAGGAATGCCAAGTCAGGAGGCGATGCTTAAGAATTGTGAGTTTACACTTATTGTCCGACCAGCGATAATGGGGAATTACTCCTTTCATTTACTTATCCACACAATTTCACTTTCACTATTCATCCTGAGTGATTTACTCATGTAAATTGCTGGTTTGTACAGAAAATGGAAGTAGTAAAGAGTGAAACTTTCACACATTTCAGTTTTAATGGTTCTTCCAATGTGAATAGCAAAAGTGATAAGTCTGAATAAGTCTTTAGCCGCCATGCTTCCTATTCATCATAAGTAGCACGATTTGGCCTCAGTAGGGAACCTCCCTTCTCTCTAACAGCAAAAACTAAAACAATAGAGATGCGAATCGCACCTAAAATTAAATCTCGTTTTAGCAAGGAAACGAAATTACCGTCATTTGGCGGCCATTTCGAGCCTTCGGTGTTGATGCCACCCGCGAAAATCTTGATTCGGCTTTGCTTGATAGAATCAGAAGAGATCACGATGTTCCCTAGTAGCGGCATTAGTGGCCAATTATGACTCGTCTCGTATGTAACTGTTAACTTTATAACTAGAAAGCACAAACTTATTTTGAAAGTTAAATATAATAAGTAATACAATCCACGTGACGTGTAAATTATAATGCAACCGTTATATTCAAGAAATGAAATTTATACATAAATGTTCTAATAACACTAATTGTTAATGTTTGTAAAGTGGGAAAAACTGTGCTCTTAAGTTTTTATAAACAGTAAAGACATTATAAATTGATGAAAACTTCCTTACATTGAAAGACATTATCCTTGTGTAGTTTTGACGACAATGTATTGAAAAACTAAAGGTTATGTTTTGGGTGAGATTTAAAGAAAAGAATGCGCGAGGAAAATATGATACATAAATACTCGTATGTTGTATAAAAAATTAATAATCAGAAATTTCTTTTTTTACTGCTTACTAAAATATTTTAGTTTCAACTATTGATAAAGATTTATTACAAAAAATAATCTTCAATACCAAAATCGTTATAAATTTGAGTTACGGAAAGTCACTATTTTAATCACAGTCATTGAATTCATTAGTTTTTGTTTACCTCATGCAATGGGAGATTCGTTTCTGTTGTTAATGCAGAAGTTTTGTAATTATCTTAATACAAATTATAGTTTTACCAATGAAACCTCACCAGTCCAAAAACAAAAAAACTTTGATTTCATTTCCCTGTAAAGAAAATACAGAAGCCCCTTCCGATACAACACCAATGGGCAAGTCCAGTATTTTTATTGTTGTTGTCGGTGTATGACTAAGTGCAAAATCAGGATATTAAAATCATTTTTTTTATTTGATAGAAGCATCCAAGAAAGAAATAAACTCGCAAGATTTTTTTGACTTTATATAAAAAAAGGCGTGAAAACGCCAAATGTCAAAATGTGATGTCTTTAATCTGAAACATTGATTTCAAACAATGGTTCAATTGAGTGTAAACTCCCACTCCCAAGCGCTCCAGCCATGTACCGGTTTCGTCATTGTTAGGACTCATCAACACGTCATAGGATGGCAACGCAAGAGAGCGGAGGAAGAGCTTTAGTCTAGCCGACTATAACGGATAGTGGTGACCATTGATTAGTCCTCCACTAACAAGGACATCATTCAATCCTAAACAAAGGCAAAAAAATGTTGGTATTTCCCATTTTGTTATTGTAGCATATTTGACCACACGTTATACTTTAAAATATTAGTTTTATTTAGGTTAATTATATTTACAAGATAAATTTACAAACTCCATGTTTTGAGTTCTAGCCTGTTCTATTTACATTTGTTAGTTTTTTCTGTTATGCACGTGCTTCGTGATGCCAGTCTCTTTTAAGAAAGTTTTCAGTTACTAGTACAATTAAAATGAATAAATTAGTTTACTAGTACCTTACATTAATTCCCCCCTTTGAAAAGACAGTCCATACCGATCTGGCTTTCTGGTGATGCGGCCAGATCGTCTCGGCGTAAACTCGTTGCTTCCATCAGCTGGCTCGTCTGGTTGTTCTCGAGTTTCTTCAGGGAATCTTCTTCTCAAGTGATCTGCATGAGCTCTAATGTTTCCTTCAGTTCTGTACGATAAAGGGCCAGTTCTTTCAATAATTTTTGTTGGTTTCCACGATTGATCTGTTTTTCTTTTAATCCAAACTTTGTCCCCTTCGTTAAATTCTCTGGCTCGTGATGTTCTGTCGTGATACATTTTAGACTTCAAGCTTTCAGTATCATTAATGTGGTCTGGTTTTAGGCGATCAAATAGAGTACAAAGTTCTCTTTTTAAAAACAATTTTGCTGGAGTGGAACCTGTTGCTCGATGTACTGTAGTGCGATAGTTGAATAGAAAAACTTGTAACTGGTGTCGTCTATCGTTGAACCGATTGCATGATTTCTTGAAACGAGTCTTGAATGTGCGAATGACCCTTTCAGCTAAGCCATTACTTCGTGAATGATATGGTGTTGTTTTGATATGCTTCACACCTTGACTTGCACAAAAGTCACGAAACTCAGATGATGTGTATGGTGTTCCATTGTCAGATACAATAATCCTACATATTCCATAAGAGCAAAATAACTCTCTTAAGCATCTTATCACTTCATAAGAGGTTGTGTTCTTTAGATTGAAGATTTCTAACCAACGGGAATGAGAGTCAATGATGAAGAGCCAATTTTCACCATGCAACTGGGCGAAATCTAGGTGAATTCTGTCCCAAGGTTTTCCCGTGTTGTTCCATAAAAGCAATGGAGAGTCTGGAATATTAGGTTGATGTTCGTTACAGTCTAGGCAAGACTTTGCTGTTCCCTCTATCTCTAAGTCAATCGAAGGCCACCATACCGAAACTCTTGCTACAGATTTCATAGCTACTATTCCAGTATGAGATTCATGTAACTTTTCCATGACTGCCCGTTTTAGCTTTTCTGGAATGACCAGTCGATTGTTCCACATTAAAATTCCTTGTTCGTATGAGAGTTCTTCTCTTTTCTCAAAGTATGGGAAAACTGTTCTTGAAGATCTTTCTTCATCGGCCAACCTTTATCTAAGTATAGAATTACTTTCGACAAAATTGGGTCTTTTTCAGTGAGTCTTCTCAGCGTTTGCCTTGTCAAAATCAACTCATTGAGAGTGTGATTTATGATAAGGTATACAAATGACGTATCTTCAAACTCGCTCACTTCGTTCTGTGGTAGAGGTAAGCGTGAAAGAGCGTCAGGTACAACCATTTGTTTTCCAGGTTGGTGTTCTATCTCGTAGTCAAAAGCACTCAAGGTAACTGCCCATCTTGTAAGTCTTGAAGCAGCTAACTTTGGAATTTCACTGTTCTGGTTTAGAATGCGTTCCAGAGGTTTGTGATCACTTTGTATTGTGAAATGTATGCCGATCAAGTATTTATAAAACTTCTGCAAACCAAACATGATTGCAAGAGCCTCTCTATCTATACTTGAATAGTTGCGTTCAGCTTTTGTTAATGTTCTTGAAGCAGCAGCTATCAACTTCAGTTCTCCATTAATACGGTGTTGAATTACCGCACCAAGTCCTCTAATTGAAGAATCACAAGCTAATACTATAGGCAACTTGGGATCAAAATGTACCAGTACAGCAGGTGATGATATGTGTTCTCGTATTTGTTCAAAAATGTTCTGATGGTGCTTAGTCCATTTCCAAGGAGTGTTCTTTGTTAGGAGTTCATGTAATGGTGCACATAGTGATTGCAAATTATTCACAAAACGACAGTAAAAATTTACTGATCCAAGAAATGATCGCAATTCAGATATGTTCGTTGGAGAAGGTTGTTCTTTTAGAGCTTTAATACGCTCATAATCGGGTTCTGTGCCATGCTCGCTTATGACATGTCCTAGAAATTTGATTTCGTTCTTAAAAAGTTGCAGCTTATTCATCTGTGTTTTCAAGCCAACTTTCCTGAATATCTCGAAAACTTTTCTTAATCGTTCTGAGTGTTCTTTAAGATCTTTTCCTCCTACCGCAATGTCGTCTTGAAACCAGGCAACACCTTCAAGTCCAGTCAAAAACTGATCCATCAGTCTTTGGAAAATGATAGGCGCAGCAGAAATTCCAAATGGCATCCGGCAAAAGCGATAATAACCTCGGTGTGTGGCTATCACTAAGAATTTTCGAGAATGTTCACTAACTTTAACTTGCAAGAATGCATCTTTTAAGTCAATTACGCTGAAGATTTTACAGCCGTTCAACTTTGACAAAATATCATCTAACGTTGGGTATGGATATTGATCTTTTATCATATACTTGTTTATGGTACTTTTAAAGTCACCACATAGCCTTATTTGCCCGTTTTTCTTTGCTGCGTACACTACAGGAGAAGCCCATTCAATAATTTGTTCGTTGACGTCTACTGGTTCTAATGTACCGTTGCTGACCATGCGATCAATTTCAGCGTCTGCTGCCGATTTTAATGCATATGGTACCGGTCTTGCTTTGCAAATAACGGGTTTGGCATCTTCTGTAAGCTTGATGTTAACTTCAAAGCTTTGGACTGTTCCCAATTTAGATTGGTCGAATACATCAGCATAGTTCTTTACGATTTCTGCCTTTAATGGTTCGTGTGTTTCATTAATGCTTTTTACCGAAAATTTGGGTTCAATGTTAAAAATTTTCATAAGATCTTGTCCTAATATCGGAATACTGTCACCGGGTACTACTGTTAATGAACAGGAATCCTTTGTTTGTGTCCCTATCTTTACAGTTGCTTTAACCTCTCCTAAAGTCTCGATTGGCTTGTCAGGATACGCAATAAGAACTTTAGATTTTGTTAAACGAGGCTTCCCTATCTTTTTGTAAAAACTTTCAGGAATAATTGATATGCTAGATCCCGTGTCATATTGAAAAACAAGTGATTTTCCATTTACTTCAACCGTCACCTCGTATATGCTCTTGTTTTCTCTACCTTTGAAAATCTGATGGACAAACTCTGCTCTCCCAGATTTTACACACACTTTCTCGAAATGCCCTTTTGTATTGCAAGATTTACAAATAGCTGTTTCAGCTCTACAGCTCTCCCTCTTCTGATGTTTCTTGTTCCCGCATCTAATGCACGTTGTTCCTTTATTTATTTGAAATTTGCTCATCTTAGTATTCTTTGAGGTGGTGTTCGTGGTGTTCTGTTTATTCGGTTTTCCTCTAATTTTGTTCACTCTGGAGTTAGAAGTGGACTGTTCTGATTTATAAACCGATTCTATAACTGCAGCGTTTAATACAGCTGACTCAAAATTCAGAGCTGTTTTCTCAACATCTAGTAAAGTCGAATTTCCATCTGGATGCTCCCTAAATATGTGTTCCTGTATACGCGGGTCGTTAATGCCAACTACAAATTGATCTCTCAAACGTTCATCAAGAGTGTTTCCGAACTTGCAATTCACCGCTAGTGTTCTAAGTGCAGATATAAAATCCGTAATGCTTTCCCCGCTTGCTCTAAAACGTTGTGTGAATCTTGTTCTTTCAGCGTGAATATTAAAATTCGGTTTGAAATGTTGTTCTAATAATTCTTTAATGTCATCATAAGATTTATCATCAGGAGAAACAGGATCAAAATGGTCATTTACTAGCCTATATAATTCCTTTCCAATACTTCTTAACAGTAAATCACGTTTATGTTCTGGGTTTTCAATGTCAAAAACCTTAAGTTCTAGTTCAAATCTACGCAAATAGAGTCTGATATTGTCCTTTTGAGGTAAAAACTCTTCAAAATTGAACTTACTCAGATTTACTCTTTGTTGTAGAGGCTGAGGATCATCTACCTGAGGCTGTTGATTAGCTGTAGCCATTTCAGATGTTTTTCGTGTGCTTCTATTTCTCTTTCTGACCATCTTATTCAGACTTCTTCCAGTTTTCCTTCGTCGCCATAATGTAGCATATTTGACCACACGTTATACTTTAAAATATTAGTTTTATTTAGGTTAATTATATTTACAAGATAAATTTACAAACTCCATGTTTTGAGTTCTAGCCTGTTCTATTTACATTTGTTAGTTTTTTTAAAGCCCTGGATAGCAAAGCTTAAGTAGCGATTCACTTTTATGTTGCCGCTTCCGATTTTGATTGGACGTTCACAGTCACGCATGTAAACAGCCGCCATTATGGGTTTTTCAAGCTCCGAGCCAGTGCGATAGATTTTCATACGGAAACACCTTTGATCATTTAATTTGCAGATTGTATAGTTATTAAAGATGCCAAGTTGTTATGCTTTTGGGTGTACAAATAATTGAACCGGTGGCTACAAGTTCTATCGATTACCTGCTGGGAAATTTTACGAAGGAAGACGAAAAGTCGGGAGAGAGCATAACATCGGGAGAGAGAAAAGTGGAAACCAAATGACCACTGCAAAGTGTGTGAGGTAAGTTTATAAAAATCATTTAATTATATTTATCCAAATCAAGTATTATGGTTTTATTAGTAATGTGGCTCAAGTTATGTATTGCATTTATTATACTCACTTGTTAAATTAATAAACCCGTATTGATGTTGTAAGGTGATCCGGTCATTATAAAAAGTAACACAGTTTTCATTACGCATTTTTGATTAATGTTTATAACACACATCTGTGGCAGATTTAATATGCATTCCGTGTGTCTTAAAAAAACTAATATAAAATATCCTTAAAAATACATAGTAAACAATAATATCCATCCAATATCTTAAAATCGTTTTCCATAATACAGTTAAAGTTATAAAACACAGTCTGAGTAATAATTATTATTTCTTTCAAAATAACCAACTTCTCGTAGAGATAATGTAAAAAACAGTTTTTCCCTAAACTGTTACTGTTTAAACCGATTCTCCACATGTATTTAAAGAAAAATATTTTAGAATTAACCGGCGCAACTCTTCAATCGGACTATAATGGCTATGCATATTATTTCCCAAATGAAAATGTAACAATAATTGAAAGACACACTGCTAGTTGAGATATTTTAATGGTGTTAATATCGATTTTTTTGGCGATTTAACAAACCTCGACGCTTGTGCCTAGCTGATCTTAAAGTACCAATTTGTAAAGCACCACTTGTGCTTCGCGGTCGATAGTAATACATAATTGTTTACAATACATACCTTATTATAAATTTTTATCTAGGTCCATTTTACGGAGGACAAGTTTGAAAATCATGAAGATGATAACAGGCGCCTTCTGAAGCAAATGCAGTTCCTACATGTTTCTCTCTATACAAGGGTCAAGAAAACCATCATATATATTATAGAAAAATTATGTTGATTTTCCAAATGGTAAAAAAATTGTTAATAACTGAAGTTAATTTTATACGTGTTTAATGAGCTCATTATTTTACTATATCTTTGTAGAAATATACATAATCTTAATGAATATTTCATGCAGTTCATCTTTGGTTAAAAAAAAGCATTAGTTCCCTAGCAGCACAAAATTGTTTTTAGAAAAATACTAAAATTATTTTTGTATGATGAAGAAATACTTAATTTTGATGTTTTGAATGTATCATATCATGAAAAACTAAGCTTTGATATAGATTCTGAAAAGGTGAATATAGAAATTTATTCTGAAATTGTTGAGAGGGACTTGTCATAAATCGAAGAAAGCGCATTATATTATTTGTGTGGATGTGTTGGGAAGACTGTAATTAAACGAGGAAACCTTTGCCAAACTTGTATTGAAACTCTCAATCATAAACTCTGCAACACTAATTCCAAACTGAGATAGTTTCATAAAGATAAATCGAATCTAGTTTATGTTTCTCAGGAGGTATACTGCATTCTACTTCACATAGAAAATTTTTTTCGGGCGAATGAAGAACGAATTTTGAAGGAAGATTTTGATACGAAAATTATAAAATCTTTGAGGATTAGTTCTGCCTGTGATCATTTCAAAAACTTGCCCACGTCCTGTAATTTAATGGAAAAGCTTGCAATAAGAAATTTAGGGACCCAAAGAGTTCACTTTTTAATTAAAAATAAAAATCAAAGTATGAAATCAAGAAAAATAAAAAAAATGCTCGAGTAAGAGCATTGGAATGAGAGTATCAGCATCAGAAATTAAGTAGCTGTAAGTCAAAATATATAAATATATTTTAAGTATGTTTTCATACATTTAAAAATATTCCATTACTACTAAAGTAATAAATTAAATTTTACTGTTAAAATAATAAAGAAATTGAATGCTGTAAAATATATGTGTGTGACATATCTTCAATTTTAAACAGGCACCTTATATTCCTTGCACCATCTCGTTATATTTTAAATAAGTATTACATTTTATTAACAGTTTCTGTTTCTTTTTATTTAAATTCTTAACTTAGTTTGACTTTAGTTAGCTTCAAGAGAGAAAAGGTAGGTTTTATGATTTAAAACACAAAAATATTTAATAGAATTGAACTATGGCTGATATACCAAAAACTAAATAATTTTTTTTATGAATTTAACAAACCAAAAAATCCCTTGCGGAAGACTCCTTTTATTATTTTTTTAGTTATCTCCATTTTCTGATTGTTGCATTTCAACTATTGCAACTCAAGGCGACTTTAGACCAACCGGTTCGCGACAGCGATTCTGCGACATCCGGTTCGCGACAAAAAAATGACCCGCTTCCCTCAATTGAACAGCGCCATCTTTCGAGAGGTCGCTGAGTTACTGCGGTTGTCAAAATTCCCGAAAACCGCGGAATCGCTGTCGCAAACCGGGTGGTCTAAAGCCGCCTTCAGTTTCTTCATAGCGGACTTACGGAAAAAACCCGAAATGGCGGACGATTTGAACTCATGTCGCTACTTAAGTAACGTAGCTTCATCCAGGGCTTTAAGTTTTTTCTGTTATGCACGTGCTTCGTGATGCCAGTCTCTTTTAAGAAAGTTTTCAGTTACTAGTACAATTAAAATGAATAAATTAGTTTACTAGTACCTTACAGTTATAATCCTCACTAATAGCATAAGTTTAACACTTTAAGAGAACACTTTGAAAAGCGACATTGAAAATCACTGACAACCAACCGATAATCACGCAAAACGATCCTCCGGTCCAACCCTCTCTGCTTCCCCTCCTCCAGCCCACTTCATTACCCCCTCCATTATGGTAATGGGATGGCCCGGCGTAATGAAGGCCTAATTAATGTGCCACTTTTGGAAGCCTAGGTGCCGCCGCCGGACCGAAATTAAGTTGGTGACGCTGCTTGTGCAAACAGTGTCATGGCCGCGAGGGATGATGTCTCTGGAAGAGATGAATGTCTTCGATGTGGAAGGTTTTTTTATATAACGAATGAACATGGGAATATTGTAGTTATTGGAGTGTTACTATATGTAAAGTTTGTGGAGAAGTTATAGGAATTTTAGGATTTTTATATGATTTAACATTATCTCTAAACACTTGAAAGTTTTTGATTATATGCAAAGCCAAGTACAACTTAAAAAACAAGGACACACTCTTAAAACGACAGTCTCAAAAATGAGTGAAAATTACTCATATCTGAGTATGTCACGCACTCAAACAGGCTCCGATCCCAATTGACTCAAATTTGAATACGCATGTACTCATTTTTGAAAATGTGCCATATACTCAAAAATAAAGCATCATGTTCTCATTTTTTAATTTGTCCATGACATTCTTATAAAGAGAGTGAGTGCAATGTGTTATATACAGTTATGATGATCACATAGCCACGTTACTTTGCCGCGGGAAGCACACCAGTGAGTTGAGTGCGACGTCACAAAGTTGTTACACGTTATCCACCAACTTAATGTTACTTTCGATACATTGCAAATGTTTCAATTTTCAAATATAAACTAAAAATAAGCATAATTTGAGTGGTGACTATTAAATTGTTTGAAACTGAATATATCTGGTGTTTCAAAATTGAAAGCATTGGGTCGTCATATTTGAACCAAAAAGTTTCGTACAAAAAGGAGAACATCGATTTACTCAAATTTGAAACTGTCATTTCTCTCAGTGCAAGACTACACGAAGGAGAACAAAATGGTTCCGTAAAAAATGTGAAATTCAACCTGAAAAGTTTATACTTGATACTTCTATACACTCCAAAGTTCCAAAAAGTCTAAGTAGACTGATAAAGAATAGCAATTTAATAAAAGCGTCAATTTAATTGCAAATTGGAGTAAACTGTTCTCTTTCAAAGTAGCTCTATTTTAAAGTATAGTTTGGAATAATTAATAGAGCTAATTTATGTTAAATTTTATTTTGATAAAGTAATAAGGATCTTGCTTGTCTTTAAGATTTCGGCATTCTTTGTAGAAAAAATTGGGTAATATATCCAATGCAAAATCTTATATTGTTATATGAGTTTACAAAAGGGTTTCTTAAGAGCGGTATTAAATATTTAAAAGTTATTTTTCTCAATTTAACAGGAAGATCCAAAGTAACCAAACTCATAAAAGGATGTTCATCCAACTACTTCACTTGTAATTATTATTACATGAAAAAGAAAGAATACAAATAGAAATTACCTCGAATCATGAATCTCTTCTTCCTTTCCAAGAAACCTTCCTTCCTAAAAGAGCCTACACTTTTCATTTAGCTTATATGTTGCTACAAAAGAAATCAAAATGTGCATTGCATAGGTAAAAAAACAATTATACAATAATTTTATAATTTTTCACAAGATGTTACATCCCAGAGATTAATTTTTAATCTTCAATAATTGCTTTAATTGACACTTCCTTTACAAAGAAAATGAATACAGGTTACCTAGTTATTATGATGTATAATTAGATATTTGATAAAAAGAATTAATTATATGTTCGATTATTTTAATACTAACGTTAATTGTAAGTTGCAGTTTAAACCTACTTTTTCTTCATAGTAAATTTTTTTATCTATCATTTTATCTTTGTGCTATTAAAATTAATAGCATGTTAATATTTTTAAATACCCATGTTTTTATGCTTTTTAAGGATCCGATATTTCAGTATGATAATAGTGTACTGAAATTTTACCAAATACTTGTAATGTACTACAGTATTTCAACTCCAAAACTGCAATTTAGTGCCCGGAGATTAAGTCAGAGTAATAAACCTATCTAGATATGAATTTAATAGTACACCTTTAAACTTAACTCTTATTTTCATAACCGATTCCTTTGGGTTTTTTCTAGCAAACATCATAAGGTGAAGAAGTAGAACATATCAAATGTCTTTAAATATATTACTTTCAACAACTAATCACAAGTAATTTTGATAACATCTATATCCCAACTACTTATAGATCCGATGACCCCGCATTAAAGGACATTTCGTAAGTACATATATTTTCACTCCAATCATCTCAACTCAACCTCAAACAATCACATCACTTTCGACTCCTCAAACATTTGACAAGAGCAATTAACCTCAACACAAAACATCTCTCCTCCACTGTTATTAATAACAGCAAACCCTCAAGTTTACAAATCGCCCTACCAACCAGCCCGTCACAACTTATTACAATAATTACTTAATTACTCTTCATCACTATGACGACTTTTCCTCAAGTTCTTTGCATACAAAGGCGGAGCTGACTTTCCCCAGAAAATCACATACATGAGACATTTCAGGGAACTTTAGCTGGTGGTTACACCATTTGGACGTGATGGCATACAGCCGGAGGTTCAAGACACTAATGGTCTGCTCGCACTGTGGAGACACCAGTGGCTGAAGCCATTAAGATCCTTTTTATACGAAGGGGTGAAAGAAGGAGACTTAAGGGAAGATGCTCTTGACTACTCCTGCAGAGGAGAAAAAGGGGACATCCTTTCTACTTCCAATTAGAAATGTTAAGTTCCCTCATTTTTTGAGAGGCGGGAAAAACCCGGGATTTTTGGGAATAAACCGGGAATTTTAGGGGAATATTGGGAATTTTGAACGTTAACAAACACAACGATATTTCACCATCAGTTTTCATTTTCTAGGTACTCTTTTGAGGAGTTTAAGACAATTTTTGTTATAAATTCACTGAAAGGCCATTTGCAATTGAAATACTTATAAATAATGAAGTAATTTAGCAAATTTGTTGAAAAGAACATCAAAATGAACATCTAATTCCCCTGTCTAAATACAATTTTTTCTTTGCAAGTCGAAAAGAGTAATCAAGGATGATACCTTTTACCACCAAAAGCTTAAGAAGAATCAAAATTCTACACTTCACTCTAAAATCTTGAAAACGAAAGTACTTTCATATTTGAAAATATTGGAATAAGGAACTTGCATGTGTCAGATTTTCATAAACATTCAAGTGTTCCGTATGGTTTTTTGTATGGTAAAATGAAATATCTAGTCAATTTTTCAAAAAAATATACAAGTAATTAAATATTTTAATTTAAAAGTCGAGAAAAAAACACGAGACTGAAAACGCGAAGTGTGTTTGCATGCACAGTGACGTAGAATCCATCAAGCCAAATTGCAATCAAAATTGAATTTCTATGTTTTAGTTGATGATTTCTTTTTTCAGAAGTGTCCGATATGAGTGTTTTAAAAAATATTTACCATCTAGACACTTCTGGTGACGGTCAGAAATCCAAGGCATACATTTTAGGCGAAGTCCATGGTTAGTGACGTCACTGTGCACGCAATTAAGCGTTTTCAGGTGCTTCGAAAAAAACGATGTTTGATAATTTTTTTTGCAATCGAAAAATTTCTTAATCGGCCTCAAATTTTGTGTAGTGGCTTATTTTTGCGTGAAGAATAGATTAAAAAATTTAAAAAAATCATGCAAGTTCCTTATTGGAATAAAAATCTGGAGTTGAGTTGTTCTATTCTGAAAATTTCTGGGGAATATTCAAAATTCCCATCCCAAATAACCGGGTTTATTCCCTGGATAAACCCGTTTTTTTCCAGCCTTTACAATTTACATCTCTACTTCCAAGCGCATCTAGTGCATCACCTCTCAAGTACCCTTCTTTCTCCCATCTGTATGAAAAGGATCTTAATGTCTTCAGCGACTGGAGTCACCCCAGTGTGTGCAAACACTAAAGATACATCTCGATAACTTGTCACGGCCCTCTTTCGTTGGTTTACGAGGACGACATTAAAAACCCTTCTCTTCTTGTTCGATCGATGTTCTTTTTTTGATCTGAAGACCGTGTCTTGAAGAGAGCGGCTCATAATCTTGTCCATCAACGGCTTTATTATCAGATGCGGACCCGTGGCCAGGAATTTAAATGGCCGATCCCTGGCGATGCTGATTAAGCGGGAATAGTTTAATCGATATTTACTGCCGAATCGGTGATTGAAATGCGTTTTAAAAGGAGCTCGGCTGATGAGGCCGCGCGTATCCGGGTAGCCATCGAAGGCCTGTTGCCATTCTGGGAAAGGTTAATGAAGCGCAGATATTGTTTCATCACTCTTTGAAAGAGATCTAATTTGTTGATTGTTGTTTAATTACCGGTAAGATATAGGTGTTGGACAGTTGATGTAAAGTTGGATGTTATTTACTGATTGCGTTGGGTGTTACTTTGAATAATAGATATGTTGTTAATAAGAATAAATCTTCGGTACATTATTATGTAATGAACAACATTCAGTAATGGGATTTTTTTTTCATTTTGAGAACATAACGAAACTTATTAGTGGTGTTGCTGGGGGATTGATTTTCTGGAAACGTGAAAAATTGCTGTCCACGGCTCACAAATCCATAAAATGCCATAAAATTAATTTTTATTTCCAATATTCTGATTCCAAATAGCCTTATGATAAGTATTGCACATAGGTATTAAAATTTTGCAAAGCAATAATAAATGATTAAAAAGCTTGAAAGTTAGAAATTTCATCATTTTGGCTTGTCCCACTACTGACATATGCTCAAATAAAAGGATTTTTAGTATCCAAAAAGCATATTTTTCCAGATTTTTTTTACTTAAGATTAATAATCACATCTTAAAGTCTATGTATATGAAGATGATTATAATAATTTGAACTTTTAAATTACCTTTTAGAAATGAAACATGTTTGTCCCAACAAACTGCGTTATTTTCAGTTCCCCCAAACTCAGAACTGGCTTTAACCTATTCTAAAAGAAAAAGTGTCCTAAATCATGGAGAGTCCGTCCCCCTCTTATATGCGCCTCTTATGTTAGGTGCCATTGGTAAATTGGCGCCATCTTTTATGATTGAAGATTGGAAAACACATTCAGAAAATTTTAGGTCTTAAATAAAAAAGTTAAAAATAAAGTTTTTCTAAACAATGTTCCTATATAATTATTAAGGGGACGCGTCCCCCCGGGAACGACGCCCGTAGTTAGAGGTATCATTATTTTATGGTGAATGTCAAATTTTTTGGCCTAAATAAGAAAAAAATAAAAAAATGGCTAAATAATTACCATTAAAATATCATTCTCCTGGCATTCATATCTCAAAAACCAAATGAATATATCATTGAGATTCGGATATGTTAGATGTAACGCGATTTTATGGTTAATGAAAAATTTTCAGATCTTAATCTAAAAAAATAAAGAAATGGCGAGTACTATAAAACATCTTTTTTCTGGTGCAACAATCTCCTGGTATCCATATCTCCTAAACAAAACGGCGAACATTATTTAAATTCAGATATGTTTGAAGTATTATGATCTTATGATTAATGTGAAATTATTAGGCCTAAATACAAAGAAATAAAGAAATAGCGAATTTTTTCTTTTCTACGGTATCCTTCTCAATCTAGCAGCCGGCGCGCGGGCACTCTTACTCGGCGTACCAAAAAAGCATATATCACAGTAAATCACCGGAAAATTCAGATGGAAATTTTTTACTCATTAAAATTTTTTTTAACTTTACTGCCGCTTATTTTATATTAACTAGGATGTGGTTATCTAACATTTTAAAAAATTGAGAAGTTTTGAAAGAAATTTAATTTTTAAAAATGTTAGTTATCATTTTTTCACTATTCTAGAAAATCACCCTGCTATGCTTAGCATTTCAATATGCAAATTGATTTTTAAACTTTTTCCCTTCAAAAATTTATTTAATAGTTATAAAATGTTTTTATTTATTTTAAAATTTCTGGTGTTTGAAAGTAAGAAACATCTAAAAATATTAAAGAAGTTTAATAATGAAGGAATTTAATAAATATTTAGAAAATAGAACTTAATGTCCAGATTATTACTAGCACTCCAATTTTTTACAGTATGCATCAAGCATATTATCTTAAAGAACTTCAGATGTAGTAGAAGTAATCATGCGTATGAGATACATATACAGGGTGTTTCAAAATTGCGTTGCACGGCTTTTATTCGGAACCAGCACCTCCTAGGGTCATGGAAGTAAGGTCTAGCCCTAGGTAAGTGACCCTGGAGAATCCATTGAGATGACTTACAGCGCCCCTAGCGGCGAAATTAAAAAGTTAAAAAAATTAATTTAAAAACTAAAGGAGATAGAGCAAAATCCTCAGTGAGAGTATTGTTGCCAACGCCAAGAAGAACTCATTGAAAAAAATTTGATCAAAATATCTTGAATATTCGCGGAGATATTAGCATGTGAAAATAGCACTTTTTCGGGGGTCAAAAAGGAAAAAGTTCGCATATTTGCAAATATTTTTGATTTTTTGATAAAATTTTGTGTTCTTTCAACTAAAAAAACACAAAACTACACAATAACACTGAAATATTTGCAAATATGCGAACTTTTTCCTTTTTGACCCCCGAAAAAGTGCTATATTCAAATGCTAATATCTCCGCGAATATTCAAGATATTTTGATCAAATTTTTTTCAATGAGTTCTTCTTGACGTTGGCAACAATACTCTCATTGAGGTTTTTGCTCTATCTCCCTTAGTTTTTAAATTAATTTTTTTAACTTTTTCATTTCGCCGCTAGGGGCGCTGTAAGTCATCTCAATGGATTCTCCAGGGTCACTTACCTAGGGGTAGACCTTACTTCCATGACCCTAGGAGGCGTTGGTTTCGAATAAAAGCCGTGCAACGCAATTTTGAAACACCCTGTATGAGAGTCTATGCGGCGTATAATGTACGGGTACATTCCAAAACGTGTAGTGATGAACAGGATACGTATGATCTTTTGGAAATTTGAGTGTTAAATGAAATTAAAACAGGTATATTTTTAACATAAACTACTTTCTTACTAAAAATTATGCATTTTCCTAATAACCATCAAAAGTATAAGTAGGTGGAGAGGGAGAGCACGAAAAGCGAAGGTGGGGTAACCCTCAGGCCCCCTAATAACCAAGGCAGGTGTCAGATCGTCACGCTCATTTCGGTACTCGTCTCCGCCATGATCACGCATGTTTACACGAGAGATGCCAAGGGACGTCTAATTCACAAACTTGCCGACTGGGGTGTTCTGATCAGCACCCGATAGAAGACTCAGATATGAAACATAGATACGTTTTGTGAGAGAAACTAGGGGTGTTAGGAGAATAGATGATATCTGAGAAGTGTGAAACTGTAGTTTATGCAGGGTGTTTCAAAAGTACAAGTTCGTAAAGTGTAAGTTTTTAAAATTTTGTGATTAAATTTTGTTTTTAACTAAAACAAAACATAAAACTACATAATACAACAGTAAAATTTGCAAATTTACGAACTATTTCTTTTTTTGATGCCTGAAAAATGCTATTTTCGCATGCTAATATCTCCGTGAATATTCGCGATATTTTCATGAAATTTTTTCAGTGAGTTATATTCATAACGATGGCAATGATACTCTTTCTGAGGTTTTTGCTGTATCTCCTTTAGTTTTTTACATAATTAATTTCTTAACTCTTTTATTTCTTCTCTTTAAGAGCATACCTCAAGCTTTAAAAATCAAGAGAACATACCTCAAACTTTAAGAATTTTTTGCAAAACGAACTAAAAATGTCTTCGTTTCCTGATCAATTTAAAACATACTTTAATATTTCCACCATCATTACATACATAAAATTACAAAAAATAACCTACTTTGACCGTTGACCTATGAAAATAGATTGACCCAGGAAACATAGATCTCATTCTAGTTAGCAGACATTCAATATTTATAAAAAAAAGCGAAAGTTTGTTGGCACGTCTTTCGTGACCACCCGCTGCGTGATTTATCCTCACTCCCTCTCTCCCATTCATTCACTCCCTTCTGACCGTGAAGTAAAAGGTTACGAGAAAAGAAAAACTTTACTACAAATACTATTTCATTCATGACTTTAGGGTTACGTTTTTCATTCATGAAAATGGTTTTTGTTGAATCGTGAAGAGAAGGAGCTAAAGAGTTGTAAGGATTCATTGGAAGGATTAATTCATTGATTCTGGGGAAGATTTTGTTATGAGTATTTTGACGCAACCTTCATTAGTATATACTCTTATTACAGTTATTGCTGTATTATTCTTCAATAATTGCACTGGAAATGTTGCTAAAAAAGAGACAGAAAATGTGTTTTTATAGTGTTTTCGATCTAAGTTTTAGAACACATTCAGATTCTAAACATATTCATTCTAAACATAGGACACTATTTTAGAACATACTCTGGATAGCTATGTTTTTCAAACATATGTAGAACACTATCACAACTCAATAAAGTTTTTAAGTTATTCAACTGACCACAAACTAGTCTTGTTAACTTGAGGACAAAAAGTGTTCTTAAATATGTTCTGAGCTTTTCCAGCGTAATTTCATTAAAGAATAATCAATTACATGTGCCATATTAGGGTGGTCCTAAGTATAATGGTAAAAAATTTTTTTCGGAATTTTTCAAGTCGCACCCCCTAAATTTTTTCCTTATGGGGTAGTAAATAACTGGTAAAAATTTTATCCGAATCGGTTAATATTAACACGTGCCGCAAAAGGGATGAAAATCTGAAAAAACATCAAAATTCTCAAAACTTTGAAAAATTATTAAATTTATTTAAAATATATAATTCAATATATTTCTATACTTTTTTTAACATACAGTGCTTAAAAATGAAAGATATTGGCTTTTATAGCCTTTGAAAGTTTTTAAAGGTATTGTATTTTCTCCTCATTATGCGTTAAAATATCGTTATATTCTTCAAAAAGCTTGATTTCCCTTTCTGCAGCATTATTTAACACAGATAAGTTACTGACGACTTTAAACCCTTCCTGATAACCTCCAATAATCTTCACACGTTTTAAAGGATCCCTAGAGATAAATTTTGAAGAAAACTTAAAAACCTTTGAAAACAGTTTGCGGTTAATTTTGACACAAAATTGGCTTGATTTTTCTTAGAGTCCTTCCAGTTCTACAAAACTAATTTGCAACCACCCTTACACACGGGTAGATTCTTTCCCTCTAAACTATTTGTAAATTGCTCTGTGGGGACAGACTCATCAAAAAAGGCTAAGGCAACTGTCTCCTCCAAGAAACCATATCCATGACTAATAATTTTTTCTTTGATGCTGCCTTAGATTATATTTTCATTAATTCCTCTGTAGAAAAAAAGGTCCCTCATGAATTTCAATTCTTGAAATGTGGCTTTGTGATCCATTTGCACATCAAACCAGGCCTTTATGTATAGCTTAACAATAATACTCATACCTTGTACGTATTATTGGATTATCCGAATTAACCCTCATTTCTAAATATAAATATCTTTAAGCAATAAATTACTTAAGACATCCACCTAGAATGATGGATAGCACCAGGTTGTTTAAATTTAATCATTTTAGCTTCATAATAGTCTAAAAGTGCTATTGTCAACCATAGAAACTTTTGGTAGTCATCTCTCGATTGGTGTTAGAGCTTTGTTTTAGCCAACTTGTGAATTTCTTCTTCGTCTCTTCCATCAATGGTGTTTCTTACAACTTCATTTTTAATACCTGATGGGTACTTTGATTTATAGATAACATCCCAAGATTTTCAAAACGTTTAAATAAAAATGTAGGTCCATGGGATGCAGTAACACAAGCTCCAAAGGCCGCTTTTAACACTAATTTAAGAACATTAAACTGTATTATATGAGCTTAGGCTTATAAAATTCAGTGTAAATTTCAAATCAAACCTTTAACTATGATGAATTACATTTAAAATCTAATTTTCATTGTTTTGAACATTATATTAATATTTTGTTTTATGTCCCAACCTTCATTGGAAAATCCTCCACTTTACCTTAAATCCTCCATTGGAATCCACATATAATAATGAATTTCACCCTAAAATATGTGCAATAATCATAGTGTAGGAGGTTTTCAAGTTTATCATAAAATACATGAAGATACTGACTTTGATGTGATCTTTTGAGAACGCCCGCGCAGCGTCCACTGTTGCGGCGGAAAGTGCGCATCGAGCCGGCATACTTCCCTCAGTGTTACGGAGTCCCGCGCATCTACCGTACTCTAACTTCAATCGCGTTGCGGCACGTGTTAATATTAAAATATTTAAAAAATATTTGGTATACATTCATTTCATACCTTAAGTAAAAAAGTTGGGGGGTGCGACCGAAGAAATTCCGAGTTTGAAAAATTAGGACCACCCTAGTGCCATATAGACAAATATCTATCATGTAAAACATAGTTTTTCGGTTAAATATCGTTAAAGTCCCACTAAATACTGACAAGCTCTTTTGAACGCCATATATTCAAATACAGACAAATTTTTATGATTTATATTGATAAACTGAACAGTTACTGATATAACCAAACATTTTAATCTATGAGTTTGAAATTATTTAGCAATATTTCTACTTTTTCGTGCCCAAAAGAGCATGGCGGTAACTATAAATTGAGCCAGTTTTCGAAACAAACGATACATAAAGATCTATTGTTTGTTATCAGACAATGAGATATGTATTTAGGAGAACAAATATTACACATCGAATAAAACTGCTGTAGTAAGGAAATTTATAAAATTCTAGTTAAAAGGAAAAAAAATAATTTTTTTGAAAAATTCCATTCAGGAATTAAGTCTTTAACTTACACAATCCTTTTACACACAAATTTCGGTGTAAAAAAATCTTTAACTTTTAAAATAAGATAAGCATTAGGTAGTACACACATGAGTAAACTCTTTACAGGGATATAGAATATTAATATCTCTACAGTGCAATTTAGAGATAGCGATCTCCATAGAACTCCCCATCCATAAATACCAACTACAAACAAAAAATCCCGTCTAAAAACAATGGAAAAACCCCTGACCTACATTTCCCAAAGTAAAAGTGGCCCCCTCCTCTGCTAAGTCCCATAAAAAATAGACCCCCGGATTATTTAGAACACCGAGAGAGACTGCCTCCCGTCCCGCGGGACTTTAATATATAAAGTGGGAATAAATAAACCCCCGAAAGACACAGCGAAGGACAAAGCCAACAAGGCAATAACCGTCACGGGAATCGCCGCGGATGTCGCGAAGTAGGAATGAGATCACAGCGGTCTGTCGCGACAAATGGTGACGTTATAGGTGTCAACTGTCCGAATGTGCGGGCGGTCTGCCAGGAATTGGATGTCTGGGCCACTTGTGGGGCCGACTTTAGTGGTGAGGGTGAGATAGTAGCTCTGAAGTTGACGTTTGTGGGACGTGACCTTGTCCAAGTGTTTTTGCCACGCGTCTCCAAGTGCTTTTTCCCCCTTGGTAATGAGAAAGAGAAGTCATTGATTTTTTTTTAAAAAATACAGTGGTTGGGGGGGAATTGGAATAAAAGAAAGAAGTCTGAAGAAACTTGGTGAAATCTCGAGTGTTTTGAGGTACAGCTAAAACCAGGACCAACTAAACCAGATGAATAAGGGCAGATAAGTTCAAAATTGTAAATAATAAAAATCTTCCTGACGTCAAGACTAATGGATCGTTCCAAACAACTCAACTTGACACTAAAATATTTCATACTCCAAGCCTATTACAAGTTAACAAACGCTACTCGGCAAGATTCTTAAATACTAATCACAGTATTTGAACATAGTGACGGCCCATATCAGGAGAATAGCATTCTTCCGGTAAACCAATCAGAGCTTTCACCAATACCATACAGAGTAAGATCTGTAAATATGTGAGGTACTCGTATTTTGAAGATTTCACTTTGAAGTTGAGATGTTAGAAAAAAAGCGACTTTGGGAGTTTCGAACTTCTGTGGACTTTTTTCGTTTAGTTGACCATCCAAAAACGCGGTCTGGCCCTTGGAAAAAGATAAGCAGATCTATTCCATTACTTCCATGAATATTTTCCCATTGGTTCAATAGTTATTGCTTGTAGCTTCTATTCCAAATGAATTGTTTGATTTAAGATATCATTTTCAAACAAAGAACTGATCTTCTAACCATTTCTTTTCTTAGACCTACGTCCAAAACAATTAAGAATCAAGGCGCTCAACGTGAGGCTTTTGTTGAATCTGGAACTTCATCAACAAAACATTCATCGTTCTATACCCAACAGCAACGTTTCCTGAACTGACACTACGTAGAAGGAGAAAGTGGGTAAACACAAAGCCTGTTGGGGTGCTAGGAGGCGTTTCGGTACGCAAATCGTGATAAAAAGACACTATATATTAGGGTGGGTCATTTTCCTATGGCGAAAAAAAAAATGTACAAATTCTATCGGGCACAGCGAGAAAAGGGTGCCAAATGGTCTCAAACTAACATGTGTAAAATATTATTCCATTATAATAACTCTTTTTGCCTCCGGATTGGCCTCAAATAGAACAAAAATATGTAATTTTTATATTTTTTTAAAATTATATAAAAAAAAAATTTTTGTCGATAACTTTTTAAAGCTCACAAATAAGGGTCTTTAAAAGCAATTTTAATCGCATTGGTCACATTTATGCAATTTTAATACAAAAACAACTGACAAAGTGGCAATGCTATCTATCATATTAACAATAGCCGTATAAGTGGAGGCTCTTTTTTGCCAACAAACAGTGGATTGTCACATTGTCAGTGTTATACATTTTAAAAATTGGTAGTTCAGATACATTTTCCCTCAAGTTTTGTCAGTACAAAACGGTATTTTTAATTTTTGAAAGTAGAAATAGTTATATTTTTCATAAATATGCCGCGCTTTCAAATTCAGCGGACAGTTATTTCACTGGCTGGTCTTGGGATCCAAATATGATCGCAAAAATTTGTTGAAACAATTGTCGAATAGATAGTTCGTTCATTAGGCAATATATCAGTTGTGATTAGCCTCAGACATGATTTACCTATTTTTTTGCTGTAACAATAGACTGAAACCCAGGCCCATGAAATTATACTTCTTTTGAGGAAGGATTGACTTAAAATACTTCCTTAGCATTCTCTTATGCGTTCATAAAAGTTAAAATATAGCAAAATTAACTGTTTAAGATAATTACAAGTAAGTTTTGAAAAGTAATGTAGTTTTTTTAAAAATTTAGGGGATAATACTGAGCTTTGAACTGAAAACGCTGATCTACCGCTCTTCTTAAGAAAATGTTTCAAAATTTGACTCTTAAAATGTGGTTTTAATTTATTTTTGGACATTAGGGCCTCATATGGGGAACTCTTGGGATGGACTATTCCTAATATGCCAAGAAATTTCAAGGAAAACCCCAGCTTGTAAACTATTATCCAAATGTTTTCCTTGGGGTTAAAACCTATAGCCCCGAAAAGGTACCACCTTCTTACATATCCATTTTTATTAAACATTTAGTGTTTTTAAGATCCTACTCAACCGAAAATAAGAGTTTCGCACATTTTTATGATCCCAGCAAGACATTATTGATGCCAGTTCTAACCATTGAGATATTTCAAAGTATGTTGTATTACAACTCAAGTATTTCAACTCTGGTTTCTTTTATAATTATTTTATAGCCTTCGATGATGATTTTTATACCCTTATGCACATTTACATTCATAACGGATTTGTGAAATCGAGGTAAAAGCTTGATTTTCATATGTCCATTTTTACATGAAATTACTATATTAATCGAAACTTTGAGGCCAATCCGGAGGCAAAAAGAGTTATTATAATCGAATAATATTTTACACATGTCAGTTTGAGACCATTTGGCACCCTTTTCTCGCTGTGCCCCTTGGAAAATGTGAGAAAATTTTTTTTGACCCACCCTACTATATATACATGGGTTTAACGAAATAATCATATTTTAAAATTGAAGTTCTTCATTTCACTCGAAATTCAGACACCGCGATGGGAACTACTTTGTTAGTGACGTTGTAGGGTCAACTAACGTTGCTGTCTAGTATAAAAATGGCATTGGACTCCGGAAAACTAACCGACACAAGGGTAACTCTCAAGTCACACAAGGGTTACCAAGTCCACGGACGAGGTTCTCTACACACACACAGTGCATGCCCTCATCTCCCCTTCACCCCCATCAGAAAGGAAGAGGGCCAAGAAGATAAGCATCAACCCTTAACAGACAGACTCGTCTAGGAGTATTTAAAAGTTCATTACAACAAGCTTACTCACTTTCCCCTCTCAATTCACAAAAGGATCCCCCCTCATTTCTCCAAATAAATACTATTATACCCGAACCTTGAATGGCATCATGAGAAAAATTTAATCCGTCCAAGTTTACAACCTTGGGTGTCCCCGTCAAAAGGACAGGATGCTTTTTCCTCGCAGACTCTTCTTCCCCCACACAACGCATCTTTTCCCACAAACGAGGGGAAAGAGCAACTTTCACTTCCACTTCCAAGTCCATTTCAGACGATTCTCCGAATTCGAAGGATTAAGCCCTCCTTAATCCGTTCTGTCTGAATGGGGGATGCCCCTTTAAAAACTCGTTTGCTTATTCTCGGGAGCTCAATGCAAGAACATCTTCGATTGTGCCACAATGGGGAATGATAAGGAAATCAAAAGGAATCTGGAGCGAGAGAGCTCCCCGAGATGCATCTGCTTCGGATGGGTTCGAACTGCGAAAAAGAACGTTCCAAATTTTTTTTTCTTTCTGTGACTCGGAAGAAATACAAAATGAGTGTTGTCTGTCAGTTATGGAAACATTGAGTGTGTAGAATGTTTCCTGTTGAAAGAGGTACAAGGTTATACCAGCAGGATGATGCTGTCACAATAAAAGATAACATTTTCCTTTCCCTTGGAAATGTTGCACTATTTGTATGAATGTTTGGCATCGATATTTAAATATTTGACAGTAAAGAACTCACGAAACATTTTGCTCAAGGGTTCTTCAAATTCAAGACAGTTTTAATAACTAAAAAGACTCACATAAAAATATTAAATAAATCAGCTATCCTTTTAGTTAAAAAATACATTTACGGCAACAAGAGTTAATGATGCAAAATTTATCAGTTCAAGATATGCTTATTCCCACTAAATTAAAATTAGTCATAGTTTTTTCTGAAATTTTAGCTTTGAAAACTCAAAACAATTATGTTAACATTCCTTGATTGGAGAGTTTATATAAGGCTATACGTTTCTATACACTGCAGGCTATATTGCGCCAGTAAAACAATTTCCACTGTCCGAAAAATACACCTCAATTTGAAGATTCGCTTTTGTTTCCTTGTTTATTATATCAGACATAAGTAATAATTTGAATTGCAATTTCAAGTAGATCGTTATGATTTTAAGTAATTATGTTTTTAAAGTTCTGTAAGTTGCATTTTCAGTAAATGATTGAAAATCGTAGATGTTTTTTGCCATTCACACATGGAAGTATCAATTAATTGAATTTATATGAATATAACTAATTTTACTGTTAATAATATTTGTGGTACCAATGAAAATTAATTATTACCATAAACTTCTCTCAAATACATGTTATTTCCTACAAGTTTGAAGTTAATCAAAGCCAATAAAAATTTGTTTTATTAATTATTATCAGTCTTGATATTTTCCAAATTATTTTTTTTAAAGAATCGAGCAAAAAAGTAACTTCTTTCCTAAACTGAACAACTCTCCCACTTAATCCAAAAACTTTCATCATCCAAGAAATCTATTTTCCCGGACACCCACTTAGAAGACCCTCACAAGTAGAACATTAAAAGTACAGATTACTTCATCAACCCCCTTTGGTTTCAAAGCAACCACACGGTTAACCGCAAAAGTTGAGAAATACAACTGTTTTCAAACAAAAGATCCCAAGCCTTCACCATAAATCAAAATAAGCTTATAACACTATTTACCCATCCCGACATCAAAAACTTACAGACCTCCCAAGAAAAAACCACACACCTATCCAAAGGATTAAACCCCCAAAAAGGGAAAGGGTTTCATTGTTCTACAAGACCCCACCAGACGATAACACCCTTTAAAATATCTAAGAGAAAGGATTACAAGACGGACATAGGGCCCCCACCAAAAGGTTACACCCTAAATACCATTCCTCCTTAATCCTCATAAAGAACAGCAGTTTTAAGGATATTTCTCCATTTTCTGAGCTTAGTCAATCAGTGGGGTCCGGTGTTGGGGAGTCGGTTGTGGTCAATCCATTATTATTGAAAGTGAATGTTCTTGGAGCTAATGAATATTTTCCTTTGTCAGGAGAGTGCGCAAATGAGCGATTGCTGGAGAGGGATCGGCTCTGGCTAATGGAATTCTTAGCCCTGATTGATGCGAGGGACAGGAGGGTTTTAGGGGTGAGACGGTTTGGGATTCCTTTGTTGTGGTGTTTTGGATGAGGTTGAGAATAAAGGCATTTGTGTGAAATCAAGCACATTGTAACAATTTCTTTTTTCAAGTAACGGAAATTAAGCGGCACAACTGTTGCTGAAGATTTTTTGTACTTTGAAGCAATATCTGTTTCTTCTTTTTCCGTCAAAGAAATTTGACGGAAATGCCATTTGAAGCTATTTGAAGAAACTTCAGAGGTTAATTTAGCTCCATCTTTCTAATGAACATTTTAAGAAATTTTTGGGATATTTTCCCTAGTATATTTTTTTCGTTTTTTATAGGGATCATGTGGTAATGCAGAAATCATTCCTAAATTATAATATGCTTAACAAATGTATGGATTTTAAAATCACCCAACAAAACAAGTATAGAATGTTTTTAAAAATTTGAAAAAGAAAGCTATAACTCAACCTGTGTCTGTGTAAAGCCAGGCTTATCAGCTAGTACTATATATAACTCAGTTTATAGTTTATAGACAAGACCCTCTACAGGTATATAGAGGGTCTTGTTATAGATCGGAGTGGCACTGTGTGAGACCACGAGCATGCATATTACGCCCACTAGACAATGGGAAAATGTCTATCGTTTTAGTATCACAAAACATTTAAACTTGCATTAGTGGTTACTTATTAAATCTGAATTCTTTTGTGGAAAAATCTCCACAGAAAAATCATGTTTTCTATAGTCACAGGAAAACTTTTGTCAAAATATAACTGTAAATTTAAGGTAAAAATACGAATTTTTTTTGCAACATGCCTGGTATTTTGACAAAGATATAAACAAATAAGATTAAAATTTAAATTTTAAAATTTGGATTTTTTAAACTTTTAATGGTCAACCCGACTGAGGACTTCTTCAGGGGTCACCCCCAGCCGAGCTGACCGAGGCCTTTTCTGTTGCAGATGAACCGAAGTTCAAAAACTGCAGTGACCCGAAGACCCCAAAAAAACTAAACTACATCAAAAAGAACTAGAAACAAATAAGACCACCACAAAATACAGTCTACTCAGCAGCTCGGAGATATTTATTTCGCATGTATTTCTTATTTACATCTAATTTTGACTTTTAGGTACTTTGTTTGTGCAAATAAGTTTGAATAATATTAATGAAATGATAGTGACCTGGTATATTTTGAGATAGTTTGAGTCGAGATTTTGCATTTGATTAAATTTGAAACATCTAAAATTGCGCTAATTTGTTAAATCTATTTTTTTTTCTGAATGTTTGCAACAAAAATGAACGTGCACAGTTATTTCAAACGAGAATCTTATTCATTGCTGTGTAAAAAGATCAAGCTAAAAAGGGAATCGTAAAGCTGCTGCTACTGCTACGGTCATTCCATCATAAAACTTTTCCTAAATTGGAACATCTTCTCTAGCATTCTGAATCACATAAAATTCTGGTTCTGAAATTTTTATCACTTGTAACTATTGAGGGTTTCAAGTGAGTCAAGTCAAAAATACCGAATATATTATTTTTACTTTCAGAACTTATCAATATTAATCATAGTATTTAACGCCAATAAAAATATAAATAAGTGGTCTAACAAAAATAAATAAACCATATATGTTGTTTCAACATACTGTTACGTCGCATAATAATCGATAACCGATATTATAAGCTCCCTAGAATTTCTTTAATTGTATATTAAAAAGAAAAGGAATTCGTAAAATTTTCTCGAACTATAAAACATTGAAGCCTCTTAGGAGAGACCTTGAAAATAACAAACACAGGAAGGAAGAGACGTGAAAAAATTCTCAATAAAAGAGGCAGTGTCTAAAATTTCGGGAACCTCTGATGAATTTTGGAGCAAAAAAGAAATTGCAAGATTTTAAAGGAAGCATTACGGGCATTTCATTGAAAGCAAAAAACAGCAATCGATATTTAACTTGAAAAATGGTTGCTTCAAATTAATGAACTTGACTGTTGAAACAATAGAAAAGATGAAAAATATTCAAATTAAACTCCAAAAACAGACAGTTTCCTCAAAAAATCGATATTTAATGATGAAAAGCCATCAGGAATTTCACGAAAAGACCGGTTCGAAATAATTTTTCAAAATTGAAATCCCACAAGGGGGCATTGTGAGCCCGAAGGGGTCCGAAGAAAAGGGCCCCCTTCCTCCCATGAATATAGAAACCGTTCATCACACGGGCCGTCCAAGGTGAAATGTAAAACAGGTGAAGAGAGTGAGAGACAGCCAAGGGAAGAGATACCCGACACCTGGGTCGAATTCCGAACAAAGTTTCCGGAGAAAGTATAGGTGATTAGCGGAGGTTCCGGAAGGCGGAATGTCATCAATTTTCCAGCCCTGATGCTTTTTCACCTCTTTCGAGTAATGGTGTGTGAAATTTCGTCTGGTTGTGGCCATTGAAGGACTTGTCGTTTTTCTGTATAGTGAGTGATGGTTCTCTTAAGGGTTAAGTGCGTGTGTGTGTGAAATTGTTGTTGAAGAGGTGGAAAATCGTGGCTTGTGCTGGGGTATTGTCATTCAAATGGGGTGGAGAGGTCGGGTGAATGAGGCTTTGAAGTGGTGTCGTTGTTGTAATGTCCTTAAAGTGGGTTGAAAAGTTTTAAATTTGTGTTGGGTTAGAAGCAGAATTTAACTTGGTGAAGTAATTTTGCTGCCCGGTTTTTTATTAAATAGTTCATTGGAAACTAAGACTACTGATTATTCTTCATATCCTGCATTTGTATGGGGGATAGGAGAAGTAGTAATTGACCTTAGAATGAGACACTTTTAATTGATTTGAGTTGGTCGACTTGATTTGTATTTGTAAGTTAGAAAATCAATTTGCAATTGCTTTTGATTAGATGCTGCTGAAAGTTTTCCATTTTTTTAATAGGAGCTATTACATTTTATGTAACCAAATAAAAAAGCAATCTTATTTACACTTCAAACCTTATTTGAAGAACAATTAACAGAAAAAATAATGTGTAAAAGAATTTGTTTCAGGAAGAAACAAAATGTAACCTAAATTTCAATAACCAATACTATATTTTACGCATTTTAGAAGTTATAAAGATTATAGTTTTCTTAACAAATATGTAAAAAACATAGGAAATCTTAATATCGTATCTACAAAAATGACTATCAATCGCAAATAATGGTCTAGAATAGAAGAACGACTTGCTTAAAACCAGTTCAATAATTTTGTGGTGAAACAATTTGCATGCACCACAATTTATGTTCTCTGGTTCACAAACTTAAATACCAAATTGAGGGTTTAAAACATTATATAGAAGTAAACTAATACGTTTACAAATCCTAAAAACATCTACAAAATTTCTGTAAACGAATTGGTGCAGCTAATACACCAAAGAAATACTCGAACCATTCATGCATGATGGAACAAGCTTTACTCATCAGACTAATTAAAAAAATAATACTACTCATTAATGATATTGCCAGCCAAACGAGGAAAAAATCCCCACTGAGCCCTCAAAAACTACCTACACTTTGTCATCCATTAAGCAACAGCAGAACATACCCCTGAAGAAGAATCGAACAGCAAAAAGAACAATGGCTACTGACTGCTGAATTCCAACCGAAGGTCAAGCGGCCTTTAGTCCACCTTTCCCACATCAGAGGGTCATTCATTTGTCCAAAAAGGGCGGGTTTAGGGTTAATGGCGGAACCTTTAATGAATACCCAGTAATTAATTCCTAAATAATGAACAGACGAAAGGTACACTAAGGAGCCGCTAAAGAGCGTATTTGTCCTGGACGCCGGGGAGGCATAACCCTAATCAATTACCCAGCCATGGAACGTGATGGGTGAATTAAAATGGTTGGAGGGGTGGGGAGAGAATCTTTTTTTTAATGGGAAATCGGGTGATTCGAAGAAGTTGGGCTGTGGGGCACCGGGGATGGTTGGTTCTGAGTGGTTTTTCGGTGGCAATTTCACGGAGGATTTGGAAAGTAGCTCGTTAGTGTGGGCTTGTGTGGTTTTTCTTGTGAATTTTTCGATTTTTTAGTAGGTTGATGAGAGTCGTTTAAGGGTGTTTTAGGGAGGGTTTGGTAATTTATGTGAATGTTACGTAATGTATGGTTTTTACTTATGGGTTGGGAATTTTTAGGTTGATTAAAATGGACTTTCACCTGATTGGTAATTTTAAAAAGATCTATACGATTTTTTTGCTTGTCTGTCTGATTTTTGTGGATTTTTTTTCTCGGATAAGAATGTTCCTTATAAAAAAATTATAATTTTATTAAATTTGTAATTGATAATTTCTACACAAGATTGTTCTCTAGTTTTTTACAGTGCTGTCCTTTAAAAAAACCCACTTTTTGCATTTTTCTCCATAAAAAGCTTAATAAAAAAAGATAACTAAATCGAACGAAATACTACCGTAACGGCTCATCCTCCCTTAAATTTTAGTGCTTATTCCAACTCTCCTCAACAAATTGGCAGTCAATCAAGTTAGAATTAAAAAAACCACTTGCTCCTAAAAAAAACCATGTCCTCTAAAAAAACCCATGCTTGAAAATACTCAAAAATTAAGAAAAAAATATATTGAAAAGTATTTTTTTTTCGATAGAAAAGGGTATAGTTAAGATAATTAAAACCACATTTATTACAAATTATTTCTAAACTTAAAGCTGTGATAAGTTTTTCTCCTTAAGAGTTCGTCTACATAAACACAACGATGATGACTTTTACTGTTGTATTTTTATTTTCAGATTTTAAAACCACCTTTTACGTGTAAAAACTTTGCACAGTTTATTTAAAAAATAAACTACCTATGATAACTTCCATTTATATTTTATTTTAACACCCAACCCTTACCTATCCTCAATAATCCAGTTCCAAGTGAAATTCTAGAGAAGTGCTATCTTTGCATGGAAATAGGTGTTTTTTCGGTATCAGTGTGTTTTTTTTAAATACTGTAAACAAATATCTGAATCGCAGAAACAAGCATCAAAATTTCAAAATTGGTAGCATATCATGGGTAATTTTAAATATTTTTCATAAATTTTTTATTTATTTCACCATTTATACAAAAGAAAACAATGGTTTTTTTAGCTCCCATACGGGTTTTTTACCCCTCATTTCAAAGACTACAGTATGGACTCTAATTAGCGGACTGAGCTAAAATTTTAATATTTTATTATCAGAGTAGGGGGATAACATAAAAACACTTGAAAATTATTTAGTCTTATAACATACAGTTTTACAACATCAAAATCTATAAATCTAAAGCACATTTTTTACTGAAAATCAACATTACCTACTAAATTAAAAAAGTAAATAAATAAACAGTTCTTTGACTTGTTTTTACATTCCTGCCACTCTAAATGACATAAAAAGACATGGTATACAAGAGAGAGAGAGAAGTTAAACTTATTTGAATTATATAATTAAAAAATATATATGTGTTGTTTTAAGGTTACATTTTGGTGTGGTTTTTTTAAAGGACAGCACTGTATATTAACATTATATTATTTAGTAATTTTTTGATATTTTCAAAATTGTTTAAGCTTTTTCAATTTAAAAAATACAAGAATATTAATATAAATTATAAGTAAATTGATAAGTTCTACATAAGATTGTTATCTAGTTTGTAATTTTACAGTAAATTATTGAATAAATTGAATGTTTTGAAATGTTTTGAATTATCTAAAACTAATTTAACAATGCAAAACATCAGTATTAAAATTTGAAATAATTGATATAATTTGATATAATTATCTAAAACTTCCGACATTTAGCACTATGATTTTCTTTTCTAATAGTTTTTTATAAATAATGAAAGAAATATAAAAGTTTTCGTTGGATTTGTTTCTGAGTTAAGAAATTGTGTTTTGATTGCAAGGGTGTTGTTTTCTTTGGAATATCCCCAAATCCCTCCCTGGATTAAAAGAGAACCCCAGAGATGACATTTTATAGAGATAATAAACCTTGGAAAACTGATATTTTAAATTTTTTTATTTAAAATTCTTGATATTTTAAAATAGTTCCAGCTCTAAAGAAATAGTTTTAGTGGTTTCAACATCCTGATACTTTTAATTCTCTTAAAAGCATTTTTTAGTATAATGAGTAACAAATAGTATAAAAACCTGAATAACTTAAAATGAAAAATCCCTTTTACACGTTTTTTAAGTAAGTAATTTAGTAAAACACACATTTGGCTACTATATGTTGCAAACAGTGATAATTTTAACGCATTTCACTCATTGAAAATCAGTAATACGCTTTTAAAAACTTGCCATGCGTATTCTCACGCTTTGAATTTTCAACAAAGGTTTTGCTAAAATTCATGGCGCCCCTCTGAAATCGAAAAATAATATTTTTTCTACTCAAAATTGTAACATTTAAGAACTATTCCATTTTGAATTTTCAATGTAAAATATAGTTTTATTTATAATGTTTAATATTTTCTACTAACACTTAACAGATGCTATTATTGACACCAAAATAGCATCCCTATTTTTTTTTCATTTTGTCCATTAAAAAAGAAAGCGTTTTTGTAAAAAAAAAACTTGTCTGTATATGCAGTTAGTTTATGCTATTTCAGTATTTTACTCCTCATAAATGAATTTCACGCCTCCTAAAAAAGTCAAGGAGTATTTTTACTCCTCCGAAAAAATCCTAAGAATAACACTAGTTGCAAAGTATGCACACAATCAGTTTCACACCGGATTTTTCTTTCAAAATATAAGGCTAAAAAGGTTCACATAATTTCCATACACAATAATGAAATAGAAGCACAGACTAATATCAAATGACCGATTTTCAATTAATTACTATAAATTCCGATTTTCTTGACTCTTTATGAATGATTTCCCCACCACTACGACTTATCTCTAATGCAGTGTTATACAGATTTTAAACGAATAGGAACATCAGATAGATAGGCACTAACAAATGACCGCACAGGTAGCTAAGGATCCCAAACGGCCGATCGCCCCCTAGACTCTCAGAGGGGACTTTTTCGGAAACGATAAAGAATTGTACCTGCTGCAGACGGCAAATTGAATCTCGGGAGGGGGTGGCCTATCTACAGAATCGATCACGTGGGGCCGTTGTCTTTATTCCATTCAGAAGGGCGGTGGACAAATGACTTCATTATGGATCCAGACACCCGGATTTCCAGGGGATTTGTCAGCGGGCATGTCTCGATTCGGGGTGTTCTGAACATTTCGCGAACTTCGAACATTTCGCGTGGGATTAAATGAAGGGAGTTGTTTTTAATTATGTGTTAATTCGAAATATTTATTATTGCAGTGAAAGTTCATTAAAAAATATTCGGGGTGTTTGGTTTGGCAATGTCTTTTGCTTCTCATACAGAACATGATAGGAGTGTAATCGTACTAATTCATTGTTATTAGGATATTATACTTTAACATAATAAAATATTCCAAACAACATAAAAAAATTCTTTTTACTAAATGAACTGCACAAAATTTTTCGGAAAGTTTATAGTTTCGTCTCCGTGTTACATCAGAAGTTAAAAATCAATTAATAAATTCAATACATAAGCTATATCAAAATTTAAAATTTACAAAAACATGCTATACAATAAAGTGTTTTGTGAAAAGATTTACTATAGGATGTATGTAAATAACATTTCTCAAATTTTTAGATGCGAGTCCAAAGAATGCTTCCTAAAGCATTTTAAAGCCTAAAAATGAAGTATATAACATGATTTAAAATAAAGTTTTAAGAAAGTAAGTTTTTTTAAAGAATATAAATTTTTTTAGAAAATTTAGCTTCTATATAAATTATATGTTTATAATTGTTTTAATAGTCCTCATTGATTTTGTTTTTCTTTATTTATTTAAACTAGACTCTAAAATTACTGAGTGAAATATGTTAAATTACTTAAAAGATTTCCTTATTTTTTTGTATCGTTCACCTTGACTTTGAAAATATAATACACTAAAGAATAATGCAAATATAGATGAAAAATGCATTCAAATTTTTAGGCTCAAGCATAAACAGAATAATGTACCCAGAGTTTAAAATACATTTTACTATAGCTAATAATAAATTTTAGAGAATGATAGATAAATAATGATATTCTAAAGTATTTCTTATAAGTGTATTTTTAATTTGTATTCTTAT
Organism: Tetragnatha versicolor; assembly: GCA_024610705.1. Classification (NCBI taxonomy): domain Eukaryota; kingdom Metazoa; phylum Arthropoda; class Arachnida; order Araneae; family Tetragnathidae; genus Tetragnatha; species Tetragnatha versicolor. The sequence continues at coordinate 10,913,642 of JANDEH010000011.1, read as the reverse complement.
AATCTAAGTTTCTGCTGAGTATAGAATTTGAAATATCCCATCACCGAACACTGGTTTACGCAACTATTTAATTGGGAAATTCCATTATTAAAATAAAAACTTTTCCATACTTGTTAAAACCATAAATACTCCAGAAAATAATACAAAGAAATGCTCCAATTAATTCATGTTTTCTGAAGTTGAAGGGAGACGCGTGTTATTAACTGTTTGAATAATAGTTCTTAAGTTATCAAACATTGTGTTAATTGCTTCGGTTTAAAAACGGGTTTCAAGACAGAGATCTGTGATTAAAAAGCTTTTGAAAATGTTACTTAACTATAAAGAAACAAGATTATAATGTATATTTAAATGAAAATAAATTTATAGACATCCCGATGTCTTTCACTGCCTCTTAAAAGTTTAATGTAACAATTTAAACGTAAAGTTCACTGATTTATTATATTCACAATACAGTACGAATAAACTTATTTTACAACATTTCTCTATCCAAATAGAACCTCATATATCTCTCTCAAATGATTCGCTTTCACTTACCTGCAAACCCAAAAACATTATCGACACCACAAAATTTATGAAGACAGATTTCCTACGTTTTTCACTCACTTTTTTACTCACCCTAGTAAAAAACCCCACCCTGAAAGCTCCCATTTTTTCAAATCATCCCCATCTCACATGCATCAAGGGATGGGTTAGTCCCAAGACATTTTCATAACCAAAATATAGACTCCAGCACAGACCATAACATCATATTTAACACCGGAAACGAGATGGGCGTGCCGAGCGGAAACAGATCCTTAAATCACGTCTTCCCCCTCTCCTTTGTTGCCACCAATCGGACATAAATCCCGAAGAAATTTCGGTAGCGATATATAGAGATTTTAAAAACCGGCGACTTTCCCCGTCTCCTACCATGTAATCTTCGTCTTATTATATGCTAATGTGCTGCAGATAGAGCCGTAGCGCATCGTGATTTATGGTCTTAGGCTGTATCAATTTTTTGGGTTTAATTTCCAATATCCGCGGAAGGGACGAGACCGCTTTCTTTTTCTCACTGCTAAGATTGGGGTTAAGTGATTCAGGTTTTTGTGTCCAGTAGGTGGGAAACTGGAGAGCGAGGTTTTTCGAGAGGGAGATGATTATTATGGGGGGTGTCTGGGGGTCTTCTTTTCCAATGTTGGGGTTTTCCTTTTCGAAAATTGCGTGTTTTCATGCACTACTTGCTCCGCGGAACCAGGTTGGATGAACCGCGAGTTATTATCTTTTGTTGGGTGAGGCTGTTTTTGGGGATGTTCGGAAGCGTAAAATGATCTGAATCGAAAGTAAATTCGGAGTTTTTCGGGTCCATAAATATTATTTTGAATGCTAGGTATTGTCGAGACGGGTTTTCTATCGACCTTGACAGCTGTTGGATGTTATAGGTAAGTATAATAGAATGAGAAGTGTAACAAACAACTACACGTGTGCCTTACTTAAAGTAAGTATAACCTTGGACTGTAAAATTTCCCCTTCAACAATGATAGTTTTTCATAAAGACAGTTTTAAAACGATATTTTTCCTGGAAATAATGCAATATTAAAAATTCAATTGAAGACTGGGGTAATAAAAATCAATTTATAAGGAAATATAAATGCCCTTAATATGATATCAACAATCAATATAAGGTCTTTTAAATAATGACTTAAAACAATATTTAAGAAGATTTAGCAATTTAAAGGTTTCCGAAAATCCAATTATATTAATGAGTTCAAAATATAAAATGCACACTTAAATATGAAAGTTTAAAATGATAAAAATAGTTTGTTTGAAACAAGTCATATTGTACTATCGAGACCGTCCTATAAATGATATTTTCTTCTACTCTAGTTTTACTATTTAAATCAAGGAATTAGAGCTGTCCAATAAAATCTGCTTCATATACTCCGGTTCCCCAATAAGTTTCTTTAATTTAAAAAACTATAATGGTACTTTAGAATGTTCTTTATAATGCTGATTTTATCTATTAAAAAGTAAAGTTATTCAAAATTCTAAATCATTATCCTATCATATTTATAATGCTTATTTGATCTATTAAAAAGTAAAGTTATTCAAAATTTTAGCTAAATCATTATCCAAATGATAAAAGAAGTATTGATATTCTTAATTGTTATTTTAACTTTGCATCGATGAAATCTTGGTGTTGCTAAATGACTATGAATAACGTTTTATGATGTTATACACACGTTTTATATGCGCATTAACATTTTTTAAAAACGCAAGAATAAGGAAGTTAAGACTCAACAATAATAGAACTAAATCCTTCGAAAATCCTACCCTTTTAAAGTGTTGGAACTTAAAACCACCATTCTTTAGTAAACATTATTTGAACATTATTCATGAAATGGCTGCTCCTTATTTAATGAAAGTGAGATTGTAGGAAAAATACTCTCCACACCCCTTTAAAAAATTTTATAGAATCATTTTTATAATCTTAATACCTTTGTACAAGAAATTTAACATATAATGATACACCTAATATGTAGACAATTGAGAGCTTAAAAATCATTAATATCGTTGAAATGTTTATTGATTTTTATTTATAAGTATTCAGTTATTCATGCTAAAAGAACACACAGTTTTTTAATAAATTATCACATCCTTAGATCGTTGAAACAAAATCGATGCTATAAATATTGAAATAACTTAGATTTCATTTTGAATATTTTAAGTGAAATGGTAATTAGCTAGGATAATTAATTATCTCTCTATTCTAAAAAAAGTTTTTGGTGAACGGTTTCCAGGGAAAGGCTTTTTAATTACTGATCCGTATAACACATATTTGGTATCAAACTGTCCGGATTCTTTTGAGGATGTACAAAGTGCCTTTAGAATTTCTAAAAAAATCTCAATTTTAAAATATTTCCATTTTTTTAGATTACGGATAAGGTTGCAGTTATAAAGCAAGAAACTATGAATTTCAAAAAAATTGAAAACATATTTCACTGGTTTTTAATATTCAAATAAATTAAATAATCATCTTTCTATTTATAACACGAATTTAAAAAATATATTTTGGGTTATTTTTAACAATATTTATATTTTTGTTGTTTAAACGGTTTTAATTATATTTAAAACTTATGTATAAATAATTTATCTTTTATTTTTTAAATAACAAATTAATAATTTTACATTTATCTTTGTCGTTGTGGCAACCTAATCATTACCATATTTACAACAAAATATAAACTCGCTTTCGGAAATTTTGAACTTTTGCATTTATTTTTTACAATTATTATTATTTTTATATTCTTTTGCAAGTATGTTTTTTAAGGTAGTAAAATGTGACACCTTATTTCATAATGCCAAAACGCAAACAACTAGATAACACGGGGGACTGTTTTAAAAATTAAGATAAAAATCGAAAATGTTTGAAGTCTAAACATTCGTGTCATTGCTATGAAACTGACACAACTTCGACGTTTGTTTGTTCTCATGAAGATAAAATTCTAAATTTTCGTGATGTTTACGGTAATTACTACATTTTTCACAGCCAATCGAAGAAAATAGTTACAAATTTTAAGAACGTTAAATTTATTCCTGAGATGTTTCAGTGCTTCTTAATGGATCTGTGAAAAAACATTACCTTGGGGAAATGGTAAAGGAATGTTACATTGCTCTGTTGTTAATTTTCTTGGAATTATAAGGCGACCCGCCAATTAATGTTACCATAAAGGAACTGTTAAATTTCCGCTACTGAATGTATATCCACCATTTTCGAAAGAATACCCCGGAGAAGTACTAACCCTGTTTTAAGAATGTTTTATAAAGTGAGTAAGTGCAGTGAGCAGGGTTTTGTGAGGAATTGCGAAGCGGTTCAAACGTGTCTGCGTCAGCAGTTAACGGGGGTTGGCGAGCGATAGCGAGCAGGGGGCGGTAGCTCCCTAGTTTGTAAAAAAGAGCTTTCTGCTAAAAATTATAAATAAACAATTTCCAGTTTATAATTTTCAAAGATAATAGATATAATCAGTCAGAAATTTTTAGTGCTTTGAAGTGTAAAAAGTTCACAAATATAAAATAGTTTGTGTTAAAAAATGATAAAAATTGGTTTTAAACTGTGTTAATAAAATCTCAATTTCTCTTAGAATTGCTTTAAATAAACTTTTAAAGTCTACTATCGTAAATGTAACTTTGCTTCCTATTTTTACACTTTAATAAATTATACTTATGTGTAAAACGAATGTATTTAATATCACAAAGAAATGTTTGTTTTAAAATTATTTAAGTTTATATGGAATTTTCAAATTTTTCCTCAAATCAACCTCTCCATTGAAATAAAATTCAATCTTCACCTCTTGGATAAAGATATTCTTTACCCCTAGAAACAATTTTACATCATATATGAGAATTACTAAAAATTTAAAGCTTATATTTGCATTAGAAAACGCAAAACATTTTAAATCTTTTGAAAATTTCATTATCGGGGTTATAAATTTTTGATAATTACTATGTTTTTGATGTATTAAACAGTAAAAAAGTTTTCAAATGTATACAAATTAATAAAAATAAACTGCATAGAAGATCTAATTTATTTTTTAAATTAGTTTTCTTTGTATATTTTGGATTTATTATGAACTTTTTTAAAATTACTTATATTTGAAATCCTTGTAACTTTATAATGCTGAATATAATTTAAAGTTTTACAAAATATTTTATTCAAAAACCATACTGCTTTATATGATATGAGAAATAGTGAAAATCTAATCCACACACAAAGATACATTATAATGTCATTCTTAATGTCATTTTAAAGATAAAACAAAGCTTTGAATAATAAATGAACTAACCCATTTTTATAAGAAAAAACTTTAAACATAACAAAACTCATAATTTGAAACAGGGATATTTAAACCAATTGAAAGAAACTTAACAGACTGATTTCAAAAGAACTGAATAAAATGTATAGTATTTAAAATCCATAATTAAATATTAACAAGTTCTCTCATAGAAATTAACTTTTATAAAAAGAATAAATTAGTAAAATAATACTCTCAGAAAGAAAGAAAAAATTAATGTGAACATTATAACAGTAATATTAAGACTTTAATAAAAATACTTTTAATGGTTTCTCCTTGAGGGAACAGAAAATTTCTGATATTGTTTTTATGAATATTTTACAGAATGTTTCCCTAGCATTTTCAACCAATTTAATTACTCATGCTTTCAATAAAGAAATTTTTCAAATTCAAGAATCTAATATGAGGATAAGCAGCTTCTTTGTGACATTGAATAGTGAAAAAATTCAAAGCATGTAATACACAAATAATAAAAATACACTCTTTTCAGTGCATTAATTTCCACTCTGTGCATTCTTAGCACTGAGGAAGGGGATCGAGGAATCCTTGAAAAATCTGTATGCTTAATTTTTATTCAAACTAATTGGTACATTGATCAAATATGTTGTATTTTCGTAGTTCTTCAATATTTAACGTAGTATGAACCTCTTTTACTTTAAACTATTTGTAATTTAAAAAAAAAACTTACTAGGTAGTCATGGAAAAGGAAAGCACTCTTAAGGAAAACCTTTTTAAAGGCCATATTCACCACTAACCTTACTTCTAATTGGTAGTTTGAAAAGGGAAACAAATTTTAAGCCAATCAGAGAGCCGTTTTCACCACTAACCTACCTTGGAATCAAGCTATTTCCACAAAAAAAACTTGTTTCCCTTTTCCAACTACCAACTAAAAGTTATTATTCCAGGTTAACCTTAGGTTAGGTTAGTGGTGAATATGGCCGAGAGTGGTAGAAGAAGCTTGATTCCAGGTTAACCTCAGGTCAAGCAAGTGGTGAATATTGCCCTTAAAAGCACCGAGAATTAAGAACAGCTGGCTTCTAACACAGCCACAAAATATCAAAACCCCCGAAATTTTATGAGTTTGGACACACTGACTCTTTCTTACAAAAGCCATCAAGGAACCTCACGCCCATTCCCGCCATCAACAAACCCCAGACAAACACACGACCCGCGCAGACGACTTTCATTCAGATCCCTCCCCCGAACCTCTTCCGGAACGAAACGGGGAACACCCCCTAAATCAAAAACCCCCAGACCACGGAAGGGGTTAAGGGCCCGAAATAGCCCAGAAACAGTTGGACCGTCGCTAAATGTCCCTTCATGCCCACTTCAGTACTTTCCCTAGCGAAAGGGTTGTTCAGAAAAAAAATACAAATAGAATCCATCACAAGGAGCTCTCTCGACAGATGTGACCACTGGCCACTTCTCGGTGACAAAGGGGGTCTCGGTCAACGACACCCCATATGGCAGATGACGAGGTGCTTGAACCGTACGGGGGGTCACCTGTCCAGTTATGTTTTGGAAGAAAGTGTAAAGGGAAAAGAAAGTTGTAGGAGACGTTGAACTTTCCATTGATGTTCCTGATGTATCGGTTTCGTATCCAGCTGGGATTCGGGGGCCTTTTCAACAAGGTGGTCGCTTTGTGGTCAGGGAAAGTCCGTGCGCGCGACTTTCTCGTGTTTTCCTGGCGCACGAGTGTTTTGATGAATGAATGAGAAGTGTGTGTGCGTGCACGCGCCTGGTCGTGCGTGCTGTGTGGAGAGCAGCTGAAGTGGAGTTGACACGGATCCCTCCCTCCGTGGGGGCAGATTTTCATCTTCTGGAAGATATAACGGGAAGATTTTAAAGAAGGATTCAAATACAGTAGAACCCCGATTATCCGCGAGCGGATGATCCGCGGTGCGGATTATCCGCGAGGGCCCCGAACCAAATTTTTTAACGATGAGAGCAAATTTTAGATGAGATTTGACATTTTAGATGTAGAGCAAAGGTTTCTGCTGTACTGTACATATTTTAAAAGTTTTACATATCATGTTTTTTGTACAATAAAACATAGTTTTTATACTGAAATATTTTTTTTCTTGTTTTGACCTCATTTTTAGTCTTTTTTCGGGTTATCCGCGATTTTCGCTATCCGCGGTACCCTTGCCACCCAATTGCGCGGATAATCGGGGCTCTACTGTAGAGATGATTTTTTTTCCATAAAGCACGTAGTGAGATTAACAGTCATATTCCCAGCCATCAGCGTCGGTGTTGAGTCATTGGCCAAAGAAGTTTTCCACTATTTTCCACTATTTTTAGTATAACACTATTTTCCAGACCGCTGTTTGATTGCGTTCTTGGCACACAATGTCTAAAATTAATTTACATTTTTATCCATTTGTTCAACAAACAGTTTCTGAATTAATAAAAAGTCTCACTGCTTCACAGTTTATATTTGATGGAATGAATCCCAATAACAAATATTTCTTCAACATTAATCATCCTCTCCTCATAATCTCTGCTCATAAATATTTAACATGCAAACAGATATACTAAGTACAGTATTACACAGTAATAGGTTTCTTATTTACTAATCTTCTTACAAATATACAGACAATTTTTGGGTGCATTTGGTCTAACGTACTCAAGAACATCCCCTCTCCTAATGCTTTGCATAAAACGACAATCCATTTCCCAGCTAACAGACCAAATCCCAAAAACACTCATCACAAACTCACCCATAAAAACCGTTCAAACGCCATTAGAACAAGGATGTCATTTAGCAGAAAAAAGCACAATTTGTGACACATCTTCGTCCAAACCTTCAACAAAAAAAAACTTCAAAGGTCACCAGGAAATCGCTCTCCATTACTAACACACAACCTGTTTACTTCGACACATGCATAATAATCACAACACTCCTATATGTAAGCCGTAAATAACGGAACCTAAGCATTACTACGGCACTCGGTGGAAATTACGCTCCTAAGTCAACAAAAACCTGCGCATTCGGCAATTTGAATTGGGACGAAACAAAAGGCATATTATCTCCCCTTCGCTAATGTCAAATCGATCTGCATATACAGCGTTACACGAGCAGTTTCCGCCGTCTATTATTAGGACGACCGCGTAATGCGACGGTAAACATCGAGTAAGTGGCTGGGATGGGCACACGACAATGCGTCTTTGAGATCGTCTTCGAGAGTTCTTGATGCGAAATGTGTGTGGGGAGGACCGAGGTTGATTTCGGAGGGGTGTTCAGGGACTGCCTCCGTGACCCCTAGAGGAGTCGCGAGATTTCCTTCCTAAGCTGTGTTGGGAGTTCGTTGAAGCTGGTGCATTGCACGTAATATCATGTGCAAAAGAAATTGATTTCAAACTCATGAAAGAATCTGGCATGTGATATTCTATGATATCAGGAATACAGTGTTTCAGTGTGTACTGATTCATTGCCTTTTTGATGCATAAGTAACAAATCCAGCCCAGTAGGACACTTTTTTTAAACAAGATTTGGCACATGCGTGAGTCTATAGTCTATAAACAAATTTTCTCTCTCTAAGATTAATAATAATAATCTTTATTTACAAAAATGTAAGAAATTCAAACTAATACAGAAAACATTTGATGCGCCAAGGAGAAATTTAAAAAAAATATCGCCATTTAATATAGTCTACACTATCATCTTTTGATTGCTTTTGTTGAAAATTTATACAACTAAATAATTATTTTAATGCATAACAATCTTAAAAAGCAGCGTTTAAATAAGAATTGTTCCATTAATATTAACATTAGAATAGAAAATACTAAACTTAATAAAAACGTTTAAATATATTTTAATTGGTATGTAAATAAAAAATTAACATGATAAAAACAACAGGAATCAAAATAATTCTAGTTTTAAAGATAGTTATACAGTCCAACCGCAAAGAGAAAAACTTCGACAGAAAAACAAAACTTTGAAAAGAAGTTCAAATCTGAATGAGAGTTACACACTAGGGTGGGTCAAAAAAATTTTTTTCACATTTTCCCAGGGGCACAGCGACAAAAGGGTGCCAAATGGTCTCAAACTGACATGTGTAAAATATTATTTGATTATAATAACACTTTTTGCCTCCGGATTGGCCACGAAGTTTTGATTAATATAGTAATTTCATGTAAAAATGGACAAATGAAAATCAAGCTTTTACCTCGATTTCACGAATCCGTTATGAATGTAAATGTGCACAATGGTATAAAAATCATCATCGAAGACTATAAAATAATTTTAAATGAAACCAGAGTTGAAATACTTGAGTTGTAATACAACATATTTTGAAATATCTCAATGGTTAGAACTGGCAATGAAAAATTTCTTGCTGGAATCATAAATATGTGCGAAACTCTTATTGCCTGTTGAGTAGGATGTTAAAAACACTAAATTTTTAATAAAAATGGATATGTCAGAAGGTGGGTACCTTTTTGGGGATATAGGTTTCAACCCCAAGGAAAAAAGTTTAAAAGTTGGGGGTTTCCTTGAAATTTCATTGGCATATTAGGAATAGCCCATCCCAAGTGTCCCCATATGTGTCCCTAATGTCCAAAAATAAATTAAAACCACATTTTAAGAGTAAAATTTTGAAGCATTTTCTTAAGATCAGCGTTTTCAGTTCAAACCTCAGTATTATCCCCTAAGTTTTTAAATAAGCTACATTACTTTTCAAAACTTACTTGTAATTAACTTAAACAGTTAAATTTGCTATATTTTAACATTTATGAAAGCATAAGGGAATGCTAAGGAGCTATTTTGAGTCAATCCTTCCCCCAAAGAAGTATAATTTCACGGGCCTGGGGGTTTCAGTCTATTGTGATAGCAAAAAAAATTGGTAAATCATATAAAATCCTGAAAAATTTAACTATCTATTCGACAATTGTTTAAACAAATTTTTGCGATCATATTTGGATCCCAAGACCAGCCAGTGAAATTTGAGTCCGCTGAATTTTGAAAGCGCGGCATATTTATGAAAAATATAACTATTTCTACTTTTAAAAATTAAAAATACCGTTTTGTACAGACCAAACTTGAGGGAAAATGTATCTGAACTACCAATATTTAAAATATGTACCACTGACAATCCACTGTTTGTTTGCAAAAAAGAGCCTCCTATTCTACGGCTATTGCTAATGTAATAGCATATTACATTGCCACTTTGGCAGTTGTTTTTGTATTAAAATTGCATAAATGTGACTAATGTGATTAAAATTGCTTTATAAGACCCTTATTTGTGAGCTTTAAAAAGTTATCGACAAAAAAAATTAATTAATATAATTTTTTAAAAATATGAAAAATTACATATTTTTGTTCAATTTGAGGCCAATCCGGAGGCAAAAAGAGTTATTAATATGGAATAATATTTTACACATGTTAGTTTGAGATCATTTGGCACCCTTTTCTTGCTGTGCCCGATAGAATTTGTAAAAATTTTTTTTCGCCATAGGAAAATGACCCACCCTATTACACACAGAAATTGGCACAACAACGTTTTTTCAGCGTTTATGATTATGAATTATCATCACCCCACAAAATTTAGGGAAACTCGTGTCTATTGTGATACATTAAAATTTTTTCTGGTGGCGGGCGGTAGGACTTGTATAAAATTATAAAAATACTCATCAAAATTAATTTTCATTTATGAATATAGCAGTGGTCCCCAACCTTTTTACCACCACGGACCGGTCAACGTTTGATATTTTTACCGCGGCCCGATGGGAGGCGTTGATTGTTTACATTCTAGGTTATTTTGATTTATTAATTTTAATTTCATTGTATTTAAACCAGGCGCGGATCCAGCACGGCCCCAAGGGGGTGCACTTTTCCAGACAAGATCCCCTTGTGGTACCATTATTAGTATGGGGGTCCTCCCCCAGAAAAAAATTTAAATTTGACGTTTAAAGTAGGGTTTTAACTCATTTTTAGAAACATTTTGAGTCCAAGGGGGGCAATTTTCAACACTATTACCTTTATTTTTTGACCCAAAGTGTCAAAATTTTGGGGATTACCTAAAAATAAACACTGAATACCCCATTTTGATACTAATGGGGGTATGGGGATCCTACCCCAGAAAAATTTTTGAAATTAGACCTGTAAAAGTTGGGTTTTTACTCATTTTGAGAACCTTTTTGGGTCTCCAAGGGGGGGGAGCACTTTCCAGAGTGCCACCCCCTGGATCCGCCACTGATTTAAACATGCTTTCAAAATAAAATACAGTTACACCAAAAAAATAAATAAAAAGTGATTTATAATTAATATCAGTCATTAATTTGGAGTATAAACCAAGGAATTTAAATTCATTTTCAATAAAATGGTTGTCCCGCGGCCCGGTACCATTTGGTCCATGGACCGGAACCGGTCCGCGGACCGGGGGTTGAAGACCACTGGAATATAGGACTAATTTATTTTGTTTACTTTACCACACACGGAAGAATTTACAGTGAAAAAAGTTTATAAAAGTGAACTGAATTTAAATTTTCCTGACCCTATGTGAATCTCAAATACTGTTATTTATCTCTCTGCACCATCTTCGAAAATTAGAATTGCAACATCCACCAAAACCTACCTCCATTAGTCGTCATCATCCGCACTTTGTACCTCCACCGCCCCTTCGATCCATTGGGGGCACCGCCCACCCTGGGGGGAAGGGACTCCCAAAACAACAACAAAACTCATTTGGGAATCGCAAGGTCTCTAATGACCTTTTGCATTTGATTGCTTTCCGTTAGTGCGAGTCCGATTCCGATGTACGGGGGACTTTTCTATGGGGTGTTGAGAGATCGTCCGGAGCAAATTTTGATGCACAAAGATGCCGACTTTGGTGGGGCAGTTGTTCTTGTGATTGGAAGTCTAAAAGGCGTTTACTGTTTCTGCTTTGATGTTATTAATTTTGTCATTGGTTGTAATGAGGGGAAGAAGGAAATCTTGTTTAGATGTTTTCGCTGGGAGGACTTCAGCTTCAGAATCAGAATAGGGCAATGGTGGATGTTATTTAGTTGAATTGTGTTGTAATTTAAGAGGCCTTTCACTAGAAAAAAAATTTAAACTATCTTCGTTAAAATTTGTATTGCTTTTACGTTATTAAGGCTAATCATTAGGGGGGGGTCATTTTCCTATGGCGAAAAAAAAATTACAAATTCTATCGGGCATAGCAAGAAAAGGGTGCCAAATGGTCTCAAACTAACATGTGTAAAATATTATTCCATTATAAAAACTCTTTTTGCCTCCGGATTGGCCTCAAATAGAACAAAAATATGTAATTTTTCATATTTTTTAAATTTTATAGATTAATTTTTTTTGTCGATAACTTTTTAAAGTTCACAAATAAGGGTCTTTAAAAGCAATTTTAATCACATTAGTCACCTTCATGCATTATTAATACAAAAACAACTACCAAAGTGGCAATATAGAATGCTATCATATTAACAAGATCCGTAGAATATGAATATCTTTTTTGTCAACAAACAGTGGATTGTCAGTGGTACAGATTTTAAATATTGGTAGTTAATATACATTCTCCTTCAAGTTTGATCTGTATAAAACGGTATTTTAATTTTTTTAAATAAAAATAGTTGTATATTTCATAAATATGCCGCGTTTTCGAAATTCAGCGGACAGTTATTTCACTGGCTGGTCTTGGGATCCAAATACGATCGCAAAAACATGTTGAAACAATTGTCGAATAGATAGTTCGTTCATAGGCAATATCAGTTATGATTCGCTCAGTCATGATTTACCTAATTTTTTGCTACAGCAATAGACTGAAACCCAGGCCCATGAAATTATACTTCTTTGAGGATTGACTCAAAATAGCTTCTTAACATTCTCTTATGCCTTCATAAAAGTTAAAATATAGCAAATTTAACTGTTAAACACGGTTCCTATACCGTGCTGATGAGCCCTAACAAGGGCGAAACCGGTCCACGGTTGGAGGCGACGCTTGAGAGCTGGAGTTTTCTCACATATTCCTCTAACCAGAGGTAGTGGTGAAGCACTCTGTTTTCTTAACTGTTAAAGTTAATTAAAAGTAAGTTTTGAAAAGTAATGTAGCTTATTTAAAAACTTAGGGGATAATACTGAGCTTTATGCTGAAACGGGGATCTATCACTCTTTAGAAAATGTTTCAAAATTTGACTTTTAAAATGTTGTTTTAATTTATTTTTGGACATTAGGGAATCATATGGGGACATTTGGGATGGACTATTCTTAATATTTCAATGAAATTTCAAGGAAAACCCCAACTTAAACTATTATCCAAATGTTTTCCTTGGGGTTGAAAACCTATAACCCAAAAAAGGGACCCACATTCTGACATATCCATTTTTATTAAAAAATTAATGTTTTTACCATCCTACTCAACCCACAATAAAGGTTTCGCACATTTTTACGATTCCAGCAAGAAATTTTTGATTGCCAGTTCTAACCATTGAGATATTTCAAAATATGTTGTATTACAACTCAAGTATTTCAACTCTGGTTTTATTTATAATTATTTTATAGTCTTCAATGATGATTTTTATACCATTGTGCACATTTATATTCATGACGGATTTGTGCAATCGAGGTAAAAGCTTGATTTTCGTTCGTCCATTTTTGCATGAAATTACTATATTAATCGAAACTTTGAGGCCAATCCGGAGGCAAAAAGAGTTATTATAATTGAATAATATTTTACACAAGTTAGTTTGAGACCATTTGGCACCCTTTTCTTGCTGTGCCCCTGGGAAAATGTGAAAAAAATATTTTTGACCCACCCTACTAATCATACTATACAAAAAAGAAAAAGTTGGGAACTATCTCTGTATCTATGTTTTTAGTTTTAGACGAATAAATGAATTCGTAAAAACATTCACAGATAATACAGGTAAGCAGATATTACATATTAAAGGATTTTCAGCTGATTATGACATTCGTTCTTAAAGCAAAATTGAAATATTTTACTTTGAAAAGTTTGTAACTTGTTAAATTTAAAATGTAATAATTTTAACTTAAAAAACCAATACTGCTAAAAATTCATAATCCTGATTTAATTTCAAAATAATAACTAAGTTTAGAAACTATGTTTATTTAACCTATCTCAAATCTTTGATGTCCTAAAACTTTTCACTTGTATAATTTTGTTATGAAAGTAAAAATAATTATTTTGTGCCTAAGTGAGGGAAATATTTCACAAATCACATATATTTTTAGATAATAATTATTTTAATAAGCCACGTACTATATAACATAATTTTAAAAACAATTATTTAAATATATTAATAAAAATAAATATAATATATATTATATATTTATAAATATATAATAGATATATTCAAATATAAGTTTAAGATATAATGCCAGGAAGGAACATTATTCAGAATTTAAAAATGGGTAAAAGGCAACTTTATATCCACAAACTAAATGTAGATTCAGTGATGCACTTTAGGCATCATTTTGCCATTAAACTTTTCGCTTTAGAAAGTATCTTTTCATTATTTATATTTGTCAATACATTTTTTTATTTTGCACTTAATTTATTATTTCTTGAGTGTGTGTTTTTTGAAACTTTTTATATAGTGTGTAAATATATTAAATGTATTTTAAATTTATTTCCATTCAACATTGTGATAAAAACTTGCAAAAAGATGGTTAAGTTTTGAGTTATCTACAGATATTTGGATATCGCATTTGTACTCTTGTAAAATATCATTATTTAACTCAATTATTTACCTTATTTTCATTTATTAACAGATATTTTAAAGTTTAAGTTATTTTTAAAAGGATATTTTTAAGCTTCTAGTGGTGGCTGATAACGTTAGAATAATCCTTCATGTAAAAAGTAATATAAAATTACTCAAGTTAATAAGCATATTTATATTCAGAATTATTTCATTACTTTCTAAAATTAAAAGGAATATAATCAATAAAACGGGGTTAGAAAAGTTCACTTTTCTCATTTTATGAATCTAGGAATGGAATCTAAATCATTTTTATCAAAAATACAGTCAAACATTAAACATGAAAAAAAAATTCAGTTTAATGCAAAAAATCTCGTGTTTGCTAAGGGACGAATTCAACTTCTCCATAAAATGCAAGATGAAAACCCATCAGATAAATTAAATAAATCTTGATAGATGTTTTTTAAACAAAAGATTATTTAAAAAATTTAGTTAACGCAATCAAAAATATGCTGATTGTGATTTTATTTTTATAAATATACTTAAGTAGCTAATAAAAAAAGAAATAGTATTCTGCTATTTTTTGTTTTTACCATGAAAACTTTATTACAATATTTACTAATCGAACTATTAAATTTACTAATTTGATAATTAAATTTTCAAAATATCAGTATTTCGTGATTTTTAAATTTTGCCATACAAGTTTAGAATTTTCTTAAACCATCTATCTTAAGAACAGTAAAACGCAAAAAAATTAATTGAAGTGATCCATATTATTTAACAGTTATAACCAGTTTAATTATTTAAAGGTTACTACTACTGATTACAGTTATTCACTATTAGTTAAAAGCACTTCACTAATACTAATAACTCTTAACTATTTTATTACTTATATTTAGAATAAAGCTTTAAATATTTTGCGTGCTTTGTTTTTAACTTCTTTAAGGTAATTTTAGCACCGCATGATATCAATTTGAAACTTTTGATGTTGCAATATTATTTTAGACTTTTAAGCTTCTCTTCTAACACTGTAAAAGTTAAATACCCTTAAGAAAGTTAAGTATGTTTCGTTTAAATATGTTCGTTAAAACATAAGCTAATTAAATATATTCCGTCAATCTAATTTTACTTAATTAGTACAGTTTGATTCAGAAAACTGTTAATATGAATTTTAAAATACCTTTAAAATATGTTTACCTACTTGGCATTTTAGATTAAAGTGCAAAATGTCATGATTAATTTCAAAAAAAAATTTCCTATTCGTCATGGTAAGATAATACATTTTAAGGAAAAGCCAAGCAGTTCTTTCTACCTGAGTAGAAAGTTTTTCCTGCAACACATGAAAATATCTCCCAGTCCTTCTGATCCTGTTCGGAACACTAGCGACATCTCACGGTGATTCAACGAACGGATTTAGAATAAATATTTTGTACTAATATTTATTTGTTCCTTTAATAAAATAAAATTATGATTTGATTTTTATTTACAAAATGACAAATTTTAAAATATTTCATACGTTGCGTTTAAAATCGTAACTTATGGATAATTTCATAAAAGCTATCTATTTATTTATAAATTTGCTTACATTTAAAATTGGAGTGATTATACTCCAGGATCAAACTAACTACAGCTATATATTCAAAAAAATTCTTAAATTAGACGGTAAAAAACGAAGAAAATAAAACAGTCAGAAAACAAAAATATCAACTTTTATCCGATTCTGTCTGGCCTGCATAAAAAACTGTTCTTATCAAAACATTTTGATAATATAGATATGAATGTTTCACAACAAAAACAACTAAAAGTTGTTTAATTATTTTACTGGGAAATAAACTTGTCAAAGCAAAAAATAAAACAATTAACATTTAAAAAATTAATATATTAGTCTTACAATGAGGAAGTTGCATGATTTTTTTAAATTTTTTTAATCGATTCCTCTTGCAAAAATAAGCAACTACCCAAAATTTGATGCCGATCGAGAAATTTTTTTATTATCAAAAAAATTAACAAAAATCCCCTTTTTAAAAGCGCGCGAAAACGCCAAGAGTTTGGATGTGACGTCATCTTATACTAAACATTGTTGTAAAGCAATGGAGTTGATGGTATTATTGTTGACGTCATCTTATAGTTTAAACAATAAACGTTTTCAGTCACGTGTTTTTTTCTCGACTTTTAAAGTAAAGTATTTAATTACCTGTACATTTTTTTGAAAAACTGACTAGATATTTCATTTTACCATACAAAAAACCATACGGAACACTTGTTTGTTTTTGAAAATCTGACACATGCAACTTCCTTATTAAATCTGTGAGGTATTTATTTTTATGGAAATCTGTTGATAATGTCTTTAAAGCTGAGATCTTACACTGATATTAATGAAACTCTAATTAATCCAACATCTTAGAATGTATAAAACTTAAAGATTAAAAAACACAGGCTATTAAGTCTAAGTATAAATAATTAAAATTTATAGTAAAAGCTATATAAATAATTAAGAAGTTAGGGCAAAACACATTTCAAAGAGTAAGCAGATTTAGTTTTTCCAACAGATTTCTCTGAAAAACCAATAGAACCCTTAACTTATGATGTCTTAGTTGATGTGTATGGCATAATTATAATTTTACTTAAATTTTTGGGAGGAAACAAAACTTATTAATGCTCAGCAAAAAAAATAAATTCGAAGAAATTTAAAAAAAAGATTTATTAAATTAACCAACAGAACTTAGCTTAAAAATAATTGTTTAAGGATTCCTGAGAATACCGGAGAAGAAATAATTTCTTCTTCCCTTAAAAATGTTGAAGAAAAATGTTTTAGCTCGCCCTTTTTCTCGAATTTTCCTATTTCTTCCTTCAACCTCCTTCTGAAAACTTCATTACATTTATTATTGATATATTATCATCATTAGACTCCAATCAAATATCACGCAATGATCTCCAACATGCCTTTAACTCAAAACCACCATCCACACCGATAACAAAAAAAATTCGAAAATTCACCCTCGTCTCAAAACGCACACAACAACGACGCACCATCCAAAAATCATCTGAGTACACTTCCTGCGCCGGGTCCCCTCTCCACTGTGTATCATTGTGCCACAACACGAACATTTCGAGCAGCGCCACCCCCCTCAGAAAATCGGACACGCGAGCACATCCCCCGGGGGCGGAGCCAGTGGAAGGGGGGCCGGGAGGTTATAAAGAGCCCGACCCGGGAGCCGGTTCCACCATTCGCTCGGTAGACGAGACCGCGGGAGGCAGCATCACCGACAGACGATTTTTTATAGAACACGCCACAAGGGAGGAAAAGTCACGACTCCGGAGATCTAGCGGACGCGTTTAATAGTGACATCGGTTTCGGACTTTCTCACTTTCCTCTGAGATAGTCGTTTTCTTTCATCTCTTATTGGACTTAAAAGTGGAATGACTACAAGCCGTACGTTAGTGAGATAGTCATTTTCATCCATCGTCTCCTCACTCATCTTTTATTGGACTTTACTACAGTGGGATGACCACAAGCCTTTGACTGTGACATAATAGTCGTTTTTCACTGACTTTGCTCAACCATGACCTCCATGACGATGCTCAACAACGCCAACTGCCACCAGGAGGCCCTCTACATCCCTTCATCCACCCCCAGCCAGTCCCTCATCTACACTTCCACCCCTTCATCCCCACCATCCCTTCAAGCACCCTCTCAACAACAACAACGAATCGCTCCGAAACTGACCAGCCACCACCACCACCAACATCGCTACCTTTCCCATCACCAAGAAGATCCAGCGGACCTCCTGCGCTGCAAGAGACGGATCCAGCTGGGACAACTCCCCCCAAAAGGCCCCCAGCCGGCCACGGTGGCCAGACGCAACGAGCGCGAGCGCAACAGGGTCCGGCTGGTCAACCTGGGCTTCGCCACCCTCCGACAACACGTCCCCGCAACGGCCAAAAACAAAAAGATGAGCAAGGTGGACACGCTCAGGTCGGCCGTAGAGTACATCAAGCGGCTGAAGGAACTGTTGGGGGAGACTTCCTCGTCTGGGATGGACGAGAACGCGTATCCCGGACACAGTGGACAGTCGTCGACGGGGTCGCCCACCCCCAGCATGTGTTCGGAAGCGTCCTCGCCGTACGAAGTCATGCATGGGGAGGACGAGGAGGAGCTTATGGACTTTGCTAATTGGTTCTGAGTGACACTTTGATGGTGAGTTATCGCGTTTTACTCTAGTATTTGTATTTCTTTAACTATTTAACTAGTGATTTAGTTGAACCTATTCTCGTTTGGCCATAGTTATGTAAAAAATTGAGTGCCTGTACTTTATTAATGCCATACTTTAGATAGGAGGTGGTTAATTAGGGTTAAACGCCATAGTTAAAATTGATAGTGCCATTATGTTAATAGAGATTTCTTGGGGAGAGATGCTTTGCTTCAAAATGTTTTTCTTAAACACTGGATAACTCCTTGTGTAATTCCAGTCTTATTAATCCTGCCGAGAATTTTCATGTTGGTTTATTTATAAATATTGATAAACTTTAAAACTGATACTAAAGTTCTGTATCATTATTTACTTGAGGAAAGGTTAGATTATACAAATTATAAGAATAATGACATAGCAGCGAAGATATTGCAATTTTTTTCTCTACAATCGAAAATAGTTATTGGAAAAATTGTTTTGATGAGTATCGTAAAAGAAAAAAATTCTTATTAAACATTTAAAGAGAAAATACAAGCTATGAAATTAAGTAAAAGTTTTGTTTGATAAAATTCATAATATTTCTCTTTGACAGTTTTATCAAAATATTGCTTCAATTCCATATAATATGTTGCTCTTCCATTTTCAAAACAATATACCTCACTGGTCTAGTTGAGCTGGTTGGGATGAAAGTGGTCTAAGTCCACTGAACTTCGTTTTGTGTAATTGAAGGTTTTCTAAAAACATCTCTAAAAAAATCAGGATTGCTTATATTTTTACTTACTGGGGTGGATTTGTCTCTAGTCATGGATACAATTTTTGCTGCGGAACAACTTTTATCAAATTTCAACTGAAAGTGCTTTAAATTGACTTTAATGGACTTAGACCACTTTCATCCTAACAGATTGTCGGGTTTCGGTACGAAGATTGTTGTTGGAATGTGTTGGGATGTAGTAAATACGACTTCACGGGCGACTGGTTTGCACAAATTTGATATTATTGTTCTGTTCCATTGATTTTGATGCGTAGTTAACGAATATTTTAGGTTGCTTGACCACTGGTCAAGGTTACCCTATAAGGCTAAGAATCATTATAAAATAAATGTTCGAGTTTCAAATTAATATTTTGTAACCCCTATTGTTATTACATGCCTTTTTGGTTCTGGTTGACCATTGGTCAGTCCGGTCAACCTTTTGCTACTTCTATACTTTGGCACTGAAGAAGGTCATTTATGGGCTCAAACCAAACGCCTTGAGACGGGTAACATTTTGATCTTGACCACTGGTCAATATTACTTGACCAGTGGTCAATCTACTTCTTCTAGCCCCATATAGCTTTCCTGACCTTCTTTTTTTGTCTCTTTGTTGTTTTAGGAGTCCCTGAACTTTGGTCAATCAATCCCATTTGACCACTGGTAAATTTTTAATTTTTTGACTTTATGACTTTTTATCCTCTGGGGACTCTCTCTAGCTGCACTATAGGCATAATAGAATTTTTTCCTTGAAACACCAATTAAAAATTTAGTTTCGTTTTTATTGTTAGGTGATAAAAATGTTTTCCGAATAGAAAAAATAAAAGAAAAACCGTAAAGCTTATGAAGATTATTTTATATTTCAATGCGTTATTTATATAAATCATAGTAGTTATGTAGTGCCGGAGTTTCTACCCGAGCCGAGGCCGTATTTTGAGTATCCCTGATATTATACAAAAAAAAGATTAATTGGGAATTTCCTGAACAACATTTTAAAAAATAAATATTATTTATTTATTTCAGTACTAATTTATAAATTTAAAATTTCTATTAAAAATACAATTTTATTGAGACGGTTCAAACGTTATTATACTGCATGGTTTAATATTTACAATAAGTATCTTACTGATAAAATTCGAAAATTGTCTTCCATCATTAAGTTGTTTTTATAAATTCAACAGTTATAACATTGTAAGCATCATTGCTTATGAAGATATTGTTAAAATAAAAAAAATATTTAATTTCACAGAAGTATTGGCTAGTGCTAGTCGTCAGCTACTTGAATTAATCAGAACTCAAAAAAATCCTTATAAAATTATGTATTATGTTACCAAAAAGGTAGCTTCACTCAGGTTTTAAAATGAAAATCTAGTACCATAAACTTAAATTTAAACCTTATAAAAATTAATACATTTATCTCAAAATCAACATCAGTATCTAAAGCTACTAGTATAAGCATTAGCATAACCGACTGTAGTTATATATATAGTATAATGGATGCTAAAAAACTTACATGATGTGTCTGTAATAAGTTCGATTCGATGTTTGAATCCTCTGTATTAGCCACGGCCCAGGATGATTAAAAGACCACAACTGTCCCGCCTAATTGAATAAAGCGCGGATATGTTTTCGGATATTTTCTTACAAAAAGGGGTCAGCCAAAAATATGTAATCGATGTTTACAAAAAGATCCTTTCTCTTTAGTAAACAGAATTCAATTGCTTAGAGATCCCGCATTCCTGCAGCTGGCGTTAATGACCTTGATTTTTCTCCTCACACCGTACGGAACGGGCGAATGGACTAAGACCACTTTCATCCTGACGAAAAGTGCTGTTTCGATAAGGAGTGATTTTTTGAGTCGCTGTGTAGGGCCGAAAATTTAACATTTCGCTTAACCAACCACTGCACTAAATAAAGGACCTAAAACTCTATCCAAATCCACACTTAACTCAACTTTTGTAATTTGTGGACTTAGACCACTTTCATCCTGACCAGCTCAGTTATCACTCGACTAAAAGAAAGCATTAGCATTAAATCTTAGCCCAACATACTTTACTTAACAAATTATCAAGGCATTTATTTCTTTCCGTGTTGTATAAAAATTTATTTTCAACTGAAGACTGTAAGATAACACAATCAAATCAATGACTATAAAGCCCAGTAACACATTTTTTTCTAAAAGATTAGGTGAATATCATGTAAACCTAATATAAAATAATCGGATTTGAATCCGGTTATCTTACAAAGCATTCATAATACATCATAACCATCGATATATTCAATAAACTAAGAACAAAGCAACAAACGACTCAATTACACTTCAAATCGTGCTCATCGTTTCTCTCTCAAAATTCCCCGAAAAAATCTTCCTTAATCGTCTCAAATAATGCAACGCAAGTTAGCGGTGTCTCTTCTCTAACTTCTAGTTTTAGCATCGGCGATTATTAAGTTTCTGCGCTTAATATATAACATAGGTCGGCTTAATCGTAAAATTCAAGACCGAGGGACAATTAATGTCAGCTTAAGAAGGAAGTACTGGTCACGACACGGTCCGTTTAATGCGTGTTTTATGTTCATGATCGACTCGGGATCTTTTGGGATGTATGTTAATACGCTGCCGGGAATTATTACATGGCTAGGTGGAATTTTGGTTGAAGCTTCGTAGGTGATACGTAATGTGGGAATAAAGATGTGTATTGTGACGGAGATCAAGGTTGGAGTTGAAACAAAAACGTTCTTGTTGATAAACATTACTTGTGTTGGATTCGTGTTTGGGTTGTTTGAATTTTTTAGTCACTTTCATGCTTAAAAATGGGAATTTATGAGAAATATTGTTAACAATAGAATCATTATTACTCTTCCTTTCATTTCATTTCGTTATGTATTAAACACGAGTATTACATTTCTCGTAAAATACCGAAGTAACGAAGTCGCATCTAAAACCACGATAATTGAGCGTTTCTCTTAAAGAGTAATTCCTGTTGGGTGAATCGTAAAATGGTTACATTTTAATGTTGAAGTATCTGTGTTCGTACAACAATTTACATAGTATCAAGGTTAAAGGCATAAAATGTAAAGCCTGTTTAATATCTATTAAGTTCAGTGGATGGAGTATATTTTTAAAACGCCACATAATAGAAAATTTAGTTCTTTCACTGTTTGATTGACAAAAGTAAAGGTTTTGAAAGAAGTAGGATTTGGCTAAGGAATTTTAAAAGTAATTATTATTTAGAAAAACTTAATACTTTTGTAGTATTAAACGAGGAAAAGGAAAGATATAACTTCTGTAAATCCTTCTGAATATTACAAAAAATTTAAAACTGCTAAAATAGTTTCTCACTTCTCTATTTTTTAGTTTGTTTGATAGAAATCCGTATAAAAATTGCGGCTTTATTTTTTTACTTAAATAACTCTAAATATCTAAATACACAAGAAGGCTTATAAGCATTTATTACAATAATTTTACTATTAAATCGTTCAAATATCAATTATACCATTAGTTATAAATTTAACACGAATGAAAATTTAGTTTAAAACTATTAACATTGTTAATTTAAAACTTACATGCATGGAAATAACATTTACTCATATCAGTTATAAAATAAACTGATAACAAGGTAGAAGGTGGTTTTATATCGTAAAGGGGATATTCAAATAACTTGAAATAGTACTTCGGGGGTTTTCTCCTGATAATTTCAAATCGTTCGTTGATCTTCTACCATAAAATAGAAAAAAGAAGCAAAAAACAATCAAAACCAAGCCAATAACCCACACACAACTGGTCACTTCCTTCATACCCCCAAAATCAAAAAATCGTCGGTCTCCAAAAGACAGTCCCAACCGGACGAGCGCCGAACACAGAAAAAACTCCCCCTCCCCGAACAAAAATTGGGTCTCCTCAGTTTTTACGACCCCTTAAAAAAGAATAAAAATCTCCCTCGACATCAGGTTGATCCTGGACGCACAAACAAGTGCCAGAAAAGAGAACAGGTAGCAAGAACACTTGAATAGACGTCCCATAAGTTCCACAAAGGGCCGCTTTTTATCCAGAATGACCCCCTTGGAATTTTTTTACCCTGAGCACCCAAGGGTCTTTTGTGAAGCCCCCGACTTCTCTTCCGTGGGTCCGTCGTTGTTTTGGCAGGAAGCATGGCCCATGGTCTTTGGGGTGTTGTGTGTATGTGTTGGCTTCTGTCGGTGCTGCTGTTGTTTATTTTCGCATAGAAACGAGGGAGGTTTGGGGGCGGGTTTGATACAAGCGTATAATGCACAGGAAATTCGGTCACTGTATTAGGCGAGATTTGGGTTGTTGTGTGGAAGAGAAGATCCTTGGCCTCGAAGGTTCCTCCTCAATGTGACGGAAAAAAGACCCTTTTTATTTTGTTTTCCCACCACAGACTAACTTTTGAAACGAAATTTAGGCAAAGGCGTTTGAAAGAACCGGACCCTGAGATATAAGACGTCCAGTAACCTAAATGACAAATGTGTCATATGTGATAGGGTTTTTCTGTATTTAAGACTCAGTACTAATTCTCCCAACCGCAGTTTAGTCTTTTAACATACAGTTAAACCGTACGTGATAGTTTGATATTAAAGTTAGAAGTGAAAAACCTTTTTAGCATAACACTTTAACCTTAAAAAGCCAATAAATAAGCCTTATAAAAATAATATTTTTCAACTTACGTTAGAGATTAAATTTATTTTTGCTTTCGTTTGAGGCACTTATTTCATATGATGTAAAGATTTACACTGATAGAAAAACTTTACGCTACAAAAACTTTATCTATTACTTTTAGGGGAAATTAAAATACATGAATTGAGGATTAATATAATAGAAATATCAGTCACAAAGAAGTATAGCCTTGGACACAAAGGCACAGTTTTTACAATAAAAATTTTGATTGAAATTTATGCATATGTACTTACGGTTTTTTTCTTTTTTTATAGATAGAAATATCAAGTACTACCTCAACACTACAAGTAAGAGCCTCTTGCTGGTGAGAGACAATTACTTATGGTTGCCATTTTGCCCTGAAGTACGTATATGCCAAGTTGATCTTGATGAAATATGGAAATAGAGGACAAAACCAAGACGATGAAGAAAATCCAGTTGTAACTGGAAAACTCATCTTTACGGGACTTTAGATGAAATTTTCGAATTGCCATCTCAAAATGTCATGGACTTCGTAATTTAGAGTTATTTTTTGAACGAAATGCAATTTATTTATTGAAGAACTTTGTTTCCTAAGTGCAAATGTAAAAAGTTTCCATTTGAAAAATCATTGATTAGACGGTATAATATATTTTCCAGTATTTACGCGTGCCTTTAAACAATATAAATTGATTGAAATAAAATTTAATTGTGCCTTTACCACAATGATTCTTTAAAATTCTACAGTTCGTACTGTGGAGAAAATATATTTTCGTAAAATGAATTTACGAAAAGTTACTGATGTTGAAAGATGTAAAATTTATACATTCCATGTTTTAAAACGACGTTGTCAGTTGTGTGTAAATAAGATGATTATTTTATATATTACTCGCATATGAATTTATAGATCATTTATTGTAAAATTCATTCACTCATATGTCATGTTGCACAAGTTTTTACGACTTTTATGCTCATCAAAATAAAATGAGTTGATACTTTTTATTTGTGTTTTTTCATTCCAAACATTAATAGTGACAATGTGATGTAAAAAATGAAGATAATACTTATTGATGAATTAAAAACACCAAGCACTTAAAGACTGAGTATAAAGCTTTTAGGTAAAAAGGATGTTGGATATATTTATAAAGATAATTTAAAAGTGTACTTAATGATTTTTTAGTATAAAGATGTGACACATATTGCCTTTAAAAATAATCAATTTAAACTTAGATAGGGATTTTTAATATCTTGTAGTTATTGATATAAAAAATTAAACTAATTGTAAAAAATATTGAATAAAAAAATCCTACCTTTTGGAGAAAAATGTAACAAATAATTATGCTGAAATTGGAAAAAAGTGTACTCAACCCGCACTATATTATTCCACTTTGTTAAAGTTATATAGTCAGCAAGTAAATCCTTTTATTTAAGTTATAATAATATGTAATAAGTTTTAATAATATTTAAGTTAAAATATTAAGCTTCCATTCTCAAATTTAAAATTATCAATTTATAGGATTCATATTCCAAAATACCAATCTAATAACGAAATCAAAATCAATGTTACGAAAAAATTTAAATCGAAAATGAAAGTTAAAAAGGGGGATCTTAATTCATGCTTTTTTAAAACAAATTCATTCAAAATAAAATATTTAAAGAAGGGTAGAGGCAAATATATTTTTTAAATATCTATTCACACAGATTCCAATATCATTGTTTTATAACAGCTGTGGAATTTTTATTGATGGCGATTATAATTTCAGGGTTCTATCTTACAGTGTTAGCTAAAATTATGAGAGTGAAATTGTAAATAGTTGCTTTACATAATGACTTAAAATACTTTTTAATCACATTTATTAGCCAAAAAAGTATAACTTATTAAATTAAATATCTAAAACATGACATCCTAAAGTGATTTACATAAATGTTATATAAAATTAAAACAGGTAAGGGCAGTCATTTTATGCCAAGTCTTTTTTTTTACTATATGAGTGTTTAATTTCTTGAAAATTGTATGCCAAAAGTTTAATGTTACTCAAACATGTAAAAGTGTCACAAACTTACTAAGCACGCACGATAACTCACACAGTAACTGAAAACAATATTTATTCTTATAGAAATTATTCGCATTTTCGTGCATTGCGTGTAATTTCTTTAACAAAATAACTAAAGGGATATAAATAATGAATCTAATAAACAAAATAATCAACTATGAAAAGATTAGACAAGAACTATTTCAATGAATGAATGCAAAACTCCTTCCAATAAGCATAATAAATTTTATTCAAGCTAATTTCTCCCAAAAGCAAAACGAAAAAAACAATTGTATACTCTTTGAAAGTTATTCAATCATTGAGTTTGGTACTTTCATGCATAGATAAAGAATTAATAAGATAAATAAGTTTTTATTTTATTTTTTTTACCATGAAAGGTGTGTATTTTCTTTAACATTTAAAGTCAAAATTTAAACTTCTTTGAAAGTTGTGAAAGTGTCACAACCACAACCTTTTTACCCATGTATAAATCTGTACAATAACTTGAAAACAATATTTATTCTTATAGAAGTAAAAGGAAACCAATCGTATTTCATTTCCTTGCATGCAAGTGCTTTTACAAAATAACTAAGCGACTAACGATTCCACACAAATAATGATAAAAACAATAGTACCTACTTTAAACGCAAAACAAAAAAACATTTTTAAAACAATTGTATGCTTTGAAAGTTATTCAATCATTGAGTTTGGTACTTCAATACATAGATAAAGAAGTAATAAGATATAATAAGTTTTTTCTTTTATTTTTTACCATGTAAGTGTGTATTTTCTTTAACATTTAAGGTCAAAATTTAAACTTCTTTGAAACATGTGAAAGTGTCACAAACTTTCTAAGCATATACTATAAATCTAACTTGAAAACAATATTTATTCTTTTAGATGTAAAAGGAAATCAATCGTATTTTATTTCATTGCGTGGGAATGCTTT
The DNA here is from genome assembly GCA_024610705.1 of Tetragnatha versicolor. Lineage (NCBI taxonomy): Eukaryota > Metazoa > Arthropoda > Arachnida > Araneae > Tetragnathidae > Tetragnatha > Tetragnatha versicolor. The sequence continues at coordinate 10,886,576 of JANDEH010000011.1, read as the reverse complement.
TACAAAATAACTAAAGCGATTATAAAGCGATTCAAATGATAAAAACAATAGTACTTTAAATGTTATTCCAATCATTGAGTTTGTTACTTTCGTATATAGTAGATGAAGAAGTTACCAAGAAAATAGTCGTATTTACTCAGGAGAGTGTAATTGGTAGTTAGAAGCAAGCATAACCAAGACCGCAATTAAACAGGAAAACAACAGCAAACAGCAATTTCTTTCAATATAGTTATTAGACTACTGTTCAATTTCTAGCGTGTGTGGTGATGTAATTGAAACTGAACACTTGAGGTTAAGACTTGCTTCTCAATGCAATACTCTGATGCCTCCATCTTTGTCCACACGTTTTACGACCATGTCTGAAGTTTTACTAAGCAATCAAATGTTGGTTTACTTTTTACTCATCAGGTGTGAATCTTTTTTTATGTACATTAGAGTCATCAGTTTGAAAAAGGGAATAAGTCCAAAAACCAATTTTTGAGAAAATCGTAAAAAAAACATGTATAAATAAGGGAATTTTTGTTGTATAACCGCCAAATTTTTACTGGAAATTCAGGACCCTATTTAGAAAAAAGATTAATAATCGAAACAAATACAAGTACAATCAAAAGCATTTTACAGTTGAAAACAGTTGTTACACTTATTCCCTTTTTCAACATTATGAAATTTCAAGTGAAGAAAATCTTAAAAACCACTTAAATTGATGCTAAATTATATTTCTTCTTAGTTCACAACACAAAAGTGAGAAATAGAAAGATTAAGACAAATAAAATTTAAAAATTATAATGAAACTGAGTCACAATAAAACAATATCAATGGAGTAAGTAAATATGAATGGAGTCAAACATTCCCTCCCTAGATAAAAAAAAGTGAAAAACAATTTTAAATTAAAAGAAAACTTTATTTTGGCCTACTTTACACCCCAAAGAATAAGAACGGAAATGCAAATTAACTTTAATTCAAATTAATTGAAAAAATACAATGAATGGACATCGATTTCGCAACTTCAAGAGGCTATATCTTCCAATAGGGGGTTCCTATTTATCCCCTATTTCTACTCATGTGTAGAGCAAAGGTTGAAGATTGTTTTGCACACAAAAAGTCAATTTGTCATTTTTTGGACATTCCTTTTCATACTGGCGATTCATTTATCTTTATCCTCTAAAGTTTTTTTTAACAGAATGTACATTTATATCGTATTATTGGAAACCTTGTCAAATTAGGATATTTAAGAGGAAAATATTTATTTTAAAACTGTTAATGAATGTTTATAAAATAACAGAAATCTATTTTCACTTTTGTTATTTTTTTACAATAAAAATGAAATCCACGATGTTTTCAAATTGTATAAATTCATTACAAAAAAAGACAAATTATATAAAACAATAATAAAATTTCAAATATTCTTTTTTGTTTGCTGAACCGGCATGTTCTTTTCATTTTGTAGAATAATTATTTCAATGGATTTTTATTAACTTCCTATCCATAAATTGGTATTTAACCGTTAATAAATGAGATCTTTAGAGATTGCAAAAATACCCAATACTAAATATAAATTTTTATGCATGACAGTATTGGAATTTCAACTTAAAAGTTCACAAAAATGTTTAATAAACTATGTTCAATTGCAAGAAAACTTTAATTAAAAAGATTTACACAAAAATTCGTTTTTTTTTAAATTAATTTTGATAATACTTCTAAATTTTAAAATTTTTGAGTACTTGTTTGAAAAGCAGTAAATCATGATAACCACGATATAGAATATAACAACTTAAGTTGTAAGTTTCTGGGTACCTTCCAGAGTTGTTCCTGTGTACCTGGCTAATTTAAGCATGCAGGGAAAACAACTTTATGTAAATTTCAAAACTTTCAAAATTTATAAGCTGCTTATGCAGGACCTTTCAGATTGCTTTGGAATCCGCACTAACACAATCTATAAAACATTCGTAAAATTAGTAAAATGCAATTGAGGAACTTTTTCCCTCATCTCTTACCCTAAAGATTTTGATTTTAAAAACAGACAAACTATGACAACCTGAAAAAGCATTTATTGAGAGTTAGTGACCCTTGTTCAAATAATATTGATCCACATAACCATCTAAGTTTTCAAAAGAGTAAAAAACGTCAACCAACTTTCCAAGTGTACTAATATCCCTAATTGGAATTCATATTTACTTAGTTCTTGCAGTTTCTTTATTTAACGTGAATTTTCCTCTTGTGCAAGAAACTCTTAATTATAATGTAGAAAAAATCTTTTAGAGCATATTAGATTTTATAAAGGAACGGAAGGTGTTAAAGGTTTCTCAAAGCATTGGCAAACGTGAGGTAAAAAAAGGGGCTGAGAATACTTTTTGATTTGAAATATTTTTTTCAGTTAGCATTTAAATGTAGTGATGGATAATGTTTAAAAAGCAATATTACAAGCCTTAAACAAATGATTGAGAGTTAAAATAATTAGGTATGATAAAAAAATTACTCATAATTTTTCATTAACGAAAAACTTACAATAATCTTTAAAACTTAATAATTTAGTGAAGCAATGACTAAAAACATAATACTTCATATTTTATTAAAAATCATGACTAAAGTAGCTATAACTGTTCTTAGTTCGGTATGTAGTCTTAATGGCACTGAATGCTTCATTTGCTGTGCGGAAAAGTAAATAATAGCACGTGAACTATAATGGCATAGTATAGGTGCTATTTTTAACTAGTATTTGTAAAATAAATAGCATAGTACTGAATTCGCCCCATGCTCACACCCTAACTTTTGTTTAAATAAGATCAATACTGATTTATTCCAATACGCAAATAAAAACATGAAATGATAGTTTATTTTAAAAATGCAAACTCAAAACATTTAATACTACACATCTTATTAGCTTGACCACTACTTTAAACAATTAAGATGACCACACACTCTGACTGTAATTCCTAGGTTATCGACCCCAAAAGCCCGTTTATTCCCATATTCCATGGTGACCAAACATGTCGGTCTTAAAGCCGCTCGGCCTGGTTGTCCTCCGAGATGAAGACTTCACCGTCTTGTTCCGCTTGCCTGCCTCTCGCCCGGACCCTAGCCGGGGGTCCTCCGCCCAAAGTCCGCAAATAACAGTGATCGAACATCTCGGACACAATGGGATGAGAACTCCCCCACAGAAGATAAATACTGTTTGCATTGGCCTCGGCGTCTTCGGCTGTTGTTGAATCTGGGAGTTTTTCCCTGGGAGTAGGGATTCCCTATAGGTTCACTGGAAATGTGTAGGATGTACGAGAGGGTTTGGGGTTTGTAGGGGTAATAATTTTAAGTTTACACACATTACCATCACGTATTTAGCATTTATATATTCTTCTCATGCTTATGTTTTAAATATGTATGTTTTTGTTATGATGATTTACATCGTTATTTGCATACTATTAAGTTTACCCATTATGTCCTAGACCGAGTGAGATTGTCATTGAATCATATGTAAAATTTAGAGCGGCAAGGCTTGAAAGGGTTAAAAATTGCGAATTAATATTAGTAGAAGATTTTTAAATAAAGAAACAGTCCTTTTGCATTATACTTTTAATGAACTTTCTATGAAATTTTAAAAGTGCGTTCATTTAAACAATATTCAGAAATACATGGTACTCTTTTTAAAAGTGGAGTATTTATTAATAGTAATTAAATTTAGCGGTAAACTGTTATATAATTTAGGTGCAAGATAATAGAAACTTTTAGAAAATATATCTTTTGAAAATTTTGGGAATCTGATAACTTTCAGATGATCTAGTATTGTAAAGTCTATTCCGTAAGTTACACAAAGATTTATGTCGAAAAAGGTGAAGTATGATACGGAAATATGCATTGTGTCGAATTGTAAGTAATTTAAGGATTCTAAAGTTATTTGGATAGGGTTGAGGATTTAGAATTTTAAACCTTTTTATTTTGGATTGAGATTATGGGTAGGAGATTGGATTTATATTCACCACCCCAAACGATAGCACCGTAATTAAATAATGAATAAAACCATGCAAAATATAAGGTTTTTAAAAATGATAAACCAATCTTATTTTTAAGGTGGTAAAATTTCATCAAAACAAAACGCAACTTTTTTCCCAGCTCGTTGATATGAGTTTTCCATTTTAGATTAGCATCAATATACAAACCCAAATATTTATAACTCAAAACAGATTGCAGAGTGTGACATTGACAGGTATTGGGATTTCTATTACATGATAAGGTGTGATACTTTATATTTAAGTTAGACTCAGATTGTCTCAATTTGAAGTGAATATACTTTGTTTTGTTAAGGTTTAAGTTAAGGCTAAATCATTTGCTTTGAACCAAGTCTCGATTTCTAATAAATCAGATTCTATTTGCATTACTAATTCATCAGTATTGGAGCAAGAATATAATAAAACTGAGTCATCCGCATAAGTTAGAACATTACCAAAAAGTTTTAATTTGCAAAAATCGTTAATAAAAATCAAGAAAAATAAAGGTCCTAAAATAGATCCCTGGGAACTCCTCGATTGATTCTTCTATAATCGCTAAAACTATTGCCAACCTTTACCCTCTGAGTTCTGTCCGTTAGATAAGAAATAAACCACTTCAATACATCACCTCTAAAACCAGCTTTTCCAATTTATGAATTAATAAAAGATGATTTACACTATCAAAAGCCTTTCTTATATCTAGAAAAATTGATACCGTAATTTTACTATTGTCTATGCTATTATAAATAAATTTAGTGAACTCCAATAGAACTCTGTCTAGAAAGTACTCTGAATACAACTATGTATAAAACCAAAAAATTATTTAGATAAAATAAATCAAAGGAAAACAGTTTTCAAAACCGAAGCTACCGGAACTGTGTAGTCATTGAATTTGAGAGAAATTGTGGATTTTTTTTTCTTCTTAGAAATTATACTTTGGATGGAAGAAAATAAATTTTGAAATTTTTTCTTAATGAATATAAATAGCAATTTACTGTTTTTACTTAGTTAAGAATTAAAGAAAATTAGAGTAAAATATTAAGTTACTAAAGAATATTATACTTTACATACACATAAAAACAAATAATCCAGAATAACAAAAGGTACAAAAATAGTTTGTTTTTACTACTATAAAAGTTACTTATAAAAGTTACTTTTACCATGGCCATGAGTAAGCTAATTTGTTTGAAAAATGGTTGCTTTTTAACAAAACAACTTAAAGTATAAATGCAAACTTGTCTACATAAAAATAAAGTGCATAGTTTTGAATTCATTTTTATTTTTAACGATTAACAATGACTTGAAATTTGGTAAAAGTAATAAATACTCCCTTATTAAAAATATTTTAGTTTCAGTGCAGTTATAAATTTGACGCTTGCTGTGACCATATTCTAAAGAAAACATGTTTTTTCCCCATAATTCCCTTTCAGAGGGATTTTTTCCTATCTCTTCACAACAAAAAACTCCCTGGGCCACCAAGACTGCCAAAAACCACCACCCAGGATCTTCCAATTCTACCCAGTAGCCGAAATGGAGCGAAAAACCAACCCCACGCCCCCAACCCTCCCATTCCCGTACAAAAATCTGTTATTAACGCCACTAAACACCGACATCTTCATCAAGCAGTAATAGGCACACGGCTACTACTACCTCTTTTTCTGTTTTTTCGAAATACATCTTCCGATATGAGAGAAAAATCCAATATTTGTGTTTTGACCCCACATAGGGATTTTTTTTGGAGGGAACGCAAGTGCGTTTTAAAGCAGTAATTTCGGGGATGGGAATTGGAATTTTTGGGTTTCTTTGAAGAGGAAAGCCGACTTTTGAGTGCAATCTGTGGGGTTTTCAGGCACACGCCCTTTTGAAATTTGCTTGGGATTATGGTGGGAAATTGTGTGGATTCTGGGTGTAAAATTGTTAGTGTTAGGTAAGGTGTTGAAATAACAGAGTGAGAAGGTATGTTGTTTGGATTTTTCTTCTGCGTAGTAGTTTGTCGTAAATTACATTTACGGCACAAACAACAACACAAGTAATCATGTTTTTTTAGGTATATTCAATGATAAAAGCTTTTATAAACGACGTGATAATATTTAAAATTTAAGCCTTAATAGACTTAAAATTCCTATCAAAGTTCCTCATTTTAGCTCTTTAACTTGACGATTACATTATAGTGTATTATACCCCACTATCTTTTCCTATAGTATCACCTATTTTTAAATAGCACTTCACATTCAAGATATTCCCTTGATGTACTAATTTAGTCAAAATATTTACTACACAATTTTTTACATAACTTTTATTTTAAAAAATATGTTTATCAGAAAAATGTAAAATTTATTTTATATGTATATATACTTAAGCTGCTAAATAATTTAAAATATACTGGATTACAATAACTAACCATTAGAAATTAATAAAAAAAACACCATGTGTTAGATGAGAGGTACAATTAACCCCTTAACAGTGACATTTATTTCAGAAAAATGGAAAAAAAATTGACCGTTTTATTTTGTTCTTTACATTATTATTAGTGTTAGAACATACACAGTAAAAAGTATTGGATTACACACATCTTATTCAATTAGGAGGGAGATTATCCAAACATAATGTCTCACAATCTCTAAACGAAGAAAAATCACTATCATCATCGAAACGAACTCAGTTTGGGTTTCACAAAACGGAAACGTTAATTTTTCTCCAACCCGAACTCAGTTCGGGCATCACAAATTCTGCACGTAGTAGTTGCCCGAGCTCAGTTCGGGTGACAGTGTGAAGGGGTTAAATCACTTATATAACCATGTGTAAGATTTAAAAAATTATAAAAACTATGAAACAAACTCCATAAGGGAGAATGGTTCCTTTTTAATTTGACAGGTAGATCTACATTATTCCAATGCTTAAAATTTAAATTACTTTAATATCAAAGCAAACTCAGAAACTTTATTTTTACAGCCCACTCTGTAATCGAAATTTATCAATGAAATTATATTTCGATTTAATTAAACGTGCACATACTAAAAGTTATGAAAATTTTTAGTAGAAAGACTATATTTGATTAATTAATTAAAACCTTTAATTTCGCATTCTTTAAACTTTTTGTCCATTTATAAATAATCATGTTGAACAGTATGCGCAATTTTACACACGTAAGGAAAAAGAATACATGTAAATAAAACACAAAATTAAGAAAAATATCCCCAAGTTCAAGTTCATGACCCCAGTACCCCCATCCCGTTGTCTCCCACAAGTGTTTTGCCCAAACACCCTCTATTTATTTCAAAACAACACGACGGTCTCCCAAACCAAGCTCCAGCAGGCACCCACGGTCTTCATCTCGAAATTAGCCCGTCTTTACGGGCAAACACTTCGCTCTCGGAGTGCCCACTTTTCGCTGCGGGAGACAGTTGGGAGCTGACATGGAGACAGAAAGTTTAAACTGGTGTTGACCCAGTACCCAGTCTGATTGGGAGGCACTTAGCTGTTGAGGAGGTAATTTCTGTTTCCGAATTCAAGTGGGTTGACTCCGTGAAGTTTGGGAGAAAGTTTTTGAATGAGGGAGGCAAACTTTTAACTGCGCTCGTACTAATTTGGATAAGTTTGGATGTCTAGAAGACCCTGGACAACTACTCAGTTTAGGAAAGAGTACGATGCAATAAACCATGGATGGATAGACACAGTTTTAAGTGAATGCAAGTGGAATAGTTTGCACACTCAAACTTATTTAAGAAATTGTGGGAAGTATTGTCATATCAGACTTTCAATTTTGACTGGTATAAAGGTTGAGTGAAAGCCTTATAAAAAGATATGCAGCATAAAAAGAGTGTTATCTTAAATAGTCTGGTTAGTATCAAAGAAATAGTAATTTTAAAATCATGAAACCAATGATTAAGTTTGCCTTAATTGATAAAACCATAAACGTAAACCATTAAGTAAAATCAGGACAGTACGCAAAATTATTTTGTAAAAAAATAGTGTCTTAATAAAAAGTATTGGACATCAAAATAAATGAAATTAACATTCATTATTCACATAAAATGAATTAATAAATGCAAAATTTCCAGTAAACTGTTGTCAAATATTGAAAAATGTAATCTGGTAATTAGTTTCTCCAAGTAAACTGATATTTCTCTTTAAAAGATCCTACACATTAAAAATGGATTTTTATGGAGTCAATGTAAATTTTAAATTGAAAAAGATAAGAACTAAAACATCAAACATAAAATACTTGCATTTGTTAATAAGCGAAAGATAAATTCCTATTGTTTTATTCCAATACAATTTAGTACTCTTAACTTTCATATTTTCACTGAACTCACAAAATATTTAACACACGCTTCTTAATCTAATTGCTCCATTACAGAAGATTGTAACCATGCTTGTCTCTCAAACCACATTAGTTCTTATAATCGTTCCCATTAAAGTTGAAAAAAACACGAACCGATCCTCTGAAATATGACAGCAAAAGTAGCCACGCATTTGACAAATGACTAACAAAAGCAATCCTCACATTACACCCGATACCCGAATATTCCTCTCAATGCGATTTTAATGGGACAGTTGACAACTATTAACAAGTCCCAGCTCAGATAAGGCATAATGTGAAACTAGCGTGAGTATCAGCATCCCTATATACTCACAGCGACAGTGATAGCGCGGTGTCAATATTCAGACTCCTGTCGCCTTGACAACTCAAAAAAAAGTGTTCGGAAGTTGCATTCGTCCATCAATAGAGTAAAAAAAGGAAAATCGGCAAAAGCCTGGAAATTATCACCCAATGCAATTGTGATGGAAATTATTAATGACGCCGAGAGTCGGAGATGTGACTGGAATGACGTCGGTTGTTCTTTCAAAGTGGTGGAATGGAAGATATCATTTGAGTTTAATGCTGAGGAAGTGGAAATTAATGTTGACAATGATATCTAGGGAGCGTTTAGAGAGGTTGTACTCTATTATGCGCTGTGAATATGGAAGGAGACTAGTCACCTTTTCGGCTAGGGACAGGAATTTAAATAGTTTTCCAAGTCAAGGTTGCACCTAGGTCCTCAGAAAAAATGTGTATGAGCACTTAGTCTTGTGCAGAATTAAGTTTCAGATGGGATAAATTAATTCCAGGGCCGTAGAGACGGAACGCAATAGAGCGGTAAATTTTAACTCACTATGTTAATTAGTTGTAAATTTCCAATAAATTTAGGGTTGATTTAAGAAGGTTTGTAGAAAATATCCAAACTGAAACTAATAATAATATTATGAAAGAATTCAAAGAAGTATAGGGACCAGACTTAAATAATTACTGATTTTGATAATCCTTTTTTTTTTCATGATGACTTATTAAAAATATCAAAATGAAAGTATTCGCTGACTGAAAAGGGAGTGTATATAAATATGTATTTCATTTAAAATTTCTTTCCTAGAATAAATATTGTTTTCTCGCATAAATAAATTATAGTAAAGCTCTTTTTTAGCATGATTATGAAGATTATTAAGAGTCTAACATTATTTGAATATGGTTAAAAAGAATCTGATGTATCCATTGTGCAAAAGAGTAAGGCTTAGAGAGTTATATAAAATTTGTTGACTTGTTCAGGCTATACAAAAGATAAATCCTCAACCCGATGGGATTTTTTAGTAGTAGCAAGTTCATCTTCTCATCCAATTTCATTCCCAGAGCATAGATCCGTACTAGGTCACACAGCACCTAGAAACCTTACTCCATTAGTGACACAAGTATGACATCATGGGAACTACTTTCACCATGGAATACTTTTCAGGTATTTGCTCAAATCTATGTTGACCCAGCTCTTTTTCCCCGCATAAGAAAGGGGTTCGGAATTCTGGAACCTACTTTATACGCATTTTAAAGACAAGGAGATTCCTGATTTATGTTCCCGAACTTTTGAACCCGCAAAATAAAGGATCCCAACATATGCTTGACAAATCGCGGCCGATCTAATCCCTATTATCAGAGTCTGATTATCTGCAGTCACCATTTTTTTACCCCGGTAATTATAATAGCGCCTCCTTTCCAAAGATTTATGGACACTATGGATTTATAGCTCGAACGGGTTACGGTTCTGCAAATCCTTTTAAAGGGTGTTTCCTCATTGTGAATTTCTCTGCCCTGATTTATTAGCTCCCTCTTACTAATTCTCAACAACGGGCAGTTTTCTCCCCTCCTCCTTTTGATGAACAGATTGCGACGTTGAATGGGAGCCTATTCACACCTCTGCGCCCGGCCGTGACTGCCGAAACAAACACTGCGCGCGGAAAGATAAAGTGCGTCCAAAGTCTACGCGATTTTAATCTTCCTTCTCTTCTTGAAAGGGGGAGGGTGCCATTGTTGTGGGCCTTATAGACGAAGATGAGGGGATCTCTTGACCTATTTTTTTGCGCTTTTTTCTCCCTTTTCTCTGGGCGGTAAGGCACGAGGCGGTCTTTCAGGGCCCAAGAGGGGTTGAGGGTTTTTTGGGGAGCTAGACTAATAGGGCTGGGGGCTCTCATTTCTCAGATATTATTCCATAAAAGAGGAACCTCCGACATATGCTGTTGACTTTCAATGACTTTTTGGACGAATCAGATACCAGCTTAACAGCTAGTCTCAACCAGACAGACAACAAGGCAACAATCATGTTAAATACTAAACAACTGAAATGCGTAACATTCAAATATTTCAGAGTATGGATTTATCCTAATCACACCCAAACACTGGATTCCGACTACATTACAGACCCACTGTCATATTCTGACCACCCAAGTACATACGGAGTACGTGCCTGTTAAATCTGTGGATTCGAAAATTCTGTGGTCGGTTAATATGGCACAGTATATATACCTTGGCTTCAGGTCTAGAGACTTTCCCTCCCCTTCAGGCACATGGCAAAATTGTGGAGGGGCTATGAATAGTGCTGCCATCTTTCATCTAAGGCAGAATCCGGACTTATGGACCTTTTGTTCTCAGGAGCCAAAATCCCTTTCCCTTGAATCCTTATGGAGCTTGGTTTTTCTATGTGCACAAGACAACAGCTATCATCTTCTGTCCACTGTCCAAATTTACCACAAAAATACAGACTAAACTCAATAACCATCTACCACCAAAGATACCGCATAAATAGCATTTTAGAAGTAAGAAGTAAACAAAAAAGAGGCAAGATTAGCAGTAAAACTACACAGGGCAATGAAAATTAATTTTGTTGGTGCAAAATCTTATGTAGCAATTGAAACAACTGCACGACAATCGCACACCTTTATTTGTCCTGGAATTCTTGCTTCTCAGCATGATATTCGATTGCCCTTTGATACAAACGACTTGTGTTAAGACAATATTGAAGTCTGGGATTTTCATAAACCATATCCTTGCAATATTATTGATACTCCTCATCCTCATAGATATGTTTCTTAAGATACTTAAAATAATAGAGGTAAAGTAATAGATCCATTTAAGAATAATCTCTATAATGACAAGTTTCAAAATTGCAATACAATTAATTAGTGAAGACTATGGTCATTAACCTTCATGGAAAGTCCCCTATAAACCTATTTGTATTCTTACATAAACAAAAACGCACGCATTCAGTTGTTTAATAAATAAAAGTGCGTGATTCCAAAAAATAAGGTAACCTAACCGGTATTATCCATATGCGCATCGCCTTTTACAAAATAAAGTTCTATATAACTTCAACAAGTAAATAAAAGTAGGGGAGAGTGTTGTACCTATGGACAAAAATCACGTTTGGATTTTTCTAAGACAGGTAAAATCACATTTTGACCATTTAAAGTGCCCAACCTATAGTCCTTACCTTTGTGAGTAGAGAGATATTTTTTATAAGTCAAAATCTTGAAAATTGGATTTTTAATCATTTATAATAACTTGGAAAAATTTGTGTCCAAAGGTACAACAACCTGTTGTACCTATGGACAGACCCAGTTGTACCTGTGGACACCCTTAAAAAGGGAGGTTTTACTTGAAAAAAGCTAAGAATGAACATTTTTATTCATGAATTACCTTTAAATAACCTATTTCAAGCCCTTTTAAAATTGAAAATAGATTTTTTAAAGTAATGTAGTTTTAGATCGTAAATGATCATTAAAACAAAGTTGAATGATAAAAGTCTTGATTTTTTACCAAAAACACAAAAATTACATGGTATTTTCAGATAAGAATTTAAGGTAATAGTTTCATCAATCATGCTGATTGATCTGACAACTTCACTGATCCGAAAAAACCCAATTCGATCGACACTTAGTTGTGCAAGCATTTGGTGGTGTTAAATAACCCTAGTTGGGTGGCGCTGCAGTACCTAGTTCGATGGGTGCAAGTTGGGTGGCGCTGCGGCGCCCTAACTCCTAACTGCATCTTTGACTGTTAAATTTGTGTATAAATAAGATGAATGTGAGAGATTATGGGAGATTTTAGATTGATTAGATTTTAGATTGATATTTGGAATGTTAGAATAAAGGAGATTATTTAGAAGATTCTGCGTTGTGTTGATTTACAGAAATTCCCACTTTTAAGAATCTAGATTATTTTTATGGTGCCGAAACGAATTACTGAGGACTTTAGATTTGGAAATTTAAGATGATGAAGAGTGAGGAATTAGATAAAAGGATAAAGATTAGATCAGGTTTACGGCAAAGCACGACGAAGCTAAATGCAAAGATTGACAGATGGTTGGAGTCAGATGACATGTCAAGGCTTACGTGTGAACAACTTTTGGCGAATCTCGAAGAGAAATCAAGGGAATTGAAGCAACTTGATCGGGAAATATTGATGTCTTTGGATACAGCGGAAGTAGACCAGGAAATAGAGAAAGCTAGCGATTATAGTGAGGGAATTTGCAACAGAAGAGTTAGTTTGGCTGACAGATTACGAAGTATTGAGAAAAAGGCTATGAAGGCTACAGATCCAGAATCACCACTAGGTAAGAAAGCAGAAGATTTCAAAAGGAGTTGCAGAGAACACTCGGGTATGAACCTTCCACGTCTTCAGATCGGAACTTTTTATGGGGATCCAAGTAAATGGCTGGACTTTTTTAACCAATTCAGAATTGCTGTGCATGAAAACGACGACATTCCTAAAACAGAAAAGTTTGTATACTTGAAGTCACTTCTTGCGGGAAATGCTCTGGCGGCCATTTCGGGGTTTGCACTCAGCGATCAGAATTACGATGCGGCGATCGAAATATTGAAGGAAAGGTTTGGACGACAGGACATTGTTATAAGTTCACATATGAATAAATTATTGACCATTGAACCAGTTAGAAGTGTGTCAAGTATTGGAGGCCTGCGAAGACTTTATGATCAGTGCCAAGTTCAAATAAGAAGTCTTGAATCATTGGGAGTTACTTCAGGAAGCTACGGAAACTTGTTATGCCCTATAATTTTACGGAAGTTGCCCGATGAATTGAATATCAAGTACAATTACAACCGGAGGCAGCAGTTTGATGTAAAAGAATTGACAGAGTTCTTAAGAAAAGAAGTCGAATGCAGAGAAGCTGCAAACCTTATTTGTCAACAAGACACTGGAGGAGTTCCTAGAGGTATGAATTTCAAGCCTAGGTTTCCCACCTCAGCGGCTCTGTCTACTGCAGCAGCAAGATGCGTTTTCTGCAATGAATCTGATCATTCGAAGTTCAATTGTTTAAAATTTGATGCCCTGGAGAAGCGTGATATCTTAAAAAGAAATGGAGGGTGTTTCCTATGTTTTGAAAAGAGGCATCGGGCTTTCGAGTGCAGAAGCGGGTTTACTTGTAAGTCATGTGAAGGTATGCATCACGAATCAGTGTGCATTAAAGGTAATACACCCTCCCAGCCCATTGGGATTTCTCGGATTCCAGATCGTTCCTTGGAGGTCAACCAGAACTCGTCATCTGAAATTGGCTCTGATGTGATACTCCAGACTGTATATGCGGTGGCTGAAAACAGCACCAATGGAAGAAGTTGTCTAGTCAGATGCCTTCTGGACGGGGGAAGTCAGATCACAGCGGTCCGAGAGAATCTGAGTGGGAGATTGCAGTTGCCGGTGAATCAAGAAGAAAAGTTGAGCATTCATACATTCGGACAAAAAGAAGCCAAGGTGATTCAGAGTAAAAAAGTTGGAATCAAGCTGAGAAATATAAGTGATCCTGACAAGTTTATAGAATTGGAGGCTGTTGAAGTACCTGTCATCACAGCGGCTGAAATAAGAATACCAGATAGAGTGATGAGACGAGATCTTCAGGATATGGGAATAAGTTTAACAAGACCTAAAGATGAAGGTTCAAAATTGGAAGAAATTTCACTACTGATTGGAGCTGATTACTTGTGGAGAATTACTAACCAAGAAATTAGAAGAGTTAGTGAAGCTGCTGTGGCCATGGAGACTATATTTGGTTGGTGCGTTCAGGGACAGATTTCTTGCTCTGATCTACTACCGATGAATGTAGGTGTCAACTTAACAATTGAAGAAAAACTCTTGAGGACAGTAGAGGCCTTTTGGGACGTGGAGGCAATTGGTATTACGGATGAAAAAGAAAACAAGACTGAGGATGAGCACGCCATGAAGATGTTTGGAGATTCAATAAAGCTGAGGAATGATCGCTATGAAATAAAGCTGCCCTGGAAAGAAAAAGAAATTTGTCTGGATGATAACTATAGAGTTGCAGAAAAACGACTGAATGGACTTATCAGAAAGTTTAATGTAAATGCGAGCTTTTACGAGACCTATAAGCAAGTAATAGATGAACAGCTAAAGGAAGGCATTGTGGAGAGGGTGAATCTAAAACACCCTGTTGGTGATCGGGTTAACTATTTGCCACATCAGGCAGTGATTCGCCCTAATCATGAGTCTACCAAATTGAGAGTCGTTTATGATGCAAGCCCCAAGACTTATGGTGCTGTTGTATATTTAGCAGCAGGCGATGACTTGTCTCGGCGATCTTCTCGCCTGGTGATGGCCAAGAGTCGGGTTGCTCCGTTGAAGGAATTGACTCTTCCTAGACTGAAACTCATGGCTGCGGTGATTGGAGCCAGAGTCATCAGCTCAATACATCATCAATTTTCGGAAGCAAAAGTGTTTTTCTGGACTGACTCTACTATAACGTTGCACTGGATCGCGGGCTCGTCACAGAAATGGAAGCGCTTCGTGGCGAATCGTGTTATAGAGATCCAGAGGAGGAGTGAACCTGGTCAATGGAGTCATTGTCCTAGTCCTGAAAACCCAGCTGATAAATTAATGAGAAGGGTGTGCGCCGAGAATGTCTTGAAGGACAAACTGTGGTGGCTAGGGCCTCCTTGGATCACCCTGCCTCCTGAGAACTGGCCCACTTGGAACCAGATTGACCATCCGGGGGAGGAGGCAGTTGAGAAGGAACTTCAGGGAAGTACTGCGATTCAGCTTCATGTAGCCCAAGTACTTTTGACTATAGATCCTTTGATTGACATAAACAAATATAGTAGCTATAGAAAACTATTAAGAGTAACTTGTTATGTGTTAAGATTTATTAATAATTTAAGATCTAAGGAAAAAGTAAAAGGTAATCTGAAAATGTGTGAGATTAATAGGTCTTTACTGTATTGGATTAAAACTGTACAAGTTTGTAATTTTGGTTCGAAAATGAACCTTATTAAAAGTAGTAAACCTCTTGAAACTTGTACTCGACTAACGAGTTTACTTGACCTAAAGGGTAAGGTTGATTTGGAACCCACTGGATCTGTTCTTTCAAAAAGGTGGAAACATAGACAGCTTTTATTGGAACATTATTGGAAAAGGTTTAGAAAGGAATATTTGTTAGAACTGAGGTCAGCTATGTGTTCTAAAACACCTGGGAAGTCTCCAAAATTTAAGGTAGATGATGTTGTTTTGGTTAGAGAGGACAATCAAAAAAGAAGTAGTTGGAAATTGGGTAGAATCAAGGAAGTATTTATTGGCAGAGATGGGAGAATCAGATCTTGGGGGGGTCCAAACTGCAAAAAATTGTGTTAAGAGACCTATTGAAAGACTATACAATTTAGAGGTACATGAGTAATTGATTGTAAATAAAACTGTAAATATTTTTTGTTAAATGAGTTGTTATGAAATTCAGATTTAAGTCGATTTTATTGTATTCAAATGGTTTTAAAATGTAAATATGTTTTATTGGAAGTGTTTACTTAAGAGTTAATTTTAGGTTATTTATTGTGTTTATGCATTCTTAAAAAGATGCATGGGGGGAATGTTAAATAACCCTAGTTGGGTGGCGCTGCAGTACCTAGTTCGATGGGTCCAAGTTGGGTGGCGCTGCGGCGCCCTAACTCCTAACTGCATCTTTGACTGTTAAATTTGTGTATAAATAAGATGAATGTGAGAGATTATGGGAGATTTTAGATTGATTAGATTTTAGATTGATATTTGGAATGTTAGAATAAAGGAGATTATTTAGAAGATTCTGCGTTGTGTTGATTTACAGAAATTCCCACTTTTAAGAATCTAGATTATTTTTAGGTGGTAATAACATTAATAATTTGGTGGTAAATCGTCTTCAGTGGAAATTTGAAGTTTTTTTAATCATCATACTTAAATGCGATAGGGTGCTTAGGGTTTTACACCATATTTTAAATTAAATTCCAAGCAGAATCATAAATTTAAAAAAGTAGTTTAGATCACAAAATATTTGATTTTTCATCTAAAATTCACTTGAAAATAATCGCTGACGAATAGATTACCATTTAGAATTAATTTAACATTTATTAAAATGTATTCAGTTAAATGAAACCTGATTCTAAAACGCCGATTAGCTACAGACACCCACAAGAACGTGTCCGTAGGTACAACACTTATGGTGTCCGAAGGTACAGCATCAGGTGTTTTTGCATTCAAAGTTCTATAAAAGATAAAAGAATCGAGATCTGACGATTTCTAATATCAAAACTAAAAAGTCAAAATCTCGGGGATTCCCCCCATATGTCCCATTTTATCATATCATAATCATAGAGGAAGAAAATAATTAATGTAGTGATGCACTAAAAAAAACTTCGAGCACCTAAAAACAGTATTTTTACTATAGAAAATTTAAATAATATTTTAAGCAGCTGATTTCACGTTAGCAACTAGATAGCATCTGTTTACATTCAAAATCGACCACAAATTCAAATTTACATTTTTTCCCGAATTTTAAAATGAGGTGGCTGAAGGTACAACCGTCCGTAGGTACAACACTCTCCCCTACTATTACAAAAATTTCTTTTTAAAAATTATTTTAAGCGTTCTTGAAATAAAAACCAGTACGAAATTTCAATCCTAAAATTTTCTACTACAATTCTTTCCTACCTAAAACCTATTTTGAATAGAGAACTTTTCCAATTAAAAACTTTTAAACATTAAATGTATGTAATCCCAAAATCGACTTAAAAAACTCATGCAAAGTGAACTTATAACGAAGGGAATGATTTCTCTTAGTTATACAACGTTTAACTTCATAGTCTTTTCCGTTGTTTTGGAAGGGAAGGTACCACTATCAGGTATTTCTGAAAATAATATTAAATTATTGGAAATAGTTTTAAATTTTCTAACTTATGATCCCTTCCTAATGCCCCTCAAATAATTTTCTTCTGAGGTCTAGCATTAACAACCTGCAACCGATCTCAGCAATCAATCTACTTACACTTGAAAAGAAGCGAGCCTTGAAATTATCCCACCAATTGCCGCAATGTGCTAATCTGCCGCCATCGGTTCTCACGTTTCGCTCTGAGGATTTGCACGATTTTTACTCGGCAAGTGTTGATGTCCACACTAAACTAACAGGAAAACAAGGCGGATTGGATTGAGTTTTTAGGGTGTTTTACGAAAGATTTGAAAATATCTTTTTAGCATTTTAAAGGAATTTTTTTAATTATATCTTTTGTATGTTAACAGCATCATGAACTTCCAGGCTATTAAAACTCTTATTAATTGATGAGTCATTTTATTCTCATACAGTGCTTTTATAAAATTCAACCATTCTTTTCTGATTCGTCAAATTAAGTGAAAATTAAACTTGTTCATATGAAATGATGAATAAGCGACGAACAGAAATTATTCTTTTTTCAGAAGATTAAATGAGTAGTTAAAAACTTCAAGAGTAAAGAGAAATTATTTCATTTACATTTTACTTGTGTGTGTACGTGTGCGTGTGCGCGTGTGTGTGTTCCATAGAACAACTTCATTGCTTCTTGAACTTCAATGTGCATGTTTACTCACTTGCTTCAACAATCCTTTTCTTTTTCCTATTTGGATGTCTTGAATTTTTTGTATAATTTGTTTTTATTCTCACTATGTTTTACATTTTATTAACTGTGTATCTTGCTTCTGTTCTTTGGCAACATCTTTTGAGTGTTTGAAACGTTTATATGTCGTAACATCATTGTTTGTATTTTACATCTTTCACTGACGAGGGGGATCCAGGCATCCCCGAAACGATCGTCTGAATCGTTTTTAAATAAACATATGTGCATATTACAAACGTTGCTTTTTACTTATTTTATACTTGGCTTGTTTCATTTTTCATTTTACTTGTTACATAGAAAAAAAAATTAAATAGAAATTTTAAATTAGATCTACGTAATTATTTGGACAAACTTTAAGTATCAATATTACATCCTTTTATGTTTAAAAGTAACCCCATAGAACCCATAGATGGATTTATAATAAAATTATTATTTGGAACATCCTTTATTATAACAGCTACGTAATCCTACCAATTTATCTAACTTCCAGTGTTTTCAAATCATAAAAAGTTTTTATTTAGTAACTTTAGTTAGTTTTAATTCAATTAAAAAGTTATACTTTTTATAACTCTGTAATATATTTTTCTTAGTATATGTATTTTTATTTCATAATATTTTGTATTGGTGTTACATTAGTAATCATAGGAGACTTTAATACTTTTAATCTACTTTTAGTTATTCATAAGAAAGATTGAACAAAGTAATTAATTGAATTCATAAAATCAAACTTATCCGGGATATAAGGCCGTGTTCTATTTTTATTATTGTCAAACGTTTCGTCCCTCTCTGTGGAGGACATCATCAGTAAAAATTATAAATATTTAAAAATAAAAAAACACAATAACAATAATGCAGCCCGGCAGCAGTGCTTATATCCCGGATAAGTTTGATTTTATGAATTCAATTGATAATTCCGGCCGTGAAAGCCTGAGAGTTTACAAAAGTAATTAACGTAGGAAAAATACTGAATTACTATGAGAGTACACATTGTTGTATAAAAATCTATTTTTATGAGAATTTAATATTTTTAATATATTTTGAATCATGTGAAAATAAACTAGAAAATAATTATTATTGGAAAAATAGTAAATAACTAAATTTTTAGTTATTTTAGTTCATACACGCATTTGAAAGGGAAAATTTATTTGTTTTTGTTTTTGATAATGTGAAAAAGAACGAACAAAATAATCACGAAGGGGAAAATACTAATTTATTATAATTGTGCTTAGTTTATATGAAAAAATGCATTTTAAAAATAAGAATTTAGTATTTTAATGTACTTTTATTCATGTGAAAAGGGACGAAGACAATTATAGAGTGTTATGTAAAAAATACTAAATTACTATAAAAAATAAAAGTGTACTGTGGTTTATAATAACATTTTTAAAGGAAAATTAATCATTTCATTGCAGTTTTAGCTGTGAGAAAAATAATCTAAAAAAGCCCCTCTCCACTTTTCCCAAAACTGCGTACTTAATATATTCGTTACCACGACAACAGTAAACCACACCCGGATACTTCCAATATTATCATTACCTCCCATCTCTTACCCTACTACCCACAAACATGAAAATACCCTCCCGATCGTGACCCTCATACCCATATTCCCATATACACCGATCGGCATATACACACAATAATCGATGCCTCATTAAGCTAGTAAACACCCAAGTCCTGTGATAAGATCTGAGCTGTTCACACCTTGGATAGGAGGTGTGAAATACCCATCCTTTGTTGACAGGGTGGTAGCTTATGTTTGATGAGAATGGACCCCTGGGCTATTGAGATAACGTTGGTGGGAAATAAGGGAAAGTTATATTGGGCAATAACTATTGATCTAGTGATCTTTTTAAAAGGGATCAATAGGTCACTGTTGTTTGAAGGGTCTATCACAGTAAAATCTGTATTTATTTTCTCGCGTCTTATGTGCTAAAGTAGAGAACTGGTGGTTGTATAATATCCGGATATATAAATGAAATTTTTCTTTAATGTGCGCATCTTTAGTGATGGAGTGCAAAGTAAGAATTTTTAAATTAAAAGTTTTTAATCTTAATTTTAATTTACATAGTTTATAGTATATTGCATTGTATATTGTAGTGTAGTGTCAGGAAAATTTGATAAAAATAATGTTCTATAATGCTAGTTTTATATCTAATGAACCCTTACATTCTTTAACATTCATTTTATTATGAGTAGACTGATAAAAAATTATTGATACATTTTAAAAACTCCTATTTAAGAATTTATTAAGAGTATTAACTCTCTTCACCCTCTTTTTAAATTAATAAAATGTATCTACTGACTTTTCAATCAACAGAAGAAATTCCAATAAATTATGAATGAATAAAAAATGCAAATTGAAAGAGAGAACATAAAAATACGACTAAATAAAAACATCGAGTTCAAAATATTGATTCAATAAAAGTAAAGAAGTGACAAACACAAATGGGTACCAACCTATTTAATTGAATTGTAAATTTACAATGCAATCAAATAAGTTTATTTTAAATGCTTTTGAGCATTTAAAACTTAATACCTGTCTTTGCTGAAGAGCAAATAACTTTTACCTAAAAATGAAATCAATTTAGAAAAATTACTTTAAAACTGAAGAATAACTTTTAATACAATTAATTTAGTAATAGAAATGAATTTACAAAATATGAATAAACTTTCTGCATAAAGTGTTTGTCTTAAAACTTTTATTAATTAGTTTTTTAGATGTTACTCCATTATTTATTTCCTTAATAGTTTACTTTTTGTTTAATTGTTAGTATTAATGAATTTTTCATTATATTATTTATTTCCTCAATTGTCATTTTAAAATATTATGCGTATTTCAAAGAAATACATCAAATTTGGTTTTGAAAAGACAACGTAAACGTTCATGTAAATGTTACGTGTAATGAGCTGATAGAAGGAAACAAATTTTTATTTCAACTTTTACAATCTAAAAGTTGTTTCACTGTAATATCTCATTTTTGGCAGTAAAGCTTTTAACACTTAATAGAATATTATCTTTCTTTTAAGAATATACCTTCAGTATTATTCAATGATGAAGTTATGTAACTTAATCCTTAATTAATACTTTTTTATGTTTAACAAAATATTAAAAATATAAATCTAAATAGTTTTGTCCCGTTTCTTTAATTTTTAACCATAAACCAATTATACTGAATAAAAAAACCCGGTGACAAAAAAATGTGATAAACCAATTTATATAAAACCAGGTTATTTTACATCCTCACTTACTACAAGAAATGGGTGCTATCTATAAAATATTAAGTCCGTAATAAGACTTAAGAATAGAAAAGGGTATTACTGCAAAAAATGAAAATGTCCTGGGTGGGAAATAAATGGGATAGATGTTGTTAACCCTATGACATTTTATTATTCAAGGAGGGTAACTTTTACTATAACCTACTTCGAAAGATTGAGCGGATTCCCTCAGGATTTTTTACGAAAGTATTTCATCCTTTTGACTTAATTTTTTACGTGGCTTTCCGGCCTAAATACACATAACATCATCATACCCGACCTAAAAAAACAACTTTGAAAGTGACAAGATACTCATAAAAAGTGACTTTCAAAATGAGATTCATTACTTCCATTTGTCCTGTCGTAAAAAATCAAGGATACGACAGGAGAAATACCGTAACAAAAAGCTTGATATTCTCTATTACTTTTCAGTTCACACATCCGTACTTTTAAGAACCAGAATCTGTGAGAATAACGCACAAATATCATCACTTTTTTCTACAACTTAAAAGCTTCACAGCATCATTCCGTTAAAAGCAATTTGCAGATGTTTCCGCAACACATCCATAGCGGTAAACACTTTTCTCTCGCTCCTAAAAACACTTTTCGACAAAAAGTCAGCGTGTGACTCCATCGCACCTCTCTGCACGACATTAAAAGTGTCGCCAGGAGAAAGAAACTTCCAGGGCGGGTAGCTGATAACTTTTATTTTTTTGCAAAGGACATTTTGTACCGCTAAAAGTCGTGTGCGTTGTTTTTCTTGAGTGAGGGAAAAGGGAAGGAGAAATAACAGTAGTGCCGTGAACTTGACAATGTCCGTGGGAACCGGAGGTATGGAGCGCGAAAGTCGTTCGATTGTACCCGGTTTTCGGACCCTCGTCGAGGGAACCGTGGGTGGGCCTCGGCATTGGAATCCATTTTTTGAAGGGTACTCGTGTAAAAGACGTCTTTAAGGATGATTTTTGGTAGAGAGGGGTTGTATACATATTGCCAACAAACGAATTTAAACTGACTGAAAAATGTGTTATAATTTATTCCCATATTAGGAAAGTTCTGGTAGATCATGCAGTGTTACCTGGGGTTATATTTATTAGTTGCTTTGTTTCTATTTATTATTATGTCAAGAGGACTTGAGAAAAATGTTTTAAAAATTATTTTTTAAAATGAATTTTAAAAATGTTCAAATATTGTTTATTAGTTTTGCATGTTTAATTTTAAATTTTAGAATAAGTAAAATTAAAATTTATCATATCAAGGAGTTAGAAAATCGTAATCAGTTAGAAAATATGATCAGTTAGAAAATCGTATTTGGTTACCTGCAAGAGAGGGATTAAAGTTTTCATAAAACAATTTAGTTTAAATTTTAGTTGTAAAGGAAGTTGGAAGGTATAATTTATCTGTAAAATTTTCTGTACAGTACCATGGCAGTACACTATAATACAAAAATAATGCCTAAACTCCCGCTATGGATTTTTACCGCGTACAATCAAAATATATTCTCAAAATTTAAATGTAAATCCTTTGATATTGAGAATATTAATTCATATAATTATTAGAATATTAATATTCTATAAATGCTGAAATGCCAAATTTATTTTTTCAAAACTTTTTTGCATTGATTAGTAACAAAAATAATTATTATTGATAAAGGTTTCTCTACATCTGTGAGTTGCTGAAAACATGCAGTTGAAATAGTATTTGTTAGAACTCATACTCAACTCAATGGACTGTATAAAAATCTCTTCTTTATTTACAAAAACAGGGTATATATACAATTTTAATACATACAGAAAAAGCCATCTAGAAATAATAAAAATATGTACAGAACAGCGCCATCTCACTAAATACACCAATCCCAAACATTCACCCCCCGTTGAACTGTCTAACATTCAACATGAATAATTAACTCTACCAACTCTATACCTATATAAGTCAAATTAATTAGTACAAAACACTTTACACTCAATTACATTTAATTTCTTACACAAAATTTAACTTTCAATTGGTAAAAGGCACACTCTAGAAATTGCTCTTTTATACTCTCCACGTTGGGTTTTTACTTTCACAACTCTGATTAAATTATCTTTCCCTTTATATAACTCCGTAATTCTACCTAAGGGACATTTAAAAGTAGGCATGTTGTCTTCAATAATTACAACCAAGTCACCAACTTTTACATTGTTCTTTTTAAACTGCCACTTATTTCGTTGTTGCAGCTCACTCGAATAACACTTATACCATTTACTCCAAATAAGTTGTACTAACCTCGTGACTCTTTGCCATCTTTTAAGGGCACTCTCGTTCATAGTAACTAGATTAGGCTCAACTATAGAGTTCATAGATCTACCAATTAAAAAATGGGACGGTGTTAAGGCATCTAAATCATCAGCACTAGAAGATAAAGGACAGAGGGGTCGGGAATTCAAAATTCCCTCGATTTGTACACAAACCGTTAAAAATTCCTCGTACGTCAACCGTGACCCACTCACTACCCTTTTCAGATGATACTTTACTGACTTAACAGCCGCCTCCCACAACCCTCCAAAGGATGGGGCTCTAGGAGGAATAAATTTCCACTCAATGCCTTCTTCAGACAAAAAACACGAAAGATTCTCATCAGGATTTTTTGCTAACTGTAAAAGTCTTTTGATTTCCTCATTAGCACCAACAAAATTCCTACCATTGTCAGAATACAATTTAGAGCACTTACCACGCCGACCAAAGAATCGCTTAAGAGTGGCGATGAATGCCTCCGAAGTAAGATCAGAGACAATTTCCAAATGGACCGCTTTAGAAACAAAACAAATAAATATAGCTATATACATTTTATGTAAAACACCTTTTCTTTGACCTCTATATCTAATCATAAAAGGACCACAAAAATCTACTCCAGAACAATTAAATGGATAATCAGGAGTTACTCTATCTTTAGGTAAATTACCCATTAATTGAGAAGTTACAGTGGGTTTCGCCCTAAAACACACTACACATTTATGTGCAATTTTTCTGCACAGAGAACGGCCGTGCACAGGCCAAAACTTTTCTCTGACCAAATGCAAAAGTGCAGTAGGACCTACATGCAGATGCTTCTTATGAAAACATTCAATTAAAATTTCAGTTAACACATGGTCATTAGGCAAAATTGCAGGAAACTTAGTTACATATGGCAATTCTGAATTAGATAGACGCCCACCCACTCTAAGAATTCCATCTGAATCTAAAAAAGGATTTAAATTCTTTAACTTACTATTCGATAATACGGTTGGATCCTAGCAGAGCCCACACCCTGCCAAAAATGGCGATAATTCCGCCATCTTGGTAACCCTACTTTAACACACAAGATAGTGCTTGGCGCCATCTTGTTCTGGTTTGGCGGTTTATTTTGGTATATCGCCAAGGGTGTGGGCTCTCCTAGGATTTTACCGATAATACTTTATCATTTTTTAACAAACTTTTAATCTCACAAGAAAACTTGTCCTCTTGAATCACCTTTATCAAAAAATTCTCAGCATTGCTTATTTCAGAAACACTGATTGGTCCACACATTTTAGGTTGTTTACACTTAGCATTAGTAATAAATCTAAATACATAGCTTAAAATACGCAAAACTTTTGCATAGTTATTACTTAAACCTAAAATTTGATTAACAAAGTTCATAGTCACTTTTATCACAAATGACTTGTTCTCACTTACATTTACTGGATCTCTGAGTTCCCCAAAGTACTCGTCCTGCTCACTTGGGATCAAGATCAGATCACCCTGTTCCATTGGTTCTCCCGTCAGGAAAGCGGGTCCTATCCACCATAACTTACTGTCCTGGAGTTTGTGAGGGTCCATCCCTCTGGAAATGAGATCAGCTGGATTCTCCGCGGATCTAGTGTGAAGCCACTGCGCATCACACTCAGACGAAAACCTCTGTATAATAGCCACCCTATTCCGTACAAAGGTTTTTAGGCAAGTGGGGTCTTTTCTTATCCATGAAAGCACGATTGTTGCATCGCTCCAAAGAAACACCTTGTTTACGTTAATCTTCAAAGCAAGAAGCACTTTCTTTACAAGTTTCACTAGTAGTACAGCCGCACACAATTCAAGTCTTGGAATAGTCAGACATTTTATTGGCGCAACTCTCGACTTGCTTGTAACTAAATTCACTCTTACGTCTCCTGCAGAATTCGTAGATTTGCAATAAATCACCGCACCGTAACACAGTTCCGACGCGTCTGCAAATCCATGAATCTCTATGCTTACAGCCTTGTCCTGCACAATGCACCTTTGAACCTTAAATTGATCTACTCTTTGTAGGTTCATCAAAAATTGACTCCATTCCTTCCCCTCTCGATCGGGCACCGGACCAGACCAGTCCAGACCCAGCCTCCACATCCTCTGCATGAATATTTTCGCCCTTGAGACCACCGGTCCCAAGAGCCCCAAGGGATCGAAAATCTTTGCAATGTTTGACAAGACACCTCTCTTGGTGTAGGTTTCTTCTAGTTCCACCTTCACCTTGAACAAGAAGTAGTCTTCTACTGGGCACCAGGATACGCCAAGCGTCTTTGTCTCAGTTGAGTCGAACTCGTACATTTCTCGGTTAAATGTGGGGTTCAGCTCTGGGTGGTTCCCAAACCACTTATGCAACGTCATTCCTCCTCTTAGGCAGATAGCAATAAGTTGACGTTGCAACTCTTTAGCATCTTCTAAAGTTGCAGCACCGCTCAAGACATCATCCATATAGAAATCATTCCTCACGACTGGTGCAGCCTTCGGAAAGTCTTCCTCTTCATCATTCGCTAGTTGTCTCAATGTGCGCATCGCAAGGTACGGAGCGCTCGTAGTTCCATACGTCACTGTGACGAGCTCGTAGGTTCTCGGTGACTCGTATTCACTTTTCTTCCATAGAATTCTCTGAAGGCAATGTTGACTCGGATCAATCCTGATCATGCGGTACATCTTTTGGATGTCTGCTGATAAAGCATACACATGAGTCCGGAATCTTGCCATAATGGAAAATAAGTCCTCCTGTATCACACCTCCATTGTACTGTATCTCGTTTAGGGATCTTCCATTTGAGGTCTTTGAAGAACAGTTAAACACAACTCTCAGTTTAGTAGTTTCTTTCTCGGGACGGTAAACACCATGATGGGTCGCATAGTACGATACATCTGGCTCCTCCTCCTCAGTAACTTCCTTCATGTGACCCAGTTTCTCGTACTCGTCCATAAATTCTCTATAGAGATTTAGATACTCTGGATCTCTCGACAGTCTAGTCCACAGCAACCTCAGTCTTTTGAGAGCGATCTCTTTAGAATCGCCCAGACACGAAGGTTCCTCTTTGAGTGGCATTTGTACCACGTACCTTCCCTCCTTAGTCCTCCAATGAGTTCTCGCAAAATGCTCCTCACAAATCGAATTATCACTACCACCTATTGACTCTAACTCATCGACACTTTCTACTTCCCAAAACTTCCTCAACGTCTCATTAAGATCCTCTCTAACTAAACCACAATGAATCTTATCTCTCACCGACTCATTTACTTTCCCACTAACTACAAACCCAAACACTGTGTTTTGCAAAATCAAGTTAGGATTTTGGATCAAAATTTGCTCCGGTCTCAAAAGTTCGTAAAATAGCTCAGCACCTAACAACAAGTCTATTTTACCCGGCACATTAAAGTTCCTATCTGCTAGTTTTATAGAATTCAAGACCTCACTCTTTATATCTAAAAACTTTTGTGGAATTATGTCCGTAATCCTTTTTACTTCTAACATTGTTAAATCTCTAACAAAACTTTTTTCCCTATTTGCGATCGTAGCAAAAACTCTCTTTGTTATAGCTAAACTTGAATCGTTTACACACGATATTTCTGTGTTTATCTTTTGTTTTTTAAGCTGCAATCTATTTGAGCACTCACTACTAATTAGACAAGTTTGACTTCCGACATCTAATAGACATCTTACCTCCTGCCACTCGGAGTTTCTGTCCTTGATCAGGCAACCAATCGTACTCAATAAGGCGTTCGGCTCATTTTGATGCAAGCTTGAAGCTACCACAGGGGATCTTGAAACTTCACCTGATCGCTCACCAGCTACTTCTGTATTTTCACTAACTCTCTGATTTCTCTGAAAGTGAATTAGACGATTATGGGGTTTCCCGCAAAAACAGTTCTTGTACTTGCAATTAACTGCAGTACATTCTTGACCCAAGCACTTAAAACATGCTTCGTGCACCTTCAAGATTTCGATTCTCTCTGGAACAGATTTCGCGTTGAACTTTGGACACGCGTATAATCCATGATTCCCCTTACACAAGACACATTTGTTACTCTTAACCTCCGACAAAAATACATTCGCAGCAGGTTTGTTGTACCGAAAGTTCTGGAACTTTGGTTTTGTTTCTTCCGAACTTCTACGAAACCCTTTGGAATTCCACTCACTGTCCAACCTCGACTTCTTCGTAGACAAGAAGATATCACACTCACGACCTAACTCTTGTGGTTTGAAATACGACTCCCCCTGCTTTGTCCCTATATGACTCGTAAGCTCTTTGTCCAAGGTCATGAAGATCCTATCCGACACGATCAAGTCACACAATCCCTTAAAAGTGTCTACTCCTCTTAACTGACAGTAATAATCAAAGATCGCGCTTAATCGTGAAGCAAACTGGACGTAACTCTCGGTAGCCGCTTTTACAGCTTTGCGAAACTGGTTTAAGCAGTCCTGAGGTGTTGCTTGAAATTCTTTGAGAACAACACCTTTCAACTTCTCGTAGTCCCTTAAGTCCTCCTCTGTAATGTGAATCATTAAATTGTTAGCCTTTTCTCCCAAAAGATTCAGTAGGATCTCCGCTTTCAACTCATCCGATACGTTTTTAATTTTAAACGCTCTTTCAAGTGACTGGAAAAATAAGTGAAAGGAATCGGCTCTCGTAGGAACAGGTATACACAAAGTCCTCACACTTTTGATCAAAGTCTCCAGATCTTCCACTGATTCTGGTTTTACTTCGCCTAACCTTTCCTTTCTCAGATTCTCCAACTCTATAGTCTATTCACTTTCAACTGACGCTTGCAAATATTTCCTTCCCCCACCACCGAATCAGTAACCATGGCAACTTTCAACGTCAGAGCTGCGAAGAAGGCATACTATTTTTTTCCCACCCTGCTTCCGTAAAAGTACTATAAAGCAGCTATGCCTTGGCCTTTACGGAAAGGACCGAATTTTTTTTACTGAAATAATAGAGAACGCATTTCAGTGCAGTAGAACCTTGATTACTGAGGTTTTGCCGTAGCTGTAGGCTAAAAAAGTGCTTTAAGTATTGGCGGGTAGTACTAAAAATTTTTTTATTCGGCAATCGGGATGGTGATGTTTCTCTCATTTTTTATCGTTGGATATTCACCTTTGTCATAAAATTCATGTATTGTACGCCGCACAACATCCTTGTTAAAATCATCCAGTCCCGTCACTTTTTTAAATCTAGGTGGTTTTTTAGGTGATCCAAGTACTCCTGATATTTTTCTTTCTTTTATCACTCGTTGAACACTCCTTCTAGAAATTCCACAAGCTTCTGCTGTTACGTTTTGAGTTGCGGTAAAAACCTCTTTAATGGTGGCTTCTGGTTTCAATGTTAAAATATTCTTTAAATAATTAAAAACACAGAATACAATCTTTTTAGATTGTTTCCTTAAAGGAGGTCTTAAATGGTTCATGACTTTATAATACACCCAGAAAGACCTTTCAACAAATACTAATTCAACAATATTGACAACTACAAGATTGACTCCTTCAACGAGATCGATCACGGTCAAGGCAACAATTTGGAGAATTTTTAATTTTATTCATCATTGGTTGACTCTTCTGTAAAACAATCAGAACTCTGCAACTACTGCACTGTCATCGCATCATTTGCCCAATTTACCCCTCTGAGTTCTGATTGGTTTATGATGTGTGCCAACCAATCAAACATTACAGCTCCCAACGAGGCGCCACACAGACCTCAAGCATTAATTCCACTTTAAAACAAGCAATCAAAAAATGCTATGCTGTGAAGCCAGCTCTATTCAAGCCAGCCTCAACTGCAGTAGGAAAAATACTATTAACGCACCGGTCACTGAGCCTGCGCGAAGAGCGTAATTATGGTTACGCTTCTACCGGGGGGGGGAAAGCACTATTTCTCAAGCGTCAGTTCAAAGTGAACAGAGTATAACTCTTTCTCCAATTGTTTTAATTTAAGCTGTTCAACTTCTTAATCGGGAACGGCTTGCATCGCTTTTAATTTCTCGATCTCTAATCTTTCACTCTCTAACTTTAATTTATTTTTATCTAGCAATGCCCGTTCATTTTTCTCCTTCCTTTCTAACTCCTTGGCCTGTCTTTCCTCTTCCGCTGCTTCTTTGATCGATTCAACTATTGTTTTTACTAGCTCTGTTTCACCTTTGAACACCTCACTATCCTCAATCACGTTCCTGATCTCAATCATTTTACTACTTGTTACCTCTAACCCTAACTCTGACGCCAACATCAACAGTTCGTCCTTTTTCAAAGCGTTAATACTAACCGCCATCTCAAAGCTAGATTAATCCACTCAAACTACACGAAACCTAATCAACCAGATCAACTACCTAACAACATCCACTTGAACCTAGACAATCCGCTCAACAATAGCTATTCATCGACAGATCAAAGCTACCCTGATCACTAACTACACCCTAAAACTAGGCAACCTAACCTAAGCAACTATCCTTCTAACCTTCAGCAGATCAAAACCACAGCACTAACTACTAAGAACTAAGAACCAACTAAGGAAACTCACCCTAACTACGCAGCTCAAAATCAATCTCTCCTAAACTAAACCAACACACTTCATCTCTACAAATCTCACCTAACACTCAACCTAGCTCAATCCTACTCGAAAACTCCGGCTCTGCTGACCATATGTTAGAACTCATACTCAACTCAATGGACTGTATAAAAATCTCTTCTTTATTTACAAAAACAGGGTATATATACAATTTTAATACATACAGAAAAAGCCATCTAGAAATAATAAAAATATGTACAGAACAGCGCCATCTCACTAAATACACCAATCCCAAACAGTATTTATTTACCCAAATATAAAGTTAAAATTAATGTAAAATATGATCTACAGCATTTTATATTCTGAAAATGAAGAGTTATTTATATTACGATTTTAGTGTGGAAGATGATAGTAATCACGAAGTTTAGAAGATGTAAAATAAGCTATCTAAGCTCTCAAACACAAATTCAGGAGTTTTAATTGAAATTTCATGAAAAATTAAATTAAAAATTCTCATATCCTCATTTTATCTTTTTACTCAAAATACACACATATGTTACCTTAAATAATGATTGGTAAAATAAGCATCATCAAAATATCAAAACCAGAAACTCCATGGTTTTTATGTAACTGATTATAGCAATAATCTTCAATTTAATTTGACACAAAAATTATCTTATTTTTCACCATTCATTCATTTAACATTTTTATACAGTCGAATTTTAGAGCATCAAAATGTTACATTTGACATTTCTACACGGTCCCCAAATATCGTCCAACAGATGGGTTGTCGAGGAGAGGTAATGGAATTACGCAGTGGGACAGCTTGATACAATGGAAGGGGCTCCTGCCCTGCTTCAAAGGGGACGCCGAAATGTCATTGTCGTCGATCTGTTGCTTTTACTTTTCAATGGGAATGTTTACCGACCTGGCTTTTTAACTACTGGAGGCCGATAGGTCGAAAAAAGACATGGATAGGTAGGTGACTGTTTGCTCTGCTTGTTGATGTTTGTGTTGAGTTGTTTTGTTGGAGAAAGGTTATTATATATTGTAGGAGTTTTTAAAAGGTTTTGCGTAGCATACATTTTGATATTCACCTGATTAATCCCGTGATATTTATTTACCTAAAGAAGATGAAAACGATGGAACCTCTTGGTAAGCTGATGCAAAAAAAAGATACAACAATATTTTCACCATTAGAGAATATTCTAATATAAGTTCTTCTATAGTTTTTTACAATGGCCACATGTTATAATTTTCTATAGATTAATTGAATAGAGTTCGGAGAGAATAACCATCGTTTTTACCCCAAACCATTTCATGCTTTCAAGTACAATTAACCAATTGTCCTGACCACAAGTATGCATCCCAACGAAAGTGGAAGTCGTACGTTTTCACCTTCACTGAACCCACGCGTGCCAGGTTTCCAATTACGGCCCATTACTCAAGTATAGTAGAGAGTGAACCACCGACCACCTCGACCCAAAGCTGTCGTGTCCGCCTCCCTCGAATGCCGTCTGCCGGGTAGCTGCCACCTGTGGAACACGACGATGAGAACCACCGCTTGCTTGTTGTGGGGTGTTGCGGAAGACACGGGGACCCAAAGGGGTCTGCTGGGTGGGAATGGAGGGCTAAGACAATGGAAGGGAGGAAGGGGGTAATGACGAGAAGGGTTGAATCGGATCCCTGATGGGTTTGACAGGGGACGTGTGTTGTGGTGGAGACTGGGGCAATGATGAGACGAGGAGTTGACCTGAGGAAATGTGAGACTTCCTGTCGTAGTTCTTTTAAGAGGAAATTAGGATATGTTCTTTTTTTAAATGATGTTTTATGATGAAAAGACAATAAAATGTGCGAATGGGGGGGGGGGGAATTAGGATATCTTCTTTTTTAAGGCTATGTTTCATGATGAAATTATAGTAAAATGTATGAATGAGACGGAGGTGATTTTTGAGTGCATACAATTTCCCCTATGTTTAGAAAGTATTGACCCAGATGAAAAAAATATAAAAAATTTTATACAGGTGCCTTTGGTTTAATAATGATTTGTTGAGGTTTTGTTGTTGAAAAAATATTGTTCCTTACATTAGTTTGTCGACTTTATTCAAAATGAGCAATTATTTACAGGCAACCCTTATCAAGTGAGAGGTGATGTGTAAATCCTTTGGGTTAATCTGCAAAATTGAAAGCAGTATTTTCAAATTAATTCAGTTCATTAGTTTATGTTTCAGAGCGTTTCTATATAGGAATTAAAATATACTTGTATTATCTTAATACTCTAAAAACAAAGAGTTAACTGGAAAAATTGGAAAAATGTAAATGTTGGGAAAATAAAAGATTCTGTAAGTTTTCCCCCCATCAATTTCATCACACACGAAAATATCCAAAAATGATCTATGCTAATTTTCTTCAAAATAATAAAATCGATGTACTAGAAAAATATCCCTCTGTTTCTGTATTGTTATTGTATGTATCATCTGTATTTTTGTAGTTCAGTGAAACTGGAGCACTGTATTATAAATAAAGAAACGAGAAAGAGGTATTTAATCTCCAAGCTTTTCATTATATGAAAAATTATTGTTTAAAATTCCATTTAGTTATGTTTGTGTTATGATTCATACTCTTGATAGAATTCACACAAAACCAACATCATTTGTCCGCTCAAACTATTCCCTTTATATCAATATTTTAGCTCACTGTTTCAAAAGTTTGCGTATCATTGGTGCGTTACATTCATAAACAGTAAACACCAATACCAACATAATCTATTTCACAGAAAAGTTTCTACCTATCCAATCACCAAATTAATTTAAATAGGAAACAAGAGAAAGGAGGAAGAACGCACTTCCTGATTCCCTTCACCGGTAAGGTTCTTCAACAAGTAAAGGCAACGTAATTTTTTTATAAATGAATATCGGAAGCAGGGGGAAGTGGCGATCACAGTGCCGAAGTGAGGAGTACTTTTCACCCAACCTGAAACACAGAAGCTGTAAATAGGAATTTAAGTTATCGGGGGTCAACGTTCCGTTGAACATCTGTTGTAGTTTTTATTTAGTTCTTGAGGGAAGTCCTCACACGGCCTATTGTTCTTTTACGTAAAAAATCAATTGGTGCTTTCTTTTGGCTTTTAAGTTGAGTTGAGAGGTGTCAGAGAGATGAATAGGTTTTTATGCCTTAATGTAGAGCCTGATTAGGACGGTTTTAAAATTTTGAATTAATTCTAGATTTTTGTGTTAGGAAATAATTAGATGAGGAAATAACACCACTCTAATAACACCCCTAAGACTAATATAGAAAGTCTAGTCAAAGTTTTCCTGCTTCAAAAATAAAAATACGGTCTTTTTTTACAAATCTGAAACCTCCGTTGCTACAACAAAATTTTGAGAATCCAGTTACTATACTTTTATTACATGCTATACACCTTGGGTTATACAATTCGGTCAACCATATAAATACGTAATTAAATTATTTAGAATGTTTAAATTAAATTTAGTATTTTTTATAATTATGTAGTGTGAATCTTGTATTTGTGATTTAAGTCGGTGAAGAGCTGTTTCAAAACTAAATAACTATATTTGTTTATGATAGTCAGCAATTACAAAAAAACTCATTACTAAAATATTATCATGCAAAAATTTATTATAAGCGTAACTTTTCTTCTTTAATTGTTTCATAGAACAATTAAATCACAACAAAAAATTGTCTGTCAAAATTCAAAGCTACATATTTCAAACATAGTACAGCGCCGTTTATACGTTTCTCTTTACACTTTTCCATTTATTCGTCGGTTCCCAATTAAAGTCCCAATTCATTCCTATTCATTTTAATGCAAAAGTTCTTCGTTTATACGACGCGGAATATCGGTTATATGTCGTTTCCCACTGTCTTAAATTTCGAAAACATTCAGTATCAGTTGTTGGCCTTTAAAGTTTCCTTTATACTCTATTAACAATAAAGATGTTGTTGTTGTTGTTGTTGTTGTTGTTGTCGTGTGCCACTTGGAATTACCAAGCTCCACAAGGACTCAAGGCAAAGGGGGTGCGGCTCCTGAGAAAAACAATAAAGATAAACTCTTCATATAGAAAAGTGATAGATGTATAGAGATAGAGGAGAAAAAGGAATGCAAGATGCAAGAACAACTCGTGTTAAAATTTTCATTACTTTTTTTCGAGTCATATGACAAAATTTTACATAGTGTACTGAGTATTTTCTGCTACCCAAATATGATAAACACGGGAGGAGTTGGGAATACTATAAATTTTACCTGAAAAAGACGGAACTTCTTCAGTTAGATAGTTTTCCATTCACTTTTGAAAAATTTAACCTTTAAGAACAACTAAAATTTCATTTACAGAAACCTTTCAGTTAATTGTTCAACGTTTTTTTTCTGCAACAAGTGTCGTATGGTAAGGAAAGGGGTTTTACAGAACCAGTTTTTGTATAATGCTAAAGTGGTATTTGCAAAGTTCTTGTTAAGTACGTTTAAATGAATGTTGATGTTTGTAGATTAGACTTTCATGATGTAAAAATTTCCTAGTGAAACAAAAATAATTATAAATTTCTGTGTTTGTCCTTTTTTGCTGTCTAATTTATCTAGAAAAAGACAACATTAAGATATACTTATTCTATTTTATTTGTTTATTCAATTAGTTTGCCCCACTCACTTTTAAAATCTTTTTAAAATTGAACTTCTAAAAACATCATTTTGCCCTGTTTCAGTCCTTCTCATATTAAATTCTCATTCCATCATTTCCTTAAAGTTTTTTTTTCTGACATTTTCATAAAGAATTGATTGACGGAATCGTAAGCATGACTGATCACGAGCAGTGAGAAAGCTTTAACCCTATTCTCAAATTTCAGTCTACTCCCATGGCCATCCTGGAAATATGGGGCAGAATGTATCTTGGTGTCTTATTTCTCTTACAATGATCATCAAGACGTACCTTACACACTACTATTGGTTTGATGGTTTCCTACTGAAGGGTTTGAATAATGATCGAGAATAGTTAAAATGTTTTTTAGTTTCACTTGGAAATGTTTTTTTTTAACTTTTCAGTTGAAGTTTAATAAGAAGAAATATTTTTGTTATCTTTACAAAGTGTCGTTCTTGTTTTACTAAGTGTTTACTTATGACGCTACTCAGTAAACTTATATGAGAACTGGATGACGGGATGATCACATAGAGTTTCTTTTGCACAACATAGTTTTTTCAATAAAAATTTATTAAATATTGTTTTATATAAAACAATAAGTTTGAAGCCTTACATTTTTCTAAATTTTACATACTGCATATTTGTAAATAATATTGTAAAACTAACATAAATCAACTTACTTTTTTAATCAAATAAATATTAAACATAGGCATTTGTTATGACTCCCTAACTGCAACTCTTATGATTTTTTAATCCACAAGTTGTGATTCACGTAATATGTTAATTTACTACGGAACTGTTTTTATTTTCTTATATATTTACCTGTGTCTGTCTTTCAATAATTGTTCCTATTTGTTATTTTACGCAACTTGGACTTTGTCTTTATATTTAAGTGATATTAACAGAATTTGTGAACTAATCTTATTTGAGTAAATTCTACAGGAATGTTTTATGTACATACGTCTTTAATATGCTATTTTTCTTGATATTTAAAAATTCTTGGAGTTCAGCAATTTTACGAAATTTTCAATAGATTGCAGTCTTTACAATTCATCATTCTTTAAAACTATCTAAATACTAAAAGAATATATTTTGTACTTTGATTTCTTTGCGATATTTTCCCACTCTATAATAATACGCAAATGAAGTGGTTTGATATACCATCCCTTTTACGCATGCCTGTGCATCATGCGGTGTTCTGAGGGACAAAAGGTCTAAAAGATATCAGGGATGCATTTTGTTCTGAGGACAGTCACTGAAACACTGGCTTTTTTAAGTTACATTCCATGATTACAACTACTATGACCTACAAAAGCCACCACACGACAACAGGAACTGCTATTCCCACCGAGAGAGAAAAACAGCACCGACTCCGCAACAAGCAACTTCTGCAGCAAGCAACAACTCCCAACAGACAACATCCATCCTCACAATCAAGCCAATACAGCACGACGACGCGGAGCAAACAATACATCAGAAAACAAACAAACGAAATACAAAAAATATCACAGAGTCCATAGGTAAAGTAAGGTAAAGGGGGGTGGAACGGAAGTGTGCATAGGGGGTGCTGCAGCTGCTCTGGTTTTCGTGCTTGTTTTGATGGGGCACGCGTGCGGTGCGGGGGACTGTGAAATTTAGATTGTGGGGGGTGGCAGCACGTTCTCTTGATTAACCGAGGGTGGTGCTGATTGAGACGAGGCTATTCTTTGTTGTCGCGGAGTGGGGAGATTGTTAATTACTG
This sequence comes from Tetragnatha versicolor, assembly GCA_024610705.1. Lineage (NCBI taxonomy): Eukaryota > Metazoa > Arthropoda > Arachnida > Araneae > Tetragnathidae > Tetragnatha > Tetragnatha versicolor. The sequence continues at coordinate 10,849,943 of JANDEH010000011.1, read as the reverse complement.
GTTGAGTGCCTTTATTCGGACATACGTCATCGTTTTTCATGGTGTGACAGTTATTATGTTGTGGGGTGAAGGGGGAGGGAGGTGGAAAGATATGCATTGGTGTTGGGGATTTGGTGATGTAAAAATTCATTCGCTGAGGTATAGTTGGATAAATTACATCCAGAACGCACGTATGTACTATTTTATGTAGTTCAAAGGTTTCTCCTAGGATTTGCATCTACACAGTAAAAGTAATAAAAATCTTTGACTAAAGAATTTTTCTTTAATGGATCCTTCCTCTTTCTTGCCTGCTAGACTTTCGGATATTTAAAAGGGTTGGAGATCAAAGGATAAATAGATAAAGATATAGGGAGCGAGATGGAAAAATTTAATGGAAGAATAAAAAAAATTAGTAATTAATGAGAAAGAAAGAAGTAAGATGGAGAGAATAAAAGATTTAACATTTAATAAGCAAATAGAAGAAGTTTAGTAAGGAAGAAAGAAGAAGGTGAGAAAAAGAGAATAATTGGTTTAATTGAGTAAAATAGACGTTAGAGGGAGATAGAAAGAACAATGTAAACATTATGAACAAAGAAGAAATTTAAAAGTAGAAGAAAAGATAGGTATAATATGAAATTTACTAAGTGAGAGAGGGATAAGAATTGGAAAAATAGAGGTTAAGAAAAAGAGAAATAATAAGAAGAAAAGTGGAAGAGAGAGGAGAGAATGAAAGTAAGATTATGAAAGAAAATTTGAGCATAAACGAAAATTATACAGGGTGATTCTGAAATGGACCGCCAAACTTTGAGGGGTGATAGTACTCATCAAGACGAATAAGAATTGATGCGGAAAGGGGGGTCGCAGTTACACCGTTAAAGAGCTAGGTCCTAATGTAGTGCGAGCCCGTTTTAAAAGGCCGTTTTTAGAAGGCCCGTGTGACGAAACAAAACATAATAAATGAAAAACATTATTGCATGAGGTACAGGAGTATCCGTACTACTTAAATCCTCAATGTGATAGAAATTGAACCACTTTCTAAACCGCGGAGTTAGTTTCAAAAGTGCAATATTAATCTTTTAGTCAAAGAATCACATTCCTTAATGGTATTTAGAAAAATGATGATCGGGGAAGGAATTTTCAATGATCGTAACATGGATCATTGAAACTGTTTGATCATTGAAAATTCCTTCCCCGATCATCCTTTTTCTAAATACCATTAATGGAACTCCATTGTTTGACTAAGAGCACGTTTTAAAACTCACCCTGCGGTTTAGAAAGTGGTCCAATTTCTATCACATTGAGGATTTAAGTAGTACGGATACTCCTGTACCTCATGCAATAATGTTTTTCATTTTATTATGTTTTGTTTCGTCACACGGGCCTTCTATAAACGGCCTTTTAAAACGCGCTCGCACTACATTAGGACCTAGCTCTTTAACGGTGTAACTGCGACCCCCCTTTCCGCATCAATTCTTGTTCGTCTTGATGAGTACTATCACCCCTCAAAGTTTGGCGGTCCATTTCAGAATCACCCTGTATAGTGTTAGATAAAAGGAAAATTTTTAAAAATAAAGAGAGAGGCAAAGGCAGAGAATATAAGAATGAGGAAAGGAAGAGGAGACACAAAAAGCTAAAATAAAATGATTAAGTGGATAGAAAAGATAGACTGAAAAACGAGATTCGGATGAACTACGACGTCAAAACATCTGCTCTTCGAAATCATTTTTAATATTACAAAAGCTATCCAAATTCAAATAGTTTAACACAGTACAATAACCTCATACGCAGTAGTAAAATAGTCATCCTGGTTCCGGTGCAGATCCCAGCGCAGATAACTCAAGCTATGTCCGGCTACGAAATAACATTTTTGACATAAACCCCACCATTTCCTCTCACAACATTGCATACTTCCCAAAGCAGGTGGTAAGTACCCACCACCCCATAAAAAGAATACATATCTATACAACTACAAAACAACCGATTCCGGCACACCACACACACGGAGACGGACAGGCCTCACGACATTTCGAAACAAGAACCACCACCAAACGATATTGCGTTGGAGGAATTCGGACGTATTAAGTGGCGGCGCGTGCGGAGTTCCATTCTCCGCTTGAGGGGTTTCGGTCCCACCTGCCTTCGCGCGGGGGTGGGTGGTTTTTCCGAAAAAACATCTGCGAGATACTTTGTCCGAGTCCCGCTATTATTATTACGGATAGGCAGGTAGAGCGGAATTAAAAGGTGTCCTCGGAGGTGAAGTTGTCGGTGAGGTCTTTGTCGGGAGGAAGTGATTTCGTGTTGTTAGCCGTTCGTGCGGTGGATATTGAAATGTGTTGAGAGATATGGTGAGGGTTATGGGTTGTAGCCATGGTTTCAGAGGAAAAAGTTCCACTGAAACTAAAATTTGTACAAAACTTTTAACAATGATTTTAAAAATACTATTTGGAGGCCCGAGCTTTAAAAATTTTCTATTTTTTGTTATGATTCAATTGGTCTATGAATCAATTAAAGCGGAAAAGATAAGCTTATGACAAATTGATGATTTTTTTAATGACATAAATCACTGAGTTTTTTGTTTCCTTCCAGAACTTTTTTTTGCATCAATTTCTAATTTATAATACTCTACATTCTTAAATTATTTAATTTTTTACGCATGAGAGGTTTGGGCTATCTTTTGAGATGTCCTAAGGTGCCCTACTTGACGCTTTTAATGTTAAAATAAATTACTCTTTTATGCAAGTAATTTTATTTCTCTTTTCTAAAATATTTTAATATCAACAGTTATGACATCATAAATGCACATATAGTATTTAAAAAATGCTTTTGAAACTAAAAGCGATTGTAACTTTGCACCACGCAAAACAAGAAAACTGATGTAAATAATTATCCAGACGCACCAAAGATTCTAAGCATCAAAGAGTATATTTTAGGGTCATTCAAAAGTACCTACAAGCACGAGTTCATAAGTATAAAATTTTCTTTAAAAAATGGAAAATCCTAAGGTGGGCCATGTCCCAAGGTGTCCCACTTTCCCCTATACAAAAACTGGTTCTGTAAAACCCCTTTCCTTACCATACGACACTTGTTGCAGAGAAAAAAACATTTTTGCAACTAAGGCAATAGGATGTTTTTAAAGGTTCAATTGATTTAAAGTGAATGAAAAACTACCCAACAGAAGAATTTCGGTCTTTTTTTCAGGTAAAATTTAGTATTCCCAACTCATTCCGTGTTTTTCATATTTGGATAGCAGAAAATTTTGAAAACTTTGCACACTCAGCACACTGTAAAATTATGTTTTATTGCTCGAAAAAGTAATGAAATTTTTAACACGAGTTGTTCTTTAATTGCTTTTTCTCGTCTATACTTCTTTCACTTTTTCGATACTAAGAGTTTGTCTCTATTGTAAATATAAAAAATAGATAGTTTACCTTATTAAGGTAAAATGTTGAAATATCATGATTGCGTCATTTTGTCAATAAAACACCAAAGAAAGCTCATGCCTTTCCTAAATTTGGAAGTTCATATTTTGAACTTATAGTATGATGGAACCCCATCAAAAACGGAAACCCCAACGATTCGCAGAGGGAGTTTAAACGCAAAACTCGATCAGTCAAGAAGAAAAAGTGAAAATTCGAGAAAAAAAAGGTACACTCATTACCCACTCTCAACCCCCTCATCAAGACCACGTCACAACCCTCCGACACCAAACAATTCGAATAAAAATCTCCAAACAATCCACATCGATCCCTCGCGGACAAGTCTCGACACGCCACGCTACACACGCAACAATCTATACCACCCATTCTCATTCATTTTCCAACGGTTTTTTCCCCGAAATCCCAAATCAGAGCACGACATGCTTTATGAATCGGAGCGGGGCACACAACCCCTCAAAAATATAATCACGGCTGGAGAAAAAAAAGAAACCCGAACCAGAAACCGTTAATAGTCGGGGCATAACGGTTATGGAGATCTATTATGTTCCCGGCCTCCCCCTATTCCGATGTGGGGGACTATTCTTTCGGGTGTCTCCCTCCCCCCTAGAAGGGTTAGAGAGAGGGAACCACCTGGACAATATGGAGAGAGGGGTTGTGATCCTCTCGTGTTTCGCACACACAGATGCGCGCGCGTGCGATGAGATTTTGGGTGAGGATTTTTGAGTAATTTCGCCTGTTGGACCTAATTGAACCTGTTGGTGAGAGGGTAGTTTCGGAATGAAGGGGTAGGTTTGCGTTTTGGTTTTCAGGTTGACCTGGTAACCTTACCTTTGATATCTGACCACCTGTTTTGAAGGGAACAATTTCATTCAACCAATTTTAGGAAATATAAAATTCAGGCATAAAATTTGATGGCTGAGAGCCTTGGTTCCCAGAACTGGAATTCGTTCATTACTTCTAAAACTAAATGTTTTTTTTCATAACAATAACAATAGACAAAAATGAAATATTTTTTCTATGGATTAGTCAAATTCATTGAAAAAGTAAAAGATAAGAATGATGCAAACTTCTAGCTAAATAAAGAAACTAAAATTTAATTATTCAACATTAAAGTTGCATTCCAATCTATATAATATTATCCCCCCTCAGTTTGAACATCTTCGGTGTTCTTTTGTAATCTGATGAAAAGAGTAATTCGATCCAAAGGGCCACATTGATGCACCCATATAAAATTCAATATATATGTTTTCAAAACTTTCCTTTTTTCATATTCCTTTATTTAGATTATTTTTCAGTTATATTTAAGTATTAAAAGAATAAATTCTTCAAAAAAATTTAAAAATTAATCTTTATCGTTAATAATTTGCCCCAAATTTAATAAAAAAAATAGAAACAATGTCATCTTAGAAAAAGTTGAAGTTAATACAAAAATCTAGTTGTTATTATTTAATAATATCCCATTTGTTTTTCAAGTAAATACGATTTCATTCGAGACCACACTCCTTTAGAAGCAAGTACTTTTCCCTGCATTGCAATCAACTCAAACGTGTTTCATATAAGGTACGTTTATGTAGTTCTTTCTGTACGTAAAAGTTTACTATATAGATGCTAATTAGTTTTCATCAGGGGGACGAAGAGAAATTTAGTACAGTCGAGTCCGTGATAAAGCTGATAAAATTATCCGATTGATAACAATATGCGATTTTCTATAAAAAAAAAGTAGCAAACAGTGTAACTAGATTGTTTGCTTCAAAAATCAAAATCATATGTAATCGTAATTAATGTATTTAAGCACTATTTTTACACTAAGGCACTTGGCAATTTAAAAGTATGGATTGGAACTCCTCCCTTAACCGGTTTTTTTTTTCAAAATATAGGCGGAATATTTTCTTTTTCTTACTCGTACTGAGTTTCAGAAAAAAAGAAGCTCCAAATCATAGACCTCCGAATTCTGAGAGGGGCAGATGTTTATTTGTAAAATTTGGTCTTCAAAACGAAACTCGAACTCAAAAGATGTCGTTTTTAAGGGGATATGGACAAAATTTGATAATATTAAGCGGCGTGTTGAATCATAGATGATCACATTAAACGATGTATTTTACATTAAATTGAATATAAATGATCGGGACCTGTCAATTTCGATAACATTATCCGATTGATAACATTAACCGTGATCACATTAAGCGGATTAGACTATTTCAATTTCGAATAAAAAAGGTAACATAAAAATATCATACTTTTAAATAGAAATATATTATCTTTGTCGTATTAAAACTTTTCAGAATAGAAAATACATATCTGACGGAAAATTGTCGTAGGTAAAAAGCTAAAGGTAGGGGAGAGTGTTGTACAGTCGTAGAAAAAAAAAGTGAGACAGTTCACATTGTGAGCGAACTACTAGGGTTAGGATGATACTTTTTGTGTCATTTTTCATGATTTAACTTCTCCTTAAAAATAAAATATAGTTTATGTCCTTAGGGGGCCGTCTACATATTAAACGAAGCACCAACTTTTGTTTTTCCTATGGGCGACATCAAAGATTATTCCAGATTCTGAAAGAGCACCCTCTAAAACCCCCAAAAACCAAGTTTCGTGTCGATTGGCCTACAAACAAAGCCAGGAGTGGGGGTTGAAGTTCGTTGAAATTACGTTGAAATCTCGTTTTTCATAGATTTTGATCCTTTCAACCATTAACCCCGCGCACACTGTAGGAAATTTCAATTAGAAAAATTTGCGCCAATCTCCTATCGCCAAAGACACACAACCTAGGAAAATTACAGTAACCTTACGGTAACCATAATCTACTAACTGAAATCAACACATTTATTGTTTAAACCTTGATGTTGAACGTAGCCGTGTGGTCTAACGGTTAGTGTGCCTGGTCGCAAATCTCTAGAGCCAAGTTCGAACCCCAAAGCTTCCGTGTTCTTGTTTTGCTTTTGGAAGTTTGTGGATGCGTCGAACTTATAAACTACCGATAGAGTTAGAATTAATAAGATCTTACACTATTAATTTCAGTAAAAGGGAAAATTAACCTACTTTTTTGTGCATGCAATATTTTTTATTTGTTTTTAAATTTTGATGATATTTTTAAATAAAAGTTTACAAATTAAAAATATTTAAAATTACAATTTTTTCAGATGAAAAAATTTCGAAACAATACTTTACATTATTCGACTAAAAATTTCGCCTGCATTAAATTTGAAATGTTTTTGAATTACATGAATACAGTTTGAAAAAAGAGTATTCGGTATAAAGATTCGAATTAATTACAGATTTCATAAAGATATTTGTGGTTTTAAATATAAATCTAAGATCAAGAAAAGTCGTCACTTAATAAGAACGGTATCATCTTGCATGCATTGTTTATTAAAAGGAATTCAACGTTTTATCTTTGATATTACATGTTAGCAAGACATGAATTAAATTACCCATGACAGAAATATTATCGAGTGGCTGAATTTTGGATCACACATCTTTCCCACATGATGCACCCCAGGGTTTACACCATCTCTTCGCCTATACCCGGCTCATCCGAGGGTTGCACCAGCCGCCTACCCCTACAGTAGTTTTCAGGGGTAAGGCAAACAGCGCATGCGTATTAAAACTACCTTACGCAGCCAAGAGGGCTCAATGCTGGGAATAAAAGTTGACTTACATAATTAACTAACAATAAATAAAATAGTGGTGACTATAAAATAAAAGATTAACACTATAATAACAATTTAGCTACCACTTTTTAATTTAATGTTATTCCTTATACGTATAGTCAATCATTTATTGCATTCAACCTGGAATTGAGAGCACAGCAGATCCAGCCGCTATTGTCACCAAACATATGGATGATATCGTTGGTTCTCACCGGTACTGGATTTAGAAACTAATTTTGACAATTTTAAACTAGTTTAAGTGGGATAGATGAGGTTAAATAGAAATAGGGACTTAAACAGGTTGAGTTTGTAAAATTTACCATTAATTAATATGCTGATCTTTATTGAGGCTCAAGAAAATTATCAATGAAATTAATCGAAATTATTCGAAGGTAATTTATTGAAAATTTATCAATGGCCACACGATGATGCATTTTTCATTTTTTCCTTAAACCCCCAATTGTTTAAAATGTCAAGAAGCTTCAAATCGTCGATATGATTAGAGTTAATCAAGTTTATTAACTTTGAAATTTAATGATTGACTAGTCAACATGTTTCATATTGATATTTTGGTATCTTATTCATCAAGCACATAGGTTCAGAAACTTCAATGTTTATCCTTAAAAATTAATAATAAACTCTGTATCCAACCAAATGAAACATAACTCGTAATTAATTATTAAAAACACGACTGCAGAATCATTAAAATCAGTATTTGAAAATTTTTCTATTCCTATTTAAATTGCAAATTTTGCAAATTTTAAACTTTGTAATTGCTTTAATTTTTCAAGATAAGTTAGTTGTCGTAGGTGGAAATTGAAAATTATTAGAAACATCAATTAAATATATGCTAAAAATACCTTAAAAAATCAATCAAACTATCTGTATTAAAGTATTTTTATAGGAATTTTTGATCCGCAAAAATATGATTTATTGTTTCATTAATTAGTTAAATTTCTAGCTCTTATCAACGAAACCACTTTCATAATTTAGCGTGATTATTTATTACCTTTATTAAGATTTTTATTCCCTTTTTTCCGGAATTATAAAAACGTTATTTTTAAATAATAACTATCAATAAATTATTATTATTTGTAAACAAACGGCAATAAAAATTTTATAAATTTGTTTTAAAGGCTTTAGATTTGAAAAAAATATTCAACATCTATTCATCTTTGTGTTTGCCTGTATCCCTATATAGGTTAACCTTGAACAATGAGGCATGCGGAATTGCGGGGCAGAACCTGCAACCTATTGATCACGAGCTTCTTACTCCACCAAGTAGGCTACCACTATAGGGTATTCTAATTGACGAAATCGCGCCAAAATATAGATAAATAGCCGAATCTGCTTTAACTTTTGTATGAATTGTGCCAAAACACAGATAAGTAGCCAAATCTGCTTTAACTTTCGTAAGAATTAAGCAAAATTGTTGCCAATCTTTCCTATTAGAAGTAAACTTCCCAAAATTTTCAAACCCCCTTCCTGGCTTTGTTTGTGGGCCAATCGACACAAAATTTGGTTTTTGGGGGTTTTAGAGGGTGCTCTTTCAGAATCTGGAATAATCTTTGGTGTCGCCCATAGGAAAAACAAAAGTTGGTGCTTCGTTTAATATGTAGACGGCCCCCTAAGGATATAAACTATATATTATTTTCAAGAAGAAGTTAAATCATGAAAAATGACACAAAAATTATCATCCTACCCCCAGTAGTTCGCTCACAAAGCGAACTGTCTCACTTTTTTTTTCTACGACTGTACCTATGGACAAAAATCACGTTTGGATTTTTCTAAGACAGGTAAAATAATTTTTTTAATATTTAAAGTGCCCAACCTATAGTCCTAACCTTTGTGAGTAGGAGGATATTTTTTATTAGCTAAAATCTTCAAAATTGGATTTTTAATTCATTTTAATAACTTGACGAAATTTGTGTCCATAGGTACAACAACGTGCTCTCCCTATGGACAGACCCAGTTGTACCTGTGGACACCCTTAAAAAAGAAATTTTTATTTGAAAAAAGCTTAAAATGAACATTTTTACTGGTGTATTACCTTTTAATAAACTATTTCAAGCATTTTTAAAATTGGGAATAGATTTTTTAAAGTAATGTAGTTTTAAATCGTAAATGATCATTAAAACGAAGATGATTTATAAAAGTCTTGATCTTTTACCAAAAATACATATCACATAGGATTTTCAGATCGAAGTTTGAGGTAATAGTTTCATCAATCATGCTGATAGATCTGATCACTTCACTGATCCATAAACACAAATCTTCTTCTGTGGAAATTTTAAGTTTTTTGTAATCATCATACTTAAATGCAATAGGGTGTTAAAGATTTTATACCATATTTTACGTTAAATGCAAAATAAAATCAAAAATTTTAAAAGGTAGTTTAGATCACAAAATATTTGATTGTTCATCTAAAAATCCCTTGAAAATAATCACCGACAAATAGATAACCATTTAGAATTAATTTAATATGCATTCACTTTAATGAAACCTGATTCAAAAACGCCGATTAGCTACAGACACCCACAAGAACGTGTCCGTAGGTACAACACGTATGGTGTCCGAAGGTACAACACCAGGTGTTTCTGCACTTAAAGGTCTATAAAAAATAAAAGAATTGAGATCTGGAAATTTCTAATATCAAAAATAAAAAGTCAAAATCTCGGGGGTTCGCCCCTTATATCTCATTTTATCGTATTATAACTTAAGGGGAAGAAAAATATTAAAGTAGTGATGCACTAAGAAAAACTTTGAGCACCTAAAAACAGAAAATTTATCATATTAAATATAAATATTATTTTAAAGAGCTGATTTCACGTTAGCAACTAGATAGCATCTGTTTACATTCAAATTCAACCACAAATTCAAATTTCCATTTTTCCCTGAATTTTAAAATGCGGTGGCTGAAGGTACAACCGTCCTTAGGTACAGCACTCTCCCCTATAATTTTTAAGCAAATGTTGTTGTTGTTGCATGTCCCCATGGCCAACAGTGCTAGACTAGGTCCATGAAGTTATAAACTTTTAAAAAATCCAACACCGTCAATGGATCGTTTTAAACAGATCATTCAAAATATATAAGAGTAAATTTCTTGTAAAATCATGTGAGAAACATTCAAAACAATTTTAGTTTTAGCTTCCAAAAAATAGGTATAAACTTCACAGTTCTTTTTCAAAACTTCTACACAATATTCATGCAAATTTAAATGAGACATAAAAAAACTCAGCAGCCCCCCACACCATAAAAAGGGGGCAAAATAATATCCAAATCAAAGTTCAATTCCTCCCTATTCACCCCGAGTTCCTCGACTCCCGTCACACTCGTCACCCAAATTGATTACGATACATCCACATCAGAATGGATGGTGATACACATTTCAATAGATCCCGGGGGGCAATAATAGCAGGCGGACAGAGCAACAACGCAGGCGCAACCTTGAAAAGTCGCGGGGAGCGGACCATCTGCCGGTAAGGGGCACCCACGCTTTTAATAGATTAGCAGTGAACAATACCGGGTTTTGCATAGCGTAGGACTTGGGGGTGGCTTTGTACGAGGATTAACAAACTGTGGGGATGATAGGGGGTAGTGAATGTCTTTGGTCGTATTTTAACTAGGAGTATTTTTGGGTTTGGAAATTTAAAAGGATTAATTTCAGTCTCTCCCTAACGGCCAATACCATCATTTTTTGAAAACAGAAAAAAATGCATTTTTCCAGTAAAGGAAATAGATCTACATCCAAAAATCCACATGAAAAGTTTCAAACAAATTTAGTTAATTAAATATTTAAAATTAAAATCGCCAAGCCCTTTGTCTTTGTTTAGGGTAGAAGTACGTCACAACTGATTCATACAGACTTTAACGAGAAACCCAACAATGACTTTGATATGTTTAAACAATTAAAGCATTGTTTAAAATCAATGTAGGGTAAAAGTACGTCACATTGGGAAATTGGACGATTTAACGCCCTTTTTTAAAGTTGAACTTTGAAATTACATAAAAAAATAATCATCGTAATTAAAAAAAATTTCGCGTATATTCCACTCTAGGGTACCTCCTTCGAAAAAAAAATAAAAAATAAATGGTGGTATTGCCCATTCTAACGTTAAGTTCTTTGTAGTGTAATATGGAGAAAGTACAGTTTTTGATCAAATGGAGAACATTGATGTGAGATTAATATTTACGTCAAAAGTGTTTATAAAGATGTCTGAGAATTCATGAGCTTTAATAGTTTTTATCGCAATAAACTTTAATTAGGTAGTTTTAAGGGACAATAAAAAAAGCGAAAGCTTTATATTTAACGTTAAGAAACTTGAAACATAAAATGTATCAAGGGGTTGAACATGAACATACATTTGCAAACTAAACATAAATAACTGTCTTACATTTTCAAGTAGTTTGGACTTTTATCTTTCCAAAACTGTTTTCATTTTACTTGTAGGTGAATTAGAAAAGAAATTACAGCATTATTTAAAACAGATAGTCGTGTGCGATCGTATACAAATATATACTTTAAAGCTGATTTTCTCAGAACTAAGTTTTGCATAAAAACCCTCCACTATTTACATGATTACTCAAAAACTATCCAAGATATTCACTCCAAATTTTAACAGTATATTAATCATACTGTTATTAACCAGATGGACTACAGATTTTTATGTAAGTTTATTATTTTTGTTTTTATTGATGTTTTTTGTTAAAGGGTTGTAGAAATTTTGAAATTTTTCACTTACCTTTACATTTTATGCTGTAAAACAATTACTTTTCAAAATATGTCTTAGAAAATGGTCCAATCTGAAGATAAGTGTTATACGATACTTGTGTCCAAAGGATATTTATATAGGGGTAATAGTTTTTGGGCAATAGTGAGAGGGGTTTTATAAAAATTCACTTAAATTTTACACTAATTACCCCATATTTTAGAAAATAATATAATTAATTTTGTTTTTTTAGCATTGATCAATGTTTTGATGTACACTTAAACTAAAAATTAAAAAATAATTTTTGTAAATCAAGTATTTCAAAAATTGGTCTCAAAGGTAGGCGGATACCTTAATCTTTCGTCCACTAATAAAATTGATTATATAGTGATTATAATATAAATAAGTATAAAAAAGCAGAAAATCAACACATAACTGAAACCAAATAAAATGTTTTAACGAAATTAGCTACCATTCGAAAATTCCATAAGCTATTAAAAACCCTACCTTTTTATTTTTAACAACATTCTGCTCAAACTGAATTTGCATGTTTTTAATATTTTAGTTGAATTTGACCTAATTTACATTGTTTCTATTGTTATTAAAATCTTTTAAAGTTAATCTTTTAAAATCTAACAAACTTTTTCCATTTGTCTCGTTTTCTCCTACGTGTGCAAAATCTTACTATTCATCTTACATGAAAAATGCAAGTGACGATCTGAAAAATTTCCAGTACACCATATGGGAACTTATATCAGAATTTTATGAGTAAAGATAGAGTTTTACATACATCAGCCAAAGCAGCCCCCTTCAGGGAGAAGCGGGAGATAAGAAAACAAAAGGGGACTTGAATAACCTCCGTTCAAGGAGGGGGTTTCTTTTGTTCGTAATTGACCACAAGTGGCCTGAGAAAAGCTTTCTCTTCAATAGACTACCATAAAACTGACAGTTGTAAAAGTCTATCCACCACCAATATGGCGGTTACTGCAAAATTTTTCAGGTTCATCAAACTTTTCCCCACCAATCCCCCCCAACAAAAAAATCACAATCTATTTCCAACTCCCCCAACAAAAGCGACTTCATACACCCCCAAAAAAACACACCATAACACCCACCCTCAGCACGCGACAATCTATTCACTTCATTTCCTCCATCTCATTACAAAAACGATATCCTCCCTCCCAAAAAAAAATTCTGGCGCGTGGGGCAAAAGATCTTAATGGTGTTTGCTCTCACTCTCTTTTCAGCCCGGGCACTTTCACTCCTCCAAAACACTTCCGGAAAATATCGACGGGGCACTGACCAGGGAGGGTCAAAGCCCCCGAAGGGTCATTTTCAGGAGGAAGGAAGGACCTCCCTCCCCCTGTGATCCGTCTTCTTTTTATATTCAAGGGTGTTGTATAAGAGGGGGAGTCCTCGACTTTTACTTTCTTTTTGTCCGGCACGTTTCGGCCGGCTTTGGCTTTTGTAAGGTGGTTGACTGGTGGGAGGAAGGAATTATAGGAGGAGGAGATATTTCGTGTAAAGAAAAGGGTTATTGATAGTTTAGATCGTGTGTGTATAAATGTAAAGTCTGCTCTGGATTGTGATGTGAGAAGAGTGTTTGAATGGCTCACTAACTGAATAAAAAGTTAGTGGTTAATTCCATGCGTAATTGCTCTAAAAATGAGAATCCTAAAATCCAAACAGAATGATTATTAATTTATTATTCGATTATATTCGATTTCCTTAGGGTTTCTCTTGTTGATAGTTGACCTTTCCATGTAAAGTGAATCCCAACTAAGATTTTACAAAGTTAAAAAAAATCTATCATAAATCTCTCTATTCTAAAAAAAAGTTTTGGGTGAACGGTTTCCAGAGACAGGCTTTTTAATTACTGAACCGAAGAACCGAATTTCGTTCTTCTTATCTCCAGGATCAAAATAATCTTAGTCTTTTGCCTGTTCGTTACATTGCTTTTTTTCGTATAATTTTATTTTTACATCGAAATAAAAACATTTGTATTACTAAAAACAATATCTCTGTTAGAAGACCATCTGAAATATTTCAAGTCCCTCGTGTACACAAAGAAATTTTTCGTAAGCACTTCTTTTATCTTGCCCCCAAACTATATAATAGTCTACCTTACAATCTTCAAAATATTCCATATGTTACCACTTTTAAACGATCACTACATAATTTTTTAAATGAAATAGATAACTTAGATGTATTTTTTTCATTATAGAGAAGCAATAGTAATTATATAACGCCTTGCTATGCCTGTTTTACTTTGTATGTTTTATGTTATTGATTTATTTTTTTATGCTTTGTGTAATATAATGTTTTTTAATAATTTAATTGTTGTTCCATATTATTTATATTATACTCATTTTTTACTGTCACCTAAACAAGATATTTTTCTTCTTGGTGACAAATAAATTTTTCTCTTAAACTGTGTATTAAACCTGAAATGTAAATAAAGATTATTATTATTATTATTATTATTATTATTATTATTATTATTATTATTATTATTATTATTATTATTATTATTATTATTATTATTATTATTATTATTATTATTATTATTATTATTATTATTATTATTATTATTATTATTATTATTATTATTATTATTATTATTATTATTATTATTATTATTATTATTATTATTATTATTATTATTATTATTATTATTATTATTATTATTATTATTATTATTATTATTATTATTATTATTATTATTATTATTATTATTATTATTATTATTATTATTATTATTATTATTATTATTATTATTATTATTATTATTATTATTATTATTATTATTATTATTATTATTATTATTATTATTATTATTATTATTATTATTATTATTATTATTATTATTATTATTATTATTATTATTATTATTATTATTATTATTATTATTATTATTATTATTATTATTATTATTATTATTAACACGTATTAGGTATCGAAATGTCCGGAATCTTTCCGGATTTCCAAGTATAGGCCCTTCGATTTTTCAAAAAAATTCTCAATTTTAAAATATTTCCATTTTTTTAGATAATGGATGAGGTCGCAGTTCGAAGCAAGTACTGTCAATCAAATTATTATGCATCCAATCACAACGATCGATTGAAGCTATATTTTAAGATGAAACGTTTTTCACCTTTTAAAAAGTACTTTCTAAATGAAATATTATTCAAAGACTGATAAAAACCTATTCTAAACACTTACATGGACGCCATTTTATACTAAAATTTCACACTTTTTGTCCAATATTTATAATTTTTAGTCGAGTTGAGTTGAGTTGAGTTGGGTAGTCTTGTGTCTTTTGCTGCAGAGAAAGACTGGCTTTGACACAATTGTTCCTTTTGAGAATCTACAAGAGTTCAAGATTTCCTATATTTTAACCATTAGGATTTTATATAGTCTACGGCAATTAGAAATTTTTCTAATGCTTTTGTTCTTTTGATGTGGTTATTTTTGAAGTCCAGGAAAAATTCCTCTGTCAAGTCATTTGGGCTAATTGAGCTCATTAAGTCCAGTCTAGGAACATAATAAATAGGGCATTTACAGAGAATGTGAGTCCTATTTTCGATTTCTCCACAAACACAGTTGGGGGAGTTCACAATTTTAAATCGATACAAAAGGCTGTTCGTGATCATCATGTTCGTTCTAAACCGCGTTAAGAGGACATCCCCTTTTCGGCTGGATGGAATCTTCCGTGTTAAGGTTGTGATATCGTTAAGATGACTGAAATCTCGGGAATATTTGGATTGACTCCATTGGAGGTTTTCTTCAGTTTGGTAATCTTTTTTGATTAACCGGACAAGGTCTTCAAAACATAAAACATTGAGGAAAGGGGTGTTTTCGTTCACAGCAGTTGCTATTTTATCCGCCTTTTCATTCGGAGAAATCCCCTTATGGCTAGGGACCCAAACCAGATCTATTTTTTCTGCAATTTCTGATGCACTATTAAGTTCTTTTTGTAGATCTAGAATAATGGAGTGACTTTTTGTATTGATGGATTTAAGAGCTTGGAGAACGCTTTTGCTGTCCGACAAGATGATGTAATGGGAATGGGAGGATATAAATTCTTTTATTGACAATTTAATTGCAAGGGCTTCTGCTGAAAAAATTGAGTTGCTGTTGGGTATGCGTTTCACTAAGCTGCGACCGGAACAGTCATTCCAAACTGCAAGGGAAGTAAGATTATATGATTTCGATCCGTCTGTTGCTAATATGATACAGTTTTGAAGACTTTCTTTGAAAATTTGGAAGTGTTGAAAAATGATATTTTCTGGAATAGATTTGTCTTGAAATGGGAAAACGTCCAAAATAATGGCAATCTTTGGATTTATCCATGGAGTATCTGGCCGAGTATATTTGATCATATTGGAGTTTGATATGCTGTATTTGACTTTTAAATTATCAAGCTCTTCTCTGTATGGAGATATCTCGTCGGAGAAAAAACTATTGAATGAAAGGGGGGAGTACTTGTCCAGGCATAGCTGTCGGATGAGGTATTTGTTTCTTAACATATTGTGCCTTGATTTAAGTGACATTGACATTGACTCTTTTTTCAGTATAGGAATAGGCGTGAATTTCGGAAGCCCCGTGGCAGTTCTCAGAGCAGCGTTATAAACTATCTCCATTTTTTTTCTTGTGGTTGCAGGTGCTAGAGATGTGACTGGCAGCCCGAAATCTAAAACACTGCGAACGGTCGAATTTACTATTTGGATCAGATGTTGTGATCTTACACCCCATGATTTACCAGAAATTACTTTTATAGCATTTAGCGTCTTCATGCATTTTTTCTTGGTATATGTTAGGTGGTAGTCGAAATTGCAGTTTTTAGAAAAATAAACCCCGAGTATTTTTATTTGGTCTGTCCAATTAATACTTTTGCTGTTTATCCTGAAAGTCACCTCTGAAACCTTTCTCTTCCTAGATAAATTAATAGCTAGGCTTTTATCGTCACTGATTGAAAGTTGCCAGTATTTACACCACTTTTCAATGTTAATCAGAGAAATTCGGAGACTGTTGCATATGGTCTCGAAGGATTCATTTCTTGATATAAGATAAATATCGTCCGCGTAAATAAAACACTCCGTCTTTGGATGAATGGCTCCATAGATGTCATGCATAAATAGGGTGAACAAAAGAGGGGAGAGAACGCTCCCTTGAGGGACTCCTCGGTTGTTTTCCATTTGTTTAGAAACAGTGCTTCTCCATTTAACTTTAACCGTTCTTTCCTTAAGAAAATCAGAAAGCCATTTCAGGCATTTGCCTCCAAAACCTAACTCTGCAAACTTGTAGATGAGACCATCCGTCCAAACAGAATCATAAGCTGACTGAATGTCGAGGGAGATGCAAATAATATGTTGTTTCTGGTTATGAGCAATTTTGATTTCTTCAAAAATTTTAGCTTGACATGATTGACAATCTTTGAACGGTAGAAACCCCATATGGTTTTTGTTTAAAAAAGAGTTTTCTAAAATTACTTTTATGATCCTATTTTTGATGATTCTTTCAAAAATTTTGCAAGTCACTGACGTTAGAGATATAGGTCTATATGAAGACAGTAGATTCTTAGGGCGATTTTTCTTCCATATTGGGATAATTATAGCCGATCTCCATCCTTTAGGAAGGCCTTCTTGATAAACCTGGTTAAAAATAGATGTAAGGTTTTGGATGCTCTTGTCTGAAAGGTTGCGGAACATACGTATTGAGATTTTGTCTTCCCCAGGGGAAGATTCTTTGGATTCTGAGATAGCTAACGACACTTCTTCAGAAGTGATATCCTCATTAATATTGTAGAATTTACTGTTACTCAAATCTGTAGGGATAGGGGGCAGGATATCCGGGAAACTAAGCTTAGCCGCAAATGCATCCGCTTGTTCTTTAGGGGATTGAGATGACGCTTGAATGTCTTTAAACAGATTATTATCACAGGGTGTAGTTTGACTCCGGTTATTAACTGATTTTATTATCTTGAATATCTTCTTCGACGAGCCCGAGGAACGACATAAGTTATCCCAGTACTCGTCTTGGCATCTTCTCATCAAACTTCTCAGCCGAGCAGCTCTTTTTTTATATTCAATCCAGTGATTACGGGATGCAAGTTTTCTTGATAAACGAAGGAAAAATCTTTTTTGAACCAGCAAATTACTACACTGAGAGGTCCACCACACTGGGTAATTGGAAGAAGACAATCTCTGACTAGTGCTGTTTTCTGTTATGAGTTCTGTTGCTTTTTCTTGAAATTCTTGAATGGATATGGGATATTGAAGGAGATCCTCAACTTCCCTATGGACCGTGTCCCATCGTATTCTTGGTCTGAGAGACGGTTCTGATTTATTATAACCCTTTACTGGAAAAATGATACCAATTGGATAATGATCGCTGTCAAATAAGTCATAATGAATGGTGTGGGTTATGTTGGAGTACAAGTCCGGCGACGAAATTGATAAGTCAAGAAGAGACGCTGATCCATCTGGGGCTAAGCGTGTGGGATTTTTAGTGTTCAATAAACACAAATTGTTGTTAAATATCCAGTCAATAACCACTTCAGCACCAGTTGAGTTCGTTTTGGCTCCCAAGATGTTGCTATGAATATTAAAATCTCCAAGGATGAGGAACGGAGGGGATATTTGAGAAAGCAAAGAGTCTAACCAATTTTGAGCGAACACTCCGTCTGGAGAATAAATGTTAATAACTATAAGTTCATGTTTTTTCTGTTGAATTTTGACTCCTAGACACTCCACGTTTGAAGGGGGGAGTTTTAGATTTATTATTGATGATGATATAGATTCATCCACGCCAGTAATCAGCCCTCCTCCTCTACCTCCAGGCCGATCCCAGCGGTAAGAAACTTTATTTTGGAATTTGAAATAATTTCCTTTTAAGAAAGATTCTTGAACTGCAATAACTTGTGAATCCTGAAAGAATTTGTCTGTTAGGAAACACTTCTTATTTATTATGGATCTTGAGTTCCACTGGATGACTTTGAACATTTTCTTTAGAGATTATAGCTTTCTGAAATCCTTTGTCAACTTGCTGTAGGGGTCTCTTCTGTGTTCCGAAAGAGAAATTCATGTGGGGTTCGCTAAAAGTGAACGGGGCCTTTATTTCATCCCACTCTTCGAAAGAACCTGGCATCTGATTACTTTGATTATCTTTTTTTTTCTTAGTAGTAGGCTTTTTGCGAGATCTTTCCGGTGTGGATGGTGTGGATGGATGGGGAACGAGACTTTTCACAATTGTAGGAATGGCTTCTTCTATCTTTTTATTTATCTGATTCATTAGATATTCATTATTGTTCTCAATATGTTTTAGGAGGTTTTGGGTTATTAAGGAAACCATTTCCGTCATTTGTGACGTTACCAATTCCTGAATTTCTTTTTTTGTGGCACTTTGATTTATCGATGACACTCTAGTAGTGTTTGAGTATGTAGATCTCCTATTTTGATCTCTGAACTTTCTTCTTGCCTCAATAATTGGCAAACGGTTTTCGGCCTTGAATTTGAGAAAACGCATCTCTTCCTCTCTTTTTGGGCAGGATGGGTCGGTAGCTTTATGGTTTCCTGTACACAGAGCGCAACTAATCTTTTCTCCTGTACATTCTTTGCTGTCATGGTTTCCAGAACAATTTTCACATACTTTAGAATTCCTGCAGTTCCTCCAAATGTGGTCAAATTTGAAGCATGCTGAGCACTGCCTCGGACGATCAATGAAAAGAGAAATTTTATTTCTTATGTACCAGTATTTTACGTATTCCGGGAGTTTTGCACCATAAATAGTTATCAAAACTGTTTCTGATGGGATAACTCTTTTATCTTTTTTAAAAGTGAAGCGACGAATTTCTTTTATTTTAAGGCTATTTTCATATTCTAGTTCATCTGCTAATTCTTTTAGGTGCACGTCAGTTGGAATATTTCTCAGTAGAAATTTATTTGTTAGATACTCATTCGGAATTCTAGCTTCAACTGGTATTTCAAGAATTGACTTCAACGATAAAAGTTCTTTTGCTGTCTCCAAAGATTTGGTCTCTATAATTAATTTCCCTTGATAGGAAAACTTTAAACTTTCAATAAGTTTCTCATTTTTGATGTTGGTTTTGAAAAAGTCCTTGGTTACTTTAGGGTGCGATCTTGGAATTTTTCCATTTTTAGCCTCGAATATTACGCAGACGTGCATTGGGTTTTCCAGAACATTAAAAATCTCATCATAATTTTCCTCACAGGCATAGATATTATAATCTATCTTAGAGTCCATATCCATATCTTCATTCCCAACTCCAGCAGAGTTCTCCGCCATTTTGGCGAAATCCAACTTTAGAACGCCTCAGTACTGATTTATTTAAATTAATCAGTCCAAATCAACAACAAAAAATAATCTAACCCTCTGAACCTCGTTAATCAACCTTTCCGATCCAAAAAATTCGCTTTTAGCAGAAAATAGCAAAATCGCAGAATTGATAGAACACCAGCTCCTCCAAATTTCCCGCCTCCCAATTTTTAGTCTGATTTAATCGAAATTAATTGTAAACATTGAGTGATGTGTAGGTTTTGTCACTTATTATTTTCAATTGCTTAAACGATATTGTTTAACAAGACTGGGTTTAAACAAAAATATGAATGATAAACACTAGGCATATACTAACGAGTTAATTTAAAATAATGGGTTTTTGTTTGGTAGGAATAATGATTAACAATTAGAAATAGTTATTTTTATAATAATAGATTAAAAATAATTAAGCTGAATATTTTTAAAAACATTTCGTCTAAATTTTTGAAAAATTAGAGTTAATATATATTCAAACTATTAAGGGAGATTTATTCATGGAGGGGATTTGGAGATGTGTTTTTGGAAAGTTGGTTAACGTTTTTTCAGCAAATTGATTATTTGTTTTATAAAGTGCATTAAGTTCAGCAAGTTAGAATTTGTGGGAATTGCGAAGCAATTTCAAAAGGTCCTGCGTAAGCAGTTTACGGGGGTTGGTGAGCGATAGCGAGCAGGGGGCGGTAGCTCCCTAGTATATGAAATTTTAGTATTTTGCATATACCTACATTTTAATAAACAAAAGGAAAACCGGAAGATCTAATTTAATCGAATAATAAAAATAATTCTTAAGTTATTTTAAGATTCAAATTTAGCCCATTTGTAGAGTGATCCACGCATGGGATCAGCCTGGTGTGATTTATTTCTTGTATGTGGACTACATTCCATAAAAAACGAAAGATTGTAAAACAATTTTTAGAAAAAATTTTTAATGCTTGACGAAATACTTTGTAAAATCTCTCTATATTAAAAAAAAGTTACTGTCACCGCCGCCGCCGCTGCCGCTGTTTCAGAAAATTTAATTTTTCAACTCTTTGAACTCTCATATCGCAAAAACTAATTGATAGAAATTTATGAAATTTGAAATGTTTGTAGAGGAATATTTGGGGCACATTCTCGAACAAAAAACTAACTGATGTGATAATTAGTACTGGGGTATTTTTAAGGTCAAAGTTGAAGTTTTTCTTTTTTAGCCGCGTAATCCAGTTCAGCGAAATCTATTAGTAGCAGAACTGTGATTTTTTGCAGCCTAATACTCTGAAGTATGAAGATGTGCACTACGTCGCCCTTTTTTCGAATTTCGAATTTGGTTTAGAGTAATTAATTTTTTAATTTTCGAAATTTTTGACACTTTTTCGTTTTTTTCTATCTAAAATGAAAACTATTCACGGTATCAATATGATTTTTTAAACACTTATAGTCTTATTTTTTAGAAAGAGATTGGCGTTTAATTCTTTAAAAAATTCTAATTAGTTTTGGAATTATTAAGCATCAAAGTTTCATTTTTTTCATAGTTTTAGTAGGTCTTTATCAGACGTGTTTAATTTTTTTAATTTTATATTTGCCTGTTCACTAGATTGTCGCGAGCACGGATATTTAAATTTAAAAGTTTTGAGGTGCACATTTTTGCTCTAACTTTGCTAGCGATATAGTATAGACTTGGTTAATAATCTTTTAAAGATACTCCGATATTTTTTGAACTACTACAGAAATAAATAATCTAGCTTTTTTGAGTGCTATTTGTGCCGACGAAAGGAAGGGGATTTTCGGGAAGTTTGTTTTACTCTAATGCTAAAGATCGATTGCAGATAATACAGATCGCTTTGCGATCTGTAAAGAGCTGCATAGCAGTGGTGGTGAGGAGCGGTGACGGGGGTTGGTGGACGGGGGTTGGTAAGCGTAAGCGAGTAGGGGCGGTAGCCCCCTATCCATTATATTATTGATAATTTAAAAAGGAATATATCAGTAAGAGTTTTATTTTGATATTTTCGTGGTAATGATCCAAATCAAATTATTGAAAAGTTTGAGAGATAAAAAGTTTCGATATTAAATGATCATTAACTATACTCTGTTCATTTAGAATTAGCGCCTGAGACGTAATGTATTAAAAGCAGTTATTATTCTAATTATCGTCGACAAAATTTTCTTCTACAATGACAAGGCAGCCTAAGCAGAAGTAGTTAAGATACTGTAGAAAAAATCGGTCACTGAAGTTGTCTGATAAGCGTTATTAAGCATTATTGAGCGTTTTTGATCCTGTTGATTTTGATCCTGTTCTAAATGAACAGATTATAAGCAGACAAGTTCCAGGTTGTACTGGATAGTTGAGATGAAACAAGCGATCTCTGCTCGCTAAGATCGCGAAGCGATCTTCAAAGAACTGCGAAGCAGTTCCGGGGGTTGGTGAGCGATAGCGAGCAGGGGGCAGAGCCCCCTAGTATATAAAGAAATATATTTGAAGTAAATTTTACGAGACTACATTCTTATAATTACAGATAAATAAATTTTAAGAAAAAAAAACTAGCGAGCAAATTAATGCATTCTAATGTAAAAAAAATTTATTTTAAAAATTAAGCCTATGGATAAAATATCTACAATCTCCCTTAATTAAACAAAGCAAATTTAAAATTCTGGAACGCTCAAAGAAATACGTAATATCATAATAACATAATTAAAGTAGTTTGTACAGAAAACTCTTAAAATCACATAATAAATATATTTCAAGTCATAAATCAAAACATACAAAATCAAAGAATCGTACAATCATTAAAATAATTCAAAAGAAAAAATATTTCTTGTACATCAGTTACTCTTTCTTATGAATAATATACGCATAAAAGCTATGTTATAAACATATAACAGTAAATAGAAAAATTATACCTTAATGTTGTTTTTTGCTTAGCTAACTTTCGCAGAATAGAAAAAACAATAAGCACAAAAAAACCTTTATAATTATTTCAGTTTCACTTGAAGTACGAATTTTAAGGCATGAAAATTCTTTTTCTGCAATCAAAAGCATTTATCACATTGTACTTTACTAAAACTTATAGCGAATTGCAAATTATCATTTATTGAAAAACCGGTTCTGTAAAACCCCTTTCCTTACCAAAAGACACTTGTTGCAGAAAAACAACTTTAAGCAATGAACAGAAAAGGTTTCTGTAAATGCATTTTTGCCGCTAGAACACTGTCGCAGCAGAGAAGCCAACAACACAATTTAATTTAGGCTCTCCCATTTTTAGGTTAATATTGGTTAAAAAATTAATTACGTAAACTTACATACGCAATTAGTTAAATTTTCGGATGCGTCTGTGTAATAACTCTACATTGGAGGTATTTTATTTTCTTCTTAAATTTAAATCGTAAGTTTAATAATTATTTGTTAATTGTAAATTTAAAATTAAAAGGATATTTTATAATAATTAGTCAACTCAGATCACGTAAAAATTATATTATTCGGTAAAAGTTCTATTACTTTTACTGTTCTTTTTTATTATTTTATCTTCTTAAAATTCTTCTTTCAAATTGATGACAATTCAATTATTCTTTTTCCTAAACAGGGTTTTTCTTAATTTATTTCTTCCGTTTTCTGTCTATTAATAAAAAATAAATTGGGGGAAGTATCGGTACACACACAATTTCGTTATTTCATAAAAATCACCAAAAATATTTTCTCGACGCCAAGTATCAAAATATTGAAGTTCTAATCAATATAGCAGTGTATATTTTGAAGTTTTTTCTAATATTTTTTACATTTTGCATCCAAAACAGCTGGCCTATTTTAAGAAGGATAAATAAACTACTAAAATATCTTAACCTTAAAGCAAACCCCCTTCCCGTAAACAACAAAATCAGCATAAATCCAACACAACACAACCCCCTAACATGCGCAACTCCTGTCACGGATCTTCATCATAACCCTCCTCCCTTTTACGAGCCAATATCTCACAACCAATGTCTCTTCGAAAGACTTCTCACAGGGCGGAATCATACATATAAAAGGAACCCAACATCCACGCGAACAGCCCCTTTCATCAGGTAGACCCCTCTATATACCTGTCTCGAATCAACAAGGTCTTAAATTTCTCCTTTCCTCAAGTCGTAAAATGTGGTAAAAGCAGTCTTCTCTCCCCCCTTTTTATATAGCGACATTTCCATAAAAGTCACGGTTGCAGTGAAGAAAGGGCTGTGCGACCCTTGTGGTCAGAGGGAAGCTGTTTACAGTGGTGGTTTTATGAGATATGTATTTTTGGAAACCTCCCGCAATGTCGGGTCTCTTTCTTTGGAGAGTGATATACGAGACATCTGTGGCCAGTGCTGTGTGGTAGACCAATGTGAGTCAATTTCTTGTGGAGAAGGTTGTTTTGAAGAGGAAGAGTTCAGTAATAGGGGCTTAATATCGGACCAGAAATTTAAGCCTTGTTATCAAGCTCAGGAGTTTGAAAAAATATTCTACTGAATAGACTAAATATCCTGGGGGGAAATATGAAATTTAAATAAGGGGTGCTTTTAGTACCATATACAGTTTAAAATAAATTAAATTGCTGTTTTTAATTTTTAAGTACATATAGTTGAATGTCCTATTTTTTCTTTTGCAGTACACGGAGATGAGATACCTCTTACAATGAACATAAAAACTTTTGCATATCCCATATTAATACAAAAGAACCTACCCTAATAGGGAAGTTCAGAAAGCACACTTTCAATGATGTATCACGCTTTCCTTATTTAGTATTTAAACTTGGATGCAAGCAAATTACATGTTTAAAATAGATTCACAATAAGAAAATTCAATTTTAATACTATTGGGTTTATGCGATAACAACAATGAGTAAATATATTATTAACTGTATTATTAATGGACTGATGGGCCTGGTCTAGCTCCGCTAGACCCGGGGGATGAGAAACAACAAATATTACTAGAACCTACAAAAATATAAATACTACTATCACAATGACCAGCGCTTAAAGTTGATATGACGAGGGACTTTTAAGGATTAAAAAATATTTAGAAAATTTCCATGATGTGGATTTAAAATCTAGGGTGTGTGTGTAATACTTACGTACGTTAACTTTAAAACACTAAATTTTCTTAGTTTTTTGCTCATTAAATAATTTTAACTCTCATAAAAAAGCATATAAACATAAATTTCTCTAGCAAAATAAAGAAAAGAAATTCAAGTCCTTGGGAATTTAGTGTGTCATTTTTGATAGACCCAAAATTTAAATCAGTAGAGCAATCAAATAGATGAGCAGACATCTCTATAGAGACCTCTCCAAAACGTAATAAATAAATAAAATGCTTTAGTTAGGCCAAAGCTCCATTTTCCCGCCACAACATAACGATTCCCCGCGCTTTTCAAACATTCCCACACAATCATCATTCACACACCTCGCAGAGCTCCCGATCCACTAGTTGAGCAGACCAACGGTCTCATTCGCATCGCACATGGCGGCACGTGTCCGCGCGTCACGGCCGGTCACCCAGAGAGGACCGCCGGTCATGGATGGGAGAAGGAACGGAGAGAGCTCTCTTTTCGGTGAAGAGTGGGAGTAATTAAGCCGTGGGAATGGAACAGGCGGGCGGGCGGGCGGAACGGGAACCAGATGGTGGGTGTGATGGTTTTATAGATCGGAGATGGTTGATTGAGGTATTGAGTTTAAAAGTAAAACTGATGAAGTTGAGAGGGGAAAAAAGACGGGAGAATCTTTTTTGTCGTTTGATGTTGAGAGAACCGAAATAGCGTTTTTCGAATACTCTAGTACAGTGGTCCCCAACCTTTTTACCACCACGGACCGGTCAACGTTTGATAATTTTACAGCGGTCCTCTGTGGGGGGCGTTGATTGTTTACATTCTAGATTATTTTGATTAATTAATTTTAATTTAATTGTATTAAACTATGTTTTCAAAATAATATACTGTTACACAAAGAAATAAATATAAAGTTATTTATAATTCACTTTATTCATTAATTTGGAGTATAAACCTAAGAATTTAAATTCATTTTCAATGAAATGGTCGACTCGCGGCCCGGTACCATTTGATCCGCGGACCGGGGGTTGGAGACCACTCCTCTAGTAGATATAAGTAGATGAAAAGATGAGAAAATAAAGTCCCAATGACTCACATATACAGTACATTTTTTATAGTGCGTCTATGCATCGACCTTTGTGTTACCGTTTCGAATGTGTACGGAACTTCATTATCAATGGAGGGACCATGTATCCCCATAAATTATTGTTATACTCTGTTCATTTAGAATATGCGCCTGAGACGTCATGTATTAGAAGCAGTTACTATTGCAATAATCCTCGAAAAAATTGTGTTCTGCAATGACAAGGCCGCCTAAACAAAAGTAGTTGAAATACTGTAAAAAAATCGGTCACTGAAGTTGTGTAATGAGCGTTATTAAGCATTATTGAGCGTTCTTGATCTAGTTTCAGGCGCCAATTCTAAATTAACATACTACTATAGGATCTCAGACCACATATAAGATCGTATAGCAGGAATTTCATTGGTGCCTTAAAATATGTGTCATTATTCCAAAAATAAAAGTATCCTTAATTTTCGGACGCGAGTGTGTTTTAAAACAGGCATTTATATCCAGTTATCCTATTGTCAATAAAATAATCCAAAAACTATGACGGTCTTTATTCATCAAAAACTGAAAAAATTAGCATAAACTCTCATTAAATCAAAATTTCTCATTATAATTTTTCGTCTCTCGCCGTTTTTCGTAAACCACCATTCTCCCACCCACCAAAGTGTGTGCCGAGCACTTCTCGAGGGCAAATATTTTGACGACAGGAGTGCGCACACCAATTACCTGTCCTGTCACCGAGACATCCATCTCACTGCTCCTTTTTTGCGCGGAAGTTTACTTCTTCCGTCGCTTCCGCCGCTCGCGCCGCAGTCTCTCTCTCCCTCCCCCCTATTAAAGGATTACAATTTTTTGCGGCTCCTCGAGTTTTCCGGACCCGCGCAAGGTCTCCACGAAGGTCAAAGAGATGGCTCAATCCAAACGTTGTCATCCCTATGACGATGCGGTGAAATATGGAGAAGGGGGTTTAGGATACCTACTGTCAGACTGGTATCTGTCTGTGTCTATGGGGCAGAAACTTAATTGCATTAACTGTTAGTTCACTTTCTTTTACGTTAGTTGAATCGTTAGTTTCGTCGTCAAAGCGTTAGTTTGAATCGTTAGTTAGTTAGGGTGAATCGTTAGTTTGAGAAAGGGAATGAGACTAAAAGCCAAGTTCTGAGAAAATTGTGGGGAAATGTGTAAATAATGGAATTTTCTCTGTAAGAATACAGAAAAACCACGGAAAAAATATAACTGTATTCAAAAATATTATTCAATTGAAAAGTGTTAATGGACTTATTCCCTCTTTTCAACTTCATAAGAAAAAATATTATTGTTCCCTTTTGAAAGATATTTCATTGATTGGAAATATATTTTACCCAAGAGAAAAAGAAGATGTGTAACAAGGAGCAGTTTCTCTTACCTGTAAATAAGAAGAGCTGTAGATGTTTTCTTTGCTACATTTCAAGAAAAGCAAGGTTGAAGATTTTTCTTCTATAGCTGGACGCAGTGTTAGCTACACACCACCCTAGATAATTTAATTAGAAATAATTTGGTTACTGTATTTAATAATAATAATAATAATAATTTTTATTAACAATTAAAGAAAAATAAACATAAATACAGAAAAACAATGTTATACGCCAAGGGGAAATAAAAAAATCCCGTCCAGGCGTAAAAGAAATTAAATACATAACTGAGTAACGAAAATAAAGAAAAAAAAAAGGAAAAATACATTAAAACTATAAATAAACACAAGAAAACCACGACAAAATCACACACAATATTATTGGCAAAAGGCTGAATAATATTTAAAATGAAAAATTTGCTTCAAAGTGAGAAATACAGATCCAGGTCGTCGATGTTAATTATAAATTCAAAAAGATTTCTTTTGAAAACAGAATAACTATTTGTTTGAATTAAATTTGTTGGTAAACTATTGTACAATTTAGGTGCAAGATAAAAGAAGTGTTTACGAAATATGTCCTTTGAAAATGTTGGAATTTCAAAAATTTCAGATGATCTAGTATTATATTGCCTGGTTCTAAATTTACAAAGAGATTTATTACGAAAAATATAAAGTAGAATGCGATAAAAAGCATTATGCCGTAATGGTAATAACTTAAGAGACCTAAAATTATGGGGACTAGA
This sequence comes from Tetragnatha versicolor, assembly GCA_024610705.1. Classification (NCBI taxonomy): domain Eukaryota; kingdom Metazoa; phylum Arthropoda; class Arachnida; order Araneae; family Tetragnathidae; genus Tetragnatha; species Tetragnatha versicolor. The sequence continues at coordinate 10,821,602 of JANDEH010000011.1, read as the reverse complement.
TTGGTGATTCAGAAGTTTGAAGCATTTATTATGTATAGAAATTAACGGTTGAAGATTGGATCTATATTCCCCACCCCAAATGATAGCTGCATAATTAAATAACGAATAAAACCAAGCAAAATATAATGATTTTAGAAAATTTAAAGCAACTTTATTTTTAAAGTGGAAAAGTTTATATAGAACAAAACGTAATTTTTTCCCTAGCTCATTTATATGCGTTTTCCATTTAAGATTTGAATCGATAAATAAACCTAAATATTTTATACTATTAACTGATTGAAGGATGTGACAGTGACAATTATTGGAGTTTCTATTGCAAGATAAAGAATGATATTTGAAGTTTAAGTTTAAATCACTTTGTCTTAGGCCAAAATGAATATATTTAGTTTTGTTTAAATTTAGAGTCAAATCATTCGCGCTAAACCAAGTCTCTATTTCAAACAAATCAGTTTCAATCTGGTTTAGAAGTTCATAATTATCGGAGCACGAATAAAGTAAAACTGTGTCATCTGCATAGGTTATTATTTTACCATATAAGTTTAAATTACAAAAGTCGTTTATATAAATAAGGAAAAATAAAGGCCCCAAGATAGACCCCTGAGGCACTCCACGATTAGTAAGAATATAATTACTTAAACTATTATCGACTTTTACCCTTTGCGTTCTATTTGACAAGTATGAAGTTAACCATTTAAGTGAGTCACCCGTGATGAGTTTAATTTAACATAATTTTAATTTTAGCATATTGTAATATACAGGGTGTTAAATTTTGTCTTCATTCAACTAATTAAACAAAACTACACAAAAACACTTAAATATTTGAAAATTTTTGAACTTTTTCTTTTTTGAGACATGAAAAAATGCAATTTTCACAGACTAATATCTCCGCGAATATTCGCGAAATTTTCATGCAATTTTTTTCATTGAGTTCTTTCACAACGAGTTTTTAAATAAATATTTTTAACTTTTTTATTTTGCTGCTAGGGGCGCTGTACGTCATATCCATGGATTCTCCAGGGTCACTTACTTAGGGGTAGACCTTACTTCCTTGACCCTAGGACACGTTGGTTTAAAAAAAGCCGCGAAATGGACTTTTGAAACACCCTGTACATACGATAAACTTACTATTAAAAGTATTGTGATCTCTATTCTTTAGTATTGTGTGTATAATTAGGAAGAGAACAGAAAATATAAAGGGTTTTCAATAGAGTAGTAAAACATATAACAAGAGACTCCCATCTACATTCATTCTTAGAAAAATGTGTAAGAAAATCTTGAAATTTCTGAAATTTTATTATTTCTGTCGTTTGGCTTCGAATACTTGAAAGTTTAAATATCCTTTAATCATAATGTATTACAAATTTCTTAAGTTTCCAATTTTACTCAAATAAGTTACATAAAAAGTATCAAATATTTTTATTTTAACACTCAAATCCCTAAAATTTATTTAAAACCCCCTAAGTAGACTAGGTGAAAATCCTAGTAAAGAGTGCAAACTTGGATCATTTTTTGTCACCTCCAAAGCTCCAAACGCTGCAACGCCAAACTTGAACACATACGATCCAGCAACCGAAGAAAATTACAGCCTTCATCATCCTCAATCGACAACTACCACTCAGTACCCCCTAAACAAGCATTCCGTATGCACACCAAGAGCCAAACCCAAGGCGGTTTCCCCAAAACGAACGACAATTAAGCGTCACTCTCCCTGCCCTGGTGACATCTTCTTCCACAATCCATCACCCAAGATCCATGCGACAATCTTCACGCACGTGAGCGAACTTGCAGATCCCATCGATAGATCTCCATCAACCAACACCGCAACAACAGCACAGGTAAAGGCAAAAACAAAACAGTGGGTAATGCAATATACGCTACCGCGTACGTTAAAATGACTGTCATTAGTTAGCTTCTTGGCGCCCCCAGTAAGGTCCCCGGACCATGTCTGGGTCTTAATGTCCGAAAGTCCCGCCTTCGTAACATCAGGACCTGAGCACGTTCCAAACATTAGTAGGCACCAGTTCTGAGTCAAAGGTCTCATTCAGAAAAGGAAACCTCAGTTGCACCGGTATTGGCTTGTAATACAATGGATAGAAGAGCGACAATGCTATTATTCTTTGTGAAGAACAGAAGTGTTACCTCCCTTTAAAACAGTCGTTTTATTCATAGGACAGGTAGAGGTTTTAATGACGATTGGCAGCTTTTGAAGGTTGGAAATGACTCCACGATGCGGTCAGGAATATAACGGAACCTTCTTTTAGTTATCGCCTGGGAGTAATTGGCGGGTTTAATTTTTGTGGAGGCTTTTTGAGAGGCTTTGTTGCTGGATGGTAATAGTGGAGATTACCGCCGATATCCGTGAATTCTAATGGTGATGTAGTAGATGTGTGAGGGAAACCCTGAATTCTGCTAAATTTTTTTTGTCTGCTTCTCAGAGCAATTTTACCTCAAGCCAGTTCGTCTCAATAACTTGGTGAACTGGTTTAAATACAGACGTTACATCATTACAACTCTCGATTGAAAAAACAGCAATTTTGTAACCTAATTTTTCGGACCACAAAACCAGACAAATGACTCAATATTCTTTCCTTTTTTAATGAGTCGCTTTTTCTCTTATATTTTTAAAATTTTATTTTAAATATTTTTTATATCATTTTGTAAAAAGCAAACTTTTTACTAAGTATCCCTACTACTTACTAGTGTCCGTATGGGACCAAGACCCTCTATATAACCCTCTATATACCCTATAAGACCCTTTGTATATAGAGGGTCTTGATGGGACACCCATCTACCTCCTAGTTGTTTGCAAAGTTTATTGATGAAAATTGTGGATATATGTAATTGTTTTGATTTTATGACAAAACTTTACTTAACACTTTCGGATGACTTTAATATCTTTTTTATCTTCAGTAAGATAATTATTGAAATTTAAATATATTTGTATAATAGCTTATTTAGTGTCTGGTACCGGTCCCGTTAAAATATTTTTCCACAAACGTAACCCTCAACTCTGAATATCTCATCGGAAATTAATTAATTTTTGTCATATGCACTACTTTAAGCGCGCGTATGTTTATACCATCAGCTGATTAATAAATGGATTTAAAATAGTTGTATTAAACCAAATCTGATGAAACATTTAGAACATTTAACTAGCACGATCTTCATGGGTCGTGGGATTTTTGAGACGCAAAGATTTCATTCACAGACTTCAAGCCAAGGTACACAAACGTCATCCTCCTTCTATCAATCGGTACTCAGTGCTTCAACAATCGTCAACAAAATACTAATAACCTATTGGAATCCGACACCGGCCAATCATTAAGTCGTTGGCAGCCGGCCTCACTCCAGGAAACCGAAACACCGTGTAAACTTATCCTTTTCTTTATCAGCACCGGGGCATCACTTCATGAAATTTCAGATAGAGTAGAAAAAGGGTCGGAGAGAATCCCTTCTCTCCTCCATCTGTCCAAGAAGACAATGCGACTTCGAACGCGACTGTTGTCACCGCTTTGATGGATGGAATCTTCTTCTTCGGGTCCCTCGGAAACGACAATGGATAAACTTTCCCTGCGCGACAAAGAAGTCGTTCCATAATTCATCGCTTCGCTTCATTTAGTCGTATCGTTAATGAATTAGCGGGGAATTCGCGGGTGGTCATGGTTGCAGGGTCTCGAGTAAAAAAATGACGATTTAGGTTCCATGCAGAGTTTACAATGGTAATTGTGATGGGACTTTGATCGATAGATCGCCTCCGGGGTTGAGTTGTAGAGAAGGAGAGAGTTATTAATCGTTTGACGAATCTGTGTTTTTTGGGTAAAGTGTTGAGCGGCAGGGGAATCGTTCGAATTTGATCGAAAAGGCGTCGTGGATCGAATCTTGGCACGATCGTCGTTGGGATCTAATTTCAAGAGGATGGATGAGGTTCTAAATACGAATGAAGAGGAATTATTTTTTGTGGGTTGTTACAAGATAGTATTAAAAGTGAAAGTCAACAAGAGTTTTTTAGGAGGAGTGTCAGAAGTCGTGATAATGCTTTTTTTATTGTTACGTTTTTTATCTAATGTTTTTCTCTCATAGTTTTTTAATAAAAGAGTAGGTAGGGAAAATTAGATATCTCATTTTCCTTCACTTTCCATAATAATTGCAAGTTGAAACAGCTTACAGTGGTATATATTCTTTGATAAGTTACGATGTTCTTTATTTCTCTTATTTAAATCTTCAAGTTTATTCTAGAAATTTAATAAGAATAAATTTTTTAAAATGCAAAGTTGAATATTTCATTCAGAATTAATGAGTGTTGTGATTAAAAGTTTTTCTTTTTTAGTAATATCTCTTAATTTTCGAGAGTTTCAAAACTCATCCTCACCCTAAGTCACTGGTCGTCTAATTTAGTAATGATAACCTCCCCCATTGAATTCGAACCGAATTATTAAGATTTAAAATTTTATTCCTCTATATTTCCAATTAGTTGGGAAACAATAAATTTGATATTTCTTACTGTCAAATCAAAACGTGATAAAAATTCCACCTTTAGCACTGTACTGGATCAGTTTTGTTTAAAGTAATATCACAAAATCTACCCTTTTCCTCATGTCACATTGTGTCACACCTACCGGACTCCCTTCACCCCTGAACGTGCGTTTGAGCAATTTGTGAATAGACTCTTAGATTAGGTAGATTATTCTGTTATGAATGTAAATTTTCATAGGAGGAATATTATAAAATCTCACCTAGTGTTACCTTAGAACAGATAATATATTTATCTAATTTTAAGTTTTTTCTTTAATTTATTAAACTATTGTCCCATGTTTTTGCAGGAATTTCATTTTCCACAATAAAACACTAGGAACAAGGTTGTCTTTGAAATTCCTTTGAATGTTAAAAAATATCCCTCAGATCAACCAATTTTTCAGTTTTTTAGAATGGTAAATGGCATGTCTATTTAAGTGATTTGTTTTATATCTTTTTTTAAATTAAGCAAAGGATTTTATATCTGGTGTGCCATTGGATTTCTTCTGTTTGGAAGAAATAAAAAAATAAATGAATTTAGTTCATTTCCTTATTTTTCGCTTAAATTTTCTCTGCTAAAATTCTTAGAAAAAGAGAGACCAAACACATCGTGACACCCCATAAGATGAAATCTGACCCTCCAACTTAATGGGATTATGTTCAGTTGCTTAAGGTAAGGTTACTTCATCTTCTCACGGCTCCTGCTTGGAAAAAACCACACCCTGACAGAAACTAGAAAAATATGAACAGAAAGGTAAACACGGAAAGAGAAATTGAACAACCGTCTCCCATTCATTACGAAATGATCAAAGACAATCACCCCATTTCCTTGCATTGCCTCTTCATCATCAATTACCATTCAAATCCCGACTGAAAAACTCATTTTTGCGGAAGACGGAGGAAGCAATCCGTTACATCCAGAGCAAACAAGCGGGCAGTAACGAGCGGGATTGGCCGGATAATCCTGTTACTTGACCGCACACAGCGGAACGGGGGCCCGGTAATCCGGGCATTCCCAGTCGCTCGTGAGCCCGTCATTATGGAGATGGGGGCCCCGTGGAATATTACATGGTCCCGAGGAGTTTATTAGGGAACAATGTTACGGCTAATGTGTTTGAGGTGCTGGGTTGGCACTTGGTGCTCTTTGGCGGGTCCTTAGAGGGGTACCAGGGTGCAAAATGACATGCAAGAGAGTGACTAGACGGTTTTCATTGTGCAAGTTTAAGTAACATAAAAAGTCTTATGATCATAAATTTTAGCAGAAATTCCTCAACTAATCTCATCAAAATAAAAATCGTTGGCCGTGCGAAGTAATTTTTTAAATTCCCCTAAATTCAAATAAAATATTAGAAAAACTTCCACACATGCAAAAATGTCTGCATCACATTTGTTGAATTATGACATAGTTGTGGCAACCGAGTGAGTTTCAGCAAAAGAACTGAACCGATCAGAGAGAACTGGAACTGATAAAAAGGCAGCTTACGCTGTGTGTTGTCTATTTGCTTTACTTTAACATTATTATTATTAGAAAACAAAGCGTACAAATAAATTATCTCCTGATGTAAGGCAAGAGAGGGAATCTAAAAAATTCTCCTTGAAATTCTTCAAGTTTACCAGCTCTCATTAACCAAAGAAAATTGTCTGCTGAAGCCACTAATCCAGTGTTTCCCAACGTGGGGCGCACGCCCCACCGGGGGGGCAATATCATTTTTTAGGGGGGCAATTTGATAATTTTCAACCAAATTGCCCCCCAAGTGCGGACAATCCAGGGAGAAAATTAGGAAAAAATTTTTAAAAGAAGTTTATCAAAATCTAATCCTATTATCCTCTCTGAGAATGTATGACTGAAATCTCTGGACCAGTATGCATCAAAACCAAGTTGAAATCCTGTCTTAAGAGTCTAATTTCCAAACCTTTTCTGGGGGATGACCCAAGATCTCTTTGTTTTTAGAACGCTTATATTTGAAACTTTTTTACATTAGGTTCATCAAAATGCAAATCTTGCCTAAAAATTTATATCCAAAATTTCCCAACTAGGGGTACCAAACTAGTTAAAAACCTGCTTCTTAGAGTCAAATTTCCAAAAATTTTCTGGGGGAGGACCCCCAGACCCCCTTTGGTACTTAGAACTTAATTACTCATAACTTGATTTAGTCCTTTAGCATGCAAATTCTACCTAAGAATGTTCTCAAAAGCTTCATTAGACCTATTAAAAATACATAGAAGATGGGGCTAAGAAATAATTTTGGCTCCCTCTCAAAATATATTTCTATATATGCCACTGAGACCTCGGGGCATGGAAAATTGAGAAAGGCTTTGGTGGGGCATGGACCGAAAAAGGTTGGGAAACACTGCACTAATCGATATGCAATATTGGATGTTTTGTAAAACAAAGTTACAATATATTGGATGTAATACTGTGTAAAAAGTTAAATTTAGAAACATCGTTTAACTTTTTTTAACTTAAATATTAATTGCGATACTAAACTAAACATCCTCTATCATTAATAGTCATATTTCTCAAAAGAGACATCACATCTCCAAACGAATGAAATAAGATAATCATGTATTATCTTTTTGTAAAAAATATCATTTTATATTCCAGTCAAAGGTCCTTTCCCAGTTGTGTCCTCTTTATGGGTAATAATATGAATATTTCATAACCAAGAAATATAATTTCTCTAACAAAACTTTGATGGTATTTCAGACTTTTAAAGATGATTGTTGTTTAAAACCATTAAAAAAGATATTTACGATTATGTATTGATCCACATTAAAAAGGTAATTATTACAATGTAATACCTATAAAATAGACTTAAATTTTTTCCAGAAAAAACCCACTGCATTTTAGGTTTTATGAATTTCAACTGATTCACACAGGGGAAAGTCTAGGCATAAGAAGGATCGCTCGGTTGTTCTTTGTTAGACTTGGCTTAGAACTGGAATCCCTCAAAAGAACCAAAATACCTCACTTTTCCTTTCCACTTTCTTAGTCCCACCAGAATCTATCCAAACCATCACACCTTTTCCACCGACTCCATTGGCCCGCCACGAAAAGAAATTAGGTCTCCTTATCAATGTCATCCGAAAGTCACATGTACAGACAGCACTCTACAATATCCACAAACCTGGAAACTCTTCACAAAATACCTGGACTTCGGAAAAAAAATTATTTTATATATTCCACTTACAAAAAAAGCACCTCAGGGGAAAAATTCCGGTGATGGAAAAAAAGAACAAGGCCGTACCTTATCGGTAGTGTGATTAGAAAGAGAACTCGGAGTGTGTTATTTGGTGTATAATGGAAGATTAGGCTTCTCTCCCTATAGGAACTGCAGAAGAAACCAGGTTAAGAAGGTGTCTTTTGTCGCGCTTTTCGACAAGGATCGGGAAGGGGATCTGCTGCCTCCTTTCCGCTTGCGTGCTGCCAATGGTGTCAAAATCTGTCTGTTTTCCGAATCTGGCTTCCTATACGGAAGCATTGTAGGGTTTTGTACGGAGCATAACCTAAGCAGCACAAACGTTCAAGATTCGTCCATTTTGATCAAGTCAAATTTCGTATACTTCTATACTATGTTCATTTAGAATAAGCGGCTGACACATAATGTATTACAAGCAGTTACTAATGCAATTATCATCGAAAAAATTTTCTTGTGGTAGCCTAAACAGAAGTAGTTAAAATATTGTAAAAGAATAGGTCACGGAAGTTGCGGGATGAGCGTTATTAGGCGTTACTAAGCGTATTTGATCCTGTATCAGCCCCTTATTCTAAATGAACATACTAAAGTAGTTACGTAAACTTGACATATTTGGTCGTATGAGCTGTGCTACTAGGGGGTAGTAAAAAAAATTTTCAAATGCATTTCAATAACTTCTTATATGTTTTATATGTTGTTATGTTTTGCTACTTGTCTTACAATCGTCATTTTTCCCCCAATCCCTATATTTTCTACTTTTTTTAAATATAAATTGATTGCCTTTTATCTTTTTTTAAATTTTACTAATTTACATCAATATTTTCTCTTTTATAAATTTTTTTTCTACTTTTAATTACCTTTTATACCCCTTGTTTTCTTATCTAATTTGCTTTATTATATTTTCGCTGTTTTATATGAATGTGTATTTTCTCTATAATTAGGTTTTTTGTTCATTATTTTATTTCTTAAAAACTATGTCATATTAATATCTTCCAGAGTCGCAATTTTAAAACTTTTTATCTATATATATATAAAATCCAAATACCATTCATTCATTCATTCATTCATTCATAACACTCATCACGAAATCTCCAAAACTGCCGGACCGATAGGCTTGAAATTTGACAGAGACCTTCCTCTCAGCCATTAGACGCGCACTAAGAAACGATTTTAAATTTGAACGACTCCTTCCCTGTTTTTCGGCGTTTTTTCGACTCCGTTTTACCCATTGAAATAACATTATACATTGTTGAAAGCATAAAATGCAGGGTTTACTTCTCTATCTTAAGGCGACGTCTTGCCTCACTTGATAAAATATAGTTTAAAAACAATTTATAATTTACAACGAAATTTAAGAAGAAAAACAGTGTGAATATCTGTATTTAAATATTATAACAGTTATCAGAAAACCGAAATAAGTTCAAGTAATTAATTACTTTATTTAAGATTTTAATTTTCTTAAAAATAAATATATTTATGGAATAGCAAGAATTAAAAAGTCTCCATGGAAACAAAGCAAGAATTTTATTGCTTCATAGAGCATGGTTTACTAGACTATAATCACTAGATTTTTAACTAGCAATCTGTTTTTACTTTTTTAAAGTAGCTTTTAACGAAGTTGGTTATATTAATAAGACAGGATTTTTAAATAGTTTTTTACTTGATAACTTTTTATCCAGGGATTTTTGAAATTTACTAATTAATTTTGATATATAATTTTTGCAGAGTTTTAAAAGGATAGCGGGAATACTTTACGAAAATTCTGTTTAAGATTTTAAACACTGGATTTCAAATGACAGAAATGATTTAAATTTGATTGTTTTTATCACATAGAAAGGATAAATGTTTAATAGACAAAAAACCGGGATGGAATGAGTTATCACAGTGGGAAAGGAGATGAGAAAAAGGCACCAGGAATACCGGGATGAAAATTACTGGGAGTGGGAACAACGGGATATGAAAAAGTACCGGAACACCGGAATATGAGAACACCGAAATATGAAAAGGTACCGGGAACACTGGGATAGGAAAAGGCACCGGGAACACTGGGATATGAAAAAGTACCGGGAACATCGGGATATGAAAAACTACCGGTAAAACAGGGATACGAAAAGGTACCGGGAACACCGGGATATAAAAAAGTACCGGGAACACCGGGATATAAAAAGGTGCCAGGAAAACAGGGATATGAAAAAAATACCGGGGACACCGGGGTGATTAGTGATATGAAAAATCGGGCATACCTATAAATTGAGAGAACTTTAAAAAAAGGAATAAAACACTCCACCCGTGCAAGGCCGGGCAAATCAGCTAGTGCTTTATAAAAGCATGAAGGATCAAACTGTGATTGAAAATCGAAAATAATTTGAGAATCGAATAAATGAATTTAAAAACAAATAACATCCAGTAAAAGAAATAGATTTAAATAGATTTCAAAAATCGACATATAAAGTTTAAAAAATTAGTTTATTCAGTCTTAAAATAAAATGGACAATTCCTTTGCACTTGTTTGGAATTGAATAACGTCAGATCTGTTTCGTGCTTACTTTAAAGTGAAAATAAACAATCGCTTTGAATATGTTTAGGATTAAATGACGTCGTATTTTGACATTTGACGTTTTCACGCCCTTTTTTAAAGTCAAGCTTCGAAATTAAATTAAATAATAAATCATTGTAATTGAAAAAAATTTGCGCATATATATTCCTTTGGATATCTCTATCGAATAAAAAAGTAAAAATACTGGACTTCCCCTTTGCCAAAGGGATGAACGGTGCAAAAAAAGATTGATAAAACAGGCTGTTATCGTGTTTTTACCTTGTAAAGCCAGCCGCTGTTCAAACTACCAGGTATCACATTACATCCCTCCAGATCAAACATCTCAATCTAGTCTAGACTGACCGTTCAAAACAACAAACCGGCTAATACCGGTAGCAGTTTCAATAACCCCCAAAGCCCCGAACAAACATCTCCGCAACGAAAAATAAAGGGATTATTATGCAAAAAAAATCCCTCCTCCTCCTTTGAAGTCGAACCGAAAGGCATGTTTTCTCAGAGAGCGGATTCCTTTCCACATATACATACCTTTTCCGCCAAGACAATGAATGAGATGCAAATCCTGAAGGCAAACCCTGCAGCCTGTTTGATCGGTGTTCGATTTCTGGGGGGCGGTGAAGGTAAAAGGGGTTTGGGTGGCGTGCAGAATGGGATTCTGGGTGCGGTTCTTTTTGGGTAAGAAGACGTTCGGCAACCGTGGCTTATTGATAGTGACGTATTGGGAGGTGACGTGCCAATCCTTTGTTGTTTGGGAAGTTCGTCTTCGTGGCCAAGATGAGACGGTTTTTTCTCTACTATAAGACCCATTTAGACTTATTACTTTTTATATTCATTTAGGAGGAATCATCCAAAGGGAAAAGTGTAATTTCGGCATTTCTCTCTTTACTCCATCATCTTTCTGCACTATAAAAAATTCGGCACTTTTTACAACAAGAGTGGTGGATAAAAATTGCCTCCATACATTGAGAGTTGTTACACCGCTATACGGAGGGACCTCTCCACCTAGACTCAAAGGAATGTATCGCTGTGTATCCTCAATGAATCGAGGTGTAACATCTCTCCATCTATGGAGGCAATTTCTATCCACCACTTTTTCTGTTAAGTGACGTATTTTTTTTAAAATGAGGCTCATTCAGACTTATTACTTTTTGCGTTCATTTTGGAAGAATCATTAAAAAGGAAAATCGTGAATTGGCGTTTCACTCTTTACTCCTTCACTTTTCTGAGTAAACTAGCGATTCACATGAGTGAATCACTCAGGATAAGCAGTGTGAATGAAACTTAAGATTTGCGAACTGAAATGATAGTTGAATGTTCATTCTGAACTTCGCCTTCTAGTATGTTTACTATTACGGGTACGGGTATCGTAGTTTATGCGTAATATGTCCAAAAGGTCCTCCATCCTTCAGTGTTGGGTTTTAAAGTGCAATAAAAGCCATGGTGATTCAGGTAAAATGAAGGTCCTAAAACAGTATTTATGATAATAATAAAAACTCTTTGCTGAAAGTGTACCATGAATTAATTAATTCAGAATAAGCAGTAAAATAACTTTTCTAAAAATGCCCATCTATAATAACTAAAATATACAGTTTCTCTTTAATTTAATGGTTCTTCAGAGAAATAACCATCTATTAATAATTAATAACTCATAAACTAATAGATTATTTAAAATAACGTAGTATAACCAAATTATATCGTATAAGTAAATGTCAGTGAGTAATTCATTTTTATAAAGTTCCAGATATTGTATCCTCTTTTCCAGTTGTAAATAACTCTCACTTCAAACACAAGGGTACATACAAATAGGTAGGGTAATACATAAGTAAAATTTAATTTATACTTATTTAAAATTGTTTATTTTATCCCAATCATTCCATAATATTAGTCCGTTCTAAATATTTTTAAGGAATATTAAAATATACACTCACTTCCATATATTAAGCACTTGGCGGAAAAAGCGGGGGAAAGGCGTACTACTTTGATTAAAACGAAATGCTGCAAATAGCTCTATATTTTTTCATGAAACTAAGCAGAGTTAGATTCAGAGATAAAAAATATTGAATTTTCCTAAATTATAAGATGACTTCATATTTGCGGCATTATCAAAATGATATTTAAATGCAAACTTACAACAAAAATTGACATTTATACGGTATGTAAGCACCCTCACCTACATACGAAGTGTAGGAAGTGTGATCATACTTGTAAAGGGATCAACCAACACAGAGTCCAGTACATTTTCAACATTAAATTGAAAAATCCTCTCTAATATTTCTAATTACACAAGTTGAGTTCAAAGTCATAGTATATTTATGAAAGTTATAATCTCAAGAAACGGACAACAAAATTTTAAAAATTATAATTTTCAATCAAAAATATGGAGAAAGTGAACTACTAAATAGGGAGGAGAATGTTCATGGCCTAAACAATAGGTTATTTTTGGTATTTCATGATTTGCAGGACGCAAATCGTAATCGTTCTATATTAACAAGTTTAATTTACGCATAAAAATGTAACAAAAGAAAGAGACACTTTTAGTTGAGTTATTTTAATAATTAATTTTGGCAATTCAGAAAAAAAACCTGATGTTTGCTCCCGGCTAATCCTATATTTCATTCTAGGGAACAATAATATTTAGTTCTTATCCTCTATGAAGTCAAGTCCAATATCCTCTGTGTCATATTGAGATTGGCCATTTTTCAGAGATTTCTCAACGAATAAACATCTAACCCCTAATCTTCCAACCCTGCATACCAAACCAAACCATGGGCGCCGCCAAGTCCCAGCCTAGCTTGCTATCATATTAAACCCTCAAAAATTTCAAACATCTCTTTTCTCACTACTTTTCCCATAATCCAAAAGGCCCACCAACTCAACTTCTAGATGCAAACATAGAAGTCAGACCCCCGCACTGAAAAAAAGCATTCAAACAACCAGGCAACAATAGGTTCCACAGGTAATAACGCTGCCGCCACCAAGCAGGGTAAACATTTCAACCCGATTGTGTATTCCAACTCCAAACAGCCCCTGCACCCCCTTTCCGTGCTCGTGACTAATTTCGGAACGATTTCGAAGCATTCGATTCGATTTCGAACGCTCTATATAATTCTAAAAGGAAATGGACGCCCAACCCTTTTTCTTTTATGTGTCTTTTTCTGGTTGGAGGAAGGGATAAATTTATGGAAATTAATTTTGATAGTAATAAAAATTATCCACGCTTTTTTCATAAAGAACGGGTGGAGTATAACTTTTTAAAGGGTCATATAACGCTTTGGGGAATTGTAAACAAGATGCTGGGAAGGGCTGGTGAACTCTGAACCCATTTCTGAGCTTTATAAATGGAATTTTCTTACCGGGGACTAAGGATTTACAAAAGTAAAGTTTAACTAATAACATCCGACGTACAAATTTTAAGAGAACAGGATTTACAGATCCACAGAGTAAATTCTAGTTTAAAATCTGGTAGTTACTATTTCATAAATTTATCAAAACGTGTTTAATCTAAAATTACGGGTACAATTGAACATGAAATGACCTAGGCTAGGCCCATAAGTAGGTTCTAGCAAAAATTAATAAATTTAACTATTTAGGTTATTTTAGTATTCATTATGATGACCAATGAAAATTTACCAGGTTTTCTTATTTTAATAGGTAAGAGAGAGAGAAATATTTTATATCTCTAGGTTTTTATCTCTGTCTTCTTATCAATTTGTCCTTTTCTAATCGTAAATTCTTTAGATATGAAGTGAAATCGAAATAACTGTGTTAAATTAAATTTTACAAAACATAAATAACCAAGATTTTCGTGAATGATACGTATTAATATAGGATAGATGGATCAAATGATTTTTTATTTTTGAAAGTTCATACAAACGGAAGTTTTTAAGTAGTAATATTGGGTATTTCAGCCAGTTCTACCGAGGTAACATCATCTATTAGAATTTTATAAGTAAAAGTCATTTTATATAATGCTCAAAGCTCACAATCAATTAACTGATCTCTTTCGCTTTTCCTGTAAAAAATCTATCTACATAAGTTTGATTACCACCCCTTAAATGTACATATAAATTTTACTTCGTTTTTTTTCTATTTTTTCTGTTTTAAAAAGGAAAATGAAGAGGAATATTAATAAAACATACAACGTTAACCAAAATACTCTTATCTGAACATCACAGGGTTGGCTGGATTGGACCCAATTGTTGTTGTTGTTGCCAATCCCCCTTGGAGTAAATTTAAAGACCCAATTGGGTTGGACCCAATGGGTTTTTTCAAAAAAAAACATGTGAAAAAACCCACTTTTTGGACCCATTTTTGGGTTTTTTCAAGAAAAATCAAGGTTTTGGCAAGATATTGAAGAAAAAGATTTAACAAAATAACATACCAAAAACTGCAGTTGAGTGGATTTTTTCAAAATTATAACCGGGTTTCAATAAGTAAGGGTTTTTTCATTATTGAATGGGTTTTTTTCAAAATTTAGGAAGTTTAAAGTTCAAAGTTTAAACTATATAAAAAATTAAGGAGGATTTTTTTAATTTCAGTGTTATTTTTCAAAGTTAAATAGATTTCTTTCAATATTGTGAATGGGTTTTTTCAAAGCTATGGATATTTTTAAAATTTAAGTTGTTTTTTAAATTCGGGTTTTTTATTATTGAATGGCTTTTTTCAAAATTTAAAAGGTTTAAAGTTCAAACTAGTTATAAATAAATTAAGGAGGATTTCTTAGATTTCAGGTTTTTTTAAAGTTAGATTTCTTTCAAAATTTAATGGGTTTTTCAAAGTTTAGGATATTTTTTATATTTTAATGGGTTTTTCAAAATTTAAACTAGGTTTCAAAAATTAAATGGTGTTTTTTTCAATTTCAGGAAGTTTTTTAAAAGTTAAATAGGTTCTTTCATTAATTAGTGTGTTTTTTCATTATTGAATGGGGTTTTTTTTCAAAATTTACGACGTTTAAGGTTCAAACTAGATATAAAAAATTAAGGAGGATTTTTTTAATTTCAGTTGGTTTTTTTCAAAGTTAAATAAATTTCTTTCAATATTGAATTTTTTTTCAAAGTTTGGGGTGTTTTTTAAATTTTAGTGGGGTTTTTCAAAGTATAATAAGTTTTAACTTTGAAAAAACCCACTTAACTATGGAAAAACTAACATTATTTTGATAGAACACTTTTAACATAGAAAGGACTCACTAAAATTTGAAGAAACCCACTTACTATATAGGAGAAAACCACTTAATTTTGAAAAAAACCCACACTTTTTCCGAAAAAAACCAGTATTATATGGGTTTTTTCAGGGTTTTATTGAAAAAACCCGGATTTTCGAAAACCCTGGAACATCACCAAAATCATAAAAGAGCAGTATAAAAATATAATATTCACCACCGTCAAAAAAGATGACCAAAAAATAAAAACTCCAATCTAGTTAGCACACACAAAAAAAGAACCACCTGACTCTTCTTTCAACAGCAAGGGAGGAGATATGAATAATTACAAAGCACTCCCCAAAAACAAAGGGAAATTTTTCATCTCGCAAAAAATAGAAAGCATGATAGAAAGTGAACATACAAAAACTGCCCTCATGCAGTAGCCGCCGACGACTTGGGTGGCTCATGCCATAATTGGCCAATCGGCCAATTTGCCAGCAGCCCTGGGTGCTAAGTCCCGTGTAAATAGCCCGGGACTCGCCAATTTCGATCGCGCTGCAATAATAACTCGATCCCGGTACGGATAAGATGGAGATCTATCCCGGAGCTTTTCAGCAAGATCTGGAAAAAATACAGCTTCCGGACAGCACGACTTGGATTTCGGGTTTTGCCTTGTGCAGCAGAAGGATTTGTTGGTTTGTGTAATAGATATTTGAATGAGCAGGAAGGTTAAGGGTAAGTGTTTGACTTCAGGGTAAGACCGGTCATCATCCAATTGTGCGGGGTAATTTCCATGGTGGAGTCTTTGTAATTATTTCAATTATCTGCATTTGTTTACTCAGGATATGAGCAAATGACCCATGAAATTGTTTTTTGGTTTGAAGCTACTGTGCATGTGCGTGTGCCACAATGTAATATTTTGGTTATGAGAGGAGGAACTCGTGATCTGGTTGTCAACCTTCTTTTAAGGCAAATTAACATGAAACAATTACTTTTATGCGGTTCATCGTCAACAGGTTTTAATTTAGAATTATAACGTAAAAATACTGATGAAATTTGTAAGAGCATATTCAGAAAGAACATTTTATTTAGAGAAGCAAGTATCGGAGAAAAAATTTAACTATGATTTAAACACATAAAATTATTTTAAAAAGCTATATGTCTAAGTATAATTTCGTATAACTTAAAAACTAATTGTTTATTTTTCATAGCGCGGTTCATGAAATAGTAAAACTATTGTTAATACATAAACTGTAAATATTTTTATCATTACATTTACACTCTTATCGATCTTTATATTGAGAATTGCATAGAAAAATATTTGTAAAATTCCATTACCTCAAAACATTTAACCTAATGCTAACATTTTCTCATTTGACATTCCAAAAGATAATGGTAAAAATGATAATGAGACAAAATTTTAACAGAGTTTACTTTACAATCGTATTACCCAAACTTGACAGATTTGCAATAATGTCATCAAGACAAGACAAGACAAGAAACTTTATTGTAATGGGCACTGCCCGTTTACAAAATGAAACATGAAAAGTAGCAGTAAGAGACTATATGAAATAAATTTTAAAAAAAGAAAAAGAAACATTTTTACAAATAACAAATTTAGCACAGATAAATTAACATTAATATTTTAACAGATAATTTAACACATATAAACATATTTTTAGCATACACACAAATTTTATTGCATTTTTTTTAACAAAATATTCAAAGTATGACTATTAAGTTGATTCAAGTAATATATTGCGGCGAAGTTTTATAACAGATATGGTAAAAAGGAAAATTAAATTATAGTTAAAGTTTTTCTGCTTTAGAATAAGAGGAAAAGGTTTTAAATTTTGTAAATGAGTTAGTCTATGGTGGTTATACAGAGGACAAGAGTTAAATATGTGTTGCCAAGTCTCATTCTCTTCCAAGTTGCAAAAAGAGCAAAGGTTAGTATTAAAAATTTCGAAGATTTCGCCTTTATAAAATATCCGGGATTGATTTAATCGCAACTGGAAAATTATTCTCTTTATAGCAATATCATACTCTGAATCAACATAATCTTCAAAAAAGGAGGAGTTTTTTAAAAATTTGTATTGAGGGAAGTGAGTGCTTCTTTCAGTCCTAGAAATATCATTTTGGACAGATTGATCCCAGACAGTCCTCAGTATGGAAGGAAGGTAGATTGAGGCTTGTACCGGGTCCTGTGCATTCCAAACAAAACTAAACCCAAGATTATCAAGAATATTTTTTATGCATAAAGTCCAGTTATATACTGGGTTGGTTGAGAATTTGGAGTTCGAAAACAACTTATTATAACAAATTTTTGTATATCTAAAGTCTGGTAACCTGAGTATTTTTATCCAATATTTTAAAATTAATTTAACCAAAGTTACTGAAATCGGAGGGCGACCCAGTTCTAGTCTTAGAATGTAAACCGGGGTGTTTCTGGAAAGCGTGAACAGCTTTTTAACGAAAAAGCAAAAACACTCTTCTAACTCATAAACATTGCTCGCGGACCATATAACAGAACCATATGTAAAAACAGACTGAATAAGAGACTCAAATAATTTAAACCAAGATTTGATTGAGTTGAAACGCGGTCCCGTAAAAATAGGCCAAGATGCACAGATCGCCGCTTTTGCTTTGGAGGTAAAATGATTTTTTGCACAGTTAAATTTGCCAGTTGAGGAGAAAGGTATTCCTAAGTAGATATATTCCCTGACGATTTCGAGTTTTGTACCCTGGTAGAAAAATTTTTCAGATTTAGAAAGTTTACCCCCCTTCTTAAAAATCACAATTTTCGTTTTATTTATGTTAACATTTAAATGGAAAGCCGAGCAGAACTGTTCCAATAAGTTAAGCTTTTTCTGGAGATCAATAGGGGATTCAGCTAAAATCACTGCGTCGTCTGCGTAAAATAAGATATGAAGATATGTATCAGATGAGATAAAAATACCGGGAACACTAGATTTGTTAAGGCGATCAATTAAGTTATTGAGAAACAAATTAAACAATATTGGTGAGAGTATTTCTCCTTGTAAAACTCCTATATCAATCTCAAAGGGATCCGTTGGCCCTGTTGGAGTGCGCACTCTTGCTTTAGCTTTAGCATACATGTCCCTCAATACATTAATGAATTTTGAACTGAGTGTTAGTTTTTGTAAAACTGACCACAGTAGAGAATGGTTGATGCTGTCAAAGGCCGCTTTCAGGTCAATAAAAGCAGCGTACAATTTCCCCCTTTTTGTCCTGAGTTTATCTTGTATGATTGCATTTAAGACAAATGCTTGGTCTATACAACTATATCCTTTTCTAAAGCCTGCCTGTTCTTCATAAAGCAAATTTCTCTGGATTAACCATGTGTTAAGTCTGCAGTTTAATATTGATGTAAAAATCTTACTAATTACAGGCGTTAGAGAAATCGGTCTATAATTTCCTGGATTGGCCGGATCTCCCTTCTTAAATACAGGAAGAATTAATATTTCAATCCAATTAGCTGGGAAGCTTTCCGACTGAAGTATATTATTGAATGATTCGGTGAGATAACGGATTGCATCAGTACTTAGATATTTAAAATATTCAGGTCTAAGGTGGTCATAACCAGGACTTTTATTGTTTTTAAGTTTATTGATGGCATTTTTAGTCTCTGAGATTGAGATAGTTTCATCCAGAATTGGGTCAAAATTAATTAAACTACATCTATTAATTACATCTACAGATAAATTCAGTTCATTTCTTTGAAATATTTTTGAATAATGAACAAACCAAATATCACTTGCTATATCAGAGGATAAAATTGGTTTATTTCGCTTGAATCTTCTCACAATATCCCAAAAAGTTTGAGAATCTTTACAATCCGAAATTGCTTTCTGCATATTTATAAAGTATAATTGATTTTTAGATCTGCATAGTTCCTTATATTTATTGCGTAACGTTTTGTACTCTTCGATATGATTAGAATAATTTCTCATTACTTTTTTCAAAGAATTCTGTAAGATAGATTTAAGTTTAAAACACTCAGAATCGTACCAATTATTTTTAGCGATAGATCTCTGTGAATTTTTTTGTGCAAAGCTGTAAATTAAATTGTTATCTTTAGCCACAGAGAAAAATCCTAACAGAGGGTCCAACACGATATATTCAAAAGTTGTATGGGTTTGAGGGCGCCACGAGGAACTATAAATGATTGACAGAGAGATCAAACCTGTGATTGGCTGTCACGCAATCTTCTATTTCGAAGGAGAAGGAAAAAGTTTTTCTCAACCAATCAGGCTTTTCCGTCCCGCCTCTTGTGACGTTTTGCGATAGCAGCGCCACCCAACCCATCCAACGTTTCGATTTCCATTAGCGCCTATGGCGACGGACTCTTTGTTCTAGTACTCTGTGTCTTTAGCAACCTCGGAAAATTTTAAAATTACGTCTTGTGGATCGTTTTTCACATCAGTTTCAAATTTTTTAATTATATCTAGGTTAAATTTTTCAGAAATCTCAGGTTTCCAAAAAGATTTACAAATGATATCTTGATAATTGTTCAATAATGTCATCAATTAAGTTGTAAAATAGATAAAAATAATAAAGCAGAATGAAATTATATTTCTGAAAAGTATAAATACACAACTATTTTGCAGAAAGGTAATATGTTAAATCTTTGCAAATATTCTACTATTTCTTACCCTAAAAGTTCTTATTAACCTAAAAGTTCTCGCAACTAAATATAATCAAATATATCACTTAGCAAAAGAGGGAAAAGTTGAAATTCTACGTAGCAAACTAAATTTTCAAAATAGAGATTTAAATAAGGGAAGAATTAAAACTGAAATAAATGAATTAATTAACAAGCTTCAAAATATTTTATGCACACAAAAAAAAACACGTATTAACGTTTTTCAGAGCATCGCCAAACGAAAAGGATCCTTTACCCATGAACAAACAACACATCAAAACGCCAAAACCATCGAAAGTCTCCGGAGGAGCCTGCTGCTTAGGGATGATGGATAGGTGGTTTTCTTCCACTTTTTCTTCGCGTGGTCCCCCCTTATTAAAAAGGGGATGATGCCCAGCTTCCTTTGTTCCAAAGGGGGCGGGGCCAAGCGGATATCTGATGGCAAACAATGAAGGTGTTGCCAGAGAAACACTCTCGGGCAAAAAAGTATGAAGCGGAGATGGCTAATTAGATATTCATGCATCCAAGGCTTGTAGAATCTGGATCTCTGGCACCGAAAGTGGCTCTGCCTCTGTTGTTATTATAATGATATGTAGAAATTAGTTCATTGATTGCTACGTTGTGTTGGATACAATGAAGCATTGATTGCCATATTCAATTATTAGGTGGTCATTGGTATGAAGCAGTAAGTTTGAATAATATTTTGAAAATTCATCTCTAAATTTTTGCTATTTTTAGTTGAAATCTTTTGAAAGCAGTTTATTTACAATCCAGTGCTACTTAATTAAATAAAAATTGTCAATTTAATTGTTACTTTAGTTATACATGGATATATATGAAAAGCGCTTTGTCCCGGGTTTATGACAAATTCTAATATTTTCTTATTCTTTTTTTTTCGTTTACACCAATCATATAAGTATTCGTTCAATGGTGCATTTTATTAAGTTACTAAAGAAGAAACTTAACCATGTTGATTAATATTTTTTTACAAAGTGAAAGTATCCATTACCTTAATAAATTCTCATTATTTACTGCAAAACTTCCAGAAATTATTAAAACCCCTTATTCTGAGTGTAATTTTTTAAATTATTTAGAATAAAAGACCCAACCCTCTTTCAAAAGAAATTATCTTTGATTCCTACTTAATTTTAAAAGTTCATCTGAAAAAAATTCTCTCTCCCGCTTATACAAAAATCTCCCCCTTATATAAAAATGTTGAACGTCCCCACATGACACAGCACCGATAATAGTTTATAATATTAATATATAAACAGAAAATACGGACGGATGTATATGATTCCAATCCAGCTTCAAACTAAATTTGTTAAAATGAAAACTGCAGAAAATAATTTTAAATTAAAACTAGAGTTCTCCAGTCCAACACATCTCATGGTTTCTCACTCTCCATGAAACGTAGTTTGAAAAAATATACTTAGTATCAAAGGAACATTGCGACCCCTTTTTCATCTCATCCACACTTCATTTAAAACATCTATTCCTCTTCTCAAATTTATCAACTGTTCTTCTAAAAATATATCATCTAATCTGCACTCAAAAGACTCCAAGATCCGGATAAAACCACAAAACCCCTCGAGACATCGTCATCAAAAAAGAACAAAACCTGGTACATAAAAAAATAATTCACACGCTTCCCCCGAAAATCATCCGTCCCTCCCCCATCTCATCTCTTCACTTCACATCCACTCGTCTTTTTATTATTGTTTCAAATCGTGACGTTTACCGGAGCGGTCAGATAAGGATCGCAAGGCAGGTAAAAAAATCGCCAGGGCACTATATCCACAATAAGTACTACTCGGAGGCAAATCTTCATTACCTTTTGTTCTGGGGCTGGTTCTATGAATGAAATGATTCCAAACGGTAGGAAACTCAAGTGTGGATCTTTTTTAAAACAATAATAATTTCGGTAAGTGGTCGGCTCCGCCCTCCAGTTTCCTGTGTTTGATTTGCTGCTGGGAACGGTATCACGATTCGCTTCGAAATTGAGATTGGACTAGTTACATATTTCGAGTTTTTCCATAAGGAGTTTGTCAGCGCATTTCATTGTATTTTCCTGAGCTATGTTTCCATTATCAGTATCACATGATTAGTGTTGATGTATGCAAAAAAATATTAAAAGTGTGATTTATTTGTTCCCACAGTTTGAAATATGTAAAGGGGAAGGCATTTTTATTCTTGTTTTATGTATTTATTTTTTGTATAAATTACTCTTTTAATGGAACCAAAGAGTGGATACTGGATACAAATATTTTAAATTTGCTAAAAACTGCAAATTCGGCAGTGTCGAAAATAGATTAGCAACAACATAATAAAAATAATTTCTTCACATTTTCTCTCATCGTCAGCATCTTCTCTCATCTCAAGAAATCACAATAAAAGCTTATCATAATCCATCTTTAATCTCTCTCACACCTTTATTAATTTAAAATAGACTTTTGATAATTTGCAGAGTTTTAACAAAGAAATTAGTATTTATAAAAATTTCCCCCACTTAAAAGGGAATTAACACATCATCAGAGAAACTACAAGATTTTATCGAAAAATGTTGTTTTAAATAACTATATTATTTCATTTCTACTGTACCTTTTTGTCCACCTCTGGTGAGATTCAATTTCCTGCATTAAACTTATGACTGATATTGAACTACAGCGTGGTCCTTAATTCGTGGTACAAACTGGGTAGGGTAGGTAGAGTACATCAAGACGAACAAGAATTGGTATAGAAAGGGGGGTCGCAGTTACACCGTTAAAGAGCTAGGACCTGATGTAGTGCGAGAGCGTTACAAAAGGATGTTTTGCCAAGGCCCGTTTAACGAAAAAACACATGATGAAATGAAAAAATTTATTGCATGAGGTACAGCATTATCCTTACTACTTACATTTAAATTTGATAGAAATTGGACCACTTGCTAAACCGTGGAGTTAGTTTTAAAACATGCAATATTAATCTTTTAGCCAAAGAATGGAGTTCCTTTAAATTAGTGTAATGGTATTTAGAAAAATGATGATCGGGGAAGGAATTTTTAATGATCAAACAGTTTCAATGATAAATGTATGAACATTGAAAATTCCTTCCCCGATCATAATTTTTCTAAATACCATTAAGGGAACTCCATTCTTTGGCTAAAATATTAATACTGCGCGTTTTAAAACTCGCCCCACGGTTTAGCAAGTGGTCCAATTTCTATCAAGTTTATGGTGTAAGTAGTACGGATACTGCTGTACCACATGCAATAAATTTTTTCATTTCATTATGTTTTTTTAGTTAAACGGGCCTTGGCAAAACGTCATTTTGGAACGCTCTCGCACTACATTAGGTCCTAGCTCTTAAACGGTGCATCTGCGCCCCCTCTAGTTTTTCAAAATATGCTTGTCTAGGTCCATTCTACCTACCCTACCCAGTTTGTACTACGAATTTAGGACCACCCTGTATAAAAAAATTTGTAAATTTTGTAAAAAAAAATTTAATTTGTAAAAGGGAATAACCAAACTAGTATACGAGTTGATTTGATTGAACTCTAAAGTTTGTTACTCCAATGACGTTTAACAAAAATTGCTCTTAGAAGTATCTTTATGCTTCAAATTCATTCTTTCATTCAACTGCTTTGTAGCAAGTATTTTTTCTTACGCCTTTTTTTTAAATATCTTAAAGTTTCTTTCTTTTAATCCCTCAGAATTTATAGTCCCCCAGAAATATCATCCATGAAGAAAACTTACTCCATTTGTGAGAGACATACGACATCGAATTGTCATGTATGGTCAAATTTCGTTTGTTACTTCAAGTTGCAGTTGACTTGACATGTTTGGTATGATCGAGCTGTGCTTCTGGGGTATTCACCTCATCCCTTCTAACAAATCATAATTTAAAGTGTGTGACTTTTCGAAATATATTCACAATTAACATCAAACTTCACACTCTGTATAAATTACTTTTTCAAAACTGATTAAAAATACTAAGAGTATGGCACATAGTTAACTGACTCTGAAACAAATTTAACTTTAAAAATTTGAAGCATGAATATACCAACTCATTTCTGAAATCATGCATAACTCATAGATGTGCTCATGATTTGCTTATTTAAGAGAAAGTGCATGCACAAGAGTAACGATCATAGATCGGGATGCAAGGATTGTCTTTGAGAAAAGTGGATCTGTAGAACGTCGCGACGTGGTAACTTGCTCTACCACACCATAAATTGAGGTATTTCTAAAAGTTTTCCAACTATTTCCAATTTACAAACATAAATTAAAAATAAATAAAAATTGAGTGATGATTGAGTGAGAGAGATAATTTGAGTGATTCTCATTCACTTCTCTCTCTCTCTCTTGTATTAAAAAAACTTCACCCTCCTGGAGTAAATTTCATTCCTCCTCATTTGCATGGGGATAACGAGGACACTTCCCGTCACCTACACACACACCACCACCGCACCGGACGGAAGCCCAATAAGCACCACCGGCCACTTGCTCTCATCCTCCAGGTAGAAAAAAACACCTCTGCCCATCTGCGTTACCCAACACCACCAACTCCCTAAAAAACACCCCCGATGCAGCAAAAGGTTCCTCGAACCCTTGAAAGCATTATTCCACGACTCCCCCGCTCCTTGATGCCATTGTTGTCCGTCGAGGGTGACAATGGCGCGGGGTCGCGTGTAACGGCACGAGCGAGCGGCGGTGCCATCTGTTGCTCCTAGGCGTCGGCACGCGACATGTGGACTCTTGCCCTCTCCCCCGAGGTATATGCCATTATTATTCTTTTAAAAAGACTTAGAAGAAGGTGAATAACCTGGGAGACGAAAGGTGTTGCGGAGTAGGGGAGACCTTCGGGTTGTATTTACGGGGTTCTTAATTTTTTTTCTGGAGGGTCCAGTAGTGCGAGGGTGCATCATTGGGGTCTTTGACCCCCTCCGACACATGGTGATGGTGGCACGTGCAAGCACGTGCCTTTGGTGTGACACCGCGCAACTGATTTGCTTTTGACAGGTGGGGTAAAAAAGTTTTTAGTGTTGAAGAATTTTTCCCATTTGGTGGGCCTATTTGTTTAAATTTAACAGCAAATGGTTATCTTACTCTCTATTGATAATCCATATTGGGCCTCTACCCACTATCTCCTTTAATTGAGAATTCTTTCTTTCATTCGTAACTATAATGAGTTAATTTTGGTCAACTATTTCTTAAGGATGTCCTGAATAAAAACTCATATTTGAGACCAGATTATTATCAAAGTCTAGACACTATTAAATACCTCCTAATGCTAATACCTCTAATTGAAATCTCATTTGACGCCTATGAATATTTTATTTTAATCTTAATTTTAATTATGTTTACCCATTTTTATTTCGGTGAAGAGAACAATCTTTAATTAACTCCTCAAGTATAGAAGCAGTGGCGTAGTCAGAAAATATTTCAGAACGTAATATTGGAATTTACAGGGTATAGGGTAAATTTAATCATTTATAGAATTGGGGTTGAAAATTAAAATTTTTTGAACTTCGGGCGAGGGATATATTCTCAAATCTCCAACTTAGCTCCAATCTCCACCTCTCCAACTTAGCTCAAATCTCCACCATGTATCTCTCTTCTAAACAAGTGGTCAAAAACCACTAGCGGATCCAGGGGGCTAGGGGGATCAAGCCCCCCCCCAAATGGAAAGTTTTACTCTTTAATATGACATTTTAAGCACCAAAATGAGTTAAAACCCTGTTTTTTAGGTCAAATTTAAAAAAAACTTCTGGGAGAGGACCATCAGACCCCCTTAGCACTTGTAACTGCTATTACAACTATATTTTACTAAGTTTGTCAAAACGCAAAAAATCTATATCCGAAATTCGGATGAGGCGTACCAAAACGAGTTGAAAAAGTGGGGTTTTTGACTTAAATTTCCAAACAATTTCTGGGGGAGGGCCCCCAGACCCCTCTTTTTGTAGTTGGAGCTGGATGATTCACTACCTTTTCCGTATAAACTTTAACAAGAAGATTCAATTGGATTATGAAAATTCTTAGCCCCCCCCCAAAACCAAATCCTGGATCCGCCGCTGTAAAAACTATCTCCATTGAAAACTTCACAGGACAGATCAAGAAGCTCGTATATGATCCATAATCAAATAAATGTATTGCTTTTCCTGTTTCACCCTACTCTTTTAATTCTTCTTAATTGAACACGAAGATTTCTTGTAACAAATTTCTACCTGATACTATGACAAAATGGTAAATGATGCTCAATAAGTCATGTATGCTCTGCATATGTTCTGCCGGGGTAACCCTCCCATCTTTCACATTAAGTAACGATCTCCTTACGTATAAAATGTCAACGCAGATGTTTTATCTGGAGAGCGACGCGTTGTTGTACCCGACCTTGGGAAGACCATTAGTCTTTAAATAAGCCTCAAATATGCCGGTACCTTACATAAAGATACTTATTTTAAATCGGTATTTGGGATGAAAGCATCTGTTTTTGCGATAAGAAAGATAATTTAATGATTAGAAACTGAATTCGATTAGATTTCTGTCATTCCATATGTACTAAGAAGAGCGTGACTATATCCATCAGCCCAAATGTAGTTTTTATTCTAATTTCACTTTCACTGATACCTAAAAGCAGGGCTCGATTTCAGCCGGAACGGTCCGGAACGGCGTTCCGGAACCTCTTTTTCTGAAAAAATTAATATTATATTTCAGGGGTCTCCCTAACACAGGCCCGCGGATATACCTTTCTATGTTCGAAAAAAATCCTAAAATGAATTAAAACCCTGTTTTTATTGTCGAATTTCCAAAATTTTTCTGTGGGAGGACCCCCAGACACTTTTTTTTGTATTTAGAATTCAATTAATCACATTTATTTTCAGATTAAGTTCATAAAAGTGAGAATCCTACCAAAAAAATAATAAAAAGGCATATTTCAAATTTCAAAAAATTTTAAATGTATTTTTATCTTTTTGTAAATAACAATAATTGTGATTTAATTGTAAGGTTGTCACTTAATTCAATTGTTCTTTTAAAACATAATTGTGAAACTCCATTTGAACTACCCACAATCCTCTCCTTGTGTTGATTCTTTTTTATTTAAACCAGATTTTCCAGATTGCTGGTCATATGGAGTACTACTAACCAAAATATATTACAAACAGTATTTATCAGTGAATTCAGTCCTTGTAAAACATAGAATTTCTAAGGAAAATATTACAACTAGAAACGTCGAAATTTCGAGAGGGGCTGGGGATCCTCCCCCAGAAATAATTTTAAAATTTGTCTCTTAACTAGTGTTATTTATTTTGAAACTCTCAAAAGGTCACTCGCGGTCCCCTAGGGAGGTGCTGGGGACCCTCGAAGGTCTGCGGACCACTGCTATAAAAATTTCGAATAAAAAGCAGCGCTTTACTTTTTTAAAAATTTAATCGAACGCAAAATGTTAAATTGATTCTTTTTTATTGGAACCAGATTTGCCAGATCGCTGGGCAAATTTGCAAAGAAAATTTTCGACATCTTAAATTCTACCTTTTAAGGACTTTAACTACGCCTTATATTCTTTAAATTGGCAAAATATACAACACTAATGGTTCATTGATGATAAGCCGTCTCACCTCCTACAAGAGGCGCCCTGTTGGAAAAAAGTATAACCCATTGGCAATGTAAAAAAAGGTGTAATATAAAGAGTTCATTATAATATTAATAATTAAGTTAAAAAAAACTCCTCCTAATAAAGTACAACACATTTTTATTATTTTATAAATAAATTTATTTTATATAATATATACCAGATTTGCCAGATTGCTGGTCAAATTTGCAAAGAAAATTTGCGACATCTTAAATTCTACCTTTTAAGGACTTTAACTACGCATTCTATTCCTTAAATTAGAAAAATATAAAACCCTTATGGTTCATTGATGATAAGCCATCCCGCCTCCTATACAAGAGGCCCCCTATTGGAAAAAAAGTATATAACCCACTCTAAAAAAAGTGTTTTACAAAAGAGTTCATCGTCTTATACAAAAATTAAGTTAGAATACTCGTATTAATCTAGTACAATATATTTGAATTTATATTTTAAATTTAAATTTGAAAATTAAATGCCTAAGTTTTTGTATTAAAAAGTATTCGCTTCTTCAGTTTTGAGACCAATAATTTTACCGTTCCGGTGCCTCTTTTTTTAGAAATCGAGCCCTGCCTAAAAGTATCATAAAAATTCACAGGGCAATGGCTTTTATACTTAAATAATGTTGCCTTAGGTTTTTTAGGGATATACTAGGGAGTGTATGGAGTCTTGATCAAATAGAGATGAACTATGAATAAAGGCAATAAAAATAATGCTTACAAATAATCACGTAATTCCCATTGTGATTATAAACCTAATCTCTCACATTATAAAAATATCATGTTACTTTAGGTCTATACAATCTAAAAGCTCATATAAATTGAAAATCCTTTTTCCCCTTTATACGAGTAAATCTATTTTATTGAAGGATATTATTATTATTTCAAAATAAAGGTGAATAATTTGTCATATAAATAAAAAAATCTCTCTCTCTTTCTTTATATACTATCATACTCTTAAAAATTGATAAAATGAGAAGTATGAATCATGATTGTCTGATTATAAAGTACCTACAGATAAGGAAAAGGTATTGTGCAGTAGTAATGAAAAAAAGTATGGAATGATTATAAATTTACATGAAGGAATACTAAGGAGTAATATAATTCCAAACAGAGTAGCATTCACATTTTCTGAATATTCAAAACCACATAACGCAATATTCCATACCCGAAGAATAAAAAACGTCCCTATCTGGGTCCGTCAGAAAAAAAACCCGGCTAGGTTTAATAGCATTAATTCAATTAGAGCATCACGGTCTTCCATAAAGACTGAGGAAGACACCAATTAAGAGATGCCCTTTTCAGAAACAACGGTCTTTTCATCCGCATAAATCATGGAAATGCTTCTCCTTTTTCGTAATTCCCGGTCTCCGAGTTACGTAAATGGGAGAAGATATAGTTTTTTCCTGTACTACAGCCTTTCCGTAATCCTGAGGGCAGGGAAGGAGTTCATGGTCGTGATCTCCTCTTCTCGTCGTGAAAGATCTTTGTTTTGTCGTTTCTGCAAATTTGGAAGAAGAGTAGGAAAAACCTCTTTTCGGATGTCCGTTTGCGGGTATGAGTAGCTACTGAAACTGACACCTGTGTTTAGGTCAAATCAATTAAAGTGCGATTGTGAGCTGTTAAATATAATTTAGTTTTGAAAAGTTTAGTTTGTGTAGTATTTGTATTTTTCAAATATTTTTCAACTTTTTCCCTATTTCTTTATTTATGTATTTTTAAAGGTTTTTTTTCACTTTGAAGGGCCAACTGACCCTTTAGTAAGCAATGTGAAGTTTTTTCCTTTTTGTATGCTTCCGTTAATACTTATGTACTGTGTAAATGTGTCAGATGAATAAATTATTAGGGAAGGATGTAATTTACATTATTATTAGACGAAAGCATTGCATGCATAGAAAGGATTTCCAGCTACCCAAGCACCATTGGCCATTGCCCTCAAATTTTAATTTAAATAAAAATATTTCATGGTTTAAAAAATAAAGTTTTTTTATCAATCGATGTATGTTTTGTCTGTTAAAAACCCTTTATGAAAGTATATTGTCCAAATGCAGTTTTAAATTGAAGGTGGAGCCTGTTTTATTAAAAACATTCTAAATTCCTGTTTAAATTATTTTTTTTACTGTTTTGATTCATTACATATCATTTTGAAAAGAAACATGAATATAAGAATAGTATCACCTCCATTAATAAACTGTTTCAGCCAGATAATTTTCAATTATAAATTAACAACTGATAAATGTAGGAACATATATCCTCTCTCTTCAGGCGTAATTTATGAAATGTTATTCAAGACCCATATAAAAATGGAACTCTCATATGCACCCTTTAAACAATTACCCCATTAAAATATTTGAAAATAACTAAAACATTTTACTCTAGCCAGATAATCAATGATACATTGTGGTTTAGATCTTTAATATAAATTCAACCATTTGTCCCTCTTTATACAATTTTTTTCAACAGTTAAATAGCACAAAGAAAGTATATCACCCTACGTTTAAAATAACATACTACAGAACAAACACTTCAAAACTGTTTCACTAAAAACACAAGAAGCCCTCAAGGCATATCACCTATCACTCACAATTATTCAATTCCACCGCACAATCGCACTTCCTCATCAACTATCCTACAAACCTCAAACATCACAAACAAACCAAAATTACATCTCAATCAATACAAATTTAAGAAAAAGAAACACTACAAACACAGCGGCACAACACGAAAGGCAGGCCCCATCAGGAGGGCCCGCTATTACAAGGCCCCCTGCGATTTCACAATTAAGACGCTCGTCCCGGGGGTGCCCCGTTTTGATCCGTCAAAACCGCGGAAATCCGTATGGAGTGACGTGCAGCCAAAGGTGGCGTAACGTGATCTTGGCATTTTGATGCCATCGCGATCAAGAGAAAAGAGGAGTTTGCCGTGGGTTTTTTTTGTGGTAGGTTGATCCTTTGAGAGTAGTCTGAGTGAGTGACAGCTTCGTTCTTGTAATTGCGTAAATAAGGTAATAACTAATAAGTGGATGGTGTTTTTTGTGAGAGAGAATGGAAAAGTAGTGTGGGGTTTGTATTTTTGGGGCAATTTTACTTCACGAGGCACAAGGGGTCCTCAAAATGGCTCCGAACCTTGAGTTGTATCCGGCCCACAAAAATGTGTGACATGGTAAAGTGTTTTCTTTTAAAATAAAATTGATGTTATTTATTTCTAATTGTGCACCAGTTTAATATCCAGAACGTAAGGAAAATAAATGCCCTTTTTGAGGTCGAATGTTAAGTTTATAAGGGAAAAGCGGTGTGTTTTCAAATATCATTTCTCTAAGTATAAGTTTTACGTTTGAAAACTACCTTCTGTGCAAATGAATGTTTGATAGTTTTAAGTTAAAGTTTATTTAAAGGTCACATGATAGAAGTAGCCTTCAGAATAAGGAATATCTTTCCATTTTGTGACAATAAAGATGAGAAGATAGAAGAAAATAATGGAATGAGTATATCGGTCCAACTTTAATTTCGGGGAAAGTTCTTACGACTCTACTTCTCAAGGACAAAATAAACTATCTGGTTTGATCTCATAGGTCAAAAGTTCGTGTAACATTCATTTTACAAGTTAAATAGAAGTAATAAATAATTCCATATAAAGGGGAATCACATATCATGAGTCACGAGTTGTGAATGTTATTTATAATGAAACTTCATTGTTTTAATAGTTACTAAGTTCTTGTTAACTCTTCTAAGCTACCAAATCAATTATTGCATTTGTAAATTAGTAAAACTTAACTCTAAAAAGTTTCCATCCGCTTATTCTTTTTAGAAATCTTTAGATATGTACAAAAATGCCCACTTTTTAAAAAGACTAAAATGAATCACCTCTGCAACCCTTTCTCCAGAAAAACCAACAATAAATATCTTAATTTGTAATTGTGCATTAAATTCAGCTGTACAGCTGTTTGTTGAAGTAGTAAACAAAACTGTATATCCTCTCCACTAGATGACTTCAGTAAATCTTTAACACACACACACACACACACACACCAATAAATAAATCAGAGCCGTAATCGAACTTGGACAATTACATGATTCATTGCTCCAAAACAAACGCACTTTCACTATCTCAAAACTATCATTAAACGAAAATCCATCATTTTCCCGTCCGGTTCCGATACAAAAAAAATATTTTATCGTTTCCCTTTTTAATTTAAAATCCATTAAAACCCCAATACTCATGTTTATCCAGGTCACCACACCTATCAAGGACAGTTCTTTCATATAATTCCTCTTCAAGAGACAAACCTACAATACTCTTCTCGACAGATTTATAATCGATGGTCCCAGCATATCCGTGTCAATGGAAAAAATGATACTCCCATTTTCTCCTTCAAGATACATGACTCCCCGATTCTGCTGAGTTATGACGATCGATTAAATTTTCAGGTTTGGATCGGAGCACGACAAAATATCGGGGCAGGTGATTTCAGTTCACGGACACTTGTTGGTCGGGGGGATTAAATGCCCTCGCCAACTCTTGCCTCGAGGAAAACATTAGTACCGTGTGTCTAAAAAGACAGACCGGTCTTGTAGGACATATTTCGTATTCAAATGTTTAATAATAGCCACGTTAAGCAGGGGGACAAAATAATTTCCTTTTTTTATGAATTAATAGCAGGGCGTATATAGGTTTTTAGTATATTGGAGGAGCCAGACGGACACAGGGAACTAATATATTATAAGACAACCCGATAGCATTTTGATGCTACATAAAGGATACTTTTTTATTATAAAGATGTTATTTAAAAATATGCAGCCAATATAGAGGTTAATGTCCTTTCAATGCATTAATCTTATATAAAAAGTCTTATTACTTACTCTATCGGACTTTTTTATCTTCTTCTAAGATGATAAAGATGATAAAATTTCTATCTTCACTAAGATGATAAAAGTGTCATTTTTCTTCAATTCAGGGAGTTAAAAATAGGAACTGGTATGCTGTGTGTAATTTTTAGAATTTTTATAATTCGAATATATTTTTAATATATATATTTGGAAAATGTGTTAAAAGGAAATTAAATTGAAAGCCAAAGGGCAATAGACCTAAAGGAAGACCCAAAATGAGATGGTTGGACAATGTTCTTAAATATCTTAGAACAATAAAAATAACCAACTGAAAAAAGGCGTTAGTTGCCTGGAATAAAATAGTACAGCAGGCCAAGGCCCATCA
The DNA here is from genome assembly GCA_024610705.1 of Tetragnatha versicolor. NCBI lineage: Eukaryota > Metazoa > Arthropoda > Arachnida > Araneae > Tetragnathidae > Tetragnatha > Tetragnatha versicolor. The sequence continues at coordinate 10,788,715 of JANDEH010000011.1, read as the reverse complement.
AGGGCTGTAGGGCGACCGAAGAAGATTTGCATTTGGAAAATGTTTATAGCTATCGATCGAATATATTTTTAAAAAATAGGATTGGATACTGGTTGATAAGTGCTTTTAGAAATAAACTAAATGCATCATATTACTACTATTGATTTCAGGAATAAGATAGGAATGAAAAAGTTTAAAAAAAATCAGGGTAATGTAAAATAAACTGTTTAAAACAACCAAAATAATGGATATATTTTAAATTTCTTTGAATTGCAGGGAAAATTGCCATGAGTTTCAATAAACAGTTTTTTAAAATTAATAGTTTGTTGGAGGCAAACATATGTTACGGTCAAAGTGATAAATTTCATTCATGAATTTCGTTGAATTTATCACATTGCCAGGGCATTATTAATAATGTGCAATTAATCACTTTGCCCGTAACATATACATATTTATTTCGGATAAGGACCAAATATCCTAACAACCAAGTTAAGTGTTCGGCACATTAATATTTTTTAACTACCAACATAAATTTTAAAATATTAATGAATAATTTTATGTGCACGAAACTATAGTCTAAAAATACTTACTTTTTCTGTAATATCCCAACATGGAGCGAGAAAAGATTTCACTGAAAAGATTTCAAATTAATCACAAAGGAAAGTTATCATTAATAAACATATTTACCATTGTTCTGTTACAAAAAAAGAATAGGATATAAAAAATTTTGGCCGTTGCCACTTTGCAGAAAAAACATTGCTAGTCGCAGAATTATAACAATCTGCATTGCAAGCAGGTCTTTTAAATTAAAACTTAAATGTTTTATTTTTAAAAATGGATTTTCAGAGACCTTTTCTTCAAAAGATTACGTGATTTTTCTCACTTTTAAGTTGCTCTCTAAGTAGAATTAAAGTATCAAACATATATGATTCAGGTTCTATCATTTTTAAGTGAAATATAAACTTAATTTTCAAAATTAAAATAAGAATTAATTATCTGTTGAAACATTGAAAGAGTTACTTGTTTGTTCATTAATTTTAAAATTAGGGTAATTAATAAATATTATTACTATTAATTAAGTATCTTTTTCCTCTTTAGAAATTAATTTACTTAAAATTATATTAATTATGAAAATCCCTGAGTATAAATTTTAATTTAAACTTTTTATGCTATGGTCAAGTTCAACCGGAAAATTATTTTACTTTGACCGGAAATTGACCACCACCCATTTTAATTTCATAAGACAAATAGTAGTATTTTTTGTTTGAAATACATAGGGGAAGTCTTCATAAATTTTAAGACGTCACATAGTTGAACTCGTCTGCTGTGAAGGAAAAAAATTCTAATTTGTTTTTCTTGGCAAAAGCAATAAAAACATGGTTTAAATTGTGTAATATTTTGTTGTGAATGTTTCAAGGGGACACGAGGGGTAATAAAAAGACCGATGTACCTTACATGTACCCTCAGGTCACAGTACTACCAGCGCCATCTCGTATACTATTTAAATAGAAATTTATAATGGATTACAATATTTCTTCTTCTCTTATTTCTTTCTTTCTTTCTTCCATTCTTTTCTTTTCCATAATAAGTTTTTTAATTAAAAAAAGTCTCATACGCTGAGAAAAATATTTTGATAGGAGTTAGAAATACTGAACCATATATTCAAAATAATTTTTTGTAATTATTTATGTATTTAAAGGTTATAAAAATATTCAGGAAAATTATGGATCATGAATCATTAAATAAACAATTGAATACTTTAAGGGGACGCGGTACCTCTGTTTCGACAAAATTACGAAAAATATTTTTTTAATCCAAACTAATCTATTGGCATTTGTCTATCATCCTACAAATTTTCAAAAGTTTTCGTCGAAAAATATTCAAGATGTAGTTAATTTTATCTGTGAAAGTATTAAGGTTTCTATGGGTTATGGAAATTTCAAAGTCCTTTTACTCAGAACCACTTTTTCATTGTTTAAAATGCTAAGGCTTTTTATCTATTGGACCAAATATCTTGAATTTTTTTCTGACTATTGTTGGAAGTGTGTATAATGAAAATTTGCATGGGTTTTTGGATATCAATGGTAGATGTTTTTTAAAAAATCCATGAGTTGTGAATTTTAGCATTTTTAGAGCTTTTTCAAGAAAGGATTCAAGATAATAAATATTTTCAGTACTTAAAATACTACAAACCCTAAACCGATGCAAATTTTTATTGAACATAGTTCAATGTATTTGAACACCAAATTTTGTGAGTGTAAGTCAGTAATTGTAGGAGGAGTAGCATTTTAAAAACACCTCTTAAATTTTAAATTTTCTTTTAAAAAACCCATAAAATTTGAATTTTTATAAATTTCAAATTTATATTATGTTTAATTTAAGGCATTTACATATTTTACCAACAAAAATTATAAAATAACAATGAATTTAAAGATTTTTACCTGAAAGGTACCGCGTCCCCTTAAGCTTTAAGTTATATAGTATTTTCTTTCTTAGTTCTTGCTTGAAAATAAATACTACACAACTTGAAAAAAGCAGGTTTTTATTTTTAAAATTTTCCAACTAATATATTTTACTGGAGAAACATATACTTCATTTACTGAAGCATTTTTTATTTGATTTGTGATAGTCCTGTAAATAAAATTTTAAATTTCTCCCTTTTTATTTACTTCTTAAAATAAACAGTAATATAATTTGCAACTATATAGTCACTTCTATTCTAAACAGCTGTAAAAGTTTGAAGTAAACAAAGCAAACTATTATTTTTTTTCGACTTTTTCGCTCACAAAAGAAAGAACAGTCTCTTTTCCTCATCCTCATCCAATCCTCCTATGCTGAATTTGAATACACTAGAGACATCTATTATCGATGCTAAGAACTAGAATACTAGACTTACATTCAACTTTACTGCCATGCTTCGCTTATTAAATAATATTTCAGTTCTCTTTTTAGTACGTAAATTATGCCCTACTAAATGCATGATGCGCATCCTAAAGGTTCCATTAAGAGATTATAAAATAATATGTACCATCATTAATACTTAAATACAAATACAAATACAAATTAAGTCGACCAACTACAGGCGTAAGCCCAGCAAGGTTGGTCCAGTCTTTTTAAACCACACTACTGGAATCCCAGTATCTGTCAATTTTCCTCTTGAACTCGTTTACCCCACTTGAATTTACAATTGTTTCAGGCATCGCATTCCATCTATCCACTACCCTATTAAAAAAATAATGCTTCCTACAATCCGTCTTAAATTTTCCTTTATTCAATTTGAATTTGTGACCCCTTGTTCTATTACCCGTATTGAAATCTAGTCCCTCTGTGTCCCCTTGCTTTACCATTTTAAAAAGTTGAATCAAATCCCCTCTAATCCTTCTTTTCTCTAGAGTGAACATATTTAGCTTCTTTAATCTTCCCTCATAACTTAAACTGGATATACCCTTGACCATTTTAGTAGCCCTATGCTGAACCCTTTCAATTGAATCAATATCTTTTTTTAAGTATGGAGACCAAAACTGAACAGCATACTCTAGATGAGGTCTCACCAAGCCTCTGTATAGTGGTAAAGTAATATCCTCGGACCTTGAAGAAACAGTTTTTTTTAATGTATCCCAATATCCTATTAGCCTTTTTACTAGCAGATGAACACTGATGAACCCATTTAAAGTCTTCATTTACTATCACCCCTAAATCCTTGATCATATTACCTTCTTTAACTTTGTTCCCTTTAGCTAGTGGTTTTTTTGAAGTAAAGAGAAAATGGAAAAACACGGGCGCATAAAAAAATGTTTCGGAAATTCCTATAGTCATTTAGTTACATTTATTATACATCAGTCTACTTTAAAATAAGTGTATATCATTTCATTTTTATTCCATCAATGCTGATAAAAAAAATACTGAGAAAATAAGAATCATAAATCGAGTTCTTATAAACTTGACTTTTTACGAAGTCCATCTGGATAAGCTGTCTACCACTGAGCGTGACCATCTTCCAGGAGGCCTTAATGAATCCAGGTGTATTAAAGCTCAACTCCTCCTGTTCCAGACCAAAGACGAAAATAGATACCCCCAATTCTATCCCACATTCCATGACCAAAGCGAATCTTTTATGAATAATTCACACAAGTCCTAACGACACCCAAAAAAACAAAAGCACCCTCTCCACCTGACATCTTACATCAGAAGCAAAAATTCCTCTCAACTCTTCCGACCCTTATACTATATATTACTTTTAAAAAAGAAAAATCGATAGTAGTTTAATAAGACCACACGCGTGCTCCAATTCCAGTACTGAAGTGAAAGTACAAGAGACGGGAGGGGAGTAGGATTCGTCACAGAGCCCGATAGAGCCCATGGGCACACATTAGTTGGGTGGAGTGGTACCTCCCTTCGAATCTGCATACCTAACCACAGGTGTCGCGATGCGGTAATTGGATGCGACGAGGGCAGAGATGCGACACTTGGTGACGCCTGATCAATATTTTCGACCTTGACTTATTTTCTGACTATTAGATTTCATCTTGATGTGGTGGATAACACTGATAACAGACAAAGGTAGGTACCTACTAGAAATGTAGAAATTCCTTTTCTGGAGTGCAGTGATTACCAACCGGTGGTTCGTGAGATTTTTGGAAGTGATCCGCGAAAGGGTAGTGCAGATAACTAGAAAAATCTACCAATTTGAATTTTTTAATAAGGGTTATTTATTACTAAATTTTCATTGAACTTATCACATTGGCCGCCACTCTTGGGGCATTATAAAAGATGTCCGGTATATCACTTTTCCCGTAAAGTTAGTATCGCTTAGAGAAATGTTTCAAAATCTTTGTCACTTCTAATACATAATTGATCATTCTATTTTAATTGTAAGGTATTTGTATTTAGAGGTATTAACTGAAGTCACAACAACTGATACATTATTAGCATGACTAGAAAAAATTAATAGTAGAACAAGAACAGATTATCCAGTATGATTACTAAAAACAAGTGGCTGGACATATTTTTAGTGATTAGATTTCATCTTAATGTGGTGGATATCAGAGACCCAAGCAGCACAAACGTCCAATTATTGTTGTGTAACGCTAAATTTCGTATACTTTGTTGGGGGTGTTGTTAACCACCTATCTATTATATATCCTCTCGAAATTTTGTCGTTCATAAAATTCCTCTAATGTAAATGTCTTAAACTTTCTTGAGAATCTCAGAAATATGCTCTTTTTAAATACAACCATGATTTTTATAATTTTAAAAGTTTATAATCAATTTCATATTTAAAATAGGAGCTTCTCAACTATTACATCGATTAGAGAAATGTTTCTGAATTTTTATCACTTTAAATACTACATTGTTGTTGACCCGTCTATGTCAGTTGTAAGGTATTTGTATTTAGAAAGGTGATAACTGAAATCACAACTGGTATATAATTGGCTTGAATAGAAAAATCAAGAGAACAAGAACGCACATCATCCAATAGGATTACTCAAAACAACTGATGGGCGTATATACTGAGAAAAAATAACAATAAACGCTATCGCTTTTAGAAGCGCAGAGAAAAAACATTTCCTTCACTAAAAACATTTAATTTAATATTTTCTAATTCCACATCTGAAATTTAAACTAACTTAAATAAAATATACAACCTTTTTGCTTTTCTATATTGAAATGCATTTTTCTAACAAAAATTAACTAAAAGTTATGCAACATGCTCAAAGTTTTGTAAGGTTTGTTTTTCTTGTATATTTCTTGAACTATGACTTATTTTTATATTCTCTAATTCTAATCTTTTTTTGAAATTTTCAATTCTTTTTGACAAATTACATACATTAAATTCATTAGAATTCAACATATCAGAAGAACTCACACCTCATCATGTTTTCAACTGCCCTGCAGTCGCCGCGGGTCTCCACAATTTTAACTATCCTACAAAGGAGGATTTATATTCTACTAACTCAATAGAAATAGCAAAGATAATACAACAAGCACACCATAAGATATAAATCAATAGAGGATACAACACCACCACATACGTTAAAACAGGTTTTTAAATTATGATAAGAAAAGCAAGTATTTAAAGCAATCAAAATTTTTATATAATATTTTAAATAACTAGTTATTTATTTTAACAAAACAGCTGGGTTTTATTTTACAAAAACATTTTTTACGGTGAATTTTTATAATTATTTTCTGAGTAGCACATTTTTAAATATAAAGTTAATAAATAGATATAGTTCTTGTGATCAGAGAACTCTCAACTCTTTTGGAAACAATGGAAAGGGGAACTGCGATAGTTTTTTCAATTCAAATTAAAATAAATTAAGCTATTCTTTAGGTTTAGTCCATAGAAAAATTATGTTATTTTTTCATTTATTGATTCAAAAACTCTTTTTTCATTAGGAGTTAGACATTATATTAATGGATATTATCACTGAATGAGTAGCACTAAATTTTTCGAACCAAAATGAAACTGAAAAACTGGTTTTAGTTTTTATATACATGAAACAGGTATGGTTTTTGAAACAATTTATCAATAATTGATGATTAACAGGAGTTTTTATGAATATTTTAAGTATTGATTTTAATACTTGCTTTTAAAAAGAATTTTAAAACGATACTTATTTTTGTTTTAATTTTATTTTATGTACGTGTTACATATTATAAGTTTCAAACGCCACTTTTCTTGTTTTGAGATAAACGAGAAAACTATATAGAAGCTCACTTCATTTTTATGAAGGTGTTTAGTAATTGTTTCTTAAAGTAGACCTCATTTGGATATTTTACAGACAAAAATATTTTTATTCTTTGCATAAAAAAATATTGAAATTTGTGCATTTGACAGATTTCTGCAATAAACATAGTTTTCAGGCCTATTTTCATAGCTTAACTCTAGTTTTTTAAGGATTTGGTAATAAAAGTGGGAATATTAGTTGAAAATAACATTTCCTTATTAAATACTAACCCATAAAATTATAAAAGAGTTCTTTTTTTCTCTTTTTGTTAGTAGATGTATAAATACTTATTTTTATAAAATACTAGCGCTGACGCTCTAGACCAGGGCTTCGCCCGGGTTTCAGTTTTTTAATAAATATCACCTGGTGGGTTACAGATAGGCGTCGCCAGTCCATTTTTAAAGAAAATGATTCTGGTGTGTTACAGATGGGCTTCGCCAGTCCAAATGGGAAAATAGTTAAATATAGGATCCATTTTTATGTTAATGCTACAACAATGGATTTTAAACTACAACAATCGGTTTCAATCTGCAACAATCGATAATATGCCTACAACAATTAAAGTTACATCTTTTCTTATGATATTTACAACAATGGGGGGTTTTCATGAAGTTAGGCACGAAATATGGGTTTTTAAACATAAAATTGACCAAAAAAAAGTTCTTGGAATGCATCGATTTTAAATTATTTTTGTTCAGAAACCTTCCCTGGAGCGAGTAGATCAACGTGGTATAGTTTAATAGTTAATGTATGTGCGAAAAGTTTAAAACTATAAAGGACATACAGACAAACATTGATTTATCTATATATATAAAAATCAATGTCTGTCTATGTCTGTTTGTATGTTTGTATGTATGTATGTATGTATGTCCTTTATAGTTTTAAACTTTTCGAACCTACATTAACTATTAAACTATACCACGTTGATCTACTCCCTCCAAGGAAGGTTTCTGAAGAATAATAATTTAAAATCGATGCATCCTAATAACTTTTTTGGACAATTTTATGCTCAAAAACCCATTTTTCATGCCTAACTTCAGGGCAAAACCACATTGTTGTAAAGAAGATGTAACTTTAATTGTTGCAGGCATATTCTCGAATTGTTGCATATGAAATCGATTGTTGAAGTTTAAAATCCATTGTTGTAACATAAACATTAAAATAGATCCTTTATTTAACTATTTCCCCATTTGGACTGGCGAAGCCCATCTGCAGCGTTCGAAATTGTACTGGATTGCTGGTCCGGGACAACCAAAAAACGGCTCGGACCAGTGGAATCAGAAAATCACTGGTCCGCTGGACCAGTGGTGAAAAAATATCCCACCCTTCAGTTTAAGCCTGCAATTTCTCTTTGCTTTGAATCGGGAGAAAGGCAAAAAAAAAAAAATTTCATTAAATAAACCAGATTACAACCAGTTTGTCAACTAACAATGTAAAACTAACTCGAAGTTATGTATTAATTTGTGTGAAATATCATTTATTCAAGATAAGTTCTTATTTTTTGCCAATTAGTGCAATTGTATCCAATTTGTATGTCAATTAGAGAAATTTTATTTAATTAAGAAGATTATTGTATTTGTATGTTAGTTAGTGGAAATATTATTTAATCAAAAAAGTTATTTAATTAATAAGATATTTTTTAAATAATTGATTATTTGGAGCTATTGCTTACTTCTCATAAATTTATTTTATTATTTATTTTATATAAATCTCATATTTACAGCTGGTAACTTATTATTGAATATGTATTAATTTTTAACATTACTATTTGGTACTCACATTCAGTGCAATAGTTACTTAATAATAGTAATATTTAAACTGGTCCTTTTTAATTTGTCGGACCAGTAATTTTTGTTGCGGACCAGTAAGATTGGTGAAGCACTGGTCCGCAGGACCAGAGGATTTTTTTACCAATTTCTAACGCTGCCCATCTGTAACACACCAGAATAGTTTTTTCAATGGACTGGCGAAGCCCCTCTGTAACACACAAGAATAATTTTCTTTAAAAATGGACTGGCGAAGCCCATCTGTAACACACCTGATGATATTTACACCTGATGATACACACCTGATGATACACCGGCGAAGCCCGGGTCTAGCGCGTCAGCGCTACTGCGCCCGGGCAAACTAGCAATACTAGCGCTTTAGCGCTAGTATATATATATGTTACCGCTAAAGTTGATAATTAGTTAATCTGAAGAATACCTAGGTAAACTTAAGATTAACTGATTTCTGTCGTTAATGTGCGGATTTTTGAGTTTTTCGCATTTTACCTAGGGAATCTACACTATAACGGCCTCTTGATCGTTAAAGTTCAAAATAGTTTGTTTCGTTCAATACTTTCTGTTAAAATGTTGAGGTGCTTACTGCGCCATGCGCTTACCCCTGCGCAGTTGGGTTTCAATACGTAGTTTGTTGTCATATTTGGTGTTTTGATTTCAAATTTAGAGCGTAGCACTGGTAGTTGTCATGTTGAATGTTAAAACAAAATAATACAAGCAAGTAAGTACTGTAAATTTACATGATTAAGTACAGTATATTACTACTAAAACGGGTATTTTGAAAGAATTGTGTAGAATCTCCGACTTCAGAGTGACAGAGATTTCTTTTAACGAAAGCAAATGTCCCAGCTGTTGAAATATCTTTTCAACAAACGTTAATTCAACAATCGCTGGAACCTGGGCGAGGGTTTAACATATGTAATCGATCGCGAATCCTAGCAATAGTTCAGTGCAGGCTGCCAGCCGATTACACCGCGCTTTCATTAAGATTTGCTAGTTTAAGTGCTCATTGAAATACGCTGTCAAATCGAGATCGAAAACCACAATTGATACAAATCTCAGTTGGTACTTTAATATTCTATTATTATTGTTTTTATATTCTAGTTTTAAAATTGCTATTTCATTACTATTTTTGTGGGATTTGCGTGTTTTGTGTAATATGAAAAAAGTACCGATCCCCCTTTTTTGATTCGTCATTGTTACTGTTTACCCCCAAAACGAGTTTGGTTATAGTTAGGGCAGGGGGGTTTGGGGGGGCGGCAGCCCCCTCAACCTCCTTAAACTTTTTATAAAATAAAATAAATTTTGTACTTTAACGGATCACCCTCGTTAATATGTAAAATAACTGATTACAGGTAGTATGCAGATTAACGAGTGTCTAGTCGGTAGGGTGCAGAATACCTAGGTAATTTCAAGATTACCTAGGTAATCTTAGAAATTGAAAAAAAATTCGCTCTTTTACGGATCACCCTCGTTAATCTGCAAATTACCTAGGTTATCTGTAAATTAACTGATTTCCGGACTTTAACTGTAACATATACACTGCTGGCCATCCAAAATGGTACACCAAGAAGGAACAGAGATATCAAACCCAAATTTATTTATATGATTGCACAGAGTGTTAATGGGAATTGATTAAAAATTCAGCCTTCCTGGATGTTAGGGGGCCGAGAAAATCGGTGAGGAGTGTTGTCTCCATAGGTGTCCATTACCGCCGCCCCACACGATGGTATTGAGTGAAGGAGGCTCTAAATGGGCTTTGAGGGATTGGAGGACCATGTTGAGTCCACAGGTAATCAAAGTTCATGTGGTGCACCAGCGGACGTGGCATACCGGGCTAGGTGATTTCTCCTCTTTCATCAAACATGTTTTGTGGCGTTTGTTCTTAAGAACGAGTAGGTCAGGATAAAAATGCAAGATAGGGGGATAAGAAGAAAGCTTGGACATTGAGTTCATCACGTGGTTGTGCAGTTTTCTCTTGAGATTTGTCCGAAGGCGAGGGTTGAAGGTAAGGGTGGACAACAGTTTGTCAAACCTCAATACTGCAGCTCTGGTTGGCCAATGGGCCGGTAAATCATACTGAGGAGGTGTGGGAGTGGAATGCATGTCCTTTACAGTGCAGGGGACTGCCCGTTTGGCAAGCATAGCTTCAGAAAAATTCTAATCTTCAACACATGATTTGGTGTTGGCAATAATGCTCTAAATAATGAAATTGACATCTCAAAATGATGGCACAGAGTTTATGAGAGTATCCCAATGCGGTCTGGAGCACCACGATAGTTGGAGATTACTCTACGACAGCGAGAAAAGAGAGCACTCGGCTATTGATTTTATAATCGTCAGATTTCTTCTTTACGCAGAGCAACGAGGTAGTGAAGCATTGGATTTCACTCCCACACCTCCTCAGTGTGATTTAACGAAAAATTTACCAACCAGAACTGCAGCATTGAGGTTTGATAACCTGTTGTCCACCCTTACCTTCAACCCTCACCTGCGGACAAGTCTCAAGAGAAAAATGCACAACCACGTGATGAACTCAATGTCCAAGCTTTCTTCTTATCCCCCTATGTTGCATTTTTACCCTGACCTACCCGTTCTTAAGAACCAACGCCACAAAACATGCCCGATGAAAGGAGAAATCACCTAGCCCGGTATGCCACGTCCGCTGGTGCACCACATGAACTTTGATTACCTGTGGACTCAACATGGTCCTCCAATCCCTCAAAGCCCATTTAGAGCCTCCTTCACTCAATACCATCATGTGGGGCGGCGGTAATGGACACCTATGGAGACAACACTCCTCACCGATTTTCTCGGCCCCCTAACATCCAGGAAGGCTGAATTTTTAATCAATTCCCATTAACACTCTGTGCAATCATATAAATAAATTTGGGTTTGATATCTCTGTTCCTTCTTGGTGTACCATTTTGGATGGCCAGCAGTGTAGATTTCAACTCTAGACTCAAAAATAGTGGTCATCCAATTAAAAATTACAATATAGACATTAGAATCTTCGAAGTCAATTAGATAGTTGTTTAGATGTCACTTTGTGAACACTAAAACTATTTTTCTCTTTAAAAGCCTACAAAATTAGTTAATTAGTTCAGTATTATTATCTGGGGTATAGATTTGATGTCTCTCTTAATAAAGGGATTCATAGATCAAAAATTTCAATCACATGAATGTAATAAATGGCCACAAGCATGGAAGTTTTAAATATATAGCTACCAAAACGTCTTTAGTTTTGAGATTCGTTCAAAAACTTTAAAAATATGTTTTTTACTTTGACTTATTGATGGACGATGGACCTAACCTTTAAAGCAGGGGTTCCCAAACTTTTTATGTTGCGGAGCCCTTTTCAAAATACAAATTCTTTGCGGAGCACTTTTCAAAAAATAATTTTTCAAGGTATGAAAAGCAAATTACATAAAACCCATTGATACAAGAAACAAAAGCATAATAAATGCAGTAGCGTATATAGAAATTCATTTCGGGAGGGGTCCAAAATTATTCCTCATCCCCTCCCATGCGTATTTAACAGGTTTAACGTAGAATTTGCATCTAAGATAATTTAATGCAAGAGAAATTGTGATTAATTAAGTTCCAAGTACGATAGGGGGTCTAGGGGACCTACCCAGAAAATTTTGTGAAATATGATCTTTATTTAAACAGTTTTTTAACTTGTTTTTACATCATAGTCCAAATTTTGGACTTTCATTTTTAGGTAGGATTTTTATTTTAACGAACGTATTATAAAAAATTGAGAATAATAAAATTTCAAGTACAATAGGGGCCCCAGAAGAATTTCGAAAATTTGACCCTAAATAATATGGTTTTAACTGTTTTGGTATTCGTAGCCTGAATTTCCGATGGGGATGCAGGGCCCCCTCGTCCCCTATATACACCACTGCATAACGGAATATTTTGTTAACAAATTATATTTTATCATTGGATGCAATGTGTAAATCTTTATTTTAAATTTCTGAATATAAAAGCTATCACTTTTTAAAATCATTGAATATCACTATTATTATCACTGAATATAAAAGCATGCCCGAGATGCATGAACAAAGGATTCATACAGAAATCTGTACACCCGTAAATTTTGTTTTATACGAAAAAGTTACGTCAGAGGTATATGTCGAATTTTATTTTTCAGAGGGGCCCAAAATCATTCCTTATCCCCTTCTATGCAATAGGATTAATGTAGCTTTTTATACATTTCTTTTTGGCAGAATTTGCATCTTAAAGAACTTAATATAATAAAAAATCAAAGTCTGCCCGGGCCTAGTGGCCCATCAGGCGGTGCCCATCTCCGTTTCTGTAGCCTTTTGGGCCTGGGGTGCTAATTACTAGCGTGTATCCAGGCCGAGTGGCTAGCCCGACGCTGGACCCCCAGTTGATTCCCCAAGCAAGCTTGGTCCTCATTTATCGACCCCGGAAGGATGAAGGGCTGAGTTGACCCATGACCAGCTACCCAAGCAGGAGCCGCGAGGCATCGAACCTGGGTCGGTAATGCTCGTAGCCAGACACGCTAACCACTGCACCACCGCGGCCAAATATAATAAAAGTTGTGAGTAATTAAGTTCAAAATACTATAAAGGGGGGTTTTGGAAATTTGACTCTAAAATAGGGTTTCATGGTACATCTATTCCGAATTTTGAACATACATTTTTAGGTAGGATTATGATTTTGCTGAACTTAATAAAAAAGTGTTGAGTAATAAAGCTGCAAGTATAAAAGTGTAGGGTACATCCCTAAGAAAATTTTTGGAAATTTTACCCTAAAAAACAGGGTTTTAACTGGTTTTGGTAAATCAAAAAATACTTGAAAAGAAGACAAAAATCAGAAATAAAAACTAAAATTAGAAATTAAAACTAAAATTAGCAAGACCATATAATACTAGAGCTGTAGCAACTTATCAAATCCAAAAATTTTCTAAATCGATTTTTTGTAAGCATTTCTTTTACCTCGCACCAAAATTATACAATAGTTTACCTTCAAATCTAACCTCCATTAATAAATATTCAGAGTTCAAAAGAAATTTATTTGAGTTATTAATTAATATCGACGACCTGGATTTATATTTTTCACTTCAATGAAGCATATTTAGTTAATGGTTTACCAGCTTGCTGCCATCATTATTTAATTATTTAGCTATTGTTTTTATTCAGTTTTATGTTTGTGTTGTTGTAATTTGTATTATGTCATTTGTCTATATAATTTCTTTTTCGCCTGTACGGGAAGTTTCTTCCCCTTGGCGAATCACATATCTGACTTTTCTGTGTTTGTTCTCTATGTGTAAATATTCTCTATTTAATATTATTTATTATTTATTATTATTAAAATCCACAGATCCCACTTCATTGGAGGCTCCACACCAAATCCACTTAAATTTAAGGGTGATTTTAGAGCTCTAAAAAATTTGGGTAGGAAGGAGCAAAAATAAGTTCTAGACAAGAAACACCTTGTAGAATATTATTTATAAAACATTTCAGAGCAATGCAAATTAGAAATTATTAAAAAATGTATTTATTTCAAATTTCTTCGCGGATCCCCTGGAAATGCTTTGAGGAACCCTAAGGGCTCCGCGGAGCACAGTTTGAGAACCGCTGCTTTAAAGAATGACTTTTCCAATATCATACAGTCCCAAACAAGCTGCAGATGAGACGGCTTGAACAAAATTCCCCGCAGTTTAAGTGCAGAAACCAGTCAAGCGACGCAGGCTTGGACTGGCCATGCGGGCATTTGGGCAAATGCCCGGTGGGCCGCTACTCATCGAGGGATGCCTACAGCCAAAATATTTTACAGTGGTATGAATGTAAAGATCCTGTAAAAATGAATCCGCACTCCGCAGGAATATCCGACTAGCGGCCCACGAATTCTTTTTGTGCCGCCACCAAACCATTAACTTACCAGCAATTAATAATAATAATAATAAATTTTATTGAACAAACAAAAGAACAGTACAGAAAAAAATACAAACATAGGTGATCCAGTACATGCATATCCCAAAGGAGCTACCGCTCGTCCAATTGTAAATGATTAATTAAAATTAAATTCATTATTAAAAAATTAAAAATTAAATTCATTAAGGATGGCATAAATTCAAAAATATATTATTTAAAATATTTTTAATGAATGAATTTTCCTGGTGTCATCCTGTCATCTTCAAAAATTCTACGGCATAAAAGGAGAGAACCTTTTTGGATGTCACCGTCACCCAAAAGGGTCCCAAATGAGTTAAAACAGTATTTTTAAGAGTAAAATTTCCAAAACTTTTCTGGTGAGGACCCCCAGACCCCCCTTTCTATTTTGAGCTACATCATTTGCAATTTCTTTTAATATTAAGTTCGTCAAGATGGAAACTCTTCCAACCCACTGAATTTTCATACAAATAATTAAAAGTCTATGTTGAGTGTATTACGTATCCATCAATTAGGTATTCAAGGTGGATATTAGACTAATTTCTTAGGGGTCAATTTTCACAGGAATTTCTTGGGGAGGTATCCCATCCCCCGAAATTTTTAATCTATGAAGTCATATTTGAAAATTATGCAGTGTGCCGATTCAGATTTAAAATGCCCGGCCCGAAATTTCTTCCCAGTCCAGCCCTGAAGCGACGTCGTTTCTGCACTAAAGCTAAAATTTAACATGCTGGTAAATCTATTTTAAAATGACGTTATTTTTATAATGCTTACACGAAAATGTGCGTTTACTCCTACAGAATCCCCTGACACCAATAACTCTTTTTTTAAATTGGCATTTGAGATGTTTACAGAAAGAAATAAGTGATTCAATTGAGATAAGTAATGTAGTTAAATTGGATCCTAATAAGAAATAAGAATATAAACTGAGAATGTATGGGATTAATAAACCAGGGTTTAAAATCGATTAATTAGGAATGATAAACAAACCCAGAATTAAAATACGATAAAAATATAATCGGACACTTTTAAATGCCCCTTCACTTCATGTATTAAATGGGTTTAAATCGTTTCCAAATTATATACAGGGTGTAAAGAAAAGTCCCTTTACCCTGTAATAAATTGCTAACGGAGCAAGCTAAAGCTATGCAATTAAGGTAACGGTATAGTAAAGTGGCCATGCGCAATCGAATGCGAGCGACCGCAGCGCCCTCTAGCGGAGATTTTAGGAGTTAAAAATTTTATTTTAAAAACTATTAAGAATTTGTTAAAATAGTCAATTACAAAGTTGTAGAGCATCATCGATTTAGTAGGAAAAGACACCTTACGCAAAAAAATATCTTGAATAGAACCCCTAAAACGCGCGCTCAATTAGGTTGAATTTACGTAGATTTTACGTCTTAAAACGATTCTCACGAGGCGAAAATGAGAAAATTAGACAAAGAAAATGTGAAATTTTCAATTTAATAACCCAAATAAATGAATAAAAGTATTCTTAACTCATTAAATTGAAAATTTCTCATTTTTGCCTCGTGAGAAACGTTTTAAGACGTAAAATCTACGTAAATTCAACCTAATTGAGCGCGCGTTTTAGGGGTTCTATTCAAGATATTTTTTTGCGTAAGGTGTCTTTTCCTATTAAATCGATGATGCTCTACAACTTTGTAATTGACTATTTTAACAAATTCTTAATAGTTTTTAAAATAAAATTTTTAACTCCTAAAATTTCCGCTAGAGGGCGCTGCAGTCACTCGCATTCGATTGCGCATAGTCATTTTACTATACCGTTACCTTAATTGCATAGCTTTAGCTTGCTCCGTTAGCAATTTATTACAGGGTAAAGGGACTTTTCTTTACACCCTGTATAACTCCCTTGTTTTACCTTTCAATTCTTTAAGAGGATGTTCGCAGTTTCTACTGCTGGAGATGTTTTAAAAATCCTGGTGCCCCCCAAAAAAGTTCAACCTGGATCCGCCCCTGACTGTAGATATTATTTATTTTTAAATTTTACTATTTGCTTTTTACATTATAATAATTAAGAATAAATCATAACAACATATAAATTTCATTTAAAAATTACTTTAGTGAACATGTATAAAACTAATGGGTGGGTTGTAGTTTATTCATTTCAAAGAATTTTTAAATGTCTAAGCATAAACAATTAAACATAAACAATGGAGGGTAAAAAGTTGCGTTGCAAGGATTAGGTCTGAATCATTGAATCATTTGAATTCTAAAGCAAAATCCCCGAAACGGTAATGAGACTTTTTTCATTTAAATTAAGGCTAAGTTTTTTTTCTATAAAATGATTCTCAAAATTCAACAAAAATGAGCTTAAGTGAAATCGTGAGTTAAAGAATATTTTTCCACGAAACAAAATTTATCTTTTTAAGAATGATTTTAAACTGAAGTGTAGATTTGTTTGTACCTAATGATAGAAACTTTTCGTTCCCATCATCCTAATACCTAATAGTAATAGGATTTTTTTGCACCCCATTGCTTTCGTCTCTAATTTTGCATAGCTGTGTTGAAGAGTAGATCAATGTTCCAAAAATGGGTGATATCCCTCCTCAGTGTGTGCGCTAAAGGTTTTAGGGGAAAATTCTTTCAGTGAAAAAGGAGGTATTGTGTGGAAGTACATGTATAATTCTTTTTCTATAAGTATATGAAATAATTATGCCCCTTTATCCTTGTTTTTATAAATATAAATGAACTCTGAATACATTTTTTCTATCAAGGGTTTTTTAAGGTGGTTGAAGAAAATATTGGCTTTTTACTTATGAGTATTATTATAAAGGTATTCGTTAATTATAACAATTAAAATAAGAATTCATCATGAAAAAAATTGAAGGCAAATGAAATAGTACCTTGAATATTATCATGATCAAATCATCGACATAATTAATAGCTAAATTATTATTTTATTATTATTTTTTATTATTATTTTTAAACCATATGGGTTTCTGACCTCTGGGCAACTCACAAGTCTTCCTATTTTTTGTGTATGTGTTTGTTCCAATTGTCAAATGTTCATGTTGTGTACGTAACAAATAAAGAATTTGAATTTGAATTTTGATTTGAATTTGAATAAGGAAGATTTTTTTAAAGGGGGTGATCATTTAAAAACATTTGAGTACCCTTACTAGAGATACAAAAAAAAACATTCAAGGCCTTGACATGTATGAATTTTGGTTCAATTCCATTTACGTTCCCGCTAAATATCACCAAGTTTCTACGAGTTCCATATGTTCAAGTATCGACAAAATTTTCTGATTTTTATTGATAAACTGGACAGTTTCTGATATAACCAAACGTTTTAATTTTTATTAGTTTGAAATTATTTAACAATATTGCTACCTTTTGGTGTCCAAAAGAGCATGTCGGTATTTAGCGGGAACGTTAACGGACTTGAACCTGTATTTTTACACCACCCATATCCTCTCTAACATACTACACTTAAAAGAAAAACCAAGCCGTTTCCAAAAAATTCTAATGCACCTAATGAACCAAACTCAGTAGCCGCTCACCTATCATCAATTCCGTACCATCGAAACAAAAATGACACTAATCTCTCCTCCCCTAATGAAAGAGAACGGAGGAACCTTCGAATCCATTTGGAATACCTTCCTGCCCATCCGCCCCTCAGAAAATCGGAAGCCCGCCGAATTTCCAAAAATTAAATCGAAGTCGGATTGCCCGAATCTGCCCTCCCGATGTCAGCCGAATGATGGACGATCTGCTAAATAGTCGCATCTGGAATATTAAGTGGCGACAAATTGCGGTTCTGAGGTGGTACGCCTATTCGATTGCCGTGTGTTTCCATCATGTGAACTGGGAGAGGTATCTGTGTTTAGGTATTAAATCAGGGGAACTCGGGGAAAAGTCATAATTGATGTGATTCTGAGGTTCTTCGGTGTTTTTGCTTTGAATATATGAATAGAATATGGGTTGACTTTTGCTTTCGATGTTATCAATTATACTGCTTGCTGAGGGTGGATCTGTGTTTCAAATATCTTTTCAAGCAGAACTTTTGCCCAAGCAGCACAAACGCTCGAAATTCGTCCACTTTTTACGGTCGTGTGTGTGATGTGATGACCAAACTTCGTTTACATCTAGTTACTGTTAGGTTAACTTGACATTTTAGTATGAGCTGTACTACTTGGTGCAGACTAGATAGTTTTTGGTCTTATAGATATAGTTGGTCTTATGGAGTCAGAGTGGAGTAAGCATGTACGTTTTATATCATAAAAACACCAAATACTTAAAAAGTTATATCTTCATGGGTAATATAGAAGAGAAGGAAGGATTTAAAAGGCAAGATAAGAAAGACTTAGATAAGGAGAAAAAACTTTTCAAGATGAAAAAATTAAAACTGAGTTAAAGAAGAAGCCTAAGAATAAATAACCCTTTAAATCAGAAGAGGAAAGTGACGAGGCTTGCATATTTTGCAAAGGATTATATGGTCAATCGAAATCTAAGGAGATTTGAAAGCAGTGCCTACACTACAAAGGGTGGGCACATGAAGCGTGCAGCAATGTAGATTAAACAAGATCAAACTTTCATTTGTGATTTTTGTTCCTAAAAAGTTTAAGTCCCTTAGGCTAAAAGCTAAGTCATTAAGGGTGTAACTTAAATTATTATTTATTTGATGAAAAATTTATATGGATTCAAATTCTATAAGTTTAGAATGTCATACCCAGCAAGTTTTCTTTTAATGAGTAATGTTTTTGCGAAGTTCCTATATTTGATTTTGATTATTCTATATCGTTCCCGGTTTTGTCCGACTAGGTCGGATACTTTTTACTCATCTTAAAAAGGGGCTTTCATGATCTATATTGCTATTGGTTATGAAGTATTTGTTATTTTTTTCTTCATAAGGAACCAGTTTATCGTTTTAGCACCAATTTTGACTATTTTGATCACACATAAAGTGAATATTCAACAAATAAAGTTTGGGTCCCGAATCCCGATTTTCCCCTAAGTAATTATTCCCAGACGCATCAAAGATTCCAAAAGACGTTGAAGAGTAGATTTTAGGGTCATTCAGAAGTACCTACAAGGACGAGTTCATCATAACTATAAAATTGCGTCTGAAAAGTGAAGTGTTCCAAGGTGGGGCGTGTCCCAACTCTCCCCTCAACTTGGTAAAATGTTTTTTGGAGTTTACTCCTTCAATTGTCGACCACAGACCAAATAATAGCTACCTCCTTCCGCATCGCTCTCCTAGTCATCAGCAAGTGGTTACCCAAAATCTCAGGGGATCTTCCCCAGTTAATCATTCAGTAATACTTTCGAGGCTCCCGACACAGTGAAAAGCACTTGTGAGTGATAAAAGAAGCAAAGTACCAAGCACATCGAAAAAACTTCTTAAGCCGCTTGACCTTACACTTAACCTTTTCTGATGGGACCCTTCCAATTGTCGCCCACCAGCCCTTGACTGGGCTCTCGCTTGACTAGGAAGCATTCTGGATCCAAAGTGTTCCCACCCTCTCTGAAAGGGCGGCTTTCCGGGCAAGTAACACCTCCCTTCATCGAACACTTAACACCTTGCCACAACAGGAATCAAAATGTTTTTAGAAAAGTGCTCTTAATCTCTTCCGAGCCCCCATTAAAAAAAGGGGGAAGCACTCCTGGCGAAGACATCCTCTTCGGATTATTTTAAGCTGTCCAGAAGGTCGAGTGAAGAAAGTGAGAGATCTTCATTATTTGTTAACAGTTTGTAAAACCGCCTTCTCCTCTGTTGGGGCTGCTAAAAGTTCCTGCCATCCTTTATAAAGGCGGAGAAGGCTTTTTTTTCGTCGCGGCTTTTGTGGCGGTTTTTCGCTTTTTGTCACCTTCGATGGCGGCGGACGATGAAGACCTTGGAGATTCGCGTGGCGGTCTCGACCACACTTTTTTTTGTTGCCACCGCGGCTAAAAAAGGGAGGGGGTTGCGCTCACAATGAGAGGGGTGTCTGAAAAAAGGGAGAGTTTTAAGTGTTCGGTCAGTTAAAAGTTTTGCGTTGATGTATAACAGGAGATGAGGCACATCCATCTCCAAGAGGCCCGTCTAGTACAAAGGAATGTAGTTTTATGGCCGTTATGTAACAATTGCGGCTTTCGGGATGGCAACGCGGAAGAAATTCCGTTTGTAGGGAGATTTATAAGTGTGATGTATGGCAGGCGACAAGGATCATCTGGCTTTGAAAACAAGTGGAGGCGCTGGGTACACACATCTTGAGATGATTTGGACACAAAAGTTTCTGTAGTCTTAGTTAAGCCGTTCCTCATCTTCACCGTGATTGGTTAAAGTTTTCAAGTAAAAAGAAAAGCATCATCAAATGATTTTTTTTCTACTAATGAGACGAGAGTGACGAGAGAGGAGCTTTGGCTTGATGAGGACTAAAGGTTCTTGTGTTGGACCCTAGAGCACAAGAATATTACTTAAAGTATCATAGATAAAATCAGTGGATCTCTTACTAATTAAATCCTTGAACTGCTTTTCAGGCTTTAATCAGACCAAAAGAGGCACTAAAATCAATATTTGTAATAAAGGCTGATAGAAGCTAGTAAAAGATTGGCTTGAAGGTGTTGAGTATGCCACGATTTCTATGCCAACACATATGACCTCCACATTTTGTATCCCTTTTTTGGGAAAAGCATTTACTCATTGGTTATAAGAAAAGCGATCGTAGGGAATCAAGCAAAAAAATTTCCATTTCTGGTTGCTTACAACAAAATGTATTAGTCATGGCCCATCTGAAAGGAACATCAATTTCCAAGTCTTTCAAAATTTGATAATTTTCAATTAATCTCACAAGCATCACTTGACCATAAAGGGTATTAAATAACTTTCATGTAGCACATATTTTTATACTAATGAAATAAACAAAGCTGTTTACAGCTTTATTTTATAGATCCTAATTTAAGTCCAGTCTAAAGCATAAACCAGTATAACCCCCCTCACTTACTCAACCATCCAAAAATTTACAAGTCACCAGCTTTTCACCAGTCCAGATTTTCCTATCGTATGAAATATCTCTAGTATCGGTCAAATATCATGGCAAAAACTTAGAAAAATGTTTTTTAATGATCTCTTTGTTCTTTTTCTGCTAACCATAAAGGAGATATTTAAGAAATTTTATCACAAAACAAAAAGGGGAAGAAACTACTTTTAGTAACTATTTGCAAACTTATTGCAATATAGGAACAGAATTAGGAGAATAATTTCTAGCTGACTTACCACCGGTATACCAACCCATGTAAATTAGCCCACAGTGGATGAACACCCTTAAAATTGGCAGCCAAAAGTGGGAAACCCCTAGGCACGGGTTACACATAGAATCCATCCCCTTCCC
This sequence comes from Tetragnatha versicolor, assembly GCA_024610705.1. Lineage (NCBI taxonomy): Eukaryota > Metazoa > Arthropoda > Arachnida > Araneae > Tetragnathidae > Tetragnatha > Tetragnatha versicolor. The sequence goes on along the minus strand of JANDEH010000011.1, from coordinate 10,766,960 downwards.
ATGCAAGGAGCATTATTTGTTGTGTGGAGAAAGCTCCATTTTTTCGATCGCGTCTTTTGAGCATGCCAACAGCCTTGACCTATTCTCAAGGAGGAGGGTGCTGTCAAAAGCAATAGACCTTTCTCCATCTTTTGATGATCTCCGCTCAAACCCTCCAGAGTTTGGTGCGAGTCTAATGGCAACATTGTGCGTTTTTGTCAAGGGCGGGGCTACGTCAACAAAAAAGGGATGATCCGTTGGATGAGGTTTTATGGCGGTTTTTACGGTTTCGGGAACGCAATGAATAATGATGAAGGAGGATTTTGCCCTCGCTTTCTCCTGAAAAATTTTTAATGGATTCTCGGTTCTAACCTTTTCTGGTTACCTCTGTGGAGAATTCTGGTGTCCCAAATACAAAATTCTCAATATCAACTACGAAGGTCGTCCAGAATGTAAGACCTTTTTTGTAATAAAAAGTAAAACACAAAGTCTTTACCGAAAAAAACTCATTTGTTACTTTATGATCCTTCCTTAATATATCTTCACATACCGATATCAATCAGCTTCAGAATTTCCCTGTTATACCTACTCTTCTGTCACCAACCAGGTAGCTACTGCGTTGGAATTTAAGCATTCACCTTTTGGACCATGAATGACCTATACGGGTCCAAAAGGCCAGAGCTTTACAGCCATATTAACAGCCATCAATGTAAATGGTACATCCTTGGTTAAAGAAGGATTCGACGAATCAACGTCAGCAAAGAGCTAATTTTTCTTTAATTAGCTGTTGGTCTACATCGACGCTGATGACTGTGAATATTAGTTAAAACGTTAAAGGCTGTTATGTTAGTTAAAGGCTGTTAGGCTAAAAGGCTGCTAGGCTTTTAGTTAAAACACTGTGGCTATATGGCTACCGTAGGATCCAGATAGGAACATAGTAATTGAGAAATGACTGAGATTTGTTATGAACCAATAATGACAAGAACCGAACTTCTCCTTAAGTACCCTTCCATACTAAGTTCATGTTTTTGATTACAAAGGAATCTTCTTTTGTTTTGCTCATGTTTGGTGCAATACGATTGCCTTGCACCATGAAAGGTCTACTAAAGCTACCAACCATCATCTTGTTTCAAATTTAAAAATTCTATCATAATATAAAACTCTACTGTTCTCATGTTATTCTCACTCTCACACATATCACCCATTCTTGTTTTCATAAAAAAATTACTACAAAAAAAACAGTCTGGGAGATTCTCACCTAGAACGAGGACTTGAGAAGTCTTCGGACTACTAGCTGATCAGTTTGTTCAGACAGGTGCCTCTTCTCTCAACTATACCCAAAAAATAAAACTCACATATTACACCAAACACAACCCAATACTCTTGCCCTAACAAAACTAAACATTTTACCTCCCAAAAAACAACTTTTCACACCATAGGTGTCGCCGACTAACAAGGTGCTAAGTGTTTTCTAACCACATCCTCTCCTCCCACTGATGGTATTACTTTGGAAATCACCAATGTCGGTTCGCCCAAAGCCCGGTAGCGCATCCACCATTTGGAGCCAAAATAGAACAACAGTATAATTTCCCATAATGGCTTCACCTGGTCAAGCCGCACGAAAAAGGGTCGTTAAGGGATCGTGCGGAGTGGGAGGACTGGGGTGCATCCTGGAAGTGTGAAAACAGACGCCCTTCTTGTTTACTCCGAAGAAGATTCTGTATGGTGCGTTTCGTAAACATTTTAAATTTTTATTTTGCACGTAAGATAGTGATGTATTTAAATTTTAATTAACATTTCCAGGTATTTTCCAGAACTGTAGAAATTGGTTTTTACATTATTTTGCTATTTGGTGTTAATATTTCGATACGAGATGCGATTGAATTCATTCATTTCCATGTCCAATGTATTGGACAAGGCCATTAATGAATTACATCGAAGGAAGCTTCCAATGTAACGCAAAATAATCTCTTTCCATTATGAATGAAAGATAGGAACTCCTGTCATAATGAGTCGAGGGGATAAGAGGATCTTACTATAATTAATCAAGCAATTCCTTAAGGATAAGGATATCCTTGTTATTTGAAGACATAGATCGAAGAGTTCAAGGATAAGGGGATCCTTGCAACCAAAGAATCTGAGGATAAGTGTATATTTGGGTTAAAAAGTGTAATAAGTGTATGTTTTAAAGCAGAGATCAAAGAGTTCAAGGATAAGAGGATTTTTGCAATCAAGGAGTCTGGGCATAGTAAAATATCAGTTATTTTAAAGTAAAGATCAGACAGAGTCCAAGGATAAGAGGATCTTAACAATCAAGGAGTCTGAGGATAAGAGTATTACTTGTTTCTTTAAAGTAGAGATAAAAGGGTCTAAGGATAGGAGGATCCTTACAATCACTATCAAGGAATCTGAGGACATGAGCAATGGCGCATCTACGGAAGGGGCGTTGGGGCGATCACCCCCTCTGGGAGTGAACCCCCAGACCCCCCCTTATGTGCTTGCACCCCTCCAAAAATATAACTATGTATACGCTACTGCATTTCCGTAAGTGGCTACCTACATTCAACTTGTAATTCAAGCTTGAATGGGACCCTAAAAATATTTTTGACTAACCCCCCCCCCCAAAAAAAAGTCTTGTTACGGGCCTTAGACTAGGACAGAATCGCCCCTCCCAAATCGAGTCTCAGGGACCACCACTGGTGCTGGTGCCACTTGACTTGATTATAGTACGACTTATAGTATATTATTTTAGAACAGAGATCAAAGAGACTCTTTAGATAAGAAAATTATTGAATATCATTTTTTGGAAACCTCAGTCAGACGACAAACGACATCAGTCTGACGATTCATCTTCGGACAAGGATGCGGAAGCCGCCTCGCAAACGATTTACGACAGCACTGTCCCTCCCCGGAGCACTTCATCCATCCATCCATCCCTCAAAAAACACTCGCTTAAGAATACATTAGGCCCCGCCACCGTAACCCACAAAAATTATTTTCCAACACAAAAAAATCCACTTTTTTTCTGCAATAAGGGGTGGAAAGGGGTTCCTAGGCGGCTTCCTCCTATTTTCCGCTCCTCTGTTGCGAACGGGGGGGCGCGTTGGACAAACCACTTAGCAGCGACAAAAGCCCCTGGATGCGAGCCCCCTCACAATAGAGGGCGCCCTGCGACACGTCGGGGGGGGGAGGGAAGTGTAATGAGGAAACTGCTGACTTCCGCCCTTTTGCTGCTAAACAAGGGTTGCCGCCGCCGGAATTTTTTTGATAACTCAAGAGATATGTATGTATGTATGAATTTCGCTTCAAGTGCGATGAGCGACTTTATGGGTGTATTACAGGGGTCCCCGAGTTGGTCTGGAGGACCCCCATTATCTTTAGATGGTGGGGGACGTGGGGGAATAGTCGCTTATTGATGATTATGAAGATAGGATGGATATTGAATGTATGGTTCAGATTGTTCAAGAAGGCTACAAGACTTTTACTATAAAGAACATTGTTTAGGTCATAGCATGAAATAAACACTCGCATTACCTGTCTACCCTTTGATCTTTCAATGCAAACTCCTAATTATTGTCAGACCGCCAGGAGAAAAACTTTTAGCGTCGTACAATATTGTGGAGCTTGTTAAGCAAACGAATTTTTTCTCTCAATTTTGGGGTTGAAAGTAATTCATAAACCCTCAAAAAACGTTTGGTGCCAAATCTATGTGGCTATCATTTGGGTATCTTTTAACCATTTTGTCAATCTAATGAAAATAACTTTCAGCAATGTTTCCATCAATTCAAGGTTATCCAAAAATTAGAACATTAAGGCTACTAACTTAAGGTAGAATTCGATCTCGAAAGAAAGCTTCAAAGAAATTAAAACTCAACAAATTTAAATGAAGTTGCAACAAAATGTGTGATAACCCTTTCTACTCTTTCTAACAATAAAAGCTTCTCATGTTAGCCAAGACGAACAGAATTTTCGAATTGCAGATGGTATCACAAGTCCAACAGGTTGAAACTCTCTCTTTCCATTGAAATTTATCCGGTGGGGCAGAGTTGAATTGTATTCAATGAGGGCAAACGACAAATAAAAAAGCAACTGAGAGGAATACAACCGATTTTTGAAAGGAAGAATACTCTTGGAGTTGTAGCAAACGATTCTTGCAACTTCTTCGGGTGGAAACGCTCATTTCTGGAATGCTTCAAAACCGTTCTTTTCTGAAAGAGACTTCACACTCAAGGGGGTGGGAAGGGAGGTGAAAAAAAAATAGTTTTTTTGATGTAGGTAAGAAGAAATAGAGATAACATCGAATATACCCTATTTCTCGGCTTAAGCGATTGTGTCAAGACTTATCCTGTCACTTATGCTTTCCAGAATTGTTGCTTTGGAGTTTGTCATTGATAACGTTTTATAAAAACATTATTTGGGCAGTAAATTTATCTCATAAAATAAAAAAACACACATTAGACGAAAAAATGAAACTGGATCCATTCAGGAAAAATTGTTGCAAACCAATGAACCATACCAGGAGCTCTAATACGACCGTCTTTTGAAATACTTGTTGACACGATTCTTCTAACCGGAAACTTAAACAGGTACTTAGTAAACAGTTTTCCATGGAGAATAAAGGTCCACAACTTCACACCTCAAGTTTAGGGATAGGAAAACTTCTCGATGGCATAGTAGTATAGGGGCTTTAAAAAGGCAAAGGCTTATTTATTTTCTCATCCAAAATGATCGTCTACAACAGTTTATTTCATGTATTGAAAAGAACTTTGAATAAACCTATCGATTTGGTTTCTTCTCATCAGCCCGAAATTTGATTTTAAAGATTTAAAACTTGATAAGAAGGTTTAGATAAGGAATAAGAAGATAAAGGAAGCTTTTTCTTTAACGCATGATAGCCATGACTCTCTCTTACGCACTGTAAAAAACTGTAGAAATTGTCTCCATACATGGAGAGATGTTACACCCGGATAAGGAGGGACCTTCCACCTAGACTCGGAGGAAGGTCCATCAGTAGAACCTTTCTCCGAGTCTAGGTGGAAGGTCCCTCCTTATCAGGGTGTAACATCTCTCCATGTATGGAGGCAATTTATACCCACCACTTTTTTTGTAAAGTGCCGTATTTTTTTACAGTGGGTAACACTCTTAAAACGACAGTCTCAAAACTGAGTAAAAAAGTACTCGAGCTCAAGATGTCTCATTTTTGAGTACGCACATTTTCAGAAATGAGTATATTCATGTTTTCAAATTTGAGTACATTTGGATCGGAGCCAGTTTGAGCACTTTTTTACTCAGTTTTGAGACTATCGTTTTAAGAGTGTAGAAAATTGTCAGCCGTCCAATCATATTATCTATTTATCTGGTTAAATAAATCAGATTTTCTACACTAAAAAAATACGGCACTTTACACCAAAAGCGGTAGGTAGAAATTGCCTGGAGGCAATACTATCTTCTAGACCAGTGGTTCTCAACCGGGGGTACGCGTACCCCTAGGGGTACGCCGAGAGATTTTAAGGGGTACGCCACGAAATACATATTTTACAACTTTCAATGATTTTTCAAGGGGTTTTTTGTAGTGTTTTCTTCCGAACAACAAAACACGAACATTTTAAAAAATTCAAATCTTAAATATTTTTCCATTGAAGAACGAAGGGAATGAATCGGAAATTCCCCATTAGGCTTGGATAGGAGCAACAAATTTCCATCATTTTAAAAAAATTTAACGGAATTTTAAAAGTGTCCAAAACTGTCGATTTTTGCAATTTCTACAGTCACAAAATCCTTTATAAAATTCAAGAATTTAGGTAGAGTGTTAATTCATATATCATTTTAAAGGTGTTTTTATGGATTTTAATATGATGTGCAGAATTTAGTATTTGGAGTCAAACAAAAAATTTTACAAGCTTTTAAAAATTTTAATTGATCTCCTGAAAAACACCCCTCTTCGATTTTTTTTGGAAAAAAATATATGTTAATCTTTGACTTATTAGCTACAAGTATGCAAAATTTCAAGATGGAGAAATGATAGTTTTCGGAGCTAGGAATTTTTGAATAAGTGTAACGCATAAAAATTCCCGAAAATGAACAATTTTACTAATTTTTTACTATTTCCTTTACAATTTTTTATGCAAGTCTGGAAGGAGGCTCATTTATTTTCATTTAGTGCAAAAACCTTACCAAAAATATATTAAATTTTTGAAAATGTGTGTCCGAAATTCGGATTAGGAGTACCAAAACGAGTGGAAAACCTGCTTTTTATACTTAAATTCCCAAAAATTTTCTGGGGGTGTACCCCCAGACCCCTCTTAAAAAAGTCAGATCACGATAATTCATGTTCTTTTAATATTATGGTTACTAAGGTGATTAAAATTTTGATTTTGAAAATTATTCGTGCAATCAAAAACGAATTCCTGGATCTCGCAATTTACGTAATATATTTAAACGAAGGTGATATTTCAAGTACTACTAGCTGCAATTGCATGCGAGGGCGGCACTAGCGAATCAAGGGGGGATAGGGGGCTCAAGCCCCCCCAAATGAAAAGTTTTACTCTATAAAATATGACATTTTCACCAAAATGAATTAAAACCCTGTTATTTTAAGGTCAAATTTTTAAAAATTTTCTGGGGGATGTCCCCCAGCCAGACCCCCTTGACACTTGTAGCTCTATTATTAGAAATACATTTTATCAAGTTTGTGTCAAGAGGCAAAAAATCTCTATCCGAAATTCGGATGAAGCGTACCAAAAGGAGTTGAAAAAGTTGGGTTTTTGACTTAAATTTCCAAAAATTTTCTGGGGGGACCCCCAGACCGCCCTTTTGGAAGTTGGAACAGGATATTTCCCTACCTTTTCCGTATTAAAAAGAAGATTCAATTGGATAAGGAAAATTCTTAGCTTCAACAAAAACCAAATCCTGGATCCTCCACTATGCGAGGGGTACGCAGGGAATTGTAATTTTTCTTTGGGGGTACAATCGTGAAAAAGGTTGGGAACCACTGTTCTAGACTGTTTCCCTTCCTCGCCTCGGCCTGCCACGCAGGGTACTACCATCCACTGAGCTCTCTATTCCATTACCCTCACTTCGGATAAAAAAAATCGGTTTTTCACGCTCAAACACCTGCAAAAAAGACCTGGGGAATCCCCCTACTATGATAGTAGCACTCGAGAGAGTGTCCTTAGCGAGAGGAGTCGGAAGTTAAGCCGCTTGGAGAGTTCTCGCATTCGAATACAAAATCAGGCCCTCGGGAAAAGGTGTCTGAAGTGGCCGTGTTCGGTAATTTTTATTAACATGCAGTGCGGATCAATTCTAATGGAAACTTTCACTTCCCCTTTTTTGTGCGCAAGAGCTACGGTGGTCCCTAGCGGTCATTTTTTTGCCGGTTGGGAACGAAGGGGGACCCGAGGGGCCCCCAAGGATTTGTGGTGGACCCCGGTTGCATTGTGGGTTTAGAATCACATATCGAAGGCCAAGTAGCACAGAAATTGTGGGTTCTTGTTGAAATGTTGATGCACGCGAGAGAAAACTAAATAGTGTATACCCAAAACCCAAAATTCAATGAAGTTCCCCAGGGAAGTTTATAAACACATTTCGTTTATACATATAGGTAATGCTCGTTTTTAAATTAAATGTTATTAATATAAAATAATAAAAGCTTCCACGTTCTGAACAGTTACTATTTATTCCATTTTTCGGGATTGATGCTCGTGTCATTTGGACTTCACCTTTATAAGTTTCGCCCTCTTACTACTATAAAAGTAGTTAATCATGTTTTTGACACTGAAGATTCCCTCCGAAGAAGAGGGCGAAACGTATCGATGTAAGTCCAAACCAGTCCAAACGACACGACCATCAATCCCGAAAAATGGAATAAATAGTAAATGGTATTATAATTTTTTTATTCCTTTCGGACTTACTTAAATCATTTTGGAAGAGCTTAGGATAGGACGATAATAGTTATTCTGATTGAAAAATTACCATACGGACCCTTTCAGTTAAATTTACTACGAGTTATAGTTTTTAAGAGTATCGAATTGAAAAGTTTGTTTTCTCTCAATTGGCAAAAATATGTTGTTATCACTCAGTTCCCATGAATATTACAATATACTGTTTCATTTTTTCTTCTGAGCTCATTTTTTTTTCATTTGATATGCAGCATATTTTAGGTCGAATATCTAAATTCTTTCTCTTGAGGCATTAAAAAAGATACCTGATTTACAAAAATACTTTAGCACGACCTTTTTTTTTCGTTTGAGTTGCAAAATGGTAACTAAGGGCCGTATTCAGAAACTTTAACACGAGATGGAAACGAGATGAGAACGAGATGGAAACGAGAACGTTATGGAAACGATGAATTTGAAACGATATTTTCCCGAAACACTAACGGGAGTTTCCGATCCTTTCCCTCATTGGATAAAATCTCCTACGTCACCAAGCAGACCAAGACGAGATTTTTTTTCAGCCAATCAGAGTCAGCTAAATTTCTCGCTTTTGAAGAGACGGGTGCTCTTGAACGACCATTTCCAATTTATCGTTTTGTGATCGTTACGTGAGATTTTACAACGCTTCCATCTCGTTCTCATCTCGTTTCCATCTCGTGTTAAAGTTTCTGAATACGGCCCTTAAACCTCAAATTTAACTCTTATACAGGTTTCTCAGAGAAAACTTTCACGTGAATAATATTAATAGGAGCTAGAATAGAAATAGAAATTAAAATGACTCGGATGCGATAAAATTTGAGTAATGGTCCATTAAAGAGCTCCGCTATAAAATATATAGGTCACGAGTGCCATAGAATCGTCAACTTATTCAAGCGGAGCGGTCCGTTATAAGTGCCTCCCACATACAATGAAGTTTCTTATTTCGATGGTCAATCCCTGAAGATAAGCTCATTGTACTCTCCTTACGAGAATGCTTCGTTATGAGATACTGTTTGAGAGGATGGCTGTCAAAATTCGATCCTTACAAATTATGATGGTGAATCGTTTAGCGTAGTTGGGGGGTTTTGGAACTGGAGGGGCTCTATTATTTATTGGTAATGGCTGGAAGTCAAAACCTTCATGTTATTGATTTACTCTTAAATATTTACACTTTTTTACATTATATGTTGATTTCATTCAAATTAGGAAAATAGCTATATTATTTGTCGAAAATGTTGCGTCTCATGTCTAATCTCTGAAAATTAGAAAAAAAAAAATTGTATGTTGCAGTTGAGAAACAATAATTATAAGGTTTTCCAATAGTAGTATGTATTCATCAACTTTCCAGCATATTATTTTTAAATTTGACCAATTAGTTGGATAAGTAAGTAACGAGTATGTACTCATTAAGTAGGGTATGAAATTCAACCCAGTATACTCTCTCTTATTTTGTAGTGAACTTTTGATCTTTTATGAGCTGAGCTGTAAAAAACTTTACAAGTCCTGATTGTTTCATGTGTTTCTTTTTACTAAAAATGCGGAAACCCCTAAAATGAGAACATAATTAGTTTTAAACTCATAGTTATTGTCTTACTAGGACCATACCGAACACATATCAAGCTCCCCCTCATTGGACAGTGGACAACATCCCTAAACGGTAAACGAGTTAAAGCGAGGGGAGATGTATAATTGATTTAAACCTAAAAAGTCGAACGAGAGTCAAACATACTAATACAAAAAAACACCTTTTGCCACTATACCAAATATCTCTTGTTGATCTTTTTATATTTAATATCTTGGGGGTGTTCAGGAATTCTCTCTTGAAAATTCGGAAAATTAAAACTTAAAGAACAAAATTTTGGATTTGAATCTTGATTGGAATTGAATAAAATTTAATACAATTCAGGCGCGGATCCAGCACGGCTCCAAGGCGGGGGGGCACTTTTCCAGAAAAGATCCCCTTGTGTGGTACCATTGGGGGTATGGGGGTCCTCCCACAGAAAAAAAATTTAAATTTGACGTGTAAAAGTAGGTTTTTAACTCATTTTTAGAAACATTATGAGGCTAAGGCGGGCACTTTTCAACACTATTACCTTAACTTTTTCACCCAATGTCAAAATTCCAAAAAAGTAAACATTGAATACCCCATTTTGATACTCATGGGGGGGTATGGGGGTCTTCCCCCAGAAAATTTTTTGAAATTAGACCTGTAAAAGTTGGGTTTTTACTCATTTTGAGAACCTTTTTTAGTCTCCAAGGGGAAGGCACATTCCAGAGTGCCACCCCCTGGATCCGCCACTCATACAATCAAAATGCATTCAGGATGTTGAGAATTATCAGCTATAACGTATTTTACCCGACTCTTCTTAAAAATCCGTTTATAAAAAACCCTAGGTTATACTGATGTATTTAATGTGATCTTCAAATAGTTCACTGCGTTTGATTTTATTTACTCGTGAAATTAATAAATGTTAAAACGTATTTGTAACAGTTAAGGGCACCCCATTCCATGTATACTTAGGAATTCACAACATCGACCTTACACAGAAACACGCAAAATCCACCTGATCAGAGATCTCAGCAACAGACCATCACACAACTCCCCCAACACCCGAATAATTTGCATACACCCATCAGACACATCAACCCTGACCACAACGGACGAAAACAACCACTGAGACCGAAACTCCCACCATAATTACGGTCCGAAAAAGGCCTTTGGAACAACAACAACAAAAAAAGAACGCAACAGAATCGTCTGCGGAAGCGTCGTATCACGCACAGGAAACAAAAGCGCGCCAATTAAAGGTCGTCACGAGACGACACCGGAGGGAGGGAGGTGGAATAATTCCTGATATCTCCGCAGGGGGGAGTGGGAGAGAGAGAATTCTCTGATCATCGAGATGGAGAGTTGCGAAATCAGCAAGAGGAGAAATCGGCGGAAGTCGGAGTGGGACGTTTTCTCACGCTTTTGGTTTTTTTGCTTCTTCTTGCTTTCGGATCTTTATTAATTGCTTGCTGAGGTATCTCACGGAAGTTTTTTGACAGTGTCCTAAAGAAGGCGAAATAAACAAAGGTGGTTGCGTAACTTCCTCCGTATTACTACGTCGTATAGTGCTGTTAGTTGTTTTTACAAATTGCTCTTTCTTTGGGCTAATGAGAAAACAAAATAATGAAGGTTTATATTGAATAATTAAAATGGATTTTTACTGCTGTTAATGTTCTCTGCATCTGGGGACTAAATGTCGTTGAAACACGACCTATTAACCCGGAAGATCCAATTATAAGTATAAAAGAAAACATCTAAAATCGAATCTCGTACTTAGCTTAAAATAATAAAATATGAGGTCATAGGAACTGATGTCAATTAACTTTAAAACAGAAATGTATAACGCGTGCCTAGCCTAACCTTAAACAGTTACGGAGCATCTTCCAATATTAATTATTTAAAGTTCCAACGGCAGGACAAAACAGTGTGACCAAAGTCATCATTCATCATTTCTACCATTTAAGAGACGCAATTTCAGTAATTCTTAGAATAAGTGGTAAACCGTTGCAGGCCATTAAAAATGAATTAAGAAATCAATAAATTTTGCAATCACCCTTCATTCATACCTTTCATTAAAAATAGGTATAAAAGTGACTAGAAAATTAAATAAATTGTAAAATCCAATATATAAGGTTATACTTTTTTGTGTTTAGTTTAATATTTAAGAGGATTCCTGCTCCCCCTTATTTACGCGATTGGTTAATAAAGTCACTAATGTTAAAATAGCAATATGGTATTTATTCTACTCATCTATATTTGTTTTGTATTCTTCTGCTCACTATATCTGTATGGGATCTTGTAATTATTTTGATATTAAGAGATTTTATAAAACTGAGCTTAACCTGATTAAGATAACACATATTCAATGCCACTGTTTCTTGTGAGAAGGTACTCTTAAATCATAAGAAAAAATACATATACGTTTAAATACGAACCATATACGAAAAAATACGTTTTATAAGCAGCAATAATAAAAAAAAACAGAAATAAATAAACGCTATTATTTTCTAAAGAGGCAGCATTGGTTATTATAAGAACAGATAGAGATGACACCGCAGGGATATAAGGGGGGCCGAGTTGATCCAGCCCCCTCTCCCCGAAATTAGGACTAGGTGTACCAAAACAAGTTAAAACGGTTTTTAGGGTCAAGTTCCAAAACATTTTCTGGAGGAGGATTCCCAGACACCCATTTGGTAATTGGAACTCTATTATTCACAAATTTCCTTACATAAAGTTCCCTTAAAATAGAAATTCTACATAAAAATTTATTATACATCAGTTACATTGAACCTTTTAAATGTGCATGGGAAAGGGAAGGGCTGAGGAATAATTTTGAGTCCCCTCCCTCAGTGAAAAAACCTAACTTTAGACCTGATGATGAGTAATGTAGTAATGGTTTTAGAGAATATTTGAGTCCCTCCAAAAATGAATTTTTACACACGCCACTGTTGCACCCTACGAAAAGAATACTAACTTACATGGTTTTTTTTAATTCAAGCGACTCATACAAGTGGTATATTCAGTCGGCATCACAAATTTGAGAGTGAAGTATTTCACAAGTGAAAATATTTTCCAAGTAAAAGTAGATAACTTCTTTTCACACGGTCGTTTTGATGGTCTCAAAAATAGCCATCCTATAAATTCAGAAGAGTACGAGACATTTCAACGAAAAAAAATCCAGATCGGAAGTCCAACCTTAATTTCTTGACCTTAAAGGAAACACTCAGTGGGAAAAGAGAACGTGCTGGGAATAGCGACCGCTTGACATTGCCCAAGAAATGAAGAAAGCGAAAGTGGTCAATGGGAAGAAAGACATTTTCTCACGGCTTCGAAATCTCGTCTGCAAAAGACCGGAGGAGCCATTTTTGTCGGTGGTGCTGCCATCTACCCTTTACTGGTGGAAATAAATTCCCCATCTATATTTCGATTGCTAATGATAAATCATTAAAAATACTGATTTAAATACACTGCTCAAAACAATTAAAGGATATTGGTGGTTTTTGTACATATTGGCAAGCAAATAAAAAATTTGCAGTGGTTCAAGCTTCTTTCATAAACTTAGGGTCATTTAAAAGCTAAATCCATGCAGTTATCAAAATAAAAATTTTATTTTTACTTTTTTTTTATAAAAATTGGAAAATGCATATTTTGTGTAGTTAAGAAAAAAAGTGAAAAATCAATCAACACTTAATTGAAAACCAATTTCGCTTGGGGTATGGTTTCTCCTGACTTAAAACAACGTTGTGGGTCTACTTGCCACCAGGTTTGTTTTTTTATGAGGGGCTGGGGGTGGGGTATTTTCTCCATTTTCCCGTTTTAGAGCATTTTCCAGCACCTGAACTGTTTGGGAGGTATTGGAAGGGCAGCAATTCGTTTCTCAAGCATGTCCTAGACTTGTTTTATTGGATTCATGTCGAGAGAACGTGCCGGCCGACCCCTTTCTAGCGAATTTTTATTTTGATAACTGCGTGGATTTAGCTTTTAAATGGCCCTAAGTTAATGAAAAATTTTTGAACCACAGCAAATTTTTTATTTGCTTGCCAATATGTACCAAAACTACCAATATCCTAATATATAATACTACCAATATACAGGGTGGTCCTTAATTCATGGTACAAACTTCTAGGGGTGTTAGAGTACACCTAGACGATCAAGAATTGGTATAGGAAGGGGGGTCGCAGTTACACCGTTAAAGAGCTAGGTCCTAATGTAGTGCGAGCGCGTTTTAAAAGGCCGTTTTTAGAAGGCCCGTGTGACGAAACAAAACATAATAAAATGAAAAAATTTATTGCATGAGGTACAGGAGTATCCGTACTATTAAAATCCTCAATGTGATAGAAATTGAACCACTTTCTAAACCGCGGAGTTAGTTTCAAAAGTGCAATATTAATCTTTTAGTCAAAGAATCACATTCCTTAATGGTATTTAGAAAAATGATGATCGGGGAAGGAATTTTCAATGATCGTAACATGGATCTTTGAAACTGTTTGATCATTGAAAATTCCTTCCCCGATCATCATTTTTCTAAATACCATTAATGGAACTCCATTGTTTGACTAAGAGCACGTTTTAAAACTCACCCCACGGTTTAGAAAGTGGTCCAATTTCTATCACATTGAGGATTTAAGTAGTACGGATACTCCTGTACCTCATGCAATAATGTTTTTCATTTTATTATGTTTTGTTTCGTCACACGGGCCTTCTAAAAACGGCCTTTTGAAACGCGCTCGCACTACATTAGGACCTAGCTCTTTAACGGTGTAACTGCGACCCCCCTTCCTATACCAATTCTTGATCGTCTAGGTGTACTCTAACACCCCTAGACCTAGAAGTTTGTACCATGAATTAAGGACCACCCTGTATAATTGTTGTGAGCAGTTTAGTTCACCAGGAGGTGTACCCATTGTTTTTCAGTCCCCTGTTAGATATTTTTAGTAAGTGCATCGTCAGTTTCGAGAGCCCAATTTATAGTGTTAAGAGTAGCCATACTGGTTAATAAATCCTAAAGATTCCAAAATGGAAATTAAGTTTTAACTGTGAATTAGACATGATTAGTAATAAACTAATTATTCCAGGCATCGTTTTTTTAATAGAATTTCAATTGGGAGTACCGTCAGACTCCAACCGCTACGAGAAAAACTAACAGGAAAAAAAACTTAGAAAAAGAAGTTCAAGTCAATGGGATAGTCACACAGGTTTGACACTAAACATTTTTTTAGAGCTTATGAATTACTATCACCCCCAAATTTGAGGGGAATAACCCGCTTCCATAACAATCGCCACAATATTGCTCCCAAAGTGGGCAGTACCGCCCCTGGGGGGCGTTGAAGAATTCTAGGGGGCGGTGATGAGTTGATAGAAAATTGGGGGGGGGCGTTATTGGAGTAAAAGGGGGCGTTGACTATATTTAAACTGTTGCTTATCTCATTTTTATGTGAGGAAAAACATTTAAGTATCAGGTATAAGTGGTTTAAAATCCATTTTTAGCATGCTAAAATTAAAAAATTTCCGGAGGTGGACCCCCTGACATCTATGCATTGGGATAAACATTATTTTCATTACTTTTAAGATGAATACAGGAAATTTGCAGTAGGATTTACCAATTCCTTCCGGATGTAGACGAAAATTTCAGTATATTAAGAATAAGGTAAAGAATTATTTTTAAATCAAAGCTTTTAAAAAGGTAGAATCATTACCTACTTATTTCAAATTAAATTTCAAGGTGCATAAAAAACTTTTGAATATTGTGCATATACTAGCTTTTAATTTTTTTTATTTTGTTTGGTCGTAAATGAAAGTATTTTTATTACAAAATGTAATCAAATTAGAGGCAAAAATTCTTAAGGGGGTGGTGGAAAACTTTTCTTGAAAAGGGGGCGGTGGTTCCAAAAAGTTTGGAAACCTATGGACCTATGTAATGTGTGTTAGATAATTATCAAAGCTATTGATTTTATTGCAGAAAAAATACTTGCCAGATACTCGTTAGTTGATAGTAGCTTTATACATACAGATCAATACTTTTAAGTTGCTTAACTTACCCCAAGTATTCCCTTTTTTAAATGAAATTTAATTGATTGAATAATTACAGAAGCCCAGTGGCTCAGTGGTAGTGCTTCCCGCTTCCACACCACAGGTTCGGGGTTCAAATCCCGGGCTGGGCAAGGTCCACTCAGCCCTTCATCCCTTCAGTGGGTCGATAAAATGAGGATCAAGCTTGCTTGGGAACTAAACACTGGGGGTCTCGCGTTAGAATGACCACCAAACCGGGACACATGCCTAACAACTTGCACCCCAGGGCCCCACGGTCACGAAAACGAACATGGGCATCGTAGGCATTGGCCCTCTAGGGCTGTTGCGCCAATGAGTTTAGTAGAATAATTACAATGTTCACAAATTTATTTCTGAATAAATGTGTGAATGGACATATTTTGAGTTAGTCTTGAAACCAAATAGAATAAATTATAATCAACTCAGTAACTGTTTTAATGATTTTTATTTATTTTTTAGTTTGTTTATTTGAAAAATACAATCACTTACAGATGATTTTTACCAGTGCATAGAGTATACATAGCTGTAGCAAGAGAACTTATCTCCTTACAAACTAGAAAAAATACTCAATAACTATTTAACAGGTCTGCTGATTTCCAATATTTAACATGATATTTAAAGAATATAATATGACTTGAAAGTTGGGATGAGGGATGCACAATACAAGTGATCTGTCCACATAATAAAAACCATTTAGTCATTAATACCCCACATTACCAAAAACTTTTGGATTATTTTTAGATAACACATACAAATGATAGCTCCCAAATATGGAACTTAAGTAGATAACTACAAGATGCTTTAAAATATAACAAAAATTCTACCAGCTTTAGTATTTAGTTAATAATTTAATATTAAACTTTTAACCAAATAACTTAAAATTAAAATGTTAGAAAAATCTCATCCTATCTTCCATGCTACTCAAGTTTTATCATCCACTTAATGTATTTTTATTTTTCTAAATGGTTTTAGTAAAAAAACTCAACTCTTTACAATTTTTGAAAAAAACAAAATAAAGAAGCTTAAAATTAAAATAAAAGGGAAACAGTATCACCAGCCCTGTCCAAAAACAATTAAAATATAACCCTAGTGATTGGGTTTTAAAGCAGACTTGATTTGTTCAGAACATTATGCAGAAAAATTTACAACTTAAGTGAATGAACATAAAGTTGTCTATTTTAAGTTTGGAGATGTTATAACATTGCATAAAGGTTACATCCAAATACAACAAATGACTTTGAAATGGTGCAAAACTCATGTGTACAGCAATGAAATATTATGCTTGAAAGGTAATATCATATCATCATGATTGTGTCGTCAAATGCACAAGTGGTCCAAAAAACGCAATTTTAAGAACACGATCAAAAACCTCACTCGTTTATAACAATTGTCAAAACATAACTTATGTATATGTTAAGAAAGAGCTACTAACTTTATGAAATACAAATACTTCAACACAAGCCACATCAAACAATAACGATTCAAAATACTTAACAATAGTAAAAAAATTGGACTACCAAACAAGATTATACACAATACACATAGACAGCGGATAATAGAAAAATACACAGCAATGATTTCCTCACCTTTTCAAACTTTTTCAACCTGTAAATAGCAAAACATTTTTCTAAGGAGGAAGCATTGGTAATTAGGAACAGAGACGGCACCCTACGAAAGAAATACTAACTTGTATATTTTATTTATAGTCGAGCGACTTGTACAAGGGGTGTATTCAATCGATATCACAATTTGAGGGTTTACATTTAGGTGTAGACATTTGGCATGTAAAAATAGAGCACTTTCTTTATCACACGCTTAGAAAACTTTTTTTTATTTCACAAACTCTCTATCGGACAGTTTCATTGTCTTCCTACGTCTCATTCCTTTATTTATGTAATCCAACCACCCAATTACTCGTTCTAATTAGCATGAAATTTTTTGAGACAATTAATTACAGGAATACCTCTGAAATGTCATACTGCATTAACTAAAAATACTTTTATATTGTTTGGGAATTGAAAGAGTTGACCACTGAAAATTAGAATTCTACAGTTAAACTAACTGGTTATTGCCAAGGCTATAAATTAATATGCATTTTAAATATTTTTTAAATAGACACAGAAGTATTAATAATAAAGAAATAATAAAAACTTCAAGACAAGTAAATCAAAAGATTTTATGTCATCATAATGTATTTAGACTGAAAATTTGAATTAATCGCTTTCTATATGAATACCCTAGTACCTTATTTAATGCAAATACTACTAGGAAAAGGAAGGAGGTACTTTTTTAAATGTATTTTATGTTTATTTAAATCATTCGATTCATAAAATACACTGAGACAAATAATAAAACTTCAGTTTAGTAAAACAAACTAAAAGCTCTGTGAGCATCCAAAATTTAATAAAAAGTTTAGCTTTTCAAAGACCAACAAAATTAGTTTGGATCAACTTGCCAATAATTTCTAAAATTACTGTATAATCAAAATATGACTTCCTTTACAAATGTTTCAGAAAGAGAATGCAATATATTGTCTGTCTCTCCTCACTAGGTGGTTAGTGTAACCCCAAACGAGTGAGGCTATTCACTCCCTGTGGTTGGGGTGGTATAGAGAGATCCATACTTGCCATCTCTTGCCAATATCTATCCCACTTCCCATCCCTTATCTTCAAAGAAGGTGCTTAAGTAACAAAGCTAGCTACCCAAATTTCCTGTACCCCTACTGAACTTTGATTTCTCCGTTCTCAACCGCCTAGCAAAGAAAGACAAACAATAGAGGAACCTATAAGAAAAAATATGTGTTTTACTTTCCCAATAAGCTCAAGAACATGAACTTGTAACTTACAGATGAGTGTAGAAATTTTTATTAAATATATTTAATGATCCGACACCAATTTAAAGGTAAAAATTGTACTCGTTTAAAGATTTAGTTTGATTATTTGTACTTTCATATTAGTTCTCTATAAGAGAACAGTAGTTTAAAACACAGTAAATGTAATCCATTTTATAAAAGAATTTACCAAACACCCAAAACCACTTTTAAGCTTAAGAAAGACCAAGGACTTACTTTTTAAGAGCTAAACTTCATCAGCTAGAAGGATCTTAAACAGCAAAAGGAAAATATGTTGAAGATGCAATTAAGAGCAAACTGATAATTTTCAAACCCCAGTTGTTTGCTCGCAATTTCTTTGTGTAACACTTTCTTTTAAGCTGACATCAATTAAGCTTTCATTAAGCCATCGAGCATAATGCACCCAGCCAAAGAAAATTAAAATAATGAATCTTGAACCACTTAAACTGTTTAAGCTTTAAATAAACTTGAGTCATAAATTTAAAAAGATCTAAACCTTTTAAATTAAGCTTAAATTTTCAATTAAGCTTTCATTAAGCCATCGAGCATAATGCACCCAGCCAAAGAAAATTAAAATAATGAATCTTGAACCACTTAAACTGTTTAAGCTTTAAATAAACTTGAGTCATAAATTTAAAAAGATCTAAACCTTTTAGAAATATTTCGACTTATATTTTTGAACTAATTAAAAAGGTTTTTTATAGTAATTAAAGTAAGCATTATTATTTTTAAGCCTTTTTTGAACACTACTAAATACTTTTCTCTCCCAGAGAAATTATACTTTCACTTAAGATAAGCAAAAAAGCTTTTTAGCTTCAGAAAGAGCACACAGCACTGAGTGTTTACAATTAAGTTTTAAAGGAAATAATTTTGAACGATATAAAAAATTCTAAAATGCAATAAAATAAAATTAGAAACAGAAGTAAGAGATTTGCCCAAGGGTTAACTTTGAAAATGATGAATAAAAGCTTAAATGTTACTCAGCGAATCCACCAAACCTAATAGATACATGTATAAAATTATATTTTTCTTGAGAAGTAATCATACACAGAATATTAAGTACTCAAAAACATTTTAAAATAATAAAAATAAACTATATTTTGAACACCGGATACAGAAAGTAATTCTCAAAATTTGATTGCAAAAAGTACACTGCAGCTTGCAGGTAATTTTATACTTAATCTTGGTCATCAAAGCACACAAATCCAACACAAAATCACAAACCCTTTGAGCAGTCCTTAATTCAAGTAGGTACAACAATTCGCAATTTCTTACTCCATAAGTCGAACAAATCAAAATGAAAAAAAAGTGCATATTACTTTAAGTGAGAAAGCTTCAAGAATCCAAGCACACAAGCCTTTAGCTATATTTTCCTATCAACTAGTTTTCTGTCCGAGACATAAAAACCCAATCCTGCACACTCGTGTGATCCTGTAAGAACTAAAAAAATTCAAGTAAAATCATCAAAAGCAGCATTTCCCCAACTCAGCTCAGTAGGTATTTTGAATATAAAATACCCATGGTAAGCTCTGGCATCTATAAATGTTTTGCTTTTAAACACATCAATCATGTCTTTGAACTCCCACACTAGATACTAGAATATAAAATCCCTTTTTAGAAAGCTTTCAAAGGAAGCTATGCTGAGAGTATTCCAATTTTTTGTGTGTTCTTACTGTAAGAAAGAGGTAGCTTTGGGATTAATTAAAATAGTCAGATTGTACATTAGTTTTAATCTGAGATCAACAATCTAACTTAAAAAGAATATCTTGCATAAATATTTAAATTAGCTGTGAGTTCAAAACTCTTGCTTCTTACAAATGCCAGGCAGACCAAAACAAGCATTTAGCATTACACATTCTGAATTTTTTGCAAAAAAAAGATAATTTTTTGTACTAATGGAATAATGAGCATTAAAATATTTAAACAAAATTACATTTTACTATGATTATCCTTTTTTGTTTTTTTAGTAAATTTATGCTTTCCAACCAAATATTTTTACCAGTAAATAATCCAAAACATTTACCAAAAAGACAGGGAAATGCCGCTTTAGTCAGACAGTCAATCTAAGCATGGTTCGACAGCATCTTCCTCAACTCCGTCATCAAGTCCCAATCCTCAGGAGACAAGTCGTCCTTGCAGTACTCCTTGCAAATCTCGACCGACTGCTTGGTGACGCGACTGACCAAATAGTCCTCGGTCTCCAGCTCAACCACCTTGGCAGCAAGGTCGGGAAAGCAGCCCTCCACGTGGACCCGAACCACCTGGTTCTCCCGTGCGACAGACATCGCCGACCCGTCCTTCGCATGGATCTCGCTGACGATTCCAAGATCTGCGTTGCCGCGGGTCTTGACGCAGAGCGGAGTGCCGATGTGCAGAGATCCTGCCTCGACCGTAGCGTCGAAGGTCGTCGGGGGCGACGCTGGGGACAGCACCCTGAGCACGCAGGGGAAGACGGCAAGGAGACGCGCCTCCTCCCGCTTCTTCTGTACAGCCTCGCGGTGCTTCAGGAACTCGTCCCCGGCGTGGTAGATGAGGTTCGCCGTTATGATCTTCACGCCGAGGTTGTCCGCCAGGTCCTGGGCGTCCTTCTCCACCTTCACGTCGAAAGCGAGGATTGTCGCATATTGCGGATCGTGCTCCAGCATGATGGACGCCTTCGTCACGTCCTTTCTGACCACCGGGCCCACCTTGACGGCGAAGTAAGGAATGCCGATGGAGGTGAGGTACTCCAAAAGGGCCTCCAGGGAGCCCAGAGTCGAGGCCTGCACGTAGACGCCGCGTTCCGACGTCTTGATGCAACTCACCGTCTGCTCCAGCAAAGTAGCTATCTCCGCCTTGAGGGGTTCCACCCTGCTGGAGTTCTGAGCGACGAACAGGGGAAGTCCGGCAAGGGTCTTGTCGAGGTCTTTCCCGGTGATCTTTACACCCTGTGCCCCTTCGACTGACTTGTATTCCACGTACTGGTTCTTCACACGCAGTTCCTTCAGAGGGTGGGGCATTAAAAGAGATCGGATCTGGGCAACCACGGGTCCGTCATGTCCGGCCAGGACAATGGTGTCGCCTTCGTGTAGTCGCCCGTTGACTAGAATGACATCGATGGTCGTACCCAGACCAGCAATGACCTTGACTTCTAAGACAGTCGCTTCCAGCTCTTCGCTGAAGACGAGCTTCTTGTGCATCTTGGTCTGGGTGAGCCTCGTGATTAAGCTCAGCAAGTTGCCCATCCCGTCACCGGAGATAGCTGAAGTTGGCACCATGGACACAAAAGTACGAGGGTCAGGGTTTTCGTAATACAAAGCGGCATTGAGGCACTCGTTTGCAAACTGAACAATGATCTCCTGGCACCTCTTTTTAAACTCTGCTTGAGTACTAGGGCTTTGACTCTTGACAGTACTCTCTATATCATTGTCTTTAGCACTTTTCCACCCATACAACCTATCAACTTTGTTAAGAGCTACAACAAAAGGTGTTTTACTCTGTTTCAAGAGATGAATTGATTCAAGGGTTTGAGGTTCCAACCCGTGCATGACGTCTACGACTAAAATGGCAATATCACAGATAGAAGTTCCTCTAGACCTCAAGTTTCTGAATGACTCGTGCCCAGGAGTATCAATCACAAGTAGTCCAGGCACTTTGGTTTCAAAGGAGGCAAAATCCTTCGCCATCTTACACTTTTCATGCAAGGCTTCCTGAGGAATCATGGTGGCCCCAATCTGCTGAGTGATGCCACCCGCTTCACCATCTTGCACATGCGTCTTACGAATATAGTCCAAAAGTTTCGTTTTACCCGTGTCAACATGTCCCAGCACGCAAATGACAGGCGAACGCAGTTTGACAGAGTCCTTTTTCTCTTTGGCTGTATTCGCATCACCCGAATGAAGTTTGGCAAGCTTAGACTTGGCAAGAGAATCCTTCAGCTTTCCTTCAAGCACTTCCTTTTTAGGAAGAGATTGCGACAAGCTGTGCTCATTGTCGGATTCATCTGAACGGTTCCCACATCCTTTGTCCTTAATCACAGACCCAACAAGAGCCTTCATATCAAATGAGTCTTTAGACTCTAAGCTACTTGGCAAGCTTAAGCTGCTGGATGACTCCTGCGAAGACAACGACTCAGACTTATACCTTGCCAAATCCTTGCGTATCTCCTTTTCACTGTTTGCCCGAGTCCTGGTTCGCTTTTCACCAATCAGAGGCACGTCGACTCCTTGTTGCCTGAATGCCAGAAGAGTAGCTTCCATTCGAGCCCTAGCCAGCTTCTGCGACTTGGACAGCAGCTTTCCTTCTGCCCGTAACTGCTCCTTTTTTTGCTTTTCCTTCAGCTTCTTCCTCTCTTTCTTCTCCTTCTCCAACTTCAGCTTCTCCTGGGTTTCCTTTTCCTGCTCATCCTCCAGCTTCTTATTCTCCTTGCTCTCTTGCTCTAGCACCTCTATCGTCTCCGCATTCTTCCTCAACACTTCTCGCATCATCTCCAACTGCTTATGGCTCGGCTTCTTCCTATTTCTCTCCTCGGCCCTTTTCTTTTCATCCTCCTCATCTTCATCCTTCTTTCCCTCCATCTCCGAAGATGAACTGTGGATGAGCACTTTCGGATTCCCTCCATCAGAAGAACCGCCACACTCCGACACGTTCCTGGACCGGGCCTTGTCACTAGACTTCTTCTTAGATTTCTTGCTCTTCTTCACCTTGGCATCCCCGTCGCCATCTTGTCTGCTCTCGTCCTTCACCTTCATCTCTGACACTTTAAGCGACAGCTCCTGGTCCATTTTCGTTAGCAAACCATCTCCAGATTCCAACACCTTTGCCGAATCAACCTCCAGACTTTCACTTCGGTCTTCCGATTCAGACTCGTCCTCATCGCATGTCCCATTTAGTGATCCATCACTCTTTGAGGCAACAAGGTCACCAGCAGAACAGAGCTTGGTCAGCTTTTTGCCTCTACTGCCTCCATTGACCACAGCAGTAGTGTCTTCGATGCTCATTGACCGGGCAGTCCAGAATCCGGAATGACAGCTAAAGACATCATCCTCGTCTGCACTGACCAGTCGCTCGGAAATGGACCTCGATCTGGGAATGGCAGGTAGGTCTTCAGACCGCTTGCCTCCAGTGTTATGACGCTTCTTCACAACCTGGAAGTCGTCGGAGGTTAGGAAGTCTACGGGAGCTTCTTCCAGACTGCCATTGTTGGGGGATAGGGTGTCGACCTCGCTGCTCAACACCTGCTTAACAGCCTTCCTGTTCTTTCCCATTAGGAACAACGCTCATAGGTAGTAAATCTGAAAAACACAGAAAAAAACATGTTAGAACAGCTGGAATCTGATAAATTAAACTAGATGAGGATGAACACATAAATAAATGCTTTATTTTTTTCAACACTGAATTTCAACACCAGAATCACCCAAATTCCAGGGGTGCAGAATATGTCTGAAAGCCGGAACTATGTTCGGAGGAAATTAAGACAGTTGAGGGGAAATTTTTGTCCAAAGTTTATAAAGAAAAAACTACAAATCCTAGTTGTTATTAGAAAAAAACTACAAATCCTAGTTGTCAGCAGTCAGTCAATTAGTCAGCAGCCAAAGATTTCGGCTGCTGACAATATCGTGTCGCGCATGTCCTCTAAATTCTACTGAATTTAGGTTGGTTGGGGTTTAATGGCACTAGGTCCAAAAAATCGGACAAAAAGCACTATACTGAAATTAGGTAAAAACTGAATTACGGTTGTATAGCGGAAAACTACGGATCTGCAGCAGATTTGGCTTTTCCTTCATTTTGACTGATATGCAGGAAAAACAGCATATCTATGAAGGGAGTGATGATTTTCATTAAAAATAGTGCTCTTGTTTAATCCCATGTCTTTATGGATACATTTTTTGAGAAATTTTAATGGAAATATGGAGATATTTTCAGGGGAAATTTTGGACAAAATTAACTTGTTCTGGGGAAATTTTGGGATATGGAACATTTTCTGCACCAGTGTCAAATTCTAGTTGCGGAAAATTAAAAAAAATTTAATTCAACTATTTTTGTCACATTTTAGGAAATTTTGCAAAAATGTGCATAAAATATCTTTACACATAAAATTTCTTATGTTCTTATTTTTTAATGTGTAAAAAATTAATTTTAACTGTTTACATACTATTAATGGTTTAATTCATATCATTGGGAAGATAATAAAAAGACTAAAAATAAGCCCAATTAAGTTTCTTAAGTGAAATATTATAAGATTTACCTTCATATGAACAACTCTTAAATGTAAAAAAAAGACAAGTTTCTAAGTAGAAAAACTATTATACACAATTTTAACTATTATTTACAAATAATTATATTATTTTTCTCCCACTTTAAAATTTTGCACAAATGTCAACAAAGGGCCTTTCTTCAACATTTTGAAAAAAATAAAAAGGCCTCCTTTAGAATATTTTCCTTTTAACATAATTAAAGATTCATATCATTGGGATATCTTGTAAAAGATCTTTAAAAAATGTTCCTAGCATGAGGTTTCTACCTGAAATAGAAGCAGATACTTTTATTTGAACTTGCAAACATAGAAAAACAGTTTTTTTAACTTTAAATGCAAACTATGCAGGTAAAAAATTCTCTTATTTTTAATTTTACATTCCTCGTAGATACAACTTATGAACCCAATGCCAAACCCATCAAAATCTAAATCATCAAGTTCCAAAATAAATTTTCATTGCTTGATTCAGCAAGGAATGAACATGAAAATAAATTTTATACACTTCTAATGATGCAAAACCTATTTATATTAGGTATAATTTCTTTGGAAATTTTATGAAGCTAAATTGCACAACAGAAAATAGCAGCTCTACACAAAATACGCAAAGAAGAGTGTCTAGGAAATGAGGATATGCAGTTGTGTAAATAAAATGTGCATCTCATAACTATTACCAACTACCTCCTACTTTTTTGTCCATTGAAACGTATTTGCTCATTCACCACAACAGCTGGCTAAATGTCTTGAGTGGTGAATCACTCGCTGAAAATTATGGTGCAAAATAAAAGATGAAAATTTATGAGGATAAAATCTTAACAAAAGGGGAGTAGTGTAGGCATGAATTCATTGAAAGCAATACACCTAACTAAAACATCAATTTTAAACCAATCAGGGGTCTGTCCTGTCCAGACTTTTTGTGAAGGGTCTGGTTTTTGTAAAAATTGTGAAAATCTACTCATAATTTTGTGAATATTAGTAAGTGTTTAATTAGTTATTTTCAGTCAGAAGACTTTTTTGAGAAAATAAGCTCACATATTTGATTGTGAAAAATAGTATCCATTTAAGGGTCAAAATACTTTGTGAAGGGTCTATTTTTACAATGAAACATTTTGCGAAGGGTCACACTGTTTGAATGAAGCATTTTGTGAAGACCCCTGCCAGTGTGCCAGTTAATGCCTGAATGAAACTCAAGGATAAATAAACCTATTTAAACATGCATTATTCCTATGTGCACTAAAATAGGAATATAAGTTTCATAAGCCAGAAACTCTATTACAGTCGAATCCGCTTAATGTGATCACGGTTAATGTTATCAATCGGATAATGTTATCGAAATCGACAGGTCCCGATCATTCCTATTCAATTTAATGTAAAATGTATCGTTTAATGTTATCAACTATTGATCAACACGCCGCTTAATGTGTTATCAAAATTTGTCCAAATCCCCTAAAAACGTCCGCTATCAGGTTTCATTTTGAAAGTCAATTTCTACATGTAAACATCTACCCCACCCTACGCCCTAGCATCTGGCGTTTTTTTTCTCAAACTCATTAGTAAGAATAAGAAAACATTCCGCAAATATTGAAGAAAACGGTTAAAAGGGGGGGGGGTCCGAATCAGTACTTATAAGAAACCATCGGCGCCTTGCAGATGTTTCTGATAAGAGATTTTAATTTTCCCTTGGTTATTGGAACTCAGATTATAAAATAGGTGGTTTATTAGATTTGTAGGATAAAATGGAGTTCACAGAAAAAAGAGAGACCTTTCTACACATAAAAATATAAAGTAAGCGATAATTTTGTTTTTATTATTTGAATTGCTCTTATATTTTCCCCTTAAGATTTTAAGTTGTCAAAACATAGTGTAAAATTGTTTTAAATACATTAATTACGAGTACGTAATTTTGGTTTTAAAGCAAACAATATAGTTTTAGTAGCTTTTTGATGTAAAATCGCTTATTGTTATCAATCAGATAATGTTATCAGTTTAATCTCGGACAACTGCGATCACATTAAGCGGATTCGACTGTATATCAATATTTCAACAAAATAATACTAAGATTTGTTAGGGAGATATGAATTCCAGTAGAATCAAATCGTAAAAGTATACTTTCCTCTTATCAACATTTCCAAGTTAAAACCCTCAAAGAAAAATACTTTATTTTAATAGACAGACACTATCATTAACTTATCCTGATTGAAATCAATTAAACAAGAATAACTTTATTTTGTAATTTTATACATCTGATAACTAAAATTTGAATCCAGGAGAATGACAATTGTTAGGGTAACCATAATTTTAATTTACCAGGTAATTATAGTACTTAAATAAATACTCATTAATTTTAAGTAACCAGGAAGAGATTCCCCAATACTCAAGACGGAAAGATATTTGCAAGATATTTCCTGGTCCACTGAGAATTAAAAATTTTTGTGTTCAGGGAACCCTCTAAAGAGACCTCTGAAGCAGATAATTGAATTAATAGTCAATGTTGGACTGTTTGACATTGTTAAAAAAACTTTTATCACTGTTAAAAGTGGGTCCATAAAACCAACTAATTTTTCGCAATGTTAAATTAACTCAAATTTAAGAAAAAAAATAGTCGAAATGAAAGTAGAAAATTTTCAGCTAAATTTATTATGATTTTTTTTAAATGTATGATGAATATTTAAGTTTGTGAAAAATAATTCTGCATAAATTGTTTTAAATAATAAATTTGAAGGCACAGCTGGGATATGAGTCTATAACTTGGCGACCGCGAAGCGGTCGCCAACTAGTTGGCGCTTATCACGCCCGAGCGGCCGATCGCCCGTTCCGACCGCCATGTTTTACCACGACTTAAACGATAACACTTCAATGCATTACGATGGCCCCGATTTAAAGAAGAAATTACACTAAGCTTGTAAATAAGACTTTCGCAAATTGTATAAAGCATGGTACTAAAACAATAAACGTGCAACTTAACATTATGTCATGCATTGTCATATATCGTTATTCGTTATTAAAATGACTCTTAAGTAAAATAGCATGGGATAACAAAGGCACAATATGCATGCACTAAAAGTACATATAAATGTTATTCTTAATCAAATTATAGATAGAAATAAGTAGTTCTTAATAAAATTCAGAGAAATAACGTTTCGCTTACCGATTTCTAAGCTGCTTTCGTACTTCACGATACACTAGCATTACCACAATAAACAAGATCTATTAACGAGACTGCGGGACTGCGCAGAACGTCGTCACTATTCCGGGATGATTAAAATAAAAAGACAAAACCTGGATTGATTAATTAATTTTATTTAATTATTAAATCAATTAAATTATGTGATTAATAATTATATTTATGATATTGATCTTCCTTTACTTCGAATATCGAATCCAGAAAACCCTCGGGCTCGGATTGCGCAATCGTTAAATCGTCACCTTAGTATCAAAAACTATCTCAATTCGGCAAACTTCGGGAATCCCGATCCTTGGCGATCAGATCGGTGGAGAAGCTCGTTTTATTGGTTTGTAAGAGCTGACATGATCGAGTAGAAAAGATCAAAACCAATCAAATTATTTTCTCCAACGATCTAAACGTCAAAAATCGAAATTCCCGAAGTTTGCTGAATGGAGATAGTAGTTTTTGATATAAGGTGACGAAATCTTCACATCCAAAATATAATTATGTTCTTATTTTATTATCGTAATAATCAAATTATAGCAAGAAATAAGAAGCGATTCATAAAATTTAGAGAATTCAAAGAAATAACGTTACGCTCACCGATTTCTACGCTTGCTTACTTCATACCGCAATATCACAACAAACAAGATCTTTTAACAACGTGACTGCTCAGAACGTTGTCGTTGTCACCGTCACTATTCCCGGATGATTAAAATAAAGACAAAAACTGGTTTGATTAATTTTATTTAATTATTAAATCAACTAAATTATATTATTAATAATATTATGGTTCTTACGTATTATCCCGTCGACCGTACCGCTTAATCAAAAACGTCATTAAAACCCATTGATTTTTCTATTGATGTGCAGCTGAATTAAACGGCCTCTGAATGGCCGACGGTATAATACGTAAGTACCAATATTATTTATAATATTGTTCTTCCTTTATTTCGGATCCTGTAATACCTTCGGAAATACGCATGCGTCAAATCTTCACGTTCAAAATATAATCTTGTTCTTATTTTTTAATTAAATAATTACCGGGGATCGAAATATTTATCTCCCAGATAAAGAGCGTGCATCATAATACTGAAATCGTAATAACTTGTTTTAACATCCTTTTTCTTGGGTTATCTTCATTTGAGTGAGTCGTGGTGAAACATGGCGGCCGGAACGGGCGGCTGTGATACAGCGCCGGTGTGATATCTCGGCTGTGATACAGCGCCAACTAGTCTTCCATTTGGCGATCTCAGCTTCCATTTGGCATATAGACCTATATCCCAGCTGTGCCAATTTGAAGATAACATGGTCTTAACGAAATTGTAACCTATTAGTTCATTGTAAGAACTTTAACATAACACAATAAAATTAGAATTAACCAGTGGCGAATCCAGAGGGGGGGGCTGTGGGGCTGCAGCCCCCCCCAGGAATAAGACATTCAGGTTTTGGTAGTAGCAATAAAACCAAAAAAGGAAACGAACAATCGGTGGTGTTACCCAAAGGGTCTCAAAATCAATCAGAACCCTAATTTTTAGGGTAAAAATTCCAAAATTTTTCTGGGGGAAGACCCCCAATCCCCCTCGAAATTTTGGAATATAATAAGGTTAAACTTTACTACTCGCAGCCATTTTCGCCAAGTTGGCGATAAAGTTTCCAATATGACAACCCTATGTCGCCAAGTGAGTTATGGCAACCCTACTGACTATTTCGGCTGGAGCATCCCCGGACCTAACGGGGGTCCGATCGCCGCATCCCCAACCGGGAGGATCGGGTTTCGGGTTACGTCACCCAAACTTGCGCCCTTGACCAATTAGGGGGATTTTACTTATCTTGATCTTCTAGAACTTTCCAGGCGTTTTCGCGGGGGTCAGTTTTGAGCGTCTCTTTCTTTTGGTTCCTGCTCCTCGTTGTGTGATGACATGCAGTCGTTTTGGTCCCGTTGGTTTCCGTTGCATTTCTTTCAACCCGTTTTGAAGCTTGCTGCGCTAACGTAAGTTATCTTTTTTTAAAGAATGAATGAGTTTGATTTTGCGATTTATTTGTGATTATTTGCGTTTGTAAGGAAGTGTGAATGTTGAAAAGCATAACAATGTGAGTGTTGGGTTTGAATGCAGTTGCCGAAAGAAAAGAGAATGAACATCGATTCAGTGTGCTTGAGGGATCGCGGTTTTAACGGGAGATATTTAATCATGATTCATAATGGTTTTTAGTATTTTCGGACTCAAAAGTATAGGAGCATGAATGAGATTTGAGAGCTTGGATGGAATGGATGTAGATCGCGGATGATTGGAATAACGTTAAAGTTGCAAAGGTTGTTTAAATGGCATGATTGTTGAGGTGGATGGTGGATGAAAGTAATTTTGGTGGTTGGTTGATTGGATGAAAACTTGGTTCTCTTTGGGAAACGCGTTTGGCGCACTTGGCGAGATTTTCTTGGCGCCAAAAATCGGGGCTGCGAGTAGTAAAGTTTAACCTATAATAAGTACGGTTTTTCCTTGAAACTTAAGGGAATTACAAGGAGTGATCCTCTCTTTGATGTAACCTAAAGTGTCTCAACATGAGTTAAATGCCACTTTTAGGGGCGAAATTCAAAACTTTTTCTGGAATAGGAACCCCTAAACCCCCTAGAAATTTTCCAATTCATAATACTATAAACTTTTTCCTTGAAAATTCTGCCGCTTACAATGAGTGGTGCTCTTTGGGTGGAATCTAAAAGGCTTCAAAATGAGCTAAAACACTAATTTGAAGGGCAAATTTTCAAAATTTTTCTGGGGGAGGACCCCTAGACCCCCCTTTTACTTGTACTTGAAATTTTTACACAATTTTGAGTGCACCAAAATTAAAACCTTACAAAGTCATCTCTCCTAAAACTTAGTATTCTTAAGATCAGACCTCAGAAAAGATGTTGAGTACCCCCTAAAAAAATCTGGCTACGGCACTGGCAACCCCCCTCCCCCTTTCAGTTTCTTACATTAATATTTAAACATCCCATAATAGCAATTAAGTTATTTGTGAAACTCAGCCCCCCCCAGACAAAAATCCTGGATTCGCCACTGGAATTAACATCATATTTGTTTCATTAGTGGGCCAATATAGACAGGTCAAGGCAATGTATATGCAAAACATGGTATTTCTGAATTTGAATTTTTAAAACATATTATATTTACCTCTTATGACAGGAAATAATAATCTTATATTTTTGGAAGCGTTTAAACAAAGTTATATCAAGACAGGAATGTGTTGCATCAGATTTCTGGCATTCTTTCTAGAAAATTCTTTCCATATGTCATCTTCAAAATATGCAATGAATTAAACAAGGACAATATGCCGAAATCACTTTTAATTGTGAATTGACAGGATGTCCAGTTAATAAGCTATTAACTACTTATTAGCATGAAGCATACAACTACGACTTGGAATACACGCTTTCAACGTATATATAATTAATGAAATAAATCAATTTAGACTTACCCTTATGTAGGCTATTCAATTCCCCTAATGACAAATATCAACTTTAAGTCTTTAAGCAGTAGTAGACAACCAACAATTAGATTAAATTCGTTCGATATGCACAGCTGAAAAATATGTGTGGTATAAATAACAAAATGAAAACATCAAGCAAGGCAGAAGAGAGTTGGCAAAAACACACACATCTACGGCAACTGAACTCTAAACTCGAACTGAAATTAATTAAACAAGAAAAGTTGTTGTTAAAGTCTGGAACTAAATAAGATTGTGAAAAGATAATTAATATGTTATTTCTCTTGTTTTTAGAACATGAAGATAAATTTTAAAGATAAGAAAATATGTAGTTTCGATTTTGTTTCTCCCTTCTAAACCCAAATATAGAATATTAAACACAAACTGGCAACAAAATACGTGTTGTCAGTCTTAATTGTTGTGCTTTGAGATTTTCCAATTTTTAGCAATGGTTATGGTTTTTGTATTATTACTTTAAAAGATCGATAGAAAATAAAATATGAGGGAAAAATATGAACTCCCTGTTCATTGGAACTTATTGACTCAATTTCCATGCATTCATAAGCAAAACGTACTTGAATTTTTTTCTGAAATATACTCCTAATAACAGATAAACATTATACAGCTATGATCTTAGCTGTGTATTGTAGTTTTGAGTTATTTACCTCATAAAATAAATCAAGGAAATAGTAAATTACCGTGATCTAATGTTACTGGTCATTAAATAATCACTGAAGGTAAGAAGCTTACCCTGTGATTCCTATCTAAGTCAACATCACATCAATTACGTATATACATGTCAAACTATTAAATTTCCCACCTCAATTTCTTGGTTTGCTTCTCCTGTGTGTGGATAAAACCATTTTCAAATGAAATTTTCGGCGAAAGCAATTTTCTAATAATTTTTCTTACTTAGTGCTTTAAAGTTGTGACTGTGAGCATTTTAGAATATTACTAAATTTGTTCATTTTTTAGAATATTATACTATGAATAAAATAACTTTACGGAGATGAACTTACCTCAATAATAAAGCAGTTACCATGGGAAATAAATTTGTCAATTGCAACCATTACCAACACGCATGCCAAAATTTTGCCAATTTCCTTGTAATTAAAAATATGAATGGTGAGTGTTACAATTTTGTTATCGGTCCCATTATTAATCACCAAAGGGGTTTAGGCTCTAAATAACATAAATACTGTAAAAAATTGCAAATCAACACGTACAAATATACTGAAAACAATAAAAGTTTCAATATTTTGGGTACGAAATGACTACTCTAACTGCAATATTTACTGGAACATTTAACTGAAGTGAATCATGTAAATAAGCGATAATTTAACTGAGTTAAGGTTATATTTCCAGAGATGTCTTAAACTAACACCTTTTGGTTAGGATTCTTTACAAATTTGAAAAGAAAAATTTGTAGCTGAGTTGTAAAATGTGCTTAGACCTCTGAAACCATTAGTTCAAGCAAGACAAGAATCTGCCATATTCCATTTCCAAGTAGAATTTAAAAACGGTTTCACAATGTTCTCCATACTATAATGGAATTTCTTTTGAGTATACTTTTGAAATTATACTGATTTTTAAAAAAAATATGAAATTAACTTAGCAGTATTTACAAGTGTGATAATTATTTGAGTTGCTTTTTGATTTTACAAGGGCTACTGGTGAGAATGACTTGATAATAATTAAAAATTGATCATCCATCAATAAGAACTTGGATGTTTTTTGAGGTCTTACAGGTTCATGATGAATATAATATCACCTTAAGTATATCATACATTTACCACCAGCAAATTTTTGAACTATTTTTTCTTTTCCCCAAAAAAAATCCTATTGCTTCGGAGTACTCTGAAAAATAACAAGTCACTATGACCAGTGGTTCTTTTTACAGCCTTTTTAAATCCCAACTTTGATTATAAACACCCTGTAAACCACTTACCAGTGTGATAATTATTTTGAATTTCATTAGATTTGCTGGCAATTAAGATGCTGCTGGGATTGAACTTAAATGGATGCATTATCCACTTTGAGTACTACCAAGTGGTATGAGCATATGAATAAGCCACAATATCCACTCAGATGGGTAAAAAGAAGAAATGGAACCGACCCCTTTGTGATAACACCAACCAGTGCTTCCCCCAGGGAGAATTCTGCATCAATGTGGACCACCCTGACTCTGGAAATTTCCAGGGTTTTGAGTCTCGCTTAGGAGTGACCGTCCCCAATTGGTCCCGGCCAGCTATCCAGTCCCAACTGCGCTGCGAGATCTGTGAGCGCGTTTTCCAATACCCGAGTCAGCTGCGGGATCATATGCTAATCCACACACGGGTGAGAAGATTCGTTTGCCAAGTGTGTGGAATGAAGTTCATGAAAGAGCATCACCTCAAGGCCCACCAGGCCACCCACAGTTCCGTGAAGCCGTTTGCTTGCCCGATTTGCGGACGTACTTTCACCCTCAAGGCCAACATGGAGAGGCATACGTACATTCACAACACCGAACGCAGGTTCACTTGTGACCAGTGCGGGAAAAAGTTTTCCCAACCACAAACGTTGAAGATGCACATGATATCGCACTCCGACGTGAAGCCCTTCGCTTGCAACATCTGCGGGAAAGGCTTGTCCAGGGCACACAATCTGCGTGCACACATGGCCATTCATCGAAACAATAAGCCGTTTAAGTGTCACATGTGTAACAGTTCGTTCACGTTGAAAGGTAACATGCAAAGGCACTTGAAAGAGAAACATGGCGTGACTGAAGCAGAGATGCCTCAACATCCAGACCCAGCTCCGAGCCTGTCCAGCGAGAGCTTCATCCTTTCGCTAGACCCGGCGGATGCAGTGGGATCCCCCACGGAGTCTCGCATGAGTGAAGACGATATGTCTCAGAACTGCAACCACAGCCAGGCCACCGATCTACCTCAGAACAACAAACGGCGGAAGAACACCCCAAAGCGAGTGAAGTGCGAGACTCCCAGCAGTGAGCACGAAAACCTGAGCAAGAGTTCCCCTAACGAGCAGCAACAGCCCCAACAAACTGACCCACACGGGCCCGAATATCCAGTCCCGGTCTCGGTCAATAATGTGATGCCTGCTCCAAACGGCTTTCAACAGCAGGTGCAGTCCAATCCCCTTGTGCCCACGAACAATTCATTCGCACCACCGACCCAACTGCAACTGTGCAATCCGCAGATAAATGTCGGGAACCCTTCAGACCACAAGCCATTCACCCCATGTGCTCTGCCCTTGCAGGCCAGCCTGGGACATTCTGGGTTCGGCCCAGTTTCTGTTGCAAGTTTTCTGCCCAGACCGCCGGGTTTCTATGCCGACAGTGGCATGCTGACTGTACCACCCCCGCCAAACCCCTTTCCTAGTGACAATGTCGAGTCCAAACTCCAGACAATTCATTCTGCTATAGATGATCTGGCTGGGAAACTATCTTCTCCTCATGAGAAGGTCATGGCCATTCACGAAGCTTTAGATGAACTCATACACTTGCGTCCCGAGAACCCAGCAAATAATTTCCGGTGTGTAAAAAATGAGAGGTTGGGCAATTGAAAATTCTTAGCATATTTAAACTGGTGTTTCTCATTAACTGGAACCTTTTCGAGCAATGATCATTCCATTGTATAATAACTTGGTTTATCAAGTTTATATTTTTTGAAGTAATTGTGTATTAGTTAACTCAAAAAATTGCTCTAAAAGCACTAAACATTTAACTTTTCTTAGATTTATGATTTAATTATTTGTATCTTTTTACATTTGAAGTGAGGTGCATTGTGAAACTGGAGAATTTTAAGTTATTGGTTAATAATATGATGTTTTTATAAAAGCATACAAAATTCTATGTAGAAAGCACAAATGGTGGGCATTTAAATCAAATCACTCTAGTCAGGATTTTTTGTGTTTTATTTTCACTTTCAAATTATTTTGTTTGCAACTACTCCAGTGTAAGAAAAAATACAATATATATAATACTAAATACAGTAGAATCAATATAGTCTCAATATTCTGAATAGAATTGTTGGATAAAATCAAGGTTGTCAGTATTTTGTTATTTATGGTTATATTTAAGCAAGTTGATCAAATTGTTTTACTGATTCGACTGACAAAGCATAAAATGTTAAGAAATCATCCAAGATATCTTAAAACCTGATTACATTATTTGGATTGATGAAGCAGAAAGTAGTTTTACATTATTTGATACTAATCAGTGAATTTCTAGAAATAGAGAAGCTGACTAACCTTCTATTTGATTAAAAATAAAGTGAGAGTGTAATTAAATAAATATTTTCTTAGTTACCTGCCGTTAACTTTTTCTCAAATTTTCTTTTTCATCATGCATTCCTTGAAATAGCAGAACACTAAATTGAGATGCGTTACTACTTGGTTCCAGTTAAACCTATCAAATTCCTTATTATCTTTTTGAAGGTAATGTATAAAAAAATTATTTTTAGGTTTTTGTGCCATAATTTTAGCATTTGAATAAATGTAAATCCTAATCAATAAGTTTGCACTTATTGCATGATAAGCGTTTCTGCTTAGAAATAACAAATAATATTTTTCAAGTGTATATAATTGAATCTTCATGAAAGGATGATAAACGTGTTCATTATTTGATAATCCTAACATTGGAAAATAGTAGCTGGCCTACTGTTTAAGTACAAATTTTAAAAAGTTAAGCATTTATTAGTCAGAAAATACCAAGAGACTGGTGTAGATTGTAAAATTTATGGAGAGGATATGGATCAGTTTTATTTTCTGAAGTTAAAAAAAATTAGGATTTCAAAGGGATATGTTACAATCTAACATCCTGCCAAAACCCTTACATACTACTCAAAACTAGAGAACCAGTAAAAAAAGATTATATCATAACCTATAGCTTTTAGCCCAGATTTAGGTTTTAAGAAAAAAATCCATGTGTTTTTTTTTTATCTTGATGCACTGAAATACTTATAAAAATCAGCTGTGGTTTTAAGGATGATTTTTTATGTAAATAAGTGTATATTAGACATTCCTTTGTGGAAATGCATTATGTTCTGCTCAAATTTATCTAAGTCATTCATTTGAAGGTGACTAAAATAGTTTTATTTATTGAGTTTGTGATAATGAGTGTTCTTAAACATGCAAGAATTTGTTACGAATTTTTTGAAAACTAATTATTTTATAATCTTATTTTTTTAACTTTGAATTTTTTAGCCCCAAATATCTTACTTTGATCTACTTTTAGTTCTTCAAAATCTACTTCTCAAAATAATATTAAACCGATATTTTTTTATTTAAAAGTCTTTCACAAATTATAATATAAAAAAATTAGGCTTTATTTTGATAAGAGTATTACATTTTTTTACACCCCAAAAAATAATTTATACAACGTAGTTAAATCTTTTTCATAATTTGAATTTTCTTTAACTAGAAATGCATTCTAAGAGGGGTTAAGTTCTAATTATTGGAAATTTGTACTTCATTCAATTTATAAAAAAAATTTCTCCTTTTTAACCTTTTAACACTATAATATCAGCATCCAATCTAAACAAGCAAGGGATTTCCAATTGACTGCAAATAAAACAATTATTATTTGGATGGAACTACAGATTAATAATTATTATCAACGCTACAAAACATTACAGAGTTAAGTGTTTTTTCTCACCATCTGAACTGAAAGTTTGATTTATAGACACTCTTTTTGGATAAAACTTAATTTTAAAAATTGCTTATATGGTTTGGCAATCGAAAATTTTAATCATAGATCCAAAATTTTAATTATCTTGGAACTATTTTTGAATCTTATCCAAAAAGAGGAAATAAATTCTGGATAATTCAAATGAAGATATGCATGTTTTATGAGATAATACTGACTAAATCGGCATTCATGAATATGACATGCTAACAGTAGCCTGTACGTTGCAAGTATTTCTGTGTTGCATTAAAGCTAGAAAGAATGGTGCTCAACAGAAAAATATGTGCAATGTGTTATATGTTATGGTCATTTGTCAGCAAAATGTATAAATGTATGTAATAATGTAATGTTTTTATGTGTCTGCATGATAGCCATTAAAATAATAAAATATTACTAGTCTTACTTATTTAGACCTGATAAATGCTTTCCAATACTAAGTGCTAGTTTTTCCATACTTGTTAAAATTAAGTATTTGTTGCGGGAAAAGTGATAAACTGGGGATTATTAATAATGCTCTGAGTGAGGTGGGCATAAATTTAATTACATATGAGCTGGTTGGGATGAAAGTGGTCTAAGTCCACTGAACTTCGTTTTGTGTAATTGAAGGTTTT
The DNA here is from genome assembly GCA_024610705.1 of Tetragnatha versicolor. Classification (NCBI taxonomy): domain Eukaryota; kingdom Metazoa; phylum Arthropoda; class Arachnida; order Araneae; family Tetragnathidae; genus Tetragnatha; species Tetragnatha versicolor. The sequence goes on along the minus strand of JANDEH010000011.1, from coordinate 10,729,442 downwards.
CTAAAAACATCTCCAAAAAAATCAGGATTGCTTATATTTTTACTTTCTGGGGTGGATTCGCCTCTAGCCATGGATACAATTTTTGCTGCGGAACAAATTTTACCAAATTTCAACTGGAAGTGCTTTAAATTGACTTTAATGGACTTAGACCACTTTCATCCTAACAGATTGGCCGGTTTCGGTAAGGAAGATTGCTATTGGGATGTATTGAATACGACTTCACGGACGACTGGTTTGTACAAAATTTGATTTTATTGTTATGTTCCATTGATTTTGATGCGTAGCTTACGAATATTTTGGGTTGCTTGACCACTGGTCAAGGTTACTCTATATGGCTAAAAATCATCATAAAATAAATGTTGGAGTTTCAAATTGATATTTTGTATCCCCTATTGTTATAACATGTCTTTTTGGTTCCGGTTGACCATTGGTCAGTCCGGTCAACTTTTTGCTACTTCTATACTTTGGCACTGAAGAAAGTCACTATGGGCTCAAACCAAACGCCTTGAGATGGGTAACATTTTGGTCTTGACCACTGGTCAATATATCTTGACCAGTGGTCAATCTACTTCTTCTAGCCCTATTTAGCTTTCCTGACCTCCTCTTTTTGTCTCTTAGTTGTTTTGGGCATCCCTGAACTTATTAAAAATTTGGTTTCGTATTAATTGTTATTAGGAGATAAAAATGTTTTCCGTATGGAAAAAGTAAAAGAAAAACCGTAAAGCATATGAAGATTATTTCATATTTCAATGCTTAATTTCTATAAATCATAGGGTTTATGTAGGGCCGGAGTTTCTATCCGAGCCGAGGGCCGTATTTTGAGTATCCCTGATATTATACAAAAAAAAGATTAATTGGGAATTTCCCGAACAATATTTTTAAAAATAAATATTATTTATTTATTTCAGTACTAATTTAAAAATTTAAAATTTCTATTAAAAATAAAATTTTATGAAGACGGTTTGAACGTTGTTATACTGCATGGTTTAATATTTACAATAAGTACCTTATTGATAAAATTCGAAAATTTTCTTATATCATTAAGTTGTTTTTATAAATTCAACAGTTATAGCACTGTAAACATCATTGCTTTTAAAGATATTGTTAAAATAAAAAATATATATATTTAATTTCACAGAAGTATTGACTAGTGCTAGTCGATAGCAACTTGAATTAATCAGAACCCCCCAAAAAAATCCTTATAAATTATGCATTATGTTATCAAAAAGGTAACTTCACTCAGGTTTTAAAATGAAAATCTAGTACCATAAACGTAAATTTAAACCTTATATACATTTATCTCAAAACCAACATCAGTACCTAAAGCTACTAGCATACGCATTAGCATACCTACTGTAGTTTATAATGGATTCTAAAATACTTACATGATGTGTCTGTAATAAGTTAGATTTGGTGTTTGAATCCTCTGTATTAGCCACGGCCCACGATGATTAAAAGGTCACAGCTTTCCCGCCTAATTGAATAAAGCGAGGATTTGTTTTCGGATATTTTCTTACAAAAAGGGGTCAGCCAAAAAAATGTAATCAAAGTTTACAAAAAAAAGCCTTTCTCTTTAGTAAACAGATTTCAATTGCTTAGAGATCCCCCATTCCTGCAGCTGGCGTTAATGACCTTGATTTTTCTTCTCACTGAACGGAATGGGCGAATGGTCTAAGACCACTTTCATCCTGACGAAAAGTGCTGTTTCGATAAGGAGCGATTTTTTGAGTCGCTGTGTTGGGCCGAAATTTTAACATTTCACCTAAAACATTTCGCCATAAAGGACCTAAAACTATATCCAAATCCACACTTAACTTTTGTAATTTTTGGACTTAGACCACTTTCATCCTGACCAGCTCATTTATCAATGAGTATTTATCACTGCTTCAAATATGTGGGCATTATTGAAAGTTTGGATTTTGCCCGTAACATATATACTGAGATTTTAATAAATAAAAATATTTCAGGTAGAAAAGATTAATACAATGAAATCCCGTTACAACAAATACAGATTGTATATCGTGATTTTCAGTATTTCTAAGAAGAAAATAATTTCATCTACAACATTTTTTATTAGTTTTACACTCTTTTTTAGAACACTAGGTTTATAGTGATTAAATTTTGTCATTTTAAATAGTCCGCTTATGAATTTTCTATCATCTAGTTTGCCATAGTAAATTGTTTTCATTATTCATTCAAACCCCCAGTTATAAGCACTGATGATATTATGACTAAATTCGAATAAAATTTTGATATAAATTTTCTAATATTAAGTTCTTAAACAGTTCAAAAGTTCTCCAATTGTGACATTGTAATCTTTAACTAAAATTTTATGTAATTCCTGAATTACAGATGGTTTATAAAAAGAGCTTGTTGGTCTTGAGGCCCGATTCATAGAAATTTAGCAGTCTAGATTAGTGAAGAAAATATGGCTCTTGGGATAAAATTCTTTATTTTTAATTTGAAAATTAATAGGATTGAGAAATAATATTTAATACCTCAAATACATTCACGGATACGTTTTATGAAACCTGTTTGGGGTAAAAGGATAGTAAAGAAAATTCCTATTACAGACTTCTCTTACACAATATCTTAAGTCTGATTACTGATATTAATTGTCTATTAATAAGATTAAGTCAACATTTCAGGTAGGAGTAATAATTGATAAAAAATATTTTAGACATACCCAGATTAAATTCAAATCACTCTGATAAAGTATATGATATCAGCTGTTTTCAGCATTCTGATTAAGGTTAAAAGATGTCAAGTTTCAAAGAGAACAAAGTGGTTTTAATACCATTTTTAATAAGAGAAATAAACTACCCATTAATTAAACAGGCACCAAGTTTTATCACTATTTAAAAATAGCAATTTTTATGTGAACTTCAAAAGGAGGACTAATTAATAGCAACAATAAACATTTCTTCAAAGAATCAAATGATGGTCAAGGTCAATATATTGCACAGCTTTCAATGCCAGTTCTGAAGTTAATATTTGTAACCTTGGACACTCCTTACTAGACACTACAAGGAGCAAGCCTGCTCAACTACAACTGAAACTGATATGGGCTAAATAAATCCATTCTAACTTACTGCAGGCAAAAATATATACAAAATTAGTAACTAAATAATAGATCAAAACAAAAAGGCATCAATTATAATGTATGTTCAAAACATATTTCAAGTTTTAACTTTACAATTTTAATGAAATATTTAAATTTTAAACAATTAAAATGCTTTATTTAATTCTTAAAGCTGCCTTCTCATTTGTAAAAATGAAATAAGCCATTTTCCTTGTCCTCCTTAAAAATCAACAAATTGCAACACAAGTATATTTTTAAATGGAATTGCCTCTATTAATAATTTAATTAAATTTTTAATCTTAAAATGATTCCAGACATGGACATCCATAAAAATAGCGGTGGCAGACCCCATGCGGAGGCACACGGGAATTAAGTGATTTGTGTAAAGAATAGTATGGTGCTATAAATTTTCTTGCTGGCTCAATAATTATTAGACTAGATTTTTTATCAATATCCACACATTTCACAAAACAGCCAAAACAATTTATTTTCCAAATAAAAAAAATTCTAATTACATAATCAAATATTGTCACTCTTCAAAGGCGTTGTAGGATGAACTAAATAAAACTTGCATGGCGAAATGATGTAACATTTTTAATGAATGTTATGAACTGTACATGTTTCAGTAAATGAAATATTTAAGGTGCCTGAAATTCATGCCATATACTTCCAACATTAGTTCATCTGTGCCGTCTCCTATCAGGTGACCTGCGGCGTCCCCCACGTTTCCTGTAAAAAATGTTTAATTAAATTTAAATTTTTATGGAAATATATAGTGGTTATTCAAACACTTTTTCTCCCACAAAAATCACCCACTTGCAAATTTCTAAGATGAGACTGGATAATTTTTCCTCCCTCAGTTGTTAGAATGCTGACTTAAGTTGCCAGGAGCAATGAAAGATGTATTATTGTGTGTCTCATCTCAGATGTTTGCAAGTTATGTGATTTTGAGTTGTCTTTGGGTAAACTCTATATCTCTTAAATATTTTCAAAACACCCAAAATTCAATGGAAAAATCAAGTTATTTTACAATTTAAAGGAAAAACATCTAGTTTTTCTATCTTTTTCATAGACAACTGAAATACTAAGCATTTCATTGATAATATAGATTATGATTATGATCACTAAAATATTTGGTTTTCCAGACCAACAGTGAAACTTGTTTCACAAGAGTAGCAAAGAGACTGAAACATTTGGACAAAATATTCTAAAATCACAAGAGACATTCCTACATGAGCCCAAAAAATCAAAGTCAAAAGTGACCCCCCCAAAAAAAATAGTATATTGCAATGTAATAACAGCTTCTAGCTTTTGTTTCACTAAGAACAAACTACATGATATAACAATAAAATATAATAAAGAGTAATCTAAAAATTATCTAAAAATCAGATTCTTAGACTTTCAACCAAGAATTTGACAACACAACACTAGCAAATTAATATTTATGGTAAAGTTTTGATACCCCAAGTCAGTTACCAAGAGAATTACTTAGCTTATGAAAAACAAAAAGTTTAAGGAGGCAAAGTTACAAAAGTACTTACTTTTTGGTAGGGCCCTTCACAAAAGCCCAATCAACACTGATTTGTTGACCAAGCATATCAGATTTGTTCAGGTTTTCTAAAGCTGTCTGAGCTTCTTTAAATGTTTCATACTCAACAAGAGCATATCCCTAAACAAACAAAACTAGTTAACACTCTTACTCTAAAATTTTACTACAGTAGAACCTCAATAGAACAACCCCCTTTAAGATTATAAACATCCATTTGAACAAGAGGACATTATAACAAATAAAACTATACAAATGATAAAGCCATCCATTTTTATTACTGGCTATAATGCAGGGGTCGCCTTGTCGGGGGTCGTTGTAAAGAGGTTCTATCAGAGATAATTTTCTCTGGAAAATTCTTAAGAGCATTAGGGAACGTACTCATACTACGTGACCCGTTCAGGGGAGGGAGGGGGGTCTTCAAAATACCACGCTTGGTCACAGGGGGGAGGGGGGGCTTAGGGTTTCGTCACGTAGTCCATTTCCTCTAGTCAATACGACAAAATTAAGTCAAATTAATTATTGAAATTTGCCAAATTAATTATTACATACCTGCCAACATTTCAGAAACAGAAATAGGAACAACTCGCACTACACATTTTGAATGTGTTAAAGGGGTATTATTAAAAAATAAACTTGTAATTCATAACTTTTATCTCTTATCTAAGGTATCTTATGATTATTAAGAGGACTAAGTGTTTTATACCTTTATATTCTGACTATTAATTATCTCCATTTATACTAGGATATAATAAAGTTAAATTTTTCTTCCATTTATCTGGGTTTAAATTTCTGCAAATAGAATGACAAAAATGACTCAAGATGTCAAACACTGGGAATTTCATACATAATAACTCAAAGATTTAAAAATACTTGGTAAGTACTAATAAAATGAAACAGTGAAATAAGCAAACATTGTTTGGAAAATAGAAATAAATCTTTATTAAGTGCTACAAAAGTAGCTGATTTTGCCCTTTTACAGGGGGGGGGCGTAAAAACGGAACATTTGGTACTAAAATCGTATTTTCGGAACAACAGTGAAAAATCGGAACGAATACGATTTAATCGGAACGGTTGGCAGGTATGTTATTAAAATTCAACAAATTAAGCCAAATTAATTTTTTTTAACTTTCTGTTTGCAAAAAATGATTTAAAACCGTATTTATGAATTACTACGTGAAAACTAGAGGGGGAGGGGGGGGTCTTGGCATATACTACGGATGGTCACCAAGGGGGGGAGGGGGGTCAAAAATGGGTCACGTAGTATGTGTATGGGTACGTTCCCTTAATGCATAACTTTCACAAAATGCTTTTATAACTGTTTCTAAATAAATATTTTTAAAAATCTGAAGTATTATTAAGTTTTATGAAAGAAGCAAGGTTTTCACAGCCGGATCTACGTGAATAAATGAAGGTTCCGGGTTATTATGCCGTGGTCTAGTAATAAAATCATCTCCCAACGTTTCGCCGACCAATCAAGTGTCGCCAGCTCATCTTTTCCTGTAGCACCGGTTGATGACGATGAACCACGTTGCTCTGCAGCGGCATATAACTTGCCACCCAAACATAAGCGGTAGATATTACCCTTGAAAATGCCAGCCGAAGATGCCGGCGAAACGTTGGGAGATAATTTTATTACTAGACCTGGATACAATAACCTGGAACTGTCATTTTATTCACATATTATTAAGTTTCCCATGGACAAATTGAAGTATTTTTTCAGTCACATTCAATTATTAATAGTGTTTTTATATTATTATGTTTTTCTATTACTTAATGTTAACAATTATTTTCCTTTTGAAATTTTCTAAACCATTCCTTGCATTGACTTCAAGAAGTGTTTGTAAGGAATAGAACTTATTCAGAATTGTCTTTGAAAGATTATAACTTAGTTGCATTTAATTTAAAAATTCCCAAAATCTCCCTGTTGATAATGTTTTTTTTTAATTTTGGGAATATGCTTTACCTTCAAAAATCCAGTTCTTCTATCCAGATTCAAATGTATATTCTTAATGTCTCCATGTTCAGAAAATTTGTCATAGATGTCATCTTCTTGGGCTTCTTCATGCACTCCAGTAATGAATAATATCCATCCTTCAATTGCTGAGAAAAAATTATTTTTTAAATAAAACAAGCCAAATATGTTTTTCCCATTACTATAGTAACCACATATCTTCAGGTCTAACTCCTACACAGTAATAAACAGTGAAACTTTTAAATAGTAGTGCATAAAGACTGTTTAAAGTTAATGGAAAGAGTTTATAATTTAAAGTTTTTTATCATAATCGGTATAACAGAAAGTGCAAGCAATATTTTACAATTTAAAAATATATATATAATGAGGGTATTAAATGGCTGAGTAAACTTAAATGTTTACAGCTAAAAAATAAAATATATTACATACAATACGAAAACATTGCATTTGCAGAATAGAAGAAAAAGAATGAGAGATACCTAAACCTGCATGTGGGCAACATCCAGCCCGTTCAACATAAATTTGATAGATAATGCATAATTTGGAATATAATAAATTTTGCTGAACCATAACTAGACAGAAATATTCAGGTTTAACTAGCACTTACATCGCTGTGGCCCAGGCTCATCAGTTCCATCATGGTCCATTGCCTCATAATCTTGAAGTTCTTCCCGAGCAGTTCCATCTGCAGGCAAAATCATAGTTAAGAGAACTATTCTTAGCAGTAAAAAGAATTTAACACACATAAGTATGAAATAATACACTTACCTCCTCCAAACCCTCTTCCTTTACGCTTCTTAACCTTTTCTTTCAACTTTTGTACACTCTCTAAAATAAAATTAAGAATTTTATTACTACAGAAAAATGAATATCACATCAAATTATAATGAAAAACACAAAAGAAGAAAATTGAAATTTGGAAAATTTTGTAAAAATCAAATGGAATTTTGTGAAAATGAAGAGAAAGTACAATCACAACATTCATAACTTATTGAATGGGTCCAAAACTAACAAATTCCATTCCAAAATGATAAAAACACTCCTGAAAAGAATTCTAAAACCATTTATGATCCTTTAACTTTTGTGAAGATTCCATTTTTAGGAGTTTGAATTTTGTGAAGGGCATAGAATTTTACTTCTACATCCCGAGATCCACGACGCCTGTGCCACCCCACTGGATTCACTACTGGTTCCCGACAATTTCTGAAACGTCATTGTTAAATCGGTTAATTTTAACAATTCGGACCAATCGCCAAGGGTTGGCGAAAGTTAGACGATAAATGGTTCTTCTTACTTCACAATGCAACCCTAAATTCTATTACAATGTTCGTTCCTCGAAGTGCTTGGCGAGAAAGCATTTTCGCCAAGAAATCACCATGGCCCGGTTTCTTAAAATTTACCATTAAATCTTAACTTTTGACCTCCAAAACTTTACCAGAACGGAAATTTACCCCTTTCAGGCAGTACATTCACTTATTGAAGGCATCTACCCCTCCACTTTAAGAGTACCTTTAGGAGCGACTACTTCCTTGCTTTTTTTGGCTAGGAAAACAAACACATTACGCCCAATGCTGAGCCCATTTTAACAATTGTACAAGAACATTCTTTAATCGAACACTTACAGGAAGTATACTTCTTAATCAAGTGAAAGATATAAAGAAAACTATTTAGTTCAACACATGGTAAAGCTTCAACAATTATTATTTAGAGTAATAAAAGAATACCAATTATGAAGACAGGTAAACATGTGATGAATAGAAAAGGTGGAAAATATTGACAATAACAAACTTACGATCGCCTTCTTCGTCAACTTGAAAATCATCTGTAGTTTCTCCTATGTCGATAACGTCAGAAGAGATAGACATTTTAAAACTATTTCGTTGATTAAAGGAAGTAACAAAATATTGTTTCGCAGTATAATATTTTGCAAGTTGCAATAAATAAAGCTGAGTTAAGGTTACAGTTAACTTTGATATCTGAGGGGTGTTTTTTTTATTCGATACAGAACTAAAATTTAACTTTAAAAAATAAATTCTGATACATTTACGAGTAAATAAACTTTTTTAAGTATTGATTGAATTTTCGAATCGCTTTGATTTATTTTTGGTGAATTAATTAGCTTATTTATGTTTTGTTTTCTTTCCTGTACGCGTGTTAAAATCAAAACATCAAACCGGTTAACTGAAACAGCTGTTTACGTTTGACATTGAGAAGTATTAATTACAAACTAAAAATTAATTATATTTATTAAATGGAGTCTAAACCAGTATCAGATTTTCCATACCCCAAGCTTCTTGAGCAAGCCACGAAAATTTTGTCGAATTCTTACTGTCCGTACAGTAATTTTTCTGTTGCTGCTGCATTACTTTGCGATGACGAAAGGATTTTTTCAGGTTAATAAAATACCATTTAAATTCAACCCATGTATTACTTTATACGAATTTAAATTTTGCATCTATAATTAAAAAAACTAGAGAAATTTAGATTCACTTTGTGTCAGGTGATTTTTAGGTTGGTTATTTCTGTGCTTAGAAATTACTAAATTACTTCTCATCTTATCACTTTGTCTATTCCTGATTCAGTGATTGTAACAGGCCAATCAATAATACTTCACAGTTTTGGCATTATACCTGGCACAAAACTATGTTAACAAGATCACACTTACATAGGCCCGAGCCTCCCTGCGCTTTTTGCTTCGGCACCCTTTTGAAGAGACTTTTCTTTATATTGTTAATTCTTGTGCTTCTCAAACCAATAGTTATTTGATAATTCAGTCATAGCTCAAAGTCTGAAGGCATCAGGCCTCCCTTATTTTAACATCAAATTTCTGTATGAATTTTTTAGGTGCCTTTAGTTAAAGATTAAAAAAGAATTAACAAGGCAAGGGGGTTAATTTTATTGAAACCGAAGCCCATAGTTAAACACATTGAAATTTCTAGGGATTTGATTTTTAATTGAATTACTTGCATTTTTATCAGGATGCTCTTCTTATTTAAACTATGTAAAATGGGCACCCTTATGCAAAAAAGCAATACACCTTTAAAAGTGTTAAGTCAGGGTAATGTTTTTTGCACTAGTGGCACACTAAGCAAAAAAAGGTAATTCATGTCTAGATAGAAGACTATGTAGACCCCCTCTGAAATTTGGCAAAATGTTTTCTCTGCGTGTAGAATCGAACAATGAGTCAAAACAGTACTTTAAAGGGAAAAATTTCAAGGGGAGAACCCCCATCCCCCCAAAATTTCGAAATCCATTTATTACATTGTTTTCCTCTGAACTATTCTGACTTACCAGGAGTGATCCTCTTTTGGGGTATTTTTCCAAAGGTGTTCAAAATGATAAAACACTACTTTTAAGACAATAATCAAACATTAAAATAAAAAACAATCAAAATATCTCTCATGGGTCAACTCAGCCCTTCATCCTTCCGGGGTCGATAAATGAGGACCAAGTTTGCTTGGGGAATCAACTGGGGGTCCAGCGTCGAGCTAGCCACTCGGCCTGGACACACGCTAGTAATTAGCACCCCAGGCCCAAAGGCTACAGAAACAGAGATGGGCACGGCCTGATGGGCCACTAGGCCCGGGCAGACTTTGATTTGATTTGAAAATATCTCTAATAGCAGCATTGCTTTATTTTTTCTGTTGAGAAAAGTATTTGCAAAGCATCGCAAATCTTAATAGAAAAATAAGTTTTTAGCTTTATTAATAATAGTTATAGAGGCGCCCTTTTATCCTTTGTCCACCTCCCTCTGTAACTACCCAGCACTTACAACACAAATGTATTTATTGCACATCCTTCATTCAATAATGCCTATCTCACCCTTTTGCTCAGGATTAAATAATAAGCAGGGTTCAATAGATTGTTGCCAAAATGTACATATTTGCTAAGGGAATAAGTGATTAAACATAGTGTTACTTGATGTCATCTGGTAATTTAATTTTTTGCAACCCACTGTGGTCTCTAGGAAAATTTTGCCAACTTGGCACAGTATCATTCGGTGTACCCTGCTCAAAGGGCCCGTATATGGCACCTAAGATATTGCCACATTGATTTAATTTATTTTAGCCATCACAATAATCTGTGCTGCTTTTGGTCAGTTATCAATTGTGGCAGCCATCTTGCACAAAACTTTTTCATGTCCAAATTTTCTGTTAAAAATTTTGGCTTAAAACTAGAAGTGGGTTCTATCGCCAAGCAAAGTAGTTGCACCTAAAGTATCAAATTGAAGTTGGTGAAAAAAAATTTGCCAAGAGGCATCAACCCAAACCCACTCCTAGAGTTTTACCAAAATTTTACTAAAAATTAAGTTGTAATAGTGCTTTATTAAATCTCTAGGCTGACAATAATCATGTTGCTGTAGTTACACATGGCGACTGGAGGACTCTTTCTAAAGCTGTTCTGTTTTGTGAAGCAAATAGTTATCTTCATAAGATAGTTGTTTTTCTCATTCATGAAATGCTGTTCATGTTTAAAACTACATGATTATATTGCAGGTTGTAATGTGGAAAATGCTTCTTATGGCTTGACAAACTGTGCTGAACGTACGGCTATTTTTAGTGCAGTTTCAGAAGGTTACAGAAAATTTAAAGCCATTGTTATTGTGACTAGGTGAGATTGTTTATTGGATAGAACACATGAATACAGCTATTCTATCATTAATTTTTCTTGTTTATTCATTTTAGAGCTACTGAAATATTTTTGCATTATTTTGAGATAATTTTCATGAAACTATATATTACAGATAGATTTTCAGTAAAAATATTTGTTCAATAAGGTAAATTCATACATGTGATTCTTCCGCCAATTGGCGGAAATCCGCCAATTTGCTTAGCAATATTAAAATCCAACAATTCGATTTGCAAAATTGAAGTTCTACTTTCTTATTTTTCAATCGTGAATTTACTGAAAACTATAGCCGCGAGTGTTGTACAGTAATAAGTTTTAAGTCAAATCGAAATATTATGAAAACTAGTTGATTTAAGCTAAAAAATATGACTAGCATATCGAATCGTAGATCTCGGGAAGTAGAAGCCAATTGACCCCCTCTTAAAATGAAGGAAAATTTAGGTGTCATCGGAATTTTTTTTATATTTTCCCCCAATTTATTGTAAGAGTGATCACATGTATGTAAATTTTATTCTTCCTCCCTTAGCTGCAAAAGTGATGAATTTGTTGGCCCTTGTGGAGCTTGTAGACAAGTTCTAGCAGAAGTAAGTTTTAATTTCTCTAGTGATTTTAAATTTCTCTGTTTTAAACTCTTAAACCAAAACCTAAAGATGGTTCAGATTCTTTTGTGTTGTATTTTATCTAAACCAGGGGTGGCCAACCTTTTTCGGAAGCGTGCCACTATTTCGGAAGCCGCAAAAATTATGCGTGCCACTTTCAATGTACTGAAAAATAAAGAAATATTCGTTTATAGAGTGATTGTGGGAATTTTAAGCAAATCTGCGTTGTGTATATTTTAAAGTAATATAAAGGGGGGAATTTTTAGAAATTTATTGAAAACGGACTTTTAACGTGCTTTGAAAATAACTATAAAATCAATACTTATTGAAAAAGTTTAGTAGGGCCTCAATTAAAAGAGAACCATACACGTTTTTAAGCTATCTGATATAAAGCTGGTTCTAAAACTAATTAGAAAATTAGAATAATTGGGGTAAATAGGCCACTTAATTTTTAAGCAACGAAAAAAAAATTTAGCCCACATGAAATTTTACAGTTTAAGATTTTATTCAAAGTTATTGTAAAACCGTAAAAATATAATTATGTTATCAGAAAACTAAGTAAAGAGGAGATTGAGGGAGCATTGAAACCTCATTGATGTTGTCACATTGTTATTTTCCCAATTTTTTTTCAATATCTTCGAGTGCCACTGGTTTTACTCAGCCGTGCCACTTTGTGGCACGCGTGCCGCGGGTCGGCCATCCCTGATCTAAACCAAGTGTTTCTCAACCTTTTTCAGTCCATGCCCTCCCCCATATCTTTTTTTCTAAAAATCCTTTTTGGAAATCAAATAAAAACGGGTGGTCCATGCCCCAACTGAGGGGCAATTTGGTTGAAAATTTTCAAATTGCTCCCCTAGACAATCATATTGCCCCACGCTGGGAAACACTGATCTTAACTAAACATTAATGTACAGTAAAATCCCGTTATAACGAACTTCATTGGACCGTAAAATTTCTTTGTTGTAACCGTACTATTGCTAGTTCAAATGAAAACGGTTGGGGACTTTCGTAATAACAGGATTTTTTGTTGTATCGGGATTTCACTGTAGAAGATTCACCTAAAAGATTTTAAACTCAACAAAAACTGCACTTGTCAGTTTTTGTAAGTTTTATAAGTAACTGTATGCTAGATAAGCACTTGTATTTAATTTTCTGACTTGTGTATGTTTATGGAACAAAATTATTAGCTGTAACTGAAGTTATATAATTGTTTTAAATTAAATAATAGTACTTTTAAAAAATTTAATTAAAAAAGGTGTTAAAATTTTTGGGTCTTTGATGCTGTTTTTAAGTGCTTCCTTTTACTTAGAACCTATAATTTACCAATAGTGGTCTGGTCTGGTCCAGACCACTTCTATAAATTCAAGTTCCACATGTTAAACCTACTTACGTAAGAGGCTGGGCTTGTTCTAATATTTATTTTTAACTCTAGGTTCAAATCCTTAGTGAAGTTTTTTCTTAATTAAAAGTGAACAGTATTAAGCACTTTTCTTATATACTTTTACTTCTATAAGAACTAGTAATGAAATTTCTTAATACCGTTACACAAGTTTATTAAATTTATAAAATAATTTCTATATTTATACCATTGCTTTTATCCAAAAAGAAAGCACAAACTGTTTGTTTTTTCAATATAACACCTTGTAGAATTATTTTTCATCCATGAAAATCATACCAAAAGATGTTTGTTCAATGGATGGGAATACAGGGCCCGAGAACTAATTTTCCCTACCGATATTTTAAGGGGGTAAATGAGCCCTCCATTGATAATGGAGTCCCATTACACATTTGGAGCAGTGACAGAAATGTCTATGTGAAAGGTATTTAACCGAAAATTTAATGTTTTTTTGTAAGGAATATGATTATTTCTGAACTCAATGCATGTTTTTAAACATGTGAGTTTCCTTTTAGTGCCTTTCCTTTTTCCTTAGTTCTCACACGTGCTTGATTGTGTTTAGGTCTGGGGACCCGGAAAGTAACTTTATCTTTCTATATTGTTACTTATGAAAAACTTTGATATTGCCAAATTGTGATTTTGTGCAGCTTTTTCACTCATAAAGAGAAATCCCTGACCCAAAATGTCTTCTTAAACAAGCAAATGGAACATGAGAACACTGGTACGCAGTTGCAGATATTGGTGAAAATCTCTTTGGTGACTGCATTCTAGCGACTGCGATGGCAGGCAATGGGAGTTGAAAAAAAACGTTTGTGAGCATGCGCTAAGTTGCAATTTGGCAACAAATATTTGGCGAAGGAATCGCTACTTGGCGAAGCTCTTATCCCAATTTCAAATTGCCGTATATTTTTGATTTGGGTCGTAGGTTTTCAAAGTCCAAGAGTCTATTTATAGATAATTCGTGTATTACATAGGATTTAAATGAAAAATCACAGGAGCTTATTAGTAAAACGATCCCTAATATTAAAATATTTAAAATTATAAACATCAGGCCATCAAAATTTATTTACTAACATCATAACTACACAAAACTCTCAAAATTTTTAAATGTAATAAAAAAAATTCTAACAATTTAACATTTAATTGAATAATAACTTAATTAACTGCCATCTATATTTGAATAACTTAATTCTTTGATTAAATTAAATAATGTTATCAAATTTAATAATTAAAAATATTCACATTATAAGTACAAAACTTTTATCAAAATCAAAAAACCAATGAAAATAATTATAATATTTAATTAAATAAAATCTAAATTCATTAAATTAAGTATAAATTTGGTAAAAAAAACAGAAGCAGACACTAAGATTCGAACCCACGACCTTCCGTTCAGCTACCGTTCATCCTACCCACTGAGCCATCGATCCACACCAGCCTGGTAGAAATTACATAATTTAAACTCAATACCTCCCAAGAAGCCAAATTCTCGCCAAATATCTGCCGCCAACACGAGCATGCGCACAAACCAATTTTTCGGCTCTCATCGGATGCCGTTCTACGATATAGAGCAGTGGTCGGCAACTGGCGGACCGCGGTCCGCATCCGGACCCCGTGATGTTATTTCCTGGACCGCCATAACATTTTGAAAATAATTAATATGCATTTTTACGCCTCAAAAAGAGTCAACTTTCGAAAAATTTCCTGGGGGAAACCCCCAGACCCCCATTTTCAATGTAAAAACTTCTAAATAATAATTTTAACAATTTAAATAAGGTACTCAAATTACATCTTTGTAAAAATATATGTGTATCTAAAGATAAAATTTAAAATAAAAATAGTAACCTATTTTTTCTCCGGACCTCGATGAAAATTTTCAAAAATATTTGGACCCCAAGTAAAATTACTCGCCGACCCCTGATATAGAGGCTATATCTTTGGTGTATGGGGGTGTAGAAACACCACAAAAAAATTTTTAGTTTCACAGAAAGGACATCTGTTATTAACGTTGGAAAAAAAGAAGCCGTTTTAGTGTTTATAGACGTATAAATTTTTGAAAAGAAACATATCTGTAAAAATATCTCCATTATCTTAAAAATGAGTTTTAAAGAGATCGAATTTCTCCTTTGAAACTGCACTATACTTATAGACATTTCAACACCCCCTATACACAAAAGATATTTTCGCTGATATCTGAAACTGCATACCTGTGTTCTCATGTCCCATTTGCTTCTTTTAGAAGACATTTTGGGTCAAGGATTTCTCTTTATGAGTTAAAAAGCTGCACAAAATCCCAATTTGGCAATATCAAATTTTTTCTTAAGTAATGATATTGAAAGAATAAGGTTACTTTCCAGGTCCCTAGACCTAAACACAATCCAGCAGATGTGAGAACTACTAAAAAGCATGGTCAGATACCACTTACCAAAATTGACCCAGAAGCTAAAACTTGCCAAAAATGATGATTAGACTGATATCTCTGAATAAAACCTAAAAAATATCATTAAAAGGCAACACATACATTTAAAAACATGCATTGAGTTCAGAAATAATCATATTCCTTACAAAAAAAACATAAAATTCTTTATTAAATACCTCTCACATTGATGTTTCTGTCACTGCTCTAAATGTGTAATGGAACACCATTATCAATGGAGGGCCCATTTACCCCCTTAAAATATTGGTAGGGAAAACTTGTACTCGGGGCCTGTATTCCCACCCATTGAACATCTTTTGGTATGATTTTCATGGATGAAAAATAATTCTACTAGGTGTTATATTGAAAAAACAGTTTGCGCTTAACTTTTGGAAGTGAGTGTATTAAAATGTTAATTTTTTATAGTATGGACTAGAATTAGAAGTGTATATTACAAACAGAGGTGGAAATTTTGTGAAAACAAGTGTAGCAGAATTATTACCGTATGCTTTTGTTCCTGAATCTTTGAAAAAATGTTGAGGAGTTAAGTGTTTCACATATATGCTCACAAATATGCTTTTATGATTTATGGATCTCAAAAAAGCTTATTGAGTAAAATATACATATTTACCCTTGTGAGAGGTAAGCTAGCATTAACCAAAGTGTAAAAAAACTCATCACCTATTTATTGTCATATTCATACAAAAAACAAAATAATTCTTAGAATCCAATTTCAATTCTTACCATGTTAAGGGGCCATTCATTAATTACGTAAGGGTCCCGAGGGGAAGGGGGGGTTGGAAAAATCTCTACATACCCTTACTTGAGGGGGTGGGGGGGTCAAACCCATTCTTACGGAAGATTTTCCAAGTTAATGCAAACAAATTCCAATTATTCTAATCAAATTACTATTGAATAACCCCAGAAAAATTTAAAAATGCTGACGATCTCGGTATATTATCGAAGCTTTAATTTAAAAAATATGAAGGTATATTAGATGTATCTTTTTTATTGGAGTAGCATTAAGTTAAGATAAAAAATAAAACTGTTTAATCTATCTTCCAGTTATCAAAAGTCGAAACAAAGCAAAAGCAAAAAGAGAGAGAAACCTTTATTAGTTGGTTTAAATTTTTTTTGTTCTAACATTTTATTACTATTTTGAAAAACGAAATGGAATATCTTACGTAAGAATGGGGGGGGAGGGGTTTGAAAAATCTTACGTACCCTTACATGGGGGTAGGGGGGTCAAAAATTGCCAAAATCATCCTTACGTAATTAATGAACAGCCCCTAAGGACTTAAGTGTTAAGTTATTGAAAAATTTGTTTATGTTTTATGGATTTCAAAGAGCTTATTAAATAAAATATACTTATTTACCCTTGTCAGAGGTAAGCTAGCATTAACCAAAGTGTAAAAAACTCATCACCTATTTATTGTCATATTCATACAAAAAACAAAATAATTTTTAGAATCCAATTTACAAATGAGTAAGTTTGGATAAATGTGTTCTAAACTTTATATTTAAAAACAGAAAGTTCTCAAAAATTACATTTAAAAATTAACAATAGGATTATTACAATAAATTTATGTATCCCTAAGTATTTTGATGTATGAAATTGATGCCAAAATATAACTGCATTTGAATCAATAAATAAAATGTAAATCTCAGAATATTGTTCATAGAAAAAAGTATTATGTATTTTATTTTATTTGAAATTTTGTAATGTTTTTCAGTTTTGAAGCTACAGTAGAGCCCCGATTATCCGCGGAATTGGGTGGCAAGGGTACCGCGGATAGTGAAATTCGCGGATAACCCGAAAAAAGACTAAAAATGAGGTGGAAACACGAAAAAAATATTTCAGCATAAAAACTATGTTCTATTGCACAAAAAACATGATATGTAAAACTTTTAAAATATGTACAGTGCATCAGAAACCTTTGCTCTACATCTAAAATCCCTCTTTTCTCATCTAAAATTTGCTCTCATCATTAAAAAAATTTTTCTTGGCCCTCGCGGATCATCCGCTCACGGATAATCGGGGTTCTACTGTAGTTGATTTTTTAGAAACTATCAAAGCAAAATTAAGGATAATTGTTACAAAGATTTTATTGATGATTTTAAGGCAAAAACTATTTGTAAATTGATTAAAAATATTTACTCTTAACACAATGGCTGTCTTCTTACTATGTACAGTTCCAAATTTATGTGTACCATATCACAGTTTATATAGGACAAAAACTTGCAAATGTAAACACCTTTTTTTTTACCAAAACGGGCACCTGAAAAATATTTTTATACATATTTAATTTCAAAATAATAATGCTTAAAATTCTATAAGTTTTAGATACTTCAAAAATATGAATAACAAGAAAGAAAAAAATTTCATAATTCTTATGTGGCAACACTAATGTACTTGAATATATCATGCAAAATATTTTTTAGTATTACTTTATAAACTTCTGTATAGATAAAAACAATAGAAAATGGGAGATATATTAACTAAGCACAACAGTGGCAAATCCAGAGGGGGGGCTGTGGGGCTGCAGCCCCCCCCCAGGAATAAGACATTCAAGTTTTGGTAATAGTAGTAAAGTCGAAAAAAATTTCAACACGTTGTGGATATTCGATGGTGTTACCCAAAGGGTCCCAAAATGAATCGGAACCCTACTTTTAAGGGTAAAAATTCCAAAATTTTCTAGGGGAAGACCCCCAAGCCCCCTCGAAATTTTGGAATATAATAAGTCAGTTTTTCCTTGAAATTTTAGGGATTTACAAAAAATTATCCTCTTTGACGTAATCTAAAGTGTCTCAAAGTGAGTTCAAAGGCCATTTTTTAGGGGCAAAATTAAAAAAATTTCTGGAATAGGAACCCCTAAACCCCATAGAAATTTTCCAATTCATAATACCATAAACTATTTTCCTTGAAAATTCTGCCGCTTACAATGAGTGGTGCTGTTTGGGTGGAATCTAAACGGCTTCAAAATGAGCTAAAAAATTTTTCCAATAGGGAAAACACTAGTTTGAGGGGCAAATTTCCAAAATTTTCTAGGGGAGGACCCCCAGACCCCAATTAAACTTGGAGTTGACATTTTTACACAATTTTGAAATTTAGAGCACCAACATTAAAACCTTACGAAGTCATCTCACCTAAAACTTAGTATTCCTAAGGTTAGACCTCCGAAAAGATGTTGAGTAACGCCCTAAACAAAAATCTAGCTACTGCACTGGCAACCCCCCTCTTCAATTGCTTACATAATATTTGAACATCCCCTAATAGCAATTAAGTTATTTGTGAAACTCAGCCCCCCCAGACGAAAATCCTGGATTCGCCACTGAAGCACAATTTAAAATTATATCTTAAATTTCAAAATTATGACTGATCAATTACATAAGCTATTGAATGATGAAAAGGAAATTTAACTGGGTACTAATAGCACGGGAACTAAATGTCATTCTTATTCATTTTAGAAAATTAAAAAAAATACTATGATTTGTTTTTGTACAACTAAAACATTGTAGGGGTGCAGAAAAATTTCCCTTGCAACTTGTGATACTGTTTAGGCTTAGAAAAATTATGTATCGCTGTATGAACAATACTTTCTCAATATGCTAGTCACATCCTTAAAAACTTATAAGAGACTAAACTTTTAGCATGACAAAATATTTAAAAAGAAAATTAAATTAATACTTGTAAATTAAACTTAATTTTAATGTCTACTGAATGAAGAAATACCCAGAAGATGTAGAAAAATGAAGAAATACCCAGAAGATGTAGAAAAATGAAGAAATACCCAGTTTTAACAAACAAATGCAACATTTTAAATTGATGGGGAGGAAAATCCTTCCAGTGAATTTTGTAATTCATTGTTAGAATTGAAATCACTGTTATAATTTTTATTGATCTCGGATCACTTGATAAAATATTCTGCACCCTTGAACTCCAGTCAAGAACTTAACAATAAATAGTGTGAATCAAAACAAAAAACAATCATTTCTAATATTGTCAATCATAAGTATTTGGAGTGAACAGGCACAACTTACCATCCAATATAGCTTTGGCAAAGGTTTTCATGTGATGTAGCTTGTTTGATTAGTAGCTCTACTTGCTCGTCCACTTCCAAGAGCCTTGCAGGATCAAAGTCCTTTCCTGTCATGCAACATAATACACATTTCAGTATTTACAAAAATAATCAATGCAGGTTTTTAAAGCTAAATTAAGAGCAAGTTGGGATCATACCAGTCAGTTTGTCACGAACTCTGTTAATGATTTGAACTGCTTTCTCATTGAGTGCTTCGGGTTTAGTAAACCCTGAATCTAAAACATATACAAAAACATGTGTAATTCATGATTAAAGCTTTTTATTCTTCACAAACTTCTCATATTGATGAAAGCTATTTCATCATTTGAGTACATATAATGCACTAAATATTTATATAATTAAAATATTTTAAGGAATATTCAGTATGATTGCTAAGATATTTAAAAGGAAGTCTTAATAAGAAAATATAAAATGAATAAACATTCAACTCATTCCCATTTATACAGAATTCATTCAGAAATAGATTCTTCAGTTTTGTTTGTTTTTATGAATTTACCTCTTTGATAATTACATCAAAAATGTATAAGGAAACAGGTTAAAGCTACCAAAAATTATTTTAAAAACTTTAATGATGAATAAATAAAACTTTTAATGGAATACAGATGAATTAATTATTGTCTTAATTCCAATTTTATGATTCTTCAAGGAAAAAAATTTGTTAAATCTCAAGATTTTTTTTAAATTCCAAAAATAAGACAAAGACAACTGGAAAAAAAGGTGCAAGTGTAGAGCTGCATGCAACAACAAATTTTCTTGATTAACCTTTTTCTAAAAATCCCAAGTACTCATAAAAAAACCATAGATCCTTAAAATAAGTAATTGAATGAAAAAATAAGGAAATGTGAGGACAATAAAACAAGATTAAACTACAATACCTGTAAGAACACTGTCAGTCTTTTTAGAATCCGCTTGAGATTGTACTTCAACTTCTTCTAACATATCTAGTCAAAAAGAAAATTTTTAAACTAAAATAATAAAACTTTTTAAAGTAAATTTAATACTTAAGAAAATGAATGAGTATTTAAACCTCAAATGATTTTCTGAAAATATCATTTTTAAAATAGGGGCACAATATATTAAGGTAGTAATGAGTTAAATTTCAAAATATGTTTTGAAGGCAAGATTCTTGATCAAGAATTATCCAAATTTTTTACCATTCTGTTCATGCATGGATGAAGATGATTCACTTCTGCCTTTAGAATGCTTTCCTTTGGGTTGCGCTAGACAGAAAAATAAATTAATAAACAAATCAACTCAATATATTTATATGTAAAACCACGTTTCAGACTTAATAGAAAACTTTGAATGATCAACATACTGTCAATTAATCTCCAATTTAAGAGTGGGTCATATACAAAGGCTTCTAAAACAGCCATTAGACTATCTTTATTCTCACGCAAAACTTTCATGACTTTTTGACAAGTCTTTCTGTAAGTTCCTTCGATACCAGTGACCTGCAAAAGATTTGTTTCAGCATTATTGGATATACTCCATTACAATTACAGTAAAGCACCGTTTATACGTCTCTCATTTATACGTCGTTTTCGCTAAGTCCCAATTCATTCAAATAATCAATATGGTTTTCAATTATACGTCTTTTCATTTATACGCCGTTTTACGTCGGTCCCTTGAAAGACGTATAAACGGTGCTTTACTGTATATACTTCACAACACACAAATACATTTAAAATTTATTTATCTTTCAGATAAGCACAAAAAGTAAGATATTTTAGCACTGGAAATGAATGGTTGATTGCAATTTATGAAAAGGTTGATAGATGATAACTGCTGATTATAAACTAAACCTCCTTAAAATTATACCTCCATGGCATGAATCAACATTCTGGTAAGCCTAAAAGGTATTTTTTCTGGAAATTTTTCTCTTGTCATGGCAACTTCAAAACAATCTCCAAAATCAATGTGAAGAATCTTTCCACTAAGTCTGTCCAACATCAAATTAGATGGATGTCTAAAAAATTGAATTTAAAACAATTATTAGATTTAAAATAAATCTGAGAAAAATACTATAGCACTAACCTTTTAAGGAAAATTTTATGCAGACTATTTTTTTTCTTTTTAATTTATTTTAATGGCTATCATGTTATAATTGAAGACTTAGCAACATGATATGAAATCAATTTAATAGCACCATTGTTATAAAGAATAAGAACTTATCTTACCTATCACCTAATCCAAGTACATAACCCACCATAGACATGACAGCCAGAGATCGAGTATAGTTTGTCCTTCGATCAAACCACACCTAAAACAATAATAAGGTTCAGTAAAATAAATAACAAGTTACACTTAATAATAATGTAATGTATTAATATCATACCTCTGAACTAGGACTCTTCAACCAAAGAAGTTTAGCCAAATCATCTCCATTGGTATTTTTCAGTGCATGTTCAAAAACCTCAACCTTCTGCATCAGTGTCAGGTGGTCATAATCAGGTGCCATCTAAATAAAAATTTTTTAGTTAAACATTAAAAGTTTTTACCTGAAACACAAAACTAAATGCTTACCAATGCTTATGTTTTTATCAATATTCAAAGGGTTTTTAGTATTAGCTCCATAAGGGAGGGAAGAAAATTTATTTTCTAAGATAATTTAATTAAAGACAATTTTAATGCTACTAGTAATGTTAGAGGAAAACTGGTGAGGCTTTATGTGTTTTTCTGTCTATGACTTTTAGATATTGAAATATCACTCATTAACTGATATATCAGTAAAATGACTATCACTATAGAATTATTTCAGTTCAGAAAAGAATTGAAGAAAGAATATAAAAGAAAAGCTAAAACACGTCTCATAATCATGCCTTACCCTCAGCATTATCCTATGCTCTATGTTTAGCAATATTTTCTTCTTCTCTCGGTAATCTCTGATGAGAGTATGCAAAGTATCGCAATGTGGAACCCAACCAATTAAACCACTGTTGGTTGATAAAGGAATAACTGAATATCTTTGGATTCTGTAACAAAAATACATTTAACAATTCAAAGAGCATCACATTTAGTGGGATTTCAAAATTCACAGTAAAAACTTTAAGGAATGGTACAGTTAATTTGGAATTAAATGTAAAACTGGGGAATTAGAGCGGGAAAAAACTGTCAGTAATAAGAGATCCTGTCTCATGAGAAGAGGAATGAAAATTACTTTTATGTTTTTAAAACCATGCAAAGCATTTATCCTTAATAGCCCATCTTTACATTATATCTAGAAGATGGTACAGGGAATAACTTGTTGCTTAATGCATCTTCACATTTAAGGAGCTTTACAGTTTTAAATTTTGTTGAAGCTATAAATTAAAACCCAAAATTTATTACTCTAATGGAGGATTTACACCACTGCTGTAAAAGAGACATCAGCGATATTTTCGGCATATTTTAGTACCCGCTACTCACAAAAGATGGCGCTCGTCAATTGGTTTATTGGAATAACAATTCCCGTTTCTTCCGAAAATATCGCTGATGTCTCTTTTACAGCAGTGGTGTAAATCCTCCATAATACCTCAGCAATGTGTTTGCAAACCCACTTTCCTGTGATTCCTATCTACAGACTGCCAACAATGGAACAATGCCAAGAAGTTTGTACTGCTAATGGGGAATCATTCCCTACAAACCCTAAAAGCACTAATTTTTTCACCAATACTCACGTGATGTTTCTGCGCGAAGTTTCGGGATCTTTTATGAGGAGAGTGTTAACAAGTCCAAAAAGTTGCATTACACGTTCATCTTGTCTCAAATCCTCGTGGCCTTTCAGGAGGAACATAAAGTCTTTACCATTACTTCCTGCAATAAAATAAGAAATAAAAAACTTTAGGTATCTTTTTTCTTCATATTTCCTGTCTCTTTAACCCTTTTAATACGTAAGGGCAGGGCTCGATTTCAGCCGGAACGGTCCGGAACGGCGTTCCGAAACCTCTTTTCCGGGAAAAAAATTATATTCTATTTTAGGGGTCTCCTAACTACGGCCTGCGAGACCCATTCATCAGGCCAGCGGATACCTTTCTATGTACGAAAAAGAAAGTCTTAAAATGAATTAAAACCCGGTGTTTACTGTCAAATTTCCAAAATTTTTCTAGGGGAGATCCCCCAGGCCCCCCTTTTTGTACTTAGAACTCAACTTATCAGATTTATTTTCAGATTAAGTTCATAACAGTAAGAATCCTACCAAAAAATACTAAAAAGGCATACTTCAAACTGAAAAGAAAACATTTGTAATGCATTTTTATCTTTTTAGCAAATAACAATATTTATGATTTAATTGTAAGGTTGTTACTTAATTCTTCTTTTAAAACATGATTGTGAACCCTCATTTAAACTACCCACAAACCGCTCCTGGTGATTCTTTTTTTATTTGAACCAGATCAGATCGCTGGGCAAATTTGCAAAGAAAACTTGAGACATCTTAAATTCTATCATTTAAGGACTTAAACTACACATTATATTCTTTAAATTGGCAAAATATACAATACTAATAGTTCATTTACCATCCCGCCTCATACAAGAGGCACCCTGTTGGAAAAAAAGTATAACCAAAACCATCTGTAAAAAAGGTGTATATAAAGAGTTTATCGTCTTACACAATAATTAAGTTAGAACACTCTTAATAATCTAGTACAACACATTTGAAATTATTTTATGAATTTAAATTTGAAAATAAATGCTTAAGTTTAGGTATTAAAAGTATTCAATTCGCTTTTTCAGTTTTAATACCAATAATTTTACCGTTCCGGTACCGCTTTTTTTAGAAATCGAGCCCTGCGTAAGGGACATATGCTATCCCATCAATAAGTTTAAACATTAGCTTGTAAACATCATTATGGGATAGTTTATGTGCCTCTCAAATCTTCAGACAGCAAAGTTATTTCATTGTAATAATATCTTGGAGGAGAAATAACTATACCCAGTAATGAAATGCACTAAAATTATTGATTATACAGAGCTCTAAACCCTTTCACTTAAATGTAATCATCTCTTGTAATAATGGATTTTATTTTCTAAACTTTGTCAAGTAAATCATTGTTCTATTGTAAACTTTTTTAAATTTAAAAACTCAATTTTTTCTAATGTTTAGAAGTCATATAACATAGAACTTTTCTATACAGAGCTCAATATTTTAAAGGCAAAAACCTTCTAAATAAATCTTTTAAATGTTACTAATTTCAGTAAGCTTCCTAAAAACAATATATGATTTTGTTAAATGTATAAAATAAAACCATATCACGAAAAAAAACCCTACCTTTTATAGTAAGCTTTCTAGGTCTCTGTTTGCTAGTAATAACTTGAAGAGAACTTTCAACTTGCTGAATTCTTATGATGGGTTTATTAGGGTTATAAGATCCTGGCACAGCCAACTCTAGATCACGACAACCCAAAAGCTTCGGTGAAACATATTGCAATTCCAGAGAAGTGAGCTACACAAAATACAATCAAAAGGTAATTTGAATGCTACATACATGTGCACAATACAAGCAACATTTTTATGTTATAAATAGTTATTATAAACATAAATAATCTTTTCAGATAGTACCAATGTATTTCGAAAGTGAAAAATCATACCTGAGGAAGTTGCTTTGCTACCCTTCGAAAGACATGGTAATAGGTATCCCAAGCTTGAGTTAGATCTTTCATGTTTCCAGATCGTTGGAATTTCTTACACCATTCTTGAGCATCTAACAGCTCTCTTCCATACGCCTAAAAGGTACAAAATAATTCATAAATAAAATGCTAAACCATAAAAATTATAATTTACTGTCATTGAACGCAAACAAATAATTGACATTAGATGGACTTAAAATATAATTTCTATATTAGAACTTTTTAATAATAAATCTGGCATTAGCTAGAGGCTGTTAGGTACTTCTGAGGCATCAATTAGAAGATCCCAGATAAGAAACCTTCTCTTGGCTTGATACATGGTTTAGATAATTCAGATCCATGTCAATGTATAAATAAGTTGTATGGATTAATTAATAAATTGTTTTAAGATAGCTTGTAAGAATAAATCAACAAAGACAGCTAATTAAAATACAAAAGAAATTTGTAGTATGCATAATATAATTTAGGTTTATTCCAAAATCTACAAATGACAATGACATCTTAATAAAACTTAAACATTGACAGTTAGAAAATTTGAATATTTTTCTTGTTTTTAGCACAAGTTGACCTACCTGTGTGAAAGATGTTTCTTTCAAAGTCTGTGGTCCTCTCTCAATGAGACCGTGCAGAGGCTCTAACGCAGCAAACATTCCCTTCACATTGCGTTCCCCAAAGTAAAGCCGAGATGCCTCCTCCAAACCTTCATGCCACAACTCGTGCCACAAGATGGCCACTCGAATCAGCTCCTCACTCACCTAGCATACAAATCATAGCATCACAAATGTTAGAGGTCTTCCTTTACAAATTTAAATAGATATTTTGAGGGGGAGCCAATATGCATGCATATCAGTTTCAGTAAATATGAAAGGTATAAGTGAAAACTTGCATATTTGGCATGTTAAGCATATTTGGTAAACTTAGCAAAATATCAATTTAGGTGTTTTCCCTTAAATAGTTATTAAAATATAACATCAGAAATCATTGCATTTTAATGTTATTAATGAGAACTTGCAATAAAAAAAATCAGAAATTTAAGGGATTTACTCCCCATGTATTTTTCTATTATCATGATATTATGGAATTGTTCTTTTCTTTTTCATTATTAAGGTTCTTTCTAACAGATTTTTATTTCTAGACTTCTTGAAAGTTCATGGACTCCTGGAATTGGCCTAATTTTTATTAGACCAATTGGGATTAGCAACAACAGCAACATTATTTTAAAAAAAAGTTCAAATCATCATGATTTTAAGCTATGGAAAGTTAATAGGGGACATCCATAAATTACGTGAGGTGTTTTTTTCCAAATTCTGGACCCCTCCCTCCCCCTTGGTGAGATTTAGTGAGATTTCGCTGGACCCCCCTCCCCCTCTCGTGAGATTTTTTCAATCACTTTTTGACTAATTTTCGCATTTTTCCAGTAGTTTTGCTACAAAATTTAAAGAAAAAACGTGTATTTTCTAAATTAAAAGTTGACGTGAGATTTTAATTGACTCCCCCCTCCCCCAGGTGAGATTTTGCTGGACCCCCCTCCCCCTTTTTGACCTCACGTAATTTATGGACGTCCCCTTAGTGCTCTAACAAAGAAACAAAGATTTTGCAAAAACAAACTCATAAATGAAGCAAAACTGTTTCTTGAGTCTCATAAGTAAACTCTAACCTAAAAAAGGGATTTTACCAACTGCCTTTTTTGATTCAACAAAGAAGTATGGGAAATTAAAATTACGATGAGAAATTTGAAATTTAAAAACAAATTAAGCTTAACTATTGTTTCAAACTTGTGATGCTACAATGAAGAAAAGGAAACTAAAATATTACAATTTACAACAATAGGGAAAGAAGGTGCATATATCTCATGAAAATTGGGTAACATAATGTGAATGATTACCATTTTGGCTTGCTCAACCAGAGTCTCACTGTGCTTCATCATACTCTCAAGAACCTTATTGGCTGCAGTATGCCTGGAGGGCACTGTTGACTTTGCAGCCACAGTCAGTGGGTATATTAGAGCCTGTGGGTGGTGTTTCCCAATGTCCATCAAAAGTTGGTGGATAACTTCACCCACAGGTTGCCTGGGAGTATCTATCCTGGCTATTAACTGAGGTATAACCTACAGAAATAAATTATTAGTACTGATTAAAAGGAAGTTTAAATTTTTTACTCATATAAAAATGAAGGAGGATCAAATAAAACCTTATGACCTAAATTTGTAGCTATGGGAAATTTGAAAACTGAACATTCTGTTTTAAAAACACATAAATAATTGGGATACCTGAAGCCATGTTTCAATTGATACAGTTTTAAGTCCTTCCACTACAGCCCTATTGACTTCTTGCATGTGTCCATAATCAAACCATAATGTCAATAATCTAAAATGAAAACAATGAGTGTATGTTTGCAAATTTAAATTAATCTTTGAATTTTTTAAATCCTGAATTTTAATGAATTTTTGATTTCAATGCTTTGAAATGAAAAGTTGATAAATGATGAGGCTACCTTAGAGTATCTTGTAAGGAACTTCCATAAGAAAGGGCAATGGAATGGAAAAAGCCCCTAACTGCAGGTACAGCATACATTCTGACATTTTCTGCTGACTGGAAAAGAAAAATAACAAACAATTTTAAGCTATTTAAGTCTAGTCAAATGATGAAGGACTTAGAGATTTAACTTCCACACTATAGCTTTGTCTAATTAGATCACAATTGAA
The DNA here is from genome assembly GCA_024610705.1 of Tetragnatha versicolor. NCBI lineage: Eukaryota > Metazoa > Arthropoda > Arachnida > Araneae > Tetragnathidae > Tetragnatha > Tetragnatha versicolor. Next base: position 10,701,388 of record JANDEH010000011.1, on the reverse strand, counting down.
TGTTTCATCTTCTAAAGCTAAGGATATAAAGCATTCCAATCTATAACACTTGGACAAAAGCCTATTAATTCCAAAAATCAAATATCTTGAGTATTTTAAGTATGCTTATCACAAAAAGAACCAAGTGAAGATTAGCAACAACAACAACACTAATTTTCCTTCTTTATCTGCCAATTAGAAGTTTGACTTCAGTTTAACCCCCGGTCAAGTTACCGGTGAATACAGCCGTATATCACTAAAATTAAATTCACTAATAGTTTGTGATTACATGATTACGCTCATAATTCACATATTACTTATAATAATCTTTGTTCGCATTTTCTAATAGACGCCAATTACTCTAAGTTGTGTTAGTACAAATTAAAAGTACACATAGTTAAATTTGGATCTCATCAATGCACCACTGACTCTTAAAGCTAAATTCATCAAACTTTAATAATTAAGCATACAAACACTTTAAGTACTTTTTGGAAGCAGAAGACGAAGCGGCAAAAATTGGCAGGCATATCTCTCACATAATCAACAAGCATGCAAACAGTGTAACTCAAATGAAAAAAAAACAGATTTAAAGAAAGAAAAAAAGCTTACTGAAACAATCTTGATAGATCCTAAGCTAGGTGGATCTTGAGGCAAAGGAGTGTACAAATCATTCCCATCTCCAATGTGAGCTTGCGTTTCTTGCAACTGCTTCTGTTGCTCTTGGCTTCTGTAGAAGAGGGCTGCTTCAAAGTTCATGTAAGCCCATGCATGAGCAACCTAAAAAATTAAACACATAGACATAATTAAACATTAATAAGTATGGGTATTAACTTTGCACAAGATAAAAGGTGGAATAAGATAAACATAATTATATCAGTGCATCATAATCTTACAATATCTTTGTAATTAAATGTCCATATCTGTAAATATATTATACATACTACATAGCCATATTAAAGATATTTTTCATCCTGTAATAGAAACTGTTTTTTGCCTCTTTTTTCACTTTACTCAAAGTGTATTATGCAAGCCTACGGTGGGAAATATTTTCTTGGAAAGGCTTCCTTTAAAATATATACTATAACTATACTATAATTCCAAGATATAAATACATGCAGAATAATAGATGATGAAATTAAATTTCTATGAAGGCGTTCATCCTATTTTTAGCTTACAAGCTTACATTGTCAGCAAACTTTCAACATTACATATGCTTTTTAGGTGTATTTTAAAACCACATTTCCTTTTCTCACAGTGACATTTTCTGGATTCCTCTTAGAATTAATATTAGAAATATTTTATGAAACTACATTGCACATGCAATAAATTTAACTTTCAAAACCTTTTTTTTTCATACCTTATACCAGTTTTTGTCTTTCTCCATAGCTTGAGAGTAGAACTGCAAAATTTGGGGAATCGACTGCTCATTGATACCATGTAAGTTTTCTTGCCATTCACCAAGTTTCAAATAGCACCTGAAAATATTTAGATACTTTAGGAAACTTATTGTCATTAGGGGCCATTCATTAATTACGTAAGGGTCCCGAGGGGGAGGGGGGGTTGGAAAAATCTCTACATACCCTTACTTGGGGGGTGGGGGGGGTCAAACCAATTCTTACGTAAGATTTTCCTAGTTAATATAAACAAATTCCAATTATTCTAATCAAGAGATAATAATATAATAGTAATACGTAGTTGACAGCAAGAATATTACTTATCTGTTAATAAAATGTTAGAAAACTCTCCGTTTGACGTAAATCAAATAAAAATATTTGATTTACGTCAAACGGAGAGTTTTCTAACATTTTATTATTTTGAAAAACATAATGGAATCTTACGTAAGAATAGGGAGAAGGGTTTGAAAAATCTTACGTACCCTTACATGGGGGGAGGGGGGTCAAAAATTGCCAAAATCATCCTTACGTAATTAATGAATGGCCCCTTACCTACAGAACCAGGTTTGAGGAGAATCAAGACTTTTAAAAAGTATATATACTTAGTAATCAATTGTCACCACTTTTTCAGTTATAGTCGGCTAGACTAGTACTTGCCCTCCACTCTCTTGCGTTACCTTCCTATACCGTGCTGATGAGTCCTAACAAGGACGAAACCGGTCCACGGTTGGAGGTGATGCTTGAGAGTTGTGAGTTTACACTTATTGTCCGCTTAACCAGCAATAATTGGTGAAATACTCCTTTCATTTACCTTGCCTTACTGGAATTAAATCTGTTCTAGGAATGCCATGTCATTTCAGCAGATGAGTGGAGGACTAATCAATTGTCACCACTTTTTCAGTTATAGTCGGCTAGACTAGTACTTGCCCTCCACTCTCTTGCGTTACCTTCCTATACCGTGCTGATGAGTCCTAACAAGGACGAAACCAGTCCACGGTTGGAGGTGACGCTTGAGAGTTGTGAGTTTACACTTATTAGTATTTATAGTCTTGGAAAAATTAGTTACCTTAGAAGGACAAATAAGGTTTAATGGAAATGCTCAACATTTAAGAGGTATGGTTACAAAAAATACTTGATAGCTTGAACAAATAAGTTCATGGAAATCAAATAAGAAATATCAAAATGTTTTTAAATGATAGAACTTTTAAAAATTATTCTACAGCAATTATCTACTTTGCATAAATGGATAGATTTTTTATGCTTACTTGGATAGTAGCTTTGAAATTTCACTGGTGGGTCCACCAGTGTTTAATGTTTTTATTTCTTGAGAAGCAAGGGACACATTAACAAAATTTAGCAGTTGATTGAATGCACTTTGCTGTAGTAAATAAAAATATAATTAATACAGTAAAAGTGAAAAAAAAATACATTTAATTTCTTATATTATGCCCTCCAAAATTCTTAGTGATATTTTTGAAAAATACCATTTACCAAGCATTTATTATTATTTATTTGAAAAAAAATTCAATTGAAAGTTTTTAAAACATACTTAAAAATATATTTTTACAAACAGTTTTCCAGTCTATAACTAATTTGTAAGGAGTTGGAAAGTAATTTAACATAAATACTTCATACAATAAATCATAACATTTAACTCTTAGCTTCCACTGAGTTTATGAATATTCTCACAAGTTTCAAAAGATTCTAGCTTACTTTTTGATTGCTTTTCCACATGTGTTTGATGTAAGCAAAGGTGACTTGAGGATGATTGCATGGCAAAACAGCATCAGGGTTCACAGAAGGATCCGTACCCAACAACATAACAAGAGTTCTATTCGACAGTGACTGCAAAAGCACAATGAGCATTTTTAAAACCATAGCTAAAATTACTAACAAAATATAACCAAGCAATAAATATAACTTTAAATACTAAAACTAATAATATTTTTAACCATCAGTCCATATATCCTGGCTGATTTTGCAGATTGGCACCAGTAACAGATCTATAGTAAGGATTGATTGGAAATTGAAACACAAATAGTTTAATTAAGTTTAATATAATATAAATGAAAATACAAGAAAAATATCGAAATATGTTAGCAAACTTTTAAGTGGACTGTTTGCAACATAATTTTATGATCAAGCAATTTTAAATACCTGTACTCAAAATTCCCTTAAAGCTGCAACATTAATTTTAGATATAGTGAATCTAGAAACACATACCAATCTTCCAGCTCTTCTACAAAGACTGGCATATTTGAGCCAAGATCGCATATCTTCTTGAGGACTCACTACAAGAGAATGAACTTGCATTATCTTTTGCCAGTCCTCCACAATCCTTTGGCATCCCTAAAGAGAAAAGAAAAATGATTCATTTCAATGCAAATTCCCAACCGTTTTAAAATGCAAGAACTTAGATACCTGTAATCCATAATACCTGTAATCTATCCCACCATTTTTGTTTGATAGCATCTCTGCGTTCAGGGATTAGCTTGTACTGAATTACCTCCTCCATTTCTGACATCATTTGCACATGAACCATTGCCTGAAAGTATTATTAAAAAGGCTGCATTAAAAATAAAGGAAGAAAATTTAGCTGTAGACATCAATGTATAAGACCGACATTCAGAAGCTTGAAATGTACTAAGTGTCAGAAGTTTTTGATCTTACCCCATATGCTCTACTGTAACTTTCTCCTGCAAGTGCTGTTAATTCAGTATCCAAAAGATCTCTAGCTTTGTCAATAAACTGTAAAATTTTGTTAAATGTCAAATGGTTACCATCTAGGCTTAAAATTAAAACATTATAAAGTTTAAATGAACATAGGGAAATATATTTTATCTATTAAAAAGAAATCCAATTATGGTTCAGTAAATGTAAATTTTAATAATTATTTCTTATATATGCTTTACAATACCTGCTGAGCAGCATGGAAGTCTGAACGGTGAATAGAAAGAATAGCTTGATAAAAAGCACTATCGGTTGTACCGCGAGGAATTACATGAGTGTATTCTTCCATACTTTCCCAATGTCCTGAAAGGTTCAAAGTATAAATAAATTATCATAAAAATTCAAAAAATTACCTTATTAAGGGGGTATTCTAGTGTAGAATTTCAAAAAAATCGATTTTTTTTTTTTTATATTTTCAAAGTTTAACTATTTAAGAATATGTCTACGAGAGGATTTTTGAAAATTTAAATTATTTTCGGAGCTATAGACATTTTACTGACCCGGCCTCCAAACTGGTTCGGTTGGGTCTAGTCGAACGAAAGACATTAGGGATTCTCCGTCTACCTGAATCTATATTTCTCAGTTAAACCTTTTGTTCTTTATATATATGTATATAAAGGATATATATATATGTGTGTGTATGTATTTAGTGTAATATAATAACCCAAGGTGACGTGTCTTTTATATTATTCAGTGTTCACTAACATACAGCTGCTGGCAGTCAAATCCCAACCTCGGAAACACGTGGATGTATGTGCAGTGATCGAAGGATATTTTGCGAGTAATAATTTTGATTCTTATAAATAAAATGGATAAAAAATCCACAACGAAAAAATATAAGCGTGCAGATCGACCAACAAAACGGAAGTTTCACGGCAATCGGCACACTGTAGAAACAGACACCAGTTTTACTAGCTCATCAGCAGCAAAGTTGAGAAAATCAAACGATGCAGAGGTTACAACAGAAAATAATTATGGCTACTGTGTTTTAGAGTTTTTTACTGTGTTTTCGGCACTTTCTTCTAAAATAATTGAAACCTAAATAATTGACCTAAAATAATTGAAATAGCAACATTTCTCGCTGTTTGCATTTTTAATGAAGGTTTCATTCCAATTTTAAAAATGATGACCCTTATGGGAATGAAAATTGGGCCGGAAGCTCATTCATTTGCTGTGAGACGAGACAACGCCCGGATTGAACGCTCCGAAATACGTACATCCAACGCTTCAAAGGAGGCCAGAACTGCTCGATTGGAAGAGAGAAACGCAGAAAATAGTTTTTTGAAGTAGAAGAAGGTCTGATGTATGAAGCAGGAATGGCAGATTGAATAAAAGTAAGTATAATATATCATTTCATGACTTTGACAGCGAAAAACTTTACGCGAAACTTTAAATGCGTTTTTCTCAGAACAGACTTTTTCAATATATTTGTCACGATTTCTCGAGTTCTACTGGACCGATTCACTTGAAATTTTCAGAGAATCTTCTTTATAGACCTCTCAAGAATTGGAACTAGCCTCATCCCCAAATTTCAATTTTGACTATTTTTAAAAGATTCGAGAAACTCAAAAAAGTGGTAAAAAAATCGTTTTTTTTTTCAAACAGTCGCCATTTTGTAAAAAAAAAAATTTTTCACTTATCGCTAGTTCTGATTCTTGCGACATCATTGCAGATTAATAATCTTTTTTATTTTTTCATTTCAGATGACTAGGAGGGTTGAAATCATGTCAAAACTCATCTGCCAATTTTTTGACGCCCCCCACTTCTTCGGCTGCCAGTTTTTTAAATTTTTGACTTTCTTTTTTTTTTTTTTCTGTACTCTTGAAACATTAATAAATAACTGATAAAAAAATGGATACTAAAATATTGATTGATTTTTTTTACGACACTTTAAAAATTACCTAAAATTCATGTCTCTACACTAGAATACCCCCTTAAGTATCACATACAAATACTACAAATTTTAAAAAGCATACAGAAAGTATTTTAACCATAAAAATGCATAAGAGTATAAAAAATGTGCTTCTTGAGTTTGAACTCTTAAAAAGCCAAATGCACTGGACAAATAAATGTGCTTTGATCTTTTAATCAGAATTTTTTAGTTACGCTAATAACTACTTTTTTGGGGGGTGCACAACAGTTCTTTTGATTTGCCATCACTGTAACTAGTGAATTTCAAATCAAAAGGTCTTATTTTTCAGGGTTTAAAATTACCCCCAAGTAGATTCCGGACTAATATAATTAATTAGTAATAACTTTAAAACTTAGAAATATTTTTACTGTAGAGTTTATAATTTATCAACAGCAAATTAAAAATATTTAACCTAACAGGCTCAAAGTTGATATAATTTAGTATAAGGGTAGTTACCCATGTAAATATATATTACATTAAAAAAAGGTAGGACTTTCAATGAGTTTAAATGTTTTTACCCAATCCCCAAGCAGCTGCTGCAGCAATAGGAGCCATCTTGGTCTTCAAGGTCTCATCAACATTACTCCAATTTTCAGTCGAGAGTTGGTATAACTGACCCCTGTAACCCAAGAAACAAATATCACTATAAATAACTAGCAGCTGTGAAAAAAGATTTGATCACATTTTAAATTTTAGGCTTCAGATAGATCCCCATGTTAAAATTTGTAATAGAAAAGGCACTTTACCACTCTCCAAGGACCTCTAGACATCTCATTTGGCCCATAATGAGTTCCAAGTTGTCGGGCCGTTGTTCTCTTGCTTGTTGATAGGCTGTGAGGGCCTTGTCCCATTTGTGTAGCTTCTCATACCAGCGCTCCTTTACTTTCTACAAGAAAACAGCAAAACTGGTATTGTTGTAGGCAAGAAATATGATAGATAAAAAGGGTTTAATAAAAAGAAACTATTTGTCATGTAATCCATAAAATTTTACTACATAAAATTTATATTTTTATTCTTAATGGTACTGTAGCTTGAAAATAAGAGGATAAAGGAAAAAATACAAATCATAATGAAATATGGAAAAGAATTTGAGAAGTAAAAACTATTGCAAAAAGCTGAAGTGAAATCTTTACTAAAATAAAGTATTAAGGTTTACTGTTTAAACATGGTTAAATTAAGAAAAATCTGTGTATAGACAACTTGACAAAAATAATAGTATAGTAAGGTTTTAAAATGACTGATAGAAAGAAAAGATAAACTTATGAAGACAAAGTTTTATTGCAATTTCATCACAAAATTGTTAATTAGCAACAAAGGAAAGCAAAATGATGATACTAACCAGATCAGTTCCATGATTTTTCATTGCATACTCCAACACACCAGCAGCAGCTTCTGGTTGGTGTAACTTGTTATTGATGCTGCAAGAGTAACACCATTTAACATATTTTCTGAAAAAACACTGGAAGCAAAAAGAAATAAGTACTTCTTCAATTTACCTAATAAGAGTCTCGAGTATTTCACTTGTGGGACCCTTATGGAATTCATCTTCTTTATAGTGTAATGCCTTAGCATAAGCTCTGCATTCCATTGCTTTTTCACCCAACAATGTTGACTTCAACGGTAAGGGGCCCTGTAAATTGTAAATAATGTAAAGTATATTTATGTGTGAATAAGAAAATCACAATTCATTGGTTTGAAAGTAAATCATACTTTAATTTTCTTAGGTTAGGTTATTTGGGGTTTTATGGCACAAGGACTCTATTGGGGAATTCTTCAAAATTTTAGTGGTTAAGTGAAAAAAACTACTTGTAGCATTGGGAAGTTAAATTAGTAAATTAATTATATATTCAGATACCATGCTTTTTTACTGCTAAATTTTAAAGCAACAATTTGCATGTGCCTTAGCTGTGTTGGGTTGCCCATCATAGACTGGAGACAGTCAAGCCTAGGTCTGGTATAGGATAATAAAAACTTTTTGTATTGGTTAGAAAGTCTTTGTTGTTAATTAAGGGTATGAGCTTTCATAAGAGGTAAGTTGAAGTTATCATCCCTGGTCATACTATTGCATACACAAAGAATCAGTCAATAATTTAGAGTTTGAAACATTGTTTTGAAATGTTAATGCCTAAAATAAAGAAATGAATAAACACATATGATCTTGTATTAATAGCTGCTGTAAGTTAAATATTTATTTTGTATATTAGTTTAAAAAAGAATTCAACATTCCTGAGATAAATTAAAATTGTGATAAATTAACTTTGACATAACAAAATAAGGACATTACCTTATCACAATGTTCCATAAACTCGGCAAGATTTAATAGAGTTTGAGTGATTTCTGGAATATTTTGTGTAGTTAAGGCTAGCTGTAGGCTGTCAGCTAATTCTTGTTGCTCCTTCTCCAGTAGTTCAGACCAGCAAGATAGGAAGATTGCATTGAACATATCCCTAAAGAGAAGAGTCTCGTTAATTTTCAATGAATATTTTTACACCCAAAGAAGATTATCTATAAAATGAGGTACAGATATAGTATAATAAATTTTTTCCCCTGTTTAAAGTTTGTTAGGTTATTTTTTATACTGCATCAAAACATCTGGCACCCAGGTAAGGAATCCATATTAGGCTATTAGACCAGAAATTAAATCTCCACGTGCTGTAAAATTTCCAAAACAATGAAACAAATTGGATTCTAATTTAAGATGAGAACATGCTTTAACTACCAGTTAAATCCAGTTAGTTATGGATAGGCCTTTTATGCATCCAGGATTAGCTCAGGAAGTCCTGTTTTTTAAGTTATGTCTGGGATTGCAAAACTTTTTTTACATTTTGTGATGTTTTTACAAAGAAAATATAATATAGCAAATAGTTTTCTTTTTGATTACAGGAATTATTTGCCCTGCAAAAAGGGGTAGACTTATTATCGATGGTCCGTCCTACATCTGCTAAATGCTGAAATAATTCAAATCTTTCTGGTGAATTTTATCAGGTAATTGTTTAATTCTTGTACAATAGCATTTCCTGTTTAGGGAAAAATACAACTAATAAATAAATAATTTTTTAGTTAACAGACTTAAGTTATACAAAATCTATGGGCTACCTTGGAAGTTGATCGTAGGATTCTGCAAGAGCACAACATGATCGAAGAGCTGGTGAAGGAGATTCTTTGAGCAGAACAACACTCATTCTTTTCAGCCATTCCAACCAATCATCTCTTGAAACTCTCCTTGTAGATGCCCAAGCCTAAATAAGAAACAAATATAAGTAAAGTTAAGCAACTCTTTCTTTACCTATTATTTAATTAATGCAATGCATTTTCAATGAATAATAACATTAGCTTAATATGTAACAACAGAAAATAAGTGGGATTATTATCTCACCCTTCTCAAATTCGAAACATTTATAGGCAGTTTTTTCCTAGGGTTGCCTACATCCACATTGGGAGTATTTATGTCTGCATCATGAGCTTTGGACAACTTCTTTTTGGGGTACATTAAAGCATCATCATTTTCCTCTGCAGCAGTCCCCTAGAAGTGTTAAAAATATTAAATGAAAATTAAGCAGTAATTACAAGAATTGATGCATTAGTAGATAATTTTTCAAATACTTACCTTAATGATACGACTAATTAACACATCATACCGTTGATGATTTATGCGATGCTTGGTGAGGACCTTATGCACCATTGGTATAAAAATTTGGTATTTTTTCCCAAGTTGAATAACAATTGAGCACAAAGTATCCATAGCAGTCTACAAATGGAAATACATATTAGTAGTACATATATAGTCATAAAAATATGCTACTTAACATAGAATACATTTTCTTAATGTTATATTTTTTATAGGAAAAATGCAGATAAATACCTCTCTCAAATCAGGAACAGTATCTAAATTACGAACTAATGGCTGCAAGATTCTGGATGAAAACTCAGTAAAATCTAAAGTTTCTGACAAATAATCAATAGTTTCTAATGCACACCTAAAATTAAATCAAATTTTGATACAACTAAAATACATAAAATGTCAAATCTTAACTAGTTTCAGATAACATTTGGAACATATTTATATTTATCAAACAACAAAATAATAACTTGCTTTTGAACATTAACAGGTACATCAGAAGAATCAAATAGCTTCACAATGGGAGGCAGAATCAAGTGTAAATAATCATCAAGATTATTTCCAAACTTTTGTAGAGCAATGAGAAGCTATAACAAACGATTTTCACATCATTAATAATAAGTTTCATAGTTTGGCAAAAGAATAGCACTTTAATGAACTGTTACCTTGGTTGTTATGTTTCTGTCCTTTGAAGTATCATGCATAAAAACTCTTAGAAAATGTGGTATTAGTTGAGGTAGATAAATTTTGAATTCAGCTCCCAGAGCAATAACAACATGCTCTATGAGTAAGATAATTGTGCCTTGCATAGGGCTTTGAGGAGTCCAAAATTCCTAAAATAATATACATTTTAGAATTTAAAAAGATATCACAAACACATTGGGTCAAAGTATCTAGTCAACAGAATCTTCCACACATAAAATAATGAAATATATGTGTAACAGAAAAATAAATTTTAGCATTACCTTTAAGAGACTGAAGATGTCATCTAAATAATTCCTAATGTGCAACTTGACAATACTGATGATTTGGCAAAGTTGTTGAAATAAGAACTGGAAAAGAGAGACATTACATTAGAATACTGATCATTTTTAACAAAATTAATAGCATCAAATAATAAGTTGGATTTTTACTTTGAATAAATCAGATAATACTTTTATGCTTAAAAAATACTTATTTGTAGAATGAAACTTTGTTAAAGCAAGTTGGGAAAAGCTTTCTAAAAGCTACCGTTTTAAATTTCATATAACACCCTAAATACAATGGTTCCCAAACAGTGCACTTGGACGCCCTATAAGGTCTTTACAGGGAAGCCACAAATATTTTGATTTTTTTACCTCTCCAAAAAGTATTGAACAAATTTGCATCATAACCAATTTTTAAATTTGATTTTCCAAACAAATGTCTCCGTTTTCCTTCTTTATACAATGAGATTTTGCAATTCTTAATAACCAATTTCTCAACTAGGAAAACAAGAAGGTAATGTATTTATTAACATTGCTTGTTGGATTTGAAAATTTGTATAAGAATATAAATTGTTAATTTTTAAGTGTTTGATGGTCTATGAAAGTGCAAGCAGATCATTGAAGTCCTAAACAACTTTCAATTTACAAACTTCTGATAACTATTTAACTAAATAAAATTCATAAAACATTCATTCATTCTTCTAAAGTAGTAAATCCATACTTCTCTGAATGTCTGGTCAGCAGTCTTCACAACATTGATAAAGGAAGGCATGACTTGTTGCAAATATGGCACAGCATTGATTCCCATACTTTTAAAAAGAAAGGTGATGGCATGAACTGCCATGGAATGGTGCTGACTTAGTAACTGCTCCCTGATTATTTTCATAAGAGTCACTATGGCAATTTGAGGGTAAAACTCTTCAAGGGAACCAGTCATATTCACTAACATCTCGCTTGCACTCATTTCTAAAATAAAATTAAAGACATGATGTTGTGTTACAATTATAAGAACGAAACAACTGGATTACAATTATGAGATTGCAACAGGGTTTAAAAATCACATATCTAGAGAATTATCATTTTTAGTTTTTATAATAGGCAGCTTAGAGAAAGTTATTCACAACCTAAGTATATGAGAAACACCACAAAATTAAATAATAGAGCTGCATTTAATGCATTCTAAAATAATGCATTTGATTAAACAATAAAGTCAATTTCATGCAACAGTCAGTTATTATTAAAAATGGGATGTTTATTAATGTTTTTGCATAATTAAACCACATTAACTCATATATTCTTTAATTTTAAAAGAATTAAATTGATTATGGTTGTGTTATTTCAATGATATACATAATTTGATAGAGTAAACAAAGTAGTAAAGTAACTATTTTAACTTACCCTACATAATCTAACTCCTCAATAACAAAAAAGATTGAACATGCTTAAAAAATGAATTTTTTCCCCAAACAAACATGTACCCACAATATCTAAGAAATACAATACAGTAATTTTTTGTTTCATTTCAGGATTTTATCTGAATTTGAACTAGCTAGAAAAATTTTTTACAACTAAAACCAACTGACACAATCTAGCAAAATTCGGTACTTACGTATTATCCTGTCAACCGTTCTGTGACTTTCAAATTTAGTGGCACATCCATAGAAAAGTCAATGGGTTGTTTACCGTTTTCGGATTCAGCGGTACAGTTGATGGGATAACACGTAAGAACCCAAAATTCAAATTAAAGTTTTACCTTGGTTTTCAGTTGTTGTATTTCCAATACTCAGGACTCCACTTGATTCACCAGACTGATCGATTAGTCCCAAGTTGACTTTATACTTAAATGGGTCTAATGCTCCAAGTAGACCAAGAACTCTGATTGCCTTTACGGATAATGCAAAAGAAATATGTAATGAACAAATAGTTTCATCATTAAGAAAATTTTATTTTGTAAGGAATTGCAATAAAACTACCTCTCTCCTGATTGTAGATGACTGCTCGGTTTTTAAAAAGTTCAGAAGAAGCTCTAAAAGGTTGGGATACTTTTTGTATGGCTCAACGACGTACCCAGTGCTTTCTATCATTTGACCTAAAGTCCATAGTGATACCTGTAAGATAAATGTACACTTTTGTTTGAATAGGTTCTAAAATTGACTATTTAGTTGTAAATGAAAATAAAATTTATATAAAAACTAAATTTTGAAAAACTTAACAACTTTTTAAAGATCTAATTAGTAAATTATAAAAAAATCATTTAGAATCAAGATTATTTTTAGCAAAGGTTCCTTACAAAAGCTCAGGAATAATCATTTTAGCAATATGTAAAATTTTTGTTGGCTATCTTTTCATAATTTGCAAAAAATATAGATTAGCTTTAACTATTAGTTGAATCATAGTTACTTGTTCTATTGAACATAAACTTACTTCACGTTTTGGTAGAGAAGAAGAATCTTGCATCATATCAAGAACAATAGGCATGAGCTGGTCCATCCATTTCTTCATTTCAACACCACTGACCTGGATTGAAAAATATATATTCAACTTAATATCTTCTATAAATATAGGAATTGAGATAAACAAAGAATTCTTACATATGGGATGGAAAAAAAACTAAGTTTGGTTTATAGGCAAAGAACTTATCATAATGACACTCTTGATACTTTTACATAATTGAAGTTTACCAAATATCCTTAAATGTGCCTATTCTCACCATCAGTTACAAATCTTTAAAAAGCTAAAAACATTTTCACAAATATAGGAAGTTCTGCATCATTTTTAAAAGTTGTTAAATTTTTAAAACTAAAACATTCACTTAAAACACAAATCTTAATAGCTTGAAATATGCCATTGCACCCTTTGGTAACAAATCACAAAGTAATGAAATCCAAAATTCTCAGCTATAAATAATAAAAATATAAAATTTCAATTATTTTCTAACCATCTTGATATACAATTTCAATATAAATAATATTGGAACAGTATCACAGCAAACTATAAAGTACCTGAGCTTGTTCACCCACAGCTGCAAGAACACTGATGGTAACCCCTGGGTTGGGATCAGGATCTTTTAGTTTGGGAATCAAAACCTAATAGGAATAACATAGAGATTTCACATAAACATCAAAAAAGAAGTTTCCCAAATACATTTATGTAATGAGCTTTTATATTACATTCAAAACAGGCTCCATGTAGGGTCTGATGAGACGAGGGGCATTGGCACCTAAATGACCCAACATTTTCGCACTTTGTTCCTTATTACGGCCAATTCCAGAATGTTCCAACTCGATGAGAATCTATAACATTCAAAAAAATGTAAAGCAGCATTTAAAACTATGTACTACAATGTTATGAGGTAAAATAATAATTTCAAAACCAACACAAAAAAAACAAGGAAAATATTTAAAAACCCTTACTAACCTGGATGAGCACTTTGCGTAGAGAGGGCATAACATAAGCCGGATTAACAGCGCTCAACCGTCCAATAGTGCACAAAGCGAGTTCTCTGATCTCAAACATCTCGTCATATAGGGCAATGAATAGAGCATTTAAATTTTCAGCTTGAGCCAGATGTGTATCAAACTTTTCATCAAGAGATGCCAAAACAGAATATCGAACGTTTTGATCTGAAAAATAAAAAAGGTTGAGATTCATGAACTGAGACTTATTAGCTACTGTTTCAAAACAGTGCGTTAAAATTTTCAGCTTGTTCCAGACGTGTATCAAATTTTTCATCAAGGGAAACCAAATCAGAATAATGAACATCTCTCTTAAAAAATAACAAAGGTTGAGATTTATGAGCTTAAAACTTATTAGCTACTGTTTCAAAAACAACATACCGTCATCTGTCACTCCAACAATCAAAAGTTTTGCTAAGACTTCCTGAACTGTTGACATAAGGGATGCACTATGCCTTCCACTTGCTTTCATTCCCTATTACAAATAGATTATTAATAAAAGGATTTAAATAATTTTAAAAAAATTTCAATCACATAGGAATCAAAATAATACTTACTTGAATTGCTGGAGATAAAAGTTTGCAGCATGTGCGTACAGCTTCTAGCCTGATTTCTTTGCACTCACTAGATAAATAATTTTCAGCACAATATCGAACAAACAGCATGAGTGGTCGACCTGCGAAAGTAAATTAGCTCACAATATGGAAAACTGAGTTAAATCCTAAAAGAACTTTTTAAGGGTTCTTAAATACATACCCTGAAAGTCAAAACTGCCGAGAGTCTTTAGAGCCAAAGTTATGCTAGCAACATCATTTGGTTCCACTAGATTTGAATAGATGCCTATAAATCAACAAATAGAAAAGTTTATAATCAAACATTATGATTTTACAGAAAAGAATATGCCTACAGATCATGATGAATAAATTTGTAATATTTTGAATGGTTAATAGTAAATTCCCTATTAATGTAGCTGCATGAATGACCAGAGTTACAAGATTGCTTTAGGTCTTTGAAACACACACACACTAAAGTTATATTTTGGGGTAAACACATTATTAGTTTTTAAGGTCAGAATGTATTTAATATCAACTTTTCCATAGATTATGTTAATTTAAACCCTGATACATTTTCCACATAAAAGGTGTTTTAGAAACTATTCAACTTCCAGTAGCATATTAAAAAGCACTTTGATTATATATAAGGCCTCTCTGATGTTTTTGAGATATAAGAAAACATAATAAAGTCTCAAAAAATAAGAGAAAATACAAGAACATGGGGAAAAACACCATTGAAATATTTATGTCATCGAAGCTGATTCTAGCTAAATGGGTATTTAAAGACTGTTTTCTGCACTTATATACCCAAAAAATTACTTAACAATTATAGTAACAGTTTCCTAAGCAAAACCAATACTAGTTTCTTAAGTTCAAACAATTTGTACCTGAAGAGGTGGGTTGCACGCTTAAGTGCCTGGGCATGCCTGGATGACGCAGATGTCTCCTCATCAGTACAATGGACAGCATTTTCAAAAGTCCCTCCTGGATATCTTTCTTAAGCTGAGGGATTTGAGTCGCAAGCTCTCTTAAAGATGCTGTTAAGGCAGGACTGTAAAAGTGTTTAAAAGCTAATTACACGTGTATAAATTAAAAGGCTTAGTTCACAATAGGCGAAAAAATCTTATTATATATCAAGGCCTTTTTCTTCTAACATAATTTTAAAGTAAAATGTTACATTTAATAGTATTTAACAGGATATATTTTTTAAAAATTATATTTCAAATGCAATTTAATTTATACACAGAGATTCTTTTCTTAACATTGAATTATACCTTATTCATAAAATGTTAGATAAATACTTCTAACTAATGTTTTAAATACTATTCAAAACATTGAAAAAAAATTATAGCTCGACTCTTTATGTGTTTAGCTAATGAAACAAATAAAAAGCAAAAACTTTTTACAACAGACAGACTAAAGCAATTGAGTACCAAAAAAATTATACAACTATGCAGAACAATCAATTTGCTTCATAGAAAATTATAATTAAGGGGTTTTACACATGTCATACAAACCTGAGTCCAGTTGCCATCATAGGTTCTAAAAGTTCTTTTATGTCTGGCATGATAGTATGACCTACAGCTCTTCCCATCATACTAATGCATGTAAAGACTGCAGGTTCCATTTGAGGCATCTTTTTCCTATAATATACAATTTATTAGCAAGCAAGTTTTAACTAAAAATTTTTAAAAACAACTAAAACAAGCGACAGTCATTTACCTAATAGTCGCATCTTTAGCAGGCAACGAAGACTTGATCACTTCCATAATTTTGGGAACGTATGGTTTTATTTCTAATTTCACGGCTACTGCCATAAGTCCAACAGCATTAAAGACATTGTAACGATCTCGTTCTCTCTTCAAACAAGTCAGCAAGTACTGCATTGTATCACTCAAGTAACTAAATGTTCAAAGAAATATTAGAGAATACTATTTCAATCAAAATTTCAAACATTAAATAAAAAACAGATGTAGGGCAAATATTAGTGATAGTTAGAAAGTTGTGATATTTAGTTTTTACCTGGCTACAAATTTGTTAGTCTGGAAAGCAGCAAGTCTGGGAAGGATATTTAACAATATTTGCTGAATATAAACATTCTTTGTACTTTTGTAGCGTAAAACTTGTTGACAAATCTAAAAGAGTACAAAAATTAATTATAGTAAAATGAAGTTATGGAAATTTTGAGTATCCATAATTTGCATAATAAGCTTAAGTAAAAAATGCATTAGATAAATTACGAATCTTGATTTACAATTGAGGACTTTGGGGCGAGAACCAGGTATCTCCAAACCAAGTTTAATCACAGT
Source organism: Tetragnatha versicolor (assembly GCA_024610705.1). Lineage (NCBI taxonomy): Eukaryota > Metazoa > Arthropoda > Arachnida > Araneae > Tetragnathidae > Tetragnatha > Tetragnatha versicolor. Next base: position 10,684,471 of record JANDEH010000011.1, on the reverse strand, counting down.
TATATTCACCAAATTTAGCAATATACTTGAAATCATTGTTGCCTTTAAATGCAGAACTTTGCCTGTTGCTAGGATATGGGTTCTAAAACTGTAAGTCTGACAAAAAAAATCTGGGCCTCATTTCAACTTTTATGACTTAACAACAACAGTGTGGTAGTAGATCTTTATTGTTGAGAAAAAAACGCAATAACAAACAAGGTTTGTTAATAAATAACAAACTTAAAACTTTCCTTCATGCAGAGGGCTCATAGTACAAATACAATAGTTGCTGTGTTCTGACTCCTATTTTATCCTTACCTAGCCAAAGTTACTACCCTAAAAGAGTGTTCCCCAACCTTTTTACCACCACGGACCGGCCAACGTTTGATAACTTTACCGAAGCCTGCTGAGGGGGGCGTTAATTGTTTACATTCTAGATTATTTTGATTTATTAATTTTAATTTAATTGTATTTAAATATCCTTTCAAAATAAATACAGTTACACCAAAAAGTAAATATAAAGTTTTTAATTTGGAGTATAAACCTAGCAGTGGCGGATCCAGGATTTTTGCCTGGGGGGTAGGGTGGTCCACATTCCTATGGGAAAAAATAAACTTCGTCCTAGACACAACGTCGCCCCCTCTTTTTTTTACATCTACCTATAGTATTATTGTGGCAAAGTTTCAACTTCAGAAAAATTCAAAATGTCAACTCATTCAAACTCTCCAAAATTTCACAGCATGACAAGAACTAGTGTAAGCAACACAATGTTTGGACACTCACCACATCAAAGTGCTCGCTCATCAGCATCTTGCAGGTATTGCTCTCAAACACCTGCCCCCTTCGCACAGGGTTCACGTCTCCAGGGTAAGTCCCCAATGCCTTGTGATAGCGCACCACAGCCGAGAGAGTTGCCCGAGGAGACCCAACTCCTCCGTGATGCAGAGCCCGAAAGCTACGGGTCAGGGACCCAGTTCCAAGCTCTTTTAGAAAGCCGTAGCGGTGGCCGTGGGCTTCGTGGGTCGCCTGCTGTTGTATGATGTCTTCCAGTTCTTGGCGGATCATCTGAAATATCAATGTGGATTGAGATTGGAACAGTTTTCAGGGTTCATACTCAGGTAACATAGTAAAATTCATGAGTCTTTGAGCAGTTTTTCAGGAGTAAACTACTAAAAAATCAGGAGGAAATGTGAGTAATGAGGAAGTTGCATGATTTTTTTAATCGATTCATCTTGCAAAAATAAGCAACTACCCAAAATTTGAGGCCGATCGAGACATTTATTGATTGTCAAAAAAATTAACAAAAATCCCCTTTTTAAAAGCGCGCGAAAACGCCAAGAGTTTGGATGTGACGTCATCTTATACTAAACATTGTTGTAAAGCAATGGAGTTGATGGTATTATTGTTGACGTCGTCTTATAGTTTAAACAATAAACGTTTTCGGTCACGTGTTTTTTTCTCGACTTTTAAATTAAAATATTTAATTACCTGTACATTTTTTTGAAAAACTGACTAGATATTTCATTTTACCATACAAAAAACCATACGGAACACTTGTTTGTTTTTGAAAATCTGACACATGCAACTTCCTTATTATTTACCTTAAATGACTTTGCATGTTACGAGTAGAATGAGTTCAGAATGAAGTATGGAGCAAGGAAGTACAAAAGTGGTTAGAATTTCACCATTTTAATGGAATTTTATAGATTAAAAAATAATTGTTTCAACTAAATCCATAATAAAACTTCGTTATGCTCTAGAAGAGATGTTTTTCAGGAGTCAGAGAGTAAATTCAGGAGAAAAAATATAATTTATTTTCAGGAGTTATAAGGGTCCTTAGAAAAATAAAGCAAATTTCAGGAGTTTTTCAGGAATTTCAGGAGGCGTACAAACCCTGAGTTTTATACATGGAAAACCATACCAATGCAGATACTGTGTTGTTTCATGCAGTCTAACTTGAAAAGGTATGAGGTAAAGCTTTTATCAAAGTTTTAGATGTTCTTTCGGCTTTTAACTATCCAAGTTCTACAGTACTTGTTGTACTAAATAGCAATTTGTGAAATAGTAAATATTTAGTACGAAAAAAGAAAATAAGAAATGAAAAATAAAGGATAAAATTTAAATAGATAGTTTATTTGCAAAGAGTTGGTTTGCTTAGTGAAATATTTGAATCAACAAACAACTCATATAAAATGATATGACAGAACCTTAACATTATCTTAACTTTAAATAACTATACCCCTAAAAACTTTAGAAGTCTGCTTTGATAAAAGAATTACAATAGAAAACACCATAGGTTGAAACCTACATGATAACATGGTTGAAACCTATTAGCACGGGTGTAGCCAGGGTTCCACTTAGGGGGGGAAAGCAGGGTAGACTTACTTGTTTGTGGCCGACAATTTTAAAGCCCTATGAGAGAGGGCCGTAGCCACAGTATTATTTCGAGAAGGGATTTTTGACCTTTAATGAAATTAATGTTAAAGTTTTGTAGGATAGCTAGCGTGGAAACAATGAGGATTCTGTCATCCATACTAATAGGTTTAATGTAGTTTTTCAACACCTTTTTAGGTATAATTTGCATACAAAGAAAAATTTATCTAAGAAGGTTGTTAGTAATAAAGGTTCACATTTGAAGGGGGGTCTGGGGGTTCTCCCCCAGAAAAATTTTGGAAATTTGACCCTAAGAACAGGGTTTTTAACTATTTTTTAGTACATGTAAACCCAAATTTGGACAAACACTTTTAGGTAGAATTTTTATTTTAATTATCTTTTTACAAAACAATGTGAATAATAAAGGTTTAAATAACTAAAGGGGTGCCCGACTGCCCGCCCAAAGAAAATGTTTCGAAATTTGCTCCTAAGAACATGGTTTCAAACTGTTTTTTGGTACACATAAACCCAAATTTGGACATATGTTTTTAGGTAGAATTTTGATTTTAATGAACTTATTATTAAAAAACTAGAATAATCAAGGTTTTAATTCTAAAAGGGGGGCTGGGGGCCCTTCCCCAGAAGAATTTCGAAAATTTGAGACCCTAAAAAACTGGGTTTTAACTTAATTAAAAGTAAATTACTCGAGACTTAGGGGGGGCAGCTGCCCCTCCCTGGCTACGCCCATGACTATTAGTCCTGGCCACTCTAAATTTACCATAGGACATAGGATTCAATGGAAATCTTAGATGGTCTAGGATAGAAATGGCAAAATAATTTTAAGAAAAAAGTTACACAACATACTTCTCCTTCTACATTACTGCAGCGAAGCAATTCATTTATAACCAAGAGTGAACCATGAATTTTATCATCTCTTGTGACCCCCTTTTCTTTAACTGCCTCTTCAAAACCTTTGACTGCTTCTTCATATGATTGCTGTTAAACAAACAAAAAATACCCAAGAATAAGTTATATGAAAAGTGGTTAAAAATGTACCCTTTAAAATAGTTTAATGTGAATAAAAAATGCAGTTAACTAAGGGTTTCAAGTTCCATAATTATAAATTGTATTTTTCTTTGTAAAATATTATTAATGGTTTTGACTATCTTCAGCCAGCAGAAAACACATTTTGAGAGAAACGTCTTTCCTACAAATAATTTTCAAAACCTTTAATTTTTTTTATTTTTTAAAGCAGTTTCTTGCCATTTTTCAAAATATAACTTTAATAAACATAGGTATTAACAATTTTAGGAAACAAGAATCAATCAGTAAAATGATATACTATCTACTTAAAATTATTTTAAACTTTGAAATGGTTTGACATCACTTGAAAACTGTAAAATGAAAAAAAATTCACAACATATTGCATAAGCATATTAAGCACATTCGTTAAACATAATGCTATAAATCTAATGAGAAAACCTGCTAAGCTAACATACTTTGTAACACAATTGTTTTTGTGTTTCTTTGGTTTCTCTCTGGGCAGTCACTACAAGGGCAGCTCTAAGTGCAGCAGCAGCAGATTCTCTGATAGAAGGCTGCAACAACAAATTTTAAAAACATTTCGAAGCCTTGTTATAAACATTTGAAAATCTCTCAGGCAGATTAATAATGATGAAATCACAAAAAATTACCTTAGGATCTTTTGATGCATTGAAGATGCAATCAAAAAAATGTTGCACTTGTTGGAAGAAAAAAGTGGGAGTTGACTCAGCAAGTTCTTTTAAAACCAGAACCTTTCATGACACAGACAAAACATATGAGTAACTATGGTGGCAAATCTTAAATTATAAAGTGCTTAAAAATAGAACGAAGTTACAAATGACTACCACTTTCTATTATAAACATTTTGAACTTATTTCAAATATAATTAACTCTCAATCACCCCAAAAATTGGGTGGCAGAGAGCTCCTCTAACATTATGCAAAAAAGCTAAAAAGACAAATCAAGTTAAAAATGCTTTCAAAAATTTTATTGTAATCTAGAATGCCTTCCATATACAATTACAATTTGTATGAACCATAAAATTTTGTTAGTTTTCTCCTAAAACAATTTACCAGGTGTATTTTTTAGGGTAGTTAAAATACATCCATGCACCTACAGGTATAATTAAGAGCTGATTCTATTAAAAATAAAAAATATATGGGATTACTCACAGCACCATGTCGTTTGGTTTCATGTCTGTCACCACTAAGCCATTCAAATGCTCTCTTAGCTTCAAACTCTACATACTCTGCTGTATATGTGCCACTTACTAAGGCAAGCCTTCCAATTGCATAAGCAGCTAATTCCATTACATTCGTATCGTTGGATGGCAGTAAGTTTCGAAGGTAGTTCACGAAACGACTTGTGCGAGTGGCAGTGTTTCCAACATTTATTCCCAGTAAATTTACTGAAAGATTAAAAAATTATAAAGCTAGAATATAGTCTCTTTAAGCCACGAAACCAAATATGTTAATGCATTTTACTTTATACAAAAATGAACAGCTGAAACTATCTGTACTTACTAGATAAAATTGTATTCAAAGCAACCTTTTTAGAAAAATATTTTCCTCGAGCAGACATCTCTACTTTAAAAACTACACATTTTTTTTGTTTATTATTAAGAGTTATGCAGATCCTTTATGATACCGATCGTGTTTTACTGTTAAATTGAGTTTTTAAAACCTTTACAGTAAAATAAGGTAAAAAAAGTATACATTTTTAACATTAATATGTGAATCCAGTACCACTACTTTAAGTCATTCAAAATTCAAAACATTAACATTTTGGAAAATCCCAGCAACCAACTTACTTATTGCTAAAATTCCACCTTTTTTATCATTTACATCAGAACTTGAAACCATCTCAAATATATGGTGGTTGAATTCATCCAAAAAAGCACACACATCATCTACGCTCATTTCCCGAAGCTCTGTTACAGTGAAGTGATTCAAATCTTTAGTTGTCTTCATTCTTGTTTCTTCACTTTTACTCTTTAGGCCTGACACAAAGCCTTGCATCAAAGTTGCTCCAGCCATCTATGAATTTAGTAAACATTTTGCTTTAGATACTTAATGTAGAATGTTAGCAAATTAATAACTTATTACTAGTTATAGTTACACCTATCACCAGGGCCGTATTTAGCACGTGCAACATGTGCTATAGCACAGGGCGGCAAAATTTTGGGGGGCGGCAGATTACAATAATTCAAAATACTACTTTAAAAAAAATATACCACACGACACAGTTTTCACTATGGGCGGATTTTAGTTTCTAGGGTAGAGTCATTCCCTGCATCCAACGGTTACATCCCCCAAAATTATCCGAACGATGGCTTTTGTTTCCCGGAATGGAGAAGACACCAGATCAGATAGCATGGCCAACTTCATTCTTTCCCGATATTGTCAGTTAGTTACCCTGCATCTTAGGGAAAGGAGCTTGTTTTTTTTGTTAAAATGGATTGGACCCATTTGGTTCCAAGAGAGGGCACTTTGGACAGTGCCCCCTCTTAGACACAAAAATGAGTTAAAACCCTACTTTTACTAGTCAAATTTCAAAAAATTTTCTGGGGGAGGACCCCCATACCCCCTTGTGGTTCCACAATGGAATCTTGTGTTACACTGTTGAGAAAATCCCCGAAATTTTGTGTCAAAAGAAAAGTGATGGACCCAAAAAGGTTATCAAAATTAGTTAAAACCTTACTTTTAAAGGTCGAATTTTAAAATTTTTTCTGGGGGAGGCCCCCCATACCCCCCAGCGGTACCATAAGGGGATCTTACGTGATACTTTTCAAACAATCCCCAACATTTTGATATTTTGCGTCAAAAGGTAAAGACCCCACCTTTAAGCAGTATAAAACTTAAAAAACAAGGGGGTATTTTTTTGAAATAGGAAATGAAAAAGAGGGGGAGGCAATACATCGATATGCACAGGGCGGCAAAAACCCTTAATACGGGCCTGCCTATCACAACACAACCATGAAAAATCATTGATCTGCTTCACTTAATTTTGGGGAAAATGCACTCAAATTTTTTCAAGAATTATGTTTTGACGAATATACCAAATAGATTGCATAATAATAGATTGAGTCAATGACTCAAAAAACACACTTAGGTGAAAATAAAGTGGATTTCCTTTCTGGGTGTGATGGTAACAATATATATTAAATAATAAACAAAAACTAAGAAAAGCAAAATATTTTCAAAAGGACAGAATATTTGGTTCTGAGGTATTAGACCGTCGACCGTGCCGCCGAATCCGAAAGCGTTATCAAATCCTATTGACTATCCTATAGCTGTACTGCTGAATTTAAGGCTGCTGAACGGTCGATGGTATAATACGTAAGTACAGCTCCCACAAAAAAAACGTTACAGTGGGGTTTGCGGGCGAACCACTTGGGTTAGGAAGGCAAATGAGGTGTCATTTTTCATTGTTTAAAGTATTCTTCAACCAAAAAATTTTTCGAGTCTTTAGGGGGTCGTCTTCATATTAAACGAAACACTAACTTTTTTTTTCAATGGGGACCCCCAATTATTATGAGATTTTCTGAAAGGCTATCCCTCAAAACCCTTATATACCCAGTTTCATCCAGATTGATTCACAATTAAAAAAATTTTTTAAAATAAAAAAAAATTAATTTTTAAAATCATGAAATATTTTTATGGTAATCGATTCAGGTAGCAATTTTATGAAGAAAGCCAAAATTTCAATCGATTTCACTGAATAGTTTTCCGTAAAAACGAACTTTAATCTTAAGGGGCCGTATACCGTTGCCGAATGCATACCGCGAATGTTCTTTCTCGTTCGTTTTTATCAAAAACTATTCAGTGAAATCAATTGAAATTTTGGCTTTATTCATAAAATTACTACCTGGATTGATTACCATAAAAATATTTCACGACTTTAAAATTTAATTTTTTTTTTATTTTTTAAAAAAATTTTAAATTGTGAACCAATCTGGATGAAACTGGGTATTAAAGGATTTTGAGGGATGGCCTTTCAGAAAATCTCATAATAATTGGGGGTCCCCATTGAAATAAAAAGTTAGTGTTTCGTTTAATATGAAGACGACCCCCTAAGGACTCGAAATTTTTTTTTGTTTAAAGAATACTTTAAACAATGAAAAATGACACCTCTTTTGTTTTCCTTCCCCTAGTGGTTCGCCCGCAAACCCCACTGTAACATTTTTTTTGCGGGAGCTGTACCAATTATTTTTATTGACAGCAAAAATCAATACAGTGGAACGAGAACATGTGTTTCTTGTAATACGAAATCCTATTGAATGAAGAAAACCTTATACATTGTTGTAAATTATGAGAAATGAGACTGGGCTGTAAAAAACCAACCCCATTTGATTTTGGCTGTTTTACTACACAAGCAAGAACCTGAGACCCCATATTCATATTCCATATGAAATGCATCTTGCCTTATAATTCCAAAGTGAACTCTTTGATAGCATATGTAATGTTCTCTTATGAATGAACTCTGTAATGTAATGAACTCTTTGATAGCATGTTCACAACAATGTTGTTTATACATCTGTGTAGGCTACATTCCCAAGCAAAAAAGTTTTTTGTTTAGAAAGTGTGATGTTACAAATCTTAAAACTCCTTCCTTTCCTTTTGTCGCTAAGTTTCACAGATTGATAAACTCCCTCCATCACCTCTTAGTATAACCAACTCATTTATGGAAAGTCCCTTGGCTATAGTTAATTACAGGCTAAATTTTAAAAATTGGATCTTGGTCAGCTACTACAGTAACCAGACTAAATTTTATGCTTTATAAAATCAATAAATTCAGCTTTAAATAAAACAGTGGGTATTGTAACAAACCATAATGCTTTTTCTTTTTAAAATCGCTCAAATTATTCCAAAATTCGTTAGATTAAAATTAGATTTGTTGATGATAAGTTAGCGTGCCAAGGGCAAGTTAAGATGCATCGAATATATTTATGTTCATTTTGATTACTAAAGCGTATACCTTAAAGTGTCAAAATTCTTTCAGATGGTAAAAAAATTTTCAAAACTTTAAAAACCAAACAGTTTAATAAAATTTAAATGCTTCACATTTTTTAAGTTATCAACAAACATTCCAACCAATGATAATATAATGTTTGTTTACTTTCTTGCTTGATTGATCGAGTTTCCAGATTTAAAAATCTTTTCACGCATTTGAAGCCAAAGTACTAACCCTACTATATTGGTTAACGACAGATGGCGCTTTACAAGCTATAAACAAGACAACGTAGAGTTTAACAGGTGTTTGTGTTATTTCAAAACTTACAAGCTCACTTTTTTAATGGATTGAATTTTTCTCTTTTACTCATCATCGAAATATTGCCGGAGTATTATAAGGGAGGAGAGAGTAAAGAGAAAGCGAAATATGCATGCGCAGTAGCGCACACTTGAAGAAGGCGGTTTTCCTTTGTGGGCTTCACAATTCCAGAACGCCTTGCGCGACCGGTCCAATCGTCCAATGAATCGTTCAAATTCCGGGATCGAGTGGGCTGGGAGGAGGAAGGTCACGAAATATACGCAATATACGTCACTTTGCCTCGGAGTGAATGACGTTTCATCTTCGCATCTCCTCGCGCGCCGCGCATCATGGGAAAGAAGATTCCAAGCTATAATGCGCAGAACTGGCCAAGGAGACGATTGTCTTACCGAGAAGCCCTGCTTAATGCGCATGCATGTGGACTATATATTTGCTGTTTTTGGACAATACAATAAAATAATAACTGAGGATAGCACCCAGGAACTGCCCCATGCTATGCCAAGCACCCTACCACTGCTCCATCGGGGCTTCAGTAACATTAAAACTCATTAAAATGTCTTCTTTCTTTGTGATTGTGACACATGCGCATAAGGTAAGGCTTCTTACACCGGCGAGACGTATTAAAAAGACGAGTCCCAACCGGGGAGGGGGGTCGACTCAAAAGTTGTCTGCCTCTTGCCTTCGTTTTCTAATCTGTGGTTTTAATGGGTTTCAGATCCTTCCACACTTCATAGATCTACATCCTTCAGGGTTTTCTTTTCCCCTTGTCCTAGGAACGATCTACTCCTTGAAAATATTCGCGTCTCTGCTCTCCTGTGTCATCCATTCATTCCTCAGCCAATTTATCTTAAGATAATTCAAATTATGATTAATTATTAAGACAAATTTGTCTTAATATAATTTAAGTCTTTTTCTTTTAACACGCTATTTATTCTAGTGGTACCACGGGCGTCGATCCCGGGGGGACGCGTCCCCCCAATAATTAGGAAAAACTTTCTTCTAAGATTCTTTACTTCTAAGAAGGAAAGATTTATTTTTAACTCCTAAGAAGAAATTTCTAAGACCGAAAATTCGCTGTGAATGTTTGTTTTTCCAACCTTTGATAATGATGTAATGAAGGATGCTGCCAATTCACCGACGGCAAAAGAGGCATTTATAAAATAGGAAGAAGGAGTCCCTATGATTTAGATTTAGAACAAGATTTAACTTAGAATAGGTTGAAGCTAGAGAGCCTGTATGAGAGAGAGGCGACAACTCAGTATAGCGCGCGCAGATCGGTAAACAGGTTTTCTGTTCGCCACAGGTTTCCCTCCATAGGATTAGCGTGGGGCGGCATGATACAGTTTGGACAGAATTGGATGCGCAGAGACGTTTTTAAGCGAGTTGTCGTCTCTCTCTCTCTCTCTCTCTCTCTCTCGTATACAGGCTCTCTAGTTGAAGCTAGTGTTGAGAGTGGGGAGGGACACATTCTCCACACAATAATTTTTTCTACCCCAAAAAAAGCAGGTCGTTCCTTCCAAAAAAAATACTTTCCAAATGCACCACTGGTAAAAACGTAGAAAATTAGATTTTGAATTTGTCTAACCACAAACACTGAAAATGAGTTTGAACCTGTTTTAAAAGGTCAAATTTCAAAACATTTCTGGGGGAGGACTCCCATCTTTTGTTAAAAGGTACAAATGATTTACAAAAACTTGAGGCGAAAGTTCATTAATTGATTTAAAACCACCTTAAAATCATTGAAAAGGGCTAAAAGAAAAAAAAATGATTATTTCGGACGTGGTACGTGGTTAGTCATGTTTGACCCCAATTTTCAAGAGCCTACGATGCCAATGAGTGTGGTACCATTGAATGACTTCACGAAGCATCAACTCTTATCCATCTCCTAAATTTTGCCTCAAGTTTTAGACTGAATATTATGTCGGTAGGAGAGGATAACAGATACTTGATGCCTTTTTGTCAATAAAATACTAATGTCAATAGCCTTTTCCTGCCTAGCCAGCCTCTCGTTACGTAGATGCGATGTTTCAGCAAATTTTTGTGGATACTCCATTTGGTCCCTCCCTACAATAATGGACCGGACCCCTACATATACAGAAACTACCCTACAATAATGGACCGGACAACACCAAGGTGTGATGCTTCAACTGAAAAAATACATGATTTAATTTGAAGTGCTTGACTTCTACGTGCTGCAATATCATTATTGACCTTTCTATAGTCATACTATCAACAATATTTTGAAAATTAGTGTCCATTTCTGCCTTGAGAATATTGCTATATCAGTTGTTGATTTTGACCGTGGTGCGTGGTCACTCCTTCCTTAAATGCCACGTTATGTTATCCCAACCCAAAAAGGTTTCCTAGGGTTTGTTTTGGGTTTATGACATGAAGGGTCCAGAAAAAAATTCACATCTATATATTGATCCCCCTGCATGGCAGAGGCTCAAACATTACAGGAAGCATTGCCTTCCGGGAAGTAACTTGTCCATTTTATGAAATTAAAAGTGGGTGGGAAGAATCTAATTGTCCAAAATGTTCATCCTGGAATCAGTATTTAATTTACCATTAACAAAAGTTAACGATTGTGCAATGCACTCGAGGACGATTCAGAATCACATAGGATTTGGGAGTCCCTGACCAAATCCCAGGGAGTTAAAATTGGAGCAACACCCCAAAAAAATTATTGAAAAATTCAATTGGTAGAAGAACTACAACTATTAGTAAAAATTTAATCATGGTCTCAAATTTTGTGGTTTAATCTTATATATTAAAATAATTGGGTTTTTCTTTCGGCCGGCCGCCAGGCCGAACCCCCCAACCGATTTGGACGAACTCGGTCTCTATCGAAAGCTTTTCACCCCTAGATGAGCCAATAAAATAACACGTTCCTCCAAAACCTTCCATTTTAAAATAATGCGTCTTTTCACTTTTCTCTAATGTTAACTCTATGGAGAGCAAAGCGGTATATGATGGAGAGGTTCCTTTCGGCCGGCCGCCAGCCCAAACCCCCGAACCGATTTGGACAAACTGTGTCTTGATTGAAAGCTTTCCACCCCTAGATGAGCCAATAATATAACACATTCCTCCAAAGCATTCCATTTTTAAATCAGAAATTTATTTCAATTTGCCCAATTGTTTTTAGTTAATATTTTTATCAACACAGGCAAAACGTCCTTGAAAGAGTGTGAAGAAAATCTACATTAGAGCCGTATTGAATTTATAAAAAATTATGGTACACTAGCTGTTATACCCGGCCTTGCACGGGTGGGGTGTATAAATTTATTTTTTAAAAGTTTTCTTAAAATACATTAATAATTTTGTAAATTAGCAATATTACAAATCATCCCGGTATCCCAGGAACCTCTTTCCTATCCCAGTGTTCCCGGTATCCCAGGCACCTCTTTCCTATCCCAGTGTTCCCGGTAATTTTCCTACCTCAGTGTTTACGGTAATTTTTATATTCCGGTATTCTGGGTGTCTTTATGGTAAATTTCCTGTCCGAGTGTTCTCGGTAATTTTCATAACCCGGTAATTTTTCCATCCCGATGTTCCTGATAATGTTTAATATCTTGGTGCCTTTATAAAATAAAAAATTTGAAACCATAGTAAAAAGTCTAGTAAATTAGTATGTCTAGTGAACAAATTAAGAAATTTAAAACCCACTGAGCTATATAACAACAGTGTTAAAACCAGTGTTTAAAACTAAAATAAAAGATCTAGTAAATGAAAAAGTCTAGTGATCTGTGTCTCATTTGAAACAATGTTTTATTTTTAACTCGTTGTATGACTGGTAAAACAGGTTTTCAAACACGGAAAAATAAGTGAAAAAAAGCAGGAAAAACGGGAAAAAAAAGAATGAAGGACTGATTTTCTCTTTATAAATTATAGCCTATGTGTTATTCTGATGTATAAGCTACATTATGGTAAAATTTCATTAAAATCCATTCAGTAGTTTTTGCGTGAAAGAGTAACAAACATCCGGACAAACATTCACAATTATAATAGTAGTAGGATGTTTGATTTCGATTGAAAAACAACGTTTATTTTTACACAATTTATAAAATTTTTTAAAAATGTAGACAATGAGGAAGTTGCATGATTTTTTTTAATTTTTTTAATCTATTTCTCTTGCAAAAATAAGCAACTACCCAAAATTTGAGGCCGATCGAGAAATTTTTTGATTGTCAAAAAAATTAACAAAAATCCCCATTTTAAAAGCGCGCGAAAACGCCAAGAGTTTGGATGTGACGTCATCTTATACTAAACATTGTTGTAAAGCAATGGAGTTGATGGTATTATTGTTGACGTCATCTTATAGTTTAAACAATAAACGTTTTCAGTCACGTGTTTTTTTCTCGACTTTTAAATTAAAATATTTAATTATCTGTACATTTTTTTGAAAAACTGACTAGATATTTCATTTTACCATACAAAAAACCATACGGAACACTTGTTTGTTTTTGAAAATCTGACACATGCAACTTCCTTATTGTTTCGGGGATCAATGGATCCCCGAAACAATTGTCTACATTTTTAAAAAATTTTATAAATTGTGTAAAAATAAACGTTGTTTTTCAATCGATATTAACATTTGCACAAGATTCTTTTCGCTACATGTTTGATTGTTTTTTTCTTCTTTCCCTTTTATTTTTATTTACACAGAAGAGGATAAACATTTAACTTCAAACAATGAGACAAATAAAAATCAAAATTAAATGACAATTATTTCAATGTAATAAATTTGTGACAATGCCATGTGAAATCGGAGACAAAACCCCTTTCGAAGATAATCAATTAAAACTGCATATTTAATGACAGGGAACAGTGGCGGATCCAGGATTTTGTTTTGGGGGGGGCTAAGAATTTTCATAATTCAATTGAATCTTCTTGTTAACGGTAATACGGAAAAGGTAGTGAATTATCCTAATCAAACCACTAACAGGGGGGTCTGGGAGTCCTCCCCCAGAAAATTGTTGGAAATTTAAGTCAAAAACACCACTTTTTAACTCGTTTTGGTACGCCTCATCCGAATTTCGATGAAAGATTTTTTGCGTTTTGACAAACTTAGTAAAATGTTAGACGTTTTGGGGGGGGCTTCAGCCCGAAAGCCCCCCCCGTAGATCCGCCACTGACAGGGAATGAATAAATACGAACAGGTAGTAACGAGTGAATCTCGCTTCAGCGCCAAAGAAGGCTAGCTGTAAAACCCGGCAAGTATGATCTTTAAAATTATCTTAAAGTGTTCACTTTAAAATTTGTCATTTTAATTTAAATTAATTAAATTTGTCATTTAAAATTTTGTATGCGCAAACAGTTTTCAAGAGCTGTTTCCGCACACAAAAAACAAACTTTAACAGTATAAAACCCATTAAGCATTCATAAAGTACGATGCAATTTTAATACTTTTTTCTCTTAAGTGGCGTATAATCTTCTTTTAATGAACCAAGAGCTGTCACCCAAAATTGCTATTTCTCATGAGTTTTTATAACTTTTTCTGGTTCATCAAAGTATCTAAACAGGTTAAGAGTGATGCTCATGCTTTAAATTTCAAAATAAATAATTTACATACATTTGTTTACCTGATTTATAGAAGAATAATTGACAAATCTTAATAGCAGATTCCCATAATAGTAATGCAACTACTAAATTAACCCGATTTTTTGGAGAAAACTTTTACAGCAGCCTAATAAACACACCCCATACCTTAACAGAAATTCATGTAACGATTTTAATCCACAATATAAATAAAATCAGCATACAATTGTTTCGGGGATCACAGGAGAGATCTTCTGCATATATATACCCCATACCTTTTTCAGCCAAAATCACCAATGCAAATTTTTTTGATAATTCACAGCTTGACTGAGCACATTACTAATCGCACCTAAAAACATATCATTAAGATCATCAGGGCTCCCAGCAGACATTTGGTTTGTCTTTAGGGAAAAAAGAGACTTAATATCTTTAAAAAAGAGGAAAAAGTGACCGAAATTTCAACAGTGTCACGAAAAAAAATAGGTCGATGAAACAAAAATTTCAGAGTGTTATCCTCACAAAATAGTTAATGTTATAAAATTAGATAAAAAGGCGATTGAATGCCAAAGATTGAGATCCTAGGTGAAGGTGGCTATGTGAACTTGTAATTGTGTCCTTTTTTATTTTTGGTACAATAAAAAAATTTAATTAAAATAATAAAGTATATTTTCAAGGTAATTTTTAAATGTTGAAATGAAGTATTCGGATAATCCTTCAAAACAGAAAGTATACTTTTCGTAACTTGAATCAAATTAAAATTAAAAAACTGAAAAGTTGAGATTATTCTTGAATAAAAAAAATAGTGCTGTAGCCAAAAGGGGGGGTTCTTTGGGTTCAGACCTAAAATATTTTAGACCCTATAGTTTTGATTTTATAATAACCAGTTGCCACTCAAGGGAGAAATTTTGATACTGTGCTTCTCATAAAAATTCTACACTTTAAAAGAGCGATCCTCTTTACTAGTAGTTGTAACCCAATAGGGCTCAAATATGTGAGTTTACACAATTTACTCTTTTAATGTTTAAATAACAAATATTTTCTATGGGAGGACCCCAAACATCCCTTTGAAACTCAGTGTGGCTTACAAAGAAGGGCCGGATGCAGCTACGTTCTGCGGCGATTTTGGGACCGGTCAAATCCTACTTCCAAAACAACTCAACTATCGTTGTCCTGAGTCATTTTTCCAGCATGCCGCTGATTGGTTTTCAAGAACGTCACGAACTACGTTCATTTGATTGTACCCTGCCTTTCCCGCGCTCTGCGCGTTCAACCAATCAGGAGGATAACGATGCCCCGATCGTCGTAGAACGCCACCTCCGGAGCAGGCGTTCTTGGGCGATCATTATTAGGTGAAATACGGCTCTTTAGCACGTCGCAGAACGTTGCTGCATTCGGCCCGAAGTCTTTGGATGTAACTGAAAAGGTCTCAAAATGAGCTAAAACACTGCTTCAAAAGATCAAATTTCCAAAAATTTTCTGGTGAAGCGCCCTCAAACTTTAGACTTATTGTCCACAGATTAACATCCTATCACAGTAAGCGTTTTAAAACAAAGTATGTAAAAACTCTCATAAGTATTTAGTACTCTCATAAGTATTGAGTCAAATCCCCAAAACAAATATCTAGTTATGGGCCTGAGGCCAAAAACGAGTTCGACACTGTTTCCAAGGGGCAAATTCGCGAAATGTTTTTGAGGAGAGATCCTAATTAACACAGAGGAGTTAACCTATTAATTAACAGAGAGGAGTATAGTTAAAAATGACCAATATATTTGGGATAAGTGTCATAAGGTCATATTTATCCTTCATACCCCTTTAACATATAACATAATCAAAACAGGATAATACTTATAATTTCTTCGGATAATACTTTTCAGACTATTTTTCACATACAATTTTTTCCATGGCTTCCGTAAAATTTTTGTATTTTACCCAGGCACCGCAGCCGATTTTTCGTAAAAAAAATAGGAAAAATAGGAGAGTTTAAGAAAAAATAGGAGAAAAAAAGGATTATTTTTCTAAAAAAAATAGGAGAAAAAAGGAATATTTTTCTTAAAATAGAGTTAAAATACCACAACAGGGATGCCAACCTGTGGCGACGCACATTCGTATTGAGTGCTCCCGCGATGCCGCAAAAAATCGATAATATTTTGCTCTTTTTTCGATTCTTCGCTTATATTTCAAAAACTATATATTTCTCGAAGATAAAAGTAAACCAAATTTCCTACAAAATACGCTAGTCAACTTTGATTTTCTGAAGAGTGGTTTTGACGCTAGAGCGCGCTGAAAAACATCGATTTTTTGGCCTTTCCGTAAAAAAAGGAAAACGCGCGCTTCTACCCTCTACAAAATGAAAACTATTTAAGTTATTAACAAAAATTTTATACCACGTTAAAGAGAATTTAATTTTATATAAATAACTTGCTTTCCAGTACCATTTTTTGAGAAGGGGAGAGGGAGTGAAGCAAAGATCGATAATAAAACTGTTGCGGCTCGCAGACCAAACGGACTTTTGCGGTTGTTAATCTGCAATCTGCATTTTATTTCCGGTATATTACCAATAAAATGGGTTTTTTTGGATGAATTGATGACTACGCATACTTAAAAAAATAAATTTTTAAATTAATTTATGAAATATTGGGTGTTTTAGGCGAAATTTCAATATTTTTTTTAAATTCCTATATTAAATTATGGGAGTGTTTTAATGAACGAATTTTTATGTTTCTTGCATCGCTAAATCCGAATTTCAAATTATTTTAATTTGAAAGTAGTCATCACATCAAAAATTGCAAAAAATCTCAATTTTTTTCGGTTTTTCATCGATTTTCTAAAACAATATTAATTTTACGAAAAATAGCATGAAACCAAATTAAAGTAGGTAAAATTTCCTATAAGATGCACAGGTTCATTTTTATTTTGCAAGGAGTATGTTTTATAGCGTTTTGAAATTAAGATATTTTTTTTCACTTTTCTACAAAAAAAAGTGATGAACGATTTTGCCCACTACAGCTCTAAATAAATTCTAGTTGCCGATAAATAGCTTATACCAAAACATTTAATTTCCTACAAAATGCACTGTTTAATTTTAATTTTATAATGAGAGGTATTGACGCTAGAGTGCACTGAATTAGAGCCGTTTCCTGACTACACAAAAACATGAAAATTGCTTTTCTTCAAAATGCTATAAAATGTACACCGCTCCTCGCAAATAAAAATGAACAAGTGCATCTTATAGGAAATTTTACGTAATTTAATTTGGTTTCATGCTATTTATCGTAAAATGAATATTTGTTTAGAAAATCGATTAAAAGCCGAAAAAAAGAGCAAAAATTTGAGATTTTTTGCAATTTTTGATGTGAAGATGACTTTCAAAATTAAAATAAAATTGAAATTCGAATTTAGCGATGCAAAAAACATAAAAATTTGTTTATTAAAACACTCCCATAATTTAATATAGGAATTTTTGAAATGTATTTAAATTTCGCCAAAAATACCCAATATTTCATAAAAACATTTAAAAATTTATTTTTTTAAGTATGCGTAGTCATCAATTCATCCAAAACAACCCATTTTATTGGTAATATACCGGAAATAAAGCGCAGATAGCAGATTAACAACCGCACAAAAGTCCGTTTGGTCTGCGAGCCGCAACAGTTTTATTATCGATCTTTGCTTCACTCCCTCTCCCCTTCTCAAAAAATGGTACTGGAAAGCACGTTATTTATATAAAATTAAATTCTCTTTAACGTGGTATAATATTTTTGTTAATAACTTAAATAGTTTTCACTTTGTAGAGGGTAGAAGCGCGCGTTTTCCTTTTTTTTGCGGAAAGGCCAAATTTTTTCGCGATTTTCGATATGAAGCCGACCCCCCCACGTGGGAGCAAACTTCAGGTTCGTAATCAGCGCCCTAATAAACTTAAAACCGTCGAAAAAAAATTCTAGAAATTTTTGAAAAACTACCGTTTTCCTGGGCTAAAAACAACGGAGGACAGCTTTGCCTCAACGGGAGAGGAAGCTCCGCGACGGCCACGCCGCGTCCCGCTGGTAGGAAACGAATCACTCCATTTCGTATGCCAAAGCGTTGACAACGGACCGATAGTATTGACATCAATCCCTACCCACAACAAAAAAAAAACGAAGAAAGTCGATCCCAAGGGTTAAAAAAATAGGAAAAAAAGGAGAAAAAAGCTGAAAAAAGGAGGAAAAATTAAATGGACCGTATAAATAGGAAAAAAGGAGCTAATGTGAAAAAAATAGGAAAAATAGGAAAAACAGGAGCGCTGCGGTGCCTGATTTTACCCTAATAGATGCCTTTATTATAATCAAGTTATATCAGTTCTGCAACCTAAAAGTTATTTCACACTTGAAACCCATAACCAGACTTGTGGGGGGGTTGGAAGGGGACGAATTGATTCAAACTAACAGACCCTGTAAAATTTTGTTCGCAGTTTGTATAAAATATGAACCCCAATAAAGATACAGGGATGAGGGTTCTTCACTGGAAAAGTTTGGGGATAATTAGCCTTCAAAGTATTGTTTCAACTAATATTGTTTACCCATTGCTAACACCCAAAGAGACTGATATCTTGTAAGTCAGAATTTTCTACGTAAAATCACAGGATATAAAAAGACATAAAAATTTCAAAGGTAGAGGGGGTCCGGGGGCACTCCCCCAGAAAAATTTTGTAAATCTAACCCTTAAAAGTAGGGAAAAAAAGAGACCTTGATCCTAAAAAAGAGACTTTTAGAGACCTCAGGTGAAAAAAGACTTTTAGGGAAAAAAGAGACCTGCTGGGAGCCCTGGATCATGCTTCGTACAAAAGTTTAGAGTAAAATTAAACACTTATGATAAGTTTTGAAGACCTACTTGCATTAACTATCATTGTTCACTTGTATTAACTAACATTGTGCAACTAATGGCTGCAAAAAGTTTTCAAAATGGTAACATATATTATCATTTATATAGGCTTTATATTAGGCGTTTTCAGAACCTATTTTTCAATTTATAAAGGATTGAAGGAATATTTACTTTAGTTTATAGCTTGAGTGAAATGCACTTAGTAGAAATTATTGAAGGAAGATTTGTAACATCACACATTTGATGGAAGCAAATGAAAATTTTTCTGCCTACAAATAAGCACTTTTTACTCATGTTATGAGATAAAACAAAACTAAGAACCATAGTAATTAAATACTTTTTTAACACTTTCTAAGGGCCTTATAAACGAATACACAAAAAGTAAGCACTGTACGAACCATGAAGATAATTTAGACTACCCTAGAAAAACTTCACTGCAATGTAATGTAAAATTCAGGGGTCAGTCTTATGCTTGTCATATTTTGTGAGAATTTATAAACAATATTTAAGAGAATAAAGCTTATTAAACTTTTATAAATATATTTAGCATACTCTTTTCTTCTTTAAGCTGAGTGTGACGGTACCTTTTAAAGGTAGTAAATTTACTTGGACAGACCCCTGAAATTTAAGATGCTACTTGCATAATTTCCCCTGGAAGTAAAAGTGTATTTTAGAATTCCATTAAAATGAGTTAGAAAGCTATGAATGGAGGAAAGAAACAAATTTAGATGAATTTTCTTTATTGTCTATTAAGCAAGGAATTCATAAGGAATAGGCTCCAAGTACTGTGGCTGATTATGCTTTGTTCTCACAAAGTGAGCTGTGTTAGGTGCCTTGGGTTGTCTCTTACAGCTTATCTTCAAACCCTTAGCTTTAGCCTCTTTCTTTTTGGCATCATTCTCCTTCATTCTGTTCACGAAATCTTTCCTGCATTGCGAGTGCTTGATGTGCTCTACACGTACGTTGATTCTCTTGGGGATGATACGATTCCTCACTCGCTTGTTGACGATGATACCAACAGCATGAGGGGTCACATTGTAGACTCGCCCAGTCTTGCCATGATAGTGTCGAAAGGGCATACCTCTCTGGAAGGCTCCGTTGCCCTTGATATCGACAATATCACCACGCTTGTAGACATGGAGGAAGGTGGAGATGGGCTCAACACCACGATGACGGAATTTTCTGGCAAAGAGATATCTGGTACCTCGTCTGTAGCCCTTCGTGTTGACCATTTTCAGTTATGAAGACGAGACCTGTAAAAGTAAGAACAATTTTAATCAAAGGCAAACACACTAACACAAAATTATCAGTTAAACCAAAACATGCAGCATCACCAATTTCAGTAAAAACTCCCAAGGAGCATGGGCATCTGATGGAGATTTCTTGAAAGTAAAGACTAATCAGAATCAATGACAATTCAATGAATTCAGACATAATCAATAAACGAATCTGTGAGTGTAAAAACAGTGAAGCATAAAATAGTAAACCATTGTTCATTCACCCTATGGGAGGAATTGAATGCAAACACAAAGGAAAATCATCCAATTGTCTGCGGATGCATTTATATTACTCCAAAAATCAAATCATGATAAATCTATTTTCAAAAACATGTTGCACACAAAACACGTTTTACAAGAACTTCCTTCTAAGAAAGAGTATGATGAATCAATTGTAATAATAGCCATACTTGTATAATATACACGAACGCGTGAACGGCGTTCGCAGAAAATTTTGCCCTCTGCAGAAAAACTACAAAGAAATTTTTTTTTTCAGAATTTTTTCTGCAATAAAACTACTAAAAAAATTCTTTTTAAATTTTTCAATCCTGATCAAAGATTTTACCTTTCATTTTTAGATAGAGCAGTTATTAGGAATCTCCAATTATGATAAAAAATACAATGATGTAAATTATTTAAAAGTTTTAGGGGTATTCCACGTCAAATCAACACACTCATTCACACTTGATCTCTCAGATTTTCTTGATTTTTGGTATGCAGTTAAGTCATTATAGAGATATGAAAAAATGCCAAATTTCAGCTTCCTAGCTCAAATACTTAGAAAGTTATAAATTTTTAAAGTTTTGAATTTTCCTCAAAAAACTGCACTTTTTGACATCTTTGATTGCCTGTAAGTTGGCAACCAATTATTATACAGTCTTGGGAGTGGTATGATTGTAAAGCACATTCGTGCGGCTTTAAAATGATGTGCAGCAATACCGGGTCACCATTAAATTTTTTTTTGAAATTTTAAAATTTAAATATCTCAAAAAATGGTATTTTTAAAAATATGAAAAAATTACCAAAAATAGTTTGTGTTGACTACTTACTTATGGCAAAAGCTTGTGATGGGATCTCAATGGGATCAGGTGATAATAAGCACCCAAAAAACACATGTTTTATGAATACTGTAAAGATATGTACTAATAAAGATATTTTAATGTACTAATTTTGCTTCATTGAGTATGTAGAATATGTAAAATATTAGAAAAGTTGGGATTTCCCTTTTTAACAAAAAAAACTAAGCAAATTTAACAAATTTTAAAAATTTCAAATTTTTAAATTTTGTAGTACAGGCATGTGATACATGTCTATATGCTATATTTTAGTGCTGTTTACGAATATCAGGCCAACTTTTGAATAAAATTTAGAAAAAGTGTGGAAAAATTGAATAATTTATCTTTAATTACTTCTTTTGTTTAAATTGCTTCAATTTTTCCACACTTATTCTAAATTTTATTCAAAAGTTGGCTGAATATTCGTAAACAGCACTAAAATATAGCCTATAGACATCTATCACATGCCTGTACTACAAAATTTAAAATTGTTAAAAATTTAAATTTTTTGAAATATTTTTTGTCTTTTTTAAATTTTTAAATGATTCATTATCAAATATTGTCAAAACAAATTTCTGTTTCATTTGATAAAATGATTTCAACCCTGTATTGTTTCCAAAGTTTATTTTAATAAATTAATTATTAAACTAATGACTAGATCATAAATTGAGTTTTTTTATAAAGCTATCTAACTAATATCCATGGATAAAGAACCTTGGTAAATGGCTCATTATTTAAAAAAGGTTAATTTTTGAAATAACAACACAATTTTTAATAACATGTAAAAATATCCAATTTATTACCTTTAAAGTAATTGATATTAAATTTATTTTACCTGTCTTTAGTTTACAGAATGTATATTTTTCCTTTTGAAGTTTTTTTTAATTAAAATATCAATTAATACAATAACTTCAAAAAAATATAAAAAAATAAAACCACTCAAACCATAAATTAACTGAACAATAAGTATTTTAAATGGGTTTCCCTTAAAAAGGACTTGCTAAAATTGGAAGAAAATAGGACAGTTAAAAGTTATTTTCTTTTCAAACTTTCAGGGGACTATTTTTATATGTTATTTTGTGTTAAACATTGTGTTATTTCAAAAATCAACTTTTTTAAATGATAAGCATCTTTACCAAGGTCCTTTTCCATGGATATTATAGTTATATATATATATAAAAACCTCTATTTACGATCTAGTCATTAGTTTAATAATTAATTTTTCAAATAAACTAAAGACAAAAAATATTTCAAAAAATTTAAATTTTAAACAAATTTAAAATTTTTAAATTTTATAGTACAGGCATGTGATAGAGTCTATAGGCTATATTTTAGTGCTGTTTACGCATATTTGCCAACTTTTGAATAAAATTTAAATTAAGTGTGGAAAAATTGAAGCAATTTAAACAAAAGAAGTAATTAAAGATAAATTATTCAATTTTTCCACACTTATTCTAAATTTTATTCAAAAGTTGGCCTGATATTCGTAAACAGCACTAAAATATAGCTTACAGACATGTATCACATGCCTGTACTACAAAATTTAAAAATTTTAAATTTGCTTAGTTTTTTTTATTAAAAGGGGAAATCCCAACTTTTCTAATATTTTACATATTCTACATACTCAATGAAGCAAAATTAGTACATAAAAGTATCTTTATTAGTACATATCTTTACAGTATTCATAAAACATGTGTTTTTTGGGTGCTTATTATCACCTGATCCCATTGAGATCCCATCACAAGCTTTTGCCATAAGTAAGTAGTCAACACAAACTATTTTTGGTAATTTTTTCATATTTTTAAAAATACCATTTTTTGAGATATTTAAATTTTAAAATTTCAAAAAAAAATTTAATGGTGACCCGGTATTGCTGCACATCATTTTAAAGCCCCACGAATGGGCTTTACAATGATACCACTCCCAAGACTGTATTATAATTGGTTGCCAACTTACAGGCAATCAAAGATGTCAAAAAGTGCAGTTTTTTGAGGAAAATTCAAAACTTTAAAAATTTATAACTTCAAAAGTATTTGAGCTAGGAAGCTGAAATTTGGCATTTTTTCATATCTCTATGATGACTTACTGCATACCAAAAATCAAGAAAATCTGAGACTTGAAGTCCTAAAATGTCCCAAAACTGTGTTGATTTGACATGGAATACCCCTTTAAAATCACTAGGTAGTATGAAAAATTAGTATCAATGTAAGCACAGATAAAAATGATTACAGTCCCAATTTGGGTATTTCAGTAATAATGTGTTTTTTTTGAGAGAGAGGGATTTAAAAATGTGTAAATTCTTGCAGAAAATTTTTTGGAAAAATTTAAGTTCGCAGAAAGGTTTTCATTTTATACAAGTATGATAATAGCAAGATTGACACTGTCTTGGTACTAATCAAAAAACATAATTAACATTTAACAGTTAAATTCCTTGTTTTAAAATTAAAAAAAAGAAGACAACTGAACATGAGGAAGAAAATTTGTAATTAAGACGATTTTTAACTTTTAATCATTAATATGTTTCATGTGAACAGAACAATCGTATTCCGTTGATAAAAATTGATATGATAGGATTTTTAAAACTAAAACTTCATTCAGGTAATAAACAAATTCAGCAATTTACTTTTTAACACACTTATAAACCCCAGAACAGCAGTTGTTAATAACAGAGGGAATCAGCAAGTTTAATAGATTTTTGGTTGGTTGATTGGGTTTTTAAGGCGCATGACCCGTGCAAACACTCTTCTCTTAAAGTGGACAAATTGGAGACGAGTGGCATAAGCGAACAGCTGTAATCTGGTTCAGCGCTTGTAGTGAGTTGAAATGTTACTTCAAGCAATGTTTCAAGTAAACCGCAATCGCTTGCGAACCCAGCCAAGAAAACTGAAAAGCGCATTAGCAACTTTTCTGTGTGCTGCTCTAATTTATGTCCATCTCCTCCAAAACAAGTGAGGGTACAATCCTAGGAGAGCCCATACCCTTGGTGACAAACCGAAATAAAACGCTAAACCAGAACAAGATGGCGGGAAGCTAAATCTAGTGTATTAAAGCAGGGCTACCAAGATGGCAAAATTATTAACAACTTTAGCAAGGGTGTGGGCTCTCCTAGGATCCAACCCAAGATACAAGTGGGTACTACAAGCAGGGGCGTAGCCAGAGGGGGGATTTGGGTATATATCCCCCCTGAAACTCAGAAAATTTCCATTTTGACCATAGAAAACCACTAAAAATACCTCATATCCCCTCCCGAAATATCAACATCCCCCTCCGAAATTTTTTTCTGGCTACGCCACTGACTACAAGCTGGCGCCGGCTGAAAACAGTTGCCAAAAGCGGACCTTTTCTAAAGCTGTTCCAACCAGGTAAAGTACTTGAGATTTTCCTGTCCAGGGTTTAGTGATTTAATTTTTAAAATATGGATGCTTAATAATTCAAAGAATACCAACTCCTAGGAGTGACATTATATTGTAAATTGCATGCTTTGAAAAAATCCAGTTCTTACGTATTAACCCCACCGCAGCAGAAGTTCTGATTGACTACCTTATTTTTAAATATTGATTATTTAATTATCACATCACATCCAATCATTATAATTAGCTAATCATTAATTTGAAATTGCGGTGGCGTTAATACGAAAGTACCAAAAATCCATTTCCCATCCAATCTGGTCTACATGCAGCAATAAGAATAACATTTTGGAAGAAAAAAGCTTTTATAAAAAATTACGTGTTCAATACAATTAGTCTTAGCAACCCATCTTGATAGCACCAGCGATCCTGAATCACCGATACATTCTTTCGGAGGTTTAACTTTATACAAGCCCTTACAAAAAAAATCTTTTGTCGGAGCAGTACAGATATATGATAGAAAATACTTTATTTGAGAAAATGGTAAGCTTCAAACGATCACATGGAAAAGGAGTAGGCTTGATGACCATTACATTTAATTCAATTAATCCAACAGTACTTAAATGTACTAATTCTTATTTAAGGACTTTAAAGTTTCGCTGGTGACTATATAATTAACATAATTTAAAAATTTTTAAGAATTATAATTTAATAACTTACTTACCACGTTGAAAAATGTCGGTATTGTAAAATTTTTTAGACGAGTGGAGATGGAGAAGTAGAAGTGCTTTCGTCAGGTTTTTATGTTGCCATAAAATTGATAATATAAATTAAATAACTTGAGGTAGGCTTAACCTTCAGCACTTCAATTAAAGAAGGCTTTAATAACTTTAAAAGCCTAATTTTAAAATTTGGAAGAATTAATTTTGGGTATGTATTAAAATTTTACATGTGAAAGCAATTAGAAGTTGAAAGACAAATTAGAAATGTATCTTTTGAATTAGAGATGAAAAATATTTCAGCATTTAGAATTTTTAACCTTTTAACGATTCATAATCCTTCTAAAAATAGTTTTCAGGAAGCTTTCAAAATTTGGTTGGAGAATGATTTATAACTACGATATTTTTAAATTGGGCACTGTATCATTGGACGGCTTTTTTTCAACTAAACTCTACTCTAACTTCCACGGCTAGGCGTACCATTGGTTCCATCACTAAGCGCCGAGACTGCTACGTCATCACGAGACCTACAGCGCATGCGCCACTGGCCGTTTTGGCCGTCCAAATATACACTTCGTTTAAATTGTTAGGGGTTTGAACGAACCAAACTTTTCCTTACACTTTCTGATGAGTCTTTTAATTTTCTTACCTATGTTTTGGGGTTTGAATGATAGTTCTTTTGGGTTTTCTTTTAATTTCTTTGGTTCCTGAGTATGTTCCTGAGTCTTTCACGTAAAAAGAAACCAAAATATAAAAAATACAGCAGACCGAAATGCATTCCGCAGACGACATGAAGCAAGCTTCTGCGCATGCGTTCTTATAGTATTCAGCATGGTTTCTTCTTGCAATGATAGACGAGGTGATCTAATATCGTAGCGATGATGCGTTTTTGTTATGAATGTTTACAAATAAGTGATCTTTATGTGTGTCCTAAATGTACACAGTTATGTGTATTAGGGTGACTTGAACATTTTGAACTATATATATCGAAACTTATTGCTCTACTTTCATATTTTATTTGAAACTAAAAAGGAGTGTGATCCGTTTCTGTGTCGAATCAGGTAAGTGTCGGTCTTATTTTGAATTTCATTTCATTTCTTCAAACCTTAGAAGTGATTGGTGTCACAGCATTACCGAGCTTGTTTTTTTTTATCATCAGAAGCCATAAAAAAAGCTGTATCAGCAAACGGCACCCAGAAAGTTGTATTAAATTCCGCGACAAAGCTGTGTTTACATTTGCGATCGCCGATATTTTGCTTGTTAGTGGAGGAGTTGATCACATTAGATTCCTCGTTCGTCTGTTCACTATTTGCATAATAATAAAAATATTATTTCATATTGTTAATTGAATCTACGTATTTATGAGATATTTTATATAATTTTCCAGCTCTCAAGTTTATATTTAGTGTACAATAAACAATAAATAAGAGACCTACTGGTTCAAAAGATTAAAAATTTTTTTGCTATATACTGATCAAAGCTTTTATCTCTTTGAGCTAAAATATTGTTACTACAATTCTGGTTTATTATACATTTACTACTTATTCATAGTAAAAAACCATAAAACCTCGATTTATCTGTCATTGATCTCGATTTGGTCAGAATGTTTAATAATACATATTAAGCATTATAATACTTATTAAGAGTTTTTACGACACATGTTGTATAATCAGAGGGTAATGAAGCCATTAATTTTTGGGGTGAAAAAACAATGATTAAAATCCAAAATTAAGAACATACATGTGATTCTTCCGCCAATTGGCGGAAATCCGCCAACTTGCTTGCAAAATTAAAAGTCTGACAATTCGATTTGCAAAACTCAAATTCCACTTTTTGATTTTCCAATTCTTTTCTTTACTGAAAACTCTGGCTGCAAAGGTAACCTAGTAAAATTTAAAATAAAATCAAAAAAATTATCGAAATTAAATGAAAAGCAGTTATTATTTAAGCTAAAAAATATGACGCTAGCATCTCGAATCGTAGATCTCGGGAAGTAGAAGCCAATGGACCCCATCTATTTAAAATGAAGGAAAATCTAGGTGCCATCGAAATTTTTTAAAAATAATTTCAGCCAATTTATTGTCAGAGTAGTCACATATATGTAAGAAAAAATGTTACTACTACAGAATCCCGGCGCAAGCGATAAAGTCGCCAATAATGATGCAACCAGCGCCAAACGGAATATCACCGCTTGTAACCCTTTGCTTGTAAAAAATAACCAACAATGCCATTCCATGAAACTTTTTATTAAAAAATTACACTCAAATAAAAATATTTTAAAATGTACTTCCCAGTTTTAAAATTTTAAATTTCGTTGAAATATATTTTAAGATTGTTAATATGATTTTTAAATAGACTTGTACTGTGCAACCACGAATTTGAGTCGCTTGGGCAACCCCCAAAAACCCATAAAATCTTTTTTTTTCTGGTGGGAAAAGATTGCTCTTAGCGCGCCAACCCATTTTAACCTCGCCAAGTAGTCGCGCCGATTAACGAACTTCAAGTCGCTGAGGTTTCGCATTTTTCCCTTACTCCGAAGTCCGAAATGGATTGTAATTTTATTAATTATTGTAATATTTTTTTTAGTTATCCCCATACAGAAGGGTTTTGACTGGATGACCGGGGAACAATGCAGGAAAATCTTCTGCGTAAGAGAATGAAAAATTCTCAGCGGCATGGTTTAATACAAATTATTTTAATGCCTTTTATGATGTTTTTGGAACATTGTTTGAAAAATTGAGACTATGTAGAAGGGGAAAAAGTACGAGAAAATGTTTTTAAAACACGTTGAAGTAGACAAATCGGTCAAAGGAACGCGTAGAACTAAAACCATTTTTTTAAAATCAAATAATATATTTTCCAATCATTTTAAGTACTACGTATTTAACAATATGTTAGGAAAGTAAGGTAGAGTAATCGGATATAATGCATTTATTTTTTCATACATAATAATTTTTACAATGTAAAGAACGAAGTCAATAGGATTGAGTGTTTTTGGACAGTTAGGGGGTAGTTTTATATAAACTATGGGTACTATTGAACATTTTAAAAAATTCCGTTATTATGAATTTTCAATTTTAAAATTCATTTTAAGTTTCAAGTAAATGTAATGTTACATCAGGTTTCTCAGCACGAGTAAAATTAATTATCTTTAAAATAAAATTGAGATGCGAACGAAAATCTTAAAATATTTCCTTTGTGGAAAATAGCACTTCAGAGAAATCCAATCACAGAAAAATTTTACTTTATGTTACTAGATTTTCAAACTAAAATTAAAACTTAGATGGAAGAAGGCAATGCTTTTTTTCCAAAGGTTCAATCCACTTAAATAAAAATAAATTTAATATGCGACAAAATTTCTTTTCTCCTGTAAAATTCCTATTTCCTGAAATTTCTGCACATAGTTTTTGACAATTAACACCAACAATTTCTTATTTGGTGGAACTCAAATGAAAAAACAAGATCAGGGAAAAGACCTCCCACCAGCAGTAGATAAAAAAAGAGGGACGTCTGGTCAGTGCAAGCCGAGGAAAGAGGGGCTTCCTGGAAAAGGGGCTTTGAACAAACGCGACACCTTATCAACATGGGAAGGACAATTGGAATGGGGTGGTGCCTCATGGCCACACGCAAAGCAAGTTCTCGTTTAACGAAGATAAACCCCATAAAAAAGCCTGGTGGTCTGGTGTCACTGACAGATGAATATATGTTTTTATTGGAGGCTCATCGTTTCATCCTTTCATTTACCATTACCTTTCATCCAAACTGAAGAAGTCCTCAGTCGGGTTGACCATCAAAATTTTTTATAAAAATTTAAATTTAATCTAAATTTTGTTTATATCTTTAGTACCTTTCTCCCTTGATTAGAAATTGCTGCACTGCGCATATCCAGCTTGGAGATATTTTATTTTTTAATTTGGACTTTTTGGGTTCTATATGTTTGTGCAATATAATCATACTAATGCATTGATAGTGATTTGGTTTGACAATTAATTATCATCAAAGGAGCTTTTCGATTTTCAAAAATTTATCAATTCAAAAGTGCTTAAGTGAAGAAAAATTATTTATCCACCAAAAAAGAAACACACTTTGAAAAGTTAAGAAAATCTCTACTTTTAATTAAACTTTATTATTTAATTAACATTTTGATGAACTGACAACTTATTGTTTAAAAAATTGTATCTGTATTTATAAGATCGTTATATGGAATTTATCTGTTCCGATTTTCAGATACATAAAGTCATAACATTATTTTAAATTTTCTGCTAGGGCTATATAAGCTATACACGAGGAATCCCTTCAAAGTAATGAGTTACTCTGAAAATTTGAGATATTTTATCTTGAATATCGAATATTGGAAATTAGAGTAGTATTTTGCATCCTAATTACAAAAAGTTTTTTTCATTATCACACCAAAAAACTAAAATCCCTTTATTTCCCACAAAACAAGCTTTTTATCTTATTCTACGGAATACGAAAAGCACCAGTTCGCGCGCTCATCTGTTTTTCCCAAAAAAAGCGCAAAAGGAGAAATCTAGCAACCCTGAAGCGGAGCGCTCTCCCCGGGTCAGAAAGGTCAAGCGACTCAACTTCGTGGTCGCACTTTATATAGTTTTTCTTTTAATAACTTGTTATTTACATTATGTTTTTATGTAACAATTGGGTAAGCAGATCTCTTTTTAAGCAGAAATAAAGCTATTTTAATGCGGCTAGATTTGCTAGATTGCTTGGCGAGATTTGCGCCGGTTTTCTAGAGAAGTACCGAAAAAATATATGCTTTTCTATGAAAAGAATAAGTAAAATTTATGTAAGACACTGAAAATTTCTTAAAAATTATAAAATATCTTGTTGTCACTGGAATAAAATTGATTAATAATGCTGGGAGGGCATACAGTTCAGTGCAAAGAGCAGGTTGGTGATCAGATAAGTCCAAGGAGTTAAAAATTAACCAAGAGGCAGATAATTGAGGTTTTCTACTGTAAAAAATTGTTTAGTCTGCTTAATTTTTTAAAAGTTGTGTACGATACCCGGACCTGGAAAAAGTGCCCGAACCTACGAATATAGGTGCCAATCTTCAATGAATAGTGCCAATTTACCTAAAGAATAAGGGAGTAAAATTTTTTGGTTCATCCAAAGAATCCAGGCCTGCGGCAAAAAATGTCGATAAAATAGTGGATTCTGGCAACCCAGTTCTATATAGGGGTTGAATTGCTTACTCGCCAATAAACAGCATTGGAAATACCAAATTTCTCCAAAAATGTCGGCCAGGCCAAGATTCTTTCAATTTACCACTTTCTCCTACCCTACTTTCTCTGGTATTCCTATATAGTGAAAAAATTAGTTGTTTGTAGCCATTTGTAGGGGTTGTGCGAGTGAATGTGGGTGTGGCGCGGGTAACAGTACCTCACCTCCGTGGCTTCGGTCCACAGGTGCTCGCTGGGTAACGCTAAGTAGGTACTTCTTAGGGCAGTTCAGGGGTCAAGGATAATGTCCTGTAGTACCCGCCCATTGGAAAAAAAAAAAAAAAAAACTTAGCCATTTGCATTTGGATACACACTTCCCCTAAGGCCTTGTGCAGTCATAGAGTGAGCAAGACTGGTCATGTGCTGGGTAGATTCTTTCCTATAGACCAGGCCTACACAACATATACGAGTTCATTGTTTATTTTAATTGGTTATATTTTTCAATAGCATTTAAAACAGCTTGGGAATTTTAAACAAGAACCAAAATTGGAAAATTATTGTTTGTAATTCTTTTTTTAACATATACTAGAGCAGTGGTTCTTAAACTGTGGTCTGCGGACTCCTAGGGGGTCCGCAAGTTCCCTTGAGGAATTCCTCAAGTTACTTTTAGAATTCCACAAAGAGTTTCAAAGTTAGACGAAACACTAGTTTTAAGAGGCAAATTTAAAAAATTTTCTGGGGGAAAACCCCCAGCCCCCTCGAAATTTTTCTTCAATGCATATTTTTTTCCTTGAAATTTCCAGACCTTGGAGGATTAGACTTGGGGGATTCAGGGGCGTATTATATAGGGGGCATCCATAAATTACGTGAGGTCAAAAAGGGGGAGGAGGGGTTTGGAAAAATCTCACCAAATCTCACCAAGGGGGGAGGGGGGGTCGGTGAAAAACTCACGTCAACTTTTTAAGTTCGAAATTAAACGATTTTTTTTAAGTTTGAGAAAGGAATAATACTCCCAGATAAGATACTGTGGTGATTTTAGGCGGAATAATGTTCTTTTCCTCAAAATGCAAACGAATTGGATAGAAAATTATTTTTAAAGGTTGTAGGTAAATCTCACTTGGGGGGGAGAGGGGTCCAGCAAAATCTCACTAAATCTCACCAAGGGGGGAGGGGGGGGGTCCAGATTTTGGAAAAAACACCTCACGTTATTTAGGGATGACCCCATAAGGGTGAGTGCGTATGAAGGGGCTCTGCCCCTCTGCTGAAATTTGGACTTGGTGTATCAAAACAAGTTAAAACCCTGTTTTTTTATCAAATTTACGAAAATTTTCTGGGGGAGGACCCCAAACCCCCTTTAGTACTTGGTACTTAATTAAAAACTTTTTAAAAATAAGTTAATTAAAATTGAAATCCTACCTAAGAATATAGTCCGAAATTCGGACTAAGTGTATCAAAACCAACTTAAAATCCTGTGTGTTTTTAGGGACACATTTATCTAAAACTTTTCTGAGGATGACCCCCCAGATACCTTTTTGTTCTTAAAACTCTATTATTTTAAACTATTTTTTACATTAAGTTAATCAAAAGGCAAATCTTACATAAAAATTTATATAAAAAAATTCTAACTAGAGGTATCAAAACTAATTTAAAACCCTTTTTCTAGTTGAATTTACAAAAATTTTCTGGGGAAGGACCCCCAGACCCCCCTTTGGTAGGTAGAACTTAATTACTCATAACTTTTTTATATATTAAGTTCCCTAAGACGCAAATTCTACTTAAAATGTACTAAAAACCTACTTAGACCTATGAAATATACATGGGGGGGGCTGAGGGGAAATTTTTTACCCTCCTCCCGAAATAAATTTCTATATAAGCCTTTGGAGTAGTTGTAAAATTTATTATAATTTATTTACTAATTTTTATTAATCTTATACTAAAAAAAACCTGTGGTTACGGCTTTTGGTGTTTAAAATGTTGGGGGTCCGCGATGTCTTGCTGCTGCATAAAAGGAGTCCGTGACGATAGAAAGTTTAAGAACCCCTGTACTAGAGTGATGTTTGCCAAGAAGTTTAGAGAATATTTTGCCTATATCTTTCTTGTTTAATAATAAAAGAGCTTTACCACTCAATCTACCGGGGCTAAAGACTCAAAACTTGGTGCGGTTGACGACCTTACGATGTATACGGTTACAAAGGTTAGTATCACAATCACATTAAATTAGATAGGAATGGGCCGATTCGGCGTGAAACAAAATTTTTTTCTTCTAATTTTAAGAAGGATTATGAAAAAGTTCTATTTACTTTCATTTTATTTCTGGCGCCGAAACAGCCAGCGCCGAATAGTAGTAGACCGAAATTATCACACCGATACACATTCAATGCATTCATCCACCATTGAAGTCCGGTGGCGTAGTGG
The DNA here is from genome assembly GCA_024610705.1 of Tetragnatha versicolor. NCBI lineage: Eukaryota > Metazoa > Arthropoda > Arachnida > Araneae > Tetragnathidae > Tetragnatha > Tetragnatha versicolor. The sequence goes on along the minus strand of JANDEH010000011.1, from coordinate 10,651,416 downwards.
AAGCCCTCTGGACTCCCGCGCCCCAGGGTTCAAATTTCAAATCCTGGTCTGTGGGCAAGGAAGACTCGGCCTTTCATTTCTACAGGATCGATAATATAAGTACCAATAGGGTGGTCCTAAGTATAATGGTAAAAAAAGTTTTTCGGAATTTTTCAAGTCGCACCCCCTAAATGTTTTCCTTATGGGGTAGTAAATAACTGGAAAATTTTTTATCCGAATCGGTTAATATTAACACGTGCCGCAAAAGGGATGAAAATCTGAAAAAACATCAAAATTCTCAAAACTTTGAAAAATTATTAAATTTATTTATAAAATATATAATTCAATATATTTCTATACTTTTTTTTAACATAAAATGCTTAAACATGAAGGATATTGGCTTTTATAGACTTTGACAGTCTTTAAAGGTATTGTATTTTCTCCTCATTATGCGTTAAAATATCGTTATATTCTTCAAAAAGCTTGATTTCCCTTTCTGCAGCATTATTTACAACAGATAAGTTACTGACGACTTTAAACCCTTCCTGATAACCTCCAATAATCTTCACACGTTTTAAAGGATCCCTAGAAATAAATTTTGAAGAAAACTTAAAAACCTTTGAAAACAGTTTGCGGTTAATTTTGACACAAAATTGGCTTGATTTTTCTTAGAGTCCTTCCAGTTCTACAAAACTAATTTGCAACCACCCATACACACGGGTAGATTCTCTCCCTCTAAACTATTTGGAAATTGCTCTGTGGGGACAGACTCATCAAAAAAGGCTAAGGCAACTGTCTCCTCCAAGAAACCATATCCATGACTAATCATTTTTTTTGATGCTGCCTTAGATTATATTTTCATTAATTCCTCTGTAGAAAAAAGGTCCCTCATGAATTTTAATTCTTGAAATGTGGCTTTGTGATCCATTTGCACATCAAACCAAGCCTTTATGTATAGCTTAACAATAATACTCATACCTTGTAGTATTGGATTATCCAAATTAACCCTAATTTCTAAATATAAATATCTTTAAGCAATAAATTACTTAAGACATCCACCTAGAATGATGGATAGCACCAGGTTGTTTAAATTTAATCATTTTAGCTTCATAATAATCTAAAAGTGCTATTGTCAACCATAGAAACTTTTGGTAGTCATCTCTCGATTGGTGTTAGAGCTTTGTTTTAGCCAACTTGTAAATTTCTTCTTTGTCTCTTCCATCAATGGTGTTTCTTACAACTTCATTTTTAATACCTGATGGATACTTTGATTTATAGATAACATCCCAAGATTTTCAAAACGTTTAAATAAAAATGTAGGTCCATGGGATGCAGTAACGCAAGCTCCAAAGGCCGCTTTTAACACTAATTTAAGAACATTAAAATGTATTATATGAGCTTAGGCTTATAAAATTCAGTGTAAATTTCAAATCAAACCTTTAACTATGATGAATAACATTTAAAATCTAATTTTCATTGTTTTGAACATTATATTAAAAGTTTTGTTTTATGTCCCCAACATTCATTGGAAAATCCTCCACTTTACCTTTAATCCTCCATTGGAATCCACATATAATAATGAATTTCACCCTAAAATATGTGCAATAATCATAGTGTAGGAGGTTTTCAAGTTTATCATAAAATACATGAAGATACCGACTTTGATGTGATCTTTTGAGAACGCCCGCGCAGCGTCCACTGTTGCGGCGGAAAGTGCGCATCGAGCCGGCATACCTAATGTGACCATTTATTTTTTGACTCAAAACGGGACATTGATTTATTTAGGTTAATTAACAGGTAGTCAATAAAAAACACTTTTTAAAAGTTATTTATTCAGAAAAAGTCGGTTCGCTTAAAAGTTACGAATTAAAAAATATTTATACCCGAAACGTTTAGTTACATTTATATTTATCAGAGGAGCAAATTTGCTTTAATATAGCTAGTGATGATATTCTTGGCACGTTTTTTTTATATTCCCCTTAATTATCGACATGGCCTTTAGAACTGAAATTTGTAACTGGATCTTCTCAGATGGCCTCAATTTGTTCATCATAGAAAATACTCTTTCTACTGGGAGCATTTATAGCAGGTAAGGGAACGTACCCATACTACGTGACCCGTTTTTTGCCATTTTTGACCCCCCTCCCCCCCCCCTTGGTGACCATCCGTAGTATATGCCAAGACCCCCCCTCCCCCTCTAGTTGTCACGTAGTAATTCATAAATACGGTTTGCCATCATTTTTTGCAAACAGAAAGTTTAAAAAAATTAATTTTGCTTAATTTGTCTAATTTTAATAATTAATTTGGCTTAATTAGTCTTAATTTGTCTAATTTTAATAATTAATTTGGCTTAATTAGTCTTAATTTGGCAAATTTCAATAATTAATTTGGCTTAATTTTGTCGTATTGACTAGAAGAAATTGACCACGTGACGAAACCCTAACCCCCCCTTTCCCCCCTGTGACCGAGCGTGGTATTTTGAAGACCCCCCTCCCTCCCCTGAATGGGTCACGTAGTATGGGTACGTTCCCTAAACATAAAATATATTCAATTAAAATAGAAAAGTTTTAATGCTGAATTCGCGCGGTTTCGGAAAACGGGACAATTTTGCGTCCCAGAGTTCATTTCGGGGACACCGGGACTCATAACTCTAAAAAGGGACAGTCCCGTTCAAAACGGGACGTCTGGTCACGTTAGGCATACCTCCCTCAGTGTTACGGAATTCCGCGCATCTACCGTACTCTAACTTCAATCGCGTTGCGGCACGTGTTAATATTAAAATATTTGAAAAATATTTGGTATACATTCATTTCATACCTTAAGTAAAAAAGTTGGGGGGTGCGACCGAAGGAATTCCGAGTTTGAAAAATTAGGACCACCCTAAAGTACCAAGTTCACTTGGGGAATCAAAAGGGGGTTAGCAGCAAGCTTGTCACTCAGCTGACCATGACTTTGAGGCACATTTCCTGTAATAGCACTGCTCATAGCCTCACCCAGTGAGGCTGATTATACTGGTGTTTGAAGGTCCAGCAACCTAGGTAATCCCTCACGTATCCCCTTGATTTTTTTCTAACATCGAACTTGCTGAAAGTTGTTAGGTTGTTTTTAGTTATACGACTCAAAGATAGTTTCAGTTGGTATGTATTATTATGAATCGTATTTAATAAATAATTGAAAAATAACTTTAGTAATTTTTATCATACACTTACATTTCTAAGAGACCACCCCTCTAAATGACCGATTTTTCTCGGAACATGGGTGGTTGCTCCTCCACTGTATAAAAAAGTGGGTTGGTTTTGCCAATATTGTTGCTAGCTTAGGTATCACTTGGGTTAAAGTCCTCAGAACATATTCCAGATAACTTTAATGCAATTATGTATTAGATTTTTTGGACATCTAGTGATGTTTTATTTAAAAAAAATGAAGTTCCGTCTGAAAAGTTTTTATTCCCATTCAGTTTTGAATTTTTGTCTTTTACTATATGTACTTTAAAATTCTTAAATTTTCTCTTTTTTATGTGTACTCTACACCTCAACACCATTTTGGGGCAAATATAGTTTGTTCAATCAGTAAAAAGATGAATAAAGAAATTATTTGATTACTTTATAGTTGGAACTGCAATTACTACTGTAATTCAAATGTATTTTAGGTTGAACGAGTGACTACCATTTTTAACCTCTTTCCAAATTATTTTCCATTGAAATAAAAAAAATATATAATTTACATAAATGGCATTTTAAAAAGGTTTGATTTTCCTATAGTGTTAGAGGAGATCTCTTGAACCCTTTAACATGCGAGAAATCGCTTGTTTGAAAATTGGTTTGCTAACATGGATTTTCTGGACTATGGAATTATTTCATTGGTTTTATTTTTTAAATATTTCCCTCCTCCTCTTTCTAAAATTAAATATCTTTCTTAATTAACTTAAAATTTAAATCAATTGGTTAAATCGCCCAAGATTAATTTATGATAGTATTTTTTTTCAGAATAGTTTTGTTTTTGAACTGCTCGTATTTTCCGAGGTAACGTGGAAAAAATTAAATAAAAAATAGATTAAAAATTATTTGAAAACTTTGACACTCAAATAAACCTTGAATCCTCTCAATTTTTTTTCTGGAGCTGCTCTATTTTTCGGTAGTAGTAGTATTTACATTTACTACTAACTTAGAACAGGTCTTAAATTTAATTTAAAATGATAGAGTTCTACTCTTGAAACCATGCTTGAAATACTCCAAAAGCTACGAACTGGAAAATTTTCATTTCGAGTCAATAAAAGTTATGGTAGAGCAGAAAAACGTTTTTCAACTATACTACTACAGTCATTTATACGTTTAAAGTGTATTCATTTCTACATTTTTATAACAGTGGTAGCCTTAGAACTTTCAACCAATTGAACCATTGAATCAAATCATGATCGAATAATTATTTTCATCTGTTAGTGGTTAGTGGTGTGTTAATCGCAGGTGGTATATTCCGTATCCTTCTTCCACTAGTCGTGGGCATCATCACCTGTTCCACTTCCCCCAAAGGTTGCATTTCCTTCCGTACGAAGTAACTATTTGGGATAGTTGGAAAGTAGGTCCGATCTTGACCCGATTATAACCCGATGCCCAACCTCTGCCGCACATGTTCTTTTTACGTGTGGAAAACTGGTGTGCGGATATACCATTTCTTTACAATGGTTATTGTAGGAGCTCGCTTTTTTCCTTTGTGTGGTCATGAAACGAATGTCGTTCTTATTGCATGATGTGATGCATGGATTTTCGTGATGTTCTTATCACAAAGTTTATACAATGGAGAAAAATTTTTTAAACCTGAGAATTGATATAGATTTGCAATGTTCGTGTTGCGCTTGTTTGGGCATTTTCTTGACTACCTATTGCTCGCGAAGCTTATTTTGTTTCTGAGAAAAGTTTATGTTAAAAGTTCACATCTGCATATCGTGATATAAAAAATCAAGTACTCACATCTTACAGTAGACCCCCTCTTTTACCTGCCCGAATGGAACCGAGTATAAGCTGGTTAAGTGATATTCCTGTTAAAAAAGGAGTATATAATTTCTAACAATTTCAAGTTATTCCAAAAAAAATTCCATAAAGTAAAAATTTGGGTTAATTGAATGTAGGTAAGGGGATTTACTTCTAAAGTATTATATACCATAAAGAGGAATGACAAAAACAATCAGTTTTTTCTGCTGGATGATAAAAATAAAGGACTAAATGTATAGCTTTTCCATTTTTTATTTCGTTCTAAAATTAATTATTACTGTCAAAAACGGGGACCGGTTAGAGAGATATTACTCTCCTGAATAAGTAATGTATTGAAATGTGTAATACTCTCATTGGCGAAGTAAAAATTTGACTGGAGATCAGTTCTTCTTTAAGAGACTTCCCATCTCTTAAAACTAAAATGGTGGGATTTAATGCTATAAGTATTAGCATTTTTGTGTTGACAGCAAAATTCGGGGAAACAAGGGACAATTTATGTTCATATTAATAAATGAATAAATAACATTTCTTACTTTCCAATATTTTCGTTTGAGTTAAAACTGGCAGGGATATTTTTTTCTCGTATAGTTTCTTGTTGGAAACTTGCCTGAAATAACAAATATCCATCACATTCATTCATGTAGTTAAGTTCAGAGTGTGCTAATTCTCTTCTTTTTGCAGGTGAGGATGGCCCCTTCAACTACTATAGAGACGGTCACAGTTGTAAGGCCTTTAAAAGTAAGTACTATGTGTGTGAATGTAATCTTCATTTATTCCGGTAAGCTAAAGTATTTAATGAAAAAGGACGTTAAAATCAAATAACTAAAGCTTTCTTATTAAACATTTTTTTTGCAGTTTAGTAGTTAATACGTTTGTACCTCTAAAACAGATCCTCAGTAATATGATAAAAAATTTTTAAGTAGTTGACTTTAAGAGTGGGGAATGTTTACTTTTCGCTTCCGATATTTCAGAATAGTTGAACAATGTGGTCTTCATCATTATTACATATTTTCAATCGTAAAAATTACACAGTGTTTTAATTTTTGTGAAAAATTGAAAGATTTTTTTAAATTTATGTGTGTAATGAGAACTATAAAATTAACGAAAGCAGCATTAAATTACTTATTTCTTCAGTTTTATGGCCATTTAAATACTCAATTAACTATTTACAATTCACATATAATTTAAAAGATTTTTTGTGAAGGTGTCGTTTTTTGTTAGGGGCCATCCATAAATTACGTGAGGCGTTTTTTCCAAAATCTGGACCCCCCTCCCCCCTTGGTGAGATTTTGATTTAGTGAGATTTTGCTGAACCCCCCCCCCTCCCCCCCAAGTGAGATTTACCTACAACTTTTTTAAAAAAATTTGCAGTATCTTATCTGTGTGTATTCTTTTCTCATACTTAAAAAAAAGAAAATCGTATAATTTCTAACTAAAAAAGCTGACGTGAGATTTTAATCGACCCCCCTCCCCCCTTGGTGAGATTTTCCAAACCCCTCCCCCCCTTTTTGACCTCACGTAATTTATGGATGTCCCCTTAGTACATTTTTTATGAAGGTGCCGATAAACGATACCAAAATTGGCCTGTATTAGTCCCTGATGTTATTACGTACTTTTTTGTTGCTTAATTAAAAGAGATGGTAATTACTTAGAAATTAAGAAGTGAGAATTAATAAATAACACGTCACGTGCTTGTTTATTGAAATGTACAGTACTGCATAGGTTCCATTTTACTAAATCCATAATCGTCGATAAGTTTAGTAGTACGTTACTTATCATGAAATAAAAATCAACCATCAAAAATTTTTACTAAAATTTCATGAAATTTAACAAGTACTTAAGTTAGTTTCTCTATTTTTACCCTAAATTAAAATATTTAAATAGTCGTCCTTCACCGAACAGTTAAAACGATTCCATGATGTATTAAGTTGTGCTTTAGCGCTTTTCTCAGATTCTAATAATCGTACCTCGTTTCGTCGCTGAATTAATGAAATTCTTTGGCAGGCTCGGGAAAAGACCCCTGAAAAGTGTTTGCGCCAAACCATGACAACGCTTTTTATACTCTTAGCAGACTCACCCCAGTGTTGACTCACAAAAGCAGAGTAAAACTTCACAGACCGAGTCTAGAACCCTTCTAATTCCTGCTCGTTCGTCGATCCCTATCCCCCACATTGTTTGACATCTCTCTGTTAAAAAGTGATTAGCAGATAAATTTTAAAAAATTATTTTGGAGCCAATGAATTTGTTGTAATAGCATTTGAATTTAAAGTTACTATGCTTTTTTAGTTACGCGGTACATTTTTATTTAGATAGATGAATTATCCTACGTTTTATTCTTTTCAAGATTCGTGGTACATAATCTTAAATTACGAAATTAGTTTAACATTTTGTTCTCTCTACTGTTAATACGAGACAAATTGGTAATCTATGGCATATTACTCTACTGGGACTTGCGTCCAGTAATGAACCGAAGGGTATACAAAGTTGATAATTTTTTGGTTATTAATTATATCTATTTGATGTCACTACTGCATTTACTAATGCGCCCCTTGTTGTCTCCCAAAGCCTCCACAAAATCTAATATCCGAATTTCTGAATGGTGGCCGATACTTTTACTATAAATTGTAAAGTGAAGGGGTTAACATTATTTCCCCTGACGTATTAGTGCTCGATTCTGACTTCAACCTGCTGTCTTCTCCCTCGTCAAGTCTCTTAATAAAAACAAGTATTTAAATTATTTATTTTTACCACAATGAACCTTTTTGATATCATGCACATAAGTGAAAAGTCTGATGAGAGGCATTATCCAGTTAATAGATAACAGGGGTTTATATTCGGAGTTAATCGTTAAATGCTTGTTATCTTTTATCTATTTGTTTACACGATGTGGATGTTTCAACCAGGCTTTGGCAGAGGGAGGTGCCCTTTATCCAATTTTTCCCCATGTAGCGTATAATATATCACGATTGTTTGCTTAGGATCAGCTCTTTTTTTTAAAAAGTTCTACATGAAATTAAGGTACATTTCTTGGGATTGATTCATCGAAAATATTTCTGACTATGCCTTACAGCAGCTTAAGAAAAAAAAATTCATGAGCATCAACAGCGTTCCTTTCTTTCTACGGGCATAACAATGCTATTTTATTTCCCCGTAGTCACTAGTCAAAAATTTCTAGATTGACAGACTAATGACAGCACCTGCTCTAAGCTCACAAAGTAAGACAAGTAGATTCATCAGCTGTGAAAATGGCATTTCCCAGTAAAAACAACAACGGGGATTTGCATTTCATAAATTCCACTTTTCTGAATAACACGAAAGAAAGGATTTTCTCCCCTTGATGAAAGCGGAATCCGTTTAATAGGAAGGAACCGAAAGAGAAAAAAATGATCGAGATCTTGTTTTCCCCGAAGTTCTCTAATAGTAGTTGGTTAATCAGATTATTTAGGCTGCCTTTCCCTCCATATAAATTTTAATGGTCAAGATGCTGTTCGCCTTAACTAAACTCACACAACCGTCTCGTCGATGTCAATCTTCCTCGAAAGCTCTCAGGAGAGAGAGAGAAAGAGGCTTCTTCTCACATCGGTGGCCTACCTGGCACTCTGCCTATTAACTCGTTTTTTTCTCCCATCTTCTCTCTCGCCCTTCTTTTAATACTACTATAGTGTTTTTCTCTTATGGCTGCCTCCTAGAAGAAGACTGTTGCTGGCTGAAACAAAGAAAAGGCTGCAGCTTCAATGTGTCAATTTAGTTCTTTTCTTCTGCTTGTAGTAGTATCTCCAACCTTTATATGCGAACTGTCTAATGGGAAAAAAAGGAAGCTCTCTTCTTCTTTCCTATCCTCGTTGCCCCGTGTTCTTATAATTATCCCCTTACCATCTTTTTAGCGTTTTTTCTTCCTTTTTCGAAGAGTTTTAATGCGTTTTCTTTCTTTTAAGGGTGATTCTTTTAAGAGGGTGTATAGGAAATAAGTCTTTACCTAGTGCTCCCCTCCTTTTTTTTTCGGATTGGAAAAATTGTGTCCGCTCTTATTGAACTCCTATAGTTTGTGTTGGAAAAGAGGCTGTTTTTGTGAGAGGAGGTTTCGAGTGGAGTTTTTGAAGTTGTCATTATACATTTGAAATTCGCTCTTTCGCATTGTGCGTTTGAGAAATGTTCTTAGTTATTTTTATTTCATTTCCCACAGTTCAAGCCTGCTTAAATCTTTAACAATGTTTTGGCGCTTTTTGTCCGATTTTTTGGACCTCGCGCCATTAAATCCCAACTAACCAACCAACCATTTCCCACAGTTCAGCCTTCGATGAAGTTTTTTCATTTCCATTCTGTTATTTTTTTCTCCTCAGAAAGGCGAGTGAATGCAGTTTTTTTAAAAAAGATGTTTTAAAACTGTTGCTGAAAATTTAAACTAAAAAAAATTTGGAATGCATTGGATTTTTGTGGCGATTGCAGTAGTGAGAGAAAGATAACCTTCGCATTTATCTCCAAACCAGAGAAATAAAACAAGGATAAAATGAATAAAAAAAATATCTGATTTTACTTTTACTGACAAAGGAAATGTAATTCAAGGTTCGCATATTTTTTCAAGGCAGGAAAACTATGGCCCGCGCTGATACAAATTTATTCCCTGTAAAATAGTAAAATCTATCAACCTTAATAACTAACTTTCCCAGCACATTAATTTTTTTGTTACAAGTATAATTTACTTTATTTCCCAGTTCAGTTAATATCAAGAAGATAAATTACTTAATAATTAAGTTATCTTCAATTTTTAATTATAGTTTGATTTTTGTATGATTTATGGTTAACAAATTTAAAAAATCAGAGGTAGTAAACTGCTTAGCCAGGAACTATTTTCTTCAAGAAGAAAATCAACCCTAATCAGGCAATGCGATCTTTTTCTGTGAATTCGACGTTTTGCGGTTAAAATTCAGATATTTGGTGAAATGAAATTTAATTTTGCCTTTTTTAATTTTAATTACCCACTTCTTATTTAGTTCGCCCCACATTTAAATGCTCATGGTTAGGTTACAGTTAGTCCATTTGAGAAGTTAGCCTGCGTTAGTTTAAAGTTACGTTGGTTATGTGCTAACTGATGGTAATCACTCTTTTCCTCCTCGACATAAAATGAAGCCCGCGCGTTGAGAAAGGAGAAAAAAGTTTTTACACACTCTCCCCTCTTTAAGTAGTCCTGAGTAAGTTCTCTTCGCTCGCATAGTATAGTTTGGGGGTGTTATTAATAGAAAGCGAACTCTCGTATAACGCTTTTGTGATCGATTTCTGCCAGCATATTATTGCAGAAAAGAAGAGAAGTGACGACAGCTTTGTCGGGCGGAGAAAACGCGGGATTTAATTCCCCGGAAAAAAGAAACCCCGTGCTTTTCCCGGCGCGTTTTCCGCTCGATTAAAATTTTCCGCCGCCGCCGCCCCCTTTAATATGAATGAGAAATAGTTCGGAAGGGGAGTTGGTTGTTTGCGAGAGAAGCGGTTGTTTGTTATGTATGAAACGTTTCAATCGAAGTTCGGGGAGGATAGTGTCGTGCGAGTTTGTTCACTCGTGAACTTCATCGAAAGTTTTTGGATGTCGTCCTTCCCTTGGAAACGGTGGAGGATTTTATTGTTTTCAGGTGAACTTTTCCCAAGTTTGAGTGCATTGGGATCGTTTAAAGCTGCGAAAGGGATTTTGAGTCTGGTTGCGTCTTTAATGATAAATATTTTATTTAATAGAAAAAAGGGGGGCTTATCTTTTGAAGTAACAAAATATTCATTAAATACATTATTTTTTCTTTTAAATAACTATCTGGTAGAAATGGGATATAATTTTATTGCATGCGTAATCCGTGATGCTCTATTTGTAGCGATTGCGCAATTGTTAGTGCTAAAGTAGTTGTATTGACTTATTCCATCAGCCTTAATCATTGTAAGTTACCAATATTAAAAGAATTAATAGTTCCAGAAACTTTCTTTTTTATTGATTTCGTACATATCCAGATTGTCTTCTCTGCCAAATCAATTTATTCTCTTGAGTTTTGTACTCCTAAATAAAGAGAGTGCCTTCTTCTTCTTCTAAACAAAAGTTTTTTACTCTGCATTTTATTAATTCTTATGATCCTGAGCATTCTCTTGGGTCATATCTGTTCTTCCTTCCATTTCTTGAAAAAGTAGGTATTTTCTTAAGTTCTTATCTTCTAAACACTAGTAAATATGCATCTTTCCATTTTCATTTCTACAAACTGTTTCAAGTCGAGTGTGTCGACACTACACCGTATTCTTACAACACAAATTATCGCTCACCTTTGACTTTTCATAATACTATAATTACTAATGATATAGCTAAATTCCTAACGTTCTGTTCATTACCGAGAAAAGCCAATTTCATAACACGACCTAGCAGCCATCAAGGATTTTAATTACCCAAATCACGGGCAATTTTCTACTTAGGAGCTTCAAATGGGGATCCGCATTCGCTGACAAGCGTGTCGCTAACCCCGTCTGATGTTCGAGACAGCTGCTTCACAATTGTTCTCGAATTACTTTTGGCGATGAGTACCTCAATTGTGTGCAGCCTGACTAGCTCAGAGCTGAGCAAGAGGATAGCAATTTCTTTCATTACTATCGGGGTTTTTCTGTGCATGTTTCTCTCTTGTAGCTCCTTGAGTATTAATAAAATCATTGGGTTACATGTTTTGACCCCGTCAAGTGTAAGAAGTCGTTTATGTGTTTGCTACTCTGTGATTCGTGAGTTATATTTCCTGTGGGTTAAGTGCATATAATCTTATCCAGGAAGGTTCCTAGGTTTTTTTTATTCTGGTAACAAGCTGGAAATTTGAACTAAAATCTTCGGAGAGTATTATTATGAAGAACTTTCGTTGCAGTCTTTGGATGATCCGAAACAACCGCATTTCAATCTGATAAGCGTTTATCAACAGGCTAAATAAACCTTCATCATTCGTTTAAAAATTTAATTTTCATTTTAATTGGATACTTTTCTATGTTATAACTCAAAGCAAATACAACTATGAATTGAATTAAATCCCCAAATGGTTTTCTATGACAGGCTGACAAAATTTTTCACAGTAAGAAAGTATTAAAATTCGTCAATAAGTTATGAAATTTTTAACCAACTATAAACGATCTCTAATAATAAAAAATAAACACTTTGAAAAATAATTGCGGAATGTTTCATCGCATTGCCGTAATAAAATTACTCTATTGAACTCAGGGTTTAAGTTAGGGGAAAAACTCCTTTGGCAAGAATGCTAAATTGGAGAAAAAATAAGCTTTATCAAAATGCTAAAGCTAAAACAACACGTTGGTTGTATAAAAGTTTTTTTAGCTGGAAAAATTAATCAAGTATTAAAAATACACCAAAAACAAACCTATTGAACGTTTCTTAATTTTTTTTAATTTGAGCAACTTTAACTATTTATATTCTTCAAGTATTTATAATGTTATTAGCATTCTTTCTCGTTTTGGGAAAATAGCCACCATACCGGAATTCCTGGAATACACCGTTGCGTTTTGTTCCGGCACGGTTTGAATCTGCCACTGTTAGTAAGTTTTCCTGCATACTAACAATGCTAGTAAGGAAATCGTTTTACAGGCGCAATTCGGACGCGCTCTCAGACAAAGAATTTTTCTACCGCTGTAGATTAAAAACATGGTTACTGTCTGTCTATCACAAGAAGAGCTCTGGCTGTGGCTAGTTCACATGAGCAGTGGTATGGTGTCGAATGATAAATCGTAAATTTCGAGATCACGATCATGAAAAATCATAAATTTGTATTTTTATGACTTAGGTAAATGACTAAAAATGTTCTTAGATCAGGTATGGGCAACCTTTTCTAATTCGCGGGCCGGATTCAATGATTATAATGACGTGGAGGGCCATAGAGTAGAATCAGTGGTCTCCAACCCCCGGTCCGGGGACCGGTGCCGGTCCGTGGATCAAATGGTACCGGGCCGCGAGCCGCCCATTTCATTGAAAATGAATTTAAATTCCTGTAGGTTTATTATAAATTACTATTGTAAATTAATTATAAATTACTTTATATTTATTTTTTGGTGTAACTGTATTTTATTTTGAAAGCATGTTTAAATACAATTAAATTAAAATTAATAAATCAAAATAATCTAGAATGTAAACAATCAACGCCCCCCCCCCAGCGGGCCGCGGTAAAATTATCAAACATTGACCGGTCCGAGGTGGTAAAAAGGTTGGGGACCACTGGAGTAGATAATAGGCAATATTTTTTTTAAGTAAAAAGTAAGTAGTTTTATTATATATATATATATATATATATATATATATATATATATATATATATATATATATATATATATATATATATATATATATATATATATTACGAAGTTTAATACTAAAGTTAAAATTTAATCTGGACAATATATTAATTACATACAATAATTATAATGAAGTTAAATTAATCTGGACTAGAATAATATTATATACAATAATTATAAAGTTATTTACATTAATCTGGACTAAAATAATATCTTGATTACATACAATAATTATAATGTTTAAGTTACACTAATATGAGCTAAAATAATACTCAGAGCTCATAGTAATGAAAAAATATTTCAGGAAAGACTTTTAACAATTGTCATTACATGATACAGGAGAATTAATGGAGGAGGAATTAATGTTGAGGAGGACAAATTAACTGTAGCAGCATTGGGAAAGGCAGAGAATGAATATAGTCCGTATGGTAGAGCCGGCAACAGCCCCACGCTAACAGACGCCTCCCAAGAACAAAATATAGTTGTACAGCATGTTTTAAATGCTAAAATTGAGTTATTTTCGGGGGAAAGTTCTGTATCCCCTCTTTCGCTCTTGTTGACGAAAACCAGAGTGATTTTTTGGTATAATTTTTAAAATGTTCCACGGGCCGGACCAAATGACGAGGCGGGCCGGATCCGGCCCGCGGGCCGTAGGTTGCCCATCGTTGTCATGTCTTAGATCATAAAAACAAAAATTTAAAAAATCCTTATGACCGCTTATGTGAACTAGCGACGGCCAGAGCTCTTCTTGTGATAGACAGACAGTATCTTGATTGAGATGTGACAGGTTTTGGCGTTTGAAGTATTATTATCTTTTATTTGATACGGTGCTAAACTTTATGGCGAGATTACATTCATATAACAAAAAATGAAATTTCATTATTCATTTATTGATTTTAGTATTCAGTAGTTTGGTGACTGAAAATTCAGTTTTGTGAAAAACCTGCGCCATTAAACCCTGTTAAATACCAATTCTCATACTATAGTTTGAAGATTCTTGTTCAACAGCAAACCCCTTGTTCAATAGCAAACCCCTCAAAGTTAGACATGAAAAAATTCTTTTGAAAAGTTTTTCTTTTGCGAAACTATTATTCGGCACAAAAGTGTTACGGTTAAATATCAATATTTTGTATGTGATTGTCTGAGCATGAAAAAGGTTAGTTTTAGAAACTAAACAAGGACTTCTCGTGTGGAACTTCAAACCAAAACAATCCCCAACACTCATTTCAATAAACAAGTCATAAAAGAGACAGGGGAGTTAACTGAGTTTCGCACCCCCGAACGACCCCCACAAACAATGTTCCGATTCGCCGAGGTTTATTGAATTGGTGGGGAGGGAGCGCCGGCGCATCATCAGGTAATGGGCGTTTTTTCTCTCTGGGTGACGTGAATGCGTCGCTGCGTGCGCCCCACCGCCCCGAGTGCCGCCCTCCCTTGTGGCGTTTTTTAGCGTTGGCCGACAGCTGCTGTTCGGACGCCCCGAGTTGTTGTGACAGCAGCTCTCTGTGTGCCTGGAGACGGCCACAGTCTTGACGAAGCTCCTGATGGTCAAGTGCACCTTGGTGACAACATGTGGTGGCTGTGGTGGTCGGTTAGTTGAGGCTTTTGGGATGGTGTGTTACTGAGGCTGGAGTGTTGCTTGTTGTAGGATTTTGTTGTGTATGTTTAGTGTGTTTTTTTTTCGTTTGAAAGTCTTCTTTTGGTCTGGTGAGGATTATTTCTCTTCGAAACACACTTGGAGGAATACACTTGGTTAGTTTTCGCCTTGGATTTCAAATCTACGATCAATTTTCATGACATCGGTAATCTAGAACTCTCGTGTAGTCATCGAGTTCATCTACTCTTCAAGGAAGCTCAACCAACTGTTGATTAGAAGTTTTCTATACATGCAAATATCTTAAACCTGGTCTTGTTCATTTTGGAAAAATAATGTCTAATTAGTGGTTTAGAGATGCTTGGTTTTCTGTGATGTTTCTTATCGACCGATTACTTCAATTCTTGAAGAGTTGGTATTGTAGAGCTTTTGCTACCTTTGGCATATACGTGTAAGTTTCATTATTAATTACATATTTGGTTTTACCACTTGTCTGTTGAACATAGTAGACGAACAATAGTGGTAAATATGTATTTGATAATAAATTTATGGACTTAGGAGTTGATTGAATTTATAGGTGTAAACTCGCTTGCGTTGTTTAATCTCATCAATCTGTGAACGCATTTCCTCCACGAATCCTCTGAGTTTTGGAACACTAGAAATACGTGTTTCAGTGCGCCCTGCATCGTGCCAATTTACCATCTCCGTAGACATTTCTCCAATCGCTCTTCACGAGTTAATCTAGCTCTCTGTGCTCTATCTCTCTCTCGGAATAAAAATGACCCGTCTCTCGCAAGCCCGGTCATTCATTAGACGTCACGGGCGGCATGGTTTCATAATTTATACATTATTCCCCGATTCCTTCTCCGCTTCAATTCATTCTTAAATGAACTGGGTGTGGCCGTGGCACTTTTAATAGAGCCCTCCTCGCAGGTGGCGTTAGAAGGAACCCCCGCCTGCCAAACAGTGCATCATCGGGTGCATCCACTCCCGCTGCGGACGCGGTACGTCCTAGAGATCGTCTTTTCCGGTGCTGTCTTGTGCACCATTAAAACCCTTTTGGAGAGAGAAAGTCGTTAATTAAAATATTCCTTTCCGTTTCCAGCTGTGGGGAGAATGCGGTGGATGGAGATGTCGAGGTGGTTAGATTTTGTTGAACTATTGATGTGAGGAATTCGATGTCTGTAGTGGACTTGGAATTTTCGATACTAATGAGGATATTTTTGTTGGTGTTTGTATCCAGCCAAGTTGATTAAGAAGTGAGTAAGAGATGATGAAGTAAAAGTAAGGACTTCTCTGGACTTGAAGTTTTGAAGGGTCGAATCTGAATTTTCAGAACTTTTGAGAATATTTTGGAACTTTAGTGTTGTTGGATCTAGTCCAGTTGATTTAGAGATGTTCACTGTTGAGATGATGAAGTAAAAGTAAGGACTTCTAGACTTGTGTACTTGAAAAGGTCTAATCTGAATTTTTGGGGATATTTTGTTGGTGTTTGGAGCCTTTGCAGTTGGATCTAGCCCAGTTGATTAAGTGATGTTTTCCGTGGAGGTGCTGAAGTAAAAGTAAGGACTTCTCTGGACTTAAGTTTTGAAGGGTCGAATCTGAATTTTCAGAACTTTTGAGAATATTTTGGAACTTTAGTGTTGTTGGATCTAATCCAGTTGGTTTAAAGATGTTCACTGTTGAGATGATGAAGTAAAAGTAAGGACTTCTAGACTTGTGTACTTGAAAACGTCTAATCTGAATTTTTGAGGATATT
The DNA here is from genome assembly GCA_024610705.1 of Tetragnatha versicolor. Classification (NCBI taxonomy): domain Eukaryota; kingdom Metazoa; phylum Arthropoda; class Arachnida; order Araneae; family Tetragnathidae; genus Tetragnatha; species Tetragnatha versicolor. The sequence continues at coordinate 10,634,798 of JANDEH010000011.1, read as the reverse complement.
TTGTTGGTGTTTGGAGCCTTTGCAGTTGGATCTAGCCCAGTTGATTAAGTGATGTTCTCCGTGGAGGTGCTGAAGTAAAGTAAGGACTTCTCTGGACTTAAAGTTTCGAAACGTCAAATCTAAATTTTTGGTACCTTTGAGGATGTTTTGTTAATTAGTTGGTGTCAGTGCGGTTGGATCTAGGATAGTTGATTAGAATGTGGTGTTTATTGTGAAGAGGATATCATTCATAGAAAGCCTCATGTTCTGATTTTATTTGGTTTTACTCGGTTACCGTCTACTGAACGAAGAATGCTTCGAATAACGAAACGCTTTGGGGATTCCTTATGACCGACGGAGAAAGAGAAAAGTGTTAAATTATTCATTGTGATGTCTCTCGACTGACTTATCTTCTAGTTTATGTGGGAATGCTTCTTCCCGGCGAATTTTCTGTCAATGAACATCGAAGAAAGTTATCGAACTCTTGTCACACACAAAGCTACATTCCTGTATGAGCATTCCAAATTGTGAATTCCTTGATCATGGCTACTCTGATTTCATTCCGTTCAATGTTGATGACTTGTTGATTCGTGATTCTCCATATAATCTCTATTCGTAAGTTATTCGCCTCATTTTGAACGATGGCCGATCGGTCTCGGATGGCCAATGGCCGGCATATGAATGGTCCGAGGCTGCAGAATCCCCCAGACCTCTACGAGTACCAAGATTACGAGGAGGAAGAGGATGAATACGTTTACGAGGATTGTTGTTGCATCACGGGACTATTGAGGAGGCTGGATCTGATACAGGTAATGTGTATTCAATCGATAGTTCTTAAGGAAACGTAGCTGTGTGTAGGATCCCCCAGTTTTACTTGTTTGATTTTTTTACTTGTTTACAGTTGGTTTTTGATATGAAAATCTTGTAAAAAAGTTTGAATTTGAAGAAATGTTAAAACGTATAGGATTTTCTTTTTTTAGGAAAAATTTCTATTTTACAAATTAAAAGTAAAAATAGGATATTGATTAAAATAGGAGATTTCATTATATAAAAAAATATAGTTTTATGAAATAACATGATTTTATTTTTACCAATTTGTGTTCAATGTAGCTTAAAGTATATGAAAATGTGATGCTTAACTGTTGTTGGATCTTAAACTGTTGATTAATTGCTAATGCCTTTTACTAAAGTCCTCCTGCATCTTCTTGGCGCTTTATGTCCGATTTTTTGGACCTTGCTCCATTAAACCCCAACTAACCAACCAACCTCCTGCATCTTCTGCTCTGATTGTTCCAAAGCAGTTTTTTGAGAACACCGTGGAAGCTCTTACATCATATCAAGCTGAACAAAGTGCAAAAAAAACTGCTCTTCGTGCGAACTATCTTCGAGTTTAATCCAATCTTCCCGGGCGGTTTGTTTGTTCCTATACTTTAGCTTCGCACATAAATTAAAAAGGAATTAATTTTCAATCAGTTTGACCGCACAAGCTTTATAGATTGGCCAAGGAAAATGACGTGGCGCCATATGTGTGTATTGCTTTTTTGATTAATGATTCCTTTTTTTAAGCTTGTTATTCCACTCGAAGTTCGTTCTATCAGCGAACAGAGTTTTGGAATGATGGAGTTTGCTTATAGCTTCTAACTAATTGTATTTCTATCTTTTTCATCCTCTACATCTCTCTCCCTTCGTTTTTCCTAACTTCCCATTTATTTCTTATTCTCTATTTCGCTTCTCATTCACATTTCTTCTCCTAACTCTCCCCCTGATTCTCTATTTTAATTTCTCTCTTATAAATCTTGCTATTATCATTCCAAACTAAAGTTCTAGAAGTTTAAGGTTGCAAGAATCGAAGTTTTCATCTAAGGAGACAGCTTTTTATCTAGTCTCCATAAAGTAGACAGCAAATCCTCAAGAAAATCTCGAGAGTAGGAACAATTCCTTCCATCAGAAGAATATCTGATCTCCAGCGAAATGTTACGAATTCTCTTCTGCTGATCTAGCGCGTTTGTGCGATACTCGATATTATGAAACACCATAACTTTCTCCCTCCCTTTCGAAAAAGTCACCCTCCCTCATTACCCCCCGAACAAAAGGGGTGCTTAGCCCCCAAACAGCCCCGTGATTAAATATCTAATCCCGAACACACAGCGCCCCTCTCGGCTTCGCTCAAAATCGTTTTCAGATGGATGAATACCTTTTCCCATCCCACCCTTCAAATTACCGAACGATCGCGGGGTCGAAGCTCCCCTCACCTCCACCTTGGCGGCACCTGCACAAAAACCAAACACACGCGGGGGCGAGGGCGGGGAGAACTTCTCCTTTTATCGATCTTGTCATCAATGTGCTTTCGGCCGGTTTTCATATCTGAATATAAAAATGGCCCCTTTTTCTTTCTTTCCCTCTCCGTACCTTGATTATCGTTTGCTCCGCGGATTTTCCATTTGGGGGTTGAGGAGAGTGTTGCTGCTTGCGCGAGATGTCTTTTATGTTCGGAAGAAGATCGGATCGCGCCAGGTTTTATAATAATGGGGAGGGGGAGAATTAAACGTTTTGTCAGCTCGTATATCAAAGAGGAACGGCTGGGTTGTGTTGTGTGTAGTGTTAGTTACCCTCGGGCTTTCTGTGTGTTTAGCATAGGATTTTCCTCCCCTTTTTTGCTCCTTTGTTGTTTCGGAAATGAGGAGGGGGGTGTGCTTAGTGTAAATTCTGTGTCCTAAAAAATGACTGGGATATTTTTCTTGTGTTGGTGGGGTATTTTTCATCAAAAGGCATGTTTTTCATAGAAATCTATTGGATCATAAGATATTTTTTTAATATGTTTGAAAAGAGGAATTTCTCGTTATAATATCCGTATTTATGTCCCCCAGTTACCTTTTTCTTAGGGGATTGATGGGGAAGAAATTTACTTTTTTGCTTCTGAATAGACTATATCCGTCTTGACGCCACATTGATGGTGAGATATGATTTGATAGGGGGACATCCATAAATTACGTGAGGTGTTTTTTTCCAAAATCTGGACCCCACCTCCCCCCTTGGTGAGATTTTGCTGGACACCCCTCCCCCCTACCCCACGTGAGATTTACCTACAACTTTTTAAAATAATTTTCTATCCTATTCGTTTCCATTCTGTGCTTCTCAGCTTCCATTATTAATGATGTGGGTGAAAAGGACATTATTCCTCCTAAAAATCACCACAGTATCTTATCTGTGGGTATTATTCCTTTCTCATACTAAAAAAAATCGGTATAATTTCTAACCTAAAAAGTTGACATGAGATTTTAATCAATCCCCCCTCCCCCTTGGTGAGATTTTTCCAAACCCCTCACCCCTTTTTGACCTCACGTAATTTATGGATGTCCCCTAGTGAGTTTGTTTTCCCCATCACGTGATTAATATGGGCGTGACCGAATATAGTCCATTCAGAGGATGTTTTATTGAGTTATGACTGAGATGGCTTATGTGGGCTTTTTACACTTAATTCGTTAGGTTGCTTGATACTGTGTGTTACTGAATAAACTCCTCCTACAAAAGAGTGTTCATTTTAGAATTTAATTACTGTTCAATTACACTTGTTGTGGTGAAAATTTGTTACTCCAACCAATCTTTTACTACAAGAATGTTTTTTATATTCGTAGGTCAAAAATGATTTTTCTCTGAGAATGGAGTTTTTAGAGGTGAAATTAGAAAGTGATTAAGATCTTGAAAATAAAGCACATCAATTGAATATTTATAATTTTTGAGCTAAGCTACTAAGATTTGGGTCATTTTATTCCCCAGAAATAAAATTATCCTTAATTTTTGGATACGAGTGCAATTACAAAGTCACCCCATGTTTTCACTAACTATATGCATTGGCACTGTGTGTAGTTCCCAAGCATGCTTGGCCCTCAGTTTTCTATTCGATACTCAAATCTACAAAATCTGTCCCAGAATATCAGCTTACTCTTAAAGGCTCATACACACTGTTTCACTTGCACTGTTCATCCTGATTGATTTGACTCCTGTGAATCGCTGTTCGCATAGAAAAGTGAAGTAGTAAAGATAGAAACGCCAATTCACATTTTTCACCATGGACGATTCCAGGGTTCCCACGGGTCAGGGAATACCTGGAAAAGTCAGGGAAATTAAATTTCACCTATAAAGTCAGGGAATAGTCATGGAAAATTGCTAATTTTGGCCAAAAACCTGGAAAATCATAAAAAATACCTGGAAAATGAAAATTTCTAATGTTTGCGTCACTGAGCTATAAAACAAACTGGAGTGACAACCTCCGATACTATAACAAGCGACCGATTGTGCGGACGCGGAAGGTTAAATTGCCACGATTGCTCGCAGCAATCGGGGCATTTTGGGCTGGAAGCAATCGGGGCAATCCCCGCATGACCATCTTTTAATCGCCCCATGCCTGTTTTTTAAAATATTATGAGCAAAATTTAGAATGGTCGTTTCATTCTGTGTATACAACTGGTTTAACAGATGGGGAAAATTAAAAGAAGATGGAAATCTTTTCCGTGGTGTGATGCGGTTTCGGCACGCTAACTAGTCACTCCAGTTTGTTTTATAGCTCAGTGGTTTGCGTGTCAATTTTGGCTCTAGTAAGTGAAAAAATAGTAAATGAAATGAAATTAATGTGTTTAACGGCCGTATTCACCGGTAACCTGACCGGCGGTCTGGTCAGGAAACCATGGTTACAGCCTCTGATTGGTGGAAAAATAATTCAATATTTTCCATCCACCAATCAGAGGCTGTAACCATGGTTTCCTGACCAGACCGCCGGTCAGGTTACCGGTGAACACGGCCGTAAAAATGCAAGAGGTATCCGAAAAATGCCATGAATTGCTAGTTTTTTTTACCGAAAAATCTTAAAAATTGACCTGGAAAAGTCGGGGAATTTTATTTCTGAAATTGAGTGGGATCCCTGCGATTCCTCTAAAACGAACACAAAAAGTAACAAGTCTGAATGATCCTTAAGTTTTCAACATCAGACATGAAATAGGAAAATCGAATAATAATACTCTCGCGTAGAGGGGAAAAAAGAAAGTCAAGAAAAACAAATTTTTTTACACGACAAGTATTCTCTTGACTTAACGCTCAGTTTTAGTATTTCTCACTTCGCCTGTGAACGGGACTTTTGACCATAGCAAAGATTCCTCCTCTTCTCCACACCATCCGTATCTGTTGCTCACATCACGCCTTCCATGACGGATGAGGAGATATTTCACAAAATCGCAGAGCTCGCCTTCAACTCACCATCCATCACGCAAGGGGCTCCTCGACCCCCAGCTTTTTTTTATTCTGAAATAAACGAAAGCCTCGAGAAAGCCCAGGCGACTTCTTTCGAGGTGATGATGAGTGGTTGCACTTTTGTCGGGGTGCTCCTCCTTTGAGCGAAGTGCGAGTCAGTTGCTTTGTGTGTATGTTTTTGGATTTATGGTGCTTGATTTGAGAGGGTTTTTTCCAGGCTGGCCTGGTGAAATCGTTAGGTTCTGTGTTTTTATATTCATTCAAGTGTTTGGGAGGATGAATAGTCACTGTGTTTGACTTGTTTGTCAGTCAGTTTTTTATTTTTTATTAATCGGGACAACTTGGGAGAATAGCTTCTTAATAGCTGAACAGTTTTGGCATAGCTTAATTTTGTTCTCGAATCTGACAAAAAGTGGTGCTAAAAATGTGTAGTTCAGACTAAAATTAAAAATATTGTCATTGGATAAACTTGTCTGTGGTAAAATATGCTTGCAGACATTTTGGATAGGTTTAGTCAAGGAGTTAATATTGTTTTGGACTAAAAATGTTTCAATCGCAATCAGGTTATTTTTAAAAGTAACATTAAAGATTAGAAATCTTAAGTAGTTAAAAAAAGTTTAACCCAAATAGTTTTACTTTTATTTATTGATAGTCTATTACTGTGAAAATATATTTTTGCTATGAAAAGATCTCAAGCTAAGAAATGAATTAACCGGGTGTAAACCTCAACTAAAAAATACAGGTGATTTAAAAAAGTATATATGTTACAGTTAATGTTCATAATCTGGTAATGTTCGGAATACCTAGGTAAAGTATGAAATATTTTGTACTTTACCTTAGGTAATTCTCGTTTTACCTAAGTTATTCTGAACATTACCGAATTTCGGACATTAACTGTAACATATATAGTTCCGCTTCGTCTCCTAAAACCTTTTTTCAGGTAAGCATTCACATTTTCTAATCGTAGGATGTGAATTTATATGAAGCACTAAAAGTACTTATTTGGACAGAAGATTCTATTTGAAGTACTACTTTGTAGGCACATATTTGATCCGAAAACTTCATGAAATAGTGGACATAGTTCATGATATCGATAGCGGGAAAAAAGTTTTTATATTTTTGGTCTCGATAAACGAAAACGTACATTTCTTCCTGATGTATTTCTCGGTCAATTTCGCCGCAAAGCCCCGTCATTTCGCAGGGCCCCTCCATGTCTGCGTCCGAAGAATCCAATACCCCTTCGACCCGTTATTGAAAGAGATAAAAGGCGATCCGCTCATATTTCCGAGGGGACATTCCGCGCTGGACAAACTCATAAAGTCGCCCCATCCCCGTAATTTGATGACCGCCCGAAAGCCGCCCGCTGGGATCCGCCGGAAAGCCGTTTAATTTTTATCTGGCGCTGCGATGCTGATGGTTTCTCTTTTTTCTTCATTATTCTTTACCTTCGGATGATTCAGAAAAGATTTGAGTTGTTTTTTAGTGTAATGTCGGAAATTGTTGGCTTGGGTGCAACTTTTCAGAAAGTGATACAGAAAGGAGTACTTGTTGGAAACTTACTAAAGTGGAACTGTTGTTTTCCACTGGAACTATTTAAAGAATTCCAGTTTCTTACATAGGAGATGAATCTCTTTTTTTTCCCAATGAGTTATTTCTCTCTAAATTCAAATGCATCAAGTGTTTAGTCGTGAATTGAGTTGTCGGTTATGGCTGCTTATTACTTTTTAGCAGACTTATAAGGGGATATCCATAAATTACGTGGGGTCAAAAAGGGGGGAGGGGTTTGGAAAAATCTCACCGAGGGGGGAGGAGGGTCGATTAAAATCTCACGTCAACTTTTTAAGTTAGAAATTATACGATTTCTTTTTTTAAGTATGAGAAAGGAATATACACAGATAAGATACTGCAAATTATTTTTTAAAAGTTGTATGTAAATCTCACTTGGGGGAGGGGGGTCCAGATTTTGGAAAAAATGCCTCACGTAATTTATGGATGTCCCCTAATGCGGATTCCTAGTCCATGGTTTTAGTTTTTTTTTCTTCGTATTTGAGTGGATGAGAAGATGCATGCTGGATGGTTAATGAAAAGGGATGTTCACTTCACAAAAGATAGCTTATGATTTTTCTCTTTCAATTTGATATTTGTGCCTTTATTATTTTTTCTATTGAATTACAAATTTAAGAAACTAATGTAATGTATTCCGACGTTTCTTATAGTAATATACATCGTGTTTCTTACGAAGAAAGTTTGGATCGCGGAAGTATCATCTTCACACAAACAGAGATGAAATAAATAAACGTAATGCATAAAACAGACGAGTTCTAATGTGAGTGATGGATATTTGAGTGAGTCGGGGCCGTTGGGTGGATCCAATGTGAGACAAAAAGATCGCGGTTAAAATATTAATGTGGGTCGTTTTCTTGTCGTAATTTCCGTCACCATTGATGTTCTTTATTTCCTCTCGACTGATGGCTTTGAAATTCCGTCAGCCTCATTCAGATTTGTGGCAAGATGCCATTGTCACGAGTCTGAATGCAAAATGGGCGGGTTGATTTCTTTCTGCGACGACGTTTGTTTCCGACACGGCATTGGATTGGCTTGGTATTCATTCATTCCCTTTTGCTGTAGGAGGTGGGAAGGTTGATGAATATTCTCAGTTTGATCAATTTTTTCAATCTGTTATCCATTCAGTCTGTTACCCCAAAAATGTATTTAAATTGTTTTTAATAACATGCAGATTAATCTAATTATCAAGCTAGGGATTAGCATCATCAAGATCATTATCAATTATCAAGCATAATTAAATTTCAACTTTGAAATAAACTATAAAATTGCTATAAAAATCAACTGGATCAAACGTTCTGAAACTTGGTTACGGGTTTAAAGATGTGGGATTTTATTTATTTAATTTTCGATAAAAAAAATTAGTTGAAAATTCACCACAAGTAGAAAATGGCGCTGCATGACATTTTCCTACGTTAAAGAGCTAGGATTCATCCCCAAATTTGCGAACACTAGATTCTGAAATAAGTGAAATTTGCGTAAAATTTTGCATAATCCAATAAATTTATTACTTTCAAAGACTAAAAAAGTCTTGAACTTGGGTCTTCGTAATAGAAGAGATTTTTTAGGACTTCGATTTATCTCTCAAATTAGCTACGTGCATACATTTGCGACCTCTGATTTTGTGTTCATCCAGTTTGAAGATTAAATTTTGAATTTTAGAATCTTCTTTTGTCATATTGTGATGGATTTTTCACCTAAAACTTTTTAAGCACTGGAAATAAAATCTCACAACCCTCCTGACCTGTGGCCAAGTTTGGAAAAATTTGGTCCTACAGTTTTCTTTTTAAAGCCATCTCTATATGTGTCTAAGTTTAATTACATACCTGCCAACCGTTCCGATTAAATCGTATTTGTTCCGATTTTTCACTGTTGTTCCGAAAATACGATTTCAGTACCAAATGTTCCGTTTTTACGTCCCCCTAGAGATTAATTTTTCTATTTGCCAAACAATGTTTGCTTATTTCACTGTTTCATTTTATTAGTACTTTTACTAAGTATTTTTAAATGTTTCTGAGTTATTATGTATGAAATTCCCAGTGTTTAACATCTTGAGTCATTTTTGTTATTCTGTTTGCAGAAATTTAAACACAGATAAAAGGAAAAAATTGTAACTTTATTATATCCTTGTATAAATGTAGATAATTATTAGTCAGAATATAAAGGTATAAAACACTTAGTCCTCTTAATAACCATAAGATACCTTACATAAGAGATAAAAGTTATGAAATACAAGCTCTTTTTTAATAATACCCCTTTCACACATTCAAAATGTGTGTTGCTTGTTGTTCCTATTTCTGTTTCTAAAATGTTGGCAGGTATGTAATTACATTACAACCACCCTGTGTATAATTTTAATAAAAATAAAATAAAACCAAGTTTATTCTAGTTCTTTTGATATATTACTGTTTGGGAAAGTTTGTTTTTCTCTTAGTTTATGTAGTTAAGGGCTTATTGTTTGGAATTCTCATAACCTTAAAACGTTAATTAGATTTTACTAACTATCTTAATTTATCTTAGTTAAGAAATACCCTAAAGTGTTGGAAATAAATGAGGTTTCTAACTCAATACTAAACATGTCACTAACTTATGCTCGTGTAGTATGCTCCCAAACCTCCTTTTTTGCCGTAACACACGCTTCACCGTCTGCCCGATGTCTGGTTAGTGTTCCCCAATTCTTTTCTGAGAAAGATTTTCTTCTTAGCTAGAAGTTCAATACTTTAATTTTTTTAAAAACTATTCTTACCACTACTACACTACATGTTCGGTTTTGGAATCCATCATGAACTCTAGCATCCTCTGTTAAAAGAACAAGTATTTCCCTTAACAAAACATCCGGGGGAAGAAGCAAAAATACTGGTGTTTTCTTAAAATATCCTTTTTTATTCACTTTATCTTCGATTTATGTTCGTCTCTCTACATCACCGCCGTCGTTTATGGTTTCTGTCAATCGTTGGTTGCGTCGTGGGAAAACGAACGCCTGCAGGTTCTGAGTTTTTTTTAAAGCCCTCCCTCTATTTTTTACTGTAATTTTAGTGACGAGTAGCCTTTTTGAAGCGATATTTATTTTTTTGAATGGGGTTATTATTGCTTTTTTGAAGGTACTATTTCTGAGCAAGTGTTCAGCCACGTTTTCTGAGCAGAATGCGGATGAAATGTTGTGTATTCTGCGGACGTTTAATGATTGAAGAGGGATGAATACTATCGAGGGCTCGATGAGCATTTACGTGCTTTACCCCCATTTGCTACGCAGCTATCTTTCGTGTGGAGATTAGTATTTCTTCTGTCTAAACTCGTCCATTTATTTTGTCTAGAATATTGAAGGAGTCCTCTCCCTGAATTGGATTGCTTTTACATTTTACCTTAAATTCATTTCTATTTTTTAAGATTGGGGAAACGGGGTAGAAAGAGGAAGGGGGCGTAAACAAGAGATTTTTAGTACTTTATATGTTTTTTATGATTACATGTAAGGTAAACATTAGTGAAAAGAAAAGGTTTTTCTATTGCGAAAAATGGTATTAATACCCGTTCATTCACTTAATATCGAATTATTTTAATCCTCCAGCCGACGTCAGCCGAACAGTTCCTGGCAAAGTTGTTTTCCAGTGAGGAAACTCACTGAGCAGCACGAACGAATAGGGTGGACTCTCCAATGAATTAAGTTTTTAGTTGACTTCATAATCTCAAATAATTATGAATTTAATTGCTCTGTCGGATCTCGATAAAATTCAGCAGTTGCTTAAGATATTATAAGTGTGGAACAATTGGGAGCAATCGTTTATATTTCAATTTATAAACTTTAAATTGTTGCTTGGTTACTCAGTTAAAACCCAGTTGCATAGGAAGTAAAGATACTTGTAAATTTTAAAAGGGACAACAAATTTAGTCACTTACTCTTTAGAAAACCTAAACGAAGGGGTTTGAACAGATGAAAAATTAAAAGAAATTTGTAATACACATTTTCATTAAGGGAGGTTAAAATTTTCAGAATTTGCATGTAAAAAATCAACTGGTTTCTATCAGCTGGTGCTTAAAAAAACTGATTTTATAGAACTACACGATTTCAAAAAGTAGTGCTTAATAATATTATGACGATGTATGAAACATTAAAAATAAATTCAGAAATTAAAGTTGATCTGAAATTTCCTGTTTAAAAAATCATTTTTATTCGATTTTAACCAGGGCAATATCTTTAATCAAACCTGATACCTCCTTGGTTACTCCCAAAATAACTTTCGGAAATAATATAAGGAGTACTCCCCACAGCTCCATCAAACTTAATTTCTGTCCTCAGACAAACCCCTTCTCTCTTGCTTTTCCGCGTTCCTCCGTCCGAATTTAGCCGCCCTGACCGCTGCGCGACTGTCACCCGAGCCCATTGTTGGGCTGCGGATGTGGCCGCGGTCAAGTGTCCCTCTTTCCGCCCACGCTTCGACGCGTAGATCCATGTACTACGACAATGCGCTAATCTGATGAAAACATGGCAGGAAGGTGTTTTGTTTCGGCTGAGAATTTTCTTTTGGGTGGATGTTGATTCCCGACACTTTGCTCTTACGAATAACTTTTTGTGAGGAATTTTCGGAAAATAATAAAGCGATTTGGATAGTTAGTATGGTATGAGAATAGGAGAACTCGAGGGACATTTTTTTGTGAATTTTAGAATTTGAGAGGTGTCAGTAGGGTGCGTTATTTAGTTTGTAAGAAAGCTTTAGTACTTACTGAATTGGGGAAAGGATTTCTGACTAGGTGATATAAGAGTTCTCCATAAGGAACTAAGAGATAAGATGTGTTGATATACCAAAACTAATATGTTAATATTATGGATAATGTTTATTTTTCCATTGGTTTGTTGTCAGTAGCAAGCGACCAAAACTTAAATTCATGAATGGTTTAGTTATTTTGTTTCAAAACACAAAAGAACATTTTCTTAGAATAAAGGCGCCCTGAAAGTCTAATAACTTCTCCCTATTGATCATAAAAACTACTAAAAGTACTCTACATGTGGCTTGTATAACTTTCTTTTGTAATATTTGTAGTTCACTTGATTAAAAGGATCTTAAAAGCAGAAAAATGGTATAAACTGAAGTAAGAAAAGTTAATGATAATAACTGTTAAAATATTCTACAAAAATATGGATTGAATCTTAAGTAAAACTTTTGACTTTTATTGTTTTCTATTTTTATTTTGTTTTATTTCCCTTCGGTTGTAATTTTAAATTTTAATAATGTTTCAAAAAGCTTCCTCTTATGAAAATTTCTTATTTTTCCAGGTTATCGCCTTCATTTGTGGACTAATAGTAATCCTTCTCATGATCCTCTGCATTGCTTCTTCAAACTGGCTGACTGCAGACAAGTTTCGGCAAGGTCTGTGGGAGCAATGTGTGGATAATGGAGCCATGAAGCCTTTGCCTTTCGACATAAATTATGAGCCAGGGTGCTATCCAGCAAGAAGTGTTGGTAAGAGCTAGAACATTAGACATCAGGAGGATATGGAGATGATATATCCCCCTGAAATTCAGAAATTTTCCGTTTTGACCATGTAGAAAACCACAGAAATTACCTCAAATATGCTCTGAAATACTATTATCTCCCTCCGGAATTTTTTCTGGCTGCACCACTGTAAGATGTTGTCAAGACTTATATTGGTCAATTACTTAAATTATGTGACTTACATTGGTCAATTACTTAAATTATGTCAACCCATTTTGGAACTATGCATGCACAACAATTTGATTAGACAACGTAGTTCAGTATAACCTCGTTATCTTGAACTTTGATACTCGGAAAACTTTAATATCATAAAAAAATATCCCCCCGCCTTAAATTTAAATATTCTCTTCCAAATAAGGATTTTTTGCAATTTGTGATCGAGATATTGCTGACTATGGACTTATTCTTATTTAATGAATTAAATTTTAAGACTCCTTTAATTTTAAATTTTGACTTATGTATACTTAACTGTCAAGGATCTAAGTTCAAATATAAAATTTGTGTGATGTACATGGTAATCTATTTTACCCTTTTCTCAAATCATTGAAATTAATTTTGCTTATGAACTTTTTACAGGTTACATCCGAGCAGCTGCAGCATTATGTGTGATCACTTTACTGTTAGATATTTTGGCAACTGTAATGACAGGTATGGGGTTATGCAGCAAAGACCCTACTCGCAAATATACTCTCTACAGGTTTGCTCTCTACGTCATGGTGGGTGCTTGTGAGTATTAAAATTTGATATTTTATCCATGAGTTTAAGGTTACTATGTCAATTTTTATTATTAATTTTCAAGGTCTTTATTATTTACAGCCTCATTTTACAATTTTTTCTAAATGTTGCTATTTTTATTATTTCTATAGCACTATAAAAAAGTACTGTCATACAATCAAGATTTATATTTTTTTCTTAAGAATAATATATAAATATTTTTTGGAAACAGACTATTTCTAAATTGTCAAAAATTTAAAAGGGATATGACTAACATTTAAAAAAAATTCTCTATCTATTAAAAATCAAATGAAATCCAAAAAGGAGGTTTTACAGCAGCAACTACGATTATCAGGAACTTCTATAGAACATTTGTCCCTGATCCTTGTTTAAGATAGTACTATTTTATTTACATTGTTTTTAGAGTAAATTATTGAATTTTTTTGAAAATAAGAATAAAATCACTTGTTATATACAAGCAACATTATCATATTCATTCTTTAATTTAAAAAAAAACTTGTTTTATGTTCTATAGTTTAATTTTTGTGTTAAACGTAATGATATTGATACCTGGAAGCTTTCAAAAACACAATATAAAAATGAAATGTTACACATAACTATACTTCTACTAATTTACTATACTTCAATAACACATTTAATAATAATTCAATACTTCAATAAAACATTTGATTATTGTTACCACTACTTTCAATCAAACTTAATGAAAACTAAATAATTAAAATAAACTTTATAAAAGCTGAGAAATTTTTTAATTAAGAATTTTTCTCCTGAATGATGTGTTTGAACAATGAGTTTTATAAGCTTGCTAATTAAGAGTTCTTCAATTAATATTACTAATACTGTTATAAGCCATTGTAGATGCAATTTTCAATTACATTTTGCTATCCAAAAATAGGTTCATCATATAGCTTTATAGACAAGTTCTCAAATTTCATGCTTAATGTAAAACCATCAAAAATCAAATCTCATTTAATTTTAAAGTCCCAATATTTCTTCAATTGGATAACTTCCTACACTTTTGCTTTCTGAGTTTAGTTAGTCCATGCAAAGGACATTTTAAGACATTAATTTTCGATACACACTAACTGACCTTGCTTCAACCCTACAGTGCATACTGTTGCCATTTGGCAACACAACATTTTTGCCCATTTTCTACTCGAACTTCCATTTCCAAACGACAACACCATTCAATAAGTACAATAAATATAACATTTCATTGTTATAGCACTTTAGATTGCCAGTAAATGGCAGCAGGGTTACTATTTTGAGACATTTGTTAGTAGCTAGTGAGACGAAAGTCAATACACAGAAAACGCCAAAATAAAAGGACCATATAAATTAAAATAAAAAATTTTCCAGCTTGAAAAGAAATTGTTTTGAAAAGAAAAGTTGTTTTTTATATTTTTAGAGCATTTGGTTTTATTTCACTTCACATTTAATTTCACAAGGACAAAGTTTTTGGTCAATTAAAAGTAGAAAAAAATTAAATTAATTTTTTTAGTATTTTTTTACTAATTTACACCATAATAGAAGACACATAAATGATTTTCAAGTGAATTTAAAAAATCATGCATTGTAGGGTTAGAATGGAAATCATTCAAAAATTGAGCTATGAGAGTTGTATATATGTTCCGAACTGAAATGTTTCTTTTTCTCCCCCAGTACTGTCTGTCCTGATCGCATTGGTTATCTACCCAGCATGCTTTGCCTCTGAGATAGAGCAAAGCAACCGCTCCGTCTGGGAATTCGGTTGGGCGTACGGTGTAGCCTGGGGTGCAGCCATCTTTCTCTTTGGTGCCATTCTTCTTCTGCTCTGTGACAAAGAAACAGAAGAGATCTATTACAAAGAGCGCACCATAACCCATGAAAATGGGGACTCCAAGGCGTAGAAGCAACTACTTGTAAATACATTTAGTGCATGTGGGGTTGCCAATGACTTATTCCCGTGTTGTTTTTCTTTGTTTTTTGTTGATCTTGACTCTTTTGAAATTATTTTTTAAAACATGAGGTGCAGTCTTGCGATCGTGAAATATTAGATGATTTTTTTACCATTTGAGGTTTTTCTTATAATGCTTTTTTAAGTCTTCACTGAGATTTAAAAGTAGACTGATACAGGTTGTCTGCTTGAAATGTCGACTAACTTGTCTATTAAGCATTATGGATGTATATTTCTATTTCAAAAGGAAGTTAAAACAAACAACTGTTCATGTTGTTTGTTTAGAAGAATTCATAGAAAGTACATCCTTCTTTACTCTTTAGGTGTTTTTTAGACATAATGGAAATATCCAAACACTAACTTGTATTATGAAATTAACCTTTTTAATTTTGGGACTAAAAATGTTTTCAAAGTTTAGTTTAAAAAAGAACATATTAGAATGGAATGTCTTTGTCATTCATTGTTGATTGGTTTTTCGGGTATAATTTTTTATTACCTAAAGTGCTTCAAAAATATAATTTACCTTATTTTTAACATTAACTTTATTGGAAGTATACATTCATAACTGTTTAAAAATGAGCTATTAGTCAACATTGGGTATCCTGTTTACTAGATCTACTTTTAACTTGATTTGAACTTGGATAGAATGCAATCGATGATTAAGGCAATTATGCCTTTAAGCACAACTTAAAGCTGCTAGCATTTTTCAATGCTTAAACTATCCAGGACACATGGTATTGGCATTATTCAAAAGTTTTGCCAATTTGTTTTTCTCATTTGTTATTTGATATTTTTGTCTTGAATTCTAACTTTAAATCCATAAACATTGGCAACCCCATTTTTCTCTCTTCAAGAGAACTTTCTGTCATCCATCCAAGAATGCAGCCAGTCCACTTTTGACCATTGGATTTATGTGTTTGAACCTAATGTCTGCAGCTTCTCACTCAAACTTTCCCCGACATCGAGAAAAATCTGATGCATCCACGTTCTTTTAGGGCAAAAGTAACTGGGAAAATGCATAGGAATACTTGATAATTTTTGCTCCAAGATAGTTGTTCAAGTGCAATCAAACCAAAATGACGAGGCTCCATTTTTATTTTTTCAAAAATAAGCGTGCAACATTTCATGGATTGTGGTAGAAACTTTTTCTATTGGATGCTTTTGTGTTATTGCAGTTAGACAAATTACTGCCCTTCAACCTTAATATGTTTCCTTAGTCATAATTCTTTTGAAATTTTGATCCAATGAGGTAATGTTACCTTTTTGCTTGAATAAAAACAACAAATATTAGGTTACACTGAGCCCTACATTTTTAAATTCAGTCTTGAATATTTCTTTGGATTTTTGAATTCCATATTTTGAAACATAAAACATTTTAATTTATGTTTTGCATAATTTCTTAAAATGGAAATAATTCCTTACTCATATCTTTCAATTAATTTTTTACCTGGCAGTTCCTATTTTTGAAGACAATAATATGTTGGACTTTCTTAGACAAACATACCTTTTTCACCTAAAACTTCTTGGATGTCATCCATTTTGTTAAACGCAAGTGCTGTTTTTTGTACTTTTAACCCGATTTGTCTAGCAAGAAATAGTTAGAATGTTTGTCTCTGTGCACTCTAGCATACATGTCAACTTGAGGTTTTGCACGTGAATCGTTGCTAAAGTAAACATAAACTGTGACTGAATTTGTGGCTGTGTTAATTACCAGCCCAACACCGGTGCCTTGTATTAGAAACAAATCATGCAAAGTGTTTCTTATTTGAGTTTCTCGACATTTTGTTTGTGACGTATTTATAGATCTGAGACTTGAAGCGCATAAAATCGAAAGACTTTTGATCTCTTAGTTGACACTTTGAAGCACTTTCTAAAGATCCCATTAGGTTTTTGTAATGGAGCTTTGATAATTCTGTGGTATTCCATTATTGCTTGTAAATTTGTGACAAAGAAATTGTACATAAAAGTTCTCATCCAAGCTTAATTTGGTCTTCAGATTAGTAATGTTATGAATTCTCTCTTAGTGTGTGAATTTTTATGTGCTTGCTAATGGAGGTAACTGTTTCTTTACTCAGTGCAGTGTAAGGTTGAACAATGTTCTTGATAGTTTATAAATCTGCCAGCAGTGTTCTCTAAGAGTGAGAAAGTGATGCAATTCATAGGCAGTGGATTGTAGCGTAAAAAAAGCATAGAATTTGCCCATATTACCTAAAATAAGCTGCAGAGATTTATTAGTGCAGGGGTTTCTTTAAAAACTTCTTGTTGTGGTGAAATAAATATTGTTGAATCAGTAGAAAGGTGCTACTGTCTGTCCTGGAGCTTTTTTTGTTGAAAATTGGTGTAAAATAATCTCAGTATCAAATTATGCTTCTGCTTCATTATTCTCCAGAAATTTTTCTTGATATGATTTCAAAAATTCACTTCTATAACTTTTTTCAGAATGA
This sequence comes from Tetragnatha versicolor, assembly GCA_024610705.1. Lineage (NCBI taxonomy): Eukaryota > Metazoa > Arthropoda > Arachnida > Araneae > Tetragnathidae > Tetragnatha > Tetragnatha versicolor. Next base: position 10,617,408 of record JANDEH010000011.1, on the reverse strand, counting down.
GTGTTAAAAGCTACAATAGATTTGTTTTGTGTTAGATTCGTTCTATTTCGAAAGTACAACCTTAATCCCCCCCATTGTCAAATCAGTATTTTTCTACCTCTATCCTCAGCTCATCAATTATAATGATGACTGTTTAGTACAATGAAATGTAATTTTGTTTTGAACTTTTAATTATGAAGTTATATATTGCATTTATGCTTTAAAATCAATAGCCATAAAATTTGTACTTTTAACAAAGGTACAAAATCAGTGAGGAATTGTTATTATATGGTACACATAACACTGAAATTATTCCATGTGCCATAATAGCATTCAGAGTCTTCATTTGCATGTTAATCCAGGATAGTGCAGGTGCATCAGAAATGGTGTTCCTTCTCAGTGAGCGATAAACAAAATCCCTCCAATGTCAAGATAGCAACCCTATATTTTTTATTTTGAAATTATCCGTGTTGTACATAAAACTAGTTGTTGAGTCCCAAGAGATCTAATGTAGATGCTATGTGTGTCAATGTAAATAAGAAATGTTTGCCAATATACCCTCAAAGATTTATTCTCAATTCTTAGGTATAGGGTTCCTAACATTTAAAAAAAATTTTTGCAATCAAATGAATGTTTTATGGTTAGTTTGTTTCTTGGATTTTTTTATAAAATTTAGTTTCATTTTTTCAATGACAAAGGTAATTTTTTTGTCATTCTCATTGAAGTACGTGTAACTTTGTGTTGTCTAATTATTTTTAGCATGCTAAGTAATTGAATCAAGTTTTTGAATGAATTACTTTTACTTCAATGGCAATTATTTTACAACCATCTGTCCTCAAATCAAAGTGTTAGTGTTTCTGGATAGTTAGGGACCCTATTTTTAGGTTTCTTAAGGTTCCACTCGAACTTTTTGAAATAAAATTAATGTATGAATTAACTGTGCTATTTATTTTAGATTTATTTAATGCTCCTAGCAAAAGGGATTGTTTTTAAGATTTTTTGACTAGAGGAAACGAATTTGAAACGGGTTAGAGTTCAAGCCAATGGTGTGCTTTTTAAGAAAGCTGTATAGTATATGTGTTTTTATTATTTTATGAAGAGATTTACGAATAGAATTAACTGGTCTGTATTTCCTAAGAATTTACCTCTTACACTGGACTCCTTTTTCTAACGAGCAAGTTTGATCTCTTTAAGAATTTGATTCAGTGTTATTCTTTAGCAGGGGTTCTCAACTGGTAGTCGAGCAATGCAGAAAAAACAAAAATAGAAATAAATTGCATTTAAAACAGGAATTTTAAAAAGCTATTGTGACTTTATTAAATCAATGGTTTTATTACTTGTCTTACAGTGATGTGTAATCATGTTATTTAGTTATGTGCGAGTGTTAATATATTATTACGAGTTAAACATGGTAGATATTAAAAAAATAACAGAGCTTGGAGGGTGTTGGCAAAATATTTGACATAAAAAATGGGTCATGGTTTCTAAAAAGTTGAGATCCCCTGTTTAATTAGTGTAATGAAATCGCCTTCTTCAAAGACATAATTGAAAATTTTAAGACCTAATTCATTTGAGTATTTCATGTTTTAAAATTCACAATAAATGGTGTTTTTTCTACCCTCTTGTTTTATTTATATTAAGTAATCAATTAATGATCCTAATACTAATATCCATTGTAAAGGAATGAATCCAATCAGATGTCCAATTTAATATTTTTACTCTACCAATTTTTGGGTTGAGTTGTCATCTCGCTCATGTTGAAAGGAGTCTGTAAGTATATGTATCTTTTTTAAAGTTCAAATTTCACTTTTATATAACGGATAATGTATTGTATGTTACTTCACATGAAAGGGTTTGTAACTCATTAATTACTAATGATAGCATGTGAACCATATTGCTTTGAAATGCTATGTCATTACATCCTCTCTATTCATTTGATGTAAGCATTGATATGGTTTTCACCAGGGAAAACATTGACGAATTATACACTCGAACTTCTCTCAGCCCTTACTTCAAACAGGAAATAACTAAATGTTCGAATTTTACATTTCGTAACATCTGATTTTGCATTTCTTGTATTTCCTTCTATACATTCTTGTGAATAAAGATTATTCTGTATAGAAATAAAAAAGCGTGCTTTCTGCCCTAAAGTGCTCTTTATTTGATGTCCCAAGTTATTGATTTTACGTTTTTTAGTAAACAAAATTCAGTAAAATGAATAATCATGAAAAAATGAACTCTAATAAGCCTCATCTTTTGGTGTATGCTTAAGAACAGAGGTACAGAATATGTCAAAATGCCTGAATGAGGTTCGTTAAAATCTAGTTGCTTTGGGAAATATTTTCTGAAGTTTACAAAAGAAAACTATACTAATCCATTTGTAAGAAATAAATATTTTCGCTAGTCATACCCTCCAAATTATAAGGTTAGGTGAAAACTATGGACCTATGGCAAAAAAGTTTCCTTAGTAAAAACTTGAAAGTTTGCTTTTCCTTTCTCTTCTACTGATAGGCCGGAAGCTGGCACATCTATCTAGCAGACTTTGTGAAGGCCCCAGGTTTGTTAAAATTAGTCATGGTGAATTTTAAAAATTAGTGTTGCGTTAAACTTGCTTTTTTCAGCGAATTTCTGAAAACAGGGTTCCTATTTGTAGTACTGTGAAAAATAGTTCTAGTTTAAAGGCTAAGATACTTTGTGAAGGGACATTTTTTGAAGGGTCTGAAAATGGATCCTAATTTCTTGTAAGCAGACCCCTGATATATTCCAGTATACAGGGTGTTTCAAAAGTCCGTTTCCTGGCTTTTATTTGGAACCAACGTGTCCTAGGGTCATGGAAGTAAGGTCTATCCCTAGGTAAGTGACCCTGGAGAATCCATTGAGATGACTTACAGCGCCCCTACTGGCAAAATTTAAAAAGTAATTTAAAAACTATAGGAGATAGAGCAAAATCCTCAGTAAGAATATTGTTGTCAACGTTATGAAGAACTGACAGATAAAGGTTTCATGAAAATAACATGAATATTCGCGGAGATATTAGCATGTGAAAATAGCACTTTTTCAGACCTCAAAAAAGAAAAAGTTTGCAAATTTGCAATTTTTTCAGTTGTATTGTGTAGTGATGTTTTTTAGTTGAACAAAGGCAAAATTTAATCAAAAATTGCGAAAACTTGCAAATTTGGACTTTTCTTTTTTGAGGTTTGAAAAAGTGCTATTTTCACATGGTAATATCTCCGCGAATATTCAAGTTATTTTCATGAAATCTTTTTCTGTCAGTTCTTCATAACGTTGGCAACAATACTCTCATTGAGGTTTTTGCTTTATCTCCTATAGTTTTTAAATAAATTTTTTTAACATTTTTATTTCGCCACTAGGGGCGCTGTAAGTCATCTCAATGGATTCTCCAGGGTCACTTACCTAGGGGTAGACCTTACTTCTATGACTCTAGGACACATTGGTTCCAAATAAAAGCTGCGAAACGGACTTTTGAAACACCCTGTAGAAGCCAGTGTTTTTCCCCAAAAGATAATTAGTCCATATTACCCCTGCTATTTTAAAATTCATAGAGGGAGAAGAATGTCATGATTTATGTTCCATACAAGTTTTTACGAAATGCAATAGAACAGTAAACAATTTTATTAACAATTCTAAGCTATATTCTTAGATGTACTTACAAAAAACACAGGATGTTACATTGAAAAACCAGGCATAGATGGAAATTGTGTACTAAATGGATTTGATATGCAAACTTAGTTATTCAGAAAGTAATTTTGTAGCGTTTCAAATTACCATTTAATAGAATATCCAAATATATAATCTTTTAATTAAAATAGAAAATTTCACCAAATACTTCAGCTATCACCCTTGAAAGACTTTCATAATCTGGAACAAGCTCAATCCAAATACATTTCAGATGAAGGTGTTTACCATATAACATATTTGAGGCCCCTAGTTTCAAAACCGGACATATGCATTTTGACATAGCTTTGATAAAAGAGTCGATCATTTGATGACCGCGAATCGGTCGCCAAATGGAAGACTAGTTGCCGCTATATCACGGCCGGTCTCCTTTCCGGCCGCCATGTTTTACCACGACTCAAATAAAGATTAACCCAAGTAAAAGGATGTTATAACAAGTTTTTACGATTTCAGTATATCCCGCTGGATCTGCGGTATGGTGCACGCTCTGCATGCGGGAGATACATATTTCAATCCCCGGTAACTGTTTAATTTAAAAATAAGAACATAATTATATTTCGTAACGCACTTAAGTGTTATCATTTGAGTTGGTGTAAAACATGGCGGCCGGAACGGGCGACCAGCCGTGATATAGCATGATATCGTAATATTCCATTTGGCGACCGCGTTGACTCTTACCGAAGCTGTGCCAAAATGGATATGTCCGGTTTTGAAACTAGGTGCCTCATTTACAGTTTTTATTAGGATTAAAATTCTAACGAATTTAGTATTTTAAGCAAATGTGGCCAAATTGCTCTTAAAAAACTAAACTGGGAAAGCAGTGGCATAGCTGGAAATAACTTTAGACTTTTTTTCTGAAGGGGGAGAAGGAAGAAATTTAATTTTAGAAGAATAAATCTTAAGAAAGTTGAATAGAATCAAATTAATGGTGATATTTTAGCTTGCTTCCCCCCATTAGAAAGCTCTTGGCAACTAATCAATTATTCCTAATTTGTGATTATAAAAGTAAATCAGAGATGAGGTGAATAATTAAAAAATGGGTGCAATATATGTAGACTTTATTTTCAAATACTTCTCTACAGAATTAAAAAAATATATAATGCATTCACATCATAACTACACACAGGGAATTTTAATGCTATAATTTTTTTTAATTTGAAGCTTAAAATAACTGATGGATTTTATAAATTAGGCGAAAAAATTCGAAAATGTGGAATTGATATCAATGTTATCTTATAAAATTATGGTTTTAATAGATAATTATGTACAAGTTTTGACCTTATCCATGTTTTTTACCACACTTAAACAAAAGGGATATATTTAATATTAAAATGCTTATGCCTGTAATTTAGTAGTGAAAATATTGCGATATATCTGCATCTCAAATACTATAAAGAAAATACAAGGATTCAAAATTGTTCAAAGGTTTCCTTAAGCTGTATTGATTAGTAACATTTTGTATATGATATGAGAGATCAGATAACTTGAATTTGAGTAAAATGTGAATCATTACCTTTTTTGTAGAAATCTTTATAAAATTACTCATGAGTACTTAATATCCCAAAAACCACACTCAAAAAGTTAAACGGTTAAAAGATTATTTGGTTGTTACAGTACTTTTCAGATTGGTTAAATCTCAAAAATTCACAATCGCCATTAAAACAAATGCAACATCTTAAAATAGTATTCAAGTGATGTTTCATCCATTTGGGATGGTTAAAAAATTGTAAAAGTCTTTAATGCATTGTACATATCACAAGTGACCTATGACAATATTGTCAGACAACAAAATGTATTGCAAACAGTCCAGTTACTACTGAATTTTTTTATGAGAAGTTATACCTCTAAACTGATTAACAATATTTTAACTGGCTCATTCAACAAATAATTTCTGAATTAAAATAACTTAATCGCCTAGTTTCCAAGCTGTTAGAAAGTACGTAAAAGCAGTCTTTAGCTATCAGTCTATTTGTTAATAGCAATTACTTTTTTAAAGGCTACATATAAGTAGTTTTACTATATAAAACGATATGAGCATTTAAAAACTGGTAAACCTACAATAAAATTCGGTTGTTTGTTTTCTATACAATTACTTCTTGCAAAAGGACTGTTTGCAGGTAAACGTTTGTTGAGCTGATAATTATTTACATTTTTTGCCACATACGACCATCTATATTTCTACAGTTGTCAAGAATTATAAGAAAGATGATGTCCTTCTGAGAGTCTCAAAAACGTGTTTGTTTAGTACCACTCCATGTTTCAAGATCTTGCTACAAGAGTTTTACAAAGTAAAAGGTACAATATCTATACAGATTGAAGCAACAGTTCTAGATGCAAGTAACATGATTAAACTGGTACTCATCAAAACCACACACTAATAAAGATAATTCTGTCTCAACTAAGATTTGAGTCTTGATATATCCCAAGAATTCCAAAACTAAAAAGTTTTGGTGCATATCAATGCATTTTCATGGATGGATCTTAATAAATATGCATCACAAGAACTTACACAGGCTGATAAAGCTGTTTTCTAAAGGCAACATTTCTAGCAGGCTTGCTGTTAAACTTTTTTTTCCAAGGAGTGTATACCTTTGTTTATAAAGAAGTTCATACAAAGAGTGTATCATTGGCATAATACACTATCCTTGTAAGGAATATTCATGCAACTATTTTGATGACATAAGGTTCTCAATATGCAAAAACTTTACTCCAGTGCAGTACAAAACAATTCTATACACAAGTCAGTAGTATTTAGGTGTAGTCAAGGGGGAAGTTTTTTAAACCCGTTAATAAACATTGGAAAATTGCTTTAAAAAACAAAAACCAATGATGGAGTATATTTCTTCCTCAAGGTCATCTGTAAGTGAACTTGAAGGCACAATGTTTTTTTTAAAATCATATCAAGAGGTATTTTTAATAGAAATTAAATAAACCACATACAGTTCACTAATAAACCATGCCCACTCGCTCATCTACTATGATTTCCTCAGAAAACACGATTCTTTTAGACTGAGACGAGGCCACAGAGACGGACAATCCCTTTTCTTGAACATGCACAATCTTGGACAGTCCCTCGAATTGTGAAATCACACTCCTCGTGCCGCTTTCAGTGGCACCCTTAAAGGAGGTCTTCCTCTTCAGTTTCTCTCCAGCGAACACATCTGGGTGGAGATTTTGGCTCTCGGGCTCGCGGTTCTCCACGTCCGGTTCTGAGTTGTTCTTGGTGGCACTCTCAGTAGGATGTAAGCTCTTCTTGATTGCACCTTTGAAAGGACTGTTCCATCGTGTGTTCTCTTCGAAGACCCTGGTCTGGTTCAGGTTCTTACAGTCCGTTGACTTACGGTTGTCGTTGCTCGTCTCGGCAGTGTGGCAGGTTTTGTCTGTACCGTTTTGGGTGTGGTGCCCAACCTCCTGGTTTTGGTTGAGTTTCTCAGTTTCCTGAGTGCTGTTGTTGGCATTGAGGTTGTCTGGTTCTGGAGGTGGCACGGTGCCAGATGTGAGGGTGAGCTGGATGCCCTGAGGGGAAGTGCAGGTGCCGCTCAGCCAGGGGTGTTGGAAGCATTCTTCGGCAGTCATCCGTTCTCTGTAAAATAAGAATTGTCAGTAATGCATACATAGAAAGAAAAACCAATTCTCCTACAGTATACCATAGTGCTAGCTCGTTAAAGCAGAGATGGTTTACTCATGTATTGAAATGAGTGGAGAGAAAATGTGCTTTTTTATAGATAAAAGATGCATTAAATGAATTCAGTTTTTTTCCAGCTGTCAGCTTGAAATTTAATGAATGCTACTTTTTTATTTTATACTTGTAACAGTCGGCTTAAGTGGAGATACAATGGAGAATTTTACTGTGCTTCAATTTTATGAAGTACAAAAGTTGACAAGACTTGTAAAATCTAAATTTTATTTAGTTATTAACAAACTATTATTTACATAACTAGGGAGCTACTACCCCCTTCAACCCTCGTTAACTGGTTACGCAGGGTCTTTCTGATCGCTTCGCAATCCCTCAAAACCTTGCTCATTGAAATTAGTTATTTTATAAAACATTTGTCAAAACAATTAGAAACATCAACCAACTTTCTAAAAACACACAGGTCATCTTCGTGAATAATACTCTCTTAAAAAAGTTGAAATATTTTTATTGATTCTAAATTATCTCTCAATAATTTAATCAACATGTTTTCTATAAAAACAGCCATCAAGTCTGCACGTAACTACTGTTTATCCCAATATTAAAAAAATTCACCCAATGAATCAGTTAAATTTAATATAGTACCTAGTAACTTGTCAAAACGTCTAGTATTTTATCAATACGGTTTTGTTCAAACAGACTTTTTAAACAATATCTTATAAGCTATTGAAAATAATAAGAGACAAAACCTACATTACACTTAATGTTTACAAACAATTGATTTTGGTGTGTGAAATTCTATATTTAAATAGTATATCTGCAAGTTTCTGGAAAACTCATCAATCTTTTAAAGATATTTTATTTAAAAATGTGCTTCAAAATACTTTCTAAAGTGTGAAAGTTTTTAAGTGTGAGGAAGTTCCACCTTTTTTAAATTTTTAGTTTTGGTGTGTATATTACAAAAACAAATAAGAGCTAGAAAAAGTAAACAAAATATTTAGCAGCATGTACTAACTTGGGTTCTCTGACAAGCAGTCTTCGAATGAAGTCTTTTGCATGGTTAGAAACATTCTGGAATAGGTCACTGGGGAAATCAAGTTCCCCCCGTGTAATGTTGCAGAAGGTTTCTTGTTTTGTATCCCCACCAAATGGCGAATGACCACTCAGAAGTACATACGTCAGGATGCCTATGCTCCTAATATTTCAAAAGAAACATAAATTAACTTTGATATTCTTGTAATTGTGTATAGATGTATCAAAAAACACAAAACCATCAAAAAAGCTTTTTTAATTTACAAAAGCAGCTATTTATACCCAGAAGCTATCTGCTTCTGTTTCTTAATTTTTTTCTTTAAAACTAAAATCTGTTAAGTGCTTTGGCATAAATTGAAAACTTAAACTTTAGTTACACAACAATTGTCTGTATTTTCAGGAAAAATATCCCTGAACTTTTATGTATTTTCTTACTTTTATTTTAGTATCATACTTAAAAATAAGGACAGTACTTTGGGTTTATTGGGGTGTTTAAGAAAAGGGTAGGACAATTACCCCCCTTCACACGAGAGGTCTTGAGAACAGGCTAGTTGCTTGATATTTCTGTTTTTTTATGTTGCACTGTTCAGATCTGTGGGAAAGGGGGGTGACCGTTGGATGCTGGGAATGACTCAACCCTAGCATCCTCCCATAGTGAAAACTGTGTGGTTCCTTTTTTTAAAAAAACTGTATAGTATGTAGCATTTTTAATTGTTGTAATCTGCCGCACATGTTGCATGTGCTTAAATACAGCCCTGATTTTACTTAACTATTCAAATCGTAACAAGGTTAACACCAAGTTGCCAAACAGTATTAAGTTGAATGATCAAGTAAATGGATTTTGTTAGAAAACTTAAAAAAAAACTAAATTTGTATAAGCTTACCACATATCTGTTGAAAGGCTGATAGGTTCATAATGCAAAATTTCTGGAGCTAAAAAAGAAAAAAGATATACATAAGAATGCAGTTTTACATGCCAAATATTTTTAGGTGAACCACCTAAATGATCTAAAATAAAATATTAATTATTTTTTTTATCACAACTTCTATTTTGATACCCGTTAATTTTGGGTACAGCTTTAAAATTCAAAATAACCACATTATAAGACCTTTTTGAGAGTTCAAAGCTTATCTGCGAGTCCTTCTCTGATATTTCTTCTCTAATCTGAATCCTGAGTTCTTTGAATTTAAGTTTTAAAAGTTCAGATGCACAATAAACAAAAACCAAAGTTTATTAAATTAAATTTTAAAAAAGCATCACAGTTGAAAAGGACAACAAAATATTTTCTCCTCTATTTCTCGATTTCTTACCAACATAGTCAGGAGTTCCAACAATTTCCCTGAGCTCTGCACCTTTGGTAATTAGTCTAGAGATGCCAAAGTCACACAACTTTACTTCACCTTCGGGGAAGGCTTTGGTGAGAAGAAGGTTCTGAGGCTGAAATACAAGACTCCATTCACAATCAATGCTTTAAAACATACACAGCATTCAAAAATCAGGGTGTTACGAAATTTCCCAAATAAATGGCGGAGATCATACAAATATGAGGAGAAAGCTAAGTATGAATATTAATATTTAGTTTTTGAATAGCCACCATTAAGCTTTCTTTTCAAGGATTGAGAATGGCAGGTATTATATGTGTAAGCTCAAATAATTTATTACTATTATTTGTCTGTGCTCGCTTGGCACGAATGGTAAACCCAAACGGGGAAGGCCATTATCTCCCTGGGGTTGGATAGGTAGGGAGAGAACGCGCCAAAAACTGGTTACTTCTCTCGCCAAGAACTACTCCACCTCCCTTCCCTCTCCTTTGCCAATGGGGTGCAAAAGTAGCCAAGCCAGCAACCCTGATTTCCCGCACCCCTGCTTGAACTTGGATTTCCCCACTTCCCTCCGCCAAGCGAGCGCAGACAAATAATACATATGTTAGTTATTTCTTTTTAAGCATTAAATGGTATTATTTTCATCAACTTTCTAACTCATTGTTGAGGAATGCCTGTATATGTGAAGTAGTTTTCAAGAGGACTCAAACCTCTTATCCAAGAGATCTACAACAGATCAATGCACAAATATGGCACATCTCTTACCTTGATGTCGAGATGAGCTATGTTATGGCTGTGTAAGAAAGATACACCAGAAAGAATCTGTCCGAGTAGTCTAGCAGCATCTCGCTCAGGAACTACCTCTTCATCATCTAGAACTCGTTGAAGCTCACCACCAGGCACCCTAAGGAAGGAGAAAAATAAGTTAGTTTTTTAAAATTTAACTTATCACTAGTTTTAAGTATTAGTTAACAATTTAAGTGATATTTGGTGGCAACACAAATACAGCAAGTTTCAAACATTCCCTTTCAGTCTCCCCTTCATAGACATGGCAAAATTGTGGAGGTGGCGATAGATGGTGGCAGCATCTATCATCCATGCAAAAAAATAGTAAAGAGAGACGATGCAGCTCATCTCAGAGTAAGTTAATGTCTCCTAAACTTTCCAACTAAGTTTCACACATGCAGTAGGTCCATTCCATGTGATAGTTGACATAAAAACTATCTTAAAATTCCTAATATCTTTCTAGTCTTTCACAGTTGTAATATATGTCATTTTTTTTACATTTAATTTATAGGATCAGTCTTCTAAAATCGACAAATGTATTTTGTCTTTCGAGTAAGTGAATTCGACAATAATCGTTTGCTAATTTGCTAAACAAACGGAATTTGTTGATTAGTTCCGTTCATAAACAGCATGATTTGATATCCGATATCTCCAGCTAACAAGATAGCTCGATTGAATTTCGATAACGTAAGTTACATTTATATATAGTTTTTGTGGAGTTTTATAAATAAATGCATCATGTTGATTGTAAAAAAGACGGTAAACTCGCTCATAAGAAAAAAAACATCCGTAAAATTTGGCTATAAGTCTAGCTAACTTGATATTATGCGCAAAGTAGTTATCCAAGGGGAAAACTTTTCATATTTCCTTAACTTTTCAAATATGCAAAGTGTTAAAGTTGTTTCCTTTATGTACTTTATAGAATATAGATTCTTTGTAATTACAATTTTTTATTAGAATAAGAATAAATTTAAACTTGAGAAAAGGATGTTTATTTAATTATAAGAAAATGGTCCCCTCTTGGAATAGGAGCAACTCACAGCCCCTCCTAGATTCTCCATCTCCCCCGTTAACAAAGAATGATCTAACAAGATTTCAAAGAAACAAAGGGAATTCAATGCAACAACAGAACAGAATTTTCGATGACTACTTTTTTTTCGAAGAATCTGCAATGCCAGCTCAAAATCAAGCTACGCAGCGCAGGTGTTTAACAACAGTGGTTTCAGCTCAGCGGCTGAAATAGTTTTGCGGGAGACCACTTAGCTCAGCTCTCCTCGACGCAACAATGCCGTTTCAATCAACTGAGAAAAGGGAAGGAATTGAACCAGACCCATCCCGGGACGAAGGCCAAACAAATTCCCGACAGCAGACGTTGAACAAACGATATAGGAGAAGAAAAAAAAAGTCGAAAGAATGCAACTGGTTCCGACAACGCTCTTGTGACTTAAGTTCGCCTTTTGGTCAAGGAAATTCCTCAGCTGCAATATTTCATCATTTTTTCAACACTTTCATAGCTCATTCTGAGCATGCCGATCTTGAGATCCCGAGGTTTCTCTGGTTTTACATCTGGATGGCCAAGGAATGGCTTTAAAAAAGTGATTAAACCCTGAGGTTTTCACCATTTCAAGAAGTTGCACAATATTGGTCAAATTACTAGGCATTTTTTTTTAGCTTAGGCTATAAATGGATGCTTTTCTACATACAAGTATTAGCAAAAAGTGCTAAATGAAACGCACTTAGTCCAAAAACTAACTTTTAGTAATGGCGAGAGGATTTTTTCTATTTTTCCAATACAAAATTCCACAAATTTAAATTCCTGAAAATTCTTCAAAGACAACACTTAAATGAAGCAACCATGCTTGTGCTAAGTTGGAACAGTAGCTAACAACTTAACAAGAAAAAAAATCTGACAGGGGTATAGGAATATGAGTTTGGGAGGGATATCTACTATCTTTAGAAACCTCCAAATCTAGGCTTAACACCTGAAAGAAACAACTTCGGAGAATGCGGATCTCTATACGATCGTATAATAAAAAAAATTGCTGAACTCTACATCTAAAGACAAATGCACCTGCTAACGCTACTTTATAAAAGAAACAATGAATAAGCCGAAATTCTAAGAGAGAAGCAGTCATTTCTCATAGAAATTAATGTCCCCATCACACCGCGAATTTTCATCTCCATCCAACAAAGCAAGAGATAAGTTTCAAAGAACGCCGCTGGGAAGTGGAATGTTCTTTTGATTCGTTTTATACTTTTAAGTAATCAAGAGGCAGGTCACCGTACGGGGGCATTCTTTCTTTGGGTCAACGAAACACGGACAATGATTCATCCAAAGGAGTCCTCCTGAAATTGTAGTGGCGACATCTATGATGAAACGCTTGAACTGTTTTTAAAGTGAAAGGAGAGTAAAATTTTCATCAAAATATTTTTTTCTCCTGCACCAATATTTGTGATTGTAGTTCAATATTCCTTCTTTTTAACTGCTTACTTTAACCCTTTCGCACAGGCTCGGCTGGGACATTATGCTATCCCACGGTGGAAAAATTTTGAAATTTCGACTGAGGCAACATTTATGTCCCAGTTGCTGAAAAACTTCAAGGAACAGAATAAAATGATCCTTTGTGCCTCCAAACACATCATAATTTAATGGATATCTCATCGCAGTTGCCCCCCAGGAGCTCAAACAAGTGCAAAAATTGCACTTTTCTGAATCCCTTGCCGTATTGAAAGGGTTAATAACTATACTTCAAAAGTTTTTTTTTGAGAAACCTAGAGAAAAATGAAATATACCTACTACAATGTGTGTACCACAAGTGTATTTTTAGTGGTCCAATCATTTTATAAATTAAATTGTTTTCTTTACTTTTTGCAAATGATATTGGAAGGCATTTTTAATTCTATTTAACCAAGGTTTTGAAATCCCCATTAACAGGGCCCTTACTATTCATTCTCAGATTTTTCCAAGTTAAATTTAAAATAATTTTAAAATTGAAAACCTATGCGATCTTTATCAGGCTAAAATACATAAACATCAAAATTCGTCATTTGGCAGGTATTCTGCAACACTTCTCCCAGGTTGAGCAAAAATAAGCAATTTTCCTAGACTGTTCCCTGACTGTTTTGGTCAATATAAAATTCCCTGACAAGTGGCAAGGGTGCAGAATGTCTAAAGGCCCGAACGATGTTCGGGGGAAATTCTGTCAAACTCTACAAATCCAAGTTCCTATTAATTAGTAACAAATAGTTTGGCTAGTTCAATCCCAACAATGTTTTTAACTTAAAAAGTTTAGCTAAAGAGAATTTCACTGTGGCTCTAAATTTTGAATTCTTACTTTAATATTAGAGATATGTTTTGAGCTAAAGGGGCATTTACATTAGAAGGTATGAAGTCCATAAAAATTTTAAACTTATGGAATATTTGGTTATTATTGAACCTTACTTTATTATTAAATGAAGTTCAGTAATCAAAAGAAAAATCTGTACTTTATAGTAAAAACTATTTTAATACTAACATAAGCTGAAATGAAAACACATTTTCATCAAAACTTCTCCAAAAATGTCTGGAGACATTTTTTGGAGAAATTTTGGACAAAATTAATTGTGTTCTGGGGAAATATTGGGATTTGAAGAAACATTTTATGCACCCCTGACCAGTGTGAATCCCGTTATTATCCAGGTTGTCAGAGATGGATTGACAGTTCATATAGTTCACACACGAATTAACAAAAAAAAGGCACTACTCACAGCTCGAGGACGAGCACAATCTCCGCGGGTGTCTCGTACACCTCGTGCAGGCGCACGATGTGGGGGTGGTGGGCACTCAGCTGAAGCACATGCGCCTCGTGCACGATCTCGTGGCGCACGTCCTGAGCGCGCCGCCGCTTGCGCATCGACTTGGCGGCGCACTCGCGGCCGCTGCCCAGCTGACGGCAACGGCGCACCGTCGCGAACTTGCCCCTGCAAAGACAAAAGAAGCTTTTGTTAGACAGCAATTCATTGCAAAAAGACATTCAATACAGAGTAATGTAGACAAAATAATGTATTGGTGTTTTGTGTCGCCTAACAGGGCCCTATGCAAAGGTGATTTTAGGAGTTCAAACGCCCCCAATCGAAATTTTGACAAAAAATTTCTAGTTTGTACCCCCTAGAAAATTATGTGTTTTACAAGGAGTAGTCCTCTTTGTCCTACTAGATTTCCAAAATGATTTAACACACCACTTTTAAGGGCAAAATTTTTCAGGGAGAAGATCCCTCAAAAGTTTACTTGGGATTCACATTGTTTACAAAATTTTGAACTTTAATGTGCACTAAAAATAACATTTTTGTGATGGGTTAAAAGGTTATTTGTTGAATTTTTGTCAATAAGGCATCAACCAAACCAAGAAACCAAAACCATTGCTTACCACAAATTTTGTTATTTCGGACTTCAGCTGCAATATCTTTCATAAAAATGAGTAATGAATGTTAAAAGTAATAAATAAGTATTTAAGTTTTCTCAAATGGTTTTTTTGTATGGAAATGGAAAATTTTCCCAATGGAACTAAGATTTTTGACAGGACTGATGTATTGAGTTCCAGTTAATATTAGTTGCTTAAACCCAAACCATATGATAAAGCGTAATTATAAGACATAAGGACAACCGAGGAAAACGATTAGCACAAAACCTTCTTCGACAACATTTTCTTCACACTTAAGAGATTGTGAAATGCCAAATCTAAATCTCAGAATTGAAAGAGGAACTGTTCGTAAAATTTGTATGGATTACTACATCATATCCCTGAGTCTTTTTATAGCCAAAAATCCGATCATTTCAAGAAACAAAATATACACACCCTCCCGACGCCACTGTCAACCCCAAAAAAATCCCGATAAGGTGTTTATTATCTTCTCCAAAAAAAAAGGGTGGCCCCGACCCGTCGCGATCCCACAATTGCGCAAGCTTATTATAAACCATCAACTCTCCCTATCCTCACCACTTCTGTTTATAAAAATAAACAGCAGCAGCAGCGACTCCCGTCGATGGACATGACGGTTTTATGAACACTGTCACCAGACGGAAACAGAACCCAACTGTCAGCCTGCCGGGGCTGACACAGCCGGGGCTTCCAGCAAAAAAGAATGGAGCCTCAGTCGCATCGTCTCCAGCCCGTGGTTATTCCTGGAAAGATCGGAATGTCTGCAAGGACCCAACGACTGTGCTTAGTCCTCGCTTTTATTTTCGGACGGGTGATGGTGTGGAAGTGTTGCTGCTGAGGGGTAATTCTCTCCAATGGTAATAACTACAACGCGAGTGGAATCGGATGCGAAAATAACCGGACGAAATGACAGCGCGCACTTATTGGCAGATGGGTTGATGCGAAAATAACCGACGACGGGGAAAGTTCAAGAACTGAAACTCGGCAGAAAACTTACCACTAACGGCTGTGCTCACCACTAAGGTTAACCTGGAGTCAATCTTTCCACTAACGGCTGTGCTCACCACTAAGGTTAACTTGGAGTCAATCTTTTTCGACAACTCTGATTGGCGTACAAATTGTTTCCCCTTTTCAACTACCAATTACAAGTTCTGATTCCAGGTTAAACTTAGGTTAGGTTAGTGGTGACTACGGCCGCAAGGAGAGGACCCTTTTACCCCATCATGACCGTGTCCAAATCGAGGAATATGGTAATCGAATCGAAGATCCCTAGCCGGACCTGGAAAAAGTTATAACTTCCCCCGAACCTAACAAAATTTCCCCAAACCTTATGTATTGCTCCAAGCTTTTCGACAAAAGTTCAAACTAACCAAGTAAAAGTCATAACGGGTAAAAAAAAGTAAAATAATTGTCTGGGTGGGGGTTGTGGTTACATGAAGCATCACCTTAATTTTTAAAATTTAAAAGGAGTGGACCCAAGCGCGTAGCCAGAGGGGGGATTTGGGGATATATCCCCCCCCCCGAAACTTGGAAATTTTCTTTTTTTGACCATAGAAAACCACTAAAAATACCCCATATCCCCCCCGAAATATCAATATTCCCCTCCGAAATTTTTTCCTGGCTACGCCACTGAGTGGACCCCATCTTTACTTTAATTAAAATCACAAATTCTTTTTAAACCTCCATTTCTTTCAGGAAAAAATTTGTTTCCCTATGAAAGTATGGAGTCAATGATAAATTAGAAAAATGAATTTTATTAAGTTACAGCAAATGATTTAACATTGGGAGATTATGCAGCCCTTAGCCTTCCCCTTGGATTTACCCCTAAAACCAACGATCTAAAGGAAATGTTGTAGAACATTTTAATAATCATTCTAACAATGCTATTTTTGATTCATATGAAATAGTTTGTTCCGTCATTTAATATTCATGCCCATAGGGATGCACCTTTAAGTTTTTTTAATACGCATGCTCTTCCCTATCAGTCTCGATCCAAAGAAGAAAGCCAACGTAAAAAAATAAGACCAAAAGGAAAGTCTGCAGCAAATTAATAACCACTTTACTGCCACATTGTTTACTTTCATTCCCCGAGCAAAATACGAACCGAATTTAACTACATGCATTGGAGCGTTTCAGCACTTTCTCAGAGCGTTTCAACCAAAGGGTCACCAGGGCCCGCAGAGGAAACGCAACTAAATCTCCCATTTGTATGGTGTCGGCAAAACGACCCCGATTCACCGCCGTCTTTAATAAAAGACTTTTTAAAAGACAAACCCAGATGATGACCATCTTGCAAAAGGAAAAAACCTATCTGTAAAAAAAAAGACGGGGACTCATCAGTATGTTGAGCGGGTACTCAGCTGCCCACAATGCGAGGTCGGGAAGGCATTGAATGCTCTTTATCGCATTTTGCCCTCGGAAAGTGGACTCTTAACCCTTCACTTGCTTTTTTGGGAGGATTTTTTACAAAGGCAGAACCCGGTTTGTTCGGCGTTAAGGGTTTCGAGGAAGTCGGAAAGATCTTGTTGACATTGTTTTCTATCTCGGTTTTCTTGGCCTTCGTGGACCACGCAGTTTTTGGAGACAAAGAAAGCAGAGCAAGGCAATGAGGGTTTTTTTTTCTTGCTAAATAAGCAGAGTAGTGAAAAAAGCCCATCAATGTTACGAAAAAATTAAGGTTGGATACAGCAACAAAGGAAGTCTGGGGAAGGGATAGAAATTACATCCAAACACTACCATAGGGCTGAGCATAATTTAAATTGATTAGATTTTAAACTCATGCCATGGCAGTTTTACTAAACAAGACCATTAAACTTGATTCAAGCGCATGTTTTAAGGGGACATCCATAAATTACGTGAGGTCAAAAAGGGGGGGAGGAGTTTGGGAAAATCTCACCAAGGGGGGGGTTGATTAAAATCTCACGTCAACTCTTTAAGTTAGAAATTAAACGATTTTTTAAGTATGAGAAAGGAATAATACCCACAGATAAGATACTGTGGTGATTTTTAGGCGGAATAGTGTCCTTTTCCCCACATCTTTAATTATGGAAAAGTTTTAGGTGCTGTGAAGCACAAAATGCAAACGAATAGGATAGAAAATTGTTTTTAAAGGTTGTTGGTAAATCTCACGTGGTGGGGGGAGGGGGGTCCAGCAAAATCTCACTAAATCTCACCAATGGGGGAGGGGGTCCAGATTTTGGAAAAAACACCTCACGTAATTTATGGATGTCCCCTAACGTGCAATGGTTGCAAAAAATGCAAACTACTCTGGTGCTATTTTCAGGGGGAAAATGTAATATCTAATGGGTTCATTGTGAATTGATGTTGCTGTCGATACACTGAGATAAACAACACAGGATAACAATAACATACGCTTTCTAAACCAAACCTGCACTTATTTTTTAACTAAGTTCAAATTGAAAAGAAAGGAAAATAATAAGTAAATCCCTAATTAGCAACATGATATAGGAACCTTAGATGCGTCTGATTAGGTTTGTCACGGAATGCCCTTAACTGAGGGTTTCGAAGACGATTGAATAAAAACAATGAATACAACTTCATCAGATTACAAGAGCCAACGGCCTCCAAGACAATCCAACAAATTTCCAAGAATTTAAAGAAACTCTCCAAGCGTAGCTGCAGTAATTCAATTAGTCGGGGAATTAGACCACACAACAAAAGTCTCGAAATAGAATACCAAACCACCAAAAACACAAGACATTATTTCCCGACGTTATCTTCGTCATTCAGTCAAAAGGAAAAACTCCCGACGGGCGAATCTTCGCCATCACTTTTTACTGGCAAAACACAACTCTTCATACATCAATGCCTCCCTTCAATAGCCGGACAAAAAAGGAACAAGCACCCCTTCAGACTCAACATTGTTCGACGAACCACTTTGTTCTGGCATCCGCCTTTTCTTGGGGTTATTTTCTGACCAAACTTCTTCATTCCCTCCAAAAAAAGGCCCTTTTCTGCGCGCAGGAAAAAACAAAGGACACCTTTGACATACTTAGAGCTACAAAACAGCGACATCCCGTAATTGGGGGGACGAACAATGGTCAGTGGATGGAACAAGAGCGGTTCTTAATCCTCCGGGTGATCGACTCCCACCGCGGACAAAGCGTAGACAATGGGAAAGGGAAGTGATCTTTATGAAAAGGACTTTCGATTGTTGCCTTCTTTTTTTTGTTGCTGGAGCTGGCTCGATGAAGCGAGACGGCAGATCTTCTGGAAGGAACCAGAGAGCCCCTTTGGAACTGGAGAACCTTTGGAGTTGAATGGAAGGTCGTAAGGAACAAGACCCAAGTGCAACGTAATCCCCTGGATGGTTAGACAGGATGTTTGGCAAGGTAACTCTCGCCGACTCCTTGAACAGGCCCCCAATCGAGATTAGTGATGGGCAGGTATCGATACCAAATACTTAAGTACTCGATACCTATAGGTATCGAGTGTATTCGATACCCACAAAAGTATCGATACTTTATTGACATATTTCGTTTTAAATTTTTCAATGAAGTAATCTTTATAATACCTACTGTAGATCAAACGCAGCCTGTTTCCGTTTTCATTTTGCAACGCTCAAACCCAAGTCGTTATCATCCGCGAGAGAAATTTGACGCGGCTAGGTTTTTCCCCCGCCAAATCCTTCGCCTCTATCCACCTCCAGGCCCGTAGCTACGGGGCTTTTTGATGGATCGCTTTCAGTTTTTTGAATATTAGTCTGATTATGGATAGGCCCTAAAAAAATTGTCCCTTCAGGTTCATTTCCCGACATTGAAAAAAAGTACTCGATACCTTAAAGTACTCGATACCCACGGGCGTCGTTTCCGGGGGGGACGCGTCCCCCCCAATATTTCAGACATTTTTCAAAAATTTTTTAACATTATGGTGCAGCGTAGACTTTTCCACTGGCTGTAATAAAACGATTACTGCTAGGCGTCCAGCACTTGCGGTTTAGGGGGAGATATCGGGATATCTCCCCCTAAACCGCAAGTGCTGGACGCCTAGCAGTAATTGTTTTATTACAGCCAGGCACTGGCTGTAATAAAACTTTACGTTGGCCCTATAGGTGCAGCGTAGACTTTTCCACTGGCTGTAATAAAACGATTACTGCTAGGCTCCAGCACTTGCGGTTTAGGGGGAGATATCGGGATATCTCCCCCTAAACCGCTAGTGCTGGACGCCTGGCAGTAATCGTTTTATTACAGCCAGTGCCTGGCTGTAATAAAACTTTGCGTTGGCCCATAAGACCGAAAAAAAAGCTATCCAAACATCGGAGAAGGGAGCTAAACACTACTTCCGCCTCTTAGCCCGAGGGGGAAAACGTCCGTGTTGGTGGACGACCGCCGGACAGGCCACCCCCAGACGGCGACAGAGGATCACTCTCTCTGACAAGAATATTTATAGCCCCTTGCGTTGACGATGGTAGCTGAAACTTTGTTTCACACCCCTTGGGGGTCGGAGCGGACGATTGTCTTTTCTCTGGGTGGTCGCCTCGACGGTCAAATTGCAGGAGATGGAACAGCCGATATGACACCGTTTTGGCTGCAGCTAGAGATCGTTTTCTGGCTTCTTGTCAACACGAAAGATTTATGTGCAGGGGGCCCGCTAATAGACCTCAGCTAACCACACAATGGGACCGGGCTCCTTCGGGCATTCGAGGGGAGATTCCGAGCATTGATAATATCACCTTCCCATTGTGTGGTTAGCTGAGGTCTATTAGCGGGCCCCCTGCACATAAATCTTTCGTGTTGACAAGAAGCCAGAAAACGATCTCTAGCTGCAGCCTTTATGGTTGCTGATTGCTCGAAGTTTCTTGTTTTCTAACCGCCTCTTCCACGAACCAAAGGGAGGGCGAGGAAGGGTACATTTTCTTGGGTGGGGGTAATCAAATTTAAGCAGATCTCTTTCAGTCCCTTTTTGGTTGTGCTTTCAAAAGGTTGTTTGTTTTGGTCTCCTTGTCCTGGACTCCTGGACAGAAGAAGTGTATTTATTTAAGATCAACTGCCAGAAGAAAGAGGTAGGTTGTTTATATTTGTTTTTTTTTTAAGTTAGAGAGGGGGGATTAAGGATTTATGCTTCCTTCTAATTTTTATCTAGATAATTACAATTGATTTGTATGTTTTGATATTTAATTTGTATGATATGAGAATTGAAAATTCTTTGGATTTTTCCATTTTTGGACTTTTTTGTTAGACATTTCTTAAGTGTAAAAATCCCGTAGGATGTAAAATAAAAACCGTTCGGTTAGAATTCAACTATATTCACATTTATTTTCAAATCAAGTTCTTAAAGTGAGAATCCTACCAAAAAATATAGAAAGGGAAATTTAAACCTGTAAATATGAGTAACTTGTAAATAGAGCGGCTTAGAGGGAATTCCAAGTCTCCTCCCCCTGTGCAAATATAAACTTTAGGCCTGATAGTTACCTATTTTCGAAATTTAAATTTAAAAATAAATGCCTCTTGAAGCATTTGCTTTTCCAGTTTTGAGACCAATAATTTTGGGAAAACAGATTGGGAAACAGATGGAAACAGATGGGAAATTAGATTGGGAAAACATTATCACAACAAAAAATTCTGTTTCTAGCTAAAAAAAAAAATAATTATTTAAAGAGACCCCTCAAAAAAATCCAGCTACAGCACTGGTTGAAGCATAAAAAATTTGATTTTGAAACTGTAATCTTATAACACTTAAATGAGTTTAAACCTGTATTTTAAAGGTCAAATTTCTAAAATTTTTCTGGGGGAGGACCCCCAGACCCCCCTTTATCGTGGAAAGTTACAAACGGTTTATAAAAAATTGGAACAGAAGTTAATTAGGTGATTCAAAACCACCTTAAAATTCTTAAACGAAGGCGAGAAAGAAAAATGATTATATTCGGGTAGTTAACCAGTTTAACCAGTGGATCCCGAAGTTTTGAGGCGTCCCCCCCAATATTCAGGAGGCGCCGACGCCAATGTCGATACCTATAAGTATTCGATACCAAAGTATTCGATACCTATAAGTATTCGATACCAAAGTATTCGATACCTAAAATTATCGATTTTGCCCATCACTAATCGAGATTGAATTTAAGCAGAGTGAGAATTGAGGCGCTAACAGCAACAATCAGCTAACTCGAATAGCTTTTACGTTAGAACAATCTCGTTGTTTTGGAAAAATTGGCTTTCTCAAACCCAATATAAGATATTTCGAGACACCCAAAGACTATACCGATAGAAGGGATCCCAAGGAGGATGCCATAAAGAGGAATTGGGGTACCCTACGATAGATTTTTGAAACCTTATTAAAAAAGAAAATCGATGTTCTTATTTAAACTAAACTGCGAGTTTTTTGTGAATGAATAGTTGACTACGAAACTATAGAATAGGGGCCACTAGTTGTTATTGTGTCTATAGACATACAAAATGGGCACTAGTTTTATTTGTATATGAAAGGTTTCTCCCGAAGATAATTAATTTGAATTGGTAGAGCTAGAAGGTACAAGTAATTAAAGAATATCCATGAAAATGGACGTTGGGCACAAGAAATTAAACATACTAGTTTCAGTGTATTTTGTAATCCCTTTCCTCGTATGATTGGAACAATAAATCTTCACAAACCTACATCTTTTGTTCAGAAGGGACCTTGGCGTGACTAATTTCTTCGTTACTCTTAAAATTATTCTAGGAGCTCTGGACAGGTGGACAACCACTTTTTCAGAACTTTCAAATAACTAGAGCAGGTAACGTGATGGTCTTGTAAGACACTTTGTATACAACAAGAAAAAAACAATGAGGACTAAAGACAAAAAAAAATACAGGAAGGAAACTCGCGTAAGATATTTCACGAGAAGGTTCCTCATTGGGAAGTTAATTCTTAAGGACCAAAAAGGCAAGATTTAATTTGTGGAACCATCTACTAACTGTGGGTTCCGGAACTGGGAGAGAGGAAACCCGCTCCGATTCCATCGGCGGCGGAAGCGCATTGGAAAGGAACAGTTTCAGCAGCAGACCCATTCACAAACGGAGGCTCTTCAACACTTGGCCAGCCAAGGGTGGAGTGAGTGAACACTAGAGGGGATGACCAAGGATTTCGCCATTCACTTTCGATCGGAAACGTTACGGGTAACGGCTCCGATTCCAGGGAATAGTTAAAGAAAAAGAGGAAAAGCGATTTCGAAGGAAAAAAGGAGAAGTTTCTGGAGATCGAGTAGTCGTGGAAGAGTTGTGTTTGTTTGATATGGTGGAGGTAACTCCTTTTTTTTGGATCGAGTAGCTGATGCAAATCCGATTGTTAAACATAATATCAAAAGGTGTGTTGTTGAGACTCTAGGAAAATTTACCTTGAACCTTGAAGAGAGCAAGGTAATTGGACTAGTTGAGGATAAACGGATAATCTCGAAATTTCTTGTTGTAAGACAACCTTTTTGGGAAATTCAGCAAGCTTTCATCTAAACTTGCAACAATATTTACTCAATTAGAACCACAAAATTAATGCAAATTTTATTTTTACGTTTGTGTACATATAATCATTAAATTTGTCTCCTGGATAGGATAGGAATATAGGGATGAACCAATATAAAACCATGCTACATATTTTGGATCTGCAAATAACCGATATAAGCTTTCAAGACGGTTGTTGTGGAGGGGTAATCATAGCATAGCAAATCATACAGTCACCACATCGTCAAAAATGCCTATGTACTTTTAACTAGTTTCGAGAAAAGAGCATTCACAGTTTGTCGTAGAGTTAGCATTTCTTCAGATATGCAAAATAGGATTGCTTACAAATTTATTGGGAACCGCGATTGTTAGTGTACATCATCACTCACTCATTCATTCCAAGACTGTAGCAAGGTGAAAAGGACCAAAAAAAATGCCTATAACAAGCTGAAGGAATAAAAAAAAATCTTACGACTCCCTTCTACACGAAAATAACCCAAAAACCTTCAGCAACCTATCAAAACACGAAAATCGTCAAGAAAACCTTCAAAGTTGCACATCTTCGACGGGGGAATACCACAAGGATGAAGATGGATCTCCAAGCGCTGTCCGACCACATACAAATATATACGAGTTCGTCGTTCCTCTCTCCACCTGTAGTTGCAGCAGCAGAAGGGCGGAGGCTTGACCGCAGGCCAAATTAGGAGGAATGCCTCTGCATGACGCACGGGAGTGGGCAGATGGAACCCCCTACGCACCGGGTACGTGACGCAACGACCTGTCGGCGTCCATGGCGATTCGGATGAGGTACATACACGTCGAATGCATGTCAGACTAGCTGGACACCAGGGGTCACTCACACTTTATTACTTACAGCAACGGACGCCCCCGCGATGTTGATATTGATAGCGAAATGTGGATGTAGCAAGCCCTTATAAAGGGAAAGGATAGGTTTGTTTTCCGATTTTGTCGGAGGTAAATTGGAGTCTGGTGGTGGATGAATCATCCGAACCAAAGAGGGGTGAAATCACTTTTACCAAGGTAATATTATGGTGAACAGGGTATAAACTGTTTTAATCACCTTTCCCACTTTGAAGAGCTTTCAACGAGCCTGATCACTTGATGCCAACAAATAATTAGAACGCATCTCACAGCAGGGACGATGTCAAGGAAGACAAATACCCCAAACTTGTCAGTCTGGATCATCGAACATAACTACAAGATATCATAAGATAAACAAAGTTTTCTCTGTCTACACTTCTGGTGAATCTGTCCAGTTCTGAAGCCCAAAAATGTCCTCTGAATAAGTTACGTAGCATTTGAGCATACCGTGTGTGCTTCAGATCACCAAGTCCTGAGTTCGTTGGTTCGACATGTTTTGTTGCTCCTTTGTGCTAAAGCATCGTTTCCAAAGTGAAGATGTTTTACTCATAATTTTCGAAACATAAAAGCTTTGGCTTAGTGACTGGAGTTGGCTACCAATCGCTCCATTAGTTTGTGACACGGGTTTTAGAATTTTAACTGAATGTATGTATTGAACGTGTTAAGTATATATAGTATACATATAATAGTTAAGTTACCCTCCTTGAACATATCTAGTCAAAAGATTGTCTACCTAGTCATACCACTGAGCAAAATATTTGTCTTTAAGCTATCTTATTAAAGTTAGCAAATCCTACTGGAAAGTACGAAAACATTATTAACCACTAAATCACCAAAAAACAAGACAACTATAAGAAAGATAGCTTATAAAAACTAGTTATAAATACATTGTGCGTACGAAGCTAGACTGCCTTCTAAAGAAAAAAATTAATATTCTGTCTGGGTTCGTAATTTATAAAAACGCCCCAAAGGATGTTGAGGTCAAAAGGTTTGACAGGTGATGAGACCTTCTTTTGCATATTCAGAAAAAATATTACCTTTGATTCGTTCACAAACCATATTTTGCGATTTACGATGGTATTTGTATCTGGAGTCCATATCCCCACAAGGACATTTCTAAAGGTAGTTGTAATAATTTTAGACATTGGACAAAGCTCAGTGAGTCAATATTTTTTCCACATAAAAGGCAAATGTTTATAGGGCGAATAAGTCTTTATTTGATGAAAAGCTTAATGTATTATTCAATGCAGTAAGCAAGCGTTCGAAAACAAGTTACGCAAAAATCCGTGGAAGCACTCCATCAATAATATAAAAACAAAGGAACCATGCAGAAAGTAAAACCTTTTTTAGAGAAAACCCAAGCATCAATACGTTTATTTATATCTTTGAATTAATTAGACTGTTTCTCCGTTTTTTCCCCAAAAGAAAAAATTGTTTGTCTCCAACATGCGTCTTTCGTTAGTAGATAAACAAAGGTCTTTGTGTTTTTTAAGTGGGCGTTTGAAAACCCTTGATTTCAACGAGTAAATATTTAGTAGGCAATTTTCTTTTTAAAAAATGTTTTGCGCCATTTGCGAGACGTGATCAACTGATTCTGAACTATTGAAAAAGGCAAGTTTCGTAAGAGGATCAAGTGTTGCATAACTTTTCATAGTTAGTTCCCGAATACATTGCCTGGTAAAATATTAATTTTGTTGGTAGCCCTAAGGAATTAATTCCAACATCATAAAGAAAAGAAATTGGACTAAGATCTGCATTGAAAATAATAGCTAATTTTATTATCTTTCTACTCTAAAAACTACAAGGACGAATTTGTAAATTATATGCTTGAAAATTCACAATAATACTGAAAACTACGGTGTATATTTGACATGAAATTTGAACCATCAAAACGACACGAGCGGATTTAAGTGCTCTTTCTGTGATTGCAATGGGAAAGAACTAGTAGCGAGCCGACTATTTTATTTACACAGACCATGCCATACTCCAACGACTTTTGATTATCTGAACTTCACAAATTAACTAACTTTCACTTCATCCCAAACCACCTATTGCAGCTAACAAAAACCCTCACTCGAGCACGAAAAAGTGTGAAACACAATCAACATAAAAATAAAAAGAACAATCTGAGAGATTCCTGAGAACCATAACAGCGTCCCAACAACACCAGACGGTTCTATGCGCAACAGAGTGAAACCGTAATTGCTCCCGCACACACACAAATTGAGTTCTTACCACAGGTGTGCGGTGGTATTAATGAAAGTAAAAAGGCGATGGCTGAACACCGACTGGATGGATCAATTGGCGCAAAAGCCGAAGAAATTGATTCGGCAGTCTTGCTTGAACGCTCCAGGATCAGACGAAACTAGTTTTTTTATATTATTGTTCTCGGTTCAACCGCAGAGCCCTTTCCCATGCCCGTTGTTTTGCATGGGAGGACAAAGGATTCGTCGTTATGGAGGGATTAGGTGTGAATGTGAATGGCATTCCTCACGCGAACGCTGCTGCTGCAACAGGTGGGCATTCCGATCGTCGTATAGAGTGATGCCCGCCTCACGACGCTCACGTGTGAGATGATGTCGAGAAAAAGCGGAGATCGACAACAACGAATTCCTCGCGTTCGCTTTCGACGGGATGACGAATGTTAATCAGACGCAGAGATCGAGTTCTGAAGGCTCATTCATGGGCGTAGACAAAAATTTAAGTTAAGTTAAAACCTAGTTTTTTAGGGTCAAATTTTCAAAATTTTTCTGGGGGAGGGCCCCCAGGCCCCCTTTTTGTATTAAAACCTTTAAAAACACATTTGTTTTATAATAAGTTCATTAAAATCAAAATTCTAACTAAAAATGTATGTCCAAATTTGTGTTTACGTGTACTAAAAAACAGTTTAAAACCCTGTTCTTATGGGGGATCTCCGCTGCAAGAGCTGCAAGTCATGCAAAAAGCGACAAATTTTAGTACCCGCTACTCACAAAAGAGGGCGCTCGTCAATTGGTTTATTGGAATAACAAATTCCCGTTTCTTGCCGCAAACCGAAAATGTCGCTTTTACAGCAGTGCTGTAAATCCCCCATTATGGTCAAATTTCCAAAATCCTTTGTTTCCACGCTATCCACAAAAACTCTTACATTAATTTTATTAAAGGTCAAAAACCCCTCTCGAAACAATACTGGGGCTACGGCCCTCTCTCACGGGGCTTTAAAATTTTTCTCCACAAACATAAAAAAGTCGACCCTGCTTGCCCCCCCTAAGTGGAACCCTGGTTACGCCCATGGGATCATTCAAACTTATCCCTTTTGATACTTATTTTGGAGGAATATCATCCTAATTGTAACTGGGAGTTTGTTTCACTCTTGACTCTTTTCTATGCGAACTCGCGAGTCACAGTAAAGAATCACTCAGGATGAAGAGTGAAACTATGTGAATGAGCCTTGAGGCGAGGTTTTCTAAATTTCTTCAACCACAGATCCTCCGTAAGAATTTCACCTAGAACTTAGGCTCCCTTTGTAGTGAGTGAGAAAATTAAAGACAATTTTGCAAAAGAGTATTTTCTGATACACTAAACATTAGTAATTTACACTCTTTTGGTTACAAACATACGACACTTTTCAAGTACAGATACATAATTTTCTTCAACATCTACTATTTATCAAAATAAAAAATCCACAAAATAAGCACATGAACAGTATCTATCCATGGAAGAAGATGAAATGAGGGGCTACGTCCCCAAACTTTTTCAGAATTCTTATCTTTTTACATGTAATCTACAGTTTAATAAACTGTATATTATATGAAAAAATTAAACTAAAATTAAGTGCCCGAACTTACGAACCTGGTTCGGGGGAAGCCCCTGCCAGCTTCCATAGGAGCAATACATAAGGTTTGGGCAAATTTTATTAGGTTCGGGGGAAGGTTACAACTTTTTCCAGGTCAGATCATCTCTCGTCCAGAGTCTTTCATGTAAAACATCTTTCAATATGGACACCCTTCATAATAATCAGTACTTGAAGAGTTTGTTAATCAAAATTGAAAAGTAATTCCAACTTCACAATAAAAACGACTCCTCATATTTCATATTTGAAATTTGTTTTTGACGACAAGTTAAAATAATATCAATCGAACTTATTACCAGGATTTAATAACAATATAATTTTTAACGCAGCAGATCTTCCCAGTTTTTATGTTCTCCCGTTAACTTGGCGCACAACAGTCTCACTCCCGTCTAAAGGAGATATTGATTCAGTGTCTCAATCACTTTCTTTTCACTGCAGAAAATCCACATCAATCTGACTCCGGATAAGACTTTATTACACAATCAAGAAAGGACTTTTCT
Organism: Tetragnatha versicolor; assembly: GCA_024610705.1. Lineage (NCBI taxonomy): Eukaryota > Metazoa > Arthropoda > Arachnida > Araneae > Tetragnathidae > Tetragnatha > Tetragnatha versicolor. Next base: position 10,588,897 of record JANDEH010000011.1, on the reverse strand, counting down.
ACGTTTTATGACGAAGATAAATCTTTCCCATATCGAACGCAGCCTTGGAGGAGGAAAAAAAATATTCGTGAGCACCCTGGCAGCGGCGCAGCAAGGGACCCCGATCAAGGTGGTCGTTGCTGAAGCGCTACTGTTGGGTATTATTGCGAAAGAGATGCTTCCATCACTCAATTGATGAGAAATAAAAAGGGATTCATTCAAGTCTAATGAAGGAAAGATTAACACATCAGCCAAGGATGGAGGCTCGTAAATCAAACATGATAGTCTCTAGACAACTTTTTTGGGGCAATAAAATTAGCAATCAATGATGAATACAAGCCAAGAGAAGATCAAATAATTGAAAGAGTGAGTGAAAGAAGTTTGTGACATTTTTCAAGAAATTTAGTTTATATAGTGGATGAATATGGTGTGATGTTTGGACGTGCATTTAGGTACAGACATAAATAATCTCTTTAGGTCCATTGTTAATAGAGATATCAGTGTCACGAAGGAGGTGTGTGACCACAAATTACTCGAAAAAAGGCTAAAACTCATCTTTTTCAACTCACCCCTTAACTTTTTGTTTGTTTACTGAACAATTTTTAAGTTATTACCTATCCTAGTATTTCAATTACAATAGATTCGAATCTAGATAAGTGGAACGATAGTGTTTGTCACGACAGTGATTCCACCTGTTCAGGTTCGACTGTATATTCTCAATACTTAAAAAACCTTGGTAACTTTTAAAAAAATGTTCTTTTTAACTTCTTCGTGGTTTTATAATTATCTTACTACTACTTCAAAATTATTTTTATTTCATGACACGGATGGCTATCAGGCGCGGATCCAGCACGGCTCCAAGGGGGGGCACTTTTCCAGACCATCACCTTTACCTTTTGACACAAAATGTTGCGGATTTTCTAAAAATATCACGCAAGATCCCTTGTGGTACCATTAAGGGGTATGGGGGTCCTTCCCCAGAAAAAATTTTGAAATTTGACTAGTAAAAGCAGGGTTTTAACTCCTTTTGAGAACCTTTTTGGGTCCAAGGGGGGGGGCACTGTCCGGAGAGCCCCCCTCGGATCAGCGCCTGGTACTATACTCTGTGGCAATCGTAAAATTATAATTATGATGGATAAAGCCGGCACTTAACACTATCAAATTTTTCCAATGAACTTCACTGGTCTCCCAGTTTTATCGGGAGAGAAGTATCACAGACCCCCAAAAGAAGCCAAACCTGGATCAAAGCACTATATCACTCTGTAATGGATTGGACCAGATAGGCCACCGTTTCGATGTTCGAAAGGGTGCCTTTACCCACTCGTCTCAAATTGACTTAGCACTCTCGCCGCCCTATAGACAAGCAACGAAGTGCTTTTAAAGCCCTTCCCTGCCAACAACGGCCGACAGGAAGTTCATCTCCTTTCGAGAAAAAAGCCTTATCTCCGCCTCTTTAAGTGGCACTCGGGGCAAAAGAGCTGCTCCTCAGAAAAGGAATCACGCAAGGCATCGAAGGTGCTCGCTCGCGCTATAAAAAGCTAGTTTCTTTTAAGTTTTACTAGTGTTTACATTGAATGGGATCGATTTGGGATGGACGGGTACTTCCGCGTTGTAAAACGGGGATTATGGGGTCAGAGGAGATTGGATTCTTGGTGGGAAACGGACGGGTCAATCGTTCGTTTTGTTTGACTTGGGTGGACAGAAGATAAATACGACAGCGAGTCTCCAGTCTTAATTGGGAAGAATAATCTCGATGTACGATTTAGGACGACGAGTGTTAAATACATTGTTGACTTGAAGCAATGCGAACTGAATCACCAAAGATATAGGAAGTGACAGGGGATCTTAATCATGGGTGTGACCGGACCTACGAACCTGGTTCGGGGGAAGCCCCTGCCAGCTCCATAGGAGAAAGAGCAATACATAAGGTTTGGGGAAATTTTATTAGGTTCGGGGGAAGGTTACAACTTTTCCAGGTCCGGGTGTGACTAAGCCTAAATCAAATAAATTACCAATTGGTTAGAATATTTAAAAACACAAAGACCCTTTACAGACGTTAGTGTATCAAATCTACTATTTGTACAACTACCCTAGCAGCACAGCTCATACCAAATATGTCAAGTTTATGTGACTGCAACTAGAAGTAAACTAAATTTGTCCATACATGACAAAAATAGGATGGATCTTATACGATTGTGCGGCTTGGGTAGGTGACATACAAAACTATTTTGAAGGGATGGGGCTTTGGTTCACATTTCACCGTTTCCGTTCAAATTTAAAAATTCTTTATGTTCAGGTCCACCCCTCATCCTATAACTATTACGTTAACGTTATCCTTTATAATATACCCATGCCCCCTACCCACATGTTTGTATGTGAAATAAAACAAGACCAGCTTAATGACCAAAAAATGTGTAATCAATCTTATCACGGAATTCATAAATTTTGGAAAATATCGATATCGAGACCTTCTCTGAAAAGAAGATCTGCTAATCGGACAAGGTTCATCTGTATGACTTTTCAGAACCATACAAGCAAACGTTCCAGCTACTTATTCTAATAAAATTCAACCACAATCCCAAACTTTCACTCTCGGCCGCAATAAAAAATAAACTGCATTCCGACAGGGCCCGCCACCAATTCAAATTCCTGTCGGTCAAGAGCATAATAATACTAACGGACATCCGAAACGTCCACCTCCACGTTTAAATGCAGCGGTCGTAAAAAGAGGCTGGAAAGCGAAAGCTGCCAAGGCCGCCCGCCAGGATGAGTGAGTCACACCTGGGATGTCGTCGTGTCAGCAGCAGCCCCACTACTACCTGAGCGAAGGAAGTTCCATCCATCCGATGCGGCATTCGGATGAGGGATGGGGTCCTCATTACGAGAGGAGAGGTTCCTAATTACTTGCAGAGGATATATAGGTTCAGGGGTGCAGAAAATGTTTCAGGGCTCAATATTCCCCCCAAAACACTATTAATTTTGTCCAAAATTTCCCCCAAGAATATCTCCATATTTTCATCAAAACTTTCCCAAAAAGCCCCCGTATTTTCATTTCAGTTTATGTTACTGCTACAGCAGGGGTGAAAAAGTTCCAGGGACCAATTGTCATGGATTCGTTGTTTTTTCTGTATGTCAATCAAAATACAAGGAAAAGGCAACTTTCAGGTATTCATCAAGGAATCTTGAATCTTGTTTTTTGGCATAGATCCGCAGTTTTCCTCTGTACGGCCGTAATTCCGTAGTTTTCACCGAATTATTTCCGTGGAATTTGGAAGGGTATGATATTGTCACCAGCCAAAATATTTGCTACTAATAAAAACTAGGATTTGTATAGTTTTTTCTTTATAAACTAGGGCGAAATTTCCTCAGAGCTGCCCCATGTTCGGGCGTTAGGACATCATATTCTGCACCCCTGCTATCTAAATGTTTAAAGTTGGCTACCGTTAATGTGAAAAATTTTTTTAGTGCTTTCATGCCATGTTTTTCGGGAAGGAACTGTTTCTGAATAATATTAAACCTGTAATTAAAATTGGTACATTCCTCGTTTTCAGTATCCCTCTACTGCCTAGGTATGGTAAAATAATCATGACCTTGTCAAAATTTAAAATAAAAGAATTTTCTCTCATGATAATATCTTTATACCTAAGAAATAAATTTAGGTTTAAGGCACAAGAACTACAGAAAATATGTGCTAGTCACAAGGTAACAGACTGGTTCAGGCTGACTAGAATAGCAAACAATAAGCCAAAACGTGAGGCAGGATAGTAAACTAGTTTCATTTATAAATATTTACAAAAATCTAGTCTTTCGTGTTTACATAATTAGTGAACGACCCCTGCCCAAAATAAATAAACTGCTGCAGCCGTCTTCTCACCTAAACGCGATAAAGCGCGACGGCAGATAACGAGAGCCAAGGTTGGGCCCAACGGAATTGCCGTCTTACACAATGGGGATGAGTAAGAGATTCATCGTCTTGAAGAAAAAGCAAAAGAAGGGAAAACAAAGGAAAAGACAGAGCAGAGGAGTAGTTAAGTCTGGTCTTAATGAGCAAACGCACGAAAGAATACAGACCATCAACCGGTATTCTTTCTTTGCCAACTGGGGTGGTTGCTAAGAAAAGAATAGTAAGTAATCCTAGTTAAATTAGGAGACATAAATTACAATTAGGCAGGCTTGAGTTACGCAATATTTTCTTGTCGACACAAAGCATACAAGAAGATATAAACAGAGGTTTCAACCTAATTTTGAGTTCATATACCCACTTTTTAATTATCCTTGTCTAGACTAAGTACGGCTTAAGCATTAAAAATATAGATACTAACAAACAATTTTATTCACCTCAAAAATAGCTTTTAACGGCTTCTCCACGCTTTGTTCCCAAAGAATTTTCCCATGAGATAATTTCCATACAATTTCAGTAACCCGACAAAGTTTACATCGTACAATACATTATAAATAAAGATCAAGATAAGAAGCTTCAACGCCGAATTCCTGTGACCCATTGAAACAAAAAAATTTCATCAAACAAAACCTTCATATTTCGACGTCACGCAAGAACCTGCACACATTAAGCCGCAGGTGTCACGATGTCGTCGGCAATTAAACCTGGCAAATTCCTACCATATCATCTACTACGTGCATCGTTTTCAGATTTGCATCAGATCGAGACAATGATAAAAATCTACTATTAGCATGCAACGTTCATTGTTTACACACTCTTTTTTTATATTCCACCATTCTTAACAACGGAAAGGACATAGAATGGAGACCATGTCTACCACAGGGTGTGGACCTTCCTTCGTTTGTCCAGAAGAGGGCCAGAATGGTGGTGGAGTCCCGCCCGAAACCTGTCAGGGACCCGTGGTTCCCATCGCTCTGTGCAGTGGGGTGTGTCGCACTTAAAATACCGCCACAGATGTCCTTGTCATCCGTAGTTCCATCGTAACTTTACTCTGGATATACCGCCTCGCCCACCATAAAATGCGCGAGTTATTCCGAGATAAGGTGTAGTTTCAGGTGTTTTTAAGTTTATGACTCCATATCAGCATGAAGTGTGGCAAAAAAATGGAGTGGAATAGGAAATGAAGACTCGTGCAGTTAAGTCAGAGGGATGAAATAAAGCTCCAACAACATTCCTGATAAATGACGTTATCGAAACATTCCTTGCGTGTATTACTTTTAAGAATGGGGAGATACAGAGCCCATAAAATTAGTTCGTTTACATGTCCCCTCTTTTAACATGGGTGTTGGATATTTTACCAGCACATAACAATGGTAGTTTATACACAAGCTAACACAAAATGGCATGTCTTTCTATTTCAAAAACTTTATTTTCATCAAATCAAGTCAGGGTATTATGTAATTTATGTGGGAGTTTGTATCCAGAGAACCTCCCCAACTATGACAATCATCTCTTCCCTCAAAGATGCGCTCAGTTAATAACCAATACAACTTTTAGTTTTTTTTTCGTTTATTGAAAATTCATATTGATCGAACCGAGGCTAATAGAATTTGTTAAGCCATATCGGCCAAGCCAAAAGATAGGTAAATTTACTTCAAAACACATGGTCAAAAAGGATGCTCTGGAACAAAATTTCACCATATTAAGGTTTCATGCCATAAACACCAACTAGGGACAGACATAATTCATTGATTTTTTTTCTCACTTCACCTATTGCACAACCAAAACCGCAGCACTTCCAAGCTTTCCTGGTCGAAAACATCAAGCGAAAAAGGCAATACTATAATAAATAACAAGCACACGTTAATACCAGCGAGTTTTCGGAAAACACACATACTCTTTAAGGACCTCCAAGAGTGTCATCGTGGGACGACTCTGGATGAGTCACCAAGCGAGGACATTCCTCAGGAAAGTTCGAAGCTCGGCCACTTGCGCCCACCTTGTGGAACACCCTCAAAGAGGTCGCGCTGCAAGGTGTGATCCCAAACAGGTTGAAAAGGTAGCCACAAGATTTATGGGCAGTCGGATTGAAAAATAACGCCATTGCATGGACATTGAGATTACAAAATGTATCGATTAAAGGTTGAATGTAAGTCAGCCCAGCTGCGATTTTGGTCGTGACAACCCACGGGATATCACTCAAAGAGACCGGGGAACCAGCCACGTAGGCAGGAGGCATTTAATTAGTGCCATTCCCGCTTTTCTCAAGTGTCAAAACTCGGGAATTGATGATTCCGAGAGGTGATACCTACGATTCATTAAAAAGTTGCTAACCAAGAAGTGGACTAGTTGATGATAGGAGTTAATAGTAGTCGTACCATGCAAGCACATACCTTGGTATCGTTTATTCCGAATCCTCGGTGCTTTACAGTGATTTTAAAGTGACAGTTATACTTGACATGGGCAAGGCAGTTCAAGGCAAACCACATGGGCCCCTCGCGAAGATCGTAAACGGGTCTGAAAAGATGCGTGTAGGTGTACCCTGGGCATTTATTGGAAAGTTTGATTTTGTATACTTTAATTTGGTAGTTTGATTTTAAATGTTAAGGTTTGGCATTCGTTCAAGGCAAACCACTATGGAAAGGCGCAGTCTATCCATCCCATAAAATTTTAAAAGGCAAAAACAGAAATTGAGGTGCCTACAACGGGCAACGAGTTAATTTCAATGTAAACCTGCTAGAGTTAGCTCGTTGTTTTGTGTAAGCTCTTCAATAGCTATTTAAACGAGAAAAATAGAATTTTATTAAAACTTAAAAATTAATCTTTATAAATGGCTTTTAAAAGTAGAGGGTTCATAAAAAGCTTTGTTGCGGAGAAGAACCTTAACACACCACCAATCAAAAAATTTGTGGCAAATACACTCTTTTAAAGCTATAGCTCGAACGTAGACAATTGGAATATCACTGCATAAGATGGCAGAATTTAACTTTTCTTTTCTAAAATGATGATAAATATAATGGAAATCTCTATTGGACAAAAGGATTGATACGAGGATACGACAAACATAATTTAAAAGAAAATACATCCATTTTTTTCAAAACACTTAACTTTAAAAGTGTTCTCATCCTATACCCCCCAGCCCGCAACTTAATTCTAATACCATCCCCGGTCACCAACTAATGCAATTATCCCTAACACACAATCGCACATCCAAACAAAACTCCCAACTTCGACAAACCATAAACCAGTCTATGAGTCTATTTCCAACACCCCAAACGAATTTGCATACATTTTTTAAACGCAAAAGAGGCGGAACCAAATATCACACCACACAATCCGAAAAATCGTGAGAAAAATTCCCGACAAAAGACATTTCCCGACCTTTCGCACCCTTTCTTTGTCTCTCTCTCTCTCGGTGGCAGAGGCCCGACCCAAACACCCGATCACGCGTTGTTCCACCAGAGTCACGACTTCCTGATGGCCAAGAGAGAGAGCTCGCTGCTGCAAACGATTCCGAAGGACGACTAAGTGGGACAGGGAGAGCGAAAGTGGAGCGACCGCTGCCCACGCGGCCGCCGGACAACAAACAACGACGACAGCACACTCGCCGCTTTGTGTCGTCGTCGTTGTTGTGACGCACGTTGTGGCGATGTTCGTCGTCAATGGTTTGTTTTGGCGACGGGCCATTGATTTGTAAGTGTTTTTTGTTGGTTTTGTTGAGTGGGTATTATTTCCTCTCGATCAGGTTTCGGAAGAGAAATAATGAAAGTAAGATTGATACGGAATGGGTCTTTTTTCTAACCAGCTTTGCTTGGTCTCCATAGGCCATATCTAAGTAGAGCAAACGGCAGATCCATTGCGAAGAGCCAAGACAACCAGACGCGGCCTGCAAAGCTGATTCGTGTGGCCTATTTATGTTTGTTTCCTTCTTTTGAGCGACTGAAGGACTAGAAAACATTTGAATAGAAATTTGGTATCTGTTCTGGCCCGCGAGCTTTACCTTAATATGAAGTGCGGCCCGCGAGGCAGAAAAGGTTTGACACCACTGGTTTATAGAACATAGCCTTTTTAACAAGTACCTTTCCAGAACAAATATTTTGCAGATCCATAGGAACCGGTTTGGTGGAAGCGTGGTTACCGCATTCTTAAACACATAAATGAAAGAAAAGCACGTGAAGCAAAATTGTACTTTCAAACTATCTTCAGTCCTTACAATGTATATACCCCATACTGTTTCTAAACCATACAAATTCTTTACCAGCAAAACTTAACATCAAACATCTACAGCACCAAGAACCTTCCTGCATCTATGAATATAGCTTACGCGTGATATACGTACCCTACATCTCCACTTGATGTCTCATCTTAAAAAACAACTGCAGTCATAAAGAAATTGGCACCATCCACGATTGGAGACAGACCACCTGGTGTTTAATGTCCACACAATGCAAAAATGTAGCCAAAAATAGACGGATTTTTTCGTCAACAAGCCAAAATAACATCGGAGAAGACTCACCACCCTGTCATCTACGAGATCCGACTCCCGTGTGCATATATATAAAGACAATCGCACACGCGGAAGAAGCCAATCCCCATCACTCAAAAAAGACACGGGGACTCCCCAGGAACCTCCGAACACCAGCCAAGGAATCTGGCACAGCCGGCATGCTGGCACCTCTCAGGGCACACCCCCGTGTCACGTGTCCCCAGAAGACATCACGATGGAAAATAGCTATCTCCTGACACATTGCGTCGGTGGGTATTTCTGTCCCACTGATTCACATTCCGGAGGTGGAGGAAAGGAAGAGTTCTTCACCTTCTAATAGGTGATTCGTGAATCATCATCAGGTCTTGAACCCTTCTTCGCGCTTCGCCGGTGACGAGATGTGTTGGCAAATAGTGGGAAGAAAATTAATGGCGGGTTACGCTCATTCCGATTGGGCAAGAGGATGCTTATGGCGGATTTTGGTAATCCAGTAGAGATGCATAATTGCGCCACTGATTCGCGGGTAGGGCCTGGAGGCTAATGAGAATCCACTTTGCTCGATAATCGGGTCACTTGGATATGGACAAGGTCGAAGAAGGTTGTTGCCAAACAATGAAGAAGTGCGGTGGTTAGTCGGGTCTTTAACTAGTTTACAAGCCTGCCGCGTAACCCACTGCGGTTGAAAATTACTGGACACGATTGTGTAAGCTTATTTGGAGGAAAATTTTAATCGATCCCAAGAAGGTGGCTAACCACCGTAAACAAGATTTTCTTGTATGACGTTAGACTTATGGTTTACGTAGTGCAATGAATAAATGTTAAACGTGTTTTTTTACCGGAGTCATTGAGGTTTTTAAATGGCGGATTTAATGTGGCACAACTAGCAAAGCGTTCTATCATGAACTAGTAATAATTAAGGAGTTGCTACATAAAATGTATGAGCTTCCTAAATGGGGAGAGGATCTCCCCTTGTTAGTGGTCTCTCTCTGCCAGTCCTGCTCACTTTCTTAATTGTCTTGGCGCGTCATGGAGGCAGCTGTGGGATGAGCAGGATATCATCTATGGGGATCCGGCGCGACGGGGCCTTTTGGACGAGGTGTATGCTTCCCTACACCAGGGAGATGGATAAGTAACAACAACTAATAAGAACTCGGCACAGCTTTTGAACTCATAATGAGAACCCAATTAGAGACATCCCGCGGTAAATCCTTTTGGAATAGACTCATTAGAGAAAATCCTTCAAAACAATCAGATCTAGACTTGTAAAAGATATTAAAATGACAAATGTAAAGGACATTTTTCAAGAAAAATCGACTATCAGGAACTTAAAATTTTCAAAGTCATAAGGATGGGTACTTGAAGAGATAATGACGATTTGAATTCCTCAAAAACTGTAGAGAATATTATTGCAATTATTATTATTAGACACAGTGATAATTTTAACGCCTTTAAGAGCGTGTTTCACGCATTGAAAATCGGAAATACGCTTTAAAAAACTTGCCCCCAGGAGTATTTTCACGCTTTGAATTTTCAACAAAGGTTTAGCTTAAAAAATGCATGGAGTCCTACCGAAAACAGCTAATATTTTTTGTCTATTCAAAACACCAACTTTTATATTTTCTACTAATTATTTGTTTGGATTGTTTTGTTTTTTATTTGTTTTAATTTTTTCTAATTTGTTTAACATTTTCTACAAATACTTAACATATTCATTAATTGTTAAAAACTAAATAGCATACTCATTTTTTTCTATTTCATTTTTTGTCTTCCATTAAAAAAGTAATTATTTTAATAGAAAATTTGTATCTGTATTTGTAGTTTATGTTATTTCCGTATTTCACTCCTCCTAAAAAAGACAAGGAGTATTTTTACTCCTCCAAAAAATCCTAAGAATAACACTGATTAGACATCTGTTGGGTAATATGACGTAAGAGTTGCTAAAATAATGGCGCAAGTTCAGACGTGCGGATGCTTGGCGAATTTTGGCTGTTTAGCGGCACATTTAGAAGCCAAATCATTCACTTAACATTAGTTAGGGTTACCATATTAGTCATCTTTACCGCTAAAAACTTGGTGCATCCGCACCTCTGAACTTGCACCAAAAATAATAACCGCTTTCCACGATGTCGAGTACCAACTAAAGAAACAAGTTCAAAACTCATTCGGTGCCACGATGCAAGAAAAAAAAGACTGCCCTGAACGAGAGCAAAGTTCGGCAGCACATCGCATCTTCCATCGAGAATTCCAGGTTAACAACCACCACCCAAAGGCAAATCAATAAATTGCACAGTACATACAATAGCCACCCCGAGGCGAAAGAGAAAAAACCTCTATCATCAGAGAGAGAGAGTCCTTGGCAAGGTCGCAAGTGAAGTGAGGGTGAACCGCGGGATGACCCCGGCAGGTGCTGCCGCAAACGATTCTTCTCTGATGCTCCCTCCCCCTTTGACCACTGCGCCAGGTAAAGGTAGAGCACTCTGAGGACCGGTTGGATGAGGAGGAATGCGGGCGAGAGAGTGTCTCCATTCGAATGTTAATCACCCACTGTGAGGGGGACATCTGTTAATGACGTTAAACTGTGATAGGGGATCAGGGAATGATGAGGGAATAGGGGAACACTGAGGCATGAAGTGACGTATTACTATATTAAGTACAAAATGGAAAGGGACGTGAATCGGTATCAGTAAATAGATTTTGGATATTAAATTAAGAGGAATCAAATACTTTAAAGGATTTCAATACCTTGGGACTAACTATTCCAAAAGAGAAATATGCATTCGATACTTATCTGAGTTGTCTAACAAATTTTGCAAGTCTACAAATTTAGCTTACTTCTTCATTTCTTTAGAAATATTTATTTAGGTTTTGTAACTTATGATACTTCTATTAAATGGACTAAGATCTTTGAAACATTTATCAAATGGACTAAGATCTTTGATACATTTATCAAAGGGACTAAGATCTTTGATACATTTATCAAAGGGACTAAGATCTTTGATACATTTATCAAAGGGACTAAGATCTTTGATACATTTATCAAAGGGACTAAGATCTTTGATACATTTATCAAACGGACTAAGATCTTTGATACATTTTCATTTATCAAAGGGACTTGGATCTTTGATACATTTATCAAAAGGGACTAAGATCTATAAGACTTCAGATCTTTGTCTCCTCCCTTCATAAATAAATATACTTTTAATTCCTTAGAAAATCGCACAACTTTTTTTAGATACTCTGCCACTTATAAATTAACGGTATTAAGGTAAAAATTAAGGGTACGGACGGTTATATTAGGATCAGTGAAATGTTTTTTAATCAAACAGGAAGGTGGGTTGGTAAGTCAAGAATGTGACTGTGAGGCAAGAAGCAAATGTGTTGACACTTCAGAACATATATAGAAATCTCCAGAAAAAAAGACGCTGTCGGGAAAATAAAAAAAGTTATTAGGTCATTATTTGATCAAATTCCTTCTATTTTGATCAATCAATCCAAGCAACTTGTATGCAATATATCATTAACCGACACTGTGTCACAGTGTCGCATTGGGACCACGATGCTTCGGAACATCAGGCATATTCCTGTATGTATGTCACAGGTCAATAACAATAATTAACGACGGAAATAGGACTTGTTCAAGAAATGTCTTTTTTAATGCGCAATCCATTAGCACTAATGATGCACCATTAAGAGATCTTACGTAAATGAAATAGCTATGGGATGAAACCTTTACTTAATACACGCGTATCCCTCTCGATTTAAAACATTTATTAGCACAGGTGAAACTAAAAAAAATGATAAGTCGAAGAAATGCAACACGCCATTTCGTATACCATAATTGGATTTCATAACGCTTGATGAATTTGCAAGGTCGCTTTAATCCTGTTGGGGGAATCCAACCCGCTAACAAACGTCATTTCAACGTAGGGCTGAACTCAAATGTTTTTACTACAGACGGAAACTTCAGAAGTCTGCGGTTAAGATACATTCAATGAAAAGCAACCTTCTGTACAAATCTGTACGGTCTTTTTACAAGTCCATTGGCTTCTATAAGAGCTCAAGAGAACTGCCGATAAATATACACAAGAAAATCGCACCTTCCGAGAAGAATCTCCTCGATCCAAAAAATACACACACAGGGAAATAAATCGTTACACCCTTTTGACAAGAGAACAAATAGTTAGGTAATTTCCTTTCGCGCTCATTATTATACGTGTGGAGTAACGCTCCGGAAAAAGGTTTTGGCCTCTGGTCAACCCGGAAACGCAGTTATTGAACTTGGAACCCATTGTTTCTCACTCATTACCAACTTCCGAACCCGGTTTTTCAAGGGAATACGAGCTTTGTTCGAGCGAGAAAAGGCCCCGAAACACGAGGGATGAGGATAACATCCAGGAAGGGGTCATCCATTTACACACGTGACGTCACGGTGTTTCTTCTGAATATCGATTTACTTTCTGCGACTTTTTTTACGATATTTGCAGGAAAAAATGTTAATTTACTGAAATTTTTGAATTCTAAGTCGAAAATGGTCTGTTGTTTTTGGATGCGAAATATCCGTATGCCATAGTTTGAAAAAAAAAGGAATTAAGGAACTTTATAAATTTTGCGACACAAATTTGTTTTTAAACACTCAGAATTGATGTAAAAGTATCAGAATTGATGTAAAAAGTATCAGAATTGATGTAAAAAGTTTTATGCACACAATATACTAGGGAGGAGTCGAATTGAATATTAATACACGTAAAAAATATATAAAATGTGAAGGGTGTAGTTTCATATTTATGCCTCCAGAATTGTTGCGATTTTAAAAATTTTGGGTCAGATTTTATAGTTTCTCATTAAGAATTTAATTTTCTACCATTTTTGATACGAAAATATTTTTATTGGGGGAAATACTCTATTCTTGAAGAAGTTTGAGAAGTGATTTATGCTAAGTTAAAGAGTTTTAATAAGAGAAATAAAGTATCAAATTTTAGCGCCAATTTATCAATAGCAATAACGATGCTAATGCAAAACCCAGATAAACACTAACTTAAAACTGCTGTCGGTCCGATGATATCACAAAACCCTTTTAACTACGAATTCATTAACCATCCCAAGACCAGATGGCATTACACGCCCTTCTTATCTTTTAGTCCACATAACAAGTGCGGTTCACACACACCACGCCCCAAAATATCATTACTAAGCAAAGCAACAGGTTTGCATAATGAGACATCTAACTTCTTAAGTATTGGGCACGAAACAAAAAGAAGATTCCTAGTTAAAAAGTTTTTGCTATAAATTAACAACAAAACTAAAAACACCTAGATTCCATTTGGGTACAGTGGAGACAATAGTGAAGTTCGTTGCAGTATTAAGGTTCTTTATTGAAAGCAAAAAAAATCCAGCTTTGGACCGCCGCGACAATATTGTACGACGTCAAAAGTTTTTCTCGTGGCGGTTGGACTATGTATACGTAGGTATAGGTAGGAATTTTAAAAGCTATTCTTAAGACTAGCTAACTATTTCATAACTAGATGCACTCATAGACCTTGGAATTGATAGACGGAGCAAGCGGGCTTGGCCTGCGTTGAAACATATTCCGCCGTTTTCCCCATTCCACGTGACCTAGTAGGTACAGATATTGGAGCATTTCAATCACGTGATAAAGCCAGCTGGCCAGAATCGAACCGACGAATCCCGTTCCCAGAGCTCCTATTACACGTGACTTTGGGATGGGAGATGTTTCAACACAAGCACTGGCATGGGCGCGCATGTTCCGTCTATCGATGAGATGCACACCATTGTTAAAAAAACGAAAACTCAATTAGATGCAGCTCACCTAAAAGCTTTCAGGGGTAGATCCAGGTTTTGCATTTTGGGGCCCTTTTCATTATTTTTTGTGGAAAAATGAAATGTTTTTCTGTGAAAAAGAAATTGTTTGTGTGAAAAATTGAAGCAGTAATATTAGCAGATGAGTGTGTAAAAGCAAAATTGACTCACAAACCAAGTAAATCACGAAAAAAATATTTTGTGGATGTTTTCTTACAAATTATCACTAAAGCTAATTTGAATTTCATGAAAGGGGCTTTTTATGAATTTATTTTTGTGAAGGGGCAGATTTAAAGAGGGGGAATTTTTGAAGGGGCAGCAAAAGGGCCCCAATTTTTTTCTGGATCAACCCCTGGCTTTGTTTATAAAGCTTCAAAAGATTTATAAAGCTTTGTTTTTGCTGACGGTCTAGATCAGTACATTTTGGGAGAAATATAAATTTAGGGGCGGAAATTGGGGCAGTGGCCAAAATAGGACTTACACCCTAAAGAGAAACTTCAGAAATAGCTTCTCCGTCAAAAGTAAATAATTCTTTCCAAGGAAGATCCCAAAATGTTAAAACAACATTCCAGAGTCAAGCTGATTAAAGCAAAAACTAACTTTTAAGTAAGATGAATGAAGTAACAACTCTTACAACCATTCGCTTAGAAACCATCTACTAAATACGAACAAAAGAAGTGTAGAACGCTTATGATAGCAATACTTCTTTGCATGTACGGTTTGCGTCATTCTTGTATCCTCCCCCGATACACAGTAGTTAATTATGTTTTTAAATTTCATCTCGAATACTCGGTTCCTTTACCCAGATAAATAATTGGGTCATGTTGATGAACAATCAAATCATTGATGTGTTGACAGAATGACAACCTGCCATATCCTAGTTAAGATAACCCAACGTACTTTTTTTCGGTATCAAATGAACGTAATAAGCCGCAAATGACGTCATAGGCGGCAGATAAGCTTTCACTTCACTATCCTCGCTAAAAAAATCTCCGCTTTTTGAGGTGTTAAAAAACACAGGGATGTCTTGAAATTCAACTAAAGAGGGGATTGAAGATTATTTCTTTGCAAGTACATTTTTAGTTTCTTGATGACAGGTACCTGGTATAACCAACTATGTGTCGATATTTGAAGTTAAAGGGCTTACAAGAAAGAATGATTTACGTCCAAACATGACAAATTTCAGACACGCGTGAATTTGGGTTTCTTGTTAGATTACTTAACTAGTGTGTGCTGACAGTTATTGTCAAAATTTCAATCTGTGGCCTGGGCTTGTAAGAATTTCCATCAGGCGTTGTGAGAGAAAACTTTCAATTAACCAAAACCTATTCGATGAATTTACAACGTCGGTGTTAATTCTTTGGTCAAAGAATGATTCAACCAATCAGTCAGCGAAAAGTTAATTTTTTCTTTAGCTGCTGGTTAACACAAACGCTGATGGCTGGGGATATGGCTGCTAGCGCACTATGTAGCAGCTTAAGTAAAACAAGGTCATCAGAAATTAACAAGTGGTTCTTATTACTTAAAACCAAATAACAGTGACGACAACCCCTTGAAAACGGGACCTTGGAAGATCCCCCCTTTTTTATTTTTACCAATTTTCGGCCTTTGTTTGACACTTAAAAAAAGCTGAACATAAATCAGGTTGAGATAAAATCAGCAATTAAACGAAATTAGTCGATCCCATTAAGATGGGAGGATCTTGCGACACTTTAGGGAGGGAGGGATCCAAATACCACAAGAACTATCATGACGTAATAAATGGTTGACCCCTTCGCCGAGACAAGCTTTGAAATTCCGTCGCCATGACTTTATCAGGTTAAAACACTCGAGAAAGAGAAATGACGAGTATGGTAATGCTCTTCAGCATAATCGACGCGACAACACGTCATTACGAGAAAAATCTCCTTCGCATGGCTTTTTAAGGTGCAACTCTTTGGAAAAATTGCACAAGTTTCGTAGATGCATGTCTTTTTGTTTCTCGGATGGCCGCCTATTAATAGATAAGGAGTAGGAAGTTATGGTAGAGAAGATTTTATGTTGAGTATTGGGTTATTATGGAGTGGAAGTTTTGTGCTTTTATGCTAAACAATGGTTATGTCAAGTGGCGATTAACATGCGAGGAAACTTTACTGACATTGTTATTGTAAGAGCGTTCTTAGGGCTTGGTGCGCTATTATTAATATGGAGAAGGACGCCTCCCAAATTAGTTAAAATTTTGAACAATTCAATGTAGAGACTATGAGTGGTGCCCTCCCCCAGCATGGGGTTTTATTAATTAAGTATAAAGTACGATTCCTATTTTTTTAATAATCTTATATATTTTTTAATCCCCTTCAAAATTTTATCTCGGAAAGAGTATTAATGCAGCAGGACACCTACAATTCTTTTTTAAACCATGCAGCTCTCGTTATATACCATCGATGGTTAAGCAGTTTCACATGATTTGTAGAATGCCTTCGCGTTCGACAGCAGTTCAATGGCTTAATTAATTTAACCGAGGGTTTCCAAACATTTATAATTGCAGAACCCTTTTTAAAGGAAAGATTAGTCACGGCACACTTTTTAAAAGGTAAAGAAATTCAGATTACACATTTCTAAGGGTAAAAAAATGTATTTATATATAAGAAACTTGTTTAAGAATTGAGTCAATACTATTGAGACCCTGGTGTGATAACCACAATTAGATAATACCAAACTGCGGCGCTCTACAATTTAGTTTACTGGTGTATTATCCAAAATTTTAAGTCAGGGCGAGGCGAGGGCGCACTTTGACTAGGGTAGAAGAGTGACGTTGAATTTGATACAAAAGCGGTACCAAGGATTCAAAACGTTTGAGAACCTTCAAGATGTCTTCAACATATAGAATAAAACTTACCTCGCGAAGGGCCTGGGCTCAACAGTGTAGAAATCTGAGATAGGCTCTGTCCTGATGGGGACAGGGTTCTTGGGGTCGTTCAGCAGACCATCCATCGCGACCTGCAAGGAAAATAAGCAGGTCTTTAGGCACTTGTTATAATTTTAAAGTCTAAAGATTTGAGTAACAAAAAAATAAAGGTTTTTAAATAAGAGGAAAATGTACAATCCTCTATTGGAGAATGTCCCCTTTGAAACATCGGCGCATTTGGGCATTTTACTCGTGTCAACTTTTTTAGGATATCCAATTGTTTTTGATGGTAAAGGACTTCCATGGCCATCAGGAATACATTAGGTATCTCTGATGGCAATGTTTCCCATACTTACGAGATCTTAAGAATGTGGTAAGAAATATATTGAAAACTGGTTGGAACTCTATTTCTGGGCTTATTTATTTGGAAGAAAGAGCTTCTCTGTGTTTCTTTCATTTAAAAGATGCTGTTCAGGAACGTCCAATGCAACAAATCATGACGTACGTCAACTATCTCCATGTAGCACGGCTCATACCTAATATATCAAGTTTAAGCAACTGCTACTAGAAGTAAACGAAATTTAGTCATACTATCTATACACGACAAAAATTGGAAGATTCCTGAACGTTTCTGCTGTTTAGGAATTATCCACGGACTTTTTAAAGACCATCAATTAAAACTGTTTAACTAGAAACCTTATCAATATTTGGTCGCATACTAGGAAATGGGTCACAAAAATATAAGTAGCTGCTAAGAGATCAAATTACATAAATGGAAAGCACGTAGTACACTTAATTTCTCCCATGATGGATAAGTTCATTCAGGAATGAATCCCTTGGAAGGACCCCAACAAAAAGTTCCGCGTTTTCTCCCCATGAATGAGACGTCGAGGTCACGGCGGGGAAGGGCTCGTGGTGAGTGAGGGCGAAAGAGAATAAAAAAAAGAAGTCAATCCAGATGCTTTCGACGGCGGCGGCAGCCCGGTCAAGCAACCTGGGCTAGCCGGTTCACCAGCCGGATGGAGCTCTGTTGCTATGACAAAGAAAAGAATATCGGGCACCAAATGAGACTTTTACTTCAGCGAATTAAATGGGTTTGACTTCAATACTGGGTTAAAATTTAATTACAGTTAACTTAACCATACAGGACTAGGAGGTTCCTACTCCAGGGGTCAAGCTATCCGAAATTGGGGCCCTTTTGCGGCCTTTTCAAAAAATTCCCCCTCCACAAAACCCAAATTCACAAAATCGGCCCTTTCACAAATTCAAATTAGCTTTAATGACTATTTGCAAAAAAAATCGAGAAATATTTGAGTTTTCACGATTTTCTTGGTTTGCGAGTCGATTTTTACTACTTACGCATCAATTTTTCACAAAAACAATTTCTTTTTCTTTCATAAAACATTTCATTCTTCACAAAAACTTTTTCTTTTTACAAAAATGGGACCCAAAAATTTTTCAAAAAAATTTATTATCTTTCGTCAAAAAAAATTATTATCTTACGTACGCAGGCCATCACTGATTTATGTTTTATAAGTTTAACAAATCGGGTTACACTACCCCCGTTGCACCAAATATCCAAATAACTGGCATTCAAAAGTAATCCAAGTTCTTGTTTTGTACAGAAATTCCCGACAAGGTAGATTTGGGTTAATGGATAGCGCTATGTTCAATAAAAGAGAAATGCATCCAACACTACAATCAATGATAATACTGTGTTCTGCAAATTCATTGAATTATTTCAACTGGATCTTCTAGGATATAAAGCAGTAGGTCATCTTCTGATATAGGGCTGTCTTATGGAAACCTCTGATGAAAAAGCAATATGTAGTCCAATGGGCATGACCAAAACCAAATTACTAAAGGTTTTCTATAGAATAATTAATCTCTTAAACTTGAATGAGGACCAAATTTGCTAGAGGAAACAAGAGGCTTAGATTCAGCTGACTGTGAGTTTCAGCCACACGTTCTTAAACAACTCTGCTTATGGCTTCACCCAGTGAGGCTGGTTATACTGGAGTTTGAAAGTGTAACGCGACCAAGGTACTCCCTAAAGTATCCCCTTGTTTTTTTACATAGTGTACAGAAAAACAAGTATAATTATCGAAAAGAAAAACACTTTTCGAGGTACTACGAAGGTTATAGGAAGGTAACAAAGTTTGTAATACCGAGAGTACACCTTAACCACCATAAAAGAATCATTAAAAGAAAGAGGTCACCCATGGATCAATCAATACTCTACCACCTGCCACCCATGTTCAAAAGCAAGTAAGATAGTTCCGGTCCAGGTGTAAGACTCGTCACCTGCCTCCCCCCATAAATCAAGGGGGCAAAGGCCCCCTTTCAACACCACCCCACCTCAGGCTCATAAAAAACACCTGAAACATGTGATGCGCAACTTAGAATTGGCCGAATACCTAAACAGCTTACAATAGTAATCCATAGCTCATACGTCAATGAGCTAAAATATTTTTGCATGTTTTCATCATGCCATACACACATGTTTCTCGGCAATAAAATGCAAACGCGCATTGCGAAAGACACTTGTTTGTTTATCCGTGTCTGCTTGGAGCGGGAAGGAAAGGAAATAAATCAGGGCAGAGGTCTACTTTTTACGATTCGCTAAAATTAGACGGAACTTGGGCAGAGGGTGGCAAGGAACAGAGAATCTTCTGGTTCCCCGTGTGGGAAAAATTGCGGAATTCTCCGGATTCGTGGGTGGAAGTAATAAGGTTTTTCTATTAAAACTGTAATTTGAGTTAAATTGTTCCCGCTACAAGTGTTACTTGAGTTGAAATTATATTTTTAAAAATGCTAACACAATTAAATTACATTAGCTTAGGATGCGAAGTAAATAAGGCAGTAAGAGAACATACCGTAAACGCGTAAACAGTGTCAAAATAAATTTTATTTATTACCTCTCTAGTCGAACTGTTTTCATTTCAACGTAATTTTCCCTTACCCACATATACATTATAATTTTGGTGTTAATATTTTTAAATTGATTCAAGATTTAAAATGGGCCCTAATTTTAGGCAAGGGGACACCAACAATACATATGCTCTCAACTTTACATAATGACTTATAACTACACACTCCAAATGTTTGAGAGGTTTAACAAGAAAAATATTTATTAGGCCGAAAATTAATTAATTATTTAACTTCAATATCTTATGTTTGGCAGCCAATTTTTTTTCATCGAAGACCAATGAAGATCCATTTCACCAATGAGACAAACGGCTGAGAGAGGTGTTAGAGTTGTTAAATAAAAGCTCATCAAGATAATTTTTTAGGGTTGAGGTTGTTTGCTTTACAAGAAAATGTTATCTATTCCTTAAGGCTAAATTTATATCCAGGGTCGTTTTCTGAAACATCAGTTTAAGGATTAGCGATTACAATACTAAAAGACCACTGTAGCACAATTCAAGTGCGTATAAAAGGGGGGGAGTCCGAGAGGGCCAGACCCCCTCCTTAAATTGAAACTAATGTACTAAACGAGTTAAAATTGTTTTGGGGAAAATTTTCTAAAATTTTTCTTTGAGAAGACCCCCAGACGTCCCCCGCTTTATTCATAACTTTTGTTTACCTCAAGTTCATTTCCAAGATGCAAATCCCTGATAAATATGTGGCGAACTTAGTCACCACTATAATAGTGAAATAAATCAAATGGGGTATAAATACCGACTGAAGCGATTATAATTGAATCGTCAGTTTGAAGAAGGGAATAAGTCCAAAAACCAAGTTTTGAGAAAATCGAAAAAAACTGTATAAGTAATAGAATTTTCATTGTATAATCACCAAATTTTTACTGGAAGTTCACAACCCTATTTAGAAAACAGAGCAACCATCGAAACAAATATAAGTATATTCAAAAATATTTTACAGTCAAAATAAGTTGATGGACTTATTCCCTTCTTCAACCTTATGAAATTTTTCTGATGAAAAAATCTTAAAAAACCCTTAAATTCACATTTAAATTATATTTCTCCTTAGTTTACACCACAAAAGGGTGAAATAAAAGGAATAAGACAAATAAAATTCAAAATTATAGTGAAACTGAGTTATTAGAGCAGTATCAATGGAGTGAGTGAATATGAATGGAGTTAAACATTCCCTGCATAAAAAAGTTTGAAAAAATGTTAAATTAAAAGAAAATTTCATTTTAACTTAGTTTACAGCTCAAAGAATAGGAAAAGAAAGACAAATTAACTTTCACTCCAAATTAACTTGAAAAATACAATGAATGGACATCGATTTCACAACTTCAAGGGGCGATATTTCCCTATAGGGGTTAGTTATTTTCCCCCTCTTTTCACCCATGTGTAGAGCAAAGCTTGGAGATTGTTTTGAGCACAAAAAGTCAATTTGTCATTTTTTGGACTTATTCCCTTCTTCAAACTGACGATTCAATTCCGAAGTATACTTTTGAGTCGTATGACCTTCGGATCGGTATCGCCCCGTGGCTCGCACTTGCCACATTGGTGACCCGGTACACGAACACGCACCATCCTCACTACCATCTCCAACACCATCCCCTTCGGTGTGGTTGGGCTTCTATAAGCTGTGCCGTGGCTCTCGGATCACAACACTCCACGACGTGTGGAAGAGCCAACGCTGACCACAACTCACTCAATTCACCGGGAGCCAGGTTGACGGACGAATCCAGCCATGCTGCCTTCTGGAGGGGGAGTACTGTGGCGAACTTAGTCACCACTATAATAGTGAAATAAATCAAATGGGGTATAAATACCGACTGAAGCGATTATAACTCCGAAGTATACTTTTGAGTCGTATGACCTTCGGATCGGTATCGCCCCGTGGCTCGCATATGCCACAAATACATCAAAAAGCTACATAGAACGATTGAACTTATAAAATATGGGGATGGGGGGCTTAGGAATAATTTTGGGTCCTTTGGTGCAAAAATCTAGCTTCTAATACCGACTAAATTTGTGTATAGGACATTTGTGCCCTTCCCGAAATTGACTTTCTTTCCAATACGCCACTGGAGCAATAAGAGCAAGGAAATGCAATCAACCACTAACACACAATCAAAAATCCCACCGGAATTTCTGTGCGAGGGCCCCTTCCAACGAGGGCAAACGCCCTTGGGACACCACGTTGCCCGAGTTACCTGTCGTCGAGGTACCGCACACACATACCTGCAAGCAGATCCGCAGGGGCCCAAGGTCGGCCGGCAACGGACTGGCGCAGGAAGTCAGCTTCTCTTGGAGTTCTTTTGTTTTCGGAAAAAGGATGATGACTGTCGGTGTGACGTCAGCGACATTTTTTCCGTTGCCCCGCTTCCTCCACCCCCCTTACCAGACGATTCCGCTTATGCTTGCAGTCGGTTCATCTCGTTTAGGTTTTTCCTTCATAATCAGTTTCTTTTAATTTAATGGTTTGAGGTGTAACTATTGCGGTTAATTCTTCAGCTAGTGGTATTAAAATTAGGAGGATTAGTATTCAAATCTTTACTCGTGCATGGTAACAGAAGATGAACTAGTTATCCATTGCCATCATAACACTTTCAATCCTCTAATAAATGGTCTAGGGAGGGAGAAAATGTAGGAAGAGGTCCATAGGTGCAGGGGCAGATCCAGGTTTGAATCCTGGGGGGCACCATGGTTTTTAAAAAATCTCCAGCAGCAGAAGCTGCGATGTTTTTGAAAATATTAAAGGATAATAAACTTTTTTTGGCCATAAAGCTATACATTATAGCATTTAAAAGCTTCAAAATTACGATTTTTTAAAAAAGAAATTATGTTTGGATGTCATTTTTTCCAATTAACTTTTAACCTTCAGGGGGATATGTGCCCTCGTGCCACCCCCTGGATAGGTGAGTAGGACCACTTATGAAAGTTTGCCTGACTACACTTGTCAAGCAGCTAAAAAATATACTTATACAATTCTTACAAGATTGTAATGATAAGTAATTTTGGGTATAAAATATGTTTTTTATTACCCTCAAACCTTTTAGAAAGATAGGACCAGACTTTCATGATAGTCCTTTTTTTAATAGAAGATAACAGCAAAGTGTCTTAGGTAATGATTCCGAAACTTTTTAAGTCACAGGCCCATGGGGGAAAATTGTTTAAACTAAAGTTTCTTACTTCTTAATTCCAAAATTAATATTAACCAATAATATTGATAAAATCAACAATTCAATCAAACTACTGAATCATAATAATTTGAAATGCAATATGTGCAACTGTATAGATACAACAAATAAACAGAAATAATTTAAAAAAAATAAATCGCATGAACAGACATTCAAAGTTAAGTCCTGCAAGTTACAGTTGAACAATGTTAAAAGATGAAAACTTTTAACCTGTTTTAATTCATGCTTCTTTAAATTACTAATTCCTTAATAATTTCCAGGTCTATAGTTTGAAATTGGACTAAGGCAAAGAAATCCAAACACTACCATTTCTATTATTCTCTATCAACCTAATTCTTCGAATATAAATTAATAGTGAAATATACTACATGAAGTTCAATTATATATACTAAAAATTTTTAGGCCCCATCTCAAGAAATTGCATTTGAAAAAGGTCATAAATTTGTGTTGTTAATTGAATCGTCAGTTTGAAGAAGGAAAGTCCAAAAATCAAGTTTTGAGAAAATCGAAAAAAAGTAATGGAATTTTCATTGTATGGACATCGATTTCACAACTTCAAGGGGCGATATCTCCCTATAGGGGTTAGTTATTTCCCCCTCTTTTCACCCATGTGTAGGGCAAAGCTTGGAGATTGTTTTGAGCACAAAAAGTCAATTTGTCATTTTTTGGACTTATTCCCTTCTTCAAACTGACGATTCAATTATATCAGTTGAGTGTCAAAAAGATTTTATGGAAGAAAACTGATTTAACGAAAAAATATTTCCTTGAGAAAAAAATTGAGTTTAAACAGCAGAATGAGCTAAGAGCTATGGTTCTCATAGTTAGGGACCGTTCAAATATTACGTAAGCACCTAAGGGGGGAGGGGGGGGTTTGCTCTTTGCTTATTTTTGCTGACAATGGGGGAGGGGGGGATATGAGTGATGCTTACGTAAGATGGTGCATTTTCGAAAATCTTTGTTTCTTGCATAAATAATTTCAAAATTCAACCAAAAATAAATGTAACAACAAAAAAATTGAATTAGGAAATCTGACGTAAGCACTTTTTTCTGAAGATGGACCACCCTAACATTTTGAAATTAAAATCCCGAAAAGTAGTGTTTCGACTCATTTTTGAACCCTAAGGGTTACACCCAAAAAGGACAGCTCCTTACGAGTCGCCTAATTTTCAAGGAAAAAAACCAGTACTTACTAATAGGGATGTCAAAATTTCGGGGGGGGGGGGGGTCCGGCAGTTTCTTACGTAATTATGGTGGGGGGGTTTGAGGTTTGCTTATCTTTGCTGACAAGGGGGGAGGGGGGGTTAAAAATGACCAAAAAAGTGCTTACGTAATATTTGAACGGCCCCTTATCTCTATTTACAAAGGAGCATTAAGCAGATTAGTTGAAAAGAAAACAACAATTAGCAATGAGGAAAGGGAAGTAAACATTTCCACCCTAAAGGGTAGAAGAGATAATGAGTCTCTAAATTAACTCCAAGTTCCTCTACTGATGTTTCTTAATCATCAAACTCCAGGAATATAAAAATGGTAACTTATCAGTAGCAAATTTACATTATTTATTTGGGGGAGGGGTGGAGTTTCCAAAAAATTTGTACCCATTTAAATTTCAGAAGTGTTAATAATGTTTTCTTCAATTAAAATTATAAATTTTTTTAAAGAGTAGTTAATTGAAATTTAAGAAAAAAGTTAAATTATAAACTTGTAAAATTGTGTGCAGGTGCACAGCTTTTAAGAAAATTGCAAATCATTGATGCACTAGCTGATCATTTTATGGTGGGTCCTATGGCTAGTCCAGGGGAAGTTACAGAAGGCATGAAAAACAACAGAAGTAAATTGTAAATAAATCTGGTTTCTTTGATAAACCTATTATGGCTGTATAAAATTACTGCTTTTATTACTTGTCTTACTTATAATGATAATGGTTGCGTAATGTTGTTTTTTAATGTTACTTACATATGATTGTTACGAGTTCAGTCTCAGATTTCAACGAGATATTTTATTATTACTCAAGTTAAACGTTGTTACTGCTAAAAACTAATTCAGAGGGGGTCATCAAAATATTCAATTTAAAGAGGGGGTTATGGTATCTAAAGAGTCGAAAACTGTTGGGATGGTCACAGAAATAATTCAATGAGTATTTTACCACTTATAAGGCAGCAGTTATGGTTGTAAGCAGCAATGAAATGGTTATTTTTCTCTTTACATAATCGTTTTATCCTCCATTCTTTTTATGCATTGGCATTGGAATATTATCTTTTAAATTAGCCTATAAATGGCTGCTTATTTACCTACTTTATAAATTACTTTTAAACAGTTAAATATTATTTAACCTACAGATGTCCTTTTTAGCAAAATAATAGCCAATATTAAATGAATAACATTGACAACATTGGTAGACAGGCCAGATTTCCAAATGTGCCGCTTATAGGCTGAACAAAAAATTGCAGCCTTATCCTAATGTCTTACAAAACTAAACAGGGGCCTCATTTCAGATTTTGGTTGGGGGCTAGGATTTTTTAAATGGGTCCAGTACACGCCGTTAACTAGACTTTTTTTGGGGGAGGCTCGGGTTGACTGATCTTCTTAAAGTATACCCCTTAACGAGTGTATATTTATACATGAAGTAGTATCAGGGTTGCTGATTTTTATACATGCAGGGTTTTTATACATGATTAAATTTTATTTTCAACTTGAAATTTGGTAGTACTGTTCATTTATGAATCAAAAGGCTTCTAAATTTTTTTCAAAAAAAATTTCCAAAAAAAATTTTTTTCATTAATTTTTTTTCACTTTTTTTAAATTTTGAAAAACATTTTTTAGAAAATTATGGTCATGATGCACATCAAATCAAAGACAAAAAATTTACGAACTGAATGGGACTAATTTCAGGATTTTAAGTTGTATAGTTCTAGAGTTATTAGCTTTTTAAAAATGCAGAAAAAATAACTTTACAAGATTTCTTTGAACATTAAAAAATTATATCTAATGAAAAAAGAGTGATAGAAGAATGGAACCTGAAAGATTATGTCTATAACTATATTAGTTCTTCATAAAAAAGTCATGAACAGTATTTGAGAGTTTAATCTTTGGGTTTTTAGTTGTTTTGTAAAAAAATAACCACTTTTTTGAAACTTCATGGCCATTTTAAAGACGGAAGATATTTTTTGTTTTCCCCGAAATTTTGCACACGTGGTTAACTCACCAGTACACAACTTTTCCGCACTAGGCCATAATCAAAATAAAAAATATCGTTTTTTCGCTCCGCCCTAATACACAACTAATTTTTTATTTAAATTGTGGAAATTTAAAATTTTTGATTTAAATCAATGATTTTTAAAAAAATAAAGTGATTTAAATCAAGCAACCCTGAGTAGTACTATTAGATCACTTTAAAGTAGTATTTTTATATTTTACTAAAAACTAAAAAAATTTACAATGTTAGCTCCATTGGGGAACTGGGGGTTCACCGGACCCGGAAAAAGTTGTAACCTTCCCCCGAACCTAACCGAAATTTACCCGAACCTTATGTATTGCACCTATGGAAGCTGGCAGTGGCTTCCCCCGAACCAGGTTCGGGCACTTTTTCCAAGTCCAGGGTTAACCCCGAAAAATTCCTTTTAAAGTTGTGTTTTAGCTAATTTTGAAACCCTTCAGTTTCTTGTAAACCACGGAATTTTCTTGTGGAAAAAGTTATAAAAACATTCAACATGGGTTCAATCGTCAAGCAAAGAAGTAGTGCCAAAGTGCGCCTCAGTATCATAGTAAAGTTGGCAACAAACAATTCGCTAAGAGGCGCCAACCCGAACCCACTTCTAGAGTTTTACCCAGTAATTTATTATTTCAATTCAAAATCGTATTAATGAGACTATCTTTGTCTTTAATGGCATAGCTTTAGAAAGAGTTCTCCAGCCACCATGCTTATTACCCACATCTCAACTGATGACTGAAAACCATTGAGATCTAATTAATAATATAATTATTATTAGATCCTAAAATATCAAGTAGATTATCATTAGAGATCCAATAATACTACTATTAGATAATCTATGCTGGCAACTTAAAATGTTGCTGGGGGAACTGTGGTTACACATGGCAACTGGAGGACTATCAGAAGCTGTTCCTCATTAACTATCAATACTAATAATCATACATGTGATTACACAGACAATAAATTGGCGGAAAATATTTATAAAAATTCGATGGCACCTAAATTTCTCTTCATTTTGAGTAAAAGAGGTCCATCGGCTTCTAATTCCTGAGATCCACGATTCGATATGCTAGATAAATATTATATTAGATTAAATCTTAACTATTGTTCATATTACTTCAATATTTTTTTCGATTTTACTACAAATTTATTACTAGGCCACACTCGCAATCATAGTTTTCAGTATGAAACAATTGGAAAATGAGGAAGTGGAATTCCAGTTTTGCAAATCGAATCGTCAGATTTTAATTTTGCTAAGCAACTTGGCGGATTTCCGCCAATTGGCGGAAGAATCACATGTATGTAATAATTGGAGGTTGGGAAAAAAGACAAGATCATTAATTAGTAGTATATCAATAGTATTGGTCATAATTACCAGGTACTATAACTAATTACAAAGACTAGGCTTAAAAATTGACAATTTTATTTTCATCAGCATATTTAAAGTTATTTATTTATATTACAAAGATTATAATTAGTTAAATGTGGCTTACAACCACATTCCAATTTCAAATGTTAGCTATCTAATATCCTACAATTGTAGGTATTAATTAAGTGAAATTTTTAATGTATTTAAAAAACACTTTTCACGGTACTTAGAATAATTTTAAATTGTTGGCAACACAAATGAATAGATACGATCAACGGTATTGTGAAAACATTGATAACAAAGAGGATTAGAAAAAGTAAACAATAGGTAGGCACCCAGCCTAGTGTTTGGAAACATGCCTAAATAATAAGATAAAATTACATTATTCTTTTGTTTATAAAATGAACTATTTAAGTACTAATGTGAGTAGTAGAATCTTACGATACATTTTTTAAGAGTAAACAAACAAGGTTACGAATATGTTTAGTCAGGAAACAACAGTAGCTTTTGGCTTTCCAAGGAACAACGCGGAATTTAAAATTTTATACCACGACTTTATTTAAAGAATAATTTCCACAAATCGCAACGATTCTGGCGATACATTTCGTTTATATTTTTGGGCAAAACGGACGCTCGCAGACATTTTGAAAGCCCACGCAAATTCAAAACATTGAACGATCTCAGCGTCTCAGCCATGTTTAGTGAACCAAAAACACACACCCACCTGCTATTGTGGAGGAAAATAATCCAATCTAATCCGACTTCCAGGAGAAAAGGTAAAAATCCAAGATGCTAAAACCACAACAATTCCCAAGAAGTTCAAATCACAAGCAGCAACAAATCCACAACAAAGCCGAAGGATCTTTTGGTTTGGCAGACAGCTGAACGATAATTTATCGGTATATTTTCACGAGGGGGTGAGATTCTGTCAAAGTTTTTTACAGTTGATCCCCATATCAGAGGTGGACAACGACAGGTGTTGGATCAGGCGATAACAATGAAGGTAAGGCACGGGTAAAGACACAAACAATTCCACGTCCGTTTCTAGTTTGAAATCTGCCTCCGGTGACAAAATTCGCCTCATTCCATTCAGGGTTGCCGCGTCCCGTTCCACTTCGGTGGCGAAGCCAAGACTTCGCCAAGCTGTGAAGCTTTTGCCTTTCTTTTTTTGGCTCGTTTTTATTCTGCTTCCTGTAAACATCACGCAGGGAAAACTGAAACAACGTTAATAAGCTGTGCGTCGAATTTTATTAATAGTGGAGTTTCTTTTACTTTACATTGAATTTAAATAATTTCTTTAACTCTATGATTAGGCGAAGTTAGGCCGCCCCCAAATTTTGTATGGCATATAATTTTAAAAGCAAAAAAGGAAAACCAGTGCATAATGAAAATTTTAGAGAGTGGTAACTATGTAAACCCCTCTTGTATGGCCCTAGTTCTCTTAGATTTCTTTCAATAAATGGAAAAATTTCATTCAAGATGCAGCATTTGTTTTTTCCCTTAAATTTTATATAGAACAGAGGTTGCCTAACTGGGGGTTGCCAGTCAGTTTTTAATGGGTTGTGGCAGTATTTTGAATCTGTTTATAACTATATATTTTTATAATTTTTGCAAACGGGATGGTGGTTTTTAAATTTTATCAACAGACTATATAATAAAAGAATACAATGATCCATTAAATAAAAATACCCTACTAGTTGTCGAACGCAAGGGTCAAGTAGAGTAAATTACATATATGACATTTTAGGGTGCTGATAATGCAGAGTTTGTCGGTAATTCATATAGAATTTGAAAAAAATCTGAATGTAGGTGGGTGCACTCACCTCCGAGGGGCGATTACACAACACAGTTGAGAATTTTCTTAAATGCAGCTGTAACTGCATTTTATCCCCGATACTTAAAAAAATGTTCTAAAAAGTTATACTATTTAACCTGTAATGTCTAATATAATGAAATGTAATGCATGCAATTTATTATGATTGTATGAAAGCTATAATAGAAATGAAATTAATAAATGTGAATAGTTAATTTCAATTAAAACATGAGGTAGAATTGACCGGAGACAGATAATGGGATTTTGTGTCCTGAGCCATTTTAAAAATAAGGAACTATTCTAGAAATTTTAACACCTAAAGATGACAAAGTATGAATATAACATTATACATGCCAGTGACGTACATAGAAATTTATTTCGGGTGAAGCCCAAATACTCTCTAAAAAAAAATTAGACATTATCCGGTCTAAAATTAGATTTTTGTACTTTATTCTTTAGCCCTTCCCATACATATTTTTTATTTAATAGTCCACAATGTAGATTTTGAATACATTTTTAGGTAGAATTTGCATCTTAAGAAACTTTAAAAGAAAAGCTTGTGAGTTATAGAGTTGCGTGTAAAAGAGGTGGAGTTTTCCCCTCCCCCGGAAAATTTTATGAAATTTGACCCTAAAAACATCTTTTAAACTTGTTTTGGTACAACTTGTCCAAATTTCAGACATATATTTTTAGGAATTAAATTCATTTTTAGGTAGAAGTGAGATTTTTATGAACATATTGGTAAAAAGAAGTTATGAAGAATGAAGAAGTTGTGAAAACAATAGATTGGTCTGTGGGTTCTCCCCATGAAAATTTTTGAAATTTATTGAATTCATTTGAAATTAATGCAAAAATTAGATGCATGTGGTATCTGCAATTTATCAAATACTTCAGGAGAAAGTTGGGCATTCAATCAATTTATTTACCAATTGGTTTGCCAAACAAAATTAATTGTAATGATCAACTGAAACTAAAGACACTGAGTGTGCAAAGGAATTTTAAGAGTTTGACCGCTAGGAAGAGAGACAAATGGGTTGGTTTTTGTTTCATGGTGGAGAAAGACAAAAAATTGAGATGCTAGAAAGTCTTAAAAGAATTCTAACCGGCAACATTGGTGGGAGAGGGCAAAGGGTCCGCCTCATTCTGTTCTGAAGACAAAATAGTGTATTTTTAAACAGATTTGAACAGCATCATGCACCTTTAAATACTTACTCAAGATCAGATTCCCAACCGTTCTCTGAGGTCTTCTGCTGAAAGTCCGCTCCTTAACAACGATAGTCTATCTGCATTTAGGATCATTTACAGACAACAGGGCAGGTTTCAAGGACACCTGTGAGTTGAGATTTGAACCATAGCCAGGAGAAATCACCTATAGTTGGCACTGAGCATCTACAACCATCTTGTGCGCCGCCACTCCATTCTGAAGGTTGTTCAAAGAGAAAAAAACAGTTTGTGTGTGTGTGATGAATGAACGAAAGTGAAGACCACGTCCAAAACTCTGACTAAAGGCTTAAAAAAGTTAGTCACAACTTACGAGAAATAAGTATGAAAGGTATAAAAAAAAAGAATGAAGTTTGTTAAGTTTAACCCGTTCCCCAAGGAGCGTATCTAGGCATGGACAGAAAGGGGTAACAAAAAAGCAGCAAGTCAAAGATATCTTTTTTCCAAAGATATCCTTTTTTAAAGATATCCAAAGTCCCCTTTTTCAGTGATAAAGGATGTTTTCTATGTAATCAGGGATAGTCAGCCCCCCCCCCAAGATTCTATTTGTCCTCTCAGCAGGGTCTTCCCAAATCCGCTTCCGCCTATGACAAGCTATATTATCTTTATCCTGGTCCATCCGTCTTTCAATTTGATTATGAATGCATGGGCGTCATTTAGGGGGGGCAGGGGGGGGCAACCGCCCCCCCCCAAGGTTTCCACTGTTTTGTGAAAATAGCTGCAAGTCCCTTGGAAATTCTTTAACTTCCAAAAAAAAGCTTTGGGTGCAACTCAAAAAGTCTCAAAAGGAGTTAAAAAACTATTTTTGATTGTTAAATTTCAAAAAATTTTCTGGGGGAGGACCCCCAGCCCCCCTCTAAAATTACCACGTCTGTTATTCAGTGTTTTTCCCTTTGAAAACTTTGCCGCTTAGAAGAAGCCTTTCCTTTTTAGTGCTCCCGAAAGAGTTTGAGAAAAAGATAAAACACAATTTAAAGTGGTAATTTCAAAAAAAAATCTGGGGGAGGACCCCCAGCCCCCTCTAAAATTTTTACGATGGTTATACAGTTTTCCCTTTAGAATTCTGCCACTTACAAGTCTCTTTTCCCTTCAGGAGCTCCCCAATGAGTTTGAAAAGGAGATAAAACACTAGTTTAAAGGGGAATTTAAAAAAAAAATTCTGGGGCAGGACCCATAGCCCCCTTGGAACTTAAACGTTTATTTACAACTCTTTTCCCTAGAAAATTCTGTGGTTTAAAAGAAACTGTTCTCTTTGGATGCAGCCCAAAGGGTCTTAAAATGAGCTAAAACACTACTTTAAGAGGCAAATTTTCTAAATTTTCCTGGGGGTGAACCCCCAAACCCCCCTTTTTTCTCGGAGTTCGCGTTGTCAAATTTTGACAATATATATAATATCCTTCACATGCTATACTTTTCAGTGTTCTAACACTTAACCTACTATAAATGTGCTCGTTTGGGGATACCTTAAAAATGAAGTTCAGGCAACCCTCACAAAAAAGTCTAGTTACAGCGTGGACCCACTTAAAAAAAATCCTTGCCCCCCCCCAACCAAAAACTGAAATGACGCCCCTGTATGAATGAATGTGTTTTTCCAAACATTCAATAAATCTACTGACTACCAGGATCTGACTATAGACTATAGAGATCCGGAATCTATGAAAAATTAAATTTTGATTCGTGTTTGTTTTTCAGTAATCGGGACGCACATAAGGAATTTACCTCAAGACAATTTTTAAAAAATGTTTTGTGCTTAGAGTTGATTATTTTAACCTATAAAACAGAGATAAAACTATCTTCCTGCTCTTGATGAAGAACAACTTACTTTTCTTTTCAGCAGCCCAATTATGTACTTTTACTTAAAGGGTGTTGAAATAATCATGAAGTAATCAAGCAAGTTATGATAATCTTAAATATGTAATAAATATGAAACCATGATAGAAATCGAACTCGTAGATCGCAGTTTTATATAATTTAATTTAAAAAAAAACAACAGTACAAAGATTTTCCGATTGAAAAATTTTTTTTAAACACGAATCAAGGAATTTCTAAATAATATTTTTAGTTTTTGGAGTATAAGATTCATACAATGAAGATGACACTAATTCATCTTCTTATCCTGAAAAAATAATAAATATATTGAGAAGCATTTATTCATTAGTTTAACTTACCTTAATCTAAAATTAGTTTAAGAATTTCATTCTTACACTTGTTTAGGGACAAAAACTTTTCTTAAGATGCGTACTTATTTTGTTAGTTGCATTCAATTTTCGAATAGGTAAGTTAAACATTTTAACACTCAATTTATTGTTTTGAATTTTTCTTAATTCCTTTCAAACTAACTTAATGATAATTATGTGCGGTCAAAGTTCTGAGTACTGGGTACTGGTTCCATATACTTATTTTTGAATTACATAAATTTTCTAGGCAGCATTGATTGATACTAATAATTTTGAAAATAGCCTTCGTTGAAACTAAAACTTGAGCAAAAAGTGACCTGCCAATATCAATAAGTATTCACAATGAAGATAACTAAGAATTTAAGAAATACATTATATACTAATAATTAAACATACTTTGAAACAAGATTATATTTTTAATGTATTTCACAAAAAAACATCTATCATAGTAATTTTTTTCGAATTTTACGAGTTTCATCTAAAACGGTGTAAAATCTGTGATCTGCTACTTTTCTCATAAACGTTGTAGATTCGATTGTATGTGAATTAATGATTTCTAATAATTCTGTAATTAATGATTCAATGTCTAAAGAGACAGACAGGGTCTTTTGAACCTAATATAGGCTTTCCTACACAAGGGGGATGACCAACAGCAACAACAACAACGACATGATTTAAATGTGTAAGCATTTAAAAAAAAGTTACTCAAATAGACTAAAATTTTAAAATTTAATTAAAATTATTAATTTTACTAATAATGAACACAGAAAAAAAATTGAGGAAAAGCTTTCTGTTCCCTCACACCATCTTTCTTATTCTTTCCATTCCTTAATAGTGAATGAAGTTTCATTTTGTGTCACGTTATGACAAAACGTGCTAGGCAGGATTAACTCCCGAGCTGCAGGTCACTTCCAGTTCCTTTCGGTCCTATCACAATGCCAAAAGAGCGATAAATAGTCTTACTTGGCAAGTTTTCATTTTCACAGCGCCCTCTCTGATTCATAAATAGATTTAGTAATTGAATGCATTGTCTCTTGTTTGGTAATAGGAACAGCGGTGTAAACAAAGGATTCCAGATAGCTTACGAAGTTCTGATCTTCCTTTTTTTTGACAGATTTTCAAAAAGGAATTAATTTATGTCGATGTCGAAACGAAATGTTTTTAATGAAAAAACTTTAAGAGGGATGAAGATGTTTTTAAAGTCAAATTAACTCTTTTTAATTACCGGTTCTTATAGTTCTTTGTTATAACATCTGGTTTTTTTCGTTCTTTTTCAAGTTAAAAAATTGTGTTACTGGGTAATCCAATGATGATGACTCAATTTTATATGTTTAAAATTTCTATTACTTATTACTTAACATTTTTGTTTTGAATTTGAACGAAAATATAATATATTTTAAAATTTTTTGCCAGTGGATGAAATACTTTATTTATTACTTTTATTAATTAAAATAACTGATTTTACATTTATTAATTAAATGTCATGTTTACATACATGGGCGTAGCCAGGGTTCAACTTAGGGGGGGCAAGCAGGGTCGACTTTTATTTTGTTTGTTGAGATCAATTTTAAAGCCCCGTGAGAGAGACCTGTCTAGTTTCAACAGGGGGTCTGGGGGCCTCCAGAGAAAATTTTTGGAAATATGACCCCGAGAACATGGTTTTAAATTGTTTTTTTGGTACACGTAAACCCAAATTTGGACGTACATTTTTAGGTAGAATTTTGATTTTAATGAACTTATTACAAAAAAGTCTGATACAGGTTAAAACACTTAAGGGGGGTCTGGGGACCCTCCCCCAGAAAAAATTTTGAAAATTTGACCCTAAAATACTGGGTTTTAACTAGTAAAAGTTAATTACTCGGGACTTAGGGGGGGGGCAGCTGCCCCTCCCTTGGATACGCCCATGTTTACATATGACTCAGATCTATTCTGTTGTATAAAAAAATTGTCTGTCCTTTTATTTTTTGCATTTGGATTGTAAAATAAGCGAAAGTAATTTAATGATCAGCTAAATTTTTACAATTTTTATCCCGCTAAACTTAAAAAAAGAATTAATTCAAAAAATTTCTTAAACTTTAAAAAAATTCTTTTTTTTGATAGATTGAGACTTTTTTTATATATCGTTCTTCTGTCCTAAATTTGAAAAAGGATTATGAAGTTTCAGCAAACATTAGGGTGGATATAAAAATAAAAAATTCTACAAGTTTAATTTCCTCAAGTTCCCCCATCTCGAAACTAACAATTCAAAAAAATTTTCATTTATTTTTATATTATCTTGAAAATTTCTAGGATGTATGGCCGCATTATCAATTTACCACCAACCCCAAACAAATCATTTCCCATTAAAATACACTTTAAATAAAATTTTTGATAATCACTGCCTTTGAGAAGGAATTCAAGGAATCAATTTTTTATTATTAAATTATTGGTATAAAATGTACTACTACTCATTGGCGTCGGCAGCTCCTGAATATTGGGGGGACGCCTCAGGATTCGGGATCCTCCCCAAATTTTTTTACAGACTACTGACTAACTACCCCAAAATAAAGGTTATTCTTTTTGCCCTCATTTAAGAATTTTGAGGTGGTTATGAAACTACTAATTAACTGTTGTTAATATTTTTTATAAACCTTTTTTAAATTTTCAGTATACAGGGGGGTCTGATGGGGGTCCTCCCTCAGAAAAATTTTAGAAATTTGACCTTTTAAATACAGGTTTAAACTCATTTTAAGTGTTATAAGATTACAGTTTCAAAAGTAAATTTTTTATACTTTAACCAGTGCTGTAGCTGGATTTTTTTGAGGGGTCTCATTAAATTATTATTTTTTTAGCTAGTAACAGAATTTTTTGTTGTGATAATGTTTTCCCAATCTCTCACTTGCTTCAACCTACTCTAAATGAAATCGTGTTCTAAAGATGAGGTGTACGTCTCCTTCTTGTATACGCCTCTTAAATTAGGTGCCATTGGTATATTGGCACCATCCTTTATGATTCAAAGTCTGAGAAACACACATTCAGTAAATTTTTTGTCGCCCTGAAAAGTTAAAAACATAGTTTCATTAAGCAATGTTCCAAATTATTGGGGGGGGGACACGTCCCCCCGGCGACGCCGCCCGTGCTACTACTTATCGTATCCTTATTATTAAAATTCGATGAAAATTCCTCTTTCACTTCAAATATTCAGGAAAAAAAGCATACATAAACCCAGACCTTTTTAATATAATAAACTTCCGTCGCATTTAAGCACTTCCTAATTACTTTCCTTCCACGAACACATATAGTATTAGCACAAGAGAGAACATCTCTTCAAAAAATTTCCATATACAATAAACACCCAACTTATCTAATCGCTCACAAGGGCGGCGTTATTTATTTTGCTTCTCCACTCTCCTCATTATCCACTCTTCCAGTGTTTGTCTCCTCCTCTAAACAGTCAACACGACGAAGACTGTCTTCTTCGTCCTTCCTTTGCTTTCGTTCCACTCGTCTTCGTTGCCAAGGAACGCTCGGCATTCGGCGGTCCTCGCGCGGCGGCCTTTTTTGGAGAGCGAAGGGGTTGGTTGCTAAGCGCTGTGGTGGCTTCCAGGCTTGATACCCAGTATATCCATTGAAAACAGGCGCGGATCCAGGGGGGCACTGTCCAGTGCCCCCCTTGAACCCAAAAATGAGTTAAAACTACTTTTACAAGTCAAATTTCAAAATTTATTCTGGGCGAGGACTCCCATACCTCCGAGGTACAACAAGGGGATCTCGCGTGATACTTTTTTGACCCTATATTTTGACATTAGAAGGTAATGATGATGGTCTGGAAAAGTGCCCCTTCTTGGATCAGTGCTGGACCCACGCCTGATTGAGAAAAGTATCGTTAGATGCAGAGGGCCTTTACTATAGAATTTTGTTAAAGGAGCGAAGTGTATATTTGGACGGCCAAAACGGCCAGTGGCGCATGCGCTGTAGGTCTCGTGATTACGTAGCAGTCTCGGCGCTTAGTGATGGAACCAATGGAACGCCGAGCCGTGGAAATTAGAGTAGAGTTTAGTTGAAAAAAAGCCGTCCAAATATACAGTGCCTTAAAGGAGAGGTATTGTGACCAAATAATTGTTTCTAAGGAGAGCCTAAGGGCTGCATTGAAAGTGAAAAATATTTTTATAAACCTCAAAAAAGTTTCTGAGAGAAAAATATATAAATAGTCGTCGAACTTTAAAGGGGGGGCTCCCTCAGAAAGTGTTTTGAAATTTGTTTGGTTGTTTAAAAACATTTCTAAACATTTGTTGAATGTTTTAAAAACGTTCTCCTATTTTTATTACATATCTTGTTACCCCTGAAAGGTCTCCTTTGATCTGGCTAAGCGGAAGTCCACTATAATTATATATGATGACATTTAACTGTGTTTGTTCATCATGTTAACATTAAGGTGGCAGTCTTTTTTGTTGAATCAGCCCTCCACTCCCTTCCTCGTTATTAATAATGCAAAATTTCCCAAGACTCGCTCTAACCTCAACAGGTTCCGACCGACTTGGACCACTTAAAGAAAGCCCCCTACCCGACAAACACAGAATCTGCACAAAAGGGTTTCGAAACGGAATCGCGAGGGTTTTTTTTTCGAGCACAATCGTCCTTTGTTCCAAACAATGAAGGAGAGAAAGAGCGATGATGCAAGGGGAGATCCGGGAGTCCGTCAACGACAGACGGGGTCGCGACACCGACTTTGCGACGGACCAAATCGAAAAACCCCTTTTTTATTAAGGGGGCAGGCGTAGATTCAGCAGGGCTCCAGAGGGTACTTTTTTGAGAATCACCTCTACCTTGGGACGCAAACAACCGAAATTTTACTTTTATTCTACAAATTGATCTCTCCATCCCCTCCCCAAAAATTGGAATTTTTGCTTTAACCCTTTATGTCCCGACGGGACTTGCAAGTCTCACTTCCCAATGTTTGAAATTCGTCCAATTTTCGTCATGTAAGGCCAAATTTAGTTAACTTATTGTTGCAGTTACGTAAACTTGACATATTTTGGATGAGGACGAGGAAAATAATTTGGGGCATAAAGGGTTAAGTTTGTCAGGTATGAGAGTTAGAGCCCCATAATTGTTGTTTTCTTTCAAACATGCCTCAAAGGTCAATGCGGCGGTCAGTTGAATTAAGTTCTACGGTTCTACCTTATTGAATCTTGTAAGTGGCAATGTAATTGGTTTTGTAGATACCTGTGTTTACTTTTAAAAAAAAAAGATTGTCCGCTGTTATGTTAACAGGAGTGGCCAACCCGCGGCCCGCTTGAAATAATTTTGCGGCCCACGAGAATTTTTTAAGTCAAAAGTTAAAGTCTTAGATTAAGTAAAAGCCCCCGAAATGCGAACTAAGTGTACCAAAATGAGTTAAAAACCTGATAAATAAAGTCGAATTCCCAAAAATTTGCTGGGGGACCTCCAGACCAACCTTTAGTACTAGGGACTCTATTATATTATTCACAACTTTTTTAGGGTATTAAGTTCATCCAGGTGCGAATCAGTTCATCCAGGAAAAATTTATAGTAAATTTTTAGAGAAAAT
Source organism: Tetragnatha versicolor (assembly GCA_024610705.1). Lineage (NCBI taxonomy): Eukaryota > Metazoa > Arthropoda > Arachnida > Araneae > Tetragnathidae > Tetragnatha > Tetragnatha versicolor. The sequence continues at coordinate 10,550,368 of JANDEH010000011.1, read as the reverse complement.
TTGGGTCCCTCGCGAAATAAATTTCTATATGCGCCACAGGTCTGGGGACAACTTAGTTTCCAGTAAATCCTAGTGTTTTTTAACAGCACCTGTTTAGTTCCTTGAAAAGGTATTCTTGAGGATGAGGGGGCTCTTAAAGGTCAATTTAAAGGATTATTTTTTATTTAGGAAACTGTCAAACTAAGCAAGGGTCTAAAAAATTCCCTAAATTATTCCTATAGTGTATTCAACTTTCTTCACTGTCATTCTGAGTACCTAATATCCTAAAATTTTATATGCGGCCCGCGAGAGTATTGTGGTTTTCCAAAGTGGCCCTCAAGATCATTTGGGTTGGCCACCCCTGTGTTAGGTTAGAACATGTGTGGATATTTTCTCTGGTATGTTTAACTTTAGTTCGGAAATTTTATGTTAATTATCATTGGGCAAAGATGGATGAATTTTTTTTGTACATCAAAATGTTTATTTAAGTTATGAAGATTTTGTCTTTATCTTTAAACCTTTCAGTCCTGACCGACCGAATAAGGATTCAATAGAAATCTTGGGTGGCCTAGGAATGAAAAGCTTAAATTATATGGATTATACTGAGCCGATAGATATTTGATCCTTGCGATGGTTTAAAGTTTAAACTTTCTTAAGGTTAAGTTTTCAGAAAATTCAAAATTGTAATTGCAAATTTTGTTGCATGTGAATGGAAAAGTTATTGTGTATTTAGCGGAGTACATAAAGAAGGCAGAACTCAGGAATGTTTTCCCTTTTGATCTCCCATCCAAAATTTTTCTGGCTATTCCACTAATCGTATAATTTAAGTTTACGTCGATGATTTAGCAGCATTTGTTAAAGAAATGTTATTCATAACTTTATAAATGAAAAACTTGGGTACATTGATCTTGTGTTTTTAAGGGGTTCAATTTGAATTTCCTGGTGAAGGTATATTGTGGAATATGAACCAAACATTGTTACCATACCTTAAGAAATGTTTTCTTGGTCTTTTCTTCTAAAACTTCTAATTCTTTTCTACTAATGATTAATTTTATAAATATTAAAAAATCATCAACCATTGTATTTCCTTAAGGTTGTAGAATATGTAGGCATTGCATAAATAACAAATGCTTGAAAAAAAAAGGACCAGTCTTCCAGATGTCTCTCTTCTCAGGGGAGAGAAAAAGACCCAAATTATCTTGGGTGCTCTTGTGGTGCTGCCCTCTATAAGTGAAATGGAATAAATAATTTCGTAGAAGCTGCACACTGTAAAATTAAAAACATAAAATAATCTTATCACTTAAATTTTTCTTTGAAAAACTTTTTGATCTGAATTAAAATCTTTAAATGTAAAAATTTCATAAATTTTTGTGTTTTTAATTTCTTTACGTGAGGAATGAAATACAAAATTTATAGATAAAAAAATATAAGAAGATAAATCAGCAAAAAAATAAAAAGAATTAAACAGAAAAAACCATTACATGGTGAATATCATCTGCTTTTTTAAAGTATGCATTTCTATTTTTAAGAAGAATAAGAGCTTAACCTTGGAGTTTTTCTTCACAAGTTTATTTATCTAAATTGTGCTGCCATCTCTTAAGTTTTCTTCTTCCTGGAATTTCTTAATATCATGTATCCAATTAATTTTAAATCCGTTGAAATTTTTCTCAAGCATAATTTTAGTCAATTCTAACCCCCTCCTTCTTCAATAATAACAAATTATTCAAAAATTAAATTAGCAACTCCCCCAACCAACTTTCACCGTTTCTTTGTTCATACATTTAACATTTTTAAGTACTCATCTAATTTTTGGAAAACATAATTAACATTTTAAAACGAGAAAATTCAAAAAAAAAAATACTTAATTCTTCAATTTTTTATATAATTTTACATTAAAAATCAGCAGAAAATCTTGGAAATACAGGGTTTTTCAATGGCTTTTCCTGTTGGACATTTTAAAAATTTTGTTTTCCCATTTATATTAAACTATTCTTATCTTTCTTTCAGTATTCTTTTAAATTATCTAAAAATTTATTTCTTCATCACCTCCAACAAAACTTTAATCTGATGAAGATTAAAGATTGAAGATGAGAAGTTTTTTTAATAAATAAAATGCAAATTAGGAAATAAACTTTATGTAGGACCCCCTTTGATGTCCGGGGTCAATTACCCTCAAAATAATTTAAACACAAATTTAAAAAGGATAAAATATCAGTAAAAGGAAAATTCACAAAATTTTCATACTATGAATAATCAAATTGATTCAAATATTGAATATTTTTATACACTTTATTTCCAATGTCGTTTTTATTCTTAGTTTTATTTAGCTTCCTACATTTGTGAGAAATGTAGGAAGGACATATTTTTTGCAAAACAATTTTTTAGTGTGAAACTTTTTAAATTTTTCAAGTTTTGCATTCTTTTGATTGGATGCTTGTGATTCAATGATCTAAGCTAACTACTTTTTCCATACTATTTGTTTTGCAGAATTCTGACCTTAAGCCTGCTTACATCTTGTCAATATCTCGCGAAGCTTGTCAAGTAGGAAAAGACTGCACGCAACAGGTTGTTTGACTGGGATTTCCTGGAATTTTGGCTTCTGTCCGAAGCGTGCTATGAATCAAGGGGGACCGGTAGTTTAACAAAAATTTTTTGTTCAATAGATGATTCATCTAAAGGCATGTAAGTTGCATGTTAACTATTCCATAATAATGCGTTTCCACCGTGTTATTAAATATATTAACAAGGTAAAAACAATTTTGAACCGATGAAAACCTGATTGAATATAATGGGAAGATGATGGTCCAGAAGGAAGGATTTCGTTGTTTTATGATCACACGCAGCTTTTCATTTATGAATAAACGAAAAATTATATCCTGAAATGAGACCAGAATGTGTAATGGTACAAAACAAGGATGTTGGAGCCTAGGGGGGATAAAAGGTTTCTCAAATTTATTTGAAACAAGATATGGAAGTTCATCCTGCTTTTGAAAGGAAAAAGATTCGTTGAATAAAGTATGTTTTCTTTTCTGGTGATGCTTTTTGGAAAGTCGGACTTATAAAGTGCAAACAATTTCTTGACCGCGAGGGCCCTGGAGCGCAAAGCATAACGAGTGGCCAGCCTAATATGAAATCAATCCGTAGTGTTTAGTTCTCAGGATTGCTTGGTTCTCTGTTTATCAACCAGCTGAACTGAAGGGATGAAAGTCTGTGTGAGTCAACTTTGAGGTATTTTAGATTAGTTCAGGGACAGTCAACCATTTTGTAATTACCATCACCCACTTTCATATCTTTGTAGTAAAATTTTTCCACCGCCTACAAGTTCAACAGCAATAGTGATTTATAAAATAGGGGCTAACTTTATTTGGTAAAATATAGGTATACATAAGTTATACTAGCATATAATTTAAGTTGTGTAGGGGGTAGAAATATCGTAGAGGGATACTAATATAGAATTTGGGAGTAATGGGCTAGTTTTAATTATTTTCTGCCCTCAAAAATAAAATTTTTTTCGATTCCCGGGGGACAATATATCTCCAAATAATCTCTTTGCATGACTATTGCCTTTTATATTGCAATTATAATTACTCACCAAATAGTTTGTGATGGACTTTCGCTAAGTCTCTAGCAGAATGAATCATTCCAAAAGAATAACTAGTTATAATTCTATTTAAATCTGAATTTCCATCTATTGCCCACCATTAATGTTGGAAAACCCACTAGTGGGTGGCAAGGATCAGGTTGACTAATCATATGCAAAAATTTTAGAAAGATAACACCCGATGAAATCTGTTCCCCGAATCTTTCACCCTTTTTTAAAGAGGCACCTGCCTTTTCACATCATCTTCCTCTCTACTCTACCTCATTCTTTCATCCACCCATTTCCCCCAACACCCCTCCCTACCTTCACATCCCTAATCTTCCTCAACCATGCCCAAGGGGTTCATCCTTTATAAAACCCCCTTTAAAATAAAGACCCCCCAAAAAAAGACAAAAAGCAAAAGAACGTCGGCAATTAGCTCACACTACCTCTCCTGGACACAAAAAAAAACATTCCCCAGGGGTCAACTCCTCCGCGGGACGACGCCAGAGGGAGCCACAGTCGCGTTGCATGGCAATGAGGCGAACGGCCCCCTAGAGGAGAGGCGGAGTGGTGCCCCAGGGACACATCGCTCAGCGCCACCTAGCGGGCTACGAGGCCCGCGGGCCTAGGCGGCAAAGGGGTGCTAAGGCGGGTAATGGTGCCTTCGGGAGGGGGCCTCAGAGCTTTGTCTTGAAATTTACATGTGAGATGGAGTGAGGTGCCCATTAGGGGTGTCTCGGAGGGGCGATTTCGTTAGGGACTGCGTAACTTACTTTGGAAGTGCGGTGGGAGGTGTATAAAGGCGTTTGGGGGAGGGTCTTGAGTTCTGTGTGGACCCTTCAATTTTGCGATGGCGTGGATGATGAGCGATCGGTCAGTTTTGGTGGAGTTTGGGGGGAATCGGCTGGTTGAAGACTGTTGGAGGGAGAGTTACTGAGGCGATTCTGGGTTATCAGGGAAGGGGATCTCCTCAGGAGAATCCTCTCTTGGAAGAGAAATTCTGCTGTTATGAGGTGGATAATACAGTTTGTTTATATAATATATAATTATATTTTCTCTCGTTTTGCTTATGAAACTGTATTAAATGGAAGTTTTAAGTTATTTTAAATGTTGCACTCTTCAGTATCATGGGGTATTGTATGGGGGATCCACCAGAGAGCATGCTGGAGACTGGTTTGAAGTGACGTACCCAGAAACAATATCGGAACTTGGGGGATAGGGGAATATAATCCATAATCAAAATCGGAAAATTTCTGAGCTTCGGAGTATCCCCACTTGGACTACGCCCATTCTGGACTGGAGGGCATACTGTTTCTGATTGTTATAGTTTAGAAGTATAGAAAATACTATTACTTACCATAAGAAAATTTTAATATCCTGAATAGTTGACAGGCATGGGTTTTCATATTTCTCTCCCCCTCAAACCATTTTTTTCGGGTAAGAGGGAGTAAAAAACTGACAGATCTCAAAAATTCACCGGAGTACTGAATGAGTTCAAAATAATGTTCGGTTCAGATATTTCTTAGTTTATATTCTATATTCTAGCACTCGAATAGCATTTTCCTGTTGCTTAAAAAATGCAAAAGTTAATCCTCGTTTCAAAATGATTTATTGGTATTATAGTTTAATGAGACGTCGTAATTTATTCAAAAGAATTGGATATTAGAGGAGTGGATAACACTTGGAGATACGTTTTCATTGAGCATAGGTTATTCTCGTTTTGTCTGGTAAACTCACAACCCACGTAATTACATTACACAAAACATTCTCCAGTACAAATAAGTGTTATTTATTACTCTTATCAATCAAATCATGACTGATGATGGGCAGATATCGATAAAAAGTATTTAAGTATTCGATATCTAAAAGTATCGAGTGTATTCGATACCTAAAAGTATCGATACTTTATCGACAAATTCTTTTAAAAAAGTTTTCAATGAAATTATCTTAATTATATCTGCCGTTAACCTTATATGCACCTTATATATTTTATATATATATATATATATATATATAATATATATGCACCTTAGGCATTGTGATATTTTCGGCAACGGGCAGGCAGATATGTTGGCCAAGAAGGGCACACGGATAGTCGAACAGCCAACAACAAGCTACTCATTCCACTCCATAAAACTTTACATCAAAAATAAAATGAGACTCAGATGGAAGTCGAGGCTCACTTCTCGTATTTCTTCGAGGAGCTGGGAAAATTTATTAGACCAGAAAATTTCTGATAGACCTCGTGACAGAGCAGTCGCAGAATTTAGACTTGCAGTGGGACATGACTGCCTTGCAAACCACCTGCACCGCATTGGCGTTTATGACAGTCCTAATTGCCCACTCTGCAAAATGGATGAAATTATGGACAGGCCCCACATCCAAAGAAGTCCAGCTCTGTGTGGGGGCTCCGAGGTGAGACGATATTGGAGTGCAAGAGCCTTGCTGATGAGACATTGACTTTTCTTTATCTTACTTTTGTATTCTTGATTGTTTTGTAAGATATTGTCGTCTTTTTCTCTGCCATTGGAAATAAAAAAAATATCTGCCGTTGATTTAACGAAGCCTGTTCTCATTTTGCAGCTCAAAAACTCTTATATCCGCATTGAGTCACGTATGTCTCACTTGACTTTTATTGGGCTTTGTATTTTTTTGTATTTTTTAAATTCCCCTCTTCATAAATTTTTAGTTTTTTATAGATTGACCCTAGCAAAAGGGCGGTTCATGTTTATCCTATGAGAATTGTAGGTACTTTCAATTTCAAGTAAAATTATTGAATTTTTTAAACCATATTTGTACTTAATTTCAAAAGAGCGCTAAAAAGTATTCTATACCTCTGAAAATATTCGATGCCTAAAAGTATCGATTTTGCCCAAGCCAAGGAATGACAATACTTTACCCAAAATCAAGCCAAGTTGGGTTTCTTACCCAACAACAAGCCAAGGAATCATGATATTCCTAACACTACTCACAACACAATCCTAACAACGTTTGACATTTGCCCATCTTCAAGACCACGCCATGTAAGCCAGGAAGTTGACTTTTTTAAAAATTTTAACAGTTTCAGCATTTAATTTCTTCTTGAATATTTAAAGCAATCACGACCGTAACTGTCACATTCGACTCCTCCCAACAAACCTCTCAAATCCCTGATTGCCTCGGATCGAACAATCTAGTAGCGGCGCAACTGCAACTCCTCAACCGCCTCGGGTCGACCCGCATCGATTCCATTTTTATCCCGGAATAAAAGATCCAGTTTATAATTCGCCCCCACCTTATGACAAAAAGCAAGGAGGAGACCCAATCGAACGAACGCCCTAATTGAAAGGCAAACGAGCCGACCCCCAGGGAGCCTCCTCCCCCACAAGAAAAAGGAACTCTTTGGGTCTGCTCACACGAGCGGCTACTGTCGTGCGACCTATTAAGATCCTTGCCAAACGCTGGGGAGAAAGAAGTGGAGTTGAGGGGCGATGCACTAGACTAGACCATAGGTTCCCAAACTTTTTGGGACCACCGCCCACTTTTCAAGAAGAAAGTTTTCCACCGCCCCCATGCAAATTTTTACCTCTAATTTGCTTATATTTTATAGAATTTTATACAAACATTTTGTAACTTTAAAAGACTAATTTATAACCAAACATAATAAAAAAATAAAAGCTAAGTATATGGACGATATTCAAAAGTAAAGTTTTCTATGCACCTTAGGCTAAGCACGCACTAGAGACTTCTGTCGCCGGTAACATAGGTCACTCGAGAGCTATGTATTTCAATGGTGAGATTCTTGGCAAGTGTCTCGTCGCCTGTGCGCGCGCTTTAGCTTCTTGCAATAGCCAGGGTGATAATTTTGTCTCTGTCGCCGTGACTAAAGTCTCTAGTGCGCGCAACAATTTACATTAATTTGCGCCTTACAATTTAATTTGAAATTATTAGGTTATAATTCTACCTTTTATAAGACTCTACTTTTCAAGCCATAGAAAAAGAGGGGGTGTGGGGGTCCTTCCCAAGTAAAATTTTCGAATTTTAACAAATTAAAAAGGGATTTAAAGCTACTTTAACCTGAATTTTTTATGTTTTTTACCCATAAAAAGGACATTAAGTAATAGTTTAAAAGTAGTCAACGCCCCCGTTTACTCTTACAGAACGCCCCCAATTTCCTTTCAACTCATCACCGCCCCCTAGAATTCTTCAACGTCCCCCCGGAGGTACCGCCCACTTTGGGAACCACTGCACTATACTTCACAGCAACGTTTCCTGAACCCAGAACGTCATTATGCGGAAGGAGAAAGTGCGTAAACACAAAGCCTGTTGGGTTGATAGGAAGAACTTCGATATACGAATTGTGATTAAAAGACACTATTTATACATGGATTTAATGAAATAATCATATTTTAAAATTGACGTTCTTTGTTTCACTCGAAATTCAGACACCGCGATGGGAACTATTTTGTTTGTTAGTGACGTAGTAGGTTCAACTTAAGTTGCTGTCTAGTATAGACTAGAGAGCCTGTATACGAGAGAGGCGACAACCCGGTATAGCTCGCTGATTGGTCAACGGCGTTTTCCGTTCACCGCAAATTTCCCTCCATTGAATTAGCATGGGAGCGAGATCAGCGGCATGATACAGTTTGGACAGAATTATTGGAGATTTGGACAGTTTTAACTGCGCGCAAGGATGCGCAGAGACGCTTTTAAGCGAGTTGTCGTTTCTCTCTCGTATACAGGCTCTCTAGGTCCGTATTCACGAACTTTAAGTCGACAGAGAAACGAAACGCTTTCGAAACGCAAACGCCGACATCTCAGGAGGCGTCTCAACAAATCGTTTCCACATCGCTTCCTTTGTGCTGCCATCTGTTAAGAAACACCACAAGTAATTACTAGTAACACAAGTAGTACAAGTAAAAGGCACTAGATGTCCATTACTTTCGTAATATATTAATGTCTGAGGACTTATTTTGGTTATAAATAGCTGTTTTAGATTTTTTAAAACAATTTTTTTAAGCAATCAGAATGCGCTTCGGAATCTCAAAACAAGATGGGATCTTGTTTTGAGATTCCGAAGAGCATCGGATTCCGAAGCGCATTCCGATTGATTTTACACTTTTTGTGGCCCGTTTTTATAGTTTTAAAAAATCTAAAACAGCTATTTATAACCAAAATAAGTCCTCAGACATTAATATATTACGAAAGTAATGGACATCTAGTGCCTTTTACTTGTGCTACTTTTGTTACTAGTAATTACTTGTGGTGTTTCTTAACAGATGGCAGCACAAAGGAAGCGATGTGGAAACGATTTGTTGAGACGCCTCCTGAGATGTCGGCGTTTGCGTTTCGAAAGCGTTTCGTTTCTCTGTCGACTTAAAGTTCGTGAATACTGCCCCTAGTATAGACTAGAGAGCCTGTGGCTCAGTACAACTCAGTATAGCACAACTCAGTATAGCTATAGCTCGCAGATCGGTAAAAAGGTTTTCTGTTCGCCACAGGTTTCCCTCCATAGGATTGGCGTGGGGCGGCATGATACAGTTTGGACAGAATTGGATGCGCAGAGCCGCTTTTAAGCGAGTTGTCGTCTCTCTCTCTCGTATACAGGCTCTCTAGTATAGACTACTCCTGTGGAGGAGGAAAACGAGTGCCATCCTTTCTACTTCCAACCGCATCTAGTGCATCTCCCCTCGAGTCCCCTTTTTCCTCCCCATCCGCTCGATAAGGATCTTAATGTGTCGCGCGACAATTTTCTCCCCAGTGTGACCAGACCCTTTCTCGAGACGCCAATAAAAGGCCCTCAAATTCTCGACTTCCAGGAGAAAAAGGTAGGCGCAGTTTTATTCCTTTTCGAAGGGAACCTCTTCTAATTAAAGCGGTCCCCCAGGGACCCTGCGCGCGCCGGCGTCCCCCAGGAGTAAAGGGGTCCCCGGCCATTAGGAAGGAAAACCCCTTTATGGCTCGCCATACGTTATTGAAGAAAGAAACTCCCTGGAGAGCCCAAGAAATATGCAAAGTACGCACTCTGCCTCCGGATCGAAATGAGAACGCCTTACTTCTTACTTGTACGTCGTGGGAGCTGCTTTCTTGCGTCCCAGGGCGACACTTCCTGGATTGATCCTGCAGATCCCACAAGTTTTAATTTACTTTTTAGCCCCCCCCTTTCCAGACGATTCTTCGAAGGGAGGGGGGAGGGAATTTTTATCTCTGAGGGATTAGGGCGAATTAAAGAAGCAAGGCGGCTGGCTTCCATTAGAGAAATCGAAATATTTGTGTTTTGGGTGCAATTTGTTCGGTCTTGTTCCATTAATGGGCATTAGAATAATTCGGTCGCCCTCCCACTCCTTCCCTCCTTCGGTGAAGAGAAAGGAAGGATTAGAACCGAGGGGTGTAATTAATGAGAAAGTTTTGGATTTTCCGAGGTCGTCGAGCTTTTTCTGGGGTTTCAGGGACCTAATCAAGTTAGTTGGGTTTGGGAGTTTAATACTTCCGAATCCGTCTTTAGCGAAAGAAAAGAGTATTTGAAACTCAAAAATATTGAAATGTAGATGTTTCTTAAGGGACTAAATTTCTATTTGCGTCAGCTCTTGAGAGTTAAATCACTGTACGTTATTTAAAGCGAACAAAAATAAAATATTCCGATTGATAAATTTCAACTTCCCTTTCACATTTGTAATTAGCAAATAATATAATGCTGGTTAAGAATAACGAGAACTGTATGTGGAAATAATACGTTGTTCTTATTGACCGACAGTTGAGAACCATTGATTTAAAAAACCTCAGGGAGGGAGCTATAACTTTCTCTTTTAATAAAGGACTTAAAAGCATACACGGAGTTGATGCAGTGTTTTCCAATCAGTGAACCGTGGTCCGTGATATCGTTGAAAGTGGCACATGAAGTGGTGAGGTGCTGCACTTTTGAGAGAGGCTTAAGAGAAAAGAGACGCTAAAGAAAAAAACACATAAAGAGCAAAAGGATACTTAAGAGTAAAGAGAAAAGCTTATTATTTCACAGCTAGAAAAAAGCTAGATTTTCAGAATTTCCGTTCAGATAAATTGCAGCAATTATGAATAGTTCAAAAGTAGAGCATAAAACAGCTAGCTGTGAGCAATAAATATTACTACCTGTTGAAGAGTGATGTAGTTCTTGTGAAATAATTGCATTACAGAATCTTTCGCAAAATATTTAATACCAAACAAGAAATAAACTATCCCCTTTCAGTTTTGTCACGGGGAACAGTTCTTAGTATCACAGGATAAGGATGGTCCATGAAAGATTATATTTTTTAGGCTAACTGGTCAACTAACTTCTTAAATTTGGGAACACTAAATAGTTTGTAGTCCTATAATATGCCAAGATCAAGCTAGGCAAAGAAGCTACTAAAATATTAATTTGAACTACAAAAAAGCGACGTCTACACAACACAATCACCATACTATTTCATCTCTCTATTCTAAAAAAAAGTTTTTAGTGAACGGTTTCCAGAGAAAGGCTTTTTAATTACTGAACCGAATGACACATATATGGTATCAAAATGTCCGGATTCCTTCCGGATTTCCGAGTAAGCCCTTCGATTTTTCAAAAAAATTCTCAATTTTAAAATATTTCCATTTTTTAAGATAACGGATAAGGTCGCAGTTACAAAGCAAGTACTGTCATTCAAATTATTATGCATCCAATCACAACGACCGATTGACGCTATATTTTAAGATGAAACATGTTTTTCACCTTTTAAAAAAAGTACTTTCTTGATGAAATATCACTCAAAGACTGATAAAAACATATTCTAAAAACTTACATGAACGCCATTTCATACTAAAATTTCACAGTTTTTGTCCAATATTTATAATTTTTAGTCTGATTTTATCGAAATTAATTGTAAACATAGAGTGATGTTTTGTCTCTTTTTATTTTCGATTGCTTAAACGGTATTGTCTGGGTTAACAAGTCTGGGTTTAAAAAAATATTAATGATAAACACTAGGCATATTATACTAACGAGTTATTTTAAAATAACGGGTTTTTGTTTGGTTCGAATATTGATAAACAATTAGAAATAGTAGTTATTTTTATATAATCATAGATTAAAAATAATTAAGATGAATATTTTTAAAAACATTTCGTTTAAATTTTTGATAAGTTCGAGTTAATATATATTGAAACTTTTAAGGGAGCTTTATTCATGGAGGGGATTTGGGGAAGTATAATCGGAAAGTTGGTTGACGTTTTTTTTGTAAATTGTTTAATTGTTTTGTAAAGTGTATTACGTTCGGCGAGTTAGAATTTGTGGGAATTGCGAAGCAATTCCAAAAGGTCCTGCGTCAGCAGTTTACGGGGGTTGGCGAGCGATAGCGAGCAGGGGGCGGTAGCTCCCTAGTTTACTAAAAAAACCCAACCTTCTTTGTATTTATGTTAATCTTAAGAAACTTGTTTTCAGTAAAATTAAAAGCTTACTAACAAGAAAATGATTATGACCTTTTAGTAAAGTTTGTAATTTTATCTTTTTTACTGATTGAAATTCATTCCGCATTTGAAAACACGCATTATTATACTACTTCTTCTCTTAGATTGAATACTTACAACCTTAGATAACTTAAACTGCACCAGAATAAATAACTAGATATCGACTAACTTCCCAAGACTGAAAAAATCTTTCACATCACAAATCATTACTCTCGACAAAAACTCAGCAGGTACCTTCCGCCGTCATTGAAAAAACGTCAGACAGACAAATGATATTTGGGTAACATAATAGCCTGATATAACTCACGACTCAAAATATATACCAATTCACTCATTTTCTTTGTTTTCCAGTCACCATCTTATCCTAAAAGGTCCACAATCAATCGTCAAGGATTCTCCATTTGTTTACGGAGCAATTATTACTTGTCAAATAACCAGTGGTGGGGTCTTGGGAGGTTGAGATTGAGAGAGTTGATAAGATTCGAATCAACTTCGTCCTCTGTGTCCGAATCTATATGAAGGATGAAGGGAGCAAGGGTGTAACAACGCTTAGGAGCAGTTAGATATCCCCTTGTAGTTTGTAATGAGCGCTTATTTTCTGAGTGTTTTTAAATTGATTGATATTGCCTTGACTTTTGGATCAAGGTCGTGCTTAAAAATTACCCGAGATTGATGGATGGGTTATTTTAAGTCGTGTTTAGGTCTGTATTGAAGGGGAGGTGTTCTTGGGCATTAGGTTTAAAAATAGGATGCTTTGTTAGCAAGATGCTTGTATTTTGAAGTTCTAACTTTCGGGGTTTACTTCAAACCATGCATGTAATTAAAACGATGATATTAAATTTGAAAAGTAACGTTAATAGTACATTAGTTTATTATATCAAGCTTCTTTATCGTGGTTTATTTGTGGTGATACTCGTTTTAAGCTATATTTTTAAATGAATGATAGTTTTGGCTGAAAAAAGGGAACTTTTTTGTGAATATATAATAATTTTAATTTTTCGTTGTATTTTTTATTTCATGTTTTTAGTAGTAAAAATGAATTCCCCCCTTTGTAATTTTTTGTTATTTTGAAAATTTGTATAGAGTACATAAAGATAATTGTGAATTTAGATTCTGGTTAACCTAATTTAGTAGCAAAAAAGCTATCGAGAAACCAAAATGTAATTTAATTTAATTTCAGCTTACTTACCAAAAACTAAAAACCTATTTTAAAACCTCTCTACACACCAAGGAACTTACTTCAATGTTTCAAACCTTCTCAAAAAATTTATAACGGGAAGGAAACTATCTTTCTAGCAAGCTAGTCCTTTAACTTCATAGCTTTTAACAGGACGAAACAAAAATATTTTATGAATTACATACGGAGTACATGCACAGCTATGTACAAGCTACTACGTGGTTTTTTAACTTCTTAATGCAAAATAAGTAAAACTATAAAAAGTTCTTTGGAAATTCCACTCAACATGATGACGGTCTCATAGAAAAATCTTCTAGAATATAAACCTGATAGAAATATTTCCGCCACTTCGCGTTCATGCAAATAACTATCAGCAGTCATCGTACTCTTAACCAGGGCTGACACTGAACCGTTCACACGACATAGCGCCCGGGGAGGATCGCGACCTCTCTGACTGGACAAATATAGTTCCTGTCACAATTCTGCTGCCTCCCGTCCAAACAACACACGGATTGAAACAGAAACAAAACGGGGCTCCTGTGAACTTAACACCCCACGACTGTTTTCTCTGGAATCTGTTTTTATAGACCGAGGCGGGAAAGAAAAGATGTGAAATGTGTTTGTCTTCCGATAGGAGGATTGGTTCCAGAAAATAGGTTCTTTTAATCTAATAAGGGTTAATCGGGGTATTATGTTTGCTAGTTTATGAGTTTTTTTTAGCTAAATAAATACAATATTTAACTAAAAAATTAAAGAAACTTGTGAATTTGTGAACTGCTGTGAAAAAATGCTATATTTTCACTTGATAATATCTTCTTAAAGATTGAATATCAAACATATTTTCATAAAAAATTTTCGTCACGTTTCTATGTTATTGCCAACAATTGTCGGATTGAAGTTCCCCCTTTTTTTTTTAACTTTCTTATTTCCGCTAGGGGAGCTGTAGACATACCAATGATGGATTCTCCATGGTCTATAAAAGACGTTGAAACGGACTTTAATCCTAATACTTTTTACGGAGAAAGGAGAGAGAGAGATGACATGATATTAACCAATTAAAATTTTTTTGGTAAGCGTTGTAAAGTTTTCCCGTTTAGTCTCTGGTTACTAGAAAAAAATCCCAATCACATAAAGTGGAAGACCTTCTAAGGTAACTTCTAGAAAATCCATGTTTTGTATTGATGGTATGCATCAGGGCCGTAAAAAGACTTGTTTCGGGAGGGATTGACTCAATGTTACTTCTGAGGTAGGTACTCCCTAACGAGTACTGTTATTGTTTAGTTTTAACTCACTTAAAAGTAGTGTTTGAATTATGTTGCACATAATGTCAAAATTTTGTGAATACTCTAAGTAAAAATGGGGGTGTCTGATGGTCACACCCAAAAAATTTAGAAAATTTGTCTATTAAAGAGGTGTTTTAGCTCATTTTAAGACCTTTAGTGTTGCACCGCATCCAAAAAAGATTGCTTCTTAAAAGTTATAAGTTTGTAGAATTTTCAAGGGAAAATACGGTATAAAAATTGATGTAAAAATTCCGGGGGGTTGAACTTTAACCCCCTTGTATACAGGCATGGATCCAAGGGGACTCGGACAGTGCCTCCCCTTGGACCTAAAGGTTCTCAAAATGTGTTAAAACTACTTCTAGATCTAGAGGTTAAATTTCAAAATATTTTCTGGGAGGACCCTCAGACCCCCCAGTAATTCCAGTAATTGTTTTTTAGTGTAAACCAAAAGGTCACAAAAGGAGATCTAGGGTCTAATTCCCAAATTTTTCTGTGGAAAACCCTAGACCCCCTAAAATAGCGAAATACACGTTGTCTGCAAAAATTTCGAACTCTTCTTTTGTGTTAAGTGCAATAAAAGAGGAAGCAGAACAAATACGACGTTAAGAGACACAAATAAGATGTAAAAAACAACCTTAAAGCCGTTTCGAAAGCCAAAATGACTTCCTTCGTCAGAGGTAAAAATATCATAGACTGAGTGAACAATAAATGGGGCAAAAAACGTGTGATGCCACAGGTCAAAAAACTAAAAAGTCGGTTGGTTGTTTGGTTTTCAGTAGCGCAAGGCCCACAAGAGGGGGGGGGCGGATTTAGAGAGTGAACCCTGGGGATGCATACTGGAAAATTTGGGGGTGCAAGCTGTCCCTGATGGCTTTGAAAACAAGATTTTCCCTTTTAAAAATGGAATTATCTCAAAAAGTTGGGGGTGCGTTGCACCCCCATGCACCCCCTTAAATCCGCCCATGTAAAGAGGGTAATTATCATGCATAATTATCTTTAAAGGTATATCATGGTTCTGATTGCAATAATAGTTTACGATACATCATACTGTTTCCCTGAATTAAATTTTAATAAACGTAAGAGGGGGAAACGAAATAATGAATGATACTTTTTAGAAAAAAAAACAAGATTTTGACTTTTCCGTCTAAAAGTGAAGGTGATCCGCTAAAAGTGGCTAAGCCTGTCCACTAAAAGTGTAAGATCCGCGCCCGCTTGTATATGGCCCTGATATGCATACTCACTCTTATAATATAATTGTTTCTAGTAATTTAACCCCCACTTTAATTAAAATCTAAAAGCTCTCTTCAGGACCGCCAACGGCGTTGTTGTTTGTCCTCCAAATAACACCACACTCCACTTCTGAGAACAAAACACACTGGGGGACATCCGATACCCCCGGGTCAAAAAACCCACTCCGCCTCTAAAGTTTCCAACTCCCTCCACCACACCCTAAGGGTCTGCCCACAATGCAGCGACTCTTGTCGCTGAAACCATTAAGATCCTTATCAAACGGAGAAAAAGATGAAGATCCTCATTACTCGAGGAGAGATGCACTGGATTGGGAAAGGATGACACCCGTTTTCTTCCGCTGCAGGAGTAGTCTATACTATGTTCATTTAGAAAGGCAACTGTGAAAAATAGTGCTTTCCCCCTCGCTGGAAGCGTAACCATAGTTACGCTTTTCGCGCAGCCTTCTTCGTCGCTGAGAAGTTGATAGTTGCCATGGTTCGGTAGTGGGGGAAGGAAGTATTTTCTACCGCCTATTCAAAATTAATAGAGTATACACAGGTATAGTGCATCCAGGGCCCGATTTAGAAAATTTTGAAAACTAGGCCCAACATGGCAGGAAGGGGCTCCCACGTTTTGCGGTACTTGCAACTATGTTATCGCAACTATGTGGGAGAAGTTTAGCGTTTAGGATTGCAGTATTAATACAACTAAAAGTATAAATGTTTGCATGCATTATGTGTATGCAGTAATATAATCACATGTCTGCATTACATTGGGCTTTTTTTTATTTACAGAATTATTTTTATTTACAGAATTTATTTACAGAAAGAAAGAAAAAAAAACAAAATACATATGTTGTTCACTAAGGGGCACAAGCCCTTCCAAGTGAAGCACTAAATTAATAAATAAATATTTATACTAAGAACAAAAATAAAACAAATAATCGAAATACATATACAGTCATGAACAAAATACAAATATACATACAAAATAATACACACTAAAATAATAATAACATACAAAATACAAATATACATACTAAATAATACACACTTTATTTGGTCAATAACTAATGAAAAAACATTCTAGGAAGCATAAAAAGTTATTTCTACTATAAATTTTTGTTTACTTTTTAAAATACGGGGCTGCTAGGCCTGGGCCTAATGGTGACCTGAGTGCTTCAGCCCTTAACTTCTTCCCACCGTTTGATCAAGATCTTAACGGTTTCCGCGACTCGGGTCGCTCCAGTGTATACCATACGATCGAAGAAAACAACAAACCGAATAAACGGTCCCGAGCACATGGGAAGCATACACCTTGAGACAGAGCCCATTGGTGAAAATAATAATTTAAGCGATGGGCAATGGAATGTAATCGAGCGGGTGTGAAGGATGCTTCGTCGCACGGTGTCGCGTTGCGATTGGTGGGAGGACCCACCCACGATTGCAAGGAAGAAACGGGAGATGGAGGGCTGGATGGCTTTTTGGTGGTGGGGGATATGTGTAATTTGATTGCAGTTAGATCCTGTTTGAATTTGAATTGGAGTCGCTGATTGAGTTAATAAAAATATTTTTGGAAAAAATAAGTTTTGAAGAACACGTGATACCTATCTTACTTGATTATCATTTAAGATTAGCTTGATTATCACTTGAAGATAAAGATAGAAGAAATGAGGAAAATAAAGTGGTATAAAATGAGAGAGGAGGAGTATCTCTAAGTAACTTCTCGCTTAGGGATTATAAGAGAAAGGGGACATGAAATGAGAAGGGGAATGAAGATGAAATGAGACTAAATGAGAGAGGAGTTGGAAAAAGAAAAAATGAGAAAAAAGAAATGAGAGGGCGATGGGGGAAAGAAAACAAAAATGAAGGACAAAATTGAGTGAAGAAGTGAAAAGAAACTGTAACAGGAATGAAAAAATGATAAACGAGTTGATGAAAAAATGAGATAAAGAATGACTGAATGAATTCAAGAACAAATGAGAAAGAGAAATGAGCGTATTTTACAACCAAACTAAATCACCGTTTCTTTTTGGGAGGGGTTATCTTGGTTTATTTACTCTCAGTGTGGAACAGACGTTTTAAAGAATGAAAATATGAATCTTAATGCCAAAAATCTCTCTTTTTATACACAGTTGACACATTTGTATGAATTTGCATGTGAGCAACTTTCATTCTGCTAGAAAAAGAGGTTCATTCCATCCATAATTTTCCAAATGAAAAATTAAATGAAAATATAAAAGGGAGAGAAAGTTAACTAAACGTAAGGAAATAAAAAGTGCTCACAAATTTCACGTAATTTGAAAATAAAAACGTGTTCAAGCTTATTTTTTTCCGACTTTCCTTACATAACATTCACCTTTTCAATGGACTTTATCCGTCTGACGTCACATTTTACCCATCATGTGACCTACTGAGCTTGCAATTGGTTACTATTATTTGTCTGTGCTCGCTTGGCACGAATGGTAAACCCAAACGGGGAAGGCCATTCTCTCCCTGGGGTTGGATAGGTAGGGAGAGTGCGCGCCAAAAACTGGTTACTTCTCTCGCCAAGAACTACTCCACCTCCCTTCCCTCTCCTTTGCCAATGGGGTGCAAAAGTAGCCAAGCCAGCAACCTTGATTTCCCGCACCCCTGCTCGAACTTGGATTTCCCCGCTTCCCTCCGCCAAGCGAGCGCAGACAAATAATACAGAGATAGCTTTTAGTGAGATATGATTTGACAGTGAGTTTGTTTTCCCCATCACGTGATTAAATGGGCGTGGCACGGATATGGTCCATTGCCGTTTTACTACGTAGTATCTGAAAACGATCAGTATGGTGTATGGTTGATATTACTAGCTCAGTACCTCCAGACAACGCATCGCACTTTGTGGGAGTTCCCTGGTGCGCGGGTGTAAGCAGAGCTGACCACCACAGGCGGGTGTGTTGACATTCGATATGATTCCACAGGTGGAAGAGTCTGCTTCTGGTCAACGGACTCTCCCACACTCTCGAGAACCGGATTCGCCTTGTGTTAGATCAGTGGAGTAACTTGGAGGCAATCTAAAAATTTTATACCCAGTTCATTGAGGACTTAGCTGGTTGAAATAATATTATCTTTTCTCAAACCAAGTGTCCGTCTCGTTTTTTTAAGTTCAATATAGTCTGTTAGTCACTAAATGGTTTAACACGTAATCATATTATCGGTAGTTGTTGGGATATACAAAAAAACGCATACAAAAAAACCCATTCAATGCAAAAACCGTTCAATAAAAAACAAATTTATTACATGTGTAAAGCTATGAGTTTTTTTGTTTTTTGAACGTTTTTTGCATTGAACGTTTTTTTCGCCACCCCGTTTGTTGTGGCTGTTATAAAAATTTTGCCACTTAAATGTTTTCTCAAGTTTTGGTACATCACTTAAAACCACACAACCAATAAAGATAAGGTTTTTAACCCTTTATCTACAGACGGTTCTTACAAGTCCCATCAACTTTAAAATTACATAGAATAACCATCCTTGCGAATACATTGACGATACTTTGCCGGAACACTCTTTTAGTTTTACTCTTGCAGGATAAAAGGCAGCACGGGTTCTGTGATGAGTATTTCAGCGGGGAAAATGAAGAATGATTACAAAATGAAGTTGTGCTTTCAGCTGCCATTTTGATCGGCTTCTCATGAGTGTCATTTTTGTTCCCTCAAAAGTAGTTTAAGTCAAAAGGAAAGTGTATTATTTTTTAAGACTTAAATTGGGTTGATTGATTTTTATATTGTGAGATTATTTTAGCCCTAATGACTAAAATAATATTGATAAAATAATATATAAAATAATACTGACGGTACTCAAAAGTATCATTTTAATTAATTAGCTCTAGCGGATAAAATTTACGAATGAGGTATTTGCATGAGTGAGGGATTTGCTTGATTTCATACTTTTTCGATACATTATGGTCTAAAACTCCCAAATTTCTGATTTTTAAGTTCAAAAATGTGTTTTAAATAATTTAAAATTCAATTTTACTTTTGCCAAAACGTCAGAAAAGTCACGCTATCAGAAAACGGGTTTCTATTGGATATGACGTCACAGCGCATGAAAACCATTGTGTTTTCTGTTGTCACGTGATCAGAAAACGGGCTTCTATTGGATGTGACCTCACAGCGCATGATTTGTGATTCGAAAGTGTTTTCGCGCCAAAACAAAAAACGAAATTTCAAAAATTTATATCTCAGAAACTAGGCTACGGAAATAGTTGATGTAAACGTCATTCTTCATGGTTTTTTATCTACTATTTTAATAAAATTTAATCTTAAAACGTGAGAATACCTCATTATGATTATTTGATACCCGCCAAACATCTAATTCATGTATTGATCCTTTCTTGTTTCGAAGTTCACGAATTAGTAACGAATCAGCTATATTTTTAAATGACTTAACAGATCACTATCCTATTATTTGTAAATTAAATTGTCAAGATTCCTCCATAAAAAACCCATTACAATCCGTGTTTACTAAAATAAACTATGATCAATTGAAGAATTTTTTTTATCAAGTAATGATTTTCCTTTACGCATAAATTGTGAAGATTGTGACCATATCTATGATGATTTTGTATATCGGTTAAGAAACATGGTTAATAATTTTTCGCTTCAAACTAAACCACGAGAAAATAAGTTAAATAATAAATGGATAAATGATGAGATACTTAACCCTCTCGCCACCCTGGGCCTCATATGAGGCTCCTACTTAGGAGCTCCATTTTTGTATGATGTAAACACGCAAATTTAGTTTCTTTTCATCAGTGACTTCACTTATTCATGTAGATCACATATGAGGCTTCTACATGGTTTCTGAATTCGTTCCTAAATGGCAGCAAGTTGATTTATACCTCTTAGTTTACATTTTAAGCTGTGACGCTTGTGAAGAGAAAATATCTAATGATACTAGCTTCTGTAGAAAATTTTTTATAGGTTGGTAGATATCTTCTTATTTCGCAACCTTCTAATATTATGAACATGTCTTTTAATTAGTTCTAAACCAAGTATTTTCTGTTAAAAGGGTGAAAATGCAACGAGCCTCATATGAAGGCCTCACTACCAACGGTTGCAATATTTTGCATTCTTACCAACTGTTCCGTGCTAGTTTTAGAAGAATAATACTTTATTATCGACGTGAATTACTGAGTAAAACCGGACATAATGTGAGTGTGACTTAAAATTCATAAAAGATGCTATATTTGTTGTAAATTGGCTATTTTAGATTTATTTTTATAGAGAAATGGATGAAGGTGGTAATGCTATACCTGGTAAATCTAGAGACCTATTCCAAGAATCACTTTAATAATAATAAGAAGAAGAAGATTTTTATTTGAAAAACAACAATTCATACAAAATTAGACACATAAAAAACAAGAAATTAATGACAATAAATACAGAAAATTTAGAAAGAGGTAAAGTTTCCAAAGCACCAGAAGAGGTTACAGATGAGAGTGAAGAAGACATTGATAATGATACCATCTCAACTCCTATTGCTGTTGATCACACAATTTCTAACCAACGTCTAACTAAAAGCTTTGTGGTTTGCAGAAAAAGATAATGATTTGAAAGAGAAGGTTCATGATTTTACTGGCCATCATAAATCAAATATCTCCGGAGAGATGTCAATAGATTATTTTTCCAAAATGCTTCCAGATGACTTTTTAGAAGGAATGGAAGTTTTAGGAAAGATGAAAGAAACCACTATCCGGCCAAAGCAGAAAAAAAATATGCGGCTAAATACCATTTACATGATTGCTTGAAAAAAAACTCGATATATTTGTAATAAATGCAAAGAGCCTTTTGTGCCCTGAATGTTTCGAGTCATTTCATTCTCTATGAAAAAACTGTGATGTTTCTAATTGTAATTGTCCTCCCCTTCAACAAACTCTTACCATAAAATATCTTGGCTGGCATAAATCTCGATTACAACCTAAAATGGAAGTCTCACGTTCATTACCTAACAAAAAAACTACGTTTTATCCTATATAAATTCTATCACCTAAAAAGTATCATTAATAATTGGTTTTTGTTACAATAAGGAACTTGCATGATTTTTTATTATTTTTTTAATCTATTCTTCACGCAAAAATTAGCCACTACTCAAAATTTGAGGCCGATTGAGAAATTTTTTGATAGCAAAAAAATGATCAATAATCGTCTTTTCCGAAGCACCTGAAAACGCTTAATTGCATGCACAGTGACGTCACAATATATTGGCTTGGCCTAAAATGTTTGCCTTGGATTTCTGACCGTCACCAGAAGTGTCTAGAAGGTAAATACTTATTAAAACACTTCAGAAAAAAGAAATTATCAACTAAAACATAAAAATTCAATTTTGATTGCAATTTTGCCCGATGAAATTCTACGAAACTGTGCATGCAAACAACTTCGCGTTTTCAGTCAAGTGTTTTTTTCTCGACTTTTAAATTAAAATATTTAAATACTTGTACACTTTTTTGAAAAATTGACAAAATATTTCATTTTATTTTACGAAAAAACATACGGAACACTTGAAAGTTCATGAAAATCTGACACATGCAAGTTCCTTATTATATGACTCCTGGATGAATTCATTAATTAGCTACGGCCTTATAATATAGGGCGGAAACTAAAACATAAAATAAGTAACTTAAGTAACTTAAATCCTGTAATAAAAATCCAAAATAAAATTGTTAAATTTCTAAGCAGTAATCACACGTCTAATTTAATTTCCTATCAACATCTTAATATTTTCCCCATCAGATACCTGTTTTTCTTCAAAATTATAGTGTACTTTTTCTCTCATAACACTGCCGAAATCAGAAATTTAAACTATAACTTACGTTCTAATAGCCCTTATTTAATTCCTAAAGCTAGAAAAGAAATTTTTAGAAAACACTTTACCTATTTATCCCCAAAACTATTCAATAGCTTGCCTAATCACCTTAAATCAGAAAAATCTCCTCTAAAATTTAAAAAGCTTTTAAAATTATTTATATACTCAATAGTTGACATTTAACAATATTTTTTAAAAAATATGCTCACTAAATAAGATAATCTGAAGCTCACCCTACAGCACCTCACCATCATTTATAATCACTATTAGATTTATGCCTTGAGATTACCCGTATTTTATTAATTTAATTATCTTAACTTCTTTTCTTCCTTTCTCTCTATCTTTTCTTTTTCTTGAAAACCCACTGATGTATAATTTTCGGTCACCTGTAAGAGTCAATTTGACTCCTTGGTGTCTCATACGTGTATTTTTGTTATTTTCCCTTATATTTTTGTTTTGACCTAAACTATGTATTTATATATACAGGGCTCGATTTCTAAGAAAGAGCTACCGGAACGGTAAAATTATTGGTATCAAAACTGAAAAAGCGAATACTTTTTAATACCAAAACTTGAGCATTTATTTTTAAATTTAAATTTATAAAATAAATTCAAATGTGTTGTATTAGATTAAGAAGAGTGTTCTAACTTAATTATTAATTGTTAAGACGACAAACCTATACACCTTTTTTTACAGTGGGTTATACTTTTTTTTCCAACAGGGTGCCTCTTGTAGGAGGTGAGACGGCTTATCATCAATGAACCATTAGTGTTGTATGTTTTGCCAATTTAAAGAATATAATGCGTAGTTAAAGACCTTAAATGGTAGAATTTAAGATGTCGCAAATTTTCTTTGCAAATTTGCCCAGCGATCTGGCAAATCTGGTTCAAATAAAAAATAATCAACACCAGGAGTGGATTGTGGGTAGTTCAAATGGGGATATTTTATATGTACAATTAAGTAAAAACCTTACAATTAAATCACACAAGTATTGTTATTTGCAAAAAAGATAAAAATGCATTAAAAATATTTTTAAAATTTGAAATATGCCTTTTTTTATATTTTTTGGTAAGATTCTTACTGTTATGAACTTAATCTGAAAACAAATATGATAAGTTGAGTTCTAAGTACAAAAAGGGGGTCTGGGGGTTCTCGCCCCGAAAAATTGTGGAAATTTGACAGTAAGAACAGGGTTTTAATTCACTTTAGGACCTGTTTTTCGTACATATAAAGGTATCCGCTGGCCTGATGAATGGGTCTTGCGGGCCGTAGTTAGGAGACCCCTGAAATAGAATAAAATTTTTTTTCCTGAAAAAGAGGTTTCGGAACGGCGTTCCGGACCGTTCCGGCTGAAATAGAGCCCTGTATATACAGGGTGTATCTGAAATGGTGCAACAAACTTTCAGGGATGATAGTACTCATCAAGACGAACAGGAATCGGTATAGAAAGGGGGTCCCAGACCAAATCCCAGGGAGTTAAAAATGGAGCGAAACCCCAAAAAAATCATTGAAAAATTCAATTTGTAGAAGAACTACTATTGGTAAAAACTTAATTATGGTCTCAAAAATTGTGGTTAAATATGATCTTTAAAATTACTTCAAAAGTCTTCACTTTAAAATTTTTTTATTATGAAAAAGTTAAAAAACACAAAAAAATGTGAAAACTCTGCCAAAACCTTATTTTGTATTTCAAAATCCTTTCTTTTGATTTGATAATCTAAAAGATCATAGTTGAAAACCCTTAAGTCCAAAGTTTCACGTAAATACAATCAATATTAAACGCTTGAGATCCTGTTAAAGTTTGTTTTTTGCGTGCACAAACAGCTGTTCTGGAAACAGCTCTAGAAAACTGCTTCCGCACCCAAAAAACAAACTTTAACAGGATCTCAAGCGTTTAATATTGATTGTATTTACGTCAAACTTTGGACTGAAAGGTTTACAACTATGATCTTTCAGATTATAAAATCAAAAGAAAGGATTTCGAAATACAAAATGAGGATTTGGTAGAATTTTAAAATTTTTTGTGGTTTTTTAACTTTTTTAATAATAAAAAAAATTTTAAAGTGAAGACTTTTGAGATAATTTTAAAGATCATATTAAACCACAATTTTAGAGACCATGATTAAGTTTTTACCAATAGCAGTTCTTCTACAAATTGAATTTTTCAATGATTTTTTTGGGGTGTCGCTCCATTTTTAACTCCCTGGGATTAGGTCTGGGACCCCCCTTTCTATACCGATTCTTGTTCGTCTTGATGAGTACTATCATCCCTGAAAGTTTGTTGCACCATTTCAGATACACCCTGTATAGGGGAGAGTGTTGTACAGCTCCCGCAAAAAAAACCGTTACAATGGGGTTTGTGGGCGAACCATTTGGGTGAGGAAGACAAAAGAGGGGTCGTTTTTCATTAATTAAAGTATTCTTTGACGAAATAAATTTTCGAGTCCTTAGGGGGTCGTCTTCATATCAAACGAAGCACTAACCTTCTTTTTTCCAGTGGGGACCCCCAATTATTATTAGTTTTTCTGAAAGGCCATCCTCCCAAACTCTTAAATACCCAGTTTCATCCAGATTGATTAAAAAAATTTTATTTTTCAAAAATAAACTTAAAAAAAATTTTTTTTAATCGTGAATTTTTTTTTATGGTAATCGATTTTTGTAGTAATTTTATGTAGGAAATCAAAATTTCAATCGATTTTATCCAATAGTTTTTGATAAAAACGAATTAATATCTTAAGGGGCCGTATACCGTTGCCGAATGCATACCGCAAATGCTCTTTCTCGTTCGTTTTATCAAAAACTAATAGATAAAATCGATTGAAATTTCGGTTTCCTTCATAAAATTACTACCAGAATCGATTACCATAAAAAAAATTCACGATTTAAAAAAAATTTTTAAAGTTTATTTTTGAAAAATAAAATTTTTTTAATCAATCTGGATGAAACTGGGTATTTAAGGTTTTGGGGGGATGGCCTTTCAGAAAAACTAATAATAATTAGGGGTCCCCATTGGAAAAAAGAAAGTTAGTGTTTCGTTTAATATGAAGACGACCCCCTAAGGACTCGAAAATTTTTTTGGTAAAAGAATACTTTAATTAATGAAAAACGACCGCTCTTTTGTCATCCTAACCCAAGTGGTTCGCCCGCAAACCCCACTGTAACGTTTTTTTTTGCGGGAGCTGTACCTAAGGACGGTTGTACAGTCGTAGAAAAAAAAAGTGAGACAGTTCGCATTGTAAGCGAACTACTGGGGTTAGAAAGATACTGTAAACGCCAATTTTCATTATTTAACGTCTACTTTAAAAAAAGCTATAGTTTATGTCCTTAGGGGGCTGTCTACATATTAAACGAAGTACAAACTTTCGTTTTTCCCATGGGCGACATCAAAGATTATTCCCGATTCTGAAAGAGCACCCTCTAAAACCCCCCAAAACCAATTTTCATGTCATTTGGTCCCCAAATAAAGCCAGGAGTGGGGGTTGAAGTTCGTCGAATTTACGTTGAAATTTCGTTCTTTACGTTGAATTCTCGATTTTCATCCTTTTAACCATCAACCCCGCACGAGAATTCAACGTAAAAAACGAGATTTCAACTTAAATTCGACGACCTTCAGCCCCCACTTCTGGCTTTATTTGGGGACCAAATGACATGAAAATTGGTTTTGGGGGGTTTCAGAGGGTGCTCTTTCAGAATCGGGAATAATTTTTGATGTCACCCATAGGAAAAACGAAAGTTTGTGCCTCGTTTAATATGTAGACGGCCCCCTAAGGACATAAACTATAGCTTTTTTTAAAGTAGACGTTAAATAATGAAAATTGGCGTTTACAGTATCTTTCTAACCCCAGTAGTTCGCTTATAATGCGAACTGTCTCACTTTTTTTTTCTACGACTGTACCTTCAGCCACCTCATTTTAAAATTCGGGAAAAAATACAAATTTGAATTTGTGGTTGATTTTGAATGTAAACAGATGCTATCTAGTTGCTAACGTGAAATCAACTCTTTAAAATATTATTTAAATTTATATAATAAACTTGCTGTTTTTAGATTCTCCAAGTTTTTTTTTAGTGCATCACTACATTAATTCTTCTCTTCCCCTATAACTGTGATATGATAAAATGGGATATATGGGGTGAATCCCCAAGATTTTGACTTTTTAGTTATGATATTAGAAATCGTCAGATCTCGATTCTTTTATTTTTTATAGAATTTTGAATGCAAAAACACTTGATGTTGTACCTTCGGACACCATACGTGTTGTACCTACGGAAACGTTCTTGTGGGTGTCTGTAGCTAATTGGCGTTTTTGAATCAAGTTTCTTTAGAGTGAATACATTTTAATGCAGATTAAATTAATTCTAAAATGTTATCTATTTGTCGGTGATTATTTTCAAGTGATTTTAAGATGAAAAATCAAATATTTTGTAATCTTAACTACTTTTTTAAATTTTTATTCTACTTGGCCTTTAGTGTAAAATATGGTGTAAAATCAATCACCCTATCGCATTTAAGTATGATGATCACAGAAAACTTAAAATTTACACCGAAGAAGATTTGCGGAAGTTACCACCAAATGCTTGCACAACTAAGTGTCAATCTAATTGCTTTTTTGGATCAGTGAAGTGATCAGATCAATCAGCATGATTGATGAAACTATTACCTTAAATTTTGATCTGAAAATTCCATGTGATTTATGTGTTTTGGTAAAAAATCAAGACTTTTATCATTCAACTTCGTTTTAATGATCATTTACGATCTCAAACTACATTACTTTAAAAAATCTATTTCCAATTTTAAAAAGGCTTGAAATATCTTATAAAAAGGTAATGCATTAGTAAAAATGTTCATTTTTAGCTTTTTTCAACTTAGCATTCCCTTTTTAAGGGTGTCAACAGGTACAACTGGGTCTGTCCATAGGGAGAGTACGTTGTTGTACTTGTGGACAATTTTCAAGATTTTAGCTAGTAAAAAAATCCCCCTACTCACAAAGGTTAGGACTATAGGTTGGGCACTTTAAATGGTCAAAATGTGATTTTACCTGTGTTGGAAAAATCCAAACGTGATTTTTGTCCACAGGTACAACACTCTCCCCTATATTAGTAAAAATAAATTTTGATTTGATTTGATTTTTTATGTATATCCCTTTAAATTCAATTTAGTGATTCAAACAAAATATTTGCACGAAAAAAATTGCAGAAAATCCTAATGCAGTAGGATAAAGAGTTAAAAAATTCTTATAAAAAACCTAGGAAACGTTTCTATGATAATATGAGCAGAAAGAATTGCATTTTTGGAGAAGAAACTTGAACTCTTATAGAAGTATACTTTTTAGAATAAACGTATGTATTTCTCTAAAATTTTTGTTTTTGTTAAAATATAGTATCACAAACGTTTTGTGTAATTAAACATTAAATTCTAGTTTGGCTGAAAGTGTTATAGAAAATAAGACTGGTAAGATATAATTCAGTTTGTGATCACTTAAGATATTTAATGGAGTCTCAAATCACACCAATTCATATTACTCGGATGTCAAATACATTAAGTAATTAATATAAAATTTATCTTTTCAATACACATATTAATATATATTTATAATAGTATCTCATTAGTCCCTAGAGATATATCATAGCTTAACAAGGTTATTTTTAACTCTCCTGCACTAACGCGTAATCACAAAGCAAAGTCGACATTAAGCCTGAATTCTGAATTTCTCTCCATCTAACTATCCCTATTCAGCTCTTTTCGTTAGAACCTATAAAAAACCTCCTCTGGACAATTACTGTCAAGTCTACATGTAGCTAACAATTGCTAGATCCCTTATCAGGGAGTATTTAAGGCACGATATCGAGCAAATCGGGCAACAACAAAGCACGGGATATGAATTGAGCCTATCTATTACACCTTTTGCTGCTATTTATTATCTTTGTTGGCAACACTTCAGGTGTTCTGTTTCACGGGAAAAGAGTGATCGTTTTTTATGGTGACTTGTTATAAGAAATTTATAAAGATTTGTGATTCGATTTTTGAATCGAACTCTAAACGTGAGTCTGGTTTTCACTATTATTGAGGGGTATTTCATTTGATGTAATTTGAATTTCACGAGACAAAATTACAAAACAGTTCAAAATATAACGTCTGACTTGTAAGTTTGCGTGATTTATTTTTCTGATTACTGAGGATCCATGTCATTTTAGAGATGCAATAAATGGTCTAAATTTCTTTATAAGGGTAAGACCTATCACGAGGAGTATTGAATACAGGGGTCAAAAATCTATCATCTGATTTATTGAAAGAAGATTGATCTAGGACTTTCAAATGTGAATGATTGACTTTTGTAAAAACTAAAAACAAATTTCTTAAAAAAAAGAGAAATTTGAAGTTTTAGCTTCTATTTTATTTTTTGTACGGTTTCATCAATGACATCAACTTGAAATTGATTGTAAAGAATTATGTCTGATCACCGGTTGTTTAGATTTTAAAGCTGATATATGCAAGTGTCTAATGAAATCCTTGAAATTAAATTTAGAGAATTGAAATCAGGCAGGGTTATTTATTCCTTAGTTTTTGTATAAGACGTCCAGTAAGGATATAAGAATTTTAACAGGAAAATCATATTAAAAGTGGGTATACTAATTAGAAAGCTAATTTAAAGAGGCTAATTTAATTAGGCTAATTTAAAGAGAAAAAATTAAAAAAAACTTTTCAATGGTATTGAAACTATAAAAAGAGTACTATAATAAAATAATTTATACTTTTTTAAATGTGTGTCATAAATAATTCATGATTTTTTATCAAAATCATTAATAGTTTAACTAATAAAAAATCGTAAAATTCTCAATTTTATTGAAATTGAATGATTTTGTTTAATAAGGAAGTTGCATGTGTCAGATTTTCAAAAACAAACAAGTGTTCCGTATGGTTTTTTGTATGGTAAAATGAAATATCTAGTCAGTTTTTCAAAAAAATGTACACAGGTAATTAAATATTTTAATTTAAAAGTCGAGAAAAAAACACGTGACTGAAAACGTTTATTGTTTAAACTATAAGATGACGTCAACAATAATACCATCAACTCCATTGCTTTACAACAATGTTTAGTATAAGATGACGTCACATCCAAACTCTTGGCGTTTTCCCGCGCTTTTAAGGGATTTTTGTTAATTTTTTTGACAATCAAAAAATTTCTCGATCGGCCTCAAATTTTGGGTAGTTGCTTATTTTTGCAAGAGGAATCGATTAAAAAAATAAAAAAAAATCATGCAACTTCCTCATTATCCTTGAGATACTTAAAAACAGTTTGGTACTTACGTATTATATATCATCAACCATGCCGCTGAATTCGAAGATTCGAAGAGCATTAACAAATCTAAGACTAACTGCTAAATCTGAAAATCGTATAAGAACCAACGCGGTTTCTTCAATACTTAAAAAAGACAAATTCTTAAAGTAAAAAATTTTGTTTTAAAAATAATATTTTCTGTAACAACTTTTATTGTCACAAGAAATTCTTTGACAGTTTTTGAAGACTCAAACCTCAACATCTTTCGCTGTTTCAAATTGTAAAGGTTGTGTGCAATAAACATCATTAAAAATATATTTAAATTTTTTTTATTTGCCTGTCAGGCCGAAGCCTGCTAACAAACATCATTAAAAATAAAACACCTAATAAAAATGATTTAATGGTAGCGAAGTAGTTTATACAGGAAAAAAAATTCAACATTCAATTACATTACAAGAAACTCAACGCAGTTAGGTCACCCAATTTCCTCATGCGACATTTCTCCACGTAACTTAAGAGCGAGTCTATATTATTTTCACTGACTCTAAACAGAAAAGGATGACTCGTGTTTAATCCGATGCCCCTAGGGATACTTTTAATTGCAGTATTGTTTCTACAGATGGTGATTAAGGACCTTTTTTCGGATCCACCCTGACCCGTTGGGTTAGATGTTGCCACTAATTCCTCCGTGTATACACAAAGCTGCGACCTCGTTTGACACATTGAAGAGGAATCTTGTTCTTTTCCATGTCAATACTTGGATTAAGCTGTTTTTTATTATTTATCTAAAAAAATTTTGGTATTGAAATTATTGCATTGTGTGGTTATCTTCTGTTACTGTAATTGGTCTAATTAGTATAAAAAGTACTATAGTGCTTCAAACGTACTGGAAATATCAGTGAATTTAATCTATTTTCCCGTACGTTTGACGTCATCGTGACGTAGCTGTCAGGCCTTAAATATAGATGGTCTTGATATCTCATTATATTCATGAAAAAGGTATTTATGACCAGCTCAAGTAGAAGGATTATGAAGTTATTTTAAATAAAATAAAATAAAATTTTATTACTATAAACAAAATACAAAACACTATGACAAAAAAGTATACAAAAAAGAAAAAGTGAGAAAAAAGGGGAAAATACATTGATCCATAAATTTTTATCCCAAGGAGCAACTGCTCGTCCATGGGCCATTATTGATTTACAATTAACAATATATTATTTAAGATTCATATTGTATCAATTAATAAATAGAAAGTTTAAAAAGTTAAATTATAGTTTTAAAATTAAATTAAAAACAGTTTTTCTCCACTCGACTATTTATTAAAATCTAAGGTTTCAATCTATGAATTTATTTACAAACTATGTGCTACAACTAAAATGAAAAAAGATAATATAAGTAACACAAAATCTATCAAAAGGATTTCTCGAACAATTAACTTGAAAATACTGTATCATACATCCAATTTAACCCACGAGTATTAAACTAGTCATCAGTGTCATTAAACCTATAAAAAAATTCTCCATCAATTGGAAGTCAGTTTGTGGCCATGTCTTTTTTCTGTCGCGTCACTTATTAATTGACTTAAAGCGAGGATTAGCCGGACAGCTGTCATCCCGCAGCAAACAAGTCTGAACGAAGTTAGTGGGTTGTGATGAGATCTTTTTTTGCTTTTGCTTTCGATGAGAAGATCATCGATGATGATGCGTCCATCATTTGAATACGGATGTTGTGTGTCTGATAAAGAAAGAAAGTTGGGCAGGATTATGGAGTTGTGTGTTGTGTGGGATTGGGTTGGTACGCATAAGGATTAGTGCCACCTAGGGTTTGAAGAGCTTGGACGGTGAGAAATGGTGTGGAGAAATGATTTATTTTCGAGTTTTATCCTTGGTTGTAGAATCGTGAAATCCGAACTGCTGGTAGTTCTGTTATCCACTTTTACAGAATTTTAAGTGTGTTCATTTAGAATTGGCGCCTGGAACAGAATCAACAACGCTCAATAATGCTTAATAACGCTCATCGTACAACTTCAGTGACCGTTTTTTATAGTATTTTAACTACTTTTGTTTAGGCTGCTTTGTCATTGCAGAAGAAGAATTTTTCGATGATAATTACAATAGTAACTGCTTCTAATACATTACGTCTCAGGCGCCTATTCTAAATGAACAGAGTATACATTGAGGTAAAATTTATTCTATGACGTAAAAAATTGCCAAGCCGTTTCAAATATTCAAATATATCGCCAACAACGTTTTCACCAATATAATTGAGCGTTTCAATCAAATGATAGAAAAAGTTTTGGGGGATATATCTATATATAGTCATCGTTCAAAATTGCTTGGGGATTTTAGTGGGATAGAGAACTGAAAAGTACCAAAACAGAAATAACTATATGATAAAACCTGATAATGAAATGATAAAACCTGATAACGAAATGTTAAAACCTTTATGTGAAGAGATATGATGTAAAGTAACTGGTTAACTCGAAGATATAATAAAAAATTCAGAAAGTGTGCTATCGTGTTTCAATTTTATTGCAGTGTAAACAACCTTGAGGGAAAACAGTGCCTTTCGTCATTGAAGCTTTGCTGCATTAAGAGAAGGCTCAAGGAAAAAACAGTTTTACAGGTATACTATTTGCTTACTGGCGATATGGGCTCGAATGAGGTATTTGCTTGATTTTATACTTTTTCAATACATTATGGTCTAAAACTCCTAAATTTCTGATTTTTAAGTTCAAAAATGTGTTTTAAATAATTTAAAATTCAATTTTATTTTTGCCAAAACGTCAGAAAATTCACGTTATCAGAAAACGGGCTTCTATTGGATGTGACATCACAGCGCATGATTTGTGATTCGAAAGTATTTTCGCGCCCAAACAAAAAACGAAATTTCAAAAATTTAATCTCAAAACGTGAGAATACCTCATTGCTCAGCTTCTGCTATCGGCTATTGAGAATTAAAAACAAAAGAAATCCTATCCGGGTATCTTTATATTTTAGATCTTCGGTTTAACCATAACCGGTTGCAAATATTCAAATATAAAGAAAAAATGTGAATTGAATTAATTATAGTAGTTTGGATATCCCGTTCCGCCCCGTATGTTCGGGGCACTCGGGCAAACGCTACTTCGCTTGTAGCGATCTCGCCCGTTCTCGTAGGATTCCGAGCGAGGTTTTCTTTTTCTTAAGGTTGAAATCTTCTTCGAGTTTTTATCATATTAATATTGTTGTTATTTTGAAATTAATATTGGGCTATTGGGCAGTCTCTTCCAACATTCTTGCCGTCCTTCTTTTCATTATTTCTCGAAGAGCATCACGGGTCCTTTGCTCCGAGAGAAGAGCTTTTAAGTTCTTTCCTTGGAATCCGATGCGGTGGTGGTCGTCGTCCGCACATTCCCAAATGGCGTGTTCCACGGTATCCTCCACTAGACACGTTCTGCAGTGACCTTCCCTCTGGTGGAACTTATGCTGGTATGTTCCGAAGGATCCATGACCAGTAAGGACTTGGTTGATATGAAAATCACCGCAGACTCTGTGTAGATTGGGGACGCTTAGGATGTCGAATGTCCTCCTTCCCTTCTCGGAATGAAGCCATTTAATTCAAATTACATTCAAAACACCCAACATTATATATTATTACTTTAAGATTATGTTCTATTGGGCCACAGGAGAAGTCATAAATACTCGCAATTCACTCTACTGTTTTATACAGCGGGGCAATTCCACGGGTAACTGACTGACATTTTTTAAGAAAAACGCTTAGTATTTTGTTATTTTCTTCCCAAAAATAAATGATAAAAAAATACTTTCCACCCAGTTTATTGCTTTCTTGTTAGCTTAATCTAATGGCATAATTAAATTTTCAAAAATATGTTTTTATTGATTTTTTAAAAATTTTAAACAACAAGGTAACTGACTGACATAAATGTTTCACAAATGTCAGTCAGTTACCATGTCGTTTAAAATTTTTAAAAAATCAATAAAAACATATTTTGAAAATTTAATTATGCCATTAGATTAAGCTAACAAGAAAGCAATAAACTGGGTGGAAAGTATTTTTTTATCATTTATTTTTGGGAAGAAAATAACGAAATACTAAGCGTTTTTCTGAAAAAATGTCAGTCAGTTACCCGTGGAATTGCCCAGCGTCTTATACTTTACAAATTATCACAACCAAATGGAAATAATAAGTTATCTTAATGGTTATTTCGTATTTTAGTGATTGACGTAGATTAATATGAAATCATGTCCTATTTATTTCCATGTCATGAAATAAGTCCTATGCATTTTTTCTAACTATTTTAAAAGGTGAATAAACTGTAACCGCCACAATTACGTTTCGTTCTTTCAACAAGGTACGATTTGAAATCTACTAAATGAACGGGGCGAACATTTTCAAAACTGCCTCTCCAAGAAACGTTCGTCGCAGGGCGTTTAGCGGGGCGCATGCGCGTGAGGGGGCAGGGGCGCCCCGAAGCGGGGCTTCAGACGATTCCGGCCAGTCAAGCGGTGGCAACGGTAGTCTGCTGCAGCAAATCGTTTGCACTCAGCGTGTTTATCGTCCGCCGCGTGTTCGTTTCGTGTGTCCCTTTTGTGTGCTTTTGGATTGTTTATTTGTGTGTGCGCGTGTGGCAACAGTCATGTCGAGAAGGAAGCAGGCAAAGCCGCGCGCTCTTAAAAGTAAGTGTGGTGGGGGTAAGGAGGGAGAGGAGGGAGTTTTTTTTTAGCGGGGGTGGTAAGAGGAGATCGTTTGCATTTTTTGAGGGGGGTGGGGAGGAGGTTGGGTGAAATATGAAATTGTAAAGGTGGGTTGATGGAATCTGATGGTTATACGACTTGTTTGTAGGTATGGAGCATTTCCAATATATTTATTTTGTGTTTTTATTCGGGAGAGGTAATCAAGAGAAGTATACATCCAAATTTTTTTGCGTATGCGTATTTATTTTACGAACGATGCGTATTTATTTTTTAATTTGTTTTCAAAGCTTGACTTTAAAAAGGAGCGGGGAAACAGTATGTGATGTCATTTAATCCGAAGCATTGGCTTTGTGGTTAAAGATTCAAAGCAATTGTTGCTTCTAACTTAAAAGTAGGGCCGAAACAGATTTGACGTCATTTAATCTGAAACAAGGGCAAAGTGATTGTAGATTTTTGTTTTAAAATAGTGAGAATAAACTCACTTTTTTTCAAGCTTTTCATTTCGATTTTTGAATTTGGGTGCATTTGTTTTGCTGGAAAAACGCATTTTTTTCTGTTTTAAAAAAATGCTGGTATTGCCCATTTTTCAAATAGAAAAAAAAAGAAATAAATAAAGAAAGTAGGGTACGTTTTTATCTAAGTTTACCGATGATGTATGAGCCACGGTCCAAGCCTAGCCCGTGAGTTTTTAGACCGTAGCTCTCTGTATACAGAACAGGATTTTTTCAGTATCCTGCTTATCACAATCACATTTTATTTGCATTACACATTTAGATAGCAAAAAATTTCAAAAAAGTATTATACATTCATGATAATAACAAACGAAATTACTTATTTATGAAGAATTAAAATTAATTAAACGAAATGATAGATCACAAGTTTCGAAAAGAAAGTTTGTGCGAAATTTTTAGGTTCGTAAGAGCTATTTATGCCTTGACCCTTGGATATTAATAGAAATGTAAAGTGTGATTTTGGGAAGAAACAAATGGCTTGTTTGTTGTAGCTGAATTTATGTTTTTGACATTACTTAAAAAATATCTTAAAGGATCACTGCTCATAATGTGGCCAGAGGTTTTAAATATATATCTCGTATCAAATTTAAAAATTAAAGAGAGGAAATAGGTAAAAGAAGATATATTAAATGTATTATTACATGGAAAAGTGAAAATTGAAAAATTAAACAAGTCAACTTTGAATTATGCATGTAATACACTTAATATCATCTAGAAAACACAAACTCATAACCATTTCGCATAGCTCTCCAAAACATGCATGATGTAACATTTTTACTTCCATACTTTGCATTTTATTTAGAAATTTAACCAAGAGCAATGAGTATAAATATTCCAATGTAACCATGACTTTTTGATACTAAAGCCCTGGATGAAGCTACGTTACTTTCTTACGTATATTCTGAAGTTACGTTAGAAGCTTTGCTATCCAGGGCTTTAATTTATATTACTAGGGGGCTCTGCCCCCTGCTCGCTATCGCTCACCAACCCCCGGAACTGCTTCGCAGTTCTTTGAAGATAGTTTCGCGATCTTAGCGAGCAGAGCTAACTTAACTATCCAGTACAACCTGGAACTTGTCTACTTATAGTCTGTTCATTTAGAATAGGCGCCTGAAACAGGATCAAAAACGCTCAATAATGCTTAATAACGCTCATCAGACAACTTCAGTGACCAATTTTTTACAGTATTTTAACTATTTCTACTTAGGCAGCCTTGTCATTGCAGAAGAAAATTTTTTCAACGATAATTAGAATAATAACTCTTCTACTACATTACTTCTAGGCGCTAATTCTAAATGAACAGAGTATAGTTAATGATCATTTAATATCGAAACTTTTTATCCCTCAAACTTTTCAATAATTGAATTCGGATCATTACCACGAAAATATCAAAATAAAACTATTGCTGAAATATTCCTTTTTAAATTATCAATAATTTAACGGATAGGGGGCTACCGCCCCCTGCTCGCTTACGCTCACCAACCCCCGTAACTGCTATGCAGCTCTTTACAGATCGCGAAGCGATTTGTAAATCTGCAATCAATCAATAAATATCTGCAATCGATCTTTAGTAGTGTAAAACAAACTTCCCAAAAATCCTCTTCCTTTCATTGGCACAAATAACACTCAAAAAAGCTAAATTATTTATTTCTCAAGTAGTTAGTCGGAATATCTTTACAAAGATTATTAACCAAGTCTGTACTACTATCGGTAGCAAACTTAGAGAAAAAACGTGCACATACAAACTTTTTAATTTAAATATCCGTGCTCGCGACAATCTAGTGAACAGGCAAATATAAAATTTAAAAACATCAAACACGTCTGATAAAGACCTACTAAAACTATGAAAAAAATGAAACTTTGATGCTTAATAATTCCAAAACTAATTAGAATTTTTTAAAGAATGAAACGCCAATCTCTTTCTAAAAAATAAGAGTATAAGTGTTTTAAAAATCATTTTGATACCATGGTTAATTTTCAATTTAGATCGAAAAAACGAAAAAGTGTCAAAAACTTCGAAAATTTAAAAATTAATTACTCTAAACCAAATTCGAAATTCGAAAAAAAGGCGACGTAGTGCACATCTTCATACTTCAGAGTATTAGGCTGCAAAAAATCATAGTTCTGCTGCTAATAGATTTCGCTGAACTGGATTACGCGGCTAAAAAACAAAAACTTCAACTTTGACCTTAAAAATACCCCAGAACTAATTATCACATCAGTTTTTTATTCGAGAATGTGCCCCGAATATTCCTCTACAAACCTTTCAAATTTCATAAATTTCTATCAAGTAGTTTTTGGCAGGGCTCGATTTCAGCCGGAACGGTCCGGAACGGCGTTCCGGAACCTCTTTTTCGATTAAAAAAATAGATATTTTATTTTAGGGGTGTCCTACAACTACAGCCCGCAAAACTCTTTCACCAGGTCCGCGAAAACCTTTCTATATGTACGAAAAAAAGTCCTGATTGAATTAAAACCCTGTTTTTAGGGTCAAATTTCCCAAAATTTTTCTGGAGGGGGGGACCCCCAGACCCCCTTTTTGAATTTAGAACTCAATTAATCACAATTATCTGCAGATTAAGTTTATAAAAGGGCAAATCTTACTAAAAAATATTACAAAAAGAATATTAAACCTGTAAACATACGTAAAAAGGCTTTAGAGGGAATTTCGAGTTTCTTCCCCCCCTGTTCAAAAATTTAACTTGGGGCCTGATAGTGATTTAATTTTCTTAAAGGATTTTTGGGCCCCTCAGGAAATAAATTTCTACATTCGCCGCTATGATCCTAGATGTGATAAAAAACAATTTTTTGTTGTTATTATTTAAAACTTGTTTTTAACGATTTTTAAATTTAAAAAAAATTTAAATGCATTTTGATCTTTTTTGAAAATAACAATAATTTTGTGATTTAATATTAAGGTTATTACTTAATTGTGTTCTTTTAAAACATAATTGTGAACCCCAATTTGAACTACCCACACATCCGCTCCTGCTGTTGATTCTTTTTTTATTTGAACCAGATTTGCCAGATTGCTGGTCAAATTTGCAAAGAAAATTTGCGACATCTTAAATTCTACGGTTTAAGGACTTTAGCTACGCATTATATTCCAAAACTGCCAAAATATACAACACTATTGGTTCATTGATGATAAACCGTCCCGCCTTCTACAGGAGGAGCCCTGTTGGAAAAAAAATTGTAAAAAAAGGTGTTTAACAAAAAATTGCCTAAATAGTTTTAAAATATAAATTTAAAAATAAATGTGTAAGTTTTTGTATTAAAAAGTATTCGCTTTTTATCAGTTTTGAGACCAATAATTTTACCGTTCCGGTACCTCTTTTTTTAGAAATCGAGCCCTGGTTTTTGGGTTATGAGAGTTCAAAGAGTTGAAAAATTAAATTTTCTGAAACAGCGGCGGCGGCAGCGGTGACAGTAACTTTTTTTTTAATATAGAGAGATGCTTGGACAATAGGTTGTTTTCTAGCAAAATTGAAAGCATTTTTTTTATTCTAGATGAGCCCTCGATTCCTTACGAAATAATAAATTAATTAAATACTATTTATGTTGTATGAAATAGCTTTAAATTTGTTTTATAGGGTGATATTTTAATTCTTTATGAAATAAAGTGTCATATAATAGTCTTTTTGAGTTATTTTAGCATCATAACTTTTACGAAAACGTTTCAGTTTGTTTTTTTCTTAAAAATGAGAGATCCTTTTCTATTTTTAATTATACTTTCTACTTCTACACTTTTAAACAAAATATCTTTTCATACTAGGTATCCTCTTAGCAGCTATAGTGAAGAGTACGCATTTGATTTTTTTATTTTGTTTACCTATAACGAACCAATCTGAAAAGAATATCCCTGGATATCTGCAAGTACCCCTGAAAAAACAGCACTCAGAATATAGTTTTACTCTCATTATCTGGTTGTCGTAAATAGAAACAGAAGGTTAAAAGAAATTATACTATGATAACACCTTGAATATGGTGCGATAAAACCCATAAATTAAGCTAAACCATAAATTAAGCTATTATGGTTTGGACCCTTCACAAAGTATTTTAGTCTTTAAACGGACACTATTTTTCACAATATACAAATATGGGACCCTATTTTCCCAAATTCACAAAAATAGGATCTTAGCTGAAAAAACTATTAGAATGCTAACATCAAAATCACAAAATTATGTGAAGATTTTCACAATTTTTACAAAAACTGGAACCTTCACAAAAAGTATGAACAGACCCCTGATATTGGAATACCAGACAGAAATTTGTTTCCAAATCATATATTTACTTAACTTTGGTTTTTATGCCCTCTTTAAACTTTTTCTATATTTGGCAAATTAATCTGGATCAAATAAAAAAATCAAGTAATATCCATTTCTTTTCTCCACAGGAGAAGACTTGCAGTCTGCAGCAGCATTTGAAGAAGAGAGCACCCAGGATACTCTATGCTTCGTTGACACAACTAAAGAAAGTAGGCCCTCCACGCCCCTCGAGCACTGCGAGATTTCTAGTACGGGTGAGTGCTGATGGATTTTTAAAAATTTCTTATTGCCATCTCGTTATGCCCTTGCAATAGCATCTGTGCTTAATGATTTACTTTAAACCTCTAATAAGGAAGTTGCATGTGTCAGATTTTCAAAAACAAACAAGTCTTCCGTTTGGTGTTTTGTATGGTAAAATGAAATATCTAGTCAGTTTTTCAAAAAAATGTACAGGTAATTAAATATTTTAATTTAAAAGTCGAGAAAAAACACGTGACTGAAAACGTTTATTGTTTAAACTGTAGGATGACGTCAACAATAATACCATCAACTCCATTGCTTTTCAACAATGCCTATTGGACGTCTACTAAATTAAACTACTTTTATTGTTACTAAACCAAAGGAATAAATTACTGTGAAGAGTATAACCACATTCATGCAAATTTTAAAGCAACAAGCTTAAAAGTTTAAAATTCTGGATTAAAATTAATTTCAATTTAATTATCAACTTTACAAGAGCTGATTAAAAAACTAATGCCTTAATACCCATTAAAAGAACTAGAAAGTTTTTGGAACCAACTTATAGTCTGTGTAATTAAAATTGGCGGTTCGTCACCATGGTAACGCAATAGGAATGCAATGGGAAATGACTAGTAGCGAGTCGCCTATTCTATTTACACAGACTATAAACCTTATCCTACATTAAATTTCAAGTTAAAAGGTTTTCTTTTATCTTGGAATTAGAAGTATCGTCAGCTTACAAGCGAAAGGCACTAAGTCACTTTTGGTGAATCTTTTGAAAGTGGTAGAGCAACGCCAACAAATGAGCGGAGCCTTGGACCCCAAATCTCGCGACCTGTAAGGTGATTAATTGGCATGGCACAAAAGAAAGCGATTGTATACCTCCAAATTTGGCGAAACATCGCCCAAAGTATTTGAGTCAGAAGTGAGCCGTTCTCCTGTAAGCCGACGGTATACTGATTAAAATCTATCACGTAGTTTTACTTAATGTATCTGGATACTAATGTGGGTTTTTAATCACAGCATAAAATTGTTAATGAATCAAGAGTTTCTATCATTAATATATTTAACAAACTCATACAGAACAACTTTTTCAGTTTTTATGTCATTTTGAAAAAGTAGGTCGACTTGCCTAGAGCTGAACTAGGCTTACCAACTTCGAGTAAAATGTCTGGTCCGTGCCTAGTTCCAAGTCTTTAAGGAGTTCCGTAATCGATCTCTGCTCCTATCGGTGACCACCTTGGTTAGCGTAAAATATTCCGTGTTTATTAATTATTGACAAAATCTTACTGGATATTATGTAGAGTTTAAAGCTCCCAGAGGCATCATACCTCAGCTTTAGGGCTTTCGTAGCACATGTAATATTCCTTAGATGACTTTATCTGCTTGGGTTGTGTAGCAATAGAGATATGGATAAAATTATTTAAACCTAGAGAGATAGAGTACAAGACCATCTCTATATATGGCTTTATAACTTCTTACTTTATCACTTTCTCCTATCTTTGGCGCCACAAGTATCACGACACGCACATCATGATTTGACTTATTAAAATTAACCTTAAACAAAATATTTCGAGTTTTCAGAACAGCATTATCCACTTTGAAGAAATATATAACGCGGGGAGTTAAAAAAGTAAGTTTTTGTGCACCATGGATTTACATTACAAATTCACTGATTTCTCCACATGTTTGACGTCACACGTCCGAGTTGTAAGGTCATCTATGAAGAGGACAAGAGGGTCTTGGTTTTAGTTATGTTACATCTGTTTAGAATTTAAAAAGGTTCAATTAAAGTTATTCGGTAGAAAGTTCGCAAATTTTGGCATTTAAATTCAATATTTATTTATTAACATTTACATACATTGACGAACAAAATAAAAAAGAGATATTTTTTATCACCTGGGATCGAACAACGATCCATGTAAAATAATAATAATAAATTCAAGGAAAATTTAAGCGTGAAAATTACAAATTACAAACATATATTTGAAAACACTAAGAGAACAATATAAATACTATGAAAATAAGAACATTAGTAGTGGAAAACAGGGTGTCACATAAATTGTGAGTTAATGTCTGTCGTTAGGTTAGTGAGAATTGCTAAAAATACTAAGGATAGTTAATAATTGCTGGAATAGTGCAGGAATAAACGAGAAAGGCATTATTAATATATAAAAAAGAAAGAAATTTGATGATTAATTGTTTTTGAATTAATTAATTTGAATTAATTGTACACTTGTTTGTTTTTGAAAATCTGACACATGCAACTTCCTTATTATTGCTTTAACAACCAATGTATGAATAAGTTTATCACAGGAAATCAAAGTATGATTTTTCTGTAGTTAGAAACAATTTTACTTTTTCCACTTTTTATATCATATGAAACATCAAAACCTTTCCATTTGAGTTTTCAAACGATCTCCTTCATAAAGTTTGAAAATTTATGCACTCTTCTGTGAAAGTACGAAGCTTAACCCATGCTTCGGTCTTTATTAATGCAATTTTGATTTATCTTAATAAATCCATTTAAATCTTGTGTAATTTATCTAAGCTACGCTTCTTACATATTACTCCTTTTCGTTTTTACCTATAAGTGTTGTATTTACCTCAAAAAAATCTCGGATACTCCCTATTTTTTATGATGAAAACTAAAATACCACCCTATGTATTCATAGTTAAAGCTTTCTCCAAGAAATACTAGACAAATAAAACACATATTTTGGATAAGAACCAGATGAATAAGATGTAAACTTATTTATAACTATTTTTCAACAAGTATTTATTTTAATAACAAAAACATCATTACCATACTCCGAAAAGCTTACAAATTTATCCTTAAGGTTTGAACGGTAATTTCTTTAACCTAATAAACGAAAACAGAAGTTGATTTTTAAATCAATCACTTCCTTTTTGAGCGGTGTTCTCCTCCTTTAATTAGCATATCAATCTAAAATATAAGTACCGACATCTATAAAAGAGTAATATCCTCCGATATAACATGTCCGATAAAATCAAACATATTTCATTTGAGTCTTGTCATCTCGGTTTAGATATTTCAAGTCAAAAACGTCATCAAACAAAACATCGCGTCAAAACTGTCAAACACAAAGTCAACCTTCTAAATGAGTTTCTGCACTGCCTCATGCAAATATGATTCCACCGAAAGCATATTTTGCCGAAAGATACATTTTGAAAAGACGCTGCAATTATGTAATCAATTCTGTTTAGAGCCTTTTTTTTTGGTTTTTGGCTCTAACCACCCTGAGCCAAAAAGTGGATCATTGCTGGTTCGTAACAAAGGAGAGAACGCCCCAGGGAAGATCCATGTTGAGCAGAGCTGACGATAAAAAACGAAAATTCGAACAGAATATTATGAGGCAGACAATACAATTGGAATTTTGCGAGAAACGCTGGGAGTTTGTTTGTAAAGGGCAGAGATAGATATGTGGCGTTATGTGGATAGGTTTTATTTAACTTGGTTGTATTAATTGTTAGATGTAGGATGTATCTGCATTTATTTATAAAATGTATGAGGAAAACAGAGGTTTCAAACGGCGCAAGTTTAGAACTGCTGATGGTTGGCGAGTTTTGGCTATTTGGCGCCATATTTAGAAGCCACATCATTCACTTAACATTAGTTGGGGTAACTATATAATGATTTTTATCGCTAAAAACTTGGCGCATCAGCAGTTCTAAACTTGCGCCTTTCAAACTATTCATTTCATCTTTTGTATGATTTATGGTATGGTATGAATTGTTTTACAAAATAATAGTAAAATTACTAATTCATAATAGTAATAAAATAGAATAATTTATGTGTGAAAACATCATTATGATGATCACCCCTCTTTACCTTTAGGAAAACCTTTAACCCTCTATTTACCAAATTATTTTCGGCGCAAGTTTAGTACTGGTGATGCGCCAAGTTT
Source organism: Tetragnatha versicolor (assembly GCA_024610705.1). NCBI lineage: Eukaryota > Metazoa > Arthropoda > Arachnida > Araneae > Tetragnathidae > Tetragnatha > Tetragnatha versicolor. The sequence continues at coordinate 10,506,915 of JANDEH010000011.1, read as the reverse complement.
TTAGCGTTAAAAATCACTATATAGTTCCCCAACTAATGTTAAGTGAATTATGTGGCTTCAAGATATGGCGCCAAATAGCCAAAACTCGCCAACCATCAGCAGTTCTAAACTTGAGCCAGTGGTACTTACAAGTACCGTCGGTAAATAAAGGGTTAAGTTGTAAATTGAAATGGAAGGGTTTTTAAAATAAAAAAAAGTAATAAGAGTTGGAAAGTTACTTAAATTAGTTCTGATTTTATTTTGTTTCGGTAAAATAGTAAATTGTTAAAAAACCATCCCTAGTCCGTTGCTGTTAATTGTTAAAAAGTCCGTTTCGCGGCTTTTATTTGGAACCAACGTGTCCTAGGGTCACGGAAGTAAGGTCTACCCCTAGGTAACTGACCATGGAGAATCCATTGACATAACTTACAGCGCCCCTAACTGTGAAATAAAAAATTAAAAAATTAATTTAAAAACTATAGGAGATAGATCAAAAATATCAGTGATAGTATAACAATACTTCATACCAACGGTATGAAGAACTCACAGTAAAAAGTTTCATGAAAATAACTTGAATATTCGCGGAGATATTAGCATGTGAAAATAGCACTTTTTCTGACTTCAAAATATAAAAAGTTCGCAAATTTGTAATTCTTTCAGTTGTATTGGGTAGTTGTGTTTTTTAGTTAAATAAAGGCAAAATTTAATCAGAAAATTGAAAAAACTTGCAAATTTGCGAACTTTTTCTTTTTTGAGGTCTGAAAAAGTGCTATTTTCTCATGCTAATATCTCCGCGAATATTAAAGTTATTTTCATGAAACTTTTTCTGTGAGTTCTTTATAACGTTGGAAACAATAATCTCACTGAGGTTTTTGCTCTATCTCCTATAGTTTTTAAATGATTTTTTTAAACTTTTTTATTTCACCGCTAGGGGCACTGTAAGTCATCTCAATGGATTCTCCAGGGTCACTTACCTAGGGTTAGACCTAACTTCTGTGACTCTAGGACACGTTGGTTTTAAATAAAAGCCGCGATGCGGACTTTTGAAACACCCTGTATATTTATTTTAAGAGCACAGCCCTGGAAAAGAAAATTATAAACCTCAGGTTTCATTTCCAAATATAATTTTCAAGTATTTGTACCTTTTCTTAACTTAAAATGCACGGCAGCTTTTTTATTCGATGTTTTGAACAGTATGACCTTCGAAGTTGTCTAATCTGCTTCAAATAATCCAAAATGCTTTTAAAAAAAACACAAGCTTAGAAAACTGTAAAAAATTGGTCACGGAAGGCATTTTCCTGCTGTTGAGACCATATGATCGGCTCGGACTGTGGACAGTAAAATTAGTTATAGTAGATCGGCATCCTTGAACTGCTATATGGACAGGAGTCGTTTTTAGAAACATCTTATTAACAACTTATGTTTTTCACTCCCACTATACCTGTTACATTAGACATTCGTTTCCTATTCAAAGAAGGGGAACAAAGATACCCTCGATTTCGTAGAAAGCAGAGTTTCTCAACGTTTTTCATGCCATATTTTTCTAAAACTTCCATGCACCCACTAGGTCTTACAGACATTACAGACTATTGTTTTTTGGGAGGGTCAGGATTTCGTAAATTTTTATATTTATAATTAAAAGCATAAATTTTTAGTTAATGCGGGTTATACTTTAGTCCTATTTTTTAATAATCTGGCGAGATTTTTCCATATGACGTTTCTGACGAAAATTTCCAAAGAATTGATGTTTTTCAATGTTTCCTAACTTGTCACCCTGGTGGGTGGTGGGCATCGCATTGAAAAACACTGATTCCGAGCGTCTAATTGTACACCTTGTATTGACTCTGATGGCAAAGAAACTTAAAACCTTTTGGGATTTCCCGGGAAAGACTCTCAACTCCCGGGATTCGTCCTACTGAAAAAATATATGCGGGTTTCTAGGAAGCTCCCTCGTGTACATCTACTCCTCGTTAAAAAAATGTAACGTGATGCATTTTATAACAGTTGATACGCACGTTAATTGGACAGCCTCTAGTATACTAATGGAGAAAAATCCAGCCTTTCCAATTATTTCAGAAAGGTTTTTATTTTCTATCAACCAGCGCGTTTTTTATTTCAGCCTATTTTTGAATGCTTAAAACACCGATTCCCTCGGAAAGATCAAAAGGCTCGTCGCATGCGTTCGCTAATGCATTATATACCACCTCAAAAACAACAGCACCGCCTAATTCCGACGGAAAAACATAGCTGCAGGTAATCCCCATCGGAAATCTTTCTTCTGTCACTCCAATTCTCATCAAAACAACGCGATTCAAAACCGAGTCTGCTCGTTCAGGTTTTTGCGAACACCCCAGGGATCTCCATACGCTTTTTAGACGGAATAGATGGGGAAAAAGCAGCCGTCTAATCCCCAGCGGTGGACTAGTTAAAATCTTATTTTTAAATGAATGCGTAATAGCGGACCCGCTGGAGAGATCTGGCTGAGTCGCAAATAATAAATACTGATATGCCAACACAATACGCTTACCCCCTTTTGTGCGAATGTTTGTTATTATTATTATTAAAAACGCGGTAAAAAACATGTGTACCGAACTCTGGTGTTGTTTTTGAATCGCGAAGGGAATCCAGCGCGGTGGATATTCGGTCTACGTTGGGTTGGTTCTTTTTGTGATGTGCGTAGTTGTTTCATATTAATTTCGGGCGTGCTTAAGCTTCTTATATGCCGCCGCCGCTGTGTTTCCTTTCTGCGTTATTACGGTGGTGGAAATTAATGAAAGTTTATTCTTTTTTTGTTGCGTTTTCGCCTATTCTCTGTCGTCGGATATTTCGTAATTAGGTGGAGTTTTCTTGTCGAGTTTTCGTCAGTCGAGGAAAAAAAGTTGGATGCGAGCGCGTATTGAATGAAATTTATGCTCGTTTTTAGAGTGGTTGAGTGATTAGGTTTCATAAAAATCGCCCTGAAGAGCGGGAAAAATGGTCTCATAAAAGATTTAAAGCGTTTTTGCTGGTGGAACCTCGAATTTGGGATTCGTTTTGAAATTCCGAGGCAGCTTTTGTTGCTTTCTGATCGGATTTTGTGAGGTTTCTAATTAAGGTTCTTTTGTCGTCAAAATAAAACAGGGACTTGTAATTTTAGGGTGTTTTTTTTGTGATATGGAATTCAAGCTTTGAAATTAGTGCTGGTTTTTTCGACTCGTGTTCTGTCAGTATTTAAATTCGGGACTTCTTCCGAAATTTAATTAATACGAGATGGAAGTATAAGAAATGGTTGAAAATAGTGAGCAAAAGCGCATGGATTTTTCTTTCATGTACTTGCATACTTTCGTTTTAAAGGTAAAGAAAAATGTGTAAATCTTGTTTTAATATTGAAAACAATTTTATTCTTTTGGTCTCTATCTCTAATATTACCTTTTCAAAGTATGTTAGAATACCTTAGCTTATCCTTAAAATATTTGAAAAGCAGAAATCTTCAAGAAATTTGAAGCCTTTTAAGCCAAAAAGAAAAACTGATTCATATAAAAAAGTACTTTCCATAAGATATGTTTTTCTTTAAATAAGAATTTAATCAAAACTGCATATTTACTGATTAAAAAATACCCGGAAATCATTCCAAGGCATCCATTATAAAAATTTTCATACTTTAAAACCTTCAGAATTTAATTAAAGTATCATTGTGTTTGCAATTAATTAAACTAAACCTAGTTTGACGATGAAAGCATTTTTTAATAAATTTAATTTATTTCAAATCCCCGAGTTAGAAAACCTAATCACCAGTTGAAATACGCGTTTCCCTTTCCCAATTCGTATCCGAATCGAATCTGTCTTTATTTAACTAAAAAAACAACTCAAAACTACATGATAACACTGAAAACCTTTCTTTAATATTTTTTTAACTTTATTATTTCACCGCTAGGGGATCTGTAAATCCTCTCTCAGCATGGTAACTTACCTAGGGTACCAATGCAGTTCCACTACCCTAGGAGACGTTGGTTCCAAATAAAAACACTGAAACAGACTTTTGAAACACAGGATGTATTTGGATATAACTTTGCCTTGAGAAACCCTTTTCAAACTATGCTTGTTTTTCTGACATTCAGACTTATCCATTTTTGTGTTCATTATGGAGGAATCGTTCAAGATGAAAAGTGTAAATTGGCGTTTCATTCTTTACTCTTTCACTTTTTTATATGCAAACTAGCGATTCAAGGGAGTGCATTATTCAGGATGAACAGGGAAAGTGAAAATGTTTGCATGGGCCCCATGATAGAAAATAAGCTTCACGGAAGTTTAGCTCAATTTTCAGCATGAAAATATTAAATTATACATGTTTTAAAGTTATTTCAGCTATATAATTGCTCCATCAGGTGCTATTATTTATAAAGTTTAGGTTAAGTCCCCAGTTTCAAAACTTTTTTAAAAAAATTATAAAAACATTTCGGCATTTTTATTTTATTTCGCCCTTAACTACCTGAATAAGGAAAAAAAATCCATAGCTATTTCTTGTGAGCATTAGAGAATTAAGGTGAAAAGAGCAGCTTCTTAATCACTGTAGTCGGCTGCAAAAAAATCGAAACAGAGACTATTGTGACCGATTGGTTGGGGTTAGAAGGACACTGTAAACGCCAATTTCCATGATTTAATGTCCTCTTTAAAACAAGCTATAATTTAAGTCCTTAAGGGGTAGTCTACACATTAAAAGGAGCATCAACCTTCGTTTTTCCTATGGGTGACATCAAAGATTACACTGTTCTACAAATTTGACCTTCAAAATTTTTTCCTTGATGAAAATAGTCAATTCTTATAGATTTTGGGTCGCTGAATACGAAAATCACCATTAAAATTCTCAATTGACTCAGGATTTTCGGGGAACAGCCCCTCCCCCTTTTTACGTTTTTCGACGACCTTATAACTTTAAACTCGATTTTCAGGGTCAAAAAGCATTATTTTAGTCTTCAAATTGCTCCCCAGTTAACAAGTAATGTTCAAATTAATAAAATATGATAAATTTATAACAAATGGATAGGGTTAAGGGGTAATTACCCCCCTAAAAATACAAAAAAAATAGCTAAAAATTAAAGAGGTTTCTATACGCTATTTTTCCTCTTATTTTTTACGCAAATCCCGTTTGAAGGGTCCTAACCCTTCCCCAAGGACCCAAATTTGATGACAATATGCAGCAATAATTTTTACTAAAAGCGGTTGAGGTGTTAGCCTCCCAGAAGTCCCCGCGGAAGAGTTCGGAAGAATTCCAGAATCGCGAAGGCGCTCTCGAGTTTAGGAATTAATATCGATGATTTTGAAAAGATTACAAATGACGTTTTTCTTATATTTTGGGTGTATCCTAAGTAGAAACTCTTCAGTTCTTTAAAAACTGACCGGTTTTCGGGAGTGAGGATTCCATGTTTCAAGATGTTAATAGATGCACGGCTGTGGATAACAATTAGGGGGCATCCCCTTAAAAACTGAGGGTGATAGAGGAAAATGGGTGTCATATTTGAATTCAGCAGATCATTTTACACAAGAATCAGCTAAAATTCAGTAAGTGGCTTCAAATTTTTTTTTTGTACAGCACAGTTAAACTCTAAGTGCGGCATTGAACCTTTCCGTGGGTGCTTTGGGGGGCGCTCTCACCTCAACCGCTTTTAGCAAAAATCATTGCTGCATATTGCCATCAAATTTGGGTCCTTGGGGAAGGGTTAGGACCCTTCAAACGTGAATTGCGTATAAAATAAGAGGAAAAAATAGCGTATAAAAACCTCTATAATTTTTAGCTAATTTTTTGCATTCTTAGGGGGTTAACTACCCCTTAAACCTATCCATTTGTTATAAATTTATCATATTTTATTAATTTGAACATTTCTTGTCCCCTGGGGGGCAATTTGAAGATTAAAGCAATGCTTTTCGACCCTGAAAATCGAGTTCAAAGTTATAAAGTCGTTAAAAAACGTGAAAAGGGGGAGGGGCTGTTCCCCGAAAATCCTGAGTCAATTGAGAATTTTAATGGTGATTTTCGTATTCAGCGACCCAAAATCTATAAGAAATGACTATTTTCATCAAGGAAATTTTTTCAGTGTAGAACAGTGTTATTCTTGTTTCTGAAAGAGTACCCCATAAAACCCCCCAAAACAAATTTTCATGTCATTTGGTCCCAAAATAAAGCCAGGAGTGGGGGTTGAAGTTCGTCGAATTTAAGTTGAAATCTCGTTTTTTACGTTGAATTCTCGATTTTGATCACGCGGGATTGATGGTTGTATGGATCAAAATCGATAATTCAACGTGAAGAACGAAATTTCAACGTAAATTCGACGAAATTCAAACCCCCCTTCTGGCTTTGTTTGTGGGTCAAACACCACAAAACTTGGTTTTTGGGGGTTTTAGAGGGTGCTCTTTCAGAAACAGGAATAATATTTGATGTCACCCATAGGAAAAACGAAAGTCGGTGCTTTGTTTGATATGTAGACGGCCCCTTAAGGACATAAATTATAGCTTGTTTTAAAGAGGACATTAAATCATGAAAATTGGAGTTAACAGTATCCTTTTAACCCCAACCAATCTCTCACAATCGTCTCTGTTTCGATTTTTTTGCAGCCGACTGTACATCTTCATAAAAATTGTCTCATTGAGAAAATTTGCGTACCGCTTATCAAAAATTACTTCAAACTCTTAAAAGGATTTAAGATTTTTAGAACAAGAATCACAATCACCATTGATCGACATCACAATCTCACTAAAACCCCGATTACCTCGCCCCCTCCAAAAAAGCCTTCCATTCCATTTCCCCAAGCCTACCTCCTCACAAAACAGCCCTCATCTCATCCAATCAAAACTTGATGCGTTTTAATTCCATTACATCACAAAAGCAAACACATTCAATTATCAATCGCGAAACCAAATTACAAAACTACTCGGAGAGAGAAGCAAAGCCTTCGCCTTACCTTCCACGACATATGCATATTTAATTTCGCCGCATTATCCCGAAAGAAGGGACCCGTGTCCCCCGGGGCCGGAGCCCCCTTTTTCGGCGGGGTCTCCCCTGGCGACCGCCGCGGCTGAATAATTTATTTCTTCGTCGGTTTTAATTTCTTGAGGAGTCGTCCTCCGCCGGGGATCCCGGAGTCCGGATGGTTAATTTCCCTGCGCGCATCCCCGGGGAGTTTGAGGGTTTTGCTGTTGCGAGGGTTGCATCTTCCTCGAGAAGTGGTTTTGGTGATGCAGATGTTGATGTTGCAATCGAGTATTGGCTTAGGAGTTGCATCTGATTGGATGAAAAAAGTTTTGGGATACAGTGCAGTTAGTGATCATTTGTTAATAGAGTACGTGGTATGTTATTGCAGGTCTGGTCTTAGATTTTGGATGGAGTTTGATTTCACACACTGAAAATTAAAAGGTTTACGACCGTATTCACCGGTAACTTGACCGGTACGGTTAACCGGGAGTCAAATATCTGATTGGAGGAATGAAAACTTGCCAATTAGAAGCTTGACTGCCGGTTAATCACCGGTCAAGTTACCAGTGAATACGGCCTTAAACTGTAGCCCATCAGAAGCTGTTATCTTTGACTTTTAGACGAATTAAGGTAAAATGATTATGAAGCTGCGCCTACCTCAGATTGCAACTATAATGTCTAGATTTTAATAAAAAGTGCTTTCACCAATTTCAACCTTTTCTCATTATTTTCATGAGATAAAAAAGAGAATTTATGATGATACTCTAAAAAAACTGTCCTCCCTTTTAAAATATCAGTGTTCAAAGCAACAACAGGCACTTTAAGAACATCACCCCTATGCAAAAAAACCTAGATTTACTACTGATATTTATGGCCTTTCCTCCTTAAGTTCATATAAATCATACAAAGCCTCCCAGATTATTTAAAAACATACAAATTGATGCGACTGAATGAAAATAGGAAAATCATAAAGTTAATAATTTTTAATAGAGTACTTTTTCAACTTGATAAAAAAATGAATTTCCAAAACGTTGTTATAGCATAGAAATATAGCAAGTTTTCTTTCTTTATTGGATAGGGGAGAGTGTTGTACCTATGGACAAAAATCACGTTCGGATTTTTCTAAGACAGGTAAAATCACATTTTTACCATTTAAAGTGCCCAACCTATAGTCCTAACCTTAGCAAAGATGGTAATATTTTTTATTATCTAAAATCTTCAAAATTGGATTTTTAATACATTTTAATAACTTGACGAAATTTGTGTCCATAGGTACAACAACGTGCTCTCCCTATGGACAGACCCAGTTGTACCTGTGGACACCCGTAAAAAGAGAAGTTTTAGATGAAAAAAAATAAAAATGAACATTTTTATTGATGCATTACCTTTTAATAGCCTATTTCAAGCCTTTTTAAAATTGGAAATATATTTTTTAAAGTAATGTAGTTTTACATCGTAAATGATCATTAAAACGAAGTTGAATGATAAAAGTCTTGATTTTTTACCAAAAACACATAAATCACAAGGGATTTTCAGATCAAAAATTAAGGTAATAGTTTCATCAATCATGCTGATTGATCTGATCACTTCACTGATAAAAAAAACAATTTAATCAACGCTTAGTTGTGCGGATGTACGAAAAAACCGTTCAATGCAAAAACCGTTCAATAAAAAACAATCAAATCTATTACATGTGTAAAGCTATGAGTTTTTTTGTTTTTTGAACGGTTTTCGTCTGAACGGTTTTTGCATTGAACGGTTTTTTCGCGACACCAGTTGTGCAAGCATTTGGTGGTAATAACTTCCTCAAATCTTCTTCAGTGAAAATGTAAAGTTTTTTTTATCATCACTAGGGAGCTACCGCCCCCTGCTCGCTATCGCTCGCCAACCCCCGTTAACTGCTGACGCAGGGCCTTTCGGATCGCTTCGCAATCCCCACAAAACCCTGCTCACTAAAATTATTTATTTATAAAACATTCGTTATAACAATTAGTAGAAAAAACTTCAACCAACTTTCTTGAAGCACACTCTCTTAAAAGTTAGAATATTTATTGGTTAAATTATCAATAATTTAATCAACACGTTTTCCTTGAAAATATCCATCAAGTCTGCTCGTGCTATTGTTATTCAATATTTACAAAAACGTTCAGCAATGAATCTGTTAAATTTAATATAGTACCTAGTAACTCGTCAAAATATCTAGTGTTTTATCATTCAAGTTTTAGTTTTAAAACAGACTTTTTAAACAATACTATTTAAGCTATTAAAAATGATAAGAGACAAAATCTACATTGCACTCAATGTTTACAAACAATTAATTTTGGTGTGTGAAATTCTATACTTGAATAGTAGATCTGTGAGTATCTGGAAAACTCTTATCAGTCTTTTAAAAATATTTTATTTAGAAAGTACATATTTTGAAGCGCATTTTCAAAGCATGAAAGGAATTATTTTCATCGTTAATGAGTAGCGTCGGTTGGTCATTGTGATTGGAGGTATAATAAATTGTACGACAGTTTCTTGCTGTTAACTGCAACCTTATCCGTAATCCAGAAAAATGGAAATATCTTAGAATTGAGAATTTTTTTAGAAATTCTAAAGGCACTTTGCACATCCTCAAAAGAATCCGAACAGTTTGATACCAAAAACATGTTATACGGATCAGTAATTAAAAAGCCTTTCTCTGGAAACCATTTACAAAAACTTTTTTTTAGAATAGAGAGATACTTAAATGCGATAGGGTGCTTTAGATTTTATACCTTGATTTTACACCATATTTTACACTAAATGTCAAGTAGAATCAATTTTAAAATGTAGATTAGATCACAAAATATTTTATTTTTCATCTAAAAATCACTTGAAAATAATCGCCGACAAATAGATAACCATTTAGAATTAATTTAGCATGCATTAAAATGTATTCACTTAAATGAAATCTGATTCTAAAACGCCGATTAGCTACAGACACCCACAAACAACACTTATGGTGTCCGAAGGTACAGCATCAAGTGTCTTTGCATTCAAAATTCTACAAAACATAAAAGAATTGAGGTCTGACGATTTCTAATGTCAAAACTAAAATGTCAAAATCTCGGGGATTCACCCCATATACCACATTTTATCATATCATAATTATAGGGGAAGAAAATAATTAATGTAGTGATGCACTAAAAAAACTTTGAGCATCTAAAAACGGTAAATTTATTTTATAAAATTTAAATAATATTTTAAAGAGCTGATTTCACGTTAGCAACTAGATAGCATCTATTTACATTCAAAATAGACCCCAAATTCAAGTTTACATATTTTCCCGAATTTTAAAATGAGGTGGCTGAAGGTACAACCGTCCGTAGGTACAACATTCTCCCCTACATGACAGAATTTGACATTTGACACCTTGGGAACGGAAAGCGTGTCAGTATCCTTCCATGATTCTTGTGAATTCATCCAAGTGGTTGATTTCTTGAGGTGTTGATGGAAATAACCTGCATATAGAATTCTATAGCTAAAAGTATATGTTTGAAATTATTATTTATTTTATCTTAACGTAAACCAAAAGTTGAAACGGTAAATATTAATTTAAAATAAAATTTTTCATTAACGCCAAGGATTGTAGAAAATTAGGTTTAAATTTAAAACTAGTATTATTAAAGCTACACCACCCCTGTTCTCTTTTATAATAAACTATTTTTTATTGAAACGGAAACTTTGACCCTTACATAAACAGAATATTGCTGAACTTGGCGCTATACCTGGAAAAAATGCGCCCTTTCAGAATAGAAAATAATTGTATTTGGGGCTTTCCCCCTTTACCTTCTTTCAAACAAGATAATAATGTTTAGTGCATTAAAAAGGGAGAATTCGGAGCTTTTTTCAAATCCCGTGTTTTTTTGCACATAGTCGGATATTTACGTGATTTTCGTTTCCTCTCGTTGCCACCTGGGAAATAATAATTAGGAGAAAAAAAATAAAAACGAATTTATTTCAAAACCTCGTTTTCTCCGGAGTAATTTTTTTGGGATTGTTTGTTTCTCTCGATTTTAATGGGAAGGAAATCTTGTTGCTCCACTTTTATTTCTGAATTCATCAGGATTTAGATTCATAATTTATTTCGTTTAGGTTTTTTGGTGCATTTTTTTCTTAATTTATGAATGTTGCATCTGATGTATTAAACTTAATAAATTCGAGTGAAATCCCGAATATATTTTAATGCCGTCTAGGAATTATAAAATTTAGATTTAATGCTCAAGTATAACGTTGGTATGATTTAATTGTCAGGAAGATGTAGTAGGGTGATTATAAAAGTGATCAATGTTTATAAAAGCGTGTGTGGACGATTAATAATGCATCATTATTTATGTCAATATGTTACGTTTGCTTTTCAGATTAATTAAATATTCATTAGTGAAACAATTTTTCTGTAACTCTGTTTCATACATAAAACAAAATTATCAATTAAACGCTCATACAACGTAATAAATGATGTACGAAACTGTTAGAACAAAATGCAAATACATGTATTCTATAGAATATACTTTTAGTATATTAATACCATTAGTTAATGTTAAAGTTAAGCTAAAAGTAAATGTGTGTAAGTTACATTACTTTGCATACATAAATAACTGAAATTTAATTCTATTAAAACTATAGACTATAGGTTGTATAGTCATACATTTTAATTTTGTGAATGCCGATAGGAATTTTTCTAGTATAAAATTTTAAAGTACATAGTATCTAAATTTTGAGTATTTTGAGCAATATATAAATGTTTGTGGTAATAGTATTAAATAGGGGAGATTCATTGTACTTGTATTAAAAGAAAAATCAAGGAATAAATTTCAAACGCATTTAAACGTTAAATGCATTTTTTATAACTATCTTAAAATTTAATTACAATCCTACAATCATAATAAATTGTTAGCAATATATTTATTATACACATTAATAAGCTTCCCTAAATGGTGTAGTGCGTAGACTTGCGCTAGTAAATTTTCCATGAAAATGAAATGCTTATCAATTTGTATTGGATAAATGGGGGGGGGGTTGGAAGGCGCTAACTTGGATGTGTATAAGGTGGTTTGAAGGTATTTAATTTGTAATACAAGTGGTCAACATACGTTACCTTCGGGTTGTGGGAAACACTAAACATAAATTGGTAAAATTAAAAATAGCCACCAGTGAGGATTGAACTCACGACCCCTGGTTTACAAGACCAGTGCTCTAACCACTGAGCTATGGTGGCTTGTGATAACACTTTATTTTTTGTAACAATTTCATTTAATACTGCTCTTTGAAATCACGAATCGATTTCATTGTGTTTTCAGAGGCAGCTGGAATCTCCGTTTTGCAATAAAAAAGCAGTGTGAGGAATGGAGAGGAAATAGAAAAATAAAAACTCAAGATGCAAACGTTGTAAGAAGTTCTCAGCATTGTACGGGCTGAAAAAGATAACGAATAACGTTAAAGGCTATCTTAATGCATTTCACACGTATTTTAGGATATTTAGTGCTGTGTTTTATTTGCTATAAAGCTATAACGTTTGATATCTTTCCTAGAGGACAGGATAGGGAATTATTAAACAATAGTGAAAAGTATAGTTTAGAATTCTTTTCTTATGACCTTACAATACCTATGGTTTAAAAAATATCCCAAACCCATTAGTTGTTATCAAGAATAGCAAGAGTATGAACAAACAATTAACGGCATTTTTTCTCATGTACAACTAATATTTTTCATAACATTTTAACTCATCGATGGAAAAGGTGAGAGACTCACCTGGGAAACACTCTGGCTATCTGTTAGTTTAAATTAATCAAGACATTAATAGACATTTGCCAGACTGCTAAAGAAAGCCCATAAATATAGAAAAATTTTCTCCTGTGATATTAATCTAAAATTAAGAAAATAATATATACAGCGAAATTTTCAGGGATCGATTTCCCCAGCAGCAAATAAACGTTCAAGATTCGTCCAATTTTTGTCATATATGCCCAAAATTTGCTTATGTTAGTTTCAGTTACGTAAACAGGACACATTTGGTACGACGAGAAAACATCCTAGCACATTCCCATCCATCCACAATCAATCCCATCCCCTAACTGCCACAACCAATTTGTGCCACCACCATAAAAACAAACAAAAAACAACCCATCCCTTCCTCATTGTGCCTACGTTCCTCTCATTAATTATTCGGGCATTCAAATGCCTGCACACACACACATACTCCCGTCTTATCGGGTCGGACGATCGGGCCGCAGTTAATGGACGTATTAAAAGCGGAGCGCACCATTGTTACAACGGGCGAACGTGACTCAATATCAATGAAAGCTCGAGCACAGAGTCCAGGTAATAAAATTACCTGTGAGTTTTTCCGGCTGGTTGGTGCGGGGAAGAGTGGTTCTTCTTTGAGCGGGGAGGCTTTTCTCTTATTTTTAGTGTCCTCTCTGTGTTTTGTTTCGGAAGGAGATGGTTTTGGCTTTGTTTTGTAGACGTCGGTTTTGTTGGGGGATGAAGGAAAGTTTCGGTACTTTACGTATAGTCTGATGACCACCACGAAAAAAACTTTGACAGGAAAACTAAAATTTTAAAAGAAGTTTGAATTTGAATGTTTGTCGCTCATATTTGGCATTAAACGTTTGTTCAGCGTTTATGAATTGCCATCACCCCCCAAATAGAGTGGAATTACCCGTTTCCATAACAACCGCCCCAATATTGTTCGACGTAAAAAGTTCTTCTCGTGGCGGTCGGACTATATTATTCCATTGATCGTTTATTAACCGTAAAAATCAGGGGGCAGCTCTGTTTCACAGTCATTGGGCTTCATTTATTTCTTAAAAGGATACCAGAAATTTCTTGTTTATTTGTTTTTATTAATAAAAATATGTTGATAAATTAAAAATAGGCTGCAGCTCCATAGACCCTCCCCCTAGATGCACCCTTGGCTTTGATTACGTTTTTGGATTCAGTGGCTCGGTCGACCGGATAATACGTTAGGACCAAAGTATCTTTTACGATAGGGAAAATATGTGTAAATAAAAACTACCTATTAATACCAAGATAACAGCAAGAAATATTTTTCAAACGTGTTTTATTTAATTACCAAATAATTGAGCTAGTGTAAATGCAGGAGGTTAGTGGCGGAAATTTGCGGGAACTTTTTCTAAAGGGTAACGCCTTTGCTTTTTATTATTGATGGATAAATGTGTCCAATTCAGATCATGATATTGTGAACTTAATTAAGTTAAGTATTCATAATTGAAAAAAAAAGGATGAAAGAATGAGGAATGTGACATTTAAAAAACATCAGTTGTTGCAATGTATGGATAGGGTATGTTTAGACACAAAAAAATCTCTTTAAGAGCATTAATAACAGAGATATCATTGTAATGAAGGAGGTATGTGTGATGCAGAAGATACCGAGAAAAAATACTTAAAGGTCAACAAGCTTTTGTTATTTTTTTATTCTTTTTACATATTTACCTTATTCTTTAACACTGCCTTTAAACTGTCTTAATCTTTTAGAATTGGAATATGAACTGCCAAAAAATGTTTCAGTTTTATTTCATTGAAAATTTCAAAAAATAGTATTTTTTATTTAAAAAAAATATCAAAATAAAATGAAAACCAACGTTTTTCTTATCTTTTGATGACTTAACATTAAAAGTCCAAGTTTAAAAAGACCATCTAGCCCAGGGGTTCTCAACCTTTTTGACTTCACGACCCCCTTTTCAGGGAAAATATTTTGGCGACCCCCTCACACTTAAAATGTTAAGACACTTCGTCTCTCTCCCTACTCATCTCATCTTGAAGCCTTAACTGAATAATCCAAAGATTTTATTCCTGCAAAGAATATGGATGGATATTTATGGGTAGTCAATCCGTTTAACCCTTTATTTACCGACGGTACTTACAAGTACCGCCAACTTTAAAATTACATAGAATAACCATCCTTGCGAATATATTGACGATAATTTGCAGGAACCCTCTTTCAGTTATTCTCTTCCAGGATAAAAAGCAGCGAAGGTTCTATGATGAGTATTTTAGCGGGAAATGCGAATAGATTTAACTGAAGTTGTAAGTTTAGCTGCCATTTCGATCGGATTCACATGATTGTCATTTTTGATCCCGCAAAAAAGTAGTTAAAGTCAAAAGTTAAGTGTATTATTTTTTAAGACTTATTACTGCGATAAAAAAAGCTATGTTTTTCTTGAGTTGTGAGAATATTTTAGCACTCCGTGTACTGACAAGTATCAATTTAAGTAATTGGCTCTAGCGGATTCAATTTTCCAAAGATGATTATTTTATTTATGTATATCCCTTAATTTTCAATTTAGTGACTCAAAAAAAGTATTTGCACGAAAAAAATTTCAGCGAATCATAATGCGGTAAATAAAGGGTTAATGAGCAAGCCGTTCAAAAGGATGAATTAAGTATTCATCTGCATGATGATTTAATAGAATTATCTTGTGATCAGAGTATGAAGTTGAACTTTAACAACCAACCTTGCTGGTTGGTATCCATAACGGTTCAAGGGAAGTACTATTGGGTATCAATACCATTTGCAACATCCTACAGTACAAGTGTGAAAAAGGATTCTCTAAAATTGCGCAATTAAAATCAATCGGCAAGAAAATCGTTTGACACTTGAAAACGGCATTCTCCTATGTGTTACTGACATTAATCCGGACCTACAAGGACTTATTAATTCCAAACATGCTCAAATTTCTCATTAATTTAATTGTTTAGATCTATAAGTTTTGAAAAGTGTTGTGTATCCATAAAAAATAACTCTATAAATATGACCCTAGGCATGCCCCGCGACCCTCCAGATGGTCGCGACCCACCGGTTGAGAACCCCTGCTCTAGCCTTCTAAACCTCCCTACTAACTAACTAAAGTTGCTTTTATTTACCTTAAATATTACCATTTTTTATGAAAGCATGCCCAAAGAGCACGACTAATCATTAAAAAGCATAAAAAGGGAATAATAATACTTAAAGGTTATAAATAAGAATAAAATAAGAGCTTTAGTAACTGCATCCTATTACATAATCGTTCCCACAAACATGAATTTATTCTTCGTCTTACCCTATTCATCCAATAAAACTAATTTCTTTCGTTAATATTGCAGACACTAATTAGAGACTCCTCATATGTCTAACTACATCCGTTTCAATTTTGCCTAACCACAACTTTATTATAACGATTACTGAC
The DNA here is from genome assembly GCA_024610705.1 of Tetragnatha versicolor. Lineage (NCBI taxonomy): Eukaryota > Metazoa > Arthropoda > Arachnida > Araneae > Tetragnathidae > Tetragnatha > Tetragnatha versicolor. The sequence goes on along the minus strand of JANDEH010000011.1, from coordinate 10,490,778 downwards.
ATCCATCCTTCCCAACAACAACAGACAATAATCGATGTAAACCACCCTTAAAAACGGACAAAAGGTGAACGCCACTTCCAATAATACTTCAAGAACCGTCATTAAAACCTCTTTTTCTCGAATCAATAGCAAACAAATAAAAAAATCGGTCGGACGTTCCAAAAAGTGTTCTGACGGATTTCAATTAGATGCTCCCGGGCATCCCCTTCGGAGGGGCGAGGCCAGTGATACTTTCTTTCTGAGGATCTTCCTTCTGCCCACGATTCGCGTTGAGATCATTGTCAATAGCTAATTGCTTTCTTCGAGTGCCTTCGCCCATCAATCAGACGTCAGTTCGGATGAGAGACCGGCAATGACGGAGGATTTAAAGGGTATTGTGGGGAATTGTGGCGTGAGTCTGATCGTCGACTGGCTTTTATTGAGATTGGTTTGTTGGGAATTGAGGAGTTTAGTTAGTGGGGTTAAAGGGGATGTTGGAAAAACTTTTACAAACGCACTCTTTCTCTGTTTTTTTCTCTTTTCCCCTGTCTGTACCTTTCTACCTTTATATCGCTCAGTTTCTGTTTCTCTTGTTGTATGTATAATTGGAGTCAAATTTTTTTTAATGTTTTCAGAATGGATTAAAACCTCTTAAAACATTTTAATTTGTCTTTCAAAGCCCTAAATTTTAGGTATTTTCAATTAAAAATAACTTCTTTTCTGTCTGAGCTGAAACAGCTTGTGACGTTAAATGTGCCTTGCTCCCGCTTGTTGTTATCATCCCGCTTTGAACACTGAGCTATAAAACAAACTGGAGTGACAACCTCCAATACTGAAACAAGCGACCAAACGTGCCGGCGTGGAAGGTTAAATTGCCCCGATTGCTCGCAGCAATTGGGGCATTCGGGGCTAGAAGCAATCTGGGCAATCCCCGTATGACCATCTTTAAATCCAACCATGCCTGTTTTTCAAAATATTATGAGCAAAATTTAAAATCTGTGCCCATAACTGTGCTAACAGATAGGGAAAATTAAAAGAAGATGGAAATCCTTTCCGCAGTGTGATACGGTTTCGGCACGCTAACTAGTCACTCCAGTTTGTTTTATAGCTCAGTGATGTTGAAAGGCTGAGCTCTAGTTTTTTACAGCCTAGTGTTTCGATGAAAACGGTGTTTCCCACAAATTTCAAGAGACACATGTGACGTCACATTGTTAGGATGTTTCTGTATTAAAATATGTCATAATTATATTAAAAAGGTTTGTGGGAAAAGACAAGCGTTTTTTTGGAATAAGGAGATAATTTTTAATAAATTAAGATTGAATATCTTAAGAGATGCTGCAATTCTCCATTGTTTTGCACTCTTTCTCGATCTTTGTTGTGACTTAAAAACAATTTTTAAGGATGCAATAAAAACCTACTGAGATATAAATGGATCTATTCTGTCAGAATAAAAAGGGTTATTTTTGTAAATCGTTGAACTGCACATCAGCTTCAGGTAATTCAAACTTAGGGGACGAATTTGATAAGGTAAAATAGTATTTGGAATTACCCCGCTCCATCCTTTCTTCTTGAGCAATTCAGAGAATTGCAATCCTTACAGCTCCAACTGATTTTATGAAATCCTTGAAGCACCACATGTTTTTATATCATTTTGGTTATTTTGCATTGTTCTCTAAATGAGGAAAGAAACATAACTTTGTCGTTTACTTTAATTGTAAATGATTAACAGAATTAAAGGAATCTTTGAAGGACTATCCTCTTACCAATATCTTGGTAGGTACCATGCATTATCTCGACAGAAGCTGTCGGTCTCAAGAAACAAGTTATTATGTTTACAGAGTGGATCCAAATTTGAAGACTTATTAAGACAACAGTGGACATATTTTCCAATAAAACTGAGTATTTTTTTTCAAAAATTTTTAGTTGCAAGTTTTTTTTACAGTAAGAGTACATTTATTTAGGCTTCCATTGCCAGCTTTTAATAAAATTCTCTTGTAATCATTTTACCCAGATCCTATATTATTCATCTGGAGGGCATTCACCCCCGTGTTCTCCCCTGATACGTTTCTCTTCGGTTTAATATGAAAACGTCTCAGCAATACAGTCCTTCTGCAGTTAATATCTTGTCTCTGGAGGACTCGGCATAGAGGATCCAGCCATTCATTCATCAAAGAAGGCTCTCCTCGGCGAAAATTAAAGTTCACCAGCGGCGGTCATTCACCAAAACAATTACTCCAGAGGAAAAATCACTTCTCCACACGACCATCACGCTTTTCCTCATTGTCCTCAAAAAACAACAGCCTTGGCTAATGAATTCGCACTCCATTATTTAAGCGCGAAATTTTTTAATTATCGCCGAGTTTCCACGGGCCTTAAAATAATAATAATAATAAAGCCTTTTTCGCTGATTAAAAAAGCGTCGTGACGCGGTTATTAGAGAGGGGACAGATAGCATCTGCGCACCCCCGGTTTTACTCGGGGTAATCAGCACCGAACAATGGGATGATCCATCTTGTTCAGGCTGTGGGGTTTCTTTTGTGTTTTTTGGGGGGTGAGTAGCTTCCGTTTTCGAGGTGGTGGTGTTTCTTCCTCAAAGCGGCCGATTTGTGGTGTTTTTTTTCTCTGATGGGGTAAAGAGGTAACAACTTGAGGTGAATTGTAGTTGTGGGGTGATTTAGTAGTGTATTATTTCGAGCTGGGTTGCGTCTCTCAAGAGAGCAAGTGTTTATTTAAAATGGTAGATAAACTATTAAAAGGGTGGTGAGTATGTTGGAAAGGTTTTAGGACGTAACTGATTTAAAAGAGGTTCATAAATTCCATAAAGGTATATAATACATACATTAATTAATATACATCTATTATTCATAGACCATATTAGTCAGCCTCTAAAAAATGCCTCAATTTGAAAGGTTGTAGCAATCCGAAAGTAATACAATTTAAAAGTATACTTCGGTATCTGCTGTATACTGTATTATCAATACTTGAACTGCATAGCGGGGATGTGTTGTCTCCACTAAAGCCCTGGATACTCTACCTTAAGTAGCGACATCACGCTCAATCGGCCGCCATTATGGGGAGAACTCACTACTAGTCTGGATAGTCCTGCTTATCGTCACTAGTAGTGAGTTCTCCCCACAATGGCGGCCGATTGAGCATGATGTCGCTACTTAAGGTAGAGGATCTAGGGCTTTAGTCTCCACAAGGTCTTCAAGTTAAAACATCTCATTTCGTGATTTAGGTAAAGGTTCATTCGCACTGTTTCACCTTTCACTGTTCATTCTGAGTGATTTACCCCTGCGAATCACTAGTTTGCATAGAAAAGTGAAGGAGTAAAGAGAGAAACGCCAAGTCACACTCTTCACGTTGGATGATTCCTCTGTAATACCCCGTTCGCACTGGCCTTTATTTTTGCCTCTATTTTCGTTAGCACTTTGTTGTCATAGAAACACACTAATCAATTCACTAGTCAATTAGTAATCTTTTATGTATTTTACTTGTATTTTAGGTGATTTTGTTCATTAGTTTTAAGTTGTATCGAGAATTTAAATTTTTTATTATTTTACAAATCATGCTGTTATTGTTTACACACAGTAAAGTGCTTATTTTTGCCCCTTGTCAGTGCAAATGCCGTTTTCAAAAGATCTAGCGATTTTGCCTGTTTCCATGACAACAAAGTGCTAACGAAAATAAAAGGTCTTTTTCTGCCAGTGCGAACGGGGTATAAGGAAGATCAAAAGTGAAATAAGTCTGAATGAGCCTTTACCAGTACTTACCTTCTTTTCCATTGGCCCAGTAGGATGGGTTCATCCCTTTAATACGAATAGCTTAGCAAATATAATGTTTATTTTATTACGGGGGGAATTTGTAACTTCGTGCCACCCAATTAAAAAAAATAGAAGTGAAATCTTACTACCATCTCTCCACTAGAGTTAAAAAAATAATATGCAAATTCTTTTAAAAGAAACTAAATTTGTTTATTAGCTGTCATATAAATCTGTCAGAGAAGCCTAATACTACATTCACACATGAAAAGTTAATCTAGTTTAAGTGCTAATCTAGCTTAAATATAGCATTTTCACAATGTTATATTTAAGCTCGATTAGCACTTAAATTAGATTAACCTTTCATGTGTGAATGTAGAATAAGGGTGAAGAGAAATTTTTAAAAGAGAACAGATTAGCATAATAGAGGAAAGAGTTTTTAATCATTAAAAAAGTTTAATACTTAGTTACTTCATTGAATTAAATTATTTATTTTTAACATTTAGCTAATGAACTAATAGGGAATTCAGTAAATCAAAACTTTAAAATGAAAAATAATAATAACGATATTTTTGCAGTTATTTTTGACAATTTTTTTTATAAATAGTCTAGAATTTTAAAATAAGTTGACCTACCCATTTGTTCAGATTATTTGCAGACATAATACCACTTCATCAACATTTTAAAAGAATCGGATACTTTTCATCTCAAGTAGAAATGATCATAATTAATATATAATTACATTTATGTGTATATTTGTAATAAAAACATTCAGTTCAACGACCATGTGGGTTAAAATCATAAATAAATTTGCAAACAGAATTATAGTCCATTAAAATACATGTAAACGTGCTCATTTATCCTCGAATTAAGTTAAATGTACCAAACAAGAACACATCTTTGAAGATGATCCAGCGCACAGGAATAACATCCTTGAGCAAACACGTAGGACATTTCCTAAGCAGTGTCAATGATTCATCATCATTATTAACTACTTCTCTCGGTAGTAGTTAGCAAAGAAGGCCGGAGGGATGATCGGAAACCTGTCAATCCTCCCAATAGATGATCGCAGGTTTACATTTTTTGATTTGTGAGATGAAGTACTTTTGGATGAGAGTGGTGTAGTATTAGCTTAGAGCCGTGCTTCTCAAACTTTCAATATTGGAAACCCAATTTTCAATTCTAATTCTAATTTTCAATAATATTTTTTGAGGCTAAAGCTACAATACCCGAAGAAAATCGGCTAGGAACCGCTGCCCGAGGGGAATGGTTAGTGGTGGTCCTCCCCCGGAATTTTTTTAAATTTTAGTGTGATAAAATTAATTCTAAGCTATTTCTTGGGGATTCTCGGGGAAACATGGTACCCCAGGAGCCTGGACCCACCATTGGTTCAGATCTGGAGATCTGAATATTGAATTCGAATTGAATATTTTCAATATACTCACACCATTGGGGTATAAATAAGTTTTTTCGGTATTGACTCAGTATGGATTTAGTAATTTATAATGCAAGGCCCATGCAAAATATTTGTTCTGAAAGGGATAAAATTATAAATGTACCTTTTTAGAAATTGTGAGGCAAGATTTGCATCTTTTATAAACTCAATACATAAAAAATGTGGGTGATACACAAATTTGAGTACAAAATAGAAAATTTTTGGAAATTTTACCCTTAATAACAGGGTTTTTACTCGTGTTTGTCCACTTGTCCAAATTTGCCCAAGCCTTGTCTCGTGCCCTCCTATGAGGGCGCACTCCACAGTTTGAGAACCGCTGACTTAGAGAAATAAAGCAGAGTAAAACAACTTTAATAAAATAATAAACACTGTAGTAAAATATTATTTAACCGCCAAATTATTCTTAAAAATTCTAGTTGCCAGATGATCCCCAGAAGCAAAATTTCAATACGTAAATACCCTTAAATCCCGTCTTATCTACCCGAAATTACGGAAGATTCTTTCCATCCACCTAAAACCAATTAAATAAGTTGAAATGTCATATTTATTTCGTCAGTACGAAATTAAAAACAGATTGACAGTTCGCTGCTTACCGTCTCCTCTTGAAACGATCAATCCAATCACCTTTCCGTGAAGCAGAAAACCATCATGATACATTGCAACACATTTAACTATTATTAACTAGAAGACTATAAATAAGTTTGACAAGTTTATGAGAGGCAATTACTTATTCATAAAGTCACACCCACTATAAATAATTTCGAGACAATCAGTCAATTTTAAAGTTACTACTTTGTGCATGATGCATACTTCATTAGAGATAGGGTGTAATTTAAATCAGTTTGAAATGCATGGATTGTATGAAGATTTATAAGTTGTTTGTTTAAGTTGGGGAGAGATTCTGATATTTTATGATCCGGATTTGCATTAATTTTTAATCGAATTACATTTAATTTTTTTCAGAAGGCCAAGTTCATATGTAATCATTCATTTTCTCCTACGTTCTTATAATTTATCTTTCCTTAGTAATTACTTTGTGGCTAATAAAATGCAGAAAACTTAAAAAGTAATTGAAATTTTTTTGGTTTGAAAATTTTTTTCTGCTTATGAAAAAACTTTTCAGGTTTTTTCAATTAAGTTTCTTAGTTTCAGTAATAAATGAATTTTACTTTATTTTAATAGACTCGAATGTAATATGAGATATAACTTTATTCTTTCTAAATTAATTGATTCGTTTTTTGAAAATGAAATTATAAGAGCAATAAATTTGTAGTATTTATTGATAATTCAAAATAAAATATCTGTAACTTCCCTCAAAAGTAGCTTAAGAAATAACTTTCTTTTGATAAAAAAAATGAGGAAGCTATGGCATATATTATAAGCGAAACAGGTGACTTTATCTCGAAGTTTAAAAATGGTTATTCTTATGTTTCTCTAGCACTCTGTGATCAAATAGGTTAATTTTTATTGATTAAAAAATTATACGAGAATGAAAATTCCGTAGAGGGCCAACCTAGAGAGCCTGTATACGAGAGAGAGGCGACAACTCAGTATAGCGCGCGCAGATCGGTAAACAGGTTTTCTGTTCGCCACAGGTGGTTCCCTCCGGTTCCCTCCATAGGATTAGCATGGGACGCGAGACAAGCGACATGATACAGTTTGTACAGAACTGGATGCGCAGAGACGCTTTTAAGCGAGTTGTACAGGTTCTCTAGTCCAACCAAGAAAGATGGGTTTTCTATTACTTCCTCAAAAATCCCTGGTTAAAAATATTACATCCTCAAAAATCCCTGGTTAAAAATATTACATCCTCAATTTCTTCAATTTTCTCTGAGCCGTGCTACTAGTATCCTCATGTATTAATGTAGAATGTAATCGCTTTAAACTAATACTGCATTATCTGCAAACGTACTTTTCTGTTATCCTGGCGCAAACGTCGCCAATATTGAACCAGAGAGTGCGTCGATATCACGACTGTCAGAATCCCGACAGGGTCAGAATTCCGACTGGTCGAAACCCCGACAAGGTCAAAATCCCGACAGGATCAGAATTCCGACAGGTCGGAACATCGACAGGATCAGAATCCCGACAGGTCGAAACCCCGACAAGGTCAAAATCCCAACAGGATCAGAATACCGACAAGGTCAAAATCCCGACAGGACCAGAATCCCGACGGGTCGAAACCCCGACAAGGTCAGAATCCCGACAGGTCGAAACCCTGACAGGGTCAAAATCCCGACAGGTCGAGACCCCGACAAGGTCCAATTCCCGACAGGGTCAGAATTCCGACTGGTCGAAACGTCGACAAGGTCGAAATCCCGACAGGTCAAAATCACAACAGGATCAGAATCCTGACAGGTCAAAATCCCGACAGGGTCAGAATCCCGACAGGTCAAAATCACAACAGGATCAGAATCCTGACGGGTCAAAATCCCGACAGGGTCAGAATCCCGACAGGTCAAAATCCCGACAGGTTCAGAATCCCGACAGCTCGAAACCCCGAGAGGCCCAGAATCCAGACAGGTCGAAACCTCGACAAGATCAGAATTTCCGATTCCTGATTCCAGAATTTCCAGCATTTTCACCCTTTCGGGATCGTGATCCTGTCGGGATTCTGACCCTGTCGGACCCTGTTGTGATTTTGACCTGTCGGGATTCTGACCCTGTCGGGATTTTGACCTGTCGGAATTCTGACCCTGTCGGGATTTCAACCCTTTCGGGATTTTGACCTGTTGAGATTCTGATCCTGTCGGGATTCTGACCTTGTCGGGATTTTGATCCTGTCGGGATTTTGATCCTGTCGGGATTATGACCCTGTCGGGATTATGACCTTGTCGGGATTTTGACCCTGTCGGGATTATGACCCTGTCGGGATTATGACCTGTCAGGATTCTGATCCTGTTGTGATTTTGACCTGTCGGGATTTTGACCCTGTCGGGATTTTGACCTGTCGGGATTTCAACCCTTTCGGGATTTTGAACTGTTGAGATTCTGATCCTGTCGGGATTCTGACCTTGTCGGGATTTTGACCCTGTCAGGATTACGACCCTGTCGGGATTATGACCCTGTCGGGATTATGACCTGTCAGGATTCTGATCCTGTTGTGATTTTTACCTGTCGGGATTTTGACCCTGTCGGGATTTTGACCTGTTGAGATTCGGATCCTGTCGGGATTATGACCTTGTCGGGATTTTGACCCTGTCGGGATTATGACCTGTCAGGATTCTGATCCTGTTGTGATTTTGACCTGTCGGGATTCTGACCCTGTCGGGGTTTTGTACTGTCGGGATTCTGACCTTGTCGGGATTTCGACCCTGTCGGGATTCTGACCCTGTTGGGATTTCGACCCTGTCTAGATTATGATTCTGTCGGGATTTCGACTTTATCGGGAACTGTTGGAATTCTACATTATTTGGCGATTTTTCGCTTGCGGGAAGCTAACGAAAATAACGTTTGCAGATAATGCAGTATTAGTTTAAAGCGACGATTTCTGGATGATATCAGCTGAAAATAGATTAAATAGTAGTTAAACCTGATGATTTTTATTAATTTATGTTGAGTATTTCCTTTACTGACGTGTAGTTTTCACGTTAGGAACATCCGGTGATCCAATTTATTCACGCTCTTTAATAAGATAACAGGTGTGCATAGGACATTGCAGGTGCGGAAACGTGAAAATGACTTAGAAATCCCCTTTGATGTCTTTTTCGGAAACCTTAACGCTATATCATTAATGAGGGGAATAGATACATATCATATAATCCCGAGGTAATAGCGTACTTCCTCTTCTTCCATGTTAGATCCCACCCACAAAGTAGGAAATTACTAGGCGTGATACGAACTTTTTTTAAAAGAATATTATTGAGTTATTAAGTATACCCGAGGCAGTCTAGTTATGGTTGCAAAAAGTAATTCGCACTTGTAACTGCCATTTTGACCATTAACCAATACTAACAAGATGATGAAGCTAGTTTGGGATAAAACAAGATAGAATATAGGTGAATAATAATTTTCTCAACAAGCGAATTAGTCTTAACATAATATGTCCTGAAATGCTGGTTAGTGGTTGGTTAGTATGGATGAAATATTTTTTTTCAGTGCAATAGGAAAATCACGCTTAATTCTTTAAAAACATCTTGTATTAAAAAAATATATTTTTTGTTTATTTCCTAGTAATTTTATATTTTTTAACCCTTGCTCATTGTTTAAAAATATTTCAGTTATAAATAAAAATAGCAAATAAGAAATTGACGGCTAAAGAACAAGCTTCTGGCTAAATAAGTTTGGTTAATGGTATTAATTCAAGATTTTTCAAAAAATTCTTTTATTGCAAAATTGCAAATTTTTTTTACAATGGTCCTTAAACACTCAATAAATGAATTTCTTGTTACAGTTTTGTCTGTTTTCGGAGCAAAACTTAAAAAGGTAAAAACAAATTCCATTGCTGCTCCATGTAGTTTAGATATTGGATTTCTAAATAGCTTGAATGTATCCAACGTGGCGATTATATTAGGTGCCAAAATCTGTTTTTTTAGTCAAAAAGTTTCGAAACCCCTGCAAAAGTGTTTCGTCTTAAATCCCGCCCTGTTTTAACCCTACAGTGCATGATTTTTTAAATTCCCTTGAAAATAATTTGTGTCTTCTATTATGGTGTAAATTAGTAAAAAAAACTAAAAAAATTAATTTAATTTTTTTCTACTTTTAATTGACAAAAAACTTTGTCCTTGTGAAATTAATTTGTGTCCCTTGTGAAATTAATTGTGAAGGGAAATATAACCAAATGATCTAAAAATATAAAAAACAACTTTTCTTTTCAAAACAATTTCTTTTCAAGCTGGAATTTTTTTTATTTTAATTTATATGGTCCTTTTATTTTGGCGTTTTCTGTGTCTTGACTTTCGTCTCACTAGCTACTAACAAATGTCTCAAAAAAGTACCCCTGCTGCCATTTACTGGCAATATTAAGTGCTATAACAATGAAATGTTATATTTATTGTACTTATTGAATAGTGTTGTCGTTTGGAAATGGAAGTTCGAGTAGAAAATGGGGAAAAATGTCGTGTTGCCAAATGGCAACAGTATGCACTGTAAGGGTTACTAGAAGACAGTGGCAAGTCATCGGAAATTAATCACATGACTCACGTTTCCGAAAAAGAAAGGCAAAATCTACCGGATAAAAACGAAAAAATCCCTCACCTCTCCAGAGGTTGCGGTAGCTTTTCTGGAGCTACACTCAAGCTATCATTAGCGACTAGTTACAGATTCCGATCTCTTTAATCTCCCCTTCAGCTAATATTTCCTTATTCTTCCCTAATGCGATATCCCGTCTGCCCACGGGACATCTCGTGCACCGCCATCTTTGAACACGGATTCGTTCGGGACATTCTAATAATAATTGGCATGATTTTTTAACCGACGAGGATCAACATTCTGACTTGAAGATTCACAATCTTTTATTTAAATTTTTTCTGGATCTTCTGTCACGATTGTGACGGGCGTGAGATTTTAGTGAGTGATGTCGGGATGGGTTGGAAATCGGGATCAGGGAATGAATCTAATGATATTTTTTTCGTATCGTGAAGACTGTTGATTTCAGGGGTCATGTTATTAGAGTGCAGGGATCAGGGTTCTTTTGTGGAAGGGTATAGCTTAATTATTGCGCTTTAATTTTGGAGAGGGTATGGAACCGAATTATTCACTGGGTCGTGCAGTGATTTGGAATCATGCGTTCGGCATTAATGCGTTTTTTTACGGTAGAGAGCTAGGATATTTTTTCTGAATCAGATTGCATTTGCAAATTAGCTTTATGGAAAAAAGTAACATTTGAAGCAATATGAAACTTTGTGTACATTAAGAACAGTTCTTAGATTTGGACAGGGCAATGATCCGGTGAAATGTTAAAAAAATTATCTTAGTATTTTATTTTCAGAAAGAACCAATGGTATCAACTTCAATTAGAAAAAAGAGTATCCCTTTAACTTATTTTGTGCGCAATGTAGTATCGAAATTTCTATTATTGCATAAATATTAATTTATAAGTAGAAGTTTGAAGTGAAGTAGTAAGGGAAGTATGCAAGAGTCTACTAAAAATTATTACTCACTTGTGGTGTTCAAAAGGTTGTTTGCATGGACCAAAAATAAAATGAAATACTAACAGCTATATGCTGTATTCACCACTAACTTGATACAGCTTTTTCGACAACCCTGGCTTAAAACCTGGTTCCTTTTTCAACTACCAATTAGAAGTTTTGATTCCAGGTTAACCTTAGTTTAGGTTAGTGATGAATACGGCCGTAATACTAGTATCATTACATTTTCGTTTAAAGGAGTTGTGCATGCGAATTTGTGTGTGGCGGGGAAGACTGAACTTCACCTGTGCTTCATTCCATAGGTGCCCGCTGGGTAACTTTATAAAGCACATATAGCACAGATAACAGCAAGAAATGGGTTATATGGAATCTAATGTACCAGCCATTGAAACTTTTTTTTGTCTTTTCTTTATTTTAAATGTTTTTTGAACTTTGTATTTGATTTTTTTTAGTTTTGAGGTTTTTCTTATGAGGTTTTTAAAATTGATTAAACCAGTGATACACCAGCATTGGATTTTAGTTCAAAACTTGAGAATACCCTTCTCCAATAGATTTTCTTACTGGGACATTTATATCAATTTATATAAATTAATTTTAAGTTGCCATGAGATATAATCTTCATACAATGTGACACAGTGTTTACCAACCTTTTTCGGTCTATCCCCCACCAAAGCAGGGTTGGCTGGATTGGAGCCAATTGGGTTGGACCCAATGGGTTTTTTCAAAATAACCCATGTGAAAAAACCCACATTTTGGACTCATTTTTGGTTTTTTTTCAAGAAAAAACAAGATTTTGGCAGTTCCTTCAAAACTTAATGTGGGTTTTTCAAAGTTTAGGATATTTTAAAAATTTTGATGGGTTTTTTCAAAATTTAAACTAGGTTTTAAAAATTAAATGGTGTTTTATCAATTTCAGAGAGTTTTTTTTAAAGTTAAATAGGTTCTTTCATTCTCAGTGGGTTTTTTCATTATTGAAAGGGGTTTTTCAAAATTTAGGACGTTTAAAGTTCAAACTAGATATAAAAAATAAGGAACATTTTTTAAATTTCAGTGGGTTTTTTCAAAGTTTAGGATATTTTTCAATTTTAGTGTTTTTTTCAAAATTTAAACCAGGTTTCAGTAAATAAGGGATGTTTTTAAAATTTCAGTGGTTTTTTTCAAAGTATAACAACTTTGAAAAAACCCACTTAACTCTGGAAAAACTGACATTATTTTGACAGAACACATTTAACATAGAAAGAACTCACTAAAATTTGAAAAAACCCACTTACACAATAAGAGAAAACCACTTAATTTTGAAACAACCCACACTTTTTCCGAAAAAACCCAGTTTTATATGGGTTTTTTCAGGGTTTTATTGAAAAAACCCGAAAAACCCAACCCACTTGGGTTTTTAAAAAAAAACCCGGGTTTTTGCCAACCCTGCACCAAATCATCTCTACATTTTCTATGCCCCCATGTCTTTTTTTCCCGAAAATCCTTTTAAAAAAGAAAATAAAACTTGGTGGTCCATGCCTAACCTGGGAGCAATTTGGTTGATGATTTTCAAATTGCCCCAAGAGAAAATCGTATAGCCCCCACTTGGGGAAACACTGATGTAACATATCTTATTGACATTCAAATAAATGTAACACATCTTATCGACATTCAAATGCATGGCTCACATCATACGTTAACTGGGCATGGAATTCTTCTCTAAAAAACGGACATATCGAAGCAAACAGAAACATCTCAACCATGCAGGTCTGAAAAAACCCCCAAACCTACCTGCAACCGTCACTTTGATTAACCCACATTATGAAAACATACCTCATAAAAACCCCTCGCATCAGGATTACTAAGGCCGCTAAATTTTTATCGTTCCAATTAAAGAGCAACTACTCCCAAGTTTAATGTCTCCTATAAATCAACCCTTTTCAACACACTCGCTCAAGGGACACTGGACAATTGTCGCACAGGGCTTGCACTAAGCGACTGTCGCCATTTATTACCCCGCTAATTGGTGATGGAGCGAAATTAACATGCAGCAGCAGAGACTGTGGGAATGATACGTGGATGATTTACCTTCTTTATGGAAATATTAATGAGGGCCGTGATGTTTGCTCGTGTATCGGGACCAGATTGCTCGTTAGTTTGCTGCAGAAATGCTGTAAATTATTGTAATTTGGATGCCTTTGCTTTTTGGGGTGGCGTGCTGCCGTTTTTGAGTGATGCGCTGCACGATTTTGATGTATGCCTTACAGATGTTTATATGGTCAAGTGCACAATTGGTGTGGGTGAAAAATGGATGTTATTTATGTTAATCGATGAAGTATATCAAGAAGTGTGAGTTGTCATCAAGACAAAAACAGCCTACCTTCCTATAGAACTACGCTAGTGTCCAAAAATTAAGAATTATTTAATTTTTTTGGAAATAAGTTCCTTATCAATGAAATTCAATTCATGCCATAAGATCTTCTAAGAGTGGACATATGTGGTCCGGGATAAAATTACCCTAACAGTAGTTTAATAGTGTATAGAAGCCCTCCATTGATAATGGAGTTCCATACAGATTCGGATGGGTTACAGAAGCGTCTATGCGAGAGTCATTTAGCAAAACGTTCCCTGTTATGTATTTGTAAAGGATGCGATATTCATAAACATGAATGTTCAGTTCATACTATATTCCTGAACAATACATTATTTTAAGCGCGTGGAATACATTTAAGCATGATTTTAGGCGATATTCAGTGACACCTCAATCTTTATTTTCGGCAGGTTTTAGAACTTTTGGATCAAATACTAGAGGGTGGTAACCATCTATATGTGCTCTTATGTAGGTTTGTTTGTCTATTATGTCTTGGGATCCTGAAAATTACACGAAAAGAACAACTAAGGTTTGTGTCATAAGTATCAAAAAATTAAATTATCCTTAATTTTTGAACACGAGTGTATAAGGTTTAAAAAGAATAAAATTGATAATTAGGGATTAATAGGGGGTCTGATGGAACTCCCCAAAATAACTAATTTTTTGGTTGTGCTAAGTGCCCTCCCCTGGATCCGTGCCTGCCGTTATGTCTACTAGTGTTAGAGAAGATCTCTTGTTATTGAACCTTTGCTGAATTCTGTTAATTAAGTTTTTATTTTCTCAACATATAAAGTTTTGGTCACTCTCAAAGTCAGTAAATCTCGTTTACATAATGCACCTTGCAATGTCCTTGACTTGTGACTCACCGATGGAGAATGTCACATTTCTAGAGACTTAATAATTTTCCTATGGCCAATTAAGGCTGTTCACGTGCACCGATTAAAAAGCTGCTTCCGTTGCTGCCGATTAATCGAGGATTAATACCCATTAAGAGTGAATCGATTCACCTATCATAATCGCTCTTCCGGCCGGAACGGCAATTATTAATCATACACGTGCCGATGATGCGCTATGCTGGTCTGCTCATGGCAGCCATCTTTGGCCATGATGGGTACCTGGATAAAGATCTGTAGAACTGCTGTAGGATCCAGAGAAGAGTAATTGCTTCCTTAAGGTCCATTTAAACTTTTTTCATTAACGATCATCTTTTTAGAGGAATTTTATCCACAAAATAACATGTCTAAAGTGTCCTTTTCCCTCTTCACTTCTCCGATTTCTTATGCAAATTATCAGTGAAGATCAATCATGACCAAGAAGATCAATCATGAAGGTGAAACAGTGTCAATGAGTCTTTAGATTAAAAACATGCACAATCTGCATGTTCCCATCATTAGATTGAACTTAAAAATTTTGCATTCATAAATGTTAAAATGAGTTTATATTAGCAGTTATATATTATTATTATAAATTTTTTCTAGTTTTTCCGTAAACTGGTAATGATGTAGTACAAAATAGAGGGAATAAATTTATTATTACCATCCAAAAAACGGACTCTTTAACCCGTAACAGGGGACGTGGGGTCTCCCAGACTCCGCAACGATAATGAGGTATTCTCACGTTTTGAGATTAAATTTTATTAAAATAGTAGGTAAAAAACCATGAAGAATGACGTTTACATCAAGTATTTTCGTAGCCTAGTTTCTGAGATATAAATTTTTGAAATTTCGTTTTTTGTTTGGGCGCGAAAACACTTTCGAATCACAAATCATGCGCTGTGAGGTCACATCCAATAGAAGCCCGTTTTCTGATAACGTAACTTTTCTGACGTTTTGGCAAAAATAAAATTGAATTTTAAATTATTTAAAAAACAATTTTGAACTTAAAAATCAGAAATTTGGGAGTTTTAGACCATAATGTATCGAAAAAACATAAAATCAAGCAATTCCCTCACTCATGCAAATACCTCATTCGATAACATCGATAATTTTAAGTCTATTGGAAAATTGTCTGGAAAAATGTTTATTTCATCATAAAGTTAAAGAAAATATTTTTCTATCAAGAGATAAATGTTCAAATAACAATGTACTGAAATATCAGAATCATATCTTAATTTGACGATTTTAAAAAAATATAGAAAGTTGCGGAGTCTCTGAGACCCCACGTCCCCTTGTATGTTCCAATTTTTCACCTCCCCTGTTTCGGGTTAAAAGTTTCTCTTCTTAGAAATTCTTAGTAGATTATCTGATACACACGGTAACTCTATCACAGGGTGCAAGGTATACAATAAACAAACATTTCCAAGGTAGTATAGAACTGCCCATTAAGAAGGCTCACTAAATATACATGTAAAAACGCTAATTTATAGAAAAGTGTTAATGGAGGACCATAGATTCAGTTATATTCAAACCGATTTCGATCTAGATCTCAAATGAGTTCTAAAATCCGCACACATTTAATTATTTCGTAAGCCTATCAAATTACATCAAACCAGAATCGGAACACCCCACCAGGTACATCTCTCCCATTTTGGGACAACCACACAGAAACCCATTCAGAATTCCACCGCTACAACTCAACTCACCGATCAATAAATAAAGCCGCGCACCCTTTAATAATTCCGTCCAATGAGGGACGTCGGACCCCCAAGGGAGGGCGATGCCGGACCCTCATCCGTCTCTGTCCGGCATCCGACTGAGCGACGACCGACGGCCGAAAAAACGGACCGGGTCCGCGGGGACCGAACTCCCAGTTGACCGTTGCGGAGAGTTGAACGAATTTATGGTGGGTAACTTTCGGAGTTGGGCCGCCTTGGGACGGTCCCTGAGACCCGAGGGGGGTCGCTCGCTAGGTTCTGGAGGTGGAGATAGTGTCTGGAGGTGTGGGAGAAGTTATGGGTAGGTTGGTTGTTTTCGTTTTGTGGAAGGTCAGTTGATATTATCGGGAGGCATTTCAGAGGTTTATAATTCGTTTAGAAGTATAGATGAGATATTTGTACCTCAAGGGAATCGGAAAATTTTTATTTCACTCTAGAGAATGACCGAAATTCCAGAACTACCTATTGAATTATATTTATGGCTTTACCACACCACTGTGAGTTTAAATAGTTTTTTCTAACTAAACAACATACCTTTAACCTTTTACATACCACCTTTTACTCGCTAAATCGAAGTCCTTATTGTAACCGGTTAGAAAAGATTTATGTAAGTACTTAGTATCAATATTTGGTTTCCTACTCACTAACTAACGTTCTCTTTATATTCAAGATCGGAAGCATTCTATTGTACCCAGTGGCGTTGTAGAAATTTATTTTAAAAAATGCCCAAATATTTTTCACCAATTTTGATTTTTTTGAAATGAGGGAGAGAACACAAAATTATTCTTTCCTTTGAATATTTACTGTGTTCAATGTAACTTTTGACATTACATATACACTCAGTGTTATTCTTAGGATATTTTTGGAGGAGTATAATTAACCCTTGACTTTTTAGGAGGCGTGAAATTCATTTATGAGGAGTGAAATACCGGAAATAGCATAAACTATATATAAAGAGACAAATTTTTTATGAAAACGCTTTTTTAATGGACAAACTGAAATAGAAAAAATGAGGATGCTATTTTGGTTTTTAATAATTATAGCATCTGTTAATATAAGTAGAAAATATTAAACATAAATAAAATAATTTATTTTACATTCAACATTAAAAATGAAATATTTATTTATTACAAATTTGAGTAGAAAAATTTTTTGATATCGGTGGGGTGCCATGTATTTTTTTTAAAAGCGTATTTCCTATTTTCAATGCGTGAAATACGCTCTCAGAGGCGTTAAAATTATCACTGTATAGTGTATATGTTACAGTTAATGTTCATAATCTGGTAATGTTCGGAATACCTAGGTAAAGTATGAAATATTTTGTACTTTACCTTAGGTAATTCTCGTTTTACCTTAGTTCTTCTGAACATTACCGAATTTCGGACATTAACTGTAACATATACACTACATATATTTTGAGGTAGGATTTGAATCTTGATGTGCTTAATGTGAATAGAATTGTGAATTATATAGTTCCAAGTACAAAAGGGGGGGGTGTAGGTAGAGATGGGAATGGCCGGAAAAAAACCGGAAACTTTGGGAAAAAACGGTTTTTTCCAGTTTTTTCCGAAGGGTTTATTTCTTTCCGGAAAAATTGAAAATGTTAATTTAAAATACTTTATTTATAATATATTTTATAACCGATTTTTATTATTTTATAACCAATATCAATTAAAAGATTATTTAGATTTTAGATGATAATCTTGTAGGGTTGCCATCCCGGGAACCCTGACGCGTGAGAGAGTGCAAAAGGGAAGCGCCAGGCATTACGTTGGCGGCTTCCAGAGAGAACGGTGGTGTGCTGGTTGTGTTCCACGGAAGGGGGTCGACCATGGGGCGTAGGCTCAGTGTTGGTATCTGTTGTTCTTGTGTACCATGTCTTTTCCCTCAATAAACCACCATTATGTCCTGTTTCTGTGTGGTCATGCTGCCTATTCCCCATAAAGTGGTGTCGAAGTTGTGAGAGCTACGTCTACGAAACGAATCTATAACGGTCAAATGCTAAAGTCCGATTTTGGTTTAAAACCAGGTTGTGAGTTATTTTATTATTTATCTGATTTATATGTTTATGATTCTTATGGTTGTATTGGAAAGAAATGTTTTGATTTTGACTGAATTATGGAATCACCTAAAATGTTACAAGAAATTCCTCATATTAATGTAAATTTAAGAAATGGTTCAACGAAATCAGTTAAAGCATTACATCAAATTGTATTTGGTGATGACGGAGACCGTAATAATAGAAAACGGTTACGTCTTTTTAGTGGTTTTGGTTCTGATATAAATATAACAGAATTACAGGATAAAGTCCTGGAAAGTCATAATCTAGCTGAATTAATATCTGTTGCTAATTTACTGTGTTTAGATATAAGTAACGATGCAAGTGATGTTTGTAAATCTATATTGAATGCTCTTTCTGATTTTTCCCTATTGTGTAACGAAATAAGTTCTGATTCCGAAAGTGATGATGAAATTAACATCCAGGGCGATGCAACGCCAAGGTCTAGTAACCCTAATGTTAACCCAGTAGAGAAAACGAAGGAAAGCATTTCAAACGATATAGAAAACAGTTATAAAGATTCCGAAGCTCGCGATTTGACAGATGTTCAATCAGACCGGATGTCTTTTCGAAACCAAAACTATTCAATGTCAGTAGGTTATAATCTAAGAGATTTGATTTCTTGTATATCGGGTTTCAGTGGAGATAAAAATGAACCAGTGGATTCTTTCATTAATTCAGTTGAGGAAATCGCAACTTTGCATAATTTAAGTCCACTCCACCAGCTGTTATTTGCTAAACAGTGTTTGACTGGGTCTGCTAAGACTCTCGTTCAATGTACTCAGGGTTTGTTATCTTGGGATCATTTGAAATGTTTTCTTTCCAAAGAGTTTCAATCAAACTTAACTACGTCGCAACTTCATAAGCTTTTAAAGCAACGTACTTTGAAACCTAATGAAAGTATTTTGGATTATTTTATACAAATGCGTTCCTTATCAAGTAGAGGAAATATTGATTTACCCTCTTTTTTTGAATATGTCATTGAAGGTATCCCCTCCCCAAAGGCTAACAAAATTATCTTATATGGTTGTCAAACTATGGATGAGTTCAAAAGTAAATTAAAGATATTTGAGCAAGTCTATGAGCCTAATCGTAATCTTTCTGCTGTGCAGTCTGAGAAAAAATGCCCTGATTCTAAAAAGTCTTATGTACCCAAAAATGAGGTAAACCCTAAAAATGTCAAGCATAAAAGCCAAACAAATATGCGTTGTACAATTTGTGGTTTGAATAATCACAGACGAGATGAATGTCAGAATAAAGACAAAGGTGTTAAATGTTTTCGTTGTAACAAATATGCTGGACATTTAGCAAAAGATTGTCCCTCAGGAACACCTGTTGTTTCTAATCAAAATTTTGTAAAACCTGCTATTTCTATGATAAAAGTAGTTCAAATTTTGGACACTAATATCCCTGCACTTATAGATACAGGTAGTCAAAGAACCCTTATAACTAAAAAGGTCTATTCTACCTTAAAAGCCCCTAAACTTATGTCAACAAATACATGTTTGAGTGGTTTGGGAAGTTCAAATGTAAAACCATTAGGTACATTTAATGCTACCATTGACATAGATGACAATAAGTTTGATGTTGCAATTCATGTTGTCAGTGATTCTGTTTTAAGTTATGATTGTATAATTGGAACTGATGTTTTGCAACAAGGTAAACTAACTGTTTCAGGTTCTGATATTAGTATAGAAAAACTGTCATCTTATGATTCTCTTTTGGTTCAAGTATCAAATGTTGTTGATGAATCCCTTGTAGATTTAAGTCATATTGTAAACCCAGGTATCAAAGATAAGGTTTCTAATTTGATACAAAAATTTAAAACTTGTAAAACTAAATCTGTAGATGTAGAGATGCAAATTACTTTAAGTGACTCAACCCCAGTTTTTTCTCATCCCAGACGTCTTGCACCTTTGGAAAAAACTGTTGTAGAAAACCAAATTGCAGAATGGCTTAAAGAAGGTGTAATTGATAAATCTAACTCAAACTATGCTTCTAATATTGTATTAGTTAGAAAAAAAGATAACTCTTATCGCCTATGTGTTGATTATAGATGTTTGAATAAGTGTATTTTACGTGAACATTACCCTATGCCTGTTGTGTCTGAAGTTCTAGATAAAATAGCTTCAGGTAAAATATTTAGTTGTCTTGATTTAAAAAATGGTTTTCTCCATGTTAATGTTGAAAAATCTAGTAGGAAGTATACTGCATTTACCTGTCATGTAGGTCATTATGAGTTTAAAAAAATGCCCTTTGGTTTAACTAACAGTCCTGCTTGTTTTAACAGGTATATAAATTCTGTATTTCGTGATCTTATTACTGATGGTACTCTTGTGTTGTATATGGATGATATAATCATTCCTTCTCAAAATGAATCTGATGGGTTTGAAAAACTTAAACGTGTCTTTGAAGTAGCCTCAGAATATGGTATTGAGTTTAATCTTAGAAAATGTCAGTTCTTAAAGAAAGACATTGAATTTCTTGGTCATTTAATTAAGGATGGTAAGTTATACCCTTCTCCTGTAAAAATAAAAGCGGTTCAAAATTTCCCAGAACCAAAGTGTGTAAAAGATGTTCAAAGGTATATTGGTTTAACATCTTTCTTTCGGAAATTTATTCCTCACTTTTCTGTTATTGCTAAACCTCTTACTGATATGATTCGTAAAGATACTGAATTTGATTTTAATTCTGAGTGTAAACGTTCATTTAATGAACTTAAGATTAAACTGTGTTCAGAGCCATTACTATCCATGTATAATCCTCAAAGTGAAACGGAGGTGCACACGGATGCGTGCATTGATGGTTATGGTGCGGTTCTTATTCAAAGATCAGCTATAGACAATCTGTTCCATCCAGTTTGCTATATGAGTCGAAAAACCTCAGACGCGGAAAGGAAGTACACTAGTTTTGAGCTAGAAGCTTTAGCTGTTATTACGGCTTTAAAACAATTTCGTGTTTATTTATTAGGTATTCCCTTTAAGATAGTAACTGATTGCAATGCCTTTAAACTAGCTATGAGTAAAAAAGACATATCTGCTAAAAAAGCTAGATGGTCAATATTCCTAGAAGAGTACAATTACTCAATAGAGCATAGACCTGGCACCAAAATGAAGCATGTGGATGCTTTAAGTCGCAATCCAATCACTATGGTAGTACAAGATCATGTAGTCCTTAAGATAGCAAAAGCCCAGGATACTGATCCCCACATACAGACAATTAAGCAATTGCTTCAAACCTCCCAACATGATAACTACCTTCTTAAAAATAATGTCCTGTATAAAACCGTGAATGGTATAGATTTGTTAGTAATTCCTGAAGACATGCAAGCTAGTATCATTAAGTCTGCCCATGAACGAGGACACTATGCTGTTCTACGTACAGCTGAACACATATCTAAGGAATATTACATTCCCAAAGTTAAGGAAAAGATAGAAAGATGCATTTCGAACTGTATTCCTTGCATCTTAGCTAACAAAAAGTCAGGAAAACAGGAAGGTAAACTAAACCCCATTCCTAAAGACGATGGACCTCTCTCAACCTTTCATATAGATCATCTTGGTCCTTTAGATAGTACTAATAAAAATTACAAGCATATCCTTTGTGTAATTGATGCCTTCACGAAATTTGTATGGTTGTACCCCACTAAATCTACCACTAGTGCTGAGGTAATTTCAAAATTAGAAATGCAAAAACAGATATTTGGTAACCCTAACAGAATAATTTCTGACCGTAATTCTTCTTTCACGTCAAACGAATTTGAGCAATATTGTCAGACTGAAGGTATACAACATGTGTTAATTACTACAGGTTGTCCACGGGCAAATGGTCAGGTTGAAAAATTAAATTCAACTATAATCAATATAATTGCTAAACTAGCTAAGGATGACCCTAAGCAATGGTATAAATTTGTCCCCATTGTTCAGTTAACCATAAATTCCACCTATCAACGGAGCATAAATTTAAGCCCTTTTGAACTGTTAATTGGTCTTAAAATGAAACATAAAGCTGATCTCCGTATACGTGAAATGATAGACGAGGAAATACAACAAGAATTTGTTGATCACCGTGAAAAACTTCGAATTGAAGCTAAGGAGCAAATTCTCAAAACCCAAATAGGTAACAGTAAAACCTATAATCTTAGACGTAAAACACCCCGCAAATATGGCTTGAATGATTTAGTAGCTATCAAGCGTACCCAAATTGGTCCTGGATGTAAGCTAAAATCCAAATTTCTAGGTCCCTATAAAGTTACCAAAATAAAAAAGAATAATACTTACGATGTAGAGAAAGTTGGAATTGTGGAAGGTCCCCAAAAAACTAGTTCATGTGCTGAATTCATGAAGCCTTGGACAAATGATATTTAGTGTTTGAATATTTTGTGTGTGTGTATTTTTCAAAATTGTATTTTTTTATATATTTTTTATATTTGTGCTTTTTCAGTGTTATTACTTCATTTTATTGTCATTATTTTGTTTTCTGTTATGTATCGTCTTTCTGCCTCCCATGGTCTTCCCAAAGCGTTTAGTTAAGAACTGTGAGTTTATTTGTGAACGTTGCCAATAACGAACCGTTTATGAACTGTGTGCCACTAACTGTCCAACACCAACGATTGACTTATCCTCAACGGTTAACGATATTTAAGTTTTCTAGCACACTAGAGGGCTAGGTGTATACAACGATACGTATGCATCAATGTGTTTCTGTCCTCAACGACCGCATGTGCTATCAACCAGAGGACTAGGTGTGAAAACGCCAACGTTGTTTCCGTCCTCAACGATAAACTGTGTCATCTTCCCAAGGACTCGATGATGCGCTGCTGCATCAAAGTTTTCGTCTTTCGGGTAGTGCACAAGAGGATTTTTAGGTGTGTACGAACGGACCCTGTGGACAGGATCTGGTCAGGACGACCGGATGTAGGGTTGCCATCCCGGGAACCCTGACGCGTGAGAGAGTGCAAAAGGGAAGCGCCAGGCATTACGTTGGCGGCTTCCAGAGAGAACGGTGGTGTGCTGGTTGTGTTCCACGGAAGGGGGTCGACCATGGGGCGTAGGCTCAGTGTTGGTATCTGTTGTTCTTGTGTACCATGTCTTTTCCCTCAATAAACCACCATTATGTCCTGTTTCTGTGTGGTCATGCTGCCTATTCCCCATAATCTTATACAATAAAGTACTTAAGATTTAAGTTTTAACCATATAATAAGCATTTTTTTCCCAAAAAAGTTGGATTCCACTAGGGAAAAATTGAAAATTTTTAAGTTTGTATGCATTTAAAAATTTTCTACATTCACGTTCTAATGTTTTCTCATTTATATTTTTTATACTCAATATTTCACATGAAAACACAAATTTGGAAAAAGTAAGCTGCAAGATAAATTATTTTAACCTCCAATTGTTATTTATTTTACCCTCTATAAACAAAAATAATTATGCGATGCAAATTAATATCAATAATACCAATTAGGATTAGAAGAAATTTAAATTTGGTATTCTTATATATTAATTATAAAATGCAGCACTTTAAAAATATTTTAACCATTAAATCAGATTGTCTAACAATCATAAGAAGCATATGAAATGACTTACTAATACTTCTTCAAGTTTCTCTGCTTTATCTGAATTAAAAAAATTTAGATCAGATTTCAAAGTTTGGGATTATTGGAGGCTTTTTACGGGTTGCTTAAAAAAATATTTATGGTGTATGAGTATTTATTGAACAATGAACACATTAATATCATGAAAATTAAGTTCCAAAAATATTTAAACAAAACAATGAACGATTTTTTAATTTGGAACAGCTTTTGTTCATCTCTGTTTCGATTTTTTTGCAGCCGACTGTACATGTCTTAAAGTGCTAAATTATTGCCATAAATAAAATACTTCGAACTTCGAACTTGGATTGTTGCCGTGTGAAATCGGGCTTGCCTAACGCTGAAATATGAATCAATCTGGTCTTCCGGCTTTCAGTTTGGATTTTTTGAATAGTTCTCTGAATGATCTGAATGCTATTTTTTCGAGAGTTGGCGACAAAAGATCTTGTTCTGCCGGTGATAAATTGGAATTTACAAAAATTACAAAATCTATTTATGACTGCTATGAACGCTATGAGGAAAGAACAGTTGATCGAGAATTATCCACTCTCTCAGCTACCGCGGTACTTGATCGACTGAACGATTTAAATGAACAATTCGCCAACATGCGACAGGAAATGAATGATAAATTTGAAACCCTTGAGAACAGGATTCAACATGTGAAGTCTACGACAAAAAGTGTACATACTCCTAGACCTAGCGGTACCAAATCCTACGCTGACGTTTTAAGAGCAAAGAAGCACGTGTTACCTGATATGACTGTTGTCAAACAAACCGAGTCTGATATGACTGTTGTCAAACAAACCGAACATCCCGTTGCTTCTACTTCAAGTTCCGGAGTGTTATCCTCGGCCAAGCAGAAATTCATAATTAGTGGATCCGGTAAAACTTCTACACTAAAACCTGCCTTGAGATTCCCGAGAAGATCGGCAATATTCCTGTCTCGGCTTGATCAATCAACGCGGGCTAAGGATGTATTAGATTCCTTGGCTTCCTTTGATCTGAAGCATTTGGTGTGCACGAGAATGAAAACCAAATTTAACAACTACTCTTCTTTTCACATCGAGGTACTTGATAGTGATTTACAAGTGTTATTAAAAGAGGATTTGTGGCCTGATGGTTGCATTGTGTCAAAGTTTATGGGACGTTTAAGACCAGATCAGATCGTGGAAAGTGTTGGAACAAATCCTGACTCTGGTGATTCAGCGATAGGCAATATGGATTGACTATCTTCCAGTAGAACTACTACAAATTTGAACCTTAAGTTATACTATCAAAATGTACGCGGAATGCGTACGAAATTTTCTGACATCTTTGAGACATGTTTGACTGAATCTTATGACTTAATTTGCTTATCGGAAACTTGGCTAAACGATGAATTTCTGAGTAGTGATCTCTTTGATAATAGATACGATGTCTTTAGAAAGGATCGTGACTATCAACTTACAAATCAGTGTCGTGGTGGAGGTGTACTGATCGCTGTTAAAAAAATTTTGAATGCTAAACTATTGTCAAGTATTGAAATTAGTGGTGAATCTATTTGGGTTAAACTTTTATTCAATGGTTATATTGGCATTCATGTTTGCTGTGCTTACTTTCCACCCTCCACAAACCCTGATGTGTTTCATGAATTTTATGATGTAATTGACACCCACTTTTTTAATGTTTCAAACATCATTTTGGTCGGTGATTTTAACATGCCTCTTATTAATTGGAAAACTCCCAACCATGTGGATTCTACTGTTTTTACTCAGGATTTTATTGGTTTTCTTACTTTACACAAATTAAATCAATATAACATGATTGAAAACCATATGGGTCGAATATTGGATCTTGTTTTGTCTAGAGCTGAACATTTTTCTATCTCTGTAGCTCGACCAGTTTTCTCAATAACGCCTGAAGATGTCTTTCATCCATCTATAATAATTAATTTAACTAAAACTAAAAAGGTCATATATTGTAAGCCTGAGTCAAAAGATCTTGAAATTAAATCTTATAATTTTAAGAAAGCCAACTTTAATTTATTGCACTATCTTTTATCTATTACTGACTGGAATTTTTTGAATCAACATACTTGCATAAACAAAGCTGTTGACCAATTCTACTCTGTTTTATACAATGTCTTAGATATATGTGTGCCTAAAACAGTTGTTTTCAAAAGAAAATTTCCTATTTGGTTTACCAAATCAATCATGGATAACGTTAAATTAAAAAATCTCTTTTTAAAAAAATATAAAAAATACAATTGCATTTCTGATTTAGAAATTCTTAAATCTCTACGTAAAGATATCAAATTAGACATTAGACAAGCTCGCAAAAACCACATTTATTCACTTGAGAAATCCTTAAAGTTAAATCCCAAAAAATTTTGGTCATACTATCGCCTAAAACATAAACCCCATAGTGCTTGTCATATGACTTATAATAATTCTGAACTAAAGACTAACGATGAAATTGCAGAAGCCTTCAGAAAATATTTTTCCAGTGTCTACACAAATAATGAAGATTTAGGCCACTCGAGTGATTTTGATTCTTGCCCTAATTCTACTGATATTGTCAGAATTCATAGTATATCCTTGTCAGATATTGAGGATAGTGTAAGAAAGCTAAAGGGTTCAAGTTCTCCTGGTATAGATCTTATTCCACCCTTTATAATTAAAGCCAATATTGCAAGTCTGATCAAAAACTATAGACCTATTACAATACTATCCAGTTTTGCCAAAATCTTTGAAAGAATCATCCACACAAAATTAGCATTGCAGACCAATCATATAATTTCTCTTAACCAGCATGGTTTTATTAAGAAACGTTCTACAGCTACTAATTTGCTTTGTCTTAACATTAATATAATAAAAGCTCTAAAAAGTAATAAACAACTAGATGTGATCTACACTGATTTTGCGAAAGCCTTCGATACAGTGAATTTTAAAATATTACTGTCAAAGCTAGCTAAATTGGGTTTTTGTCCCAGACTTCTCTCTTGGATCAGTTCGTATCTCTCTGAACGACTTTTATACATTAAATACAAATCTACTTATTCTAATGGTTTCCACAGTACTTCTGGGGTACCTCAGGGATCAATTTTGGGACCTCTGCTTTTTAACCTTTTTATAAATGATATATCTTGTATTTTTCAATCATCTCTTCTATTTGCTGATGATTTAAAGATTTTTAATACGATAACAACTCATTTGGACCAAATCTCATTACAAACTGAACTAAATAATTTAAGCCAATGGTGTCAACAAAATCAACTTTATCTCAATATTGATAAATGTTTCATTGTTACTTTTACCCGGAAAACTCTTCCTCTAATATACCACTACAAGATTAACAATTGTGATTTAGCTAGAAAGGACAACATTAAAGATCTTGGAGTAACTTACGAATCTTCTTTTACCTTCAATTTACATATTCAAAACATTATTGTAAAAGCTGTTAAAAACCTTGGATTACTCAAGAGAACTACTTTCGATTTTAGTGACTGTTTTGTTCTTGAAAGTTTATTTAATACGATTGTTCGCCCTATTTTGGAATACAACTGTGTCATTTGGAATCCTGTAACGAAATCTCTGATCATTTCAATTGAAAAAGTGCATAAAAAATTTCTTCGTTTTATTAACTTAAAGACAGTTAGTACTCCTATACATAGTTTCCCTTTAGAGAATAGAAGGCATATATCCTTATTTAAATTTTTTTACAATATATTTCACAATAATATCGACTGTTCTTTAATTCTACATGAATTCAGTTTAATTGTTCCACAATACCATACTAGAAATAAAATAACTTTCCTCGTTCCTCTTCTTTCAAAAAATTACTTAAAACAACAACCTTTAATACAATTTATAAAACTTGTCAATAGTCTTCCCAACTCTGATATTTTTTTTGATAGTTTTTCAAAGATAAAAAGTGACCTGGATAGTTACCATGCCTCTTTGGTTCCAAGAAATTTTTCCTCTATTTGATGTACTTAAATTCAGTTTTGTTGTATTGATTTTCTATTGCTCCTTCTATTTTATACGGTATTTGTATCTTAGATTAACTTATTGTATTTTATCGGTATATTGTAGTCTGTGTTTTGTCATTGTTTCCCCATGTAATTGGATTTTGTGTCTGTTTGGGTGAATAAATAAATAAATAAATAAATAAAATAAATAACATGGTTTTCAGTGGCCATATATCGATACCACTTTTCCAAGGGGTTATCGCCGTTGGCGACTTTCAAAAATCGCCGTACCCATTGAAGAAAGCTGTTCCTTTAATTTTTTTATATAATGACTTCAACATTTTTTTAAATTGGCAGAATGTAATTAAAACTTCTCAACCTTTCTATAAGAAATATTATTGCAATGATTATGTGCAAAAGGTTAGGATCAATTATGTATATTGATGTTAGATTTTATAGCAAACATCTGTTATTTGTTATTGGATCATGTATACAAAATTAATTCATCAAAAGTACTTTGTTCAATAGATAAGTATTACATTAATGTTATTTATTACAATCACATGCTTTATATTTATATTGCATATATTATTTTATAGTTATAAAAACTAGTGTTTTTAGTTTTAAAATTACTCATAAAATGATGCAAATTTTTATTTTGGAAGAATTATTTTAATTAATTTTTAATGATTTAATAACTTATAATATATAATGACTAATGATTTTTTATACAACGAATGATTATTTAGCTTCTAAAAAAATATGTATTCAAAAACTGCTCTTTTCTAAGCAAAAAGGTCAATTTTTCCGACTTTTCCAATTTTTCCGAAAAAAAAACGTTTTTTTTCCTGTTTTTTTCCGCCTTCCCAAAATTTCCGGAAATTTTCTATCTCTAGGTGTAGGTCCTCTCCCAGAAAACTTTAGGAAATTTGACGCTAAAACTAGGGATTTAACTCGTTTTGGTATACAAATTTCGTGGGGGGGCTTGCATCTCCCTTGATTGTACTTTATACAAAATGACCTCCAAGCTTTATTTTCGTTATGAAGAAATGATAGATGATATTGGATGATATGAATCTTTATGATATGGAGTGGTCCACGAACTGGATTCAATATCAATTTTAATGATCTTTATACTAAGGTTAAGATTTTTCGAGACTTTTTTATGAATAGTCTGTTGATAAATTCATACAGATCCTGATGTAGTGAATTTTTTTACAATATTTTCAGATGCGACTAATAACTGTCCTTTTCCAGTGTCAGACGAGCACGCATCTCTGGATGACGATGGGGAAGATGGGGACGAAGACGAAGAATCGTCTCATTTCTGCGACGCGTGCAAGATCTCTTTTGATTCAGTGTCGGAATACCTTGAGCATGTCAGCCAGGATTGCCTCAATGGTGAGTTTCGCATGCTTTTCTTTCTTTTGTGTTCACGTTACAGGTATTAATGTCATCGATGAGATTCATTTTCACGATTTCTGAGACCATGGCTTGGTTTCAGTTCATTTTTTAAAGATTAGTTACCTCTGTGGTTTCTAAGAGTATATAACTTTCGGGCAGCTGTGTGTTGAAGTCAGAGACGGGCAATTCCACGGGTAACTGACTGACATTTTTTGAGAAAAACGCTTAGTATTTTGTTATTTTCTTCCCAAAAATAAATGATAAAAAAATACTTTCCCCCCAGTTTATTGCTTTCTTGTTAGCTTAATCTAATGGCGCGATTAAATTTTCAAAATATGTTTTTATTGATTTTTAAAAAATTTAAAACAACATGGTAACTGACTGACATAAATGTTTCACAAATGTCAGTCAGTTACCATGTCGTTTAAAATTTTTAAAAAATCAATAAAAACATATTTTGAAAATTTAATCGTGCCATTAGATTAAGCTAACAAGAAAGCAATAAACTGGGGGGAAAGTATTTTTTATCATTTATTTTTGGGAAGAAAATAACAAAATACTAAGCGTTTTTCTCAAAAAATGTCAGTCAGTTACCCGTGGAATTGCCCAGACGTAAAAATGGTATTTATTTTATTTTTACGTGAAAAAATGTATACATAATTGTGAAATCAGATAAATTTGAAATAAATTCTCCGTATGTGTAAAAAATAAGTGGTATCCTAGAAAAAAATTACACCATTCTATTTATCTCCCTATTTTCTCGTTTACAGTCAATGTATCAGACCTTACATCAGTTGCATACCGCTGTTTTTACCATCAGAAAATGGCCTAATTAAAATATAAATTACTATTACTTACCATTTAATCCTTGGTGGTATTATAGAAGAGTGTAATCGACGAACACGTCAGATTACTATAATTCTATATTTTCACAAAGTTTCTGATCCACTCGAGTGTTACCGAGTTAATTGAAAGAACTCATAACTGAAAACAGAGCTAAAACAATAAAGCAAAATAATACACAATTCGGTCTCAAAGGTATGACGGGGAAACGAAGTTCAAAAGGAACAAGTCTAGATATAGCACACACCAGTGGGAACTTTCATTTTCATACCCATTATAACAAAAGCATAAAGAGCGATTAATTCAAAAGCATTTACTAGGAGAGAAACCACAAAGCCGACTTAATCTGTCAAGAATTCGGGACTCGGGGTCATGTCTCCAAGAATACTACATCCAAAATAAGACCCGGCTCCCCAGTGACCCCCTTCGGAAGAAAACTTTTCGCATCCGACCCTCCAATCAATACGGAGACCCCCAGGGGGAGAGCCATCCAGTTAAAACCACCCCTCCAAAGATAAAAAAAAGAATCGCGTTGAGATCACCTGAAATCTTCATTAGGTACGTCATGCTAATTTATGAAAGTACCTCTGCCCCCTGTGGGATGAATAAAGAGGGACAGCCCGAAAAATGGAAGGAATTCGGGGGGTTGCCGTCTCGCGAGGACCGAATAAAAACCGGTGTTGCCAATTGTCGGGCTCGTAATTTACATGGATGCAAAAGAGGTCGGTCGTCATGGTAACGCATCCCTCGTTGCCAGATATGTTTATTAGGTCGGCACCCAGGGGAGCTGAAAAAGGGGTGAGTTGGAATTGTTCCGCCCCCCTTCCTTCTCCTGATGGAGTCTTTTCCCCGGTGCGAGGCGCCCCTTTTTGGTTGTGCGCTTTATATTTTGGGGATTGGGGCGCAAGGAGAAATTGCGGCGGTTGCCGCGCGGTCTGATCGGTTTTGTCTGAAGGATTCTTGTGATTTTTATAGTTACCGTTCTTGGAGTGGTCTTTGTTGTTAATATCATGGGAGCAAATGTTGGGTTTAGATTTACTGAGGCTGTAGTAACTGGTGAATTAGGTCGATGTTTTATTTGGTCCTTGGATATGAACTAGTAAGAAAGTCCAGGGGAGCTAAAGGAGTTGCATATCTTGATAAATTTAAATTTTCTTATAAAATGGATGTAGAAACAGTTGTTGTTGAGCCCAGGATTCTCGTTTAAAAAATTTTGATAACGAGTCATGATATAATTTAAATTTACTTATAAAAGGGGTGGAAAATGGTTGTTGAGTCCTGGATTCTGGTTTTAAAATTTTGCGTCAACGGGATTACTGGTTGCTCAAATAGTGTAGTGCAATTTTTACACCTTTTTTATAAAGTTAATTACACTAAGAGTGGGCTATTTCCCCCAATTGGATTTTTTAAATAATTAATATAATTTTTTATACGTATTATCCCTCTTCCTATTACCTTATTACTTATTAACTCAATTACTTTTTTTACTTATTCCTTTCTTAGTAGTTCACGTTTTGCTTGTTTGGGTTTTATTTGGAATTTAAAATATATTTATTAAGGGAATTTTTTTGTGTATTTTTATATTCAAATAAAAAAATTAAAATACATAAACATTCTATAAATTTATCAGTGAATAGCAGCGTAAAAGAATTACTGGAAGATCTTATATTGACACAATAATACTTATTTTAAAAAAGAATTGTTGCATCGTAAATTTTACTTTAAATTCCTTCTACACATGTCATTCATTCAGTTCATTTCTAACACAACCTCATTTCCAACAATTATACATGAGTTTACGATAGTTAATTGATACTGCCAAAAAAGGTATAATTACCTTATTCAGTATCAGTAAGATCTCGTGTTGTTTTCATAAACATTCTTTAAACAAGGTAATTAATGCTACGGTGTAATACAAGGATTTATTATTCTCCTTTGATACCGTCGAACGGATACAATAAAACTGTTTATGCAGTAATACTAACCTCCTTCGTAGTTTTCAGAAACTCCCTGTTTATTCGAAACGCACGTAACATTTCATACATGAAAATCAAGTAAACTGAGGCAGGAAAGCTGCTGCGAAGGTTCAGTCAGACAGTCCCAGAACTGGAGAGGTCCCAAAGGAACCCCTTGAAGAATCGATGAAGCCGATTGAGACAGGGTGCTGCCTCCCGAAATGGAATGTTCCATGGGGGTGGAGACTGCAGCAAAGCCCTCCCCGGGGACCCCTCTGTTTAATAAGCTCTGGGTCTCCCGAGGACGCTTCTAATACCCCCCTCTGAAGTCTGAGGAAGCAAAAAGCAAATAAGGAGAGACTAGATCAGGTGCATTGGGGAAAGAGTTATTGGTAATCGACGGGTAGACGTAATGGGTGATATCTGTTTAGGTTCTGCGTTTTTGTATTTGTCTTTCTTCGAAACCAGATGAAGGTTGTATTTTTCAGTATGTAAAAATTGAGAGATATCGAAGGAATAATCCTTTTATGTTTGGTTGTTGTGACGGTTGTCGAACCTTCTGGTTTTCTGTAAGTTGTGTTATTGGTTCTAAGTAGACTCATCAGACACTTTAACAAAATAAATCTTAAGTTCCAATAATAAGATAAGTTTTTGAGAAAATCTCGTAAATCAAAACTTTCAAAATTACCGCTACTCTAGGCTGAATATCCTAGGGATCGTCAAACTTGATCTATAACTGTAACTTTTATCAATCAATCAATGTTGTTCTAAGCATTTCTCACAGTAAATACAACATCAGTAATGAACACCATATCGTGAGTTTATAGAAAAAAGATCTAAGTCAATTTCGCAAGTCATTTGAAAATGGTTATACGGTCCCAAGTCCCAGATAGCAACATGGAAGGTTTTTAAACGTTGTAACCTAACAACGCAAACCATTTAAGGTACAGATGTCAGTTGTCATTGACAGCCTGTAACCTTGTGACGAGGTAAAAACCTCCTGCGCTTTAGTTGACCTGTAAGGTTAGGTAAGGGGTAACCTTACGGTAAAAACCTTATAACAAAATTAAAAAATGACTTGAGGGTTTTTTCTATCTCCTTTTTCTGCAATCTTGTCATGCAAACCATAATATAGTGTTGCTGGACGGTTTTTCAGCAAACCTTGCTTTGGGAAATGACAATGAAAGAAAAGGGTTAACTGTTAGGTTATATGCTATCAGGGGTGCTATATAAGGAACAAAGGTAGCTTTGAAGCACACCCAAAATAAGAAACGTGAATGACATCGCAAGTAAAAACTGCCGAATTTGGCATAATCTCGCACAGAATAGTAGAGGCAATAGTAACTTAATGCCTTAAGCTCACAATTATAATTCCAAACAAATAAATTAATCAAACAACGCTCAGAATCCCCCACTTCTCAAAAGACATCTAATAATCCCAGCACTAACCCCTCCCAATAACTGGCAACAACACATCAAGTCCCAGGCCCCCTTTAAAACAAAAGCCCACAGCGTTCAAACTCAGTTTTTGCCCCTCTCTACAATTAGCCGGGAGGTGCGTTGCTCGTTAATGGGTCCCCGGCCGGCCATCGGGGGTTAACAGCGCCCATGGGGCCCCGGGCCCCCTACCCTTTGGGTCGTAAATCCCGCGGTAAAGAGCCCGGCCAAGATTTGCAAAAGTTCTTCTCGCGGGGAGCTTCGTTAAGAGGAGGTGGCCTTTTTATAGGGGTGGAGAGTCCTCCGGGAGGGCCGGATCCAGGAAACGGGAACGGCTCGGTTGGTTAGGGGTCGTAAAATTTCGGAAATTGAAATCCCGGTGTTAATAGAAGGCGAGGGGATTAGTCCGAGGGGGTTTAAAAGGCACGTTTTGTCTTTGTTGGATTGAAGCGAATGAGTGACTAATATCTGACGACTTCTTAGTGCTGTTCGATTAATTAGTGTGTGCTGTGTAGGACTGGGCGATTTATAAATATCAATCCAATATCGATATATCGATATTGAAATCGACATTTTGTCGATATATCGTCATGTATTCATCGTCATATATCGTCGATATTTCACGATATGTAGATACTGCTGAACCAACGATATTAAAAGGGTCACGTAATTTTGACAACACTGTAACTTCGGAGGGGAGACAGGAGGAAGTTGAGGGGCAGTTGATCGAAAGAGGAAGAGACATTTGCTTGTATACAGGGTGTATCTGAAATGGTGCAACAAACTTTCAGGGATGATAGTACTCATCAAGACAAACAAGAATCGGTATAGAAAGGGGGTCCCAGACCAAATCCCAGGGAGTTAAAAATGGAGCGACACCCCAAAAAATCATTGAAAAATTCAATTTGTAGAAGAACTACTATTGGTAAAAACTTAATTTTGGTCTCAAAAATTGTGATTTAATATGATCTTTAAAATTACCTCAAAAGTCTTCACTTTAAAATTTTTTACTATGTAAAAAGTTAAAAAACACAAAAAATGTGACAACTCTGCCAAAACATTATTTTGTATTTGAAAATCCTTTCTTTTGATTTGATAATCTGAAAGATCATAGTTGAAAACCCTTAAGTCCAAAGTTTCACGAAAATGCAAGTAATATTAAACGCTTTAGATCCTTTTAAAGTTTGTTTTTGGCATGCGCTAACAGTTTTCTTGAGCGGTTTCCAGAACAGCTGCTCGCGCACCCAAAAAACGAACTTTAACAGGATCTCAAGCGTTTAATATTGATTGCATTTACGTGAAACTCTGGACTTAAGGGTTTTCAACTATGATCTTTCAGATTATCAAATCAAAAGAAATGATTTCGAAATACAAAATAAGGTTTTGACAGATTTTCACGTTTTTTTGTGTTTTTTAACTTCTTTCATAATAAAACAAATTTCAAAGTGAATACTTTTGAGATAACTTTAAAGATCATATTAAACCACAATTTTTGAGACCATAATTAAGTTTTTACCAATAGAAGTTCTTCTACAAATTAAATTTTTCAATGATTTTTTTGGGGTGTCGCTCCATTTTTAACTCCCTGGGATTTGGTCTGGGACCCCCCTTTCTATACCGACTCTTGTTCGTCTTGATGAGTACTACCATCCCTGAAAGTTTGTTGCACCATTTCAGATACACCCTGTATAGAAGCAAGATCCCAACTATCACCGGTCACCCCCAACTATTGGCCGTGCAAAGTCTGTAAAAATCACGTGACCCTTTTACTATCGTTGGCTGAGCAGTATTTGACGATATATCGATATTTTGACCAAATATCGATGTATCGTGAAATATCGATATTTGATCGACGATATATCGTGATATCAAAAATACAATACCGCCAAGTCCTAATGCTGCGTTTTCATCAAGGGGAGATTCTTCAATATGGGAAAGCTAATGAAGCGTTAGGGTCAGGGTAAACTATCAGGAATAACTAACTAACAGGGCATCAGGAATAACTAACTGCTTTGGTATGGAGAGAGATTTCATTAAAAACGAATCAGCATTTTAAAATTGAGCTTGAATGCAAACGTTCATATGAATATTTTTACAGTTAAAGATAAGGGTGTGATAGTCCAGTGAGTGGTGAATGAAAATTTGCCAACTTTCTGGCTCTTTTCTTCGCTGAATTTCTCAAATTAGTGTAACTATCGAAGAAGTATTTAAGTTTTTAAAAATGGGCTTCTAAAAATTTTAATGCGTTAGTATCTTTATAAAAAATAATAAAATGGAATTTTTTAAAAAGTTTATTACTCTAGTCTAGCCAGTGACGTGGCCAGAAAATAATCTCGTTCATAATCGTCAGTAAATTGTTTTCCTTCTTAAAAGACTAAACTAACTCACTAAAAAGAAATTCAAAATATTTTCTCGCTGATAGTTATCCTAAGCATTAATAATCAAAACATTCGTATAATGTTTTGATGACAAGTGCAAGATTTCTTGTATCATTCGGAAATCAATTCAAATAGCAAGTTAAAAAGTTTAAAAACATCATCCACATCACGGAACATATTCGAAGGTGTCATTTCCATAATGTTGACATTAGTACGCTAATGATAATACCCGTTTATACAAGTGCTAGTCCTTCCCGGAAAAAAGCATCGTTATCATGAAAATTATCCGTTTGGATTACATCTCTCTACATGTTTTAAAAATATGCGTTTTATTTATCTACTCATGCATATAAGCTGTGTAAAGTGTACTCAGAAGAGAGAAAAAAGAACTCAGCGTTAATAACATGCATTTGTCACATAAGGGGATGTCCCCAACACTTGACATTTGCTTTTAAAATGTGATGTTTACCTAGAAAGGGTCAGCTGGGACAGCTGTATAGTTAGAATAAGATTGATGGTCGTCTTTGGATGGTGACCTTGAGGTAGACTGAATTGTCACCTGTTGTCCTTAATCTGTATTTAATTAGTTTTTATTTATCAATTAACCTTATAAAAAGTGTCAATAATTTTCTTGTTTTACCATCATACTGATGACTGATGAAATTGAAAACGCATTGATCGTTTGTCGGGATCTCTCGGGTTAGGGAATGCATTGAAAACCTGGATAAGTCGGTGAATTTTTTAATTTCACCAAAAAACCTGGAAAATGATCGATTTGTCTTGTTTGCATCTCAATTTCGGCCCTAGAGAATAAAACAATAGGCTATTCATTGAAAATATATGTTATAAAAAGCAAGAAATATTCGAAAAATGTCGTGCATTATACTATAGTTTTTTTCAGTCAAAAGTCTTCAAAATTGACCCGGAAAAGTTAGGGAATTTTTATTCCTAAAATTTAATGGGAACCCTGTAAAATGTAGTAACTTGACGCATATTAAGTACGGAAGATGAGATTTATTTTGCTAATGTTTTTACGCATAAAATTTTTCTTATACGTTTATAATGTTTTGTTTATCTGATAACTATATTGGTTGATTTCCATAATTATAAGCTTTTGTTTGGGGTTTTAAGAAATTTTTAGTTATTATTAATATTATTAATTTAATTATTTGTTTTAATATTATTTTATTTGTGTAATTTCTTCCTTAAATTCTTAGAATAGAAAGAGGGATATAACAACCCTTATGATGAGGCATGTATCGGACTCGTCGTACTAGAAGTAAGAGTTATGTTATTTTCTGATATTATATTCAAGAGAAGTTTTAAGACTTTCTAACTAAATAAATTTTTTGCAGAGAAACTACAAAACCAACATCTAACAAAATCAACTAATTTGTTGCGCATAAACAATTTCTTGGTTTTCCTGCAATAAGGGTGCCCGCGCAAAGAAACAACATGTACAGGAAATTCCCTATGAGGTTGTTTTTTATGTACCTTTTCCTTTTTGTTTGTATTGTCATTTTCATTGAAAGGAACTCACTTGAAAGTAAAATAATACAAAACTAACTACTTTTTTTAGTAAAAGTATTAAACTTTTATAGAATACTACTTAGACTTGAATATGTAGATTGTAATTTTTAGACTATCGTTAAAGTTTGTTGTAGTAGAATTACAATTTCTCTTCAATCCATGGTCAAGGTCATGTACCATAATATCTACAGTAGAACCTCTTTATTCGACCTTCGATTAACCGACTCTTCGTATTTAACGATGATTTGTTTGTGTTTCGCGTCGTACGTAAATTTGAAACAACTCATTTTACATGAAAGGAGTATTTCACCAATAATTATTGCTGGTTAAGCGGACAATAAGCGTAAACTCACAACTCTCAAGCGTCACCTCCAACCGTGGACCGGTCTCGTCCTTGTTAGGACTCATCATTAAGTATTCTCTAATTTTCCCTTGTTACCTCAAAATTTCGCTCCCTCGAAATTTTTACGTGTTCGATTTGGAGGTATCAAGGTTTCAGAATTATATTATTATAAGCGGCTTCAGATACCGCTTCAGAATTTAAACTTAACAAAGTACTAACCCTTTACTGGTTCGAAACTCCAACTTGGACCACAGAATCCAGCTCCATCCATTCAACTACTTAACCACCCAGTATCACTTAACGAACACGTTCCCTATCTTTA
This sequence comes from Tetragnatha versicolor, assembly GCA_024610705.1. Lineage (NCBI taxonomy): Eukaryota > Metazoa > Arthropoda > Arachnida > Araneae > Tetragnathidae > Tetragnatha > Tetragnatha versicolor. Next base: position 10,452,743 of record JANDEH010000011.1, on the reverse strand, counting down.
CTCCCCCGAAAATCGCATTACCACCGAAACAACGGAGAGAGAGCTCACACAGGGAACATAGGGCGCGGGTTGTCGGACCGCATTGCAGGGGCTACGTGCCGTTCGTCCCCACGGGGCCCCGCGTTCTAATCTCGCCGCCCCGGCACCGAGCCCCTGGGGAGCCTTGCCGGGGCTTCTAATTCGGGGCACCGTTCGGGAGACCACGTGATTAAAGCGGGCCCCGCGGGGCCGCTGTTGCTATGGCGACGCGAGGGGCCGGTCCCTTGGGGCTGAGCCGGGGCGCCGAGCTTGGCGACCCAGCTTGGCGAGGGGTTGGCGATCTGTGGCGAAGGGTTAATTAATTCGTGGGGGAGGGATGGGTGTCATACCTGTGTGGGTTCTTTTGTATCAGGAAAGGTTGGTTTAGGTTCATTGGGTTTCACCGGAAGAAGATGCGGTCCAGGGACGTCAATCCAGTTTTTAGTTAGGGGGGCAAGGGTTTTTTAAGAGTAGGACTGGGCCACGCCGTAACCACAGGCTTTCATTTTCTTGTGTGAAGGGGGGCTTGACTCAACGTCCTTTTTAAGGTACCCCCTAACGAGTATATCTATACGTTAAGTTTTAGTAACTTTTTGTATTTCCAATGCGCGGGTACTACTGGACATTATATCCTTGACCGCTGAACTGTCCTAAGAAGTAACTACTTAGAGTTACCCAGCGAGCACCTCTGGACCGGAGCCATGGAGGGGACGTACTTTTACCCGCGCCACACACGCACATTCGCTCACACAACCTATTTTTACAGGGGGCCACATTCATTCATTCATCACAGGACAAAAACTAACATCCATGCCAAACGGAGATTCGAACCCCAGACGTACGGCTTTGCAGTCAGATACTTTAACCTCTAGGCCAACACGTCGGCTAGTTTTAGTAACTTAAAAGTAGTATTTGAATGATAACACTCATACTGTTTAAGTTTTACAACGTGAGTTCCAAGTAAAAATGGAGGGGGTCTGTGGTCTGCCTCATAAAAACTTTCAAAATTTGCCTCTAAAAGTAGTGTTTCCTTTTCAAATCTCTTTGGGGAGATGCTGGATGCCACCATTTTTAATCATTTTTCCTCTCATTGTAGTGGCATAAATGATCATATGCGGTTGAAAAATACTTCATCCTTTTCAAACTCTAGAATCTATTAGTCTCCCCTCACGTTTTATGGAGCATTTGTTTAACCAAATAAAAAAAGGGCATCAGTAAGACCAATGCAATTATTTCCCTCTGTTTTTGAGTCAAATCTCAGGGACAACTACAAAGCTGCTTCCATCACTGACACCCCATCCTCGAAAACGATAATTAAAATCCCAACATCCCTGATCCTCTCCCATCAAAATCCCTTCTTAGGGGGGGAGGAGAAACCCGACCATCGACATCAGAACGCCACAAAGGCCGGAAATTTAATCCCCATCAGCCCGGGGCGAAAATCCCATGACACCGCGCGGCGGTCAAAGATCCCCTCACAATGCTTATTAATAGCCAGGAATTCAATGAGCCCCGAAAAAACGGAGAAGTGTCAGGTAACAAAGGCGAAACCTGCGCTAATTATCCCTTTTTTATCCTTTTCTTAGGGATTATTATTATTATTTGGATCGCTGTATGCGAAAACAAAGGAATTTCAGGTTTTTTGATGCTGTTGTTGTTTATGGTTGGCTACTTCCGATTTTCTGATGTTTTTGTAGTGTTGCGAGCAAGGGTTGATGTTGGGCTGTCAGGAGGTTCTTTTTTTGATGAGGGGTGTTTGTGTTAGGTGGTTGTGTTTTTTTGTGGTTGTTTATTCGCCGGAAATTGGATGTTTTGTGGTGATACGGCTCGCGTGTTTTTACGTGTATCTTAATTATTGGATGTAAATGGGGAGGTGTTAAATGTTGTTTTTAAAGGCTACTTTTGTTGAGTCTTTTATTTAATGTATTTTTAGTTTAATTTCATGCAAATTAATTACTTGTTTAACTTAAAGATTATTGTATTAAGTCATTTTTTGCTTTAGTATAGAGTAGCAAATAAGTTGAGTAATTGGTTTTGCTGTGGGGCTTGTTATGAAGAGGCAAGAAGTCGCGTGAAATATGCAAAACTATTTGTGGGTTTCTGTAACAACGGTAATATTGATTTATAATAATATTGGTTCATAATAATATTGATTTCGAAAATGTTTTTGTGTTTAGGTTTCTTGTAATACCTAGATATTTAGGGTATTTTCCTTAACTCTCGAAATTTAATTATGGTTAAAGCCAGTGATAATTTTAACGCCTCTGAGAGCGTATTTCACGCATTGAAAATAGGAAATACGTTTTTAAAAACTAGCCAGGCGTATTTTCACGCTTTGAATTTTTAATAAACGTTTTGCTTAAAAAATGGGCACCCCACCGAAATAAAAAAATTTGTCTTCTCAAATTTGTAATAAATATAGTTTATTTATAATGCTTAATGAAAAATAAATTAATTTTATTTATAATGTTTAATATTTTCTACTTATATTAACAGATGCTATAATTGCTAAAAACCAAAATAGCGTCCTCATTTTTTATATTTCAGTTTGTTCATTAAAAAAGCATTTTTATAAAAAATTTGTCTCTTTATATATAGTTTATGCTATTTCCGGTATTTCCCTCCTCATTAAGGAATTTCACGCCTCCTAAAAAAGTCGAGGAGTATTTTTACTCCTCCAAAAAATCCTAAGAATAACACTGTTTAAAGCTACTTTTTTAGATGACAAACACGACTTTCCCCCATCTTTATTCCGTAAATTCTTAAATAGTTTACAATATTTAGTTTTACCATTTCATAATTATGTATAAAAATACAAATTAGGATAAACCATTCCAACCTTCTAATTTAATAGAAATTTAAATCACGCCATTTACCAAATTATGAGTTTGATTATTTTTCTTAAGTTGAAGTAAAAGAAATATAATTGCAAGTTTTGTTTCCATAATTTCAAGTAATGGAATGGAGGTTAATGAAATAGAACAAATGATAATGATTTAATTTCAAAGAAGTAGTAAAAACAAATTTATTTTAATTTATTGAATTTTGGTCTTTTCATCCAAAAAAAGCTTAAGATGAACATTTGTTTTCAAAGCGACAAACATCAAAGTGATTAAAAATAACTTTCTTTCTTACTGGTGCGAGATAATTTTTTTTATACTGGAAGGAAAATATCAGAGAAGAATAAACTTCATTAAAAGATGATATATTCACATTTATTTTATACTTATTTGCTCTCGTTTAATAATTACATTTTAGGAAATCTCAAATTTTCATATTCTATAGGCATCTATTCACCCCCAAAGAGAGTCAAGATCCCCTCGAGCATCGCTTTTGACACCCCAGAGTACCAACCTTCAACATCAAGATCCATCTCTTTCAAAAGAAGGACTTTATCTGGCTTAATTCCAGCTCAGGCCCAATTTCTAACGACACTCCCCCATTACTTTCCAAAACGAATTCTAAAGCGCTGATTCCAAATCCCGAGTGGTAGGGGGGGCACTCGGCCCCTCGGGACAGTCCCTGACGAAGTCCCGGGGGGCGGTCACTACTCGGGACCGGGACTTGTTTACAGAAGCGGCGACGAGAGATCTAATTAGGAGATAAGGGCCGATCAAGGATTCGATTCTGTGGTCCCTCCGGATCGAGTGATATTTCGCCAGGTCGATTCGATTTCGATTCCCTGGAGGATCGATTATCGTGATCGCAGGTGAGAGGGAAATTTTGTTAGGTGTATTGTTGAGAATGAATTAAAGTTGCTTCTCAATTTATTTGCGTTATGTTGTAATTGTAATTACGAGTTATATTTATGTACATTGTGATAAACCCTTTCGAGTCTTGGTAAAAGTATCGAATCTATATGTTATCTTTGGATTTGGCGTATCTTTTGGCATTAACTCGGTGTTAATCTTTTTGTTGCGAACTTGGAAATTAGCACGTGAAGGTTTAAATAGAATTCGTTGCAATAGGAATGTATATTTAACAGTTTATTTTAAATCAAGCTGTAAGTAATCAAGCTGTAAGCTGTCCAAATAGATCCATGTGTAAATTTATTTCAAGATAGTTTTAGGGATTGAGATTAAATTTACAACAATTAATATGCATTTGCTGGAAAGGAAATCTTTATCTCATCGAGATAAGCATGGCTAATAAGCTAGTTTTAAGCAGGGATGCAGAAAATGTTTTTACTTCCAAGATTTCCCCCAATCAATACAAAATTTCCCTCAAATTTTAAAAGGTGATAAAGATTTTTTTTAAAAATCCGATTTATGTTTACAAAGTAACGATTGGAAACGCAAAACGTTAGGGAACCTTAGATCTGTGGTGAAGGTGAAAATCGTCACTTAAATTTTGATTACTGAACTGAAATTGAATTCAATAATATACTTTTCCACAAAATTTCCCCACATTAATAAAATATCCCCCGATCCTAGATCGCAGGATCGGACATATTCTGCATCCGTGGTTTTAAGTGACCAAAATGGGTTGGTGAGAAAAGGGATAATACTGTATCTGAAAAGAAAACATTTAAACATTTTTCTGAAATGTATCAGGGTATTTTTATACTTAAACAACAGTTATATTCAAACCAATTTTTTATTTTCTAAGGGATCTGTCCTTATCACTATCATCTGGATCCGCTGCTCAGTTAATTTATTGTTAGAAACGAAAAACTATACTCATTTTCGTGTATTAAATATAATTGAGGTGCTTGCAGCAACTGAGAGCTAACTCCAATGAAAAGTTGATGGAGTTAGCTCATTTTGCTGCAAGCACCTCAAATATTTAAAGAAATAATTTATCCTTATATTATTTCCAAAATTTATCTGCATTCATAATCTCAATTGACTGATGCCAATCACTAAATAAGCATTTTCTTTTCGGATAGGGAATGACTATGATTTTTTTAACGACTGTTACTTTTCAAACCGTGACAAAGACATATTAAGGCATGGACATAATCACAAACAAAAAGTTGCACTAAAAAGGTATTTTTTTGTGAAAATTAGAAGCAAATGGGGTGCGTGAATGGTGACCAATAAGGATAAAACGCTTAGAAACATCGAGAGTAATTTTAAATGCCCCTTGGGACAAATCTTTAAAACGTCTGAAGTTTGACAAATATCCCTAAACTTAACTCGTTAAAGGATACGAAATTACCATACTTTGGGTGTAATGGACAATATTAACTCTTCAGAGAGTACTTCAGTTACGTGTTCATAGTTTAATATTTAATTATATTATTCAACACGTTTGTGATTAGCAATCAATTGCTAAAAATAGTTAACATTACTTGCTTTTTGTGTGAGTATTGAGCTATTCCTCAAAAAACTAACTGAGAGTTGGATATTGAGTGTGGAACAGAAAAAAGAGACGTGAAAGAAAAACTAATGAAAGGAGAATTCAGATGATATAATTAGTTTAAATTTGAGTAGTAAAATAGTTTTTAATATAAGTCAGCGAAATGTCATCCCGTCAATTAATTTTCATAGAGTTTAATTTGAGGAGATCATTATTATTCATTAAATTAAGATTTTACAACTTAAGAGTTTTTTAGGAGCTTGAGTTTTTCTTTACTTAATTGAAATTATTATGCTTGTCATTCTCCCTTAATTACAATAACATATTTGAGAAATAAACATTTTTGAGGACTGGACTTCAAAAAGAAGCTAAGTGCCAAAAATGACAAATATTAGTTAAACCCAAAAAACAATCCAAGTACTATCTCCAACAAACTATAAAGTCGGCTTAGCGCCACAACAATTGAATCGTCAGTTTGAAGAAGGGAATAAGTCCAAAAAATGGCAAATTGACTTTTTGTGCTCAAAACAATATCTAAGCTTTGCTCTACACATGGGTGAAAAGAGGGGAACAATTACTAACCCCTATAGGGAGATATCGCCCTTTGAAGTTGCGAAATCCATGTCCATTCATTGTATTTTTTAAGCTAATTTAGAATTAAAGTTAATTTTTCTTTCTCTTCATATTCTTTGTGCTGTAAACTAAGTTAAAATAAAATTTTCTCTTAATTTCAATGTTTTTCAAACTTTTTTTATGTAGGGAATGTTTGACTCCATTCATATTCACTCACTCCATTGATACTGCTTTAATAACCCAGTTTCACTATAATTTTGAATTTCATTAGTCTTATTCTTTTTATTTCACCCTTTTGTGGTGCAAACTAAGGATAAATATAATTTAAATGTGAATTTGAGGTTTTTTAAAGATTTTATAATCAGAAAAATTTCATAAGGTGGAAGAAGGGAATAAGTCCATCAACTTATTTTGGATGTAAAATATTTTTGAATACACTTATATTTGTTTTGATGATTGCTGTGTTTTCTAAATAGGGTTCTGAACTTCCAGTAAAAATTTGAAGGTTATACAATGAAAATTCCATTACTTATACAGTTTTTTTCGATTTTCTCAAAACTTGATTTTTGGACTTATTCCCTTCTTCAAACTGACGATTCAATTATAAGTAGTTTAAAGGTATCCCGAAAGATGGAGTTTTATGTATATTCCTATGGAAAATCAAATTTAAAATGATCAATTGCAGAAAATTTACTTTTTGGCACTGAGATTTTTTTTGTAGTCCAGTCCTCATTTACTAAAATACAAACGTAAACTTAAAATCACCTAAAAATCATATTAAGTATACATGGAATTTATATATGCCAGGGCGTTTTATGAATCTTACACGAGCGTTTCTGTTACCATTCCGAATGAGTATAGAACTCCATTATATATCAATGGAAAGCCTCAATACCTTCCTTAAACAATTGTTAAGGTAAATTTACATATTTCCACCAGAAGCTGCTATGGCATAAATTTAATTGATGAGGAACTAAGGTATGCCATTATTCCCCTAAAATAAAATTATCCTTAATTTTTACACGTGGGTGTACAAACTTAATGAAAACAAATCCCAAATTGAAACATCAAAACAACCACCGCAACCTATCCCAAGTCCCATCTCACCAAAGAAAAAACCCATCCGCATTCACCGTACCAAATACACAGATACCTCCGCAATCCAACCAGTGTTAATTGGTAATTACCCTGCCGAGGTTCATTGTGGGTCACACAATAGCTCATAAAACAAGAGAAAGTTAATCACGGCGACCTTTAGGGCAGCCTGTCGCAACCGCACCGAAAGAAGGTCGCGCGATCAATCTATTATTCTTCGGCGTGACAAATACGCGCGACACCGAGCTAGGGCGTCGTCGCCCCTGTTTGCAACACCTGCTAATTATCGCTTCATTTATTAAACGGGGAAACTCCGAACTCGATGGCTTCGCTCCATATTGTTGGTGGATTCTGTTTTTTTTTGTGGTTTGATATTGTGTTTTGTCCGGTCGAGGTTCTGTGTTTTTATTACATAGAAGGAAGAATGATTTTTTTAATTAATTGAGCGCGTGTTTCCCGTTTTTGAAAAAAAAGCACGTGTTTTAAATATGGATTGAGGTTGTAGAAATTTGTGGTGGACTGTCCCGGCGAAACGGAAGGTATTGTAGATCAGTCGCGGATCCAGCCCGGCTCCAAGGAGGGGGCACTTTTTCAGACAAGATCCCCTTGTGGTACCATTGGGGGTATGGGGGTCCTCCCTCAGAAAAAAATTGAAATTTGACGTTTAAAAGTAGGGATTTAACTCCTTTTTAGAAACGTTTTGAGTCTAAGGGGGCACTTTTCAACACTAGTACCTTTACTTTTTGACCCAAAATGTCAAAATTTTGGCGATTTCCTAAGTACCCCATTTTTATTTTCCGAATACCCCATTTTGATACTAATGGGGGGGTATGGGGGTCCTCCCCCAGAAAAAATTTTGAAATCAGACCTGTAAAAGTTGGGGTTTTACTCATTTTGAGAACCTTTTTGGATCCACCACTGTTGTAGATATAGATGCCAAATATCTGATGAGGATGAATGGACAATGGACATCCTCATTACATACAGCGCAACTTGGATTACCCGAACGTCTTTGATTCGAAGTTTCCTTGTCTTTTGAACTTTGTATCAATCAATGTAATGTAATGTTAAAAATAAACCTATAAATACTAGACACTTAAGTTTCAATACCTAAATAGAATTAGAACTTCTTATCATTAGCCTAACCTTGAGAAAGGCATGATTTTTATCGTAATTTGTAAAATGGTTTTCCCTCTAATTATTACTAGTATATTTTATGTGTCTTCAGAACATCACTTTTTAGAATGTCTGTAATAGTTTATAAACTTCTAGCCTTGTATATCTGGTACAATTCGGATCGGATTTGTCTAAGACATTGTTTAAATGATTTTTTTACTTGAGTTTTAAAATTGAATTATTCATTACTGTGATGTCTGTATTAAGCAAATAATTTAAAAGGACATAAATATAATCAGTAAACACACGCAGAGCACATCAAAGAGCTTGCCGCTAGATAGGTAACTAATCCTAAAAAAATTGAAACAATGAAGCAGTAAATTTCTACCAAGAAAGCTTTCAAACCTCACAATCATGATTTTATTTGGAGAAGATAGTTAAGAATACTAATTTGCAGTAAAAAATAAATTTTATTCAGAGTTAAAGTATGTGAAGTAACATTCAGAGGAGAAACAGAATGTAATCATGTGACAGAAATATTTCTCATTAAACTCACTATTATGAGCTCATCACAAAGCAATGTGATCCTGTCTAGACAATTCGTTTTAACCTCGTTATTTAATTGATGACAACAAACTATATTAACTAATGCATTTTAGTTCGTAATTAACAATAAAAATAAAATATGTCCTGTGTCAAGAGTTTAAACATTTTATCATGCTCCAGGACGTGTAGCAATTTTAAAAGTAAGGCGTCCTGATTTTGGATTCATCCCAAGTATTAATTTGTAACATCCTTGTTCAATCTTTTATGATGAAAGTATCAATTTTGGACTGAATTGAAATCTATGTTGTACGATTTTCAATAGTTACATTTTAAACGTAGATATGAAAATAAGGTTGACTTTGTTAAGATATGAGATATCTAGCTTTTTTAATCATTTAATTAAAAGTACGCAAAAAGAAATTAAACATTCTATGTATTATAATACTAAGACAGTCAATTCTGGTTTTATCTTTATTATTATGCAAGTTGTTAGAAGATAATAAATTGATGAAACTTGTTTTCTTTTTGCAACCGTACTTACTTTTAAAAAGTAAAAATTATTTTACAGATGAAATTTCAAAATGAAAAACATTTGTGCAAAAACAATGTTTGATAGGATATCATAAATTATATTAAATGAAAAACAAACCATAAATAGAAAAGCTAAAAGGATACAATGTAGAATGACAAATAACTTCTCAACAATTCTTAACCCTATTATCCATTTTATTCTTAAACTGCCCTCATAAAGATTATGGTTTTTTATAAAAACATTTAATTAAAAAAAACTTTAATTATTTAAAGTTTTTGCTTTCATAAAGAACATAACACAGAATTGCGAGAATCCAGTCATTGACTGACAAAAACAATAAAATGTCAATGAAATTTATTTTGAAGTAAAAGTATGACAATGAATCAGTATATAAGACTTTTATAGTTGATAAAAAACTTGAAGGAGGAAAAATAGCATTCCTTAGAAAGAAACACTGCTTCAACTGTCAGAAGGGCGTCACCTCCCCATCGTTGCCACCCAAAGCGACCCTAATCACCATCCCTCCCCGCGAAACATCTCAACTCAAAGGTTATCCAACCCGTCACTTCTCATCCCCCAGAGGAATCATTCACAGCCCAATCAGATGAAAAGAATCATCACAAAACAAACAAGCAACTCTCCGTTTATCGTTTGCACAGATCGAAATCATCGATAGCGCATAAAAAGAGAAAGAATCGATTGGCGGGCATTAATTAAAGCATTAAGCGCGGCTGCCATCCCATTCTTCTGCAAAAGCGCGCTTTTTTAATTTATTTAGTTACAGATGATGCACTTTTTGTTGGTTGCTCGTTTCAATTCATCAAAAGGCTTACAATGTAGCCTGCCCACGTGATTTCGCGAGGGATCTCCCCCTTTGGCGACAGTGGCGGTCTTTTTGATACCGCCAATTACACTTTTTTTTGTCCCTTCTGATGTATTTGAGGAAAAAGATTGATCGCTCATTCAACTCTTTTCTGTCCGATGGGGTCTTTTGGAGGGGCTCTGACATCGGAGTTGGAGGAGGTATTTTTCATTTCCTGCTCTCGAGAAGGAATTGAGAGCAGTTATTATATTATTTGCTACTGCGTTCAGCGTTGTTTGTGTTGTGCTTAATCATCGTTGTTTGTGTTTACTGAAGTCCTAAGTAAGTGCAACTTCCCCTTCTATGATCAATTTGGGGAAAGTTTGATGTCACTCAGTCTTGAAAGGCCAGGTGCAGCTTCGAAAAAGAGTTACTAAGTACCTAAACTTGTCAACCAAATAACCGTGGTGAAAAAAACGAGTGCTCCAAAGATTACTTAGAGAAGTCACTTTTGCGTTTTGATGGACATTTTGTTCACAATCAGATTTTGGTTTAGAGCTATTTTAATTAAAATATTTACCTAACCTTTATTTTGTTGTTGATTCGTTTTCCAAAAGCTGAATTGGCCTTAAACAAGATTTATAAAAAAAGAGGTAAAGTAATGACAGTTGCATGTTAGGGCGTAAAGGTTCTAATCGTCAGTTCTATTAAACTACCTTATGAATTTCTTGATTTAAGAACCATAAAGTTTCCGAACTTATTTTGTTGTCCTTGTTGTTCACAAAAAAACCTCTTGTTAAATAAACACATTATTATTTATATATTATTCAATTGTATAAAATAACAGTTCCCAAACCTTTTGAGATAAAAACCTTTAAGTCCTTTTATAAGCGAGAAAATTCATCACATAGTATTTTAAAAGAAAATTCCCATGTTTCGTAGTATCTTTAGAAGAAAAATCATTGACGGTGTGCTCGTGGCCCTACCAAAGAAAAGTTTCTTAGCATAACTCTTGGTTCTAAGAGGATCTTTCCTAGACATATCAACGTACTATTTAACGTTGATGCCACATTAATGCTACGAGACTCTGTATTTTACAATAATTTTCATAAAGGATGTTGAATGCAGCCTAAATAATTAAATATCATAATATACAATTTTTTGTACCTAAAGAAAAGTTAGTAAGTATAAGATTTTTTCTTTTAAAGGGTTGTTAAAAAACATATGACATATTTTCAATACACTTAAAATAGCTTTTCCACTATGCTCGGGAGTGAATGTCTCTTAACAACTTATCCAAATAGTATTAAATAACACTCATTAAAGTTTCTTATAGTATGATGATAAAAGCAAAACATGGCTTTATATAATGAAAGGGTAAGACAAAGTCACCAGACACTCCATGATCAATAAGGCTTATATCGTCATAAAAACCGCACAGGGGAAAATCTAATCCATTTCGATCTCATTCAATATTTCTCATATAAATGGTACGATACTAACTATAAAGTCTTAACAAAGTGGAGAATTTAGTCACGCCTATACGCTTTGATTAATAGTTGAACAGAGAGACACTTCCAAAGAAATAAGCTCTATACATAAAAGAGTAAAGTGTCAATGCGGGCGTTAGTTTTTCCCCCAGCAGTATGCCCATTACAATGTAAGCTTCCGAATTAGCATCTGTCGTTGGATTGTTCTTTTCCATCGGGTAAAATGATGGATGAGGCTTAACAGGTGGTCTTTCCGATTCCGATTTGCTGGTCTTGGGTGGGAGGAGATCATTTGATGTGTCCGTTTGCTCTCTTTGCTCGGCATAATGCAACTGACTGGAAGTTCTCTGTTGGAAAATTGAATTGAGTGATTGGGTTAATTAATGTGGGGGAAGGAAATGGTGATGTGGGTCCTATTGGGTCTACCTGTTGAGTGTTTTAAAACTGGATTTTAGAGAGTTAATTTATACCAACGATTGACGTTGTTGATTATATTGAAGTGGTTCTGCGAAGGTTTCAAAATCAAAATATCTTGTATAAAGTGTTACTTTGATAGTTTTTTATTGTATTTTAAATATTTATCCGCTAATACTATTGTTGAAACTATGTAAACACCAGTCATACTACTAACTAGATTATGTTATCTGGCAATAAGTATGCAATGAGAATGTTTCAATATCTAAACAAACATAACGTTTATTATTTTATATTGAAATTTTACATGGAACATAAAAGGAACGAACAAAACACAGAAACTAAAAATGTACATATGTTACCGGCAAGCAGGTAGTCTCAAAGAATCACCCAGGTTGGTAAAATAACAACTCTTTATTTTGCAGCCCTACGCAGTACAAACCATAGTGAACAATAACACAAACAGATCTAACCTCACAGATGCAGTCTAACTGCGCATGTATCAAACAGTTATCGACGTGTACTCTCACCGATGCCAACACAAACGTAGGTTAATTATAAGTAAAAGACACATCGGCCGGAAACGAGCAGTTTACCCAACACTCCCCCCCTTTTGATTCATTCAAAACTTTTAAAAGGTAAACTGCTTAAAAGTTAACAAAGTTAAAAATTAATGCTAAAAACTACCTAACAATCATCCATACTTGTTAAGAACACTTTGTTACGTTAAAACACATAAAGTTACTATAAAAATTCTAAAACATGCTTAATACTAAATTTCTCTACAAAACTTTACAAAATCTTAAAGTCCAACGGGTACTTTGACCTTCTTCCTCCTCGAGTTGTTACAGTTCTTCCATCCGAAGCCTCCGCGTCCTCCCCTTCTCGGATCTCCAGAGGATACAGCCTCCTGACTGGACGTGTTGTCTCACCACTGTGTAGCTTTAGTCGCACCACCCTAACTACTCCATCCTTTCCACGGCTCACCCCAGTCACTCTGGCCATGGTCCAAAAAGTCTTCCTTGTATCGTTCTCAATCAGGACTATATCCCCCACTTTTACTTCATATGAGGTCTCCCTCTTCCTTGGCTGGATCAGCATACCCAGACATTCCTGTCGAAACCGTTTCCTCAGGAGCAGTCTAAGATTCTGCTGGTACTTCAACGTTTCCACTTCGAGAACCTTTTTTCCGACCCATCTCTGTTGTTTGACAACTCAGCTGGATTTCGCATCCACGGAAGCATGACCACACACCACCTGTCCCTCTCTGTCTGATTGAACGCCTCATCCTCCAGTTCTTTTGCCTTCTTCGTGGTACATGGATCTGTGATCCCAATCGCCTCCAGTTTCCACGACTCTGTGGTGTCACCGCTACTCTGTCTTAAAAGAGAAGTTACGAATCCTCCGTCATTGGCCTCCCTGGGTTTACCCATTACACTCCAACCCAAATAAGTCTCCATCGCAACTAAACCCGATGACAACTTAATCAGATTACCAGTAAAGAGGCTTCCGGCGTAATCAGCTCCAATTAGTAATTCCACCCCCCGGGAGCCCATGCCCACATCAGTGAGGTGAATTCCTCTGCTCGCCATCTCTTCGATCCACGGACCCCTTCGTATGCTAGGTACAATACCGCAAATGACATCCTGATCCAACACCTGTAAATTACAAGAAAATGAATGGTTCAGATTACTTGCATTTACCTTATAACACTTATGAGTCCTCGTAGAACTAGCGCCACCAAAGACCACATGGCTCAGATTCTCTAATCTCTCCGGTGTTGCTCTTATTTGACCAATGGTCGACTTTAAAATATAAGATCTCTGTGATCCAGTGTCAATTAGCGCCCTAACAGTCTTACTTCTTCCTCCCGCTTCCACCGACACCAAAAGCGTCTGTAGAAGGACCTCGGGATGACTGTGGTTGGAGAGAACAGTGTTTTGATCACTATCCCGGACCTCCGATGGGATCTCTCTAAAAGGCTCCACGTATTCCTCTCCCGAAGGACCTTCCCATGGACAAAAAGCGGTCCAATGTCTCTTCGTGCACCGATCGCATTTTACGTCAGCTGTACACTCTCTAGAGAAGTGCCCGACCCTAAAACAATCAAAACAAGCATTTCTCCTCATCAAAAAATTCCGCCTGTCTCTAAAGCTCATTGCTTGTCCTCTACGACAAAACTGTGACTCATGAAGATGGCCGCAGAATAAACATGATCGCCAGGGCTTAGTCTCCGATATAAGGTCGTTGGCCGTGGGAAATAAAATATCGTCCTGCCTTGATTTCACCTTTCGCCCTTCAGATGCTTCACCCGAATGAAAGCCGGACCTGGACAGGGCAATCCGCTCCTCTTGCTCCACTTCCTTTTTCAAAAATCTCAGCAGCTGTGCGAGTTTATCTTCATACTTTTCTGATCCGACTTCTGGTGACCGCATCCAAGTCCTTAAAAGCTCCTCTGGAACACAAGACTCCACCAGCGGGAAAAGCATCGCAGCATATTTATCGTTTGTTACACCGATCGATTCGAGTGATCTCAAATGAGACTCCAATTTGTCATATAGCTGCATTATATTTTGTTTTGACTTCAGATGCGTGGCATTCCTTACCACCAATGACAGCAACTCCCTTATATAAAACTCTGTTAAAAGTTCCTCACGACCAAAACGTTCCCTCAGGCTCTCAATGACTTTAGGATAGTTTTCGGCTGTTGGTGGGTAGCTGTTGACTATTGCCTGGGCCCTACTGCCCACCACCACACTCTGGATGAGATACTGAAATTTTTCTTCATTACTAACAGACACGTCTTCATGGACTCGCCTAAACTGACACCAAAAGCCCAGCCATTCTTTAATCTCTCCCGAGAACTTTCTTATTTCCAGTTTGGGCAGCTTGCACCTAGTGGATATGCTCTCTGCGGCTGGAGCCTTCAGCAATTTCTCACAGTTCATACGCGCATACGCTATTTTCCCTGGTATTCCTCTACCTGCGAAAAGTCTTCATTATACTTATCGGGATTCGTCTTTAAAACCAGGTCCAATATCTTCTCATCCAGATCTTCCATCTTTGACGCAGCTCTTTCCAGCAAGTTCTTGTTTACCTCAATTCCGGAACAATCTATTACCCTTCCGTTCAATGCTTCTTCAATCAAGTTGCAATACCTGGTTACCAATCCCCTTACCGGTGTTCTTTTCTTGACTAGCTCATCCATACTTCGGCTCGCTGCTCCGGTCAAATTCAAAATTTTGATCACGTCCGGTCACCACAATGTTACCGGCAAGCAGGTAGTCTCAAAGAATCACCCAGGTTGGTAAAATAACAACTCTTTATTTTGCAGCCCTACGCAGTACAAACCATAGTGAACAATAACACAAACAGATCTAACCTCACAGATGCAGTCTAACTGCGCATGTATCAAACAGTTATCGACGTGTACTCTCACCGATGCCAACACAAACGTAGGTTAATTATAAGTAAAAGACACATCGGCCGAAAACGAGCAGTTTACCCAACAACATAAGAATACATATCTACTATAAACAATAGAGAAAAAAAATTAATAGAGTTGTTTGCATTACTCAGGGGTCAGCGAACCAAGAACACAAAAGAACACAAAACACAGACGAAGAACACAAAAACCATCACTATCGAAAGTCCCATGTCTTAATTTTATGTATGTAAGAATTTTATGAAATGTTATTTCATTATGCATACACAATACACACATAGCCTCTAATTAATCTTATTAGCAAAAATATACACCAATTCCCCTCCCAAAGGACAAAAATTTAGTCAAAACGTTTGAGAACTTTTGGAGAATTCTGGTCTACTTTTTAAAGAAATACATTTACTTCTTTAGACAACATGCTATTTCCTGTTTACTCCATAATATATCAAAATATTGGGAGGAATTAGTTCCTCTGGAACAAAATTTGAGTTCTTATTGGAATTATTCCATTCTGCGTTTGGAGCATTTTGTCCGTTTTTTAACTTGTGCCTTGAAGTATCAATCGTTATCAAATTAGGATAAAAATGAAAATTTAGCTTTTCACATGGTTCAGCCTTTTGATATGGATATACAACGTTAATTTGTTTCAGAAGTATGTAAATATTTTTAGTCCTTATTATAACAAAACTGACGTTTTAGAATTTTAGACTAGCTATTTCAGTTGATTCATTAAAAGGGCTTGATCCTGTTAGAATAAGAATTTATTGGGTGCGATTTCTCTGGTAGTATTATCTCTTACATAATCTCATTGGAAATGACTTCACCACCTGCACAAACGGATAGAGGAGAAGTTTACATTGCCAAAACAGTTCAACAATAAAAAAATTATCAAAAGTCTATTCATTTTATCGCAATCCTACGCATTTATGAGCCACTTTCCCTTTGAAAGACGCCCACAAATGGAGTTATCGATCACTGGGCCCATTTGATAACAGGGTGGTCAACGGAATCTTCTGCTGAAAAGTTCCCCTGTGGCGTCGGATGGGATGGGCCAATGATTCAAGGAGAAGGCATCGGAGTGTTTTTCGAATCGAGTTCCTAGGTCTAGGTACCTTAAAAATCTTTAAATTACTTTTAAGACTTTAACTTTTATTTCACAATCGTGGGGAACGGCAGACTCCTTTTCCAATATTTTTTAGATGGAAATTTTAAATTCAAATTCGAAATTTCAAATATCGAGCAGTCAAGTTATGATTATTTTTAGAAGTTTTGAGAGAGTTTCGATTGTATTTAAGTGCACTCAACGAAAACATTTTTAAAGTGATTGTAAGCTTAATTTATACTGTTAAGTTGAACCTTTAAGGCATGAATGGTTACTTGGTAAAGTTATCTTTTTTATTTCCCCAATAACTTTCGTATTTTCATTATTTCTTGACAGAAGTCTCCAATCCAAGTTTTTGATGGCATTTCCTTTCCTTTCATTTAATAACTTTCCCTTTTTGCACCTTATTTTAAAATTTAAAGATAGAATGATGGAAAAAAATGGTTGATTAAGAAAGAATAAGATAGGAATCCAAATTATTCAACCCTAAATATAATGCTAAATATCTCGTTTCTTCTTTCACCTCCTTACTTCGGAGTTGAGATAGAATGACCGAGTGTAAATGGGTCATTTTCACCATACGCTTACATTTCAGAATAAAAGTTTTTTTTTCAAACTTTATAATTTCGTAATAATATTAATATAGGAGTTTTTATATATGTTTCAAGTATATGGAAGAGCAGTTGGTCATACACTTTTGCCCATAGTTTAGTGTTTTAAATATTATAACTCTGGTAAATTATTTAAAGAGTAAACCAGACCCGAGCCGTAATAAAAAAGCAGGTGAAGGAAGCAGCCTGTAAAATCATATGAAATCAGCTGCTCTCTTTGAGTTCGAGAAACAATGAAACGAACCTTATGAAAATAAATAGAATATTTTACTTCTAGAAATAAGTTTATATCTGACCTACAAAATTAGTTACAAATCATTTTTAAACTCTCATTGTGCTGTGCAACGCGACGGCATGGCATAATGTAAAAAATATCCCAAGTTATCAATCTGCACTCTTCCGTACTTTTCATATATAAGGCAAAAACAAGACCTAAACTAAAATAGTTATGTGTATTATATCAAATACAATTATTTCTCTTTAAATGAAATATGCAAGACCTTTTTTAATGAAATTAACGATAACTCAAGCAAGAAATGTCTAATCCTTCGTAAAAAGGGAAAGTTGTTGATACTACTTTCAAAATCAATGACATAATAGTCACGGGAGTTGACAGGTAACGGGAGTTGACATTTTTAATAAAATAACAGAATAAAACATACATGCATGGTTGGAAACTGAAATAAATATCCATATATCCTATTTATATCAATAAATAACTATATTTCTGGGGTTAAAATTTCCAAAAAAGCTTATTTAATATTAAAAATTACTCAAAAATTATAATGGGAGTTGACATTAATAAAAATACGCTACCTTGACGACAGATAATTTCTTTGAAAACACGATAGTTTTCGAGCCGAAGAATAAAAACACGGTTTAAATATATTCTAAAGTAAACAAACAATCGTTTGGAATGTGTTTATACATTTTTAAAGCATAATTATTATTATATTTTTTAAAATTAATTCGCCTGTAACGGGAGTTGACATAAAGTGAGGGACAAAATATTTTATTGATTTGTAAAAATATTAAATTCAAAAAATTAATTTTTACAATTATAATAACCTTTTAATAGTTCATAATTTTGATATTTATCGTTTTTTCTTTCAAAAAGTCAAATTAAATAACAATAAAACTACTTTTAATTTCGTGAAAATAGTTAGGGACAAGCGTTTTTGGCTATTTTCGTATTTTTAAATATCTTTATTTACATAATTTTAAAGCTTTTCTTATTAATTAAAAGCTAGAAATATTTCATTTCGTCTACTTTACCTAAATCAAAGTTTAAACAGAAATTTTAATAATGATTAATTGCTTAATTTTCATGTTTTACCTTCGGGACAGCAAATGTAAGCAAATTTTTAAAATGACCCAAATATAGAATGACGTTTTTCAGATGAATGAGAGAAACCCAGTCCTGGATAAATCTAAATCACTAAGGAAAATTAAGCTATTATTATAAATAACACTGGCACTTTTACAGAGAACCTTCAAAAACTCAATTTTATAACCCTTAGTTTACTACTCAATAATAACTCACTTATTATTTTACTCTATCATTATGTTGTTGAATTACTATTTAATTATTTCTCAACCATTTTATTACTCAATTACTCTTAATTTATTTCTAAAACCACTTTATTACTTAATTTGTAAGCAACTCAACTATCCTGTCCATTTTGATCCTCATAAGGAAATCGGCACTTTAAGTATCGATACTTTTCACAATATCACCCTATAAAAATATATCTTAGTCGTAGGAGCTGTTTTCAGACGTTGATGTGCGACCTTGTATCCCCAGCAGAGTCACGCCCTTTCTTCTTTTTACAAGTTTCTCTTAAATATTTTTTATAACTTGGGAGAAGCAGAGCCGCCATCTTTGGAGGTGAGACAGCTAGAACGAATTGATAGCGCAAATCGGATTGTTCGGTGACAGCTTATTCAGCATGACCGAAGGAAGGAGAGGATCTCACAACAGGATGTTTGGGAGAAAACTTATTCTGGTGAGATTTAATAACTGAGATTCAGAAGTTTTTAGGGAGTTAACATACAAGGTATAAATGAGAAATTGGGAAACTTTTCAATGTTAGTGTTTGTACCTGACTATATTAAATGTCAGTGCAGAAATTTTGGTTTTAGTTAGTAAATGGGGAAATTTTCAGTTTGAAAAATGAATAAGTTTTGAGAAAATAAAAAAACTATGAGTAATAGAATTTTTTCATTGTATGACCACCAAGATTTTACTAGAAATTCAGACCCTTTTTAGAATACAGAACAATCATCGAAAAAGTATATTGAAAAGTTGATAGACTCATTCCATTTTATCAAACTTAAGGGAGGAAATTACAGTTGAAAAAATCCTCTTAAATTTGACAATTTAATTATACTTTTGCTTAGCTCAACACTGACTGAGACAAATTTAATTCGAAACCATTATGAAACTTAGTCATTAAGGTAGTTTAAGGGATATCAATGGAATCCAACATTAACTAGATAAAATAAAAGTAAAAACACTTTTAAATTTAAAAAGAAGTTTAATTAAATTATAACAACCATATCTTTTTCCAGTACGTAAAATTAAAGTGTCAAAAGTTGTAAAGGATTCAGTATATAAATAAAAAAGTTGTATCAAATAAAAAAAATTCCAAAAAAGTGGGACCAGTAAAAGTAAAATCATTTTATAAATAGAAAATTGCAAAAAGAAGAATAATTGCAGCACCCAAACCTTTAACGCGGAAGTGCATCTGACCAAAAACCCCTCCAGCCACTTCAAAAGCCTCGAGATTCCGCGAGACTGGGTGGCCCTCGACGAAATAACTCCTTATCAACTGCGATCGCCAAGAGATTCTTTTTTGGCGGAAAATCAGTATCATTCCCTCCCCTCCTTAATTGCTATGTTTCTGCTCAAAAAGTCCGGCCTCGATGAAAGCTGGACCACCAGGAGTTACCTTTTCTCTATATCACGAGGAGGCATTTATAGAAAAGATGTCTTTTTTCTCAAGGCGATGGATATCATCGCCCAGAGACGGGTGTGTCGGGTTGTGAGGAACGGAGATTTTGGGTTAAATGAGTTTGTTTTGGAGGATTTTTGGAGAGTTTGTGTGTGATTATGCTTCCGGAAGTTTGTTGAGGTTGTGAAGGTATCGTATTGTTTGAAGATGTAGAAGATATCTTCGTGAGAAATCATCGCTCATTGTTATGGAGTGACTGATATAGGCGAGCTTTTTTAGGAAACGAAGAAGATTTAGATAAAAATTTGACTGTGGTGTCTCCTTTAAATCATGAGGATGGACTTTTTTTATCCTTAGTAGTCGAAGGTTTAAATTTTTTTCTGCTTTTCTTGGTACAGAGAAGTTGTCTTTACGTACAAAATATCATGTTCTAGATATAAAAAAGTTGTAGGTTTTGAATGGTTTGCTTTTTTCCATGGAATCTGATTTTGATCAAAGAACTTGATTAATTTTGATTGATAAGTGTATTGTACTTATGGTTATTTTGATAATTTTGGAATGACTGTAAAAAAAAACTTGGTTTACTCATGAAAATGTGATGACTTAAATTGAATCGTCAGTTTGAAGAAGGGAATAAGTCCAAAAACCTAGTTTTGAGAAGATTGTTTTGAGCACAAAAAGTCAATTTGTCATTTTCAGGACTTATTCCCTTCTTCAAACTGACGATTCAATTATTATCACATTTATTTAAAATTTTGGGATAGTTGTATACTTTATTTTGCGTTATTTATTAGTTTTTTTATTAAAGTTAAGTAAAAAATTAAGCTTTTTTTTATTGGAAACTTAAATTTTAACCTTGGAAATTCTAATTTCACATATAAAATGGAAGATTCGACATCTGCGAGATCCTGAATCAATTAGACTATTTACTTACTTATTTACTTATTACTTCAGAGCAATCAGATAAAAATTTAAATGTGATCACTTATAACTCCCTTAACGAATATAATAAAAACGTAACAACAATACGTCTTAGAGAATTGGGTGTCGCATAAAGTAGACGCTTCACTTTTTTTAAGTTTCAAAGATTAATCTGCTGCAAACTTAACCCCTAATTTACCCATGCCTAACCAGTTTCACCATCAAATGGAAGTCTTCATTTAAATAACGCGAGTAGGCGAAAAATCCAATTCCTTAAACAAAAAAGAAAAACTAGCTCGCCAATGAGAAAGATCGCCTTCGACACCTATCCTCGATCCCGCGCATCAGCTCGTTTTTCACTTTCTCAGTGGTGGGCGTGGGAAAAGGATCTGGCGTCGAGATTAGCTATGCGGCCGACGTTTTCTGGAGAAAGGTGGTTATTAATTGACCGTTGCCATCTGCGCTTCACTAATACGTGCGCTGTGTCGGAAGCGAGGGAGTTTTTCTTGAGGTTCGAGGTTGATGGGTGGTGAGGGGAAACAAACTTTACGCGGTGATTGAATTGTCAGAAAGGATTTTTTGTTGATTGCTTGAGTTGCCTGTTGGGAGAAACGTCTGTTTTTTTTATTAATTTGTTCGTTAAAATGTTTTTTTTCATTTATATACTGTCTACTCTCGATATCTCGAACTTTAAGGTTCAGAAAAGGCATATTTAAAACTTTATGCTATGGTTTTGGCTAAATAAATCCTAAAAATCCGTCACCTAAAAACTTTTAATGATACTTTTGACTTTGAGAAACTAAGAGTGGTAATACATAGAATGATTGAACTACTATAAAGTAAGTGGTTTTTTTCAAATTTTAGTGAGTTCTTTCTATGTTAAATGTCAAAAAAATGTCAGTTTTTCCACAGTTAAGTGGGGTTTTTCAAAGTTTTTATGCTTTGAAAAAACCCACTGAAATTGTAAAAACACCTCTTATTTACTGGAACCTGGTTTAAATTTTGAAAAACCCAATAAAATTTGAAAAATATCCTTAACTTTGAAAAAACCCATTCAATATTGAAAAAAATCGATTCAACTTTGAAAAAAACCCAATGAAATTTTTAAAAAATCTTCCTTTTTTATATCAAGTTTGAACTTAAAGCGTCCTAAATTTTGAAAAAACCCATTCAATAACGAAAAAACCCACTGAATAATGAAAGAACCTATTTAACTTTTTTAAAAACTCCCTGAAATTGAAAAAAAAAAACATTTAATTTTTAAAACCTAGTTTAAATTTTGAAGGAACGGCCAAAATCTTGATTTTTCTTGAAAAAACCCAAAAATGGGTCCAAAATGTGGGTTTTTTCACATGGGTTTTATTGAAAAAGCCCATTGGGTCCAACCCAATTGGGTCCAATCCAGCCAACCCTGGTCAGCGTGCACCTCCGTGTTTCCAACTCGCGTTTCGCCACTGCCTTTTAGACAAATTGAAAAAGGATATTTCCAAAATTATTTGTAAAGAACCAGCCCTCCAGGTACTTAAGATTATAGTCAAATTCCTCAAGTATATTCAACCTTTAAAACTACCACTCTAACGTTTAATTACACATTTAAACTACTAATAACACCTTTCCTAAGGCACCAGCAAAAAAAGTGACATTCCACACGTATATTCAACCTTTAAAACTACCACTCTAAAGTTTAATCTCACATTTGAACTAATAACACATGTACTAAAGACACCAGCAAAAAAACCGACCTGCCGGACACTCCTCAGGTCTCCGAATGTCCACACTAATTGCTGTAATTGGTCAAGAGACTCCCTAATAGAGGAGGTGGCGTCCAGAAACGCCCAGGTAAGGAATCCCTCCCCGACACCTGGAGTCCAGAGAACAAACGCTAAATATCTTCTGTCACGAAGTTTCGGACCCGCGACACCCAAAATATCACCGTCGCCTTGGGTGGTTGGGCTAAAATTGGTTATTAAAGCGATGGTAATCAACTTAATAGGTACACTGGGGTTGTCGGCTGAAATTAACGAAGCATATCGGCTACAAATGAGTTATTAGTGACAGTGCGTCTGAGATATCCTGTTATTAAAAACCAAAAGCTGTTGTGTGCGAATACGGGATGGGAGGGTTTGCTAAAGTGCTGTCGTATGCCTGTTTTGGGTCTCAGAGGAATTTGGATACCTGATGAGAAAGTGCTACAGAGAAAATAAGTAAGAAAATACAGATGGCACAAGGAGGCAAAGGTGGTCTCGATTCTTGAAGTTGATAAGTTAAATTTATTATCTGATTTAGTTTTAGTCAGTTGAAAATCACTACAACGAGGACAATTTGCTTTTTTTCTAGTTTAGAGAACACTAATTCAAAGTATGTCGGAGAATACGTCTTTCTTCAGATTTGTTAAACGCATTGCTCAGATTTCAACAAATATAATGTCAGTTATGATATTATCTGGTATGGTGGAAATTATATATACAGGGTGGTTATAAAAAAAGTAACCCGACTTAAGGGCCTCTAGAGGCCAAACCGTTCATCGGAATTGAATGAAATTTTGGTGGAAGACGTTTTGAGGGATGGGAAAGAGAATGGTATGAGTTGGAGCAGTCTAACTTTATCAGTTACGGTTAAAGTGAAAAAAATTTTGAAAAATCCCAATGTAACCCCCCTTTTTTATTAGCGCTATGTGATCCCCGATGTCTAAAAACACAAATAGAGTTGAAACGGCACCTCTAAGTTGTAAACTCGCTCCTAGAGAGGCAATTGAAAACAGCTATGAAACTGTTATTTTTGTAGCATCTAGACTAGTGAATTGTTAAGAAATTCTGACTTCATTGTTATTTTTTGATTCACTAGACAGAATTTCTTAACAATTCACTAGTCTAGATGCTACAAAAATAACAGTTTCATAGCTGTTTTCAATTGCCTCTCCAGGAGCGAGTTTACAACTTAGAGGTGCCGTTTCAACTCTATTTGTGTTTTTAGACATCGGGGATCACATAGCGCTAATAAAAAAGGGGGGTTACATTGGGATTTTTCAAAATTTTTTTCACTTTAACCGTAACTGATAAAGTTAGACTGCTCCAACTCATAACATTCTCTTTCCCATCCCTCAAAACGTCTTCCACCAAAATTTCATTCAATTCCAATGAACGGTTTGGCCTCTAGAGGCCCTTAAGTCGGGTTACTTTTTTTATAACCACCCTGTATATATACAGGGTGATTCTAAATTACGTGGACAAACTTCGCATGGGGGTAGAGGGGACCTAGACAAGCATATTTCGCATAGGAATGGGGGGGCGCATCCTTACCGTTTAAGAGCTAGGACCTAATGTAGTGCGAGCGCGTTTCAAGAGGCCGTTTTTAGAAGGCCCGTGTGACGAAAAAAAACATAATAAAATAAAAAACATTATTGCATGAGGTACAGGAGTATCCGTACAACTTAAATCCTCATTGTGATAGAAATTGGACCACTTGCTAAACCGTGGGGTTAGTATTAAAACGTGCAATATTAATCTCTCAGTCAAACAATGGAGTTCCCTTAATGGTATTTAGAAAAATGATGATCGGGGAAGGAATTTTCAATGATCAAACAGTTTCAATGATCAATGTTACGATCATTGAAAATTTCTTCCCCAAACGTCATTTTTCTAAATACCATTAAGTGATGTCCATTCTTTGGCTAAAAGATTAATATTGCACTTTTGAAACCCACTCCACGGTTTAGAAAGTGGTTCAAATTGTATCGAATTCGTGGTGTGAGTAGTAGGAATACTTCCTTACCTTATGCAATAATGTTTTTCATTTTATTATGTTTTGTTTAGTCACACGGGCCTCCTAAAAACGGCCTCTTGAAACGCGCTCGCACTACATTAGGTCCTAGCTCTTAAACGTTAAGGGTGCGCCCCCCCATTCCTATGCGAAATATGCTTGTCTAGGTCCCCTCTACCCCCATGTGAAGTTTGTCCACGTAATTTAGAATCACCCTGTATATATATATAATACTTAATAATATCAAGTCATCATATCATAATAAAGTCATCATCAATATCATAATAATATCAAGTATTATATATATTATTCAAGTATCTCAAAAATACACTTAGGCGTAAGTGACTAATAAAGCAAATTGGCATTTCTAGCGTCAAGGTAACGATTTTATTTAATTTTTTGTTTTGTTAATGTCATCGAAACTTGATTGAAGGAACCTTGTGGAAAAATGCCTTAATAAACGAAATTGTTTACAGTAGAATTTTATTATAGTCTAGTTTGATGATATTATTTTGTACTCAGTTAAATTTACCTAATGATTTAGACTTTTGGTCTACAATAAATACATCCAGAGAAAGTAAAGAACTATCAAAATAATGATGATATTCGAAAAATACAAAGTTTAGAAAAACACAGAAATTATTAAATACCTTCTCTTTATTTCGAGAAAAAGAACGAACTCAAAGAACACTTTGTTATTACCAAATCTTTTAATCAAAAACTGTTAATAAATCTTTTCAAAGATTGAAAGAATAATTATCATGCTTTAAAGACAATTTTAAAGAGAAGCAAACAGCAAAAAAATTCTGAATGTTGATCCTTTCAACTGTTGTAACTACTTTCGCAACAAACGAATGAGAACGAATCTTCTTGACAATTTAAATCCTGACATCGCCCGAGACTGCTATTGAATCCTATGGATAATTTCGGGCGTCTAGAACTGAAAGGGTTAAAATTTGCTTCCACTGACCACTATCTCAGTTCCGTACAAGGAAAAAAACAGTGTTAATCTCTCAGGCATGAAAACGCGTCCATAAACCAAAATGAAAATTTATGAATGGTCGGTATAGTGACTAACCTAAGAGCGTTTACGCACATTAAATTCCTGAATGAAAGATTTACACGGGGCACTCCTACATAATCGGAACCTAACACGAGGGTGGTAACCATCTAAAAGTGATTTACTCGAATCCAGCATTCGTTCATGCAAAATTGAAACTTGTTTGATGAAATGAAGTTTGATTAAAAACTTTCATGGGTTGTAATCGAATTTCATGCATGAAACATGTGACGCAAAATTGTCCATTGTTCCGTTATAACTCCTAAAAATTTTTACTTGGTGTAATCGTTTTGTAATGGACCGCTTGAGTGAATTGGGGCATGGAAGTAGTATTTTCGAATCTCGCTCTATGTAAGTGGGGATGTTATAGGTGTAATGGCGGTGTTGTTTTTTGAGAGTATGAATTCTGAGTGATGTTTCACTGGTATTTAAAATAAAAAGGGTGATTCGGGAATGGAGTAAAAATTAATGGAAAGGGAACCGGTCTGTTAATTTTTAGTTTTCTACAGTTTGATTTCACAGTTACTCGTTTTTAGTCACACTCTATTTTTGATTAATTATAAGAACGATTCGAGTGCATGTAGAAATGGGTCAAATGAAATTATAGCCAAATAACGTATATCCATTACAGTAGATAGAGGTTTTATATTAAGTTATTTTGAATAATTTAGAAATGTTCAAAGAGAAAAAACATTGTAAAATATTTTTATTATTGAAGCATAAGTAACGCATAACATTTTAAGCAGAAGAAAAAAATCATTTTTTGATACATAAAGTAACATTACTTAAGAGCAAAACTTTATATTTTAGTTATAGAATTCTTGGTTAGTGTAAGCAATACAATACCGTGTTTATAAGTCAATAATGATTCCTTGTGTAGATACTGCATATAAAACTAAAAAAGGACGGATAAATAAAGATTGAATTTAGGAATTCCTAACCAGCAAGTTTTTCATTTACAAATTTAAACCCTTTTTATGATTTAATTTCTTTTACATAAATCTTAAAATAAAATTTTATTAATTGTCTTCCAGTGCTTCAACCTTATGCAAAATCTTATTAGGTGCGCAAGCTTTTTTCAGTTAAAATAAAGATATTTTCGAGAATTATGGACCCGATACTCATCATTTACCACCACATGCTTTTAAATCTGAAAAGAAAATCATAACCTTAATGTACACTAGGGTGGGTCATTTTCCTTTGGCGAAAAAAAAATTTTGCAAATTCTATCGGGCACAGCAAGAAAAGGGTGCCAAATGGTCTCAAACTAACATGTGTAAAATATTATTCGATTACAATAACTCTTTTTGCCTCCGGATTGGCCTCAAATAGAACAAAAATATGTAATTTTTAATATTTTAAAAAAATTTATGAATCAAATTTTTTGGTCGAAAACTTATTAAAGTTCACAAATAAGGGTATTTAAAAGCAATTTTAATCACATTAGTCACCTTCATGCATTATTAATACAAAAATAACTGCCAAAGTGGCAATATAATATGCTATCATATAAACAAGAGCCGTAGATTATGAATATCTTTTTATAGTGGATTTTCAGTGGTACAGATTTTAAATATTGGTATTTCATATACATTCTCCCTCAAGTTTGGTCATTATAAAATGGTATTTTTAATTTTTCAAAATAGAAACAGTTGTATTTTTCATAAATATGCCGCGCTTTCGAAATTCAGCGGACAGTTATTTCACTGGCTGGTCTTGGGATCCAAATATGATCGCAAAAATATGTTGAAACAATTGTCGAATGAATAGTTAGTTCATAGGCAATATCAGTTATAATTCGCTCAGTCATGATTTACCTAATTTTTTACTATAGCAATTGACTGAAACCCAGGCCCATGAAATTATACTTCTTTGAGGATTGACTCAAAATAGCTTCTTAGCATTCCCTTATGCGTTTATAAAAGTTAAAATATAGAAAATTTAACTTTTAAGGATATTTACAAGTAAGTTTTGAAAAGTAATGAATCTTATTTAAAAACTTAAGGGATAATACTGAGCTTTATGCTGAAAACGGGGATCTACCGCTCTTAAGAAAATATTTCAAAATTTGACTCTTAAATGTGGTTTTAATTTATTTTTGGACATTAGTGAATCACATGGAGACACTTTGCGATGGACTATTCCTAATATGCCAAAAAATTTCAAGGAAATCCCAACTTTTACTATTATCCAAATGTTTTCCACGGGGTTGAAACCTATAACCCAAAAAAGGTATCCACCTTCTGACATATCCATTTTTATTAAAAATTTAATGTTTTTACCATCCTACTCAAACGACAATAAAGGTTTCGCACATTTTATGATTCCAGCAAGAAATTTTTGATTGCCAGTTCTAACCATTGAGATATTTCAAAATATGTTGTATTACAAGTCAAGTATTTCACCTTTGGTTTCATTTATAATTATTTTATAGTCTTCAATGATGATTTTTATACCATTGTGCACATTTATATTCATGACGGATTTGTGCAATCGAGGTAAAAGCTTGATTTTCGTTCGTCCATTTTTGCATGAAATTACTATATTAATCGAAACTTTGAGGCCAATCCGGAGGCAAAAAGAGTTATTATAATCGAATAATATTTCACACATGTTAGTTTGAGACCATTTGGCACCCTTTTGTCCCTGTGCCCCTGGGAAAATGTGAAAAAAATATTTTTGACCCACCCTAATGTACACCTATCTTTAACAATTTATTACGATCCAAATGTTAAGGTTTTCGCATCCTATCATAAAACTTCCGTCCAGCAAACTATGGATATTAAAACTAAACTGGCTTTAAAAGGAATTATCTCACAGAACCCCCCACTGAGGTATTAAACGACTGGATAGCTTAAAGGTATTGCAAAAACCAAAGCGCCTCATAATGATCACTGAACGAAAATGTCTCATGCCTCCCAAAGAAAAAGAAGCTCCAGAAATTGCACCTTAGACGGAGGTATAATGATGGAAAACAGCAGAAAAAAACTGTCGCCCAATAATTACCGCGACAAAGCTGTCAATGAGGGGTTGTTTAATCGAGCCCATGTACATTGTTAGAGCGCTTGTATTATTATAAACTTCCAATGACAGGGAAGAAAAAGATTTTGTCCTTCGCAAAAAGGATTCCCGAGTTAGTTGGTAATGTTGGAGATGCTTCGTTTAAGAGACAGTGTCCTCTGTGAAATGATATGCATTTGGGAGTTATGTGCCAGAAAAATAATTTCTTGATGAGTCTAAATTACACGCTTGTCTTTATCTTTTTCATTGTGTAAGAGCACATTATGAGGTAATATGGGTTCATAAAAGGTTCTTTTAGTATGATAAATACTTCATTAAAGGATTAGTGATAGTAGGGTTATTTTTTGTTGTGAAACTGTATTTGCTTATTATTTGCTGTATTACATTTTTTTGTGGTATTAGTTAAACACATATTTTAACTAAATGAAACAGACCAGGAGATTTCAGAGGTAATCTGAAAAATAGTCTTCATTTATTGAAGGAATTCAGCTTTAAATGTTTAATACTTGTACTTTTGAACTTTTTTGTTTGTTCATATTCCTGTGGATTGTTTGTAAAAAATAAGATATAAGAATTTCTTGAT
Source organism: Tetragnatha versicolor (assembly GCA_024610705.1). Classification (NCBI taxonomy): domain Eukaryota; kingdom Metazoa; phylum Arthropoda; class Arachnida; order Araneae; family Tetragnathidae; genus Tetragnatha; species Tetragnatha versicolor. The sequence goes on along the minus strand of JANDEH010000011.1, from coordinate 10,423,400 downwards.
TTTGGGTAATGCTCAGACTCGTACTTCTTAAAAAAAGTGAAGGGAACCCAGTAATAACGATGTCAATAAACTTCCCTATCAAGTCATTTGTATATTAGAAAGTTGTTTTCATTTTCTGCCTTTTTTTAAAGTATTTATAAAAGCATCACATTCTCCTTTCAAGGATGTTCAAGGATCTCCAGCCACCTTCAAATGAAAAAAGGTCCTACACTAGTCACTAGACCTAAGTACACTAGTCATCACTTACCCCCATAAATCTGCATATAAACAGACCTCCCACCGAAAGCATCAGCATAAACAGCATCCAACAACGCAACAAAACAACCAAACAATACTTCAACAACAACCCGATAAATTCAATTCACTCATAACTTTTCCCAAACGAATGGGCACCATCCTGAAGATGAATCAATCCAGCAGCTTCTCCCACGGTGGCCCCTTAACCAACCTCCCCAGCAACAAACAAACAAGTCCCCATTAATAAAACCCGAAGAAGAAACCCAAACCCAAGGTGTGGCGATCCGATAATCGTCCCAACACCTTCAAAGTCGACCGTCTCTATTCCATTTGCATCCGTATCCAGTGATCATTACCCCGTAAAAACGCTTCCATTTGGCATTCTGTCGGGGTAATGGAACATTCGAATGCCGAGGTGTGGCGCACCCTGTGACAATTGGCACCCTAATTGGCTCGCGCGTGCCCATAGGAATGACTGCTTTCCCGCGCCCGTGTGAAATCTTAATTGGCTTCATCTCCGTAAGAGCCTTCCCGGGTGTCTTAATCTTTCTTTTTTTTCTTCTTTTGTTTCGTTATTGCGATTCTGCGCTCTGTGCACGGATGGTGGTTACTCCTGGTCAATCTGTGGTGACGATGAAGAAGAGGGAATGGCAAAAGGCGGATGGAATTTGCTCGGTTATCTTCTTCTCTTCAGTTTAGTCTTCTCGCTTTTGTTTTATTTGTTTCCCGAATTTTTTAGGTATTAGATTAATCTTGCGGTGGTGTTTAATCGTAAAAGTAGTATTTCTACTTTGAATTTTAGTAATTGCATTCATCTGAAAACGCTCATAAGAGGATAATATTCACTATGAGGTACACGGTCATTAAAAATTATTTTTTTTATCAATAATGAGAAAAACGTTAAGTTAAGAGTCTGTATTAAGAATACCTTCTGCATGGATCTTTTGGAGACTAAAAACAAACATCCCCCCAATAATTTATAGTCAGAACTTCAGCCAAAATTGATAAACTCTGCATCCGTAAAGGATCAACCAGCTAACTAATATTTTTCTTTTCTTTTGAAATCAGTGTACATTCCCCTAAATATCTAAATTTCGTTCCATATAGCTCGACTTTAATGTAATTACTGCAACAGAAAACCTAGAATGAATCTCAGAAATAGTCTCAGTGAAATTATAGTAGGTAATTATGTTCTCCAAGGTAATAGATTATATGGTGCTCACCGAATAACAGCACCAATGGAGATAGGTACGGCTATGAATTTATATTAATAACTTTAGCGAATCAGTATGTAACAAAACAAAACACCAAATTTTTACTATCTGAAAGGATACTGGGCGAGGTAAGAGCTAGAAAAAAAAGTCCCATATACAAAAGGACTAGGTGGCTCGAGAAAAAGAAATCGTGTTTCTTTTACAATATTCGCAAAAGAATTATCCCCCAGCTCTCCACGCGGTACCTTTTTATTAACCCACAAGTCATTGTATGTGCGGTTGTAGCACATTCTATATGCGCATATAGAAGGTTTCATTTAAAAAAACACACACATGTGGGTGTTGATATTAGCACTGTTGAAATAACAGTGCAACCATCTGCACTCCATCACGTTTTGCCAACTCTTTGTTTTAATGTCTCGCGACCGGGCGTTATCGCACGATTTCCCGTTTTGAAGCCACGCGCCTTTTGGAGCGAGGGAGATCTAATAACAGTTATTAGCTAAAAGGACACGGAATAAAAGGTCCAATCGCTCCGGCTTAAAAGGACCGAAAGCCCACCTTCTGTGAAGGAAAGAGTAGTGCGAAGTACTTTTAGCTTTTTTTTCTGTTTTGCCGAGGTCGGCGGTATGGCTCGTGGTTATTATTAAGTGTGTATTCCATTCTTTGAAACATTGTCAGGGCATTTCTTTGGTAACCCTCGGGTTTTCTGGGCTCGCATAATCTGAATCTGGCCCTTCACGTTTTCGTGTGTCCCCCCACGAAGGTAGAGTTGAGCGAGAAAAACGCTTTGGCGATGAAAGAAATGAACTTGTCTGGGGTAAACCATTTAGAGAATTTGGGAACTCGATGACAAATAGGTTGTGTTTTTGACCTTAGTATTGCGATTCTAGCCAGGTGAAGAGAAAGAGGTATTCTTTGGCAAAAAGTAAAGATTCTCTCAAGTATGACGAAAACTTTTCCACATTTAAAACTAGTTCTTTCAATTCTTAACCTATATTATGTAAAGTCAGCACGAATATAGACAGAAAGATTAAAGGAATTTAAGAAAATACATAAACTACTATTTTAGAAAGTCAGTTGCTATCTGTAAAAAGTTTGAAATTAAGACGAATGGAAAAATATTTCACACCTATTGATGCCTTTATTTTATTGGAGTCTTACCTGGATGAGTTGAGTTGGCATGTGTGCTTTGCTGCAGTTATCAACCCGGCTTCGACACTATTGTTCCTCTGTTATGTTTTTTTCACATTTTAATGGAATCGACCGTAATCAGGAATTTTTCAAGAGCTTTTTGTTTCTTGTAGTTGTCTGATTTGTAGTCCAAAAATAGTTCTTCCGTTAATGGATCTGGGGCAGTAGATTCCAGCAGTTCCATTCTAGCTGCATACTAGACAGGACAGGGGCAAATCTTACCTTTCTTGCATTAAGTAGCTAAAAATGAAGTCAATCTTTATGTGTGACTTAAAATATTATTTTTTCCATACATAACTCTTATTTTGGTAATCTTTCTTTGTAACTAATTTTATATCACACAATCGAGTTTTCTGCTGCATTTTCCTCAAAAATACCTGCTTGAGTAAATACTTTTACTGTCCTATTGACTGACCAGATTTTTCCTACATATCTACATCAAAGTTTTTCAGCTACTACCTCACTAGGCCAAAGGTATCTCCTATCCACCAATATATTTCCTTACATTCCACCGCCAATTCCCCTGATGGGATCTGATGGATGAAGCTCACGGGATAAGATTCTCTTGAGGCCACAACCAGGGACTTTCGCTAGAAACACCCATCTCGATGATGGGACACACCAGCAATCCAAGGTCACAACCCCTCCAACGAACGAGTAACTCGGAGTAGAAGCCATGTCAATCAAACAGGGCCCAGCGATTAATATTCATTGGTCAGACTGCAACATGGCAGCACACACATACAATCACAGTGTAATTCTGGCGGTCGGTGGTTAGCGGGTATATGCCACCACCATCCCCATTTAAATGATCCAACAGGTGTGGCCCGAAAGAAAAAGCAACAGCAGCGCCCGGGTGTGCCTGGACGTGGGAGAGAGCCTTCTAATTCTATTAGAACTTGGGAGGTTCGATTCCCGAATTATTTTTAATTATCGTGCTCGAGGAATGGCCCTTTGATTGATATGGTAATGGCTCGGGAGGTGGACGCACACCCACTCCCTGCCGGCAGCCGTGGGGCCCCGTAGCGGCGTGAAATTGGAGAGAGAATCGATTTGGGGATGTTGTTCTTTTTAATTTGGGGTGGATCGTCCGTCGTGTGGCCGTTTGAGGAAGGTTCTGCTGTCGATCCCTTCTTTCTGAAGAAGTGTTTTTCCTTCAAGACTATTAATTGGCATCATTGATAGATCGTGGCAGGGGCGGATCCAGATTTGAGTTCTAGGGAGGGCACCAGTATTTTAAAAACATTTTCTGCTGTAAAAATTGCAATAATTAAAAAATATTAAATGGTAACATACTTTTTTGACCATTTACTTATAAAAAGTTACATATACATTACCAAGTTACATATAAAATCATTAAAATTACGATTCATCTAGTAAATATCTTCAGAGACGTCATTTTGTCCAATGAAATGGATCCTTTTTGGAGGGGACACGTGCCCCCGTGCCACCCCCTGGATCCACTACTGGATAGTGGTATAGTTAAAGTCTTGTCAAAATGGCATTGATGGTGTCTGGTATGTTCAAGTAAAACTTTCCAACTGCTAGATTTTCAAAACGAATGTGTGTGGTATCTATCACTTACTTAAAAATGTCCTTTTATTAAAAATAAGTATTTTCTACCGTGGTATTTATCATATCCTTAAAAAAATTTTGAAGATATATTTTAATTTCAAGGAGGGTATGAGGGTATAATCTTAGTCATTCTTATGGGTTAAATGAATATAATTTTAAAGGTTAGGAGAGGTATATACTAATTCCCCTCCTGGATTTTTTATTAACTAAAATTTGTCAATTGTTTCGAGATATGAAGTACTAAATATTTTTTCAAGGCACCATAATAAAATTTGAGATTAGAGATAATCAACCAAAAAACATACCATTGCACCCTATTTCCAACTGCCATACTTTTAAATGCTTTTTAACGAGTTTAAAAGAAGAGAGAAAATTATATTGGCTCATGTAACTTTTAGCTATTACAAGTGCACTATTAGGGAACAAAATTTGAATGCAATAACCTTTACTTGACCAGAAAAAGGGGAAAACCCGACTACCCCCCAAAGGCAAGTAAACGCTAGAAATTTGACAGTGTTTTAACAAAGAGCTTTCATTTTTTTATTTCATAAAAAGTTTTAAAAACTATTCAAACTTCTTATAAGTTATCTTTTTCAGATAACTCGACCAGATTCAGACTAAATTCACGATTATTTTTACAAGAACAAAACTCAGAGACAGGCGCAAAAATATTTACCCAACGATTCCTTTCCCAAAAAGAAACACGTTCATGAATTCGTAATTTTTCCTTCTGTTTGAACATTCAATTACACTTCAGTCTCAACCTATTGTAAAGAATGTGTTTACCCAAACAAAAAATTTTTTATACGAGATTCAAAGTCGAATTATTATTGGAATGCTGAGTCCTGGAGTTGCAGTTTAAACTTGGATTTTGCTGAAAATCAATGACTTTTTCCGTTTTCAGTTTGATCCTTAGAAAGTGTTTCTTAATTTTCGTGAGTATAAACATTCGCACTTATACTGAGAAACCTGGAAACTAAAGTAATTTTTAAAGATTTTTGTGTTGTTAAATTTGACCGGAATGGGACTAAAAATAAAGATATTTAGGAAAGTATAGTTTCAATTAATGCGTTTTCTGTTTGGAAGTTTGTGACGGGCTAGAATTTTTTTAGTATCCAACCAGAAGTGATTGAATTTTCCTCCTACATTTTTAAAGAAATAGTTTCTAACTTTTCTTAAATAAAAAGTTCAGTGTTCACAATTATCATAAACCTTTTTGATACAGTTCTCCCCTCTGTTCTAATTCATAGCTCTAAGTCGTGTTAAAAAGCAGGAATGATGTGATTCCCAATTTAACATATTTACAAACTCCTTGATAATATAACTACTTCAAACTTCCTCCAGTGCCCATTCGAGAAGTCACTGGATTATCAACCCATTTTTTATTGCAAACTTTATCAAGTTATAGTACTTTCAGAATGACTCAATCCCCAATGTCTGCTTTCAGAATCTATAGGGCAATTCCATGAAAAAAGGGACACAGAGTTGAAATCCCTTTTCCAAGAAAAAAACATCATTTTAACCCTATATATTTTAAAATATGGTTACATTTAATTGAAAAAGGTTAGGGAATATTGTTACACACAATTCTGAAACAGTCAAAAAATAATTTTTTGTTCTATGAGAAAAATGTTCCAAAATGCATGTTTTATCCAATTTTTTTAGCAAGAAATTAGTGAATTTCTAAGCTCTGTGGAACTTTAAATATTAGAATATGTTTCACATCAATAGTGAAATTAGAAGTAACATAGTATCCTTATACAAAAAATATAAGACAGTTTCAAAATAAATTAATTTTTCTAACTGAGTGCATGATTTCATATTTATAATCCATTTGTTACGTTAGTCACGTTACGTTAGTCACACTACATTAATAAAAAATCATCCTAAAATACTGGTTATAGTTTATTTCATCAAACAAAAATAGCAATTTCTTAAAACTAGATGTTAATACTTATATATTCTGTAATTACAGATTTTTTCTCTGTTTAAAATTAGAGCAATGTAAATTTGATGTTTACACTTGTATTAGGAGGTAAAAAAATAGTTACGTTAGTCACAGTTAAATTTAAATTTTATTTATTAAAATTATGAACTTTAAAAATTGTTTTGGTGTATGAAATAGGTTAATTGACTTGAATTAAATGATATCTTGTAATTTATATTTTTGATTTAGGGAATTTTATAGTATTATATCATTTAATGACTTTTGAAAAGTAGTCTAAAGTTACGTTAGTCACTATGGAATGACCCATTCATTTTCCTGAATATGCTGGCGTTTTGGGACTCCATAACTTTTTCTTTCACTTTCCTACTACAGGTTAGAAGCCACTAGGGTCGTGCAATCCCGTACTAGCTTAGAAAAGACGTATGGGAATTTTAAGCATTTTGAGTGTAAATTATTCACCCCTTTTTCCACGGCAACCCAAACACACAAGTTGTTGCCTCGTTCACAAAACTCCCTAAACAAATTCACCCCAACTTAAAAAGCTACTCTTTTCACACAACACATTGTTGACGAAAGACCTCTGCAAAAAGCATTCCATCTTGTTACCATCCCTCTCTCTGGCCATCACAAACAAGAAAAAGCAACTCTACCTTCCCCGCGACTTCCGAAATCATCATCATCCCATCAGATGACACCGATGAATGCATCCCTTTGTCGGTGTCTTATTCTTCCGGCACCAAGAAGCGAAAGTGCTCATTACACCAAGAAGTGCTCAGAGTCTCCGCGGGGTCTCCAATTTGAGGAGAATTACCTTTAGAAATTGCGGTGAGTGTAGGTCAACGAGTGGTCAAGACTCATTTGCTTTTTCTCTTGTCCGTCGTAGGAGAATGAGAGTTGTCACAGGGGGTGTTATTGAGGTTTTTCGTCGGGAAATTAGAATATGCGGATGGTCTGTCATTTTCTCCCCTTTTGTGAGGCTTTTAATGTTCCTGGGTCTTTTTTAGAAAGTTGACCCTAGATTTTTATGAGTGTGGTTGCTGATTTGCCGTTGGAGGGTTTTTGCGGTTTTATGAGGTCTAGAATGTTTCATATTTTCATTCTTCGAACTTCGAAGCATATATTATTAATGACAAAAGTTCTTAATAGCTTATTGGAATGCAAAATATATTTGCCGTTCGTAGGTTTTCTAATACATAATTGTCCTCTCTTATTTAATTTTAATAAGAGTAGGTGAACGTGTTGATGGCAAGATAATTTGGGCAATTTATCTAAAGATTTGTATTTTCAGACGCTTTATTCAAATAAAAAAGAAAAGTGTCAGAATATATGTATGAAATGAAAATGTCTTTGAAACAGCTCTTAACCGTTTTTCGAGAAATAGAAAATAGCTGTGGTTTTTAGATGTATGCTTGGTTTATAGGTATTTGTTACTTATTGGCAAAATCATAACAAGCATATTCAAAAAAATTCAAGACAAAACAGTAAACCAATCAAGGCAAAACTTTCTGACCTTATTTTTATCGATTTTTAGTCAGTAGAATTCATTACTCAGTTAATTAATTTGGTTCGTTGTGAAGAACTGTGTAAATTAAACTATCTAATTTTGTAATTAAAACGTATGTAAGTTTCGTTTCCTGGAACCTTAAAGTTAAACTACTTTGAATAGTACATTAATTTAATTACTTAAAAATCCATCTTCGATTTAAAATTCTTAGTCGTATATTATAAATAGTCTTACTCATTTTAGATTGTGCGTTTGCTATAAGAAACAAGTAAAATGATTACAAACCAATTATAATTTGTTGCATAATTATTCCTTACAATTATTATTTTAAGGAAACATTTTACAACTTTGAATTAGAAACCTCAATACCTCAAAATCGAAGGGACCCGACATTTTTTTTTTTGGGGGGGGGTAGGGAGTTTTAGAGATATCAAAGTTCGAAATAACGAGGGTATACTATAGTGTTAACACTTTGAGTGTCTTAATTCTACTGATTTCTGTAATCCAAAAAACATGTCCTAACTAGGTGCAGGTTACGAACCAAAACAAAAAAAGCTTGCAACCACCAGTATCACACGTCCTCATCAATGTTCATTTAACAACACCATACAAATCACAGTAAGAGGTCGGCCGGCTCTTCTGCTACAAAATTAATAATAAAAAAAAGAAACCATCAGCAACTATCTTTAAGCATACACACACCATTTACGCCGGCCATAAACATCTCCTCTGTTTCAACAATGCACACAGGTGCCCCCATTGTTCCTATGGAAAACCCACGTAAAACTTCCTAAAACCTCGGACCCAGCCGACACTCACTGGGAATACTAATTGCTTCCTTTTTGCCGATCCTTCTCGTTGCCAGTTTTTTTTTCGTGTTATTTCATTTATTTTTTTTCGTTTGGCTTGTCTTAACTATGTTGTCTCAATTCAGAGGTTCTGATTTCGCGAGTGTTATTCCGTTGTTTCGCATGATCTTAGAGATAATTTTTTTGTCGTTTTTTAAAGCTTTTTTAAATGCGAAGAGGGTTGTGGGTCCTTCTCGGTCGTGTGTTGAGAGGATGAAATATGAAAGGATTTTTGACATGGTTGGGAGTACGCAATGGTTAGTTTTTTTTTATCTCTTCCTGGTTTTGGGTCACCCATTAAGTGAGGGGCTAAATTTTTTTGTTTGCTGAGGTTGTTTTTATTCTAGAATAAGGTGAGAGAAGAAACTTATGGTTTTTCCCCCTAAACTTTAAAAAGGAAGCAAAGTGGAAAAATTCCGAGTGAAAGCATTTTATTCGCAAAGTTAAGATGTAATGCCTCTTTAAGAATTGAACTAAATAACATTTTGACACTATTTACATCCTTCGATAACAACGAAGATTTAAACGTGTTAAAGATTTTACACATAGTGGTTATGGTTACAATTTTTAGAATACTATTGTCGAACCAACCAAGATGGGCACCGCCTGATAGGCACTAGGCCTGGGCATATTTGATTTGATTTGATTGTCGAACCGCCACGAGAAAAACTTTAAAACTTTGAAAAGAGGTTCATATCTAAATGATAGTCCCACATATTTGACACAAAACGTTTTTTCAGTGTTTATGAATTACCAGAACCCTTAAAATTAAGGTGAATAGCCTATTTCCTTAGCAATCACCACAATATTGTACGACGTCAAAAGTATTTTTTTCTAGTTGCAGTCGGACTATACTCTTTGAAGCTTATAGAAAATCATTTTGGGGTTGATATAACCTTCTTGTGAGGCAGAGGTCGGACTCCTGCCATTTATGGGCCTCACTTTCTCAGGAGCCGCACCCCCTTTGCCTTGAATCCATTGTGGAGCTTGGTATTCCAAGTGGCACACGACAACAACAACAACATAACCTTCTTGTACATTTTAATAGCTCTAGATCAGTGTTTCCCAACCTTTTTCGGTCCATGCCCCACCAAAGCCTTTCTAAATCTTTCATGTCCCCCCCGGTCTCGGTGTCATATATAGAAATATATTTTGAGAGGGAGCCAAATTTATTTCCTAGCCCCTCCCTCCTATGTATATATTCAATAAGTCAAATGAAGATTTTCAGAACACTTTTAGGTCGAATTTGCATGCTAAAGAACTAAATGAAGTTCTGAGTAATTAAGTTCTAAGTACCGAGGGGGTCTGGGGGTCCTCCCCCAGCAAATTTTCGGAAATTTGACTCTAGGAAGCAGGTTTTTAACTAGTTTGGTACTCCTAGTTGGGAAATTTTGGATATAAATTTTTGGGTAAGATTTGCATTTTGATGAAACTAATGTAAAAAAGTTTCAAATATATAAGCGTTCTAAAAACAAAGAGATCTTGGGTCATCAATACAATCATCAATCATAATTGAACCCCAGAAAAGGTTTGGAAATTAGACTCTAAAAACAGGGTTTTGATACATACTGGTCCAGATTTCAGACACATTCTCAGATAGGATAATAGGATCAGATTTTTATAAACTTCTTTTTAAAAAGTTTTTTAAATTTTCCCCCTGGATTGGCCCCACCTAGGGGGGCAATTTGGTTGAAAATTTTCAAATTGCCCCCCTAGAAAATGATATTGCCCCCCGGTGGGGCGTGCGCCCCACGTTGGGAAACACTGCTCTAGATAATTTTAAACATTAAAATTTGTTAACCTTACCAGTTTAAGGTGCATTACATCCCTTAGCATTCAAGCCAAACTGTAGAACTGTCATTTCTTAAAATTTTAAGCAGCCAATTCATTCTTAAAACCATACTTATCGTATTGATAAAAATCATGTTTCATTCCAAACTAAATTCTACAATACACCCTAAAACTACTATGTGCAGTAACGAATTCCAACGAAACAAGTAACCAAACTTTTGTATAAGTGTTTGGTTCTTACTACATAGTATTATACCGTCGACCGTACCGCTGAATCCGAAAATGTCATCATATCCCATTTAGACAGTTCTATGTATAGTCACTGAATTGAATGATACCTAAGCAGCACAAACGTTAGAGATTCGTATAATTTTTGTCCTGTATGACCAATAGGGAATACAACGATTTTTTAAATTTAATTTATTTCGATAGAGCTAGCTTCTTTAAGAAACATTTTAAAATTTTTTTTCGAAATCTGATCATTAGTTAATTTTTAAGAAATACACAGAAGGGTTCGTGGTTTTTGTTCATGATGTCACTTCCGTCTTCGGTACGACACACTTGTAACGAAAGCGTATTTGGCAATGGTTAAATCCTTTCCTTTGAAAGTATTGTTTGGTTGAAGATTCGGGAGGATGCAGAAGTGACGTCACGTAGACTACACCTCCAATTGAATCGTCAGTTTGAAGAAGGGAATAAGTCCAAAAACCAAGTTTTGAGAAAATCGAAAAAAACTGTATAAGTAATGGAATTTTCATTGTATAACCACCAAATTTTTACTGGAAGTTCAGAACCCTATTTAGAAAACAGAGCAATCATTAAAACAAATATAAGTATATTCAAAAATATTTTACAGTCAAAATAAGTTGATGGACTTATTCCCTTCTTCCACCTTATGAAATTTTTCTGATGAAAAAATCTTTAAAAACCCCTAAAGTCACATTTAAATTATATTTCTCCTTAATTTACACCACGAAAGGGTGAAATAAAAAGAATAAGACAAATAAAATTCAAAATTATAGTGAAACTGAGTTATTAAACCAGTATCAATGGAGTGAGTGAATATGAATGGAGTCCATTGTTCCCTGCATAAAAAAAGTCTGAAAAAAATTAAAAATTAAGAGAAAATTTTATTTTAACTTAGTTTACAGCTCAAAGAATATGAAAAGAAAGACAAATTAACTCTAATTCCAAATTAACTTAAAAAATACAATGAATGGACATCGATTTAACAACTTCAAGGGTTGATATCTCCCTATAGGGGTTAGTTATTTTCCCCCTCTTTTCACCCATGTGTAGAGCAAAGCTTGGAGATTGTTTTGAGCACAAAAAGTCATTTTGTCATTTTTAGGACTTATTCCCTTCTTCAAACTGATGATTCAATTCTAGGAAGCATAATTTTTGAAAATTAATTTTAAAAAACCCAATGATAAAAAAAAATCTAAAAATTTGAAGAAATGCGTTTTATTACCCCATCAATGATCTCCAATAGTCGAAATCTTGAATTTCTATTAGTGTTCTATATTCCCTATTCCGTTTACTTCTATTTGCAATTACGTGAATTTGACGTATTTGGTATGAGCTGTGCAAATAGGGTATAATAATGACTTTCCCTCACTTATTGAATCCTAGAATCCACACTAAAATCCATAAATTTCAATGGCGTTCAAACCAAGAATATAAATTAGTTTTAACCCTTTAATCTCTCTCCCTTAACCAAACAGTATTCCATAACTCAATCCGGACATTTCGATTGCATCGCTAAAAATCCCTCGTTCATCTGTCACTCCTTATTGCATCAGACATTAATTGGATTTTAACGAGACACCCTTTTGGTCGGTCGCGGGTCATAAAAGAGCCATTTGGGGTGAACTGGTTCACGCGCCGGCACTTAACCATACGGAATGGAATCCGGGCTTTATGGAAGCGGTTCTGTATGCATGCGATCCGCCGTGTCGGTCATTAGAGAGTGATTAATAATGAAGGAGATGAAAGAATTATGTTTCATTCTTTTCCATGAGTGGTGAGCAATCTGTGACTCGAAATTGTTATTTTGTCTTTTTGAGGTGGTTGGTGATATCTGTGATGTTGGATATTTTTTTGGATGGAACTGGTTTGTGTTGTATGGTGGAGGAGTTGGGGTGGAGTGAAAACTAAAAGGGGTGTTGGATAATTTGAAGTTATGAAAGAGAGAAAAATTAACGTTTTTTTATATTATTAAATCTAAGTGTTGATGTGTAGAATTTTTTTTCAGATTGAACAGAATTTGGTGTGAAATCCAGATATTTCGTTGGAAAGTTATTTTTATGCGGGCATTTAAACAGTTCCAAAGCTATCTTTATGATTCTCACAGATTGATACTAATTTTGGTGATATCTATAATGTTTTTTCAATGCTTTTTTTAAAAAATAGAACTGGTTTTTAGAGTAAAGTGGAGTAAAAATTAAGAAGGGTGTTGGATAATAAGTGAAATTACGGAAATAATTAATGTTTTTTTTTTAAATATTATAAAATACTAAGAGTGGGTATGATGGAAACTCTCAGATTGAATAAAATGTACTTACTAGAATTTGTTATTTTTTCTTTTTGAGTTGTTTGGTGATGTTTGTTGAATGGAACTGGTTTGGTAGAATAGACTGAAAATTAAAATGGATGTTGGATTACTGTTAAAGGGATCTTTTGAAGTCCCCTGATTAGATATTTTTTTATAACGAGTATATTTTTGATATTTTTTTTGATCTGGTAAACATGTAGAGGAACTTTGCTGATGCCAGTTTTAGAAACAGAGGTTTCCCGCAGTCCCATGCATTTATCATAACTTTAACTTTCAAATGTTTGGAATAGCTGGGAATCAGTTTTGTTTTAGCTATTGCCGTTATCTGCACTTTTTGACATCACAGAATAAAAACTATTACTTCAAAAACATAAACTATGTTAACTAACTCCGATTTCCACTATAAATTAAGGAAGTAATTAATATTTTTTAGTATATGGAATCTAAATATGGATATGATGGAAACTTTCTTCAGATTGTATAAAATATGTTTTGGAATCCAGTGATTTGGTCTGGAAAATATTTTTATAGCACTTAAACATTCATAATATTTTCTTACGCTCTATATTTTCTTCTGCTATGAGATGGCATTAATTTCCTTCGTCAACTCCATTAGCACCTCTACTATGGAATCAGGTAATGAGGTAGGAGACAGGAGAAAAGAGAGAGAGAGAGTCAGAATACACATCGAGTGAGAGTCAATTCCGGCTCAAGTAAGATATCCCGTTTGTTGTAGACGCGAATTGATTTTATGATGCAGAAAGTTTTCCGTTGTAGTAAACATATTTTCGGGTTTAAAAAATTTACCTAATTTAGTTTGACAATAATAATTATATTCTCTAACATTTAAGGGGTCTTCTTAAGTAGTACACTGGTGTGTGTAATATCAGCTATTCCTTCAACTTTTAATTTGTTTAATGTTTTCGATTTTGTATAGCATCTATTAAAAAACTTCCTACTAAAATTCTTTTCATCACCTTTAGATAATTAAAAACTTAATTTTATTTATGTTGTATTATTAATATTTACAATCGTTCCCTCTCTTTCTCTTTCCTTCTTCTTTTCTCTTGGATGAACATCTAATATTTTAAGAATCCAAAATTTTTGATTTGCTCTGAAAGTTCCTATTCGTCATATTTAAAAAGGAGAACTTTTTATTTTTTGAAAGTTTGAGTTTTTTCGATATAACTTCCATACTATCAGAATAAAAACAAACGAGAAAACGCATAATTAGCTTACAACAATCAAATAGGGTCACCGAAACTATCTTAGGCAATATTTCCCCTCTTTTATAAATACATTGTCTATCTATCTAGATTTTTCTCTCGTAAAACATGCTGCCTTGCTTACGTAAGAAAGAAGACTACAAATTACGTCAATTAGCGAGAAGCATACAATTAAGGCGATTACAACTGCTAATTAATTTTGATAAGTCAATAAGCGTCGCAAAATTGTAACACAACTGGTTAATCCGGACGCTCTAGAAACAATCGCAAAGACACGAGGAGATAACGCCAAAAAAAAGTCGCGGTCAAGACAAGAAAAACGATTAAATTCACTTAGTGAGTTTCATTCATCCCAAATTGCTTTTTGATGGATAAGACGGGGACTAACAGTTTAAAAGGTATTAATTAATCTAATTAGAGAGGAAATTCGGTTCCTCGACGGGCACTACATTGCTAAAAGCCGTAAACCATAAAAGAATAAGCAAATCTCATAAAATAATGAGCTACCACACCCTAATTACGACTATGATGTATTAGGAGACTTAAAATGTTCTATTAAATGTGACCCCACTCAAGGACGCCCAAGAAATCTGGATTTCTTTCCAGTAGCACTTTGAACTCAGACAAATATCTATGATGTTCCAAAGCTTGCACCAGTGGTTCCCAACTTAACAAGTGGTCCGCGGACCAAAGTTGGTTCTTGAGAGCTTTAGAAATGTTTTTCAAAAGAGATTTGACCGTAGATTTTGTAAAGACAATATTAAATGATTTATTCTCATTGGAAGGGGTTTAACTATATATTATTTTAGGGGTGAATGGACACTATATATCAAGTAATATTTCAAATAATTTACATGCTTAACTTGTATGTAAATGTTGCACACAAACTGTAAATTTCGTAATTGTTTTAGGAAAAAATTAATTGGTTAAAAAGTACGAAATTCGAATCACCAAAATCAGGCAATTATAGGAAGATATGAATGAAAAAATGATAAACGATTTGTTAATAACAAACTGAAATCTTCCCGCTAAATCGGAAGAATTGGCAGCTATGAACTTGTTGTAACATAGAAATGCAAAGGTATTTAGTTCGATCGGTGTTCAACAAAATATGCAAACCTTGTCTAAAATATTTTCCGATTTTACTATGACACAAAAAACTTTAACATTACTACCTTTAACATTACTATAACTTTCTCCTCTCCCCTTAAAAATATTTGACTAACTTTAGTATAGTTTGATTTAGATTTTTGTCCAAGACATTTACATTCATTTTGTTTTAATATCATATAAATGGGAAAAGTATCCTATTTATTGTATTTAAGTTGTGAAAGTCAATTACGACCAGAAGACCTATCGATATTAATTATTGTCATAATAAAAATGTTATTTTATGTTACTGTCAAAATATTCTCTTCTTAAAATCAAAATAAATAATTTAAAGTCGTTTTGAGAGTAAAAGTATATTGAATTTTACTATTTAATGTATACAAATACACTGAATAACTAATTGAATATGTGACTACTACCAGTTCTCTCATACTATAATTGAATCCATTGTAATTTGAAAAGATCTTTATGGTACAAAAACACTGAAGATTAATATATAAATTGATTCCTGTCTCTGTTTCTCCTCTCTCTCTCTCTGTCTCTCAAACTAATATCTAAAATTAATTTAAATGATATTCGGCGTATCCTCTAGGCATCACTTCTGATGCTTCATTTTTATTTCGGGAATTATTCATTTAATAATGTGTTAAAGATGTTTTATATGATACATTATAATTTAATCTGAGATTGAGGAAGTATATAATAAAGTTGACGGAATTGATTTTAAAACTTTTTTCCAAAATGGCGGGTGAAAATTATTTTGTACAAGAGCACCTGAAAATTAATTCTTCGTTCCAAATCCTTCGAAGAAGGGATTTATTTTATTAAAAGGGTATTTATTTTAGCTATAAAAACAAAATCAAATTTCTTTTCTCTACTGTTTTAATATTTTATGAATAATAAAATATCTGAACTATTTATAACCTTGTACAAATTCAATAATTACTCTGAAAGTTATTTTAATGAACTCTAAGTTTGTTTGGACTGTTTAATTTTAAAATTATTTTGTATGAAACCACATTTCATTATATTTAGGAAAAATATAAATACTATTCTGAAAACAGACAGTAATAAAATGTATACAATACAAATGATTGTTTTTAAACAATATTATAAAAAATAATAATAAATTGTTTTCTAAAAAGAAGATGGAATAAATACTTAAAAGACTATATTTACTAATATTTTTTTTCAAAACATGCTGAAAAGAACGAGATATCTGTTTCATAGGTACTAATGGGCCATAATGATTAAAAGAATACAAGGCTATAAAAATTCTACTTTTCAAATATTCGTATGTAAAAAATTCCTATGATTTACGCCTTAGTAAAATGCAATAAAATCTATGGGTGTTTACTATTCAAAAGTATACCCCAGGCTATGTTTTCACTTGATCGGCAGTTAAACAATCAGACCCATTTAACATTGATTGATAACGATGCAAAAAAACACTCAGACTTACTCCAGATCGCGGTGATAACCTCCAGGAGAGAGTTAACCTTTTCTTTTGATTGACTTCGAAGGGAGCAGGTATATGCGTTTATTACAGGGGCATGGATTGGAAGAGTCCAATTTACTTTTACAGTTTGCAATTATAGTAAATAGTAATTACGGATTGCAATGGCTCGGGTCGTAAGAGGGGTTTTATGGGGTACAGAAATATGGGTGTAACATCTGCAGACAAATGGTAAGTTGCTTTGAAATACTGAAAGAAAACTAGTATAAAACTACTGAGGAAATTAAAAGCGCTTTAATTCTTGCTATTTAAAAAACTAGGGGGCTACCGCCCCCTGCTCGCTATCGCTCGCCAACCCCCGTTAACTGCTTACGCAGAAACTTTTGGAGCGCTTCGCAATTCCTCACAAAACCCAGCTCACTGCACTTACTCACTTTATAAAACATTCTTACAACAACAGAGCAATGTAAACATTCTTTTACCCATTTCCCCAAAGTAATATTTTTTCACAGATCCGTTAAGAAGCACTGAAACATCAGGAATAAATTTAACTTTCTTAAAATTTATTATGATTGGCTGTGAAAAATGAAGTAATTATCGTAAATATCGCTAAAATTTAGAATTTTATCTTCATGAGAACAAACAAACGTCGAAGTTGTGTCAGTTTCATAGCAATAGACTTCCAACATTTTCGATTTTTATCTTTATTTCTAAAACATTCACCCGTGTTATCTAGTTATTTGCGTTTTGGCATTATGAAATAAAGAGTTACATTTTACTACCCTAAAAAATACTTGCAAAAGGATATAAAAAATAATACTTATTTTAAAAAATAAATGCAAAAGTTCAAAATTTCCGTGGAAATCCGGAAAGAATCCGAACATTTTGATACCAGATATGTGTCATTCGGTTCAGTAATTAAAAAGTTTTTCCCTGGAAACCGTTTACCAAAAACTTTTTTTTAGAATAGAGAGATATAAATTGTTAGTAAATTTTTTGCACTAGAACAGTTATAATACTATAACAGTTACGTATTTAAAATTATTTTACATTTACGTACTGCCAAGATTACTTATTCAATTAATTTCACTGCTTATGAAGATACTATAATGGCTATTAATTTTAGGGGTCATCCATAAATTACGTGAGGCGTTTTTTCCAAAATCTGGACCCCCCCTCCCCCCTTGGTGAGATTTAGTGAGATTTTGCTGGACCCCCCCTTCCCCCCAAGTGAGATTTACCTACAACTTTTTAAAAATAATTTGCAGTATCTTATATGTTTCTCATACTTAAAAAAAGAAAATCGTATAATTTCTAACTTAAAAAGTTGACGTGAGATTGTAATCGACCCCCCCTCCCCCCTTGGGGAGATTTGGTGAGATTTTTCCAAACCCCTCCCCCCCCCCCTTTTTGACCTCACGTAATTTATGGATGACCCCTTTAGATCTAAAATGAAACATTTTCAGCATTTCATTTTGTGCAAGAATTTAAATTCCTTTTTCTAATTATTTGGTTTGAATTTGTATTGATATCTTCTAAAGTAGATTATTTCTAGAAATAGATTTTAGTACTTTTTACATCAGTTATCTATCTGCAATGAAATAAATCAAAAGTAAACAAATTCAGACTGAAAATAAACTATAGTATATTTCTATAATTCAATTACATATTACACATATACACGGGTATGATATTTATAAATTCCCCGAACGTCATTTTCCAAGCTTAACTTAAACTCTACCCTAGTAGTGCAGCTTATACCAAATTTGTCATGTTTGCGTAACTGCAACTAGAAGTAAACGAAATTAGTCCAGGCATTACAATAAATTGGAAGAATTTTGAACTGTTGTGCTGCTTAGGCAGTCCTGCGCAGAATACTAGGAAATTCATTACATACAACCACTTAGGAAATTCAAAATTTGTATGTACTCTACTTATATAGAAATTCGTACCATTGAGTTCCCATTTATTCCACAGTAACTTTTTACAAAAGCCATCGGGTTTGTGTCATGAGTGCCTATATTAGTCCGAGGCTCAGTTTTATATTACACTGATTCCATCAATCGTAATCAATTTTTTATGTGTCAACGTGCCATTCAAGTATGAAAATCATTAACTGCTTTGCTAAGAGGCACGCATACTCGTCTAATTTTAATATTGATGACTTTTCGACATTGTTTTTAATAAGTCGAATGATTTCTACTTTTAATTATGAAAAGGGTCGGGACTTCGATTTATTCGTGAATTTTAAAGAAAAATATTCGTTAATTAAGTCTATACACTGAAGATAAAAATTAAACAAGGAACTTCTATAGTTTAAAATAGTATATAGTTAGTTCTTACTCATTAACCAATGTTATACTTTGAACACAGCTTCTAATTATGAAGAGTTTTATTTCTTTTATCTAAATCTAAATTTATAATAGTGAAGCCACGTTGTTTGTACTTAAAATACGACAAGAACTTGTATTTATATTCAGACTTAATTATGAAACTTTTTCTATTATTGTTTTGAAATCTAAATAACGTTAAAATAAATTCTAAGTGGAAATTTTTTTACTTTATTATGTAAGACTTTTAATGCCCGACTTTAATAAACTGTACATTATTTTAAGCTTTTTTATAACATATCCCCCTTTAATTCCTGAAAGTCTCATTCCTCCTGTAAAAAACCGTACAACTTCCAAATGTAAATTAAGATGAGTTTTTTGAAGTTTTTTTCTTTAATTTAACAAGTATTATTGCACACCATATGAAACATTCATTCAAGGTGCCAGTAATATAAATTTCCCCCGCTTTTGGCAAGAGTATGCCTTGGAGCTTCACAAAAACCTTTGTTTATTTTCACTGCTTTATTTGCAAGTTTACCCAAAAAAATTTATATTTTAAACTTCTATATCTCCACCAATTGCAATTCCGAAATCATCTCTATTTTTTACTAGTGCCAGTGGCAGATATTGTAACGATTCCTTATGAGTACAATTCCAAAACAAATTTTTAAAATAAAATTTCCAAAATATGTAATTTCCTCCATGTTCTATGAAATTTCCTGCTAGTATCTTAAGCCTCCAGTTGATGAGAAACACTTATTTAAGGGATTTATTAATTAAATTACTTATAAAATCATGTAAACCTTTTAGGCCTGAATAACAATTTATTGAACCATTTTCCAGGATTGTAGGCCGTGTCTTTCGGATATTAGATTCAAACGTTTCCTATACACAGTCATGCAACTGAGATCCATCAGTTTAATATTTTTCATTCCTCGCTCACTTAAATTTTTCACGCACTATTTAAATTTGATTTTGTGATTGTTTACTTTTGCTTTTTTATATTTGATGGTGACTGGTTTTTCCACAGAGGATGCCATCTGGAGCAGAAGGCGAAACGTTTGAATGTAAATGTAATATCCAAAAGATACGACCTACAATCCTGGAAAATGATTTGACAATATACTTATAGTCAAAAATTCATTGAAAAGAATTGATTGAATATTAGCATTTTACCTTAGGTGTTGCAATATAATCGCTTGACCTTAAAATCTAGGAAACCTCTAAAAGTTTGAGTGTGTCTTTTTCTTCCCCTTTTCTTCCAATGCAAATGCTCACAACTAGTGGCGTAAATAGAATTGACTCATGGGGGTGTTACTCCCACCAGTCAGCCACTCCAGCCTATTACTCTCTTCAAAAAATATTTATCATAATATAGGTATACTAAAATCATGTAGCTTTAAATTTAAAAAATATTATAATTTTTTATAATTGTTATTTTGGTTATAAATATTATGGAAACTTCATTTAAGAGGCTGGATTTTCAAGGGTAAAACACGATATAAAAGACGTCAAAATTTCAGAGGGGGGTTTAGGGGTTCTCCCCACGAAAATATTTTAAAATTTGTTTCTTAAAGTAGTGTTTAAGCTCATTTTGAGGCTCTTTGGGTTAGATCAGAAAAGAACGGTTCCTTGTAAACCGCACAATTATCTAGGGGAATTTTTTCAGTTATTTAGGTTTTAGACACCGACGATGCAATGGGGGGAGGGTTACATCCCCAATAGTCCCCCCGTTGTTACGCCTGTTCTCACAACTCAACTCTTCATAGCGCAATCATGCACCATTCACCAGCTCACAGGGCTGCTCAGCACAGGTATATGCCCTGGGATCTCTCCGAGTCCTGAGGGCAGCATCGCACGGAATGAATGGAAAACGTCATCACGCATTGTGCTGTCGGTGGTTCCCCCGCACCTGATGGATCGGAACTGATATTGAAAACGGGAGGAACGCCTTTCTGGAACTGTTTTTTTTATTTCCTCCTGTTGGTTGGTGGCCGCTTCTTGTTTTTTGTGGAGCACCGCGGAAGTGAAGTGGTTGAGATGGTGAGTTGAGCGAAGGGTTAGGTTTTTCGTTGTTTTTGTGTGGGGTTAGGTTTGTGGTGATTTGAGGTTTGGTGAATGGTTAACCCTTTATCTCCTTCATTATGATTTTCTGCAATTCTTTTCATGCAAATGTTTTTTTTTGGGTCACTAAATTGAAAATTAAGGGATATACATAATTAAAACAATTATCTTACGGAAAATAATAATGCTTTTTATCGCATTCTACTTTATATTTTTCGTAATAAATATCTTTGTAAATTTAGAACCAGCCAATATAATACTAGATCATCTGAAATTTTTGAAATTCCAACATTTTCAAAGGACATATTTCGTAAACACTTCTTTTATCTTGCACCTAAATTGTACAATAGTTTACCTACAAATTTAATTCAAACAAATAGTTATTCTGTTTTCAAAAGAAATCTTTTTGAATTTATAATTAACATCGACGACCTGGATCTGTATTTCTCACTTTGAAGCAAATTTTTCATTTTAAATATTATTCAGCCTTTTGCCAATAATATTGTGTGTGATTTTGTCGTGGTTTTCTTGTGTTTATTTACAGTTTTAATGTATTTTTCCTTTTTTTTTCTTTATTTTCGTTACTCAGTTATGTATTTAATTTCTTTTACGCCTGGACGGGATTTTTTTATTTCCCCTTGGCGTATAACATTGTTTTTCTGTATTTATGTTTATTTTTTCTTTAATTGTTAATAAAAAATTATTATTATTAAAAAAAATTAATCCGCTAGAGATAATTAATTAAATTGATACTTTTGAGTACCGCAGATGCACTGAGGGGTAAAACATTCTCACCAAAGAAATTATATATGGCTTTTTATCGCAGTTTTAAGTCTTAAAAAATAAATAACTTTCTTTTTGACTTTAACTACTTTTTTGAGGGAACAAAAATGTTAACCATGGGAATCCGATCAAAATGGCAGCTGAAAGCACAACTTCCATTAAATCTATTCGCATTTACCGCTAAAATACTCGTCATAGAACCTTCGCTGCTTTTTATCCTTTAAGAGAGAAACTAAAAGAGTGTTCTTGCAAAGTATCGTCAGAGTACATTCGTAAGGATGGTTATTCTATATAATTTTAAAGTTGGTGGGACTTGTAAGTACCGTCAGTAGATAAAGGTTAAAGTGTTTGAGTTATGATGGGGGTAGAGATTGAGATTATAAAGATATATATAGTATTTTTAAGTTCAGGCTTTTAATTTTTTCGGCTATTGGGAACATCTAAAAATGGAGATATAAAAAATATTGATCTTTAAAAAGGTGTCTGAAAAGTATTTAAGTTTTAAAAGTAATACCTGTTTGGTTTTTATTTTTGTAGTTTTTAAATTACAAAAATGAAACTTACTTCCATGAAAAAAGGTGACGTTGTTTTCAAATAAAAATCGTGCAATGGACTTTTGAAACACCCTGTATACGCTAAACATAATATAATGTGGACGTTCAAACTTGTCAAGCCCCCAAACTGGCATTACACGGTACATTGTAATCCCAATTTGGGACTTCACAAATCTGGAAAAAAAACTTTAAACATCTCCTATGAAATTTTTAAAACTTTTTATGTTGTCATAATAGAAAGAGCATACTAGATTTATTTTAAAAGTTATGAATTTAATGAGGAAGTTGCATGATTTTTTTTATTTTTTTAATCGATTCCTCTTGCAAAAATAAGCAACTACCCAAAATTTGAGGCCGATCGAGAAATTTTTGATTGCCAAAAAATTAACAAAAATCCCCTTTTTAAAAGCGCGCGAAAACGCCAAGAGTTTGGATGTGACGTCATCTTATATATTAAACATTGTTGTAAAGCAATGGAGTTGATGGTATCATTGTTGACGTCATCTTATAGTTTAAACAATAAACGTTTTCAGTCACGTGTTTTTTTTCTCGACTTTTAAATTAAAATATTTAATTACCTGTAAATTTTTTTGAAAAACTGACTAAATATTTCATTTTACCATACAAAAAACCATACGGAACACTTGTTTGTTTTTGAAAATCTGACACATGCAACTTCCTTATTTTATTTGTGTTGATTCATTGAAGATTTAATTGCGATTGAAAATTAAGTACCTAGTTTTTAAGAAGTTTTGTTATAATATAAAGTTTAACTATAAAAATAGTGTTAAGATGACAGTAACACTATCTCTCTGGTAAAAATACTTTTATAATCTACACTATTTTTCTTGAGAATATGTTGTACTTTATATGGATAACTTTGGAGCATACTCTTGTTGTATTTTATAATGATTTCTCAAACATATTTATCCACATCTCGACTGTTAGATAAAATATACGAAACTGTTTCCAGTTTCCAGGAAATTTCGAGATAAATTTTACTCCCAACTAAAGAGAATAATTCTGGTGTGTTTATTTAGTAGAAGCAATTTACTTCACTTTACATCAAGAGAAATAGTTTGAAAATCCTGCAAATCTGAAGCACTCTCAGCACCCTAGGGGCATTCAGTCCCCTTACGACATCTCCGAGTTCAAAACAGCATAATTTCCCTACAACAAAACCAGTTTTTGTCGAACGTTAACTTTCCATACTCCAAAAACAATCTACCCCATCAGGGGATTGCAATCTTCCATCCTTTCAAAAAATAGATACTACTATTTTATTTTGAATCCATACATTTATAAAAAAATATCTTTTCTCCTGATAATTGTAACGGTGCGTATTATAGAAACCTTTGATGAGAACTATCGGAGACCCCCCAAAAGAATTCCATTCTGTTAACTTCTCCTTTCATAATCTGGGTAATTAAAAATAACTTTTAAGTTACCACTTTTGTTATCCGGAATTATTTTTCCTCGGTTACTGCACAAAAAACCCTTTAACAAAAGGAGTGCTTCTTGCGTTAGATCCACATGCCAAAGATGAAAGATTGGGACTCTGGAGACTACACAACGAGTAGCAAGTATCTGCACGTTATATTAGAGGTGTATCCCCGTAGAATTCACTGAATGGTTGTGATTTATTTTAGTTTTTCTTGCTGTTAACTCTTTTGGGAGATTTAGCAGCGTTTTTCAAACCCGGTCCCATCAGATTACATCAACAAGTGGTAGGCGGAAGAATGTAATAATTAGCAGATTTTTAGTTTCTCTCTGAAAGAAGTCAGGAAATGCTTTATTTCTGTTTATAGGAAGATAAGTGTTTTGAGCCCTTCTCTTTAGTTAGAATAAAACCTTTTCAGCACATTAAAAGCAGTCAGAAAGACACATTTGTTCGATGATTTAGTTAACAATTTCAAATGAAAAAGGGGTATATTTTGAATAGTCCCTTTTTGAAAATACCATATTATGGTAATTGATTTAGACATATTATCTCCATATTTTAGAAAGTTAATGAACAATTTTTTTCCCCAAAATCATATATTTATTGTTTTTTCTAAGTATCTTTTTGGAAAAAAATGTTAAATATTCTGGCAGGGGAAAATTATCTGCTTTTCTATTAAAGACTTGACACTTGTCTTTTTAGGTGTCTTTTATGACACTTGTCTTTTGGAAGTGTCAGATTAAGTTAAGTTTGAGGAATGTTATTTTCTTTAATAGATTTCCTATTTACAAGTCGTTTGTTGGTCAATCAAAAAGATTTTTTCATAATTTATATATTTGTTTCACGAAATTCGTCTCGTCTATTTTCAATTAAATTAATAATTATTTAATTACATTTTATCTCAATATTAGACTCCATAAAACTGAATCAGATTTCAAAAACATCGCTTATAGTTTTAATACTTAAAATGTCTCAAGACGTTTTCATCCCTATCAATAAGATCCATCATAATGAAAATTTTTGCAGTTTTATTTTTAATTCCGTTAAATATACCGGTAATATGCCGGTTTCGAGAAATTAAGCATTATCACTTAAACTGTGTTCTAAACAAATAAGAGTATTTATAGTTTGTCCACATCTTCGCTTGGTGGTTGTTATAGCGAAATCTTGTATTGTGGAAGGCACGTTTAGGGTTGCACTATCCTAACCGCCTAGCGAGAATAGTCAGACTATACGCCCCCCCCCCCCCCTTTGTTAAAATACGGCTGTATTCACCACTAACCTAAGATTAACCTGGAATCAAGCTTTTTACCAACTCTTTAACTACCAATTACATCTTTTGATTCCTGGCTAACCTAAGGTTAGGTTAGTGGTGGATACGGCCGTCAATGTTAGAAGTCTTAACATGATAACATGAACACAGATAGTTCACCGAGAGCACTCAGCATGAAGAGTATGTAGTAAGTTCAGTCAATGGGAAACCATCTCTATATATTTCTCATCCAGCCAACCTAAAACAGACCCAAACCATCCATCATCCAATGTCCCCTTCTGGTCCGGGACTCATCCAATCTTCATCTAAACGACGTCTGCTCCTCAAGTCACGGACATCCCGTCACAAATTGTCGCCAGCTAGGTGTGGTCCACCCTTTTGCCGCCGCTTCTTATGTTAGCCTGAACGCGAAATGACAGCCTACAACCAAGCCATGGCTCTCAGTGCTGTTTAGCGCCAGGTAGATATAATGTCCAATTAGGGCCATCGAGGATGGGGACGACAATAATGAGTGGTGACGCTAATCACTGTCACCCTTGTCATCTAGAAATATGATCCTGACGCCCATTGATATTCAGTACGATGTTTCTTCGTGATGGGTTTCCCGTTTCATCAAGGGTTGATGTAAGTTTTAGGATGGTATGGTTATACTATGGGTTGTAGGGTTGGTTGCATCCTGGTATGCGGGTTATCGTTGGATCTTGGTTTTTTGATTGATTGATTTGTTTATCGGTAGGGCGGTGTGGAAAATGTGATGCGGTGTTCCTTATTGTGTTACCCGACAGTGTTGTGTTTACAAGTTCATGTTGAGATCTTGTAGTAGATTGTTGTCCCAAGGAGAGACGGGCCGAGAAAGCTGATCATGGTTTTGTTAGGATCAGTAAAATTTTAGTTATGTACTACTCTTTGCGGTTTTTTTATTTTAGGTTTTTGAATGTATTGTTCGATTTGGGGGAATTTTATTAAGATTAATTGCAATTTCAGACCAACTACAATAGCAACCAACAACGGAACGGGAGCTGACGAAAAAAACTAGTGTCCGTTGCCTTTTATTCCCCATATCATTCCCTCTCCTTCATTCTTTCTCTCGTTTCCTTCTTTTTCTTCGACCTTCGCTTTCTTTTTTTATTCATTCTCCTTTTGATTGAGAACCTCTTAATTGTATGTCTTTATATTTGATAAATAAAAAAAATATTGAAAGTTAAGGATTATTCATACGATGAAAGAGCTAATTGGGGATTATTTACAAAAAAGAAAACTGACACAGTATTTGGGACTCTTCCGTAAGGTTTTTTTTCAGATATGTGGGATAACCAACCGTAATCTCCTTCTGGATCCATTTAAGGGTTTTTAAATCTTAAAAAAAAGCTTTTATTATTTCAGTGAATATATAAAGTAAATTAGTGTCTCTTGAATGCGGATTCTCGTTACATATTCTCCAAAGGTTCTATTTGAAATTTGAAGCCTCTCTTTCTCTTACCAACCGAATTCCGTATGGTTTAACGACAGTTTTGAAAAATTTAAATTAGAAAATTCTATATTGAGCGAAACATTATAAAGCGTGATGTATAAAATTTAATATTACATCACGCCTATATAGGTATATTACATCAACTATACTATGGAAAGTTTTAAATTCACAGAGCTAACAATAACATTCATTTCAAAAGAAGGGTATTCAGGGCAAAATCGCCGAGGTCTGTGGTTGAAAATAAAGGACGTTTCGCCTGAAACTTTGTCAGGCATCATCAGCAGCTAAAACGTTTTTCCCGTAATCAGTGAGAACGTCTCTTCGACGTTCTCGCCGATTTCAGGCGAAGCGAATCGTCCTATATTTTCAACCACAGACCTCGGCGATTTTGCCCTGAAGATCCTTCTTATGAAATGACCTGCCGAGAAAGCCTCTGTTTTATTCAAAAACATTCATTTTCTTAACATTTATCCATTCACACCAAGCAAAAACATCCATCCAACACGGCTCCTATAGAAACAAAATCCAGTAGTTCCATTCCATCATCTTAAAGTCAGATTTCCCGAAAACAAGGGTAGCACACACACATAAAAAAGCAAGCGTGCTGTTATCTTAAAACTCTATAATCAACCCATTCATTACTTTTTACTTCCCAAATCCCATTCACATCCAAAAATCCGTCCCCCCATCAATCATCATTACAATCACACCAATCACAGAAAGCACCTGCAGCGGTATATATACGGCACACAGCAACAAAAGGCCGGCTCCCAGATGATGAATATTACAATTCCGTTTTGTTCATGGAGCGGTGTCCGTTTTTTAAGAAGATGAATAGACGGACAATTGGATACTGGATTGTCCAGGGTAGGCTATCCATCATCCTTAAGGGAATCTTGAGCAAATATCTTGACACTCTTTTGGAGGTACGTCTTCTGAAGGGGGAGAGATTCGCTATGTAGTGTCATGCAAATCTGTTCTTTCTCGGGAACTGTTATTCTCGATGTTGCTTCTTTGGGGAGTTGTTATTTTTTTGGAGAGATTTGTTGGTTTTAACGCTCGATCGGGCTGTCGGTTCGATTTGAGGACTTTTTGCTTTTGGAACTTGTCCGGAGTGTTAATGTCTCAATCATAAAGGATTATTTCTGCTTGGAGCGCTTACTATGATTGTTAAGTAGTAGTTTAAAAATAGTCGTGATAGAATATTTGGCATTATAAATTTTACAAGGAATTTAATAACTTTTTTTTGGATTGTGCAAGGTATATAATGATTTTTTTTGTGCTCTTAAGTTCAACAGGACATCCCTCAAACTCTTGTAGTTCTTAAATGCTCTCTTGTATTCTCTTTACATCTACTTTTTTAAACGAACTTTTAATCATTAAAAAATTCCTCGTCGTAACGTTTGGATCCACTATAAAATTTTTTACTACAAATATAAGAATAATAAGGAAGTTGCATGTGTCAGATTTTCAAAAACAAACAAGTGTTCCGTATGGTTTTTTGTATGGTAAAATGAAATATCTAGTCAGTTTTTCAAAAAAATGTACCGGTAATTAAATATTTTAATTTAAAAGTCGAGAAAAAAACACGTGACTGAAAACGTTTATTGTTTAAACTATATATAAGATGACGTCAACAATAATACCATCAACTCCATTGCTTTACAACACTGCCGTCCTAAGCTAGAACGTCCTAAGTCCATTTTTCAAGTTTTGAGATAATCGAGTTTTTATAACAATGCAGCCAGCAAATTTAATGAAATGGACATATTACAAAGTAAATTTTTATGGCTTCCTCATGCACATAGGACTTTCTAGAATAGCTTAAAAGAGGCGCGTGACCGAGATCTACAAGACCACGTCCTTATCTAAAAAAGTGAAAAAATGGACTTAGGACGTTCTAGCTTAGGACGGCAGAACAATGTTTAGTATAAGATGACGTCACATCCAAACTCTTGGCGTTTTCGCGCGCTTTTAAAAAGGGGATTTTTGTTAAGTTTTTTGGAAATCAAAAAATTTCTCGATCGGCCTCAAATTTTGGGTAGTTGCTTATTTTTGCAAGAGGAATCGATTAAAAAAATAAAAAAAATCATGCAACTTCCTCATTGTTATGTCTTAATAATTCTACTTGAAAGAGAAAAAAATATCACCTTTGTCAGTTTAACACAGTTCATGTTGAGATCTTGAAGTGGATTGATGTCCCAAACTGAGGCGGGCCGAGAAAGCTGATCATGGTTTTGTTAGGATCAGTTAAATTTTAGTTATGTACTACTAATAAATTCTCTCAGTAAAAATATGATCTATTTGTGTATTGTTTAATCGTTTAATGTTATAAAACATTTATAGAAAAAATATTATACATAAAAAGATTTTATTAAAACCATCTCGTATAGGTTGTAAAAATTTTCTTAGGATGAGCATTATCTCATTTCTTTCATCAAAAATGTTTATTGTCCATTTCAAGTACTATAAAAACGTTTGATGTATTTACTCTCAAAAAGACCTTTAGAACAGCTAGAGATACTGATCGACCCAATGGAATACATATAGGATAAGATTACACTGACCATTCTTATTCAAAGTTATGCATATACAATTTGGATAAAAGCTGGGAACTGGCCCAACTTTTTAATCCAGTCAATAATGCATACCTGAATATTTTAACCTTAAAACATTTATACCACTTGATAGTTCAAACGACCTCTTCTAGAATACTTTTAACCTCACCAAAAAAACCTCAAACCATTAACATTCATATCCCATTAACACCTCAATGCACAAAAGCCCTAAAAACCCCCTCCCCAGGAGTCGGCAACTCCTGATGATGACACTCAACCCTTTAAGTACTTCCCACAGATCAAAAAGATTGAATATCCAAGGTCCTCTCTTCCCCCTTTGATTCCAGCAGCAGAAAAAGTTCCATTTAGGCAGAATACTGAGCTAAGTGAACTAGAAGGGGGAAAGGTCCAAAGGAGGTCATCTGGACACGCCTCTGGAGTGTGAGTTTGGTCTGACCCTGATGAGCCGCTGATCTTTTGTAGTGGCTTTTTCGGTGCTTTCAGCTCGGTTTTTGATGAAGAGAAGGGTTTTTGTGGATGTGTTTGGAGTTTCCTTGAACTTGGTTGAGTGTGTTTAGGTGACAAATAAGTGCGTTGTTGGTAAAGTGGGTTTTTTTTATTTTTTTTGTGTAAGAGAAAATTGCTCGGATGGCTAGTTATTTTGTAAAAGCTTTGAAGAAGGGTTTCTTTGAAATGAATGGAGATGTTGAGTTCGCTTGTGGTAATAGATTTATAATGAGATAATTTAAATATGTTATGAGACGTTAGTATTTTTTTATTTCCTCGTTATACTATTAGGTTGAGGAATTCCTTCAGTCGTTGTGAGGAGTTAGTATGATATAACAAGGTATTATTTTCTCTGCTCAGTTGTAGTTTCTTTCACATTGGCAAAATTCAAAGCCGATAGTGTTGTTAACCGTTTTTTATTTTCAAAAATGTATTGCCTGCGTTTTATTAAGTTCTACTCTGTAGGTGCTGTATTGGGCTAAGGATTGATGCAAATACTTAGATACTGCTCTTACGCATCCCATTACTCTTCAGCATCTCTTTTACTATGATATTATCTCTGCTCTTCAGAATCTTTTTGCTATTGGGCATATCTTTGCGTTATATTATTTTTGACCTTAATGTCTTTTAATTAACTCATTTTTACCCAAACCATACGTGGCTGTCCCTCACATCACAAATATGTGTCTCCATAGGAGGACCCCTATTTTTTTTTTAGAAATTTAGCACCTTACCTGTGTGCAATGCTCTTTTTTAACTGAAACTATTGAATCGAATCGTTTGTCAAACATTCGTTTTAAATATTTGTACACGATTCGCTTTTTTTCTATTTCCACACAAGCCAAGAAACCTTGCTTCATTTTTACTTCGTATTCTATAACAGTATAGTGGTTAAAATGACCGTTATTCACCACTAACCTGACCTAAGGTTAACCTGGAATCAAGCTTTTTCGCCAATTCGGATTGACTTAAAATGGGTTTCCTTCTTCAACTATCAATTGGAGGTTTGGATTTAAGGTTAACCTTAGGTTAGGTTAGTGGTGAATAACGGTCATTTTAACCACTAATCTAACCTAAGGTTAACCTGAAATCAAAGCTTCTTATTGGTAGTTGAAAAGGGAACAAGTTTTAAACCAATCAGAATTGGCAAAAAAGCATAATTCCAGGTTAACCTTAGGTCGAATTGATGGTGAATACGACCGTAATACAGCTGTTACCTATTTTTTAACTCAGGTTAGAGAAGGTTACAAGCAACGCTACAATGAATACCAAAGAAACGGAACCGAACTTCATATATTCGCAACTCACTGAGTAGCCCATCCCCATCATCCCTCCGGATCAGCCCCTCCCCGAGTGGGCGCTCACTGTGAGAAATCAGATTACCTGAACCCGAATCACCTTTTCCTGCGATTCCGCTATTTACCACCTGATAAAGCGGTTCCGAATAGTGGAGAGTCGTAGCTTGATTGCCGGCTTGAGGCCCCACATTACCACCCCGATCCGGCGTTTGTTTTCTACGGTAGCCCTCGTGAAAGAGGGGAACCGGACTCTCGGATGATTTGGAGCAGTCGGGTGGAGATTTTAGATTTTTTTTTACGGTGGGTTAAATTGTTGGTTTGTTTTAATCTCGGGTTTTGGAGCGAAACTGTGTGTTATGATCAAGGATTTTGAAGTTGTACTCACACGTATAGCAATGTTTGAAGAACCTGAAGTTGGTAAAAGAAGTTGTAAATGTTGATATCCAAGTCGTTTAATGGGGATCGAATGTTAATATTTTCTGTTTTACTGTTTTGAGTAGTATAATTTTTTAAAATTTTTCTAAATTTATTCATACGTTTAAGATGAGAATTCCTCTTCGAATTTAAGAATGATCAGGTTTTTCCATATAGCGCAGAGGAAATTTAAAAAAATTAAGATTACGGCAGTCTGTTTCTCTTTAAAGAATACATTCTGATATATGAGATAACATTAAACTGTAAAATGCTATTTCTTCCTCAAGTTCATACATTTGCATCACAAATTAATTTTTAGACCTTGCAAGTTTATAATCAAACTGGAGAGTTTATATGAAATTATGTAAATAACTTATTCTTTAGACCAGTGTTTCTCAACGTGGGGAGCACACCCCACAGAGGGGCAATTTCACTTTCTAGGGGGGCAATTAGAAATTTTCAACCAAATTGCCCCTCCAAGTGGGTAAAATTCTAAAAGTTTTCTAAGCCCACCTCATGACCTTCCTTGAAAATTCTGCCGCTTACAATAATCGAGGGGATCTGTTAGGGTGTAATCTAAATGGTCTCAAAATGAACCAAAACACTATTTTTAAGGGGAAAATTCCTGAAATTTTCTGGGGGAGAAACCCCTATAACCCCCAATATTATTGTTAATTCATTTAAAATGTAACTAAAACATTTTGAGTTAAAGTCTGGCTACGGCTCTGCAAAGGTTTCATTAATATTATGATAACTGTAAATTATTGATTGCTAAATATTTAAATTACATGAAAATATATTTCATTAAAACTATATTTAAGTTATTCATTTCGTTTTTGGTACACTCACTAGTGTTCTAAACATGTCTGTCATGTTTTTTAAATCAACCAATTACGTTTTTAAATTGAATACTACATTTTGAGTGTAAACTTGTGTGTAATCTTACATGGGGGGCATGAAGAATTTAGAAAGGCTTTGGTGGGGCGTGTACCGAAAAAGTTTGGGAAACACTGCTTTAGACAGAACATTTGAAAATGAAATATACATCTTTGAATTCCTTTATCAATTGAAATATAAATTAAATTACTTACTAAATCTTCAAACGGATGTTTGAAGTTAAATTTTATATCATGAACACTAATTTGAGTCCATTTCAGTAAAGGAAACTTTGAAAGGGTTTCAAAACAACATCACATTTGAAAAAAAAATTTTACTAACATAAATTTCAATTAGGCGTAACTTCCCCGTTAGAAAACCAACCCTCATTTCCTACAGAAGATATTCGACACTCTTCTTATCTCAAAGAGTTCAGTTTACAGGGGAATGGCCAAGAAGTTAGGAGCAGGCAGCATTCAGGAGCGGAGGATTATTATTATTAAAGCTCGATCTCTTCTCTCCGTTCTTTTTGGCTGGAAACCGGCCGAAAGCAACACCCTCCTTCTGATTGCGGGTTCGGTTACGCGCATTCGATTTTCTCCCTGACCCCTTTGGTGTTCGTTTGCAACCTGTTCGAACGCGGAAGGAATGCCACTGTCATTCAAGCTATTTTGACGCGGCGCCCTCCGATTTTTTTTCAGGCTGATGAGTTCTGAACGCTTATAAGCATGTGTGAATGCCTATAAAAGTATTCATAACTGGCATAACCGCGCATTTAGGACTTTAACCAGCAGTAGTGAATAAATTTATGAATTTGGGTATTGAAATTGAAACTAACTAGTGAATTTTTCTACCATGATCTTGTATGTTTGGGTGGACAGTATCTAGAAAAATGGACATCTACAATTTTTCTAGATACTCTTAGATATATAAGATGTTAGATCAAAGTGTATATTATTCTTGAGCACTAAAATGTATGCTTAGTACTTGAGATGATATGAGTTAAAATAACATCAGGGGGATGAACCTTAAACACGTAAAATCCTCGTGAAAAAATAACGAAAGCAAAGAATACAATGTGAGTTTTAAGTATTACATGTTCAACAGGAACTTAACTGAAGAGTGGTTCAAAAGTAAAACTATGTTGATAATATTAGGTTTCCTTAATCACTGTTACTACTTTTTTGTACTCAGCACTCTCTATTCCATTATTTATATTTTCTGTCGTATTCCCTCTGTAGTTTTTCACATCTCGTTCCTGGTCTCCTACTTTCTCTTTCTCTATTCCTTCTCCTATTTATGTCTAGTTCTCTCAATCGGTTTTCCTCTTTCTCTATTCCTTCTCATCTTTTATTTCTCACTAGCTGATGTGCCCGGCCTTGCACGGGTGGAGATAGAGATTTTTTTTCTTTAAAATTTTTAATTCATTTTCTACCTTCCAGGTGCGGATCCATTGGGTAGCACTCTGGACAGCGCCCCCCCCCTTGGGAACCCAAAAAGGTTGTCAAAATGAGTAAAACCCTACTTTTACCGGTCTAATTTCCAATTTATTTCTGGGGAAGGACCCCCATACCTCTCATTAGTACCACCAGGGGATCTTCAGTGATAATTTTTAGGAAATCCCCAATATTTTGACATTTTGGGTGAAAAAGTAAAGGTAATAGTGTTGAAAAGTGCCCCCCTTAGACTAAAAACGTTTCTAAAAATGAGTTTAAACCCTACTTTAACACGTCAAATTTCAAATTTTTTTCTTGGGAAGGATCCCCATACCCCAATGGTACCAATAGGGATCTTGTCTGGAAAAGTGCCCCCCCCTTGCAGCCGTGCTGGATCCGCGCCTATATTTTAATGAGTAAAAGGTGTTGAATCAAGCATTTTAAATTCTGAACGATTTCTGCATTTACCACATGATTCCCATAAAAAAAACAAATATTAGAAAAATATTCTTCCAAAAATCACTTAAAATGCTCAATTAGAGCCCTTAATTAATCGTATTTTCATGATTTTATTTATATCTTTGGTATAAAATTTAATAAATAAAATATATTCCTGCAATTTAAGAAAAAATACAATATTTCCACATAAAAGGGTTTTGAATATTAACTCTAGTTTTTAGTCTGTAAACCAACTTTCTTAAACGCTACAATATGATCATCATTTGATTTTTCATCCTCGTTTCCATGGAGACTATCATAACAACAATGACATTCCATAAAGTTTTTTAAAATATAAAAATTAGATAAACTCTCAAATAAAAATATGTTAAACTGTACTTAAAATTTTTAAATTTCATTGAAATAGATTTTTAAATTATTAATATAATTTTTAAATAGACTTGTACCTAGTGTTTCTATTACAAACTTGTTGTTTAGCATTAAATTTTCTTTGTAACAATGGAGTAAGCAGATCTCTTGTTGAGGAGAAATAAAGCTATTTCAGCAAAATGACCATAAAAAGGGTCAAAAGAGGGGTCAATTAAAGTTTTCGAAACATAGCCTATGTTTTTTCTGGAGTTTTTTTACGTATGTATACCAAGTTTGGTGCAGATCGGAAGAAAACTGTGGATTTGTATAAAAGACAAACACACCCACACATATACATACACTTTGTTTTATTATATTAGATTATCTCTGCATTCTAAAAGCTCATTCACATTGTTTCACTTTCAATGTTCATCAATCCTGAGTGACTCTTTCACTGTGAATCACTAGTGATTAGCATAGAAAAGTGTAGGGGTGAATAGTGAAACGCCAACTCACATTTTTCACTTTGGATGATTCCTCCAAAATGAGAATAAAAAGTGATGTCTGAATGAGCCTTAACGTAACTCATGTAACTTATGATTTATCTAAACCTTTTTTAACTAGTAGATATATCTAAACCACGTCGTAAAAAGTGATAAGTTTGAATGACCCTTTATGTAACTATGCTTCTTCTAAACTAAACCTTTTTAAATAGCTCTCCAAACAACGTCGTCAAAAGTAACTAATCTGAATGATCCTTATGTTGCTTATGATTCATCTAAACGTTTTCTAACTAGTAGATCTTAACCACGTCGTCAATTCTAGCAACTCCAAACAAAACCAAAACGAAACTTTCAAGAAACAGAAATCCTGGGCATAATCCTTCACCCGCCTCATTTTCCTCTTATTCAAATCGTTCCAAGATAGTAACAAGACTCTTCCAAGATAAAACAGCCCTCATCCTACAATACCCAAAATCCAAAGAAGAAAATAAAAGAAGGCCAACAACAAAAGCAACAACTCAC
Source organism: Tetragnatha versicolor (assembly GCA_024610705.1). Taxonomy (NCBI): domain Eukaryota; kingdom Metazoa; phylum Arthropoda; class Arachnida; order Araneae; family Tetragnathidae; genus Tetragnatha; species Tetragnatha versicolor. The sequence goes on along the minus strand of JANDEH010000011.1, from coordinate 10,387,906 downwards.
TCAAAAATCCAAGTAGCACACACCGTCAGTAACAATACCTCCAAACCATCCCGAACAAAAGACCCCAGTTACAAAAGAAAAGAAGCATTTACTTATGCAAATGGATCAGTATTATAAGCAAATCCTGAGCCCAGATCCCTACCCTTCCATTAGCTGAAGAGTATATGGAACCTGAGGCTTCAAAATCAGCCACATCTCTGACTGAAAAGGTAACGTCAGCAGAGAGTGTGGCTTATCTTCGTCTTTGTGAACCGGGAGCCGGTGTTTAGGGTTAAGTTCTTGATCAAGAAGATTCAGAGTTTCTAGAGTTCCTTTTTTGATGGGAATCTCGGGGTGCGTGCCACGCAAATTGTTGGAATATTATTACGTTCTTTTTTGGGGAGTTTTTTTTTGTTGGATGGAGTTTGCGTTATTCTGGTTTTGGGGTGTTCGTGTGGTTCCAAAATGGCGTCGTGCGCGCGCTTTTTCGGAGTGGGTGTTCGGTTGTTCTCTGATGGAATTCGGGGAGGGGAGATTCTGCTGGAGATGGAATGTTTTTGGATTTTTTTTGAGGAATATGAGACGGACGTTCGTTGACTTTTGGATTGTAAGGAGGATTAGTTTTTGAAAAGGTTTGGCGTTGCCTTTTCAACCTGAAGTCCCGTGAAAAAGTTATTTAAGGTATACCGAATTTGATTGCTGCCAAAAAATATTCACTCAATACTTTAAAAACATTTTCACGTGTTCAAAAACGGCAAGTCAAAACTTCAGATTAAAAAAACTTGATTAACCGTTTCAACCATTGAGCGCGCGAGAAAGCCATTGAATCTTGTAGATAATTTGGGATGGTCAGAACTGAAAGGGTTAAAGCCAACCAAAGAAAGATCCTATACTATCACTGTTTTTGGTCAATGGGAAGGTATAACATTTGAGAAAACGAGGTCACCTTTTCATATCTTTTATTTGATGGGAATATTGATGGCTACATCGATGTAAAAATCAATCAACGTAAAATTAAAAAACAAGTTTCGCTCTACGTCTATAATACTCTATCATTTTGGCAATGAGGTGGGTGTTATTCTGCGTAGGACAGATTGAATATTTACATAAAACCTGCATGACTATTGAGTTTAAAGCATCTGATTACTCTAGTTTTTAGATTACATTTCTGATGAGCAGGGCTAAGATTTATATGTAATTACATATTTGTTCAGGAATCTGATATTAAAGTGTGCTCTTGAATTCCATACGTTTTAAAAGATTTTGAATTGATTAAGACCATGTTTATTTTACATATTTTCACATATTTCGGTTTATTTACATATTTCTACATATTCAACCTATAACTACATATTTTTATTACATATTTATCCATTTTTCAATTTTTTCAAAAATAATCACACGTTTGACCGATTTTCAAATTAAAGTAACCCATAAAATGAAATAAGCATTCAAATTGTAGTTAAAATTTGTGCACCCAATGCTGAATTAACTTTTAAAAGATTGTGAAGTCGGGATTGTCAGATGAAATGTGTCAGGCACGCCGAGAAGGGAAGAAGACACATGGTTTTCGTTTTTTTTCTCACGACAAGACAGCATAAAAAACATGATCTGTCGGTAAATAGCGAAAACCACCCTTCTTTACTGAGTGCTTGCGTAATATTTAGAGCCCCTTAAAAATTACTTAAAATTTTCTTTTTATTATTACATATTTGGCATTTTTTAATACATATTTTGCTAAAATAAACACATATTATATGTACATATTTTGGATTTTTAATTACATATAAATCACAGCCCTACTGATGAGTCTTATACTTAGTATAAAAATATAGTTAAGTTTGTAACGCAATCGAATGGCGAAACACAAATGAATGTTATGTAACTTGAAGCTCTCTTAGTTAGTTGGCATCCTACATATTTATGCATCAGCTTTCATAGTCAAACACGTTGTATAGAACTTTCTCTTGTTATTTTTGAAAAATTGATCGTAGGATGTCAGTTATAATCTTCTCTCCTTTTATAATCGGATTTAATGGTGTCGAGGTCATTATCACTGAATGACTCAAAACATAACATGTGATGATAAGGGTGAAGTGAAGATCCTTGACTCGGTCTGGAGATCATTTGAGATTCGGGTGTATTGTAGAAGGGATTTTTTATTGTGAATATAAAATTAACTAATGAGAATAGAGGAAGCATCAACTTTTTCACTATCTCAAGTGATAGGTAGCCGAAATTTGATCCTGCCCAGCACCTAGTTCTAGTGCGCCCCCTACCCTACAGATAACCCTACAGATAAAACCCTACAGATTTCAAATAATTTGAATTCTGTAGGGTTGTATTGTCATTGAATCAAATAGTATTTAAAGTTTAGAAGGTGAGAGAAATGGGTTGGAAAAGCTGGATAGATATTTATATTATTAGTTAAACACCACAGATATTTCCATCACAAAGGATTTCACATGAAGATAGAGGGAGAGCGATAAAGGAAAAATACCCACCAAGCAGACGTGTATGACGTAGGAATTTGTAAACCCCCTACCCGCGTACAAATAAAAAGAGTTAATTTTTTTACAAAGTTCTTTAATTTTAATTACCGAATAATTTTAAATATCTTTGGTTTTTAACGATTTCTTTTGGCTTTAAATAAAATAAAAACAGTTTCTAAAACACTTTTTAATAGGATTTATCTTTTCAAAATGAAACCTAATACAAACCAATCAATATAAATTTATTTCTAAAATTTTCCAAGAATACTGGCTATCAGTTTGTCTTAGAATGTCCTAAGAGGGGCCTAGTGCCATAAAACTCCAAGCAAACAATACAGTCAACCAACCAAGAATTCTAGCATTAATTTATCATGCAGACAAAACAGTAATCGATGAATTCTGTGAAACTAATGTACCTCATTAGAGTATATTTATAAAAAAAGATATGAATTTCCATCCTAAATTTCTATTGATTAAAACTTGGGTATAGCTCTGATCATTTTTACAATACGGTTTCATAAAACCTATTACATATCGTGACAGAACTAAATGCAACCTCCACCAAACTAGACCACCACAATGTCAAATAAATACTTGGTTTCCCCCTGTCAACTAGACACACAACAAAACCCCATCACCCAATTCATCACCCCATTAGTCCAAACCACACTACTTCCACTTTCCCGTTCTCTGTAACACCCATAAAACCGCGAATCCCAATACTAAACAGCAATCAACATCAGGCTTCAATTATTATCTTCCATCAGGGGTCACTGAGATCGAGCACACCAAAAAGAGTAACCCATTTGGAACGATTTCTCCGCGAGAGAATCAAAGGTGCTCCACCCTGAGGAGCTCCAATCAAGGGGGATGCTGATTGCTTCGTTCGTTCTAGTGACATGTTGAGCTGTCAGGGATATATCTACTGCTACCTGTTGATGGTTTTGTTGTTTTGTTTGATTCTCGATGTGGTTCTGAATGCCAATTGCTCGGGATAAAGGGAGTTGGTTATTGAGAGGTTGAGGATTTGTGTTGTTTGGTATTGAAATTTGTTAGCGAGTTATTTATCTCGTTAGAATGGAATTAGAAGGGAATTGGGAATTAGTTTACGTTTGGTTGAATGGATGGAAATTTTACCTGCTTAACCAGTGATTACAGGTACGAAATGCAGTGAAATTTGGGTTAAGAACTTTTATGCTTTTACGTTTTTGGTGAGGTTTGAAATTCGTGTTTAAAACTGAGAACTAGATTGTACCATACTTACAAAAGCAGTATTATGGTTCCGAATATTATTTTTAGATGTATTCTTAAAAATGTCATTAAACTTGTTATGTTCTATAAACTTCTACAAGATAAGAAAGAAAATGCTTTATTTTTAATGTTTTTCGCGCTCTTTTTGAAGAGAAGAAAGTAACTTGAATTGATTTACTATCGTATTTTGCTTTAAGGTATAAAAATTGATTTTACCTTTGATACATTTTATTAATTTCTTGATTATGCATTCTCGAATACAAATTGTAAAAGTAAATATTCACGTTACAACATTGATAGCTTCATTTTAATCACGAATACACCTTAATGAATATATTTGGTTCTCTTGTCTTCTTCCTTAAGCACATTTCTTTAACCAAATATTTGATTTTGTGTATGATAACAAACTTGCTTCTTGAACTTGATATGACTCACCAGGGTAACTTTTCCAGCGTATTCAAATCCTAACAAAAGACAGTTTTTAGTTTTGATAACTCTCACTCCACATACTTCAATACCTCCTTAAAATTCGACACCAATTCGCATTTCACATCAGCCTCGTGCCTAAACCAAACGCAAACAGACACCTCAACAATAACCCAACAAAACACACCATTAATAATCAGCAACACAAAAAAACATCCCAACCAACTTGAAATTCCCTTCTCGCAACAGAAAGCAGCCAAGCAAGCAACCAACTTATCAATTACGACCATAAACGGCCCGGGTAACCCTACACCAAAGAAAAGCACGTACCCACCATTCGTACCTGCGAATGATCACACAATAAATATTCATATATCAGGCTTCTTGGGATGAAAGCCCGCCGACATTTGCATGTTTTGACACGTGTGACCTATTAGGGGCTATGGGATATCTATTAGATTGGACGATGGCGATTCATCTTGGGCGAATGACTTTTTATTTCATTTTTCACAGATACGGGAGGAGTAATAAATTGTGTGGGCACGCTGTTCTTTTTTTTGTAACTCGGTTTTCCGAATGTGATCATAACGAGGTGTTCGATGTTAATATTCTCCTGCTAATGGCGGATAATTTATCAGAGAAGCTGCTTTGTAAGCATTGCTACCTACGTATTGGAATGCTCACGGCGTGGAATTGAGATGAAGAACACCTGGGAACTAATGAAATGTCATGTATGTCGTGTATCTTCACCTTTTTGCTGCTATTTAAATTTCAATATCTTGTTCAGTGTAGCAAGCACTTCCCATGAAAAAAATACCCCTGAAGTAACCTGGCAAGTCTTTAATGAAGTGACTAGAGTAGATGATATATCAGACTGGTTAGCTCAACCTAAAACCGTTCTCTACTTTAATTCATAGCTTTAAACATCAATTCAGTAGTCATAGTATACGCTAGGAATATTTGCACGTAAATTTTTCTATGGGAATACAGAGTTACAACAAGGGTAACAAATTTTCGGACTACAGTATGTTCATTTAGAATTGGCCACTGAGACGTAATGTTTTAGAAGCAGTTACTGTTGTAATTATCATCGAAACATTTTTCTTGTGCAATGACAAGGCAGCCTAAACAGAAGTAGTTAAAATACTGTAAAAGAATAGGTCACTGAAGTTGTGTGATGAGCGTTTATTAGGCGTTATTGAGGGATTTTGATCCTGTTTCACTGGCCTTATTCGAAATGAACAGACTTGATACTAAAAACATCATTGAGTATGCGTACTGAAAATGTTTAGATAAAACTTTTAAATTCATGATTTAATACGAAATATCATTCAAAGAGGTTTTTGTATCACAAAGTAATTTTGAAACAAAGTTTAATACTTCACCTTTTAAAAATAATTATAAAATTTTAAATTTAATAGTTAAAATTATCAGTGTTGGAATTTTTTTTTCATGTTAGTTACTTGTTCTCTGTTAGTTACTTGTTCGTTACAATTATTTTTTAAATGTACAGACATGGAACTTAAAGAAACTAATGAGTCTTTTTTTTCATTTTAAAAGTAACAAAGATATAAAATTATTTCTTCATATGGTTCAAAAATCTTAAATACACTGGGAAAGTTTAAGTTTAATGTCTATATCTTTAAGTTTTAAAATGCCTCCTCGTAACCAAACTTGATTCTATAAGGGGTAAGATTTCGGCCTCTAACTTTTGAAATTAATGCACTCTACTCATTATAGGTCTTATATGAAGATTTAAATCATATCACATATAACTAGTATTATAACATTACTTAAAAAAATTCTCCTAATTAGTTTACTTCTGAATCTCTAATAAAAATAACGTTGCTTTATTGAACTACGAGTTTCCTAAACACCTAAACACTGAAAATAATTTTATTATCTTAAATCAAAGTGCGAAAGAACACAAGTAGTTATCCTCTTTCCATAACTAAATCCCTCAAGTGGTCTTTGACAGGCTCCCATTTCGAATAGCTCACCGGATACTTAAATCCCATAAATAATCTTACAAAGGCGGTGTAGGTTAAGAGTAGTTTCACACACACGCAGACACCTGAAACCTATTACGGACTTAAAATATCTGTTATATCCAGATTCACAATCCATCATCATCATCATTACTTCCTCAAAGTGAATATCTTATTGCGCCTCAAATTATAGAGGTGAAGGTGGGATACAGGAAATACCTGTGCACGATTCATAATTGCGTGCTTTTATATAGGGTGTCAGATATGTCAGATTTCGTATTAATAAATCTTGACTTTTTTTTAGTGAGATATGTGAAGCAGAGTTAAAGAATATGATTCAAACCTTCTTGGACTATGTGTAGCAAGGGTGTCTCTTGCACTTTTTAGTTTGAAAGTTCGATGATTATTTCGAAATTTAAATTACTCTAAAATATACTCTTACCATTTTGTATGTAACAAAAAATCGTAAGGATTAGCCGGGCGCAAGAGTCCTGTGTTTTGATAATTCTCCCAAAATAAGGAAGCATCGAATAAAAAACAGTCAACAGAATATCTCAACTGATAGTGTTGCTTACAATTTTTCATTATGCCTTAATATGCAACTAAGAAAAATTGACTAACAAAATCTGATTGGTGAGATTTGAACCCTGCAAATTCTAAAGAATCCTCACCGTTCACAACTTATTTATTAAGTGAGAATGTGAAAAAATCATTATAGATTACTTATTAATTTTATTATGTTTAAAATTATTTTCTTCCATAACGTATTAGATATACGAAAGCATATCCTACCCCTACCTCAAGTCTAGATTTTTTTTCGTACACATTAACTGCAATTGGGAATAACTGATCCATATTATTAATATCCCTCTTGATAATTAATTTGAAATTTGATACCTTTTTAACGAACTATGTTTCAAATGAGAAATTAGTTCAAGAGCTAAAATATATTAAATGATTCAGAATTTCAATCCTTAAATGTTAGGTAGATGTGTTCTTTCTTGTTTAAACTGAACAAAAATAAACTTTTCAAGACAAAAATAATCATGCAGATAAGTTTCATTGAACTAGCATAAGAGACCATGGAGACCCATTAATTTTCTCCCAACTTTCAAACTTCAACCAGGCATTCATTAAAAGTTAAAAACTTATTTTTTAATATGCAAACTAATTTTACAACAAAGAGTTACATAGCTGTAATAAAAGGGCTTTAACAGCATTAAATAAAAGTGATAAAACACACTAGATGGAGTTCAACACTCTCTCAGCAAACCTGTTAGAAGAGTTTTGAGTTGAGTGTACTATGCCAGCGGCATCACAAATGTTATTCAGAGCAATTACTAATCTCTAATTTTACTACACTCCATTTAGTTAATTCAGAGATCCTTTATATTCTTACCATACCCTTAGGTGTTTCTCTTTATGTAATCGGAATTGGTTGGTTTTATTGCAATCAACGGATAGGATGAGGAAGTTTTGTTTCATTTAAATGGGGTTTTGGAAATAAAGTGTTAACAGCTTTTGAACATTATTTTTGTGTTTTGGGAATGACTCTGAGCTTTCTATTGTGAAGGCATTTATTTTTCTGTAGATAATGGTGTTTACTAAAAGATGAGAATGAGTAAAAATACTTAAAATACCATACAGTTAATATTGTTAAAATATTTTAAACTGTTAAAACTTGACTCCCAGAGTGACTATCGGTGCAATCTTGGTATATCAGTGTATCTTATATATCGGTGCATAAACCTTGACCTTAAGGAGGGATCTGGGGGTTAAGATCTGGGGTTCTGTCCTTTGAAAGATTTTGAAAATATTTTAAACGGTTAAAAATTGACCTCCAGTGTGACTTAGGTAAGGTATGGCGTAAATATCTTGTGCTTTCCTTTAAAAGATTTCTGTGAAGAAGTAAAAAACATGCACAATTGTTTTCAAAAGCAATAGATATTTAGTAATTAAAAAGTGACAATCACCCATCTAAAACTCGTAGATTACGCTATTATTCTCCTTTTAAGAACCTTTGCTATTTTTAAAAAAAATTTTGTCTGTTCTTAGGATTGATTTATTTTTATCTCATGTTGAACAGTCCAGTTTTTTCCATGTTACATACAGGAAGGTTACCACAATCACATGAAATTTTATCATTTTCCATTCATCTTCGCACCATCATAAATGTGACAGTGCCTATTATTGTTATGATGATTCTTACAAAATGTAAGTAGAACTCTAAAATGTAGGAGTAAGTTAATTGTTAAATAACATTCTGCATCTTGTTACTCAAAAAAAGAGTAAAAAACATAAAACAGTAGAGAAATAACGTGAGATAGTACATAAACGCCTTAATCTTATAATCTGTTCATTTAGAATTGGCGCCTGAGAAATAGTGCTTTTCCCCTCGCTAGAAGCGTAACCATAGTTACACTCTTCGCGCAGCCAATAGTAAGCCTTCTCCGTCACTTTGTTGAGGATAGTTGCTATGGTTACCGATTGGTGATGTGGAAGGAAATATTTGCAGGCGCCTATTCAAAATGAATAGTCTAGTATACCATGCAATTTTTAGACCATGATAGTTCTAGTATTTCCATCGTACGTATACGCGAGTGGTTTTATCATTTGTTCTCTACTCTACTCTCCTGTCCGGCAACGGACGGTTGGCGGACACACTCTCGCCTGCTGGTCAAGGAGCGGATGACCTCGAATAGGCCCCATTAGTCCGAAAGGGATGGTTCGAACGCGGATGCCGGCCGATAAATAAAGAGGTGTCGACCGACGAATGATGAGAAAACAGCGGGACTCCCAGCTCATCAGAAAGGTGGAGGAGGTTCGGGAATGTTATGCGTGTGCATTGAGATATGTGGATGTGCGAGATTGGGTACGTGGTAATATTCAGTCGAATGAAAAAGGTTATGAGTTGATAAATGCTATATAGGAATCAAATTATCAATTTGTGTGACTGACAATCTCAAGAAGATTTTCTTCACATGTGCTACCTTGCATATAAAAAAGGCAGTAGGGCAATTCCACCGTAACTCACGCTACATTTTTTTCAAAATTGCAATTTCAAATAATTTTTAAGTATAGAAATAACTATTATTTTCTTTCTAAAAAAATCATACATATTGAAATTTATGTTAATAATTTAAAATAAGTATTGCGAATCTTTTAAGAATTTTAGTTTTTTAAATATTAATTAAAATAGAGTCGTAACTCACGCTACAAGAAAAATACATAGATTTATGAGTATAAAATTCAAATTTGTTTTTCTGCTTAAATAGTGTTTCAAATAATTCTATATGCTTCTCAGGTGTTTGACTTCCTTTATTCTAAAATAGCAAACAGTTTTACTGGGAATGCTTAAGAAAATAAGAAATAAAATAAAATATAGAGAGCTGTTCGTAACTCACGCTACAGTACTTCGTAACTCATGCTACATGTGTATAAGCGTTCAGTTATTCATGAATATAAATATAATTAAATTGATTTAAACACTTTATTTCATTTTTACTATAAAGTTTATGAGTATATTTAACAAAAAAGTTGTAAAAACTAATTAATTTATTTTTAATTTTCTAAATAAACTATACATTTTTCATTAACAAATGAACCTTTAAAACAAATATTTCTAAATATTGACTTTAAATGCTGACATTCCGATAAAAATAATTTTACACAAAATTTAAGCAATGCACAACACAATTAGATCAATACTGCATAATTATTCCCTAAAATAATTAGAAAATTTTATTATTTTATCTTTTCATTTTGATCATGTCCCTGTTCATATGGAATAGCCCAGTAGCGTATAGCTGGAGAGAAATTGAAAAGAGGATGTTTATTTTCTATTTCAATGGTTCCAAAAAAAGTTTCAGGGAGAAATATACCCTAGCCTATTTTTATTTACTTGGACTGGAAAATAAGAACCAAGGGAGTAAAAATTTTATGAGAGTAAAAGTTGATTTTTTCTAAAATATTTTCTTATTTTTATTTACTACAAAAAGTACTAACTTATGTCGTTTTACATACATTTGGCTTTTCCTAAAGATTCGTGCCCTTTCACGTTCTCTTAAACACCCTAAAATTAATTCTTAATGTTATTATTAAACTAATTTGTTCAATACCATTCACTGATAAATACGGATTTAATATGGCTGCAGCCCAGATACGCTCTTGTCTTCGAAAAACTTCTTTCGTTCGCTCTCTTCAAATTGATAGAAGTTACTACAATACTCAATTTATTTAGCTTGACAGTGATAAAGACAAATATTAGATACCCACAGCTATAACTCTCTACAAATTATTTTAACGCAATGAAACGTATCACCAGCTATATAAAGCTCATTAAGACTTATAACTCATAGTGATTCGCTCAAAGTGAAAAGTGTAATTTGTTATTTCATTCCTTCACTTTTCCCATGCAAACTAACGATACACAGGAGTGACTCACTCAAGTTGAAAAAGGAAAGTGAAATAGTATGAATGAGTAAAGCAGATGGGATATGTATAAACAACGTTTTAATCCACAATAACTAGAGTAAAGATTTGAAGACAATTGTTTCGGGGATCGAAGGATCCCCCTCGTCAGTGCTAAAAAGATTGATCGATAAAAAGCCTTTAACCCACACAGTATTTGAGTCAAGTTCTCTTTTTTCATCAGTATCCAAAAGACAGCCTTCAACCTTGTGAATCCGCAGATACACTAATCTCCAACCCTTTCTCCCTTCGCTCCAGAAAACGAGACGTAGCCACCATCTCAAGGGGTCGCGCATTCTGTTCTTTGTTCGGTAGTCCGCGCGTGCATGGTCAGGGTCCTATCTGCCATCGCACATGAATTGTCGTGAGGCCCCAATGAGTCCCTCCCACGTGCAGATGCGAATCACATCAAGGAGCCTGTGGAATCAGATAAACGTATTCGCTTCTGAGGGGAGATGAGATGGTGGTGGCTCTGGGCAGCTTCTGTTTTTGGGGAAGTCCAGTTTGGTTGGGCCGTGTGGGGAGAGTTTTGATGAAAGTTTTTGGTATTGAGGGCAGGTGCAGATCCAGTACGGATCCAAGGGGAGGGTACATTTCCAGACAAGATCCCCTTGCGGTACCATTGGGGGTATGGGGGTACTTCCCCAGAAAAATTTGAAATTTGATGTGTAAAAGTAGGGTTTTAACTCAGTTTTAGAAACGTTTTGAGTCTAAGGGGGGCACTTTTCAACACTATTAACTTTACTTTTTGACCCAAAATGTCAAAATATTGGGAATTTCCTAAGTATCACTGAAGATCCCCGTGTGGTACTAATGGGGGGTATGGGGCCCTCCCCCAGAAAATTTTTTGAAATTAGACCTGTAAAAGTAGGGGTTTTACTCATTTTGAGCACTTTTTTGGGTTCCCAGGGGGGGCACTGTCCAGAGTGCCATGTCAGGCTATGTCTAGGACTATGTCAGGGTCATGTCTAGGGACGTTTTTAGGAGAGGAAAACAATCTTCTTAACGTATTAGAAATATTGCATATTTATGAAAGATAAAGTTCTTAAGCTGAATGGTAACGTTAGGATCACTAAGGTTAAGAAAATAATTTTTTGAAACTTAGGGGATACATACTACTTGTAAAGTGTTGCCCCTCTACATCAATTAATCCTTTCATTTTTTTACTTGAATTGTTAGGAATGAGGAATAGTACAGGAAATTACCAAACACTAGATAAAAATTTAATTTTAAATTAGAGGTTTTATTAAATTTAAATAAAAAGTAATTGAAAGTTTTAATACTAGGTAATATTATCGAGTGAAGGAATATTCATTTTATTTATCTTCATCTTTTATTAATTTTATTTTCATGCTTTTTCTTTTGATCAACTATTTGTGTATTAACCTTTGTTTGGTGAAATATGAGAGAACTTTTGAGTACTCCTTTTGTACTTTCTGTAGTGTGTGTTTTCAATTATTTTTTAACTCTTGTAATAATCCCTTTGTTTGTAATGAATCTTATGTTCAGGTCCAGCAGACGTACTTTCAACAGTGTTACATAACTTATGTCCTTTTATGGTTTTTCACGGTTCATGCCCTTTTCCACATATATATTCAACACTTTCTAAGTATTTACTTTCTCATTTCGATTCCTTAAAAATAGCTACCTGAGGACACAGCCTCACTGAACAAAGAAAACCACACATTGAACAAAGAAATAAGGAAGCCATTGTATGTTTTTTAAAAAACCACAGGAGGCCATAACCAGCATTTTTAACTTAGCGTAGGTCGAAAACAAATAAAGCTTAGGATATTGCTTAAGTTGTCATACAAACTGCCTTAAGATAAAACACACTTTCCCCACAATGGTCTACCATTAAACACCCGAAACCAACTTCTCCCATCAATACGACGTGATGAAAATTGCAGTTCATTGCAGAAACTTCAGTTCATTATCGAAACCGTTTGCAAAATCAGGTTCCGACAGCGAGAACATCGACGAGAGGTGAAAAAGGGTGACAAGGAGTGGGCGAAACGCGACCAAGGGTTGGTTTAACCACAGGAAATGGTTTGGGGGGAAGCAGCAGGTATTGTGATGACGTCATATGATCAATGTGGTTATCTTAATTGGTATCCCGCTGGTGGTCAACGGGTTGTCATCTTGTGGTTTTTCACGCTCAATGGTTTTTTGTTTCGTAAAATTTTGAGTCAGAAAAGTGTTTTGTATTAGAAGGCAGAAAGGGGACTGATTACTCTGATTGTCATCAATTCATCTTTTTGGTAAAAATGAGCACTATATTTTAATGGTGTTCCCAATGGTTTTGTTTTTCACTCTTAATGGTTTTAATTGTTTCACAATGCATATCCAAACAACACTACTCAACAATTTTCTCCTTACTTGTAAGGTATTTTACCTTATGAATCCATTAATCTTTTTGTGTTAAGTCGGCTTCCCGGCTTTTATTATTAAAATGCCATTTTCCCCTTTCGTTTAGTAAGCAACCTTCAGAAGGATTTCATAGACGTATTTTAAAAATGCAAAAAACCTGCTTAAATTATCTTAGATAATTTATTTTTACAATTTCTTTTTTTTATATTCACGATTTATTTCTTAGATAATTTATTTTCATAATTTATTTTTTTATATTCACGATTTAATACTTCGATCATTTAAAGTATTTCGCTCTTCACTGCCTAAATAGCAGTAGAGAATAATAATACAACATCTGTGAGTATGAAAGTCGAGGTAAAAATGTAATTAAGTGCAAGCATTTTGTTAAAATCAACATCTCTGTAAAACTATATTACTATCACTCTATCAGAAATTTATAGAACAAAACAACTTTACAATTAGAAAATAAGAGTTGAATTAACATTGGATATTCACTTCCTTAACTTCAAATGCACTTCATAACTGCCAATTCTTCTGATTTAGCCCGAAAATTTCACCTTTTACCTTTTGTTTTTATCCATACCTTCCAATAATTGTCCTTTTCTGGTTTGTCAAGTTTCAGGCCTTTTTCGTCTGAGTCTCTAATTGAAAACTTCATTAAAATGATGGAAATATTAACTCTAAATAAGAGAAGTTAGCAGCTATGACACATATGATCCTTCAGCCATCCAACAAAAAAAGACAGGAAAATTTACTTCATATATCCCAACATATTTCCCCCCTATAAACCAGGAAAAACAATAGCCTTACAGTTTTCCAACACTCATTCTACTTCACATCTAACCCATTCCAAAACCTAACAAACAGTTCACCCAACCACAATAAAACTTAAACCCTCAACACAACGCCATACCCCCAGGCATCAGCAAAAAGTGAGCTGGTTAAAATGAAAGAGGCATAAGTCCACTGAACGTAGTTTTGAGTAATCGAAGGTATTCTCCAACAGCATTTAGTTGTTCCTATGGAGAAGGCATTTTTTAGACAGCTCTTACTAGGCAAATCATTGAGCTTTTCACATTGGTGACTACCATAGTACGTACTCCAATACTCCAATCAAATAATAATAATAATTGCTTCAGATCGTAGGAGAAGCTCATTTGGTTGGTTTGGATCCTTCCAGCTCAATGATGTCAGAGCGCTTACGAACCAATCAAATGAGCTTCTCCGCTTGCAATTCCGAATATTCCCGAAGCAGTTTGATTTCATTAAGATGACCAAAGAGTTGCTCCTAATGTTGCAAACTGCTTGCTACATCAGATTGCCCGAGATTGTTATCGAATCCCATGGAAAATTTGGATCTGGTAAGACTGAAAGGGCAACCGTAAACAACGCTGATACCATCCATAACAGGATTGGAACTGGGCAACTAAGCTGTGGGATTTTTCGGAGGGTTGTAGTTTTTGATACCGAGGGGACGACTAGATAAAGGATCTTAAAAGAAACCCAAATCCGTGCTTTTATCAAATTTTGCATTCTTGGACTTACACCACTTTCATCCTGAGCAGCCCAAGTCCAACGACACCACCATAACGAGCAAGAGCACAAAACAGCCACATTTTTCAAATCCCCCGTCTTCGGCAAACAAAACGTCTCGGAGAAGAAGGAATATCTTCTTTTCTTAACTGATTTTTCATCGCGTCTCGCAAGCGCATGCTGCTTTTCTCATTACTGTTGCGTCTTGTTTATGGTTCGTTCCCGGACTGTGGCCGTGGGCAGGACTCCTGCCAGGCGGCGAATGAATTTAATAGCGTGGTTGGAGATTTCGCCGGTGTGGGATAAAGGCTTTTAAAACGGTGTCGTTGAGACTTTTCTTTACAGCGTGAGAAGCTATCTCAATTAAGATAGTTTTAAGCATTTCGCTTTATTAGTCTGTTTTTCGTCTGTTTAAAATGATGTTTATGCGTGCATTATGGCAGTTTTTTTAGATAAATAGACTAAGTGCTTATGATTGCATTGTTTTTTACCGGATTTTAATTTCCTTAATAACAATTGAGTATTAAGTGTGATTGACACAAGGTATACTGTGTTAATTTAGAATAGGCGCCTGAGGCGTAATGTATTAGAAGCAATTAGTAATGTAATTATGATCGAAAAAATTTTCTTGTGCAATGACAAGGCACCCTTAACCCTTAACAGAAGTCGTTAAAAAACTGTAAAAGAATCGGTCACTGAAGTTGCGTGAGGAGCGTTATTGAAAGTTTTTATTCTGTTTATCCGCCTATTCTAAATGATCAGAGTATAATATGCTATGAAGAAAATTTTTTCGGCTGCAAAGAATGAACGCATTTGGCATTTGGTGCCACGAAATAACAATTTATTCATGTTCCTTTAATCCATTCTTATAAAGCTAGTTGATTTCGGTTATTTGATTTGGACGCTAGGTTTTAAACAACTTATTTAACACGATTCAAAATAACATACGAGAGAGTTAGGTCATTCAATTATGTGTTAGATTTCAGGTAAAAGTGTTTTGGTACTGTTTTAATAAAACGGAAAGGGGTAAAAATAAAATTTGGGTGTCGTTTTTTATTTTTTTCATTTGCTATTTATGACTTTCCTTTCCTTTTATGACATGTCATACTCAAAACGCCATTTTTATTCTAGCTTACTTGCTTTTCAATAAGAAGCAACAAGCACAAATGTTTTGCATATATTTTATGCATTAAATGCATATATTTTAAAATAGACATGAAAATTGACAGCCTATGTTTTATTCCAATCCCCAACGATTTCTACAGCTGGGATGATCTCTCAATACTTCCGGTAGCTCTTGCTTCTCTCAAGAATGTGTGCAACCACTTTCCTATATGATTCATGGAAGTAGTAATTTAGATTCTCCTTGTACGACACCAGAGTCTATGGAAAACTGATTTGCCCTCAAGCAAAGAAGAAACGTCTGACTTCTAAATGCAAGAATATGCTTAGGATATTTTGGGCATGTTATACGCTTGAGAAAGAACAGTAACCAAAAGAGAATCAGTATTCAGAAAAGAACCGTCTTTTACGTTTTAGGCGGTCTGTTATCTGGTGGCATATCATGACGGATGCCCCTTCAAAAAAGTTGGTTGTCGGTAGCTGAAGCTATCTTCTGTCACGACCGCAGTGCGAGATAGTTGAACCAAAGAGCCCTGAATAAATAGATGTATGACCACCCAAATTCAGCTTTTAGCTTTAAAATTGAGCGAAAATTCGTCATGTTACTCTCAAAAATTATAGTTTCGGAGGTAACGTTTACAAAGAGAATACCCCTATTATTATCATCATCAAAAGTCATAATTACTCACTTGGAGAAAAAGAAATTAGCTTGTCATCCTGAATGTCAAACGTTACTGTGTTCCGGGTCATTTACTCTTAATTCAGAACACAAATTTTTAGAAAGACCCAATGAGTCGTTTGAATTGCATAGAACACCACTCAAACGTTTTTTAGACTTAAAGGTTTCTTGGGATGGAGAAACTTGTGTACAAAAATGATGGAAGACGAATGCTAATTCGCCAATGTTTGTAAACATGTTTCTTAAGCTTTATATTCAATGGGTTTGGAAGAAAACATTTTATAATCGTTTGGAAGGCTCATTTTGAGTCTCATACATATATTTAACGAATCGTTCTAGGAGTTTTTATCTCTCTACGCCCTTTACCTTTGTCTCTTTATAGTAAGAAAGGTATTTGAAATGCGGTTTAAAATTTTAATTACGCAAAATAAGTTATCAGATTTAATGCACCAGTTTAATCCGCGAAAGCCATTCGTTGTATTCACCACTTTATCACTTTTTTAGTGGCCGAGAACAAGGATTATACTGCAAGCAAAATGGTAAGATACTAGTGCTTTTGAAACTCACTAAAGAACACTTGTTTTGTATATTTTTTATCGTTCTCTTACAGTTCATCATTTTTTTGAAAATGTAACGATTGTGACCATTAGCAGTTTATTATAATTGATATTTTATTTTTGTGTTGTATAAAAATTTTATTTATCTTGCCTTTTGTTTTAAGATATTTAAAGGATTAGTGTAAGACAATGAGTCAAACATTTTTAATGGTCTGTTGTGGAAAATGATAGCTACGAAATATGAATCCTGTGAGAAATAAGATACTGCAAATTAATATTTTATAAGTTCATACAAGTTTTAATTACCTGATCTAAAATCAAGTATACTTCAATTTAGGTGGAAAAGAAATTTTTTTCTACCCCTTGACAAAACAATAAAAACATGGTTCTAAAAATACCAGTAAAGAGGTTACTTTCCCAACCACCTTCGTTAAAATTCACTCAGAACTAAACCAATTCTCCTCACTATTGAAAATAAGAAACATATATAGATCCCCCGTCTGATCCTCTCTAAAACCATAACTTTAAGCATCCAACCTTCAGAACAGTCAAATAGAGACGGTCACCTGTTGATACGAACGGACTTCATCAGTTGGAGCTTTTCACGTCGGGGATGCTTGACCCTTCCGACCTCTGCCGTCGGATTAAAGGATCTGTCCGAGTAGACGAGATTAAAGTACTAATGAAGCCATATCGTTGTGTCACGAGTACGAATGGGATTTGAACCTGAGCCGCTGGATTTTTGT
Organism: Tetragnatha versicolor; assembly: GCA_024610705.1. Lineage (NCBI taxonomy): Eukaryota > Metazoa > Arthropoda > Arachnida > Araneae > Tetragnathidae > Tetragnatha > Tetragnatha versicolor. The sequence continues at coordinate 10,370,290 of JANDEH010000011.1, read as the reverse complement.
TTGGAAGGTGTTGGTTTCTGATTAAGATGTGAGGAATGGATGAAGATGTTTGAGAAAGTAATACAGTAATGGTTGTTGAGAGAAAGAATTAAAATGAAGGTTGTGATACAAAACTTGTGAGCACTACATATGTTCAATGCAGTTTTAGGTTAAGAACTACTCGTTGATGATATTGTGGAAAGCGTCACCTTAGTATCAAAAACTACTATCTCCATTCGGGAAACTTCTGAAATCCCGATCCTTGGCGTTTAGATCGTTGGAGAAGATAATTTGATTGGTTTGATCTTTTCTGCTCGATCAAGTCAGCTCTTACAAACCAATGAAACGAGCTTCTCCAACGTAGAGAGCCTGTATACGAGAGAGAGACGACAACTCGCTTAAAAGCGTCTCTGCGCATCCAGTTCTGTCCGAAATTCTGTCCAAACTGTATCATGCCGCTTGTCTCGAGTCCAATGCTAATCCTATGGAGGGAACCGGCTGTGGCGAACAGAAAACCTGATTACCGATCTGCACGCGTTGTCGCCTCTCTCTCGTATACTCCAACAATCTAATCACCAAGGATCGGGATTCCCGAAGTTTGCCGAATGGAGATAGTAGTTTTTGATACTAAGGTGAGGAAAAGATGTCTATCATGAGCGGATTTATGATAGTTATTGGGGGAGGATTTCTCCCTTTTTGAAAAAAAATCTATTTTATAAGGGTTAATCATGTTTCCAAAGCCATCATTGACAGCTTGCCTCCCAAGGTTACATGTGTGACCCAGGGGTCACCATCTAAATCCGCCCATGATGTCTATATTTTTTTCCCAGTTATAATTAATTGAATATAATTAAGTAACGCACGGTTCATTTAGCATAAAAAATCCTTCAACATAAAATATTACTTAGTTTCAAAGAGAGGCATTAGTCAGCCCTAAAAATGAACTTTTTCTGCATCCAATAATCTTTTTTAACTTAAGAGCAACTTATCCATAGGAAATAGTTATTTATTTAACCACTTATTGCCGCTCTACTGACTGGTGTATTTTTTCTTTTTTTACCAAAATTTGGAAATTATATTGGGTTATGTTCCTAAATAATTTCTGTGTGCAAAGTTGTAAGTCGAAATACATACAAGTTTGCATATACAGAAATGTTCGAGTCGACAGAGAAATTAATATGTAAGTCAGAACAACTTTTGCTGCAGTTTTTTGACGATAACAGTTTTAGGTTTAAGTGTATAACATCAACTGAAGCTGAAGACCCAAACCTCTTCACTACACATACGCAAACCTTTCTTCACCCCAACTGTAAACACGCCGTCAAAGTCCAGACGATTTCATTTCTCCTAATCTCGCTAATCCCCTCATCTCGCGCAGTATGGGCCAGACATGAGGTCACAGCTGGTCTGGAGGACCCCTGCTGAGAACTAACTCTTCTGTCTGGCTTAATTAGACTCTTCGCATGATTTCTGGAGGGCTTTTCCACGAAAAAGATGGCTTAGCTGTCTGAAATCTTGGGTTGTGAAATAAATCCCGTGCCAGAAAAACAGATGGTTGTTATTCGGTGTGAGGAAAACATTTCGTGTTTTTTAACTGTTCAATTCTCGTTGCGGTGCTAATTGCGCTTTAAATTAGTTTTTGAGAACCTATTTCATTACTTTTTTGAAAACAAGTACCTATTTGTTTATATGGAAAGAACTTGGTTATTTTATATCAAGCTTTTTTAGGACTTTTTCTTCACTAGGAGTTCGGATGTGGAGAGTTAAACTATGGGTGTACGCCGAAAAAAGAAGGGAGTTTCCGTGGTGAAGACTTGGAAGTTGGCTTTTCCTTGCGTTATGATTGTTCTGGATGTAAACAACGTTATCGTGACAGGATTGGCAATTTTCACGAGAGAAATCCGTTCTTGTTTAATCACATCAGTGTTCTTGCTTGTGAAGCTTTGCTTGATTGGGGTAAATTTTGTAAAACAAAAAATTGCATTGGGATCTAAAATATTTTCTGCACCTCTGCCTAACTTGGAAGTGTCTACCATGAGTATTCAAATGATCAATTCATCATTATTCGAAACTATTTATTTAAATTCCTTTAAATTGCTAACATTCATTTAATTTCGTTTCTGAACACACCTCTTAATTCCTTCAGAAGCACATATGATTTTAATGCTTATACTCGTTCCTTTCATCGATTACTTCGTCAATTTAGTATCAAAAACTACTATCTCCATTCGGCAAACTTCGGGAATCCCAATTCTTGGCGATCGGATCGTTCGAGAAGCTCATTTTTTGGTTCGTAAGCGCTGACTTGATCGAGCAGAAATGATCAAAACCCATCAAATTATCTTCTCCAACGATCTAAGCGCCAAAAATCGGGATTCCCGAAGTTTGGCGAATGGAGATAGTAGTTTTTGATAATAAGGTGACGACTTGTACCTCTATTGCATTTCCCGAAACAAAAAAGTTGGAGAACAAAATTTGCCACTTTTGACTTATACTAACTAAAATTTCACCCTACTTCTTAAAAAAAAACAACAGAACGACAATGGAGAAATCCAATGATTAAGACCAGACTTGATGAACAATCTCTGTATCCCATCAGGCAGGACTCCCCCTTCCAACAACACCAGAAGAACAAAAACGACTCTTCAGAAGCTGGGCTCTGCCTTGTCTTTTACGGCCGGTTTTCTAAAACACAAGTCTCGGATTAACGTCGGATTATGCTCGAAATAGAACCTCCCTCGGTCACGGACACTGGCTGACTTGCGACCTTTGGGTGGCAGTTCCGTCTTCGGTGCACCCCGGTCCTGCATGATGAAAGGGACGAACTTGGTTTGGTGAAGTTTCTAGAAACTTTTTAAGAGTTCGTTTACCCTTTATTTAAACGAGCTTATGAATTTTTGTGAAGCGTTGTAAAACAAAGAGAGTGGAATTTGAATGGGATTTTGAGCCTGGTCTTGAATCTTGGCTGTTGAAGGGATGTTATGGTTTGGGATAATGGGGTTATGCACTTTTGAAATGAACCTGTGTTGTATGAAGGATTAAGAATTTTTTGTTGTTTTCTTAAAAATACAGTGAATTTCCAGATTAAGGGGATACTTTTCATAGAATCATACACACGGAATTTCCAAAGGGGAATATTTCAAAACAGGGTTGGATACAGAAAAATCGACAGGGAGCACACGTAAAGAAAAAACAGCCCTCCTAGAGCTTTATACTTAAAAAAAGAGAAAACAATCATAAGTTCATAAATATAATTTATAGGAGAAAGGTAATATGAAAGGGCTATGGAGGGTGAGTTGGATATTATTATTTTCTAAAATAATACTGGTAAGTAAAAAAAAGGTGCAATAGATAGGGCTATATAATCTTAATACGAAACAGAATTTGTGTAGTTATAAATGTGGGGCTGGTGGTGTTTAGGGATGAGATGAGATGGCGCCGCACAAGAGTTTAGTTTAATAGAGCATTTTCAATCACATGACTCGGACCTTAGCAACAGATTGTTTGACCTACAGCAGTTAACAGTTAAAAGAAAATAACTGGTCATGGAATGCTTCTATTGGAGCATTTGAAATCACATGACAACAACAGATACCGCCGCCCTTAGCAACATACATTTTGACCTACAGCAAGGAAGAAAATAAATGGTCGTGACGTCTCCTGAAAACGCTCTATAGGACAATATCTAACAAAAATAAATCTATTTTATTGTTAGAGAACAAGATGCATTAAAAATAACATTTAACCAAAAGTTTCCATAGTTTCCATAGTTTAGTGAAGGAGTAAGAGTGAAACGCCAAATTAAACGTTTCACTTTGGATGATTCCTCCAAAATTAACACAAAAAGTGAAAAGTCTGAATGAGCCTTAGGGCTTCCGCATACTGGGTCTGGATTTGGCTGAAACTGGAAAAATATAAATCACTGAACCCCGGCACGCTTTCCCCCGCCAGCCTTTCCAACGCAAGTAGAGGGGGATGAGATAGTGTTTGACAGCGAGTAAACAGATTCCCTCTGGGACGCTTCCACCCTTTTTTTGTATAGCGAAGGCTGCAAGGGGACCACGTGCAGGAGATCGAATTACTCCTATTATTTACACTTTACTTCAAATTAAAATTAGACATACAATGAGAATGAAAAAGGGGCGATAGGTTTTAGTCAACCTCTAGAAAGGGGGCGATGGGCCATAAAAGGTTGGGAACCACTGCATTAGACTAATAAGTGCTCTCTGTGAAATCAAATAACTAATTGTAGCCGGTATTGAAGTATCATCGGAACTATGTAGCTATAACTATTTAACTGTTGTGTGTGACCACCCCACTTCTCACACAACCAAAACCCCATCTCAAGAGGCCTCCAGAGAGAGACACGAAAGAAGCGAATCTCCACCTTTCCAACCCTTCTCATCCGCCGCATCGGGAAGGAGGGAGGCAGGAAAGGTAGAAAGCGAAAGTGGTCTTTGCACGAGGTCGGCGGGCCCGTCTTCTGCCCGATGACCAATCAGGTGAGCGTGGCTGGGGGGCACTCGCAACAAGAGGTGGTTCGGCCGCTTCTCACACGCGACCCGCAGAAGCAAAGGGGTGGTCGAACGGACTGGTCTCTTCTCCTTCATCTTCTTCCTCTGTTAGTGGGATGGTGTGCTCTTGACCACTGTTGTTGGATTACTTGCTGTTGGAATCGGTCTGCTGGAGGTTGTGGTCAGTTTGGACCCTGTAATGGTTTTCGGGCTGCGTGTGGATTGATTATGTTTGTTTTTTCAACAGGCAGACTTGATATATTCTACATTAGTTTCAGTGGTATCTTCATCGCTCTATTGCATTCGAAAAATGTTTGGACTCAAATAACTAGAGGAAGATCAGTTACGTTTTCCAATAGATGAACAAAATACTGGAAGAATCAACCAACTAGAGAAAGCTCAGTTATTTTGTCCAATAGGTGAACAAAATACAGCATTAGATTATGCAAAATATTCTTCTATGTCCCAGTATTTAAATAGCCTATGATGGAAAGTAGATGATGCTTCAGATGAACCTTGTGTCTTCAGGGATTCATAGTCTTATGCAATCAATCGACAAGGAAGGCTTGAGAGTCTGAAGCCCTTGATTTTTGATAAGAGACTAACAATCCAACCCTATGAATATATCCTTCTGGGATATTTAACTTAGTGGTCGATAATTAAGAAAAATAGAATAAATCTTTGGATTAGAGATAAAAATTTTTAATTCCTCTTGAAAGTACTGAAAAAACTATATTTATTCATCTTAGACTTGGACTATACGAAGGAAATTTAAAGATAGTATTGACACTCTTTTCTGGAATTATTGTGATACTGTGTACATAATACATTAAATTAAGTTCATCTGCTTCAAGTTTGACAAAGGAACTATTTTTAAAATGTCATTCCCTTTTGGACCGATCTGGAGAAAACTCTGAACTTATTTTACGTGTTTTGTGCAAAACTTATACTCTCGGATTCCTGGTAGCATTGTGAGAAATCAATGGGATTCCCTTATTAATGAACATGTTACACTCGTCGAATTTCATGATTGGAAATGAAATATCTTGATTCTATCACCAAACGTAAGTTACTTTTGAATTTTTATAATGAGTTGATGTATTAATAGTATTTGATTGGAAGAAAATTGAAGGTTTTATGCCTCACCAAAAACTATTTATATTAAATATTTTCAAATTTTAACCGACAAATGATCTTTTTAAAATGTCTATGACAAAACTAAATATTTTTTCCCTTTTAGAGAGACACAAAGTTTCAGATATTGATGTATTTCAATTTTATTAAAAATGTATAACGTTTCAATAATGGTTTGATGAATTTATAGAACAGGGTGTGATTTAATACTTTGTTAAAAATTGTTTTTTTGTCTAAAATCAATTACGAAATAATGTATGGAAGAAACTCTCAATGAGCAGCTTTAGTTAGTGATACCGTTCAGGTAAAAAAATATAATCCCTCAGACCATGGTATTTATTATATAAAAGAAGCTTATATTTCATAATGTTTAAAACGGTGTAATCCACATTGTCTTTTGTGTAAGATATTTTTAAACAAAAACTTAAAATACTAATTTAAAAGTCAAAATTTAGTTTTAAGAAGGTTTTGCATTTGAGGATTCAGAAAGTCATTAATATTCATATTAATAGACTATATTATAGTTCAGTTAATAACTGTTATTCGAAAGAATCTATGATATTTTTTATTTAAGATTTCTAACTAATAAACTGTGCAACAGAGGCTTATAAAAGGTTTAATTGATGAAATTTAAACAAATAGTTAGATTACCCCCCATAAAAAAGTTTCATTTGCATGCCTTTACTAGAACATTTAAAAATCTTGATGTTATTTGAATAAAAATGCTTCCTACAATCAAATCTTAAGAACATACACAAATGCAATAATATTTTTTGGATGTGAGCACAGTAAAAGGAATATTTTCCTTTTAAAGTTAAAAAAATTAGGGGATCTTTAAAAGTACTTAGTGAAACGAACAGGGATATAGCATAATTGATAATAAAAAATACTGAAAAGTTAAGAGTTTAATTAATCTCTCTTTAAGAGTGTATTTAAACGGGAAAGGGGTTTATGGGCTATGTCCCTCAATTGACTTCTTAAGATGTATTTTAGAAATAAAATAGAATAGCACTAATTGAAGTGAATATTTCTTGGAAACATTTTTAGGGCGACTATAGCTTATAATAACTTTAAAATCATACTTTTTAATGTTGACCCATCATCAAAATAAATTTCCTTATATGCCACTCATTAAATGAAGGTTTTAGGATGTTATATATAAAGTAACTTAGTTTTTATCTTCCAATTTCATTAGGTAGTCAAGCTTTTGAAAATACACTGAATTTATACTACTATTTATTATTATTATTCGTTAACTTAAAAAGTAATTCGGATGTTCGGAGGTAAAACACTATTGTGGATTAGGAATTGGTTGATAGGTAGGAAACAGAGGGTGCAAGTCAAGGGTAATTATTCTCAGTGGGCAGAGGTCATGAGTGGGGTGCCACAGGGGTCAGTATTGGGGCCAATTCTCTTTATAATTTTCATAAACGATATTAGTCAGGATATTAGGAACAAAATCAGCATCTTTGCTGACGACTTAAAAATTTGGGGGAGGGTAGATACTCAGGAGCAGGTACAAAATTTACAAAGGGATCTCAATATTATATCACAATGGGCTGAAAAATGGGGTATGTCCTTTAACATAAGTAAATGTCAGGTACTTCATCTGGGTCGGGGGAATGGTAGGGTAGAATTTTATCTGCAAGGGGACAAAGTTAAAGAAGGTAATATGATCAAAGATTTAGGGGTGATAGTAAATGAGGACTTTAAATGGGTTCATCAGTGTTCATCTGCTAGTAAAAAGGATAATAGGATATTGGGATACATTAAAAAAACTGTTTCTTCAAGGTCCGAGGATATTATTTTGCCACTATACAGAGGCTTGGTGAGACCTCATCTAGAGTATGCTGTTCAGTTTTGGTCTCCATACTTAAAAAAAGATATTGATTCAATTGAAAGGGTTCAGCATAGGGCTACTAAAATGGTCAAGGGTATATCCAGTTTAAGTTATGAGGGAAGATTAAAGAAGCTAAATATGTTTACTCTAGAGAAAAGAAGGATTAGAGGGGATTTGATTCAACTTTTTAAAATGGTAAAGCAAGGGGACACAGAGGGACTAGATTTCAATACGGGTAATAGAACAAGGGGTCACAATTTCAAATTGAATAAAGTCAAATTTAAGACGGATTGTAGAAAGCATTATTTTTTTAATAGGGTTGTGGATAGATGGAATACGTTGCCTGAAACAATTGCAAATTCAAGTGGGGTAAACGAGTTCAAGAGGAAAATTGACAGTTACTGGGATTCCGGTAGTTTGGGTTAAAAAGACTGGACCAACCTTGCTGGGCTTACGCCTGTAGTTGGTCGACATAATTTGTATTTGTATTTGTTAAATTGAGACACAAAGTAATATAGAAACTAAGAAAATAAAATATTACACAGTAATTACATTTTTGGATTTACAAAATAGGTTAATTGTTTTTAGTACTTCATAATTTTGTAATAGTTTTAGAATATGAATATTTAATTTTATATCAAACTTTAATAAGTAGTTTCAGATGCTACATAATACTAAGAAATAAAGGTCAGAAATTGGTTTCATTAATTTTTTACATTAATTTAAATAATTACTTTCAAGAAATTTTTATGGAGAAGATGTTTAAATTAAACTTAATTGAAGATGTTTAAAAAATGAACTAAGAATTCTATAACTCATGCCACACTCTAAAAAAGATCCCTTTTTCTTTTTATGATAGTTGAGAAATATATATGTTACGGGAAAAGTGATTAATTGGATATTACTAATAATGCCCGGGCAATGTGATAAATTAAACAAAATTTATGAATGAAATTTATCACTTTGCCCGCTTCCACTCCGGGCATTATTAATAATGCCCAATTAATCACTTTGCCCGTAACATAATTTAATCCTTTAGGTAATGGATTTAATTTTTAAATAACTTTGATATCAATAATCTTAATAATTTTTAAATACCTTTATATACCATAAACTCAGACAACAATCTCCCAAAAAATATATCCCCTTTATGTTGCTACAACTCATTAAAAAAAGGTAAAATAAGTAAAAAATTCATCTAAGCTAAACCTTTTGATCATGTATATAAGTGATTGAAGAGGCAAGGAATGAGTAAATATAAAAACAATGAAATTTAATAAAAAAATAAAAGGAAGGGATACATAGTTTCAAAAATCACGATCGAGTTAAAATGCAGTGCATCACGAAAACCAAAACATTGTGTTTATGTTTGATACCTTTTGTGATTGATAGGTTGGTGGTGAAGACAGCTAAACCCAATATTAGTTTCATAAAACGTGACCGTTTGAGATTTTTTACAGTATAATTTGATAAGGGAGGCTGGGGGTTTGGCATTTAATTGGATTTATATACTTTTATTCGGAAATGAATTAGTTTTTATATCTAAGTTCTTATTAGATATATCATTTACTATTATATGAAAAATTATTCTTCAGGTTAAATGAAGAGTCATACTGAATTGAGGTGATATTTGACAAATATTGATGATAGGTGATTTATTCAATTGAATCACATCCCCTCATTATAATTAAAAAAATAAACTAGAACTATCTCTTAATATCCCTTAAGAAAGCTTCTAAGGTGCCCCGCTATAAAAACATTAATAAAAAGTACCAGCTAAAAAATTTAGATGGCGTTATTATTTAATTTTATAAATATCCTTTCACATTACTTTCTACTATTGTATAATTTTCGTCCCTAAAAAATTATACGAGGTGAATCAAGAAACTCGTCCGAATTTCTCGAAATTTGCACAGCAAGATTTTTTGCATGGTGTACATAAAAATAACCAAAGAACTATACCTCTACGAAGCATATTTTTTTAATGTGACGTTACATCATATAAAATATCTTTATTATTTCATTCCACGAGGAGAGCATGCATGTGTCAGTGGACATTTTCAACATTTTTGTCTGCAATCACATGAAAATAACTATGTTTTTATTTTCCAAAACCATCCCAAGCAGCACAAACATTCAAGATTTATCCAATTTTTGTCATGTATGGCCAATTTTCTTATACTTCTAGATGCAATTAATTACGTGAGCGCGAGCTCAGCATATATGGTAGGAGCTGTGCTCCTACGGATTACCTAACGTAAACAGAAAGTGCCATTATAAATTTTTCTGTTGCAATTTTCTGTAAAACTATGTGTTGTGCTGTTGTGTACATTTCTCTGAGCATATTATGTTTTACACACGCAAAGAATCTTGTCTGTGAACAGTTTGGTCAGATTTGTTTAAACATTCTAATCCCTATTCTAGCCCATTAATATCTTCCTCTACACTGTTTTTTCAAATAATTTCCATATAACATTAAACCATACCTACCAAGTACAGGTACTCAAATTTTATCGGAGTTACTCTATTTTTTTATCTTTCTCCGAAAATCAAATGAAAAGTTACTTATTTTTCTAACCCAATATCTTTTTTATGCAATACTAATTCCAATCGGAGTTTTAAAGGGGAAATCTGATAATTGTAGTAACTCCGATTAAATCGGAGTACTTGGCAGCTATACGATTAAACCTTCATCCAGTTAAAATCCAGACAGCTAAGGTGTAGACAGAACAATCGTTTTCACCAACCCCACAGTATCGTCTCTGTGACCCCTCCGAGTTTCACGCGAACCCGGGTCGGTCCTCGCCTCAATTTCTTTCCTAACACACAACATGTCGCTTCTCGGAACACAAAGTAACCATCCCGAAGAGTCTTATCTCGATTTATGCATCGCACGAACACACCCTGAATGAACACTGCCTTGATGGACGAGCGCATCTTCGCTTTTACCTCCAAAACGGTCGTTTTTGACGGCCGAATTTTCCCGTATGCATCGAAAGCGACCCATTATCGCCGGTTCGGTTCCGTATTCATCTCTCATTATTACGTTTTCGCACGTTTTATGTGTATTTATACGTTTGAGGGTAATTGGGGGGCGGGGGTTTGCTTTGATCAAGCACGGGCATGGCGCTTACTCGTGGACTTAAGCGTGGGGATCTGTAACTTATTCAAATAAACGTCCGCTTTATGCAGGGAAAATTTCAAGATGCCTTCGTATGAAGATTGATGCTTATGTGATGATCGATGGTCAATTCCTGTCCCCTCGTGAAAATTAGATCTGGATGTGAAAACCACTTCTAAGTCGTATAAAATATTCATTAGTTTCAATATGTAATAGGGGGTACTATAAGTTGATATTTTAAAAATTGTCATAGGGAATTCGGAAGTTTCACATGATTTTAAAGTATGATATTTTCATTTTCGATTTCTTGAAATAGTTGAAATTGGGATGTTTATACGCTTCACCCACTGGTAATTTATTATAATAAAACTCATAGACCACGGGGTTTTCCCACTGCTGTTTTAGACTTCTCAGCTACATTTTTATGTAGCTGAGACGATAACATACGATTGTTCTCCGAATACTTTTTTTGCTTGTCCATTGGCTACAAATTCCATTTATTATCTAAATTTATTGGATACTTTAAAACAGCTTTACCCTACCTTTTGATATACGCAGGTGTAGAAACTCCTCGATAAGCAAACTATCTAAAGCTATTAAAGTTAAGCTTTAAAGAAAAGTTATAAAATAAATATTTTTCCTATTAAGACTTAAGATATTTAAAGCTATGGAAATTTCATGTGATTTCCTTTGCTTTGAAATTTACTAATTACATGATTTTTTTCTGTTTTTATAATTATATTAAAAAACATGAAAATTTTTTTCATAGACGTTGGGGTTCCCTATAGATCTTGAAAAGTGTCTCATAGGTTCTGGGAAAGTAAAAATATTGCGAAAAGTTATTTTTAAACAACAAAACCTTACTATTAAAGCATCTTAAGTATTAGTTTATATAATGTTTCGGAATTATTCACACTTTACTTTTAATAGTAATTATTTTTATAGAAACATTTAACGAAGTGTCTAAATCCACGAAAGTTGACCATGCTAAAGAATTAGCGAAGGTGTTGAGCGTTGAGTTGTTAGCGAGTTGAGTTGTTTGAGTTATTAGCGTTGAGTTGTTACTTTCGTGGATTTAGACAGTGCCAACATTTAATATTCTTCGACAGCGAATTGTTTATCATTCAACTGATCAATTATATCATCATTATACCATTCAAAGATCAATTATATATTATGTTCTAGAAAAAACAAATTACACGAAATTAGAAACCTAGGAAAATATAATAATCAAAATCTGAATATCCGATACTAAGGTTTTAATTAAAATCTTATGGATGTTTTCCCTTGCAACTAATATTAGACAGTATAAAACCACTCTGTACAAATTAATCCCGAAAAGTATATGAAAATAATTAAACTTTAATATGAGGCATAAATAAGGATGTTTGTATTTTGCTATGGAAATGTAATATAACTGCCGTTTCTTTGAAATTAATGAACAACATGATATTTCTTTTTTCATAGACGCACTCGAAGCTTAAATGCCACAAGAGTTTCGTAAAAGAGAAAAAGTTGCGAAAAGTTCTGAAACAACCAAACCTTGGTGTTAAAATCCCTTAAAACAGTAGTTTATTTAATGTTCCGGTATAAAGCAATTAATATTTTAAAAATATGTTAATATAGTATTTAGTAATCTTTCGACTTATCTCCAAAGAAAAAAATTAAATTAGAATCCAAGAAAAATAAGCTAATCAAAATTTGAACATTTGTTACTTAGATATTAATTAAAAGTATATGAATGTTTTCTATTATATTAGACAGTATGAAACCACCTCGTTGCATATTAATTCCAAGAAAACAATTTAAACTTTAATATGATGAATAAATGAGGAACATTAAACGTTGAATTTAGTGGCCCCTTGAGGTCTTCTTCTGCTAGACTTTAACCGGAATTTTGATCGCATTGAAATAAACATCACATTCCCAGGTGCTACAATAAATCAATGCCCAAATTCGTCGGCAAGGGTCGGCTTGTGACTCGTCATCGGTGGTGACATTTTGACGTCAAAGCTGTCAAAAAACAAGACGCGTCCGTGCCAGAGATGGAGGCGATAATGGACCGCGCGTGACCAGGGTCCGCAATGACACCTTCGCCGTCCCTCCGTGGGAAGATTTGGGAGAATTGTTTTAGTTTTACGATATTTATCGATAAGCTTCGATATATCAACCAACGCACGATGTTGAAGGTGCTTAAAAATATTTGGGTGCTCTTTTATAAATTCTAAATGTCCAAATGTTATTGATGACTCACAGTAAACTGTGTTTATTTTTTCTGATTGGGTTTTCATAAATTGTAGAGAAAGTCACAGTTTATGCTATAGACAAGACAAGAAACTTTATTGTAATGGGCAATGCCCGTTTACAAGATCAGTTTATGGTATAGCCTGAGATGTTCAAAAAATAATAAGCGGGATATAAAAAGGCAATTAAAAATACAGTCGAGTCCGCTTAATGTGATCGCAATTGTCCGAGATGAAATTGATAACATTATCCGATTGATAACAATAAGCGATTCCATATAAAAAAGTAACAAACGGTGTAACTATATTGTTTGCTTTAAAATCAAAATTATGTAATCGTAGTTGTGGAGAAATTTCCTTTGAATTCGCCAGGTGGCGCAGCGGACGCTGCCGCCAAAATAGAAAAGGTTATTGTTGTTTTTGTTAATGTGAAACGATATTGTGATAGACTTCTGTTCTGTGTTGTGTGTGTATTCCTGTCCGTCTGCTTTAGTCAACAATAAATAATTCCAAGCAGCATGATGGTGGTTTTCTTGAGATTGAAGAATTAAGCGAAAGTAGTTAATGTATTTAAAACCATTTTACACTATGTACTTGACAACTTATAATTTTTAGGGTAAAATATAAGAGTAATCCAGTAAATAAAAATAAAATAATCTCTTTTTAATTTCATTTGTTAGTACATACTACAGCTAATGTGATTCCGCCAATACCTTCGGTTTCTTTTGACATCCAGACAAGATCAACGCGAACTTTCAAAAATTTACATGGAAAAAAGGCTAAAACATAAATCACTGAAATTAATTTGAATTCACTAAACAAGGAAAATATCTAAATCTCTTATCAGAAACACCTGCAAGGCGCTAATGGTGATAACCAATCACAAGCATTTCTTCGCCTCCCCCTTAACAGTTTTCTTTCAAAGTATGCGGAAAGCATCGAATATTTTCTTTTTCTTACAATCAAACCAAAGAAATATAACGGTGCAGCTGTAAACCAATACCGAGTTTCAGAAAAAAAAAACAATTGACCTTCAAAACGAAACTTGAAAAAGGACGTTTTTTAGGGGATATACAAATTTTGATAACACTAAGCGGCGTGTTGATACTTAGTTGATCACATTAAACGATGCGTTTTACATTAATTTAAATAGGAATAATCGGGACCTGTTGATTTCGATAACATTATCCGATTGATAACATTAACCGTGATCACATTAAGCGGATTCGACTGTAATTTCAAACTAAAACATTTTAATGATATTTGATAAATTTGTTTTGTGATTTTGTTGTTAATCTCGTTGTTTTATACCTAAAAAGATATCCCCTTTTCTTAAATGCTTCAAATCGAATTCGTTTGTTGGTAAATTAAAATATGCAAAATTAAAAATAAGACGTCCAAATTTATGGGGATTTTTTTTAGAAAAAGGCTACTTACGGTATAAATCTTAAGACTTGATATTTTTCACCAAGAAAAATGTGGGACACTAGCTGAGTTATCTTCTGTTTAATCTAAATTATGGAAAGTTTATGAAATTGAATCATAAGAACAGAAAAGTTTTTAATTTATACTCCCTAAAACTTTATGAACTAAGGATAAATTTACACTCTGAGTTAGGGATCTATAGGTTCTTTCAAATAGTTTTAATACAAAAAAGAGACAATAAAAAACACAACCAAAAACGTGCTATTCAGTTTATTAATTGACAACCACATCCACATAATTTCTTTTCTCCGAAAAAAATATGATGAACTTCTGACACAAAATTAATACATATTGAGGTTAACAAGTAAAAAAAGAACAGCTTGATTAAAATTGCGAAGTTTCTTTGACGAATTTAAACTAAACTAATTGGAACATGTTAAAACTGAAGGAAACATAAACGATAAAAAAATAATACAAAATACTATAAATTATGTAAACTGCTATGTCAAAAACGAAAACGGCGAAAAAACAACTATAAAAATTTATCAAAAATGTTTGACATCTGAGAAAAATTAAAAGTTTTCTTGATCTAGGCACAAACAAATCAATCATTAGTTAAAAACCAACACTCCACCCCAGTAACTTAGGAAACACCACCTAAATACACTCCTTATTATCAATCTTAATGTATCAAAATAAAACTGATTACAGATTAGTTTCAAATGATGAACGGTCTAATGCTGATTTCCATCTTACATGAATATTTAAGACTTTTGTTGGCAACATTGCATCTTGGTTCCCACCATGCTATACACTTCATTGTGACTTTATATCTTCTTGAAACGAATTGTTATTGTTTCAATATTTGTCTTTTTAATTATCAATTTCTTAGTATTTAATAATCATGTTTTAAAATTTTTAAGTTTTGAGAAGCTAGGCAAGGTTATAGTTACAGATCCAACTAAACACCCTTACGTTTAAAAACCTGTATTTGTCTGGTATGTCATCCCGTAAGAATAACTATTTGTGGTGATTGATAAACTATTTTATTACAGTCAATTAAATGTTCAATTAATCATACGTAATTAGAAGACTCGAGGTATACCGGTTCATTAAAGTAATTTATTTCTCTTCTAACGTCTATTAGAGATGCTAGATTGAAAAATAGTTGAAGTATTGTTTGTAGAACAATATTTAAAGTTGAAATAATATTTATTAAGTTTACCTGATATGAAAACCTTGTAATTTCACAAGTTTTTGATACAAAATTTATTTAAGAGAAGATAACACTAGTCGACAAATTTTAACTTTTTTCCCTAACAAAAATGAGATTAGGTATTTCCGACTAATTTCAGGATGTAGAATTCAGAAATAGTTGTGAAAAAGCTGTAGCACGTACAGTTTTGTTGTTACAAATATGGCACTAGTTCTGTAAAAAACGGACAAAAGAGTTGAAAACACTCATTTTTAACAATTAATCTCATTATTTTAGCATAAAATACTATCATAATTAGGATTATATACATGTCTCAGACAATATAAAACTAAAAATAATTAAACATTCGTTAAATACGATGCAATTTTATCACTTTTTGTCTCTTAAATGGCGTTAAATCTCCTCTTTCAATGAACCAAGAGCTGTAGCCAAAAATTGCTATTTCTCAGTGACCTATGTATCGAGTAAATGTCCTAAGGGAATCTTTACTCTTTTTTATGATTGACTTCAGTGAGATTTTCCGGAAATAAGTTCAAACGTGGATGTAAAATATGAATTTTGGGTGATGCTCAACATTCTATGGCTAGGTAAGACTAAAGAGAACCTTCTATTGGGATTAAAACATTTTTATCGGTCTTATTTTCTAGAAATCATCTTGCCACTCTCCTAAAAACCATTTTCGAGCTTATAATGCGTTTTATTAAACTTTAATCAGAGGTTCATATTGACTTTGAATTTGCCTTCACTTAATGGCGAAAAAAGTCCTTTTAAATACTTTTTGAAATGTTTTTTCTGTATTTGTCATTGACATCAAATAACTAAGATAATTTGAATGTCCTCCCCATACTATAGGGATAATAATTTCTATAGAACTACTATTGACTCTTACGCATTTAAAAAGAGCCACATTCTAACTTCTGCAACACATGTGAGGAGCCCAGATTTCATTTTAGTCACATATTTGGACCCAAATCGGTGGGGATAAACCTTTTCCCACTTTTTCTGTAAGATATTACCGTTGAATTGTAATTTAAACCGTACCCAAATAAAGCAAAACGTATTGTACATAAATGTGCAAAATTTACACTGAAAACTAGTCAATTTTCAAAATGAACTGCAGTACAAAAACATCGCCACACTTTTAAAAGAATGTCTACATACTGGGATACTAGAAATAAATTAATTGGAGGGGATTGCAGGGTTGCTATTGGACAAAAATGACGCTTAAATCTCAAAAATTAAGAAAAAAAAGCAGAAAATCGAAAATTTTTGTTACGCAAAAATGGGACGTGGTGGAACTTTTTTACTTGCCAATATTTAAATAACTACATGAGTTAGTAACAAAAATAGTAATTTGGTGGTTGTTAGGAAACCACTGTCGACTAGTGTAATTAAATGTAGAATCGTATAAATTAAAAAGTAAAAGAAATTATAAAAAAATTGGATGCAACTTTCGATTGAGGGTGACATTAATTTCTTGAATGATAACAAAGTCTTGTTTGAAATTGTACAAACTTTCTAAAGAGAGTGAGAAATGTTCAAGAATGAAATTGTTATAAGAATGAAAAGGAATTATTTCATCTCATTAAACATTTTAATACTATTCGGTTTTATTTTGACTATACAAATTGGAATATTTTATTTCGTTAGAGTGTAAATCTTCTGGGAAATATTTAGCTATTATTAGTTTTATGTATTTAAGTAGTAATAATTAATGGTAAAATGGTCTATTCAGTATTTTAATGAGAAGTACATATAAACGGGTTTATTTGATTGCAGTTTATTAAGAAATCTTTTTAAACTAATTAAAAACTAGAAATTTCTGTATAATATAATTTTATAGTTATATTTCTTGTGTTAATACCATTGGATCTGGGACATGTAGTTAATATAAATATTTTAATGTAGCAAACTGTGATATAATTTAGAATCAGATTGATTAGTTTCACATTGCTGAACAAAAACCCGATGCGTTGCGCCGAGTAAAGTTTTAATTCTATAGTTTTCACGATGTATACTTTAATATTATACTTTTAGAAAATAAAGCGATATGAAAAAGTAAAATTCGATTATTTTCTTACATAACATTCTATTTTTCCAACATAAATAATAACTCAGTTTTAACTCAATTTTATCTGCTGTAGCCCCTTGTCCCACTTTTTCCACATCCTTGAATGGGTGGAGTATATAATTTTTTAAAAAAGTTTTTTAAAAATACATTTATATTTTTTAGATCAGCTATTACCACTATCATCTCGGTATCCCAGGCGCACTTTTCATATTCCGGTGTTCCCGGTTAATTTTCCTATCCCGGTTTTTACGATATTTTACCCATCCCGGTGTTTCCGATATCTTTCCTATTCATGTGTTCCCGGTAATTTTTCATCGCAAAATGTACAGAAAAATATGCATTATTTTAATTTACAACAGTGTTGTAGACATATTTTTTACAAGATTGCTTCTGAGAGCTAGCAGTTAAACATATTAACACTCTCCCTCTCTAACTATTAAAGTGTCACTCATTCTCATCTTAACATTTCACATCTCAATAAATTATTTAAATTTTAAAAGGGAAAATCAATACATAAAAAACTAGAAAAATGTCCCTGCATCATTAATTTTTTTCAAACTACGATACAAAGATTGTGAGAAATGAATCATTTTCCGATTTGGTAATACCTTTCAGCCGATCCCTGTCTAATATACCTGGTATCAATCATAAGGGAGATCCACTCAGTGAAAAAGCTCCATTTCCAAACATAGAGGCCATTCCAGTCCCATTCGGACCATTAGTGGCGACCAGACCTTGATAGCTCCTAATAACTGTCTTCGGAATTGTACCTGTCACCTTTCAACGATTCCATTAATTTTTTTTGTCCCCAGTAATAGTCGTGGACACGGGTCGTCGATGGGAGATGAAGACATGAGAGTCAAAGAGGACTTGACTAGAGGGTAGAATGGGGGAGATTTTCTATTGGGGGTTCAGCAGGTTTTTTTTGTTACAACCGAGATCGACTCTTTTTTAAGGTGTATTGTACATGGGTTAAAATAATTTTGAGTTACTAATATTTTTTTGCAGTTTAAAGAGTATTAATGAGTTTAATTCAGGCCCGTTCAAATGGGGCATTATGTGAAACTTGGTTTATTCACACCGTTTCCCTAAAAAATGAAGGAGTAAAGAGTGAAACGCTAAGTTACACTTTTCACTTTGGATGATTCCTCCAAAATGAATATCAAAAGTGTCAAAAAATGATATCAAAAGTGTACCAAAATCAATATCAAAAGTGTATCAAAAAGTTACTAACAGGAGTTTGCGTACTTGAAGCATAAAATTGATGACGGGATGTCTACTTATACATACATAACTGCTCATTTAAATAGGCAATGTGGCTATGATAGTGAAAAGTAGGGTGAAAAGTTAAATCGCAGGTCTTTATGCTATTGGTAGGTTGGTATCCAAATGCGGTATGGTTTGTTTTATAACGTTGGTTTCCAACAGCAAATATTATTATATTTCAGACTAGTGCAGGAAGAGCAAAAAACATATGAAATTAAGGAATTATTTAACTACTTTTTTAGTTTGTTTACATCACGTCGAAAAACCTGATGTAATCAGCTTTTTAGTTTTGTCTAATTTGGAAAAAAATATTTACACTATTTTGACTAATTTTCTTGTAGTGTGGATATCTAGATTATAAGTAATTAAACTAGTTTTCTTAACTAATTTTGTGTTCTTCGAGAGTATACCGAGACAAATTTTAGAATGTTGTCGTAATGAGAAAAATTTATGAAGCTTTAAAAACACACCCTCTTTTCTCTCTACCATTTCTGATTACCAGATATTTTTGTCACGGATTATTACAGGACATCTAAACAACTCCATTACCAAACGGTTTTAAACGGCGGCTGTCACACGACATTTCTCTTCAAATGACATGATAACTGAGACGAAACAGACACTAAAAAATCACAGACAAAGCTGCTCCATCAAAAAAATTTCCACGTCAAAAATCGACCCAGCATTGCCTCCACAAAAATCAGAAGAAGCAGCTTCGATGGGAAAGTGTCGTGACGGCGGACAATGAGGTTTATTAATTGAAACGGAATGGTAATGGACACTGGGGATTGTTTCCTTCGTTCATTTCTTTCGATGGGGCCGATGATACTCTGGCAATTAAGCTGACATCGGGTCTGAAGAAGTAGTAATGAATGGATTGGGTGGTTTAATAGAGATGCCAGGAGATAGATTCCGAGAAATGTGGAACTCTTGTTTTTTGTTTCTGTTGTGAGGTTTTTTGGGAAGGTTCCGTTGGGGGGATATTTTGAGTGATGGAAAGATTGTTGTGTTTATTGTAGATGGATTTTCAATTTCGATCTGTGATGGGTTATTTTAGGGGAAGTTTGACACAAGGGGGACATTGATGTTTCATTCGTATCTTGAAGAGTATTTCACCTGTTTGAGTCATTATTTCATTTTAATAGCTGTCAAAACTTGGGAAAATTTGTTTGTGAAGTATGTCTTTTTGAGGTATTTATGATGTGGTGGTTCATGTAGTATATCAAATGATTTTAGTTCCGTACAATTAGATCTAAGGGAACCTATTCTTTTAGGTACCGGATATACATGTTTTTTTACAAAACATGAAGTTCAAAGTTTGATACACAAATGTGTTTTATGTTTTAGAGCACTTAAAATCACTAAAAGCAACTAATAAGGTTTAACTCAGTATTTGAGACTTTAAGGAGTTAGGCAGTTTATACCTTGTACTCTATACTTATAATAACGTAACAAGTAAAGTTAAGTAAACATAACAAGTGAAGTTTGATTGTATTTGAAGATTTTAATTGAAAGAGTGTGTAAGAAGCCTTAAGTAGTTAGGTAGTGTACTGGAAAAAATTATCTTAACTAACTTTTGAAAGGAATGTTGATATTCCATTTATTTCTCTAATTTATTAATATGTCTAGAAACCAATTTGCAGTGAAATTTTCTTTCTTAATAACATACAATGTATAAAAATAACATTTTTGATTTACGTACCTCTTAAAAAAGATATACCGCAGTTCCCTTTATACTCCTTAACTCCTTACATATAGACTTATAGACACATCATCATTATTTGTAATTGATACCCCTAACCTACTCAACTGTAAACCTTAGAGAGAGGTGGTGAATTAAAATGTTAAATGTAGTTTTTTCCCACTGAATTACGATTGCACTCTAAAATGTGAATTCGAAATTCCCATTAAAGGATATCTCAACTCATCTCCTTTCATCGATTACTTCAAGGGATGTTCAATATGTCGTATTTTGTTTTACAGGGGGCAGCTCTGCGCGTTCTTCGGACGACCTGTCCCCTTCTCCGGGGGCCGGCACCCCCAGCTCGTCGGGCAGCGGGGCGGACCCCGACTCCGAGCTCTCCTTCTCGGTGGGGGTGACCGAGGCCAACCCTTATGGGTGCCAGTTCTGCGACAAGGCCTTTCCCAGGCTCTCCTACCTCAAGAGGCACGAACAGGTAAGATACTGACTCTCCCTTGTATCGGATTTCAACTTTAGAATGAGATGATCAATCTCGTTTGACTTTGGTGTACAGAGTTACGTTATCTCAAACTTTAAGTATTCTCTTTGACCCTTGTTATCTTGAAAACTCGCTCACTCAAAGTTTTTTTTGGGTCGATTTCGAAATTTTTTCCTTTCGATATCGAGATATCAAGATTATACGATGATGCTCCGTACTATAAAGCGGTGGATTTGATCACCACGTGAAATTGGAATGGAAGATTTTAAGATGAAGTTTAGTGTTTTCTCTTCATTTGGAGAATCTTTTGGAGAATTATTTTTAGTGATTACTGCTAAGTGTTATGTTTTGTGGGTGAAAAGTAACCATATTTTTCGTGGAAGTCATTGCAGAGATGCTTAGTAGAATGAAGGATTTTTTGACATACACAAAAATGAACCCCACTAAAACCCCACTTGTGGGGAAGCTAAATATTGCAATTGAATTAAAAAACTTTAACGAATCCCCAAATACAAAAAAAATAACATTTTCTTTTGTCAAATATGCATATGTTCTTTACAAAAACCCACTTTTTAAAACAATATATTGTAGTGTTTGGAGGAATTCTACGAGTACACATAAAAAAACTTAAATAACATCCAAAGTATAAAAGTAGAGTGTGTATAATCTCTAGGGACTAAGAAAGGTTGAATTAGAAGATGAACAAAAAATACTAGTTTATTGACGAGAAAAATAATCATTGACAGCAGCTAACTATACTCTGTTCACTTTGAACTGGCGCTTGAGAAATAGTGCTTTCCCCCCGGTAGAAGCGTAACCATAGTTACGCTCTTTGCGCAGGCTCAGTGACCGGTGCGTTAATAGTATTTTTCCTACTGCAGTTGAGGCTGGCTCGAATAGAGCTGGCTTCACAGCATAGCGTTTTTTGATTGCTTGTTTTAAGGTAACTGCCTGCGTTGGGAGGCCTTTTTTTTAAATATTAACTAAATAATTATTTAATTGCTATTTTCTGAGAGCTAATGTTCTAAAACAATGAAAATCATCCAAAAAAGAATTTTAAAAAATTATTTTTTAAAATATCGAGAAATTTTAATGAAAGTAAGGCTAAAATTTCAATTTGCGCCAACAACTCCTGAGAATGTTCTTTTATAGGTACAATTAAAATTTTTGCAGGATTTTGATCCTAAGACACTAATCTGTGTTACTATCTACATAAAATC
Source organism: Tetragnatha versicolor (assembly GCA_024610705.1). NCBI lineage: Eukaryota > Metazoa > Arthropoda > Arachnida > Araneae > Tetragnathidae > Tetragnatha > Tetragnatha versicolor. The sequence goes on along the minus strand of JANDEH010000011.1, from coordinate 10,348,081 downwards.
TGAGATTTTTAAAATAGAAAAGAAATACAGGCACTTGAAATCGAAAAAAGTAAAAATTCATGAAAAAATTCATTTAAATCAAGTTTACACACTTTAAAAAATACCTTAATTCAAATATTTTTCTTAGATTGTAGAAGATAACATGCGGCGTTATAATATGAGGAGTGAAATAGAAAAAAAAGCATCAGAATATTTTAAGTAGTTTAAGAGTAATCACTGTTACCGTGATCCGAAATATTTAAAAATGTCATTCTTCAGAATACGGCTTCTAAATTTAAAATTGCATGTTAATCCTGGGACTACTCGGTACTAAAACAGCTGTAACTTCTGTTCTAGATTACTTAAGGTAAGGTAGTTTTGGAAAGCTTATTAAACAGGCTATAAAATAAAACAATAAAACAAAATTTGATATTTTTGGCGAAAATGACGATTTCAACGCAGGCAGTTACCTTAAAGTGGAATTAATGCTTGAGGTCTGTGTGGCGCCTCGTTGGGAGCTGTAATGTTTGATCGGTTGACACATCATAAACCAATCAGAACTCAGCGGGGTAAATTGAGCAAATGATGCGATGATAGTGCAATAGCTTGCAGAGTTCTGATTGTTTTACAGAAGAGTCAACCAATGATGAATAAAATTAAAAATTCTCCAAATTGTTGCCTTGACCGTGATCGATCTCGTTGAAGGAGTCGATCTTGTAGTTGTTGTCGATATTGTTGAAGGAGTATTTGTTGAAAGGTCTTTCTGGGTGTATTATTCAATTCAATAGTAATCTGTATAATCTATAGAAATATGTTTAATCTAAAAACAATCACCATCCCGATTGCCAAATAAAAAATTTTTAGTACTACCCAATACTTAAAATACTTTTTTAGCCTACAACTACGGCAAAACCTCAGTAATCAAGGATCTACTGCACTGAAATGCGTTCTCTATTATTTCAGTAAAAAAATTCGGTCCTTTCCGTAAAGGCCAAGGCATAGCTGCTTTATAGTACTTTTACGGAAGTAGGGTGGGAAAAAAATAGTATGCCTTCTTCGTAGCTCTGACGTTGAAAGTTGCCATGGTTACTGATTCGGTGGTGGGGGAAGGAAATATTTGCAAGCGCCAATTCAAAGTGAATAGACTATAGTACACACCAGGGGGGCCCATTAGGCTCTCCGATTTCTTCCAGCCAAGGGTAGGCGTTGAAGTTTTGACGTGTTAACTAGTGAAGTGACCAATCAGGGTTACTTAGGGAAATCGCCGAGCTCCTTAGGGATTTTCTTGTGTAGAAAGCTCTGGTATCAAGGGGGTAAAATTAGACACTGGGAAAATATCAGATTCTAAGGCAACAATTCATAAATTTAGATATCCATGCTTGTTTGTGTGTTTGATGGGATCATTATTTTTTTAATTTCTAAAGTTATATATGCAAAATGAAAGTAGAGGAAAGTGAAGAAATTATTTGAGATGACTGCTTTTGTCCTTGGACCTTTCAGGTCATCTAATCCCAACCCCTTGTTACTAAACCAAAACACAACTCATTAATTAACATCTCACTCTCGACTAATCAATCGACCTACACAACCCAACACCGAGCAAACAACCCCCCAAAAAGATCGATCTTCCGTATATCCGACAGGGCGGACCCGACTCGATCCATTCCTCATTCATTCATTCCCGCCCATTAAAACAGTGCCAAATTACCCGTAATGTATTCAAACAAAATGTCGTGCTCCAAGAAAAAAAGCATGTCCCTGGGTGATAATGACTCCAATGAATGAATGACCCGTGTCCAATAAATCAGTGGGTAAAATTAAGGGCTGTAGATTATGTGTCCTGCTAATATTTGCCCGCCCTAGTTTTATCAAGGTTGTGGATCTGAAGCTTGGATTTCTTTCGAGGTGGGTCCGCGGCTAATTGTTGTTTGGGCGACTCTTGGGTGGCGGATTTGAGATGTCGTGGGTAGAGGATTAGGGTAAGGTGGTCTGCGAGGCATCCCGTCTTTCTCTGTTGTTGGGAAAAGGGCGTTTTTCTTTGGACAGGAGGTGAAATCTATATTGGGAAGCAAGAATTGAATACGCTGTAAAAATAATCGTAAAAAATATAAAAGCTCCGGCAGCAAAAGTGCCTAGAGCTTTTCTTTTCTGTACGCTACGATTTTTTTTGCAATTTTTCGGAACTTATCCTTTAGTGATATTCTATTTCACTACATATTTCCAGTTTGTAAAGCGACAATAATATTTTCTGGACCACATGTAGTTCAGTCTGTAGAGATAGTTACTATTGTCTCTATAGAGACTGGTGTCTTTTCTTCCCAACTTCGGAAATTTTAATCCTAAATACTTTCTCAAAAAGACAGAGTCAACAAGTCAACAGAGAGATCTCTATTTACGGAAAAGCTCTGGCAAATTATGCAGCCTTTTTTTTGACAATTATGCATTGCAGAATATCCAGACATAAATCTTTTTAGTATAAGGGTTTACACTTAATTGTATCCTGGCGCATTATGATCAAAATTGATTCATGCGCCATAAACAATAATCAAACCAAACCTTAATTGTATCCTAGTTCTTTGTGCTTACCATAGAAATTGCTCTAGCAGTCTAATAGAATAAATTACAGACCTAAAAAGAAACCCAAACCCAAGCTTACTATTCATCGCTACCCTGACCGACGACGATTGATTGCTAATTCCGCTAATCAGCGGTTTGATTGCCGATCAGGTTAGTGGTGAATACGGCAGTAAAATCCCTACCATTCTGAGCAGCTAAATTACCGTACGAGCACCATGTTGAAAACCATGCATCTCAAGAAAGTCTATACGTGACCAAACCAACCAACCAAGCACACTCCGCACGGTCAGTATACATACAACAAGACACAACAAAGAGGACTTCTGTCACTCCTGATCCCTGCCATTCTTTTCCGCGCTAAGCCCGAACCTATTACTTTCAATTGCAGGAGCTGCTAATCTGGTGGAGCCAATTTATCGCTGGCATTAAGAGGGCCTCGTGATTGGCGTTTATGGGGCATAAACGTAACCGGCCAGCTAAGCTTGCAGAATTTATCTTACTGCAACCGTTTCGAGTGAAATGGATGGCTATGGTCCGGGACTATCTCGCTGTTGTAGACAAAATGGTCCCGAAGATCCATTTAGTTGGAAAGGAGAATCTTTAGCTTTCTGATAAGTTATCTAGTTTTAGATATTATGCTCCGCATTATGTACTTTTCAAATCTTTATTTAGAATTAAATTTTTGCAATTTCATTGCAACCTTCTAATCCTCTGAAATTTTGATTTAATGTGGGTATTGAGTATAAAATGAACATTGTTTGACAGTTTAAACACTTGAATAGGCAAATGGGAATACGTTTGGAGAGTACTTTCAAGAATTCTTGTTCAAACTCTAATGAAGAAACGATATCAAGTTTTACAATTTTGTATTTGGAGATATTTGTATTTCCAGAGTACGGTCCCAAAGTATTTTCCCCAAAAATGTTTTCGTAATGTATTGTGTTTTATCACTATAATATTACCGTCTTTTTCGATCACAAATTGATAGCATATGAATATTTCATCCTCACTTCAGTAAAAAAAGGTTTGTAAAGTTGCAAATAACGTGAAGAAAAATTATTTGAAATATATTTTATTACCTTCATATTATTGAAGCTCAACCAATTTGCCTAATTCAAATAAGCACAACAACACCTTTACAACTATTCTTGTCTCAAAGTTCATGGCTGGTCATCCTCTCAACAGTGTTTCAACACCCATGCTTGCAAAAGAGATGATCAAAACCAATGTGTGTTCAGCAGATCCGAAAGACAAACCTCAATCCAGTAGCCGCCCCCAAAACAGGACGTCCATCTCTTCAGAACCATCCTCAAGAACCCAATAAAACCCCCTAGACAAATACTTAGCAAAATAGAACAGTTGAATAAAACATTCTCTCCTCAAGTCCAGATCACTTCACCTACGGAAAAAAATAAGGGATTCCCTTCTCATAGCCGTTGCCACAAAAACAAATAAACCTTCGAACAAGAGCTGCAGACGATCGCCCAGTTTTTTCCCCGCGTTCTCTATTTTCGTTCGAAAAAGGGATTCGCGTCACGTTTGAAAAAAGGCGATCGCGATTTGTTCTTTTCTCTTTCTAGATATCTTTTTTTCTGTTCTCGATAGTGTCGAGAAGAGTGCTTCGATGACAGTGGATGAAGCCCCGTGATTTACTAGCTCGCACGATATAAATTTGGAGAGCCGCCGGGCTCTTTTTTTAAATGTTCGTTTTTCAATGGAGTTGGAATTTTATCGGGTTGATCTTTGAGAACTGTCTTTTTTAGATGTTAAACTTTTTTTTACAGAGTGAGGTCTTAATTAATAATGTAGCTGATTCTTGGTTCAAACTGGAGGATGCACGATGAATATTTTTTTGAAACGAATGAATTTTTTTGGAGTGTAAGAATTTAGCTTTTATTTTTATTCTCAAAAATAAGAAGGAAATTTTATGTACTTTCATGTTTGATAATGAATAATTTATTTCTTCCATAAAAGTTTAAATTTTTGTATTTTCCTCTAAGAAAGAGATAAGCTTCTTTCATTAATTTAATGTGTAATTACTGTTAGGGCCATTTCAAATTTCGTTGACTTATGTAGTCCCGAAGGAAAAACATTAAAGTTAAGCCATATCTTGTTCAAAATTTTTCTTTAAGCTTTGATTCAGATAAGGAAGACTTTAAATGAAATACATATAAGCCCATATAGTTTCAACATGTAATAAATTAAATAAAATTTTTGTAGATTCATGTGAGCATAAAAGTAAATAAGCGAAATTTATGGAAATAAATCATGAGTTTTGACTTTTCTTTGTATGTCTAATTGAAATTGTAGAGTATGATATTGAATGTATTGATTCATTTTTTATGAAACAAAATACACGATCGTGCTCAGCGGATCAAATCAATTGAAAAATCATCCAATATAAAATGACTTATTTATGGATTCTCATTGCATCATAACGTTTTTATCTTGACGTAGTAATAAAAGCAAAGCAGGCCAATTCAAAGTCCAAATCAGGCTTCGACTCCCAAGCACATCTCTCCTCCAAGTTTTATCCTTATACCCTACCAGTGTCAATGCATCGAAACTAGATCTCTGTGGGCTTCATTGTAAACATATAAACAGTAGATGTGGTAGCTGTATAGTGGGAAGGTGCGTAGAATGTGATACGAGGTGTGAATCGCAATCAAAGAACGCCCCCGGGACAGGCATTGATCTTTGCCCCGAATCCAGAACCATCCACAACAATCAACACACAGGTGTGTGCTTCCATTTGGGGTTACCAAACAATAATAAGACGTGCGTGGTTTTTATGAAAGGGCACTCTCGGATGAGTCTTTTTGAAGATCGGATGGATGGAAACCATTTTAATGGTTATGGATTTGTGATCATGATCTTCCCACAGAGCGATGTTAAAAGCCCTTACAGGTGTTGAAACCTTAGTGGTGAATCTCGAAGGTTAATAAAAAGCCAGCCAGAAAACTGTCAAATATAGGTGTCTATTAAAAGTTTTTCGACATTGATAACAGAGCATATCTGGGATTTTGGTCAGTGGTTTCCAACTGTTGTTTCCAAGTCGGTCCAGAAGTTGAGTCATGTATAAACTTCACCTACTTCATCTTATCCTCTTAAATACGTATTCAGATGATAACTTTTTTTACACTTTTAAACTGGTTGGAAAAATATTTTGAGAGATATTTTCTCTTTATTTATGAGATATTTCAATTTGTGTTTTGTCACCCCTATATAAAAGGTAGCACAATAGCACACATAAACTTCACGTTGTTTTTTTTCCCTCAGGTTATTCATTAAAACCTTTGGCTAACTATTTAGTAGTGAATAATTTTGCTGATTGCTTGGGAATTATCCTAAATATACCTTCTTTTATGTTGAAATTGAACCAGACTAGTTATTATATTAGACTGCACGAACACAAATGGTCAATGCAACTAATTCCACGGAGTAATAAAAAAAATCTTTATAGAAATCATTTAATTTAATTAGTTACCCAAGGTCCTCCCAACTCAAATAAAGTAAAGTATCCCTCACCAATACCAATTCATCTATCCCACCACATTCCACCATCAATCCCAAACACTATCTCCGTCCATCAATCCGAGAACCGATCCAAAAAGCATCCGGAAACACTCACCCGACCCGTCTAACGAGAGATTTCACGGCGAATGATGCGAAATAGCTGACCCAACGCTTCTTTTCAGCGCGGTCGGTTATAAACGACTCCATCCTCGACTCTGACCTCTCCACACCTTCCACCCACGCCGCACGGGAGCTCGAGGGGTCAGGGGTCGTCCCTCGGAAGATTACCTGGCTGGGGGTCGCGACCCCTCCTAGATGGAGACTTGAGAAGGAAGCTTATGAATTTTATATTTCTATCTTTATTTTTTTCTTCTTCATAGGTGTCGATTAGGTGGGTGATTTGAGGTGTTAAGAGGGGTTGTGGAGGTTGAGGAGGTTATTGGTGGATGTTTATGGTTTTCATTTCCTGGGTCGCGAGGAAAGGAAAGGTGCATCGTGTGCTATGTATCTTTTGGGGTTTAGGGTACGGTCACAGTCACTGAAAATCGTTGCGTGGACCATTACAAGACCCTCTATATACATGGCCACCCAACTCCAGACGATGACGTCAAACGTGAGTGGAAATTGCCATGTTAAGTCTATGGAGTGACGTCAAAGAAGAGTGAAAGTTATGACGTTGCACGGCCGAGTTGGGAGGCCTTTATATAGAGGGTCTTGACCATTAAGATCCTTATCAAGAGGAGAGGAGAAAGAAGGGGACTCGAGAAGAAATGTAGTAGATTACTCCTGAAGGTCGAAGTACTCCTCATCGACAAGCCTGGCAGTGGCCGGTTGCTGTCATCTCACCAAAAGTAATCTACTACATCGTCCCTCGAGTCCCCTTCTTTCTCCTTTCCTCTTGATAAGGATCTTAATGTCCCGCGCGAGGATTTTCAGTGACTGTGTCCGGACCCTTATGGGAGAGCGCTATGGGAAAAGTGCACTGATAGGGAGGGGAATGTAGTACGATAAGCATTTGCTCACCAAATAAAATTTTTCTGGGCAAATGTCTGCTTCGGAGAATTCATAATAAAGGCGGTTCATGAATGATGTCACTTTTTTCTCCACATTTTCAATTTCCTCCACCTTTCCTTATGTTACATGAAACTCCTTGGCAATAACCTAAGAACCCACATTTTGGTTCAACCTTACCAATTTCAAAGTAAACTCTTTTATTTTGGTAGTATAATTTATATATATTAATGTCGTTTATACCTGTGTAAGCTATAATTTCCGATGAAATGTGTTGTGTAATTTAAAATTTTTTTTATTGCGAGATGTCACAGTTCTTTAAGCCCCCATTTTTCCTTGTAAGAAAGTGTCAGACTAATACCATCTCAAAACATGGCGTCATTTATAAACTGACCCCATAGTAAACTTAAGGAAAACTATTTAAGTTTTCATACCTACCATTCCTGAGCAATTTCTGGCAATTATGACCGCAATTTCTGGCAGTTATTTCTACACTAATTTAATATGTAATCACTAGATAAATTGAAAAAACCACACAAATTTAACACGAAAATTGGTAATTAATAATATAATATTAGGTACAAAACACATACTTTCATAACATAACTGTTTTCGTTTCAGTACAAACAGGGAGGTTTCTTAAAACAGGTAGTCGTGACTTAGTAGTAGGTAAAAAGTAAGTAAATAAATAACAAATATACAATGTTTATGTGAAGATTTTCTTAAAAGTTAAAAGCGGGCTCTATATGTGGCCGTTTCTATCGTTAGTGCCAATATCTCCTTATTTGTTCTCGAAGTATCAATTCGGTTTATATTTGGACTGAAAGACAGAAAACTTCTACTATTAACAATATTTAAAATTAAATTGGTAAAACGAATAGGGTAGCTAAAATATCCATAATTACTATTATTTAATTTCATATACAAATCCATACCCTACTACCAAGATCAATCCACTAAAAAAACATATCCCACCACTTTGAGCTGAGAGGTAGCACCTGTGTGCTACCTACCCGCACACCCTCCAAATGATCCGTCACGTGACGGCCACTTTTCCAGCACCTCGGAACGAAGTGAAGAGATTGTTTGCTTTCCAAACCCCCCTTCTATCCCCCCACCGAGTATTTTCTCGGAAAGAAAAACTTAAAATTCCTCTCGAAATTCTTTTTTCTTCCTTGACTTCTTACTCTCGAGCACCCGAATCTCGGTTCAATTGCTTCACTTTTCCCACTCACTATCGGAGAGCTGTGCCTTCGACAAATATTTCCATTAACTGAGGACCTTCTAGAGGTGGCATTGATACTGGTTCTGATGCAAGGTGGGTGGTGGTGAGGTGCCGCAATGTATTTGTAAGATGGAGCTTTTAATTGATTTTGTTTCGTTTTTTTTTCTTTTGAGGAGTTGATTTTTTAGGCGAAATAGATAGAAATGCAATGTATGATACTTGTTAATTACTTAAAAGTATTCTTCAGTATGGTGTTATTGTGTTGGTTTGTACGTGGTAGATGAAATTGCTAACTTTTTGTGTGGTGAGTCGGGTCTACACTCTTTTGGATCAGTCTTAAAAGATGGTTGGTTGGTGTCGTGCAGTGTCCATAGGAGAACTAAAGGTAACCCATGTGTATGCAAAACACAGCTGGCTATCTCCTTGACGTTTTCAGAGTACAGACTCGTCGTTTTGTTAAATTTTCTGTTTTTCATAATGAAGATTTTTATTAAAGACAAAGCTCAAAATGGGTTTTAAGTTTAGGTATTTAGAAACTAAATGTTGTTCATTCAGACTTATCATTTTTTATATTCATTTTGGAGGAATCATTAAAGTGAAGTGTGTGAATTGGCATTACACTCTTTAATCTTTCATTTTTCTATTCAAGTTAGCTATTTACGGAATTGAATCACTCAGGATGAATTTAATAGTGAAAGTTAAACAGTGTGTGAATGAGTCTCAAAAAACTTAAGGAGTAAAGAGTGAAACGCCAAGTTACACTTTTCACTTATGATGATTCCTCCTCAATGAAAATCAAAAGTGATAAGTCTGAATGCACCTTTAGTTTCTGATTACCTAATAAAGTCGAATAAGACCTAAACTTAAAACCCATTTTTGAGCTTTGTCTTTAATAAAAATCTGCATTATGAAAAATAGAAAATTTTACAGAAAACCTTTATAGTAAAGAAAAAGAGGTTGTAATTTCTTTCAAAATAAATTATGATTCAAAATTATGGTGACAGTAAAAGGGACCTTGTAGAAATTTGGTGGAGAAAATAAGTTATAGAACTTAATATCGATATTGTGTACAAAAACCATTAAGATCAAAATTTGGTGTACTTACAAAAAAGTTAAATTATAATTACTGAATGTAAGACTCTTACATCCATATCCACAGTAATAAGTGTAAGTGTTAAACAGCAACTTAAGAAAGAAAAGGTTTTTCGCTTTCACTGATGTAATTGGTGGAATCTTTTTTTTACCAAGCATCTGGCAGACGCTGATAGCTATGAATATGACTGTTATTGTTCTTAAAAAGTAACATTTTTATGGAGCATTATTTATGGAATTTTAATAGTTATTCAACTGTTAATTTCTGATCCCTGAATCTTTGGAAAATTTGGCTAATTTAAAAATTATCCTAATATGAAAATTTGCTACATAATGTGCAGAGATGAAATAATATGAAAGAGAACAAATCATTAATCATGCTTAATCAATTCCGAATTTGAATTAAAGACTCTATAAAAATGGTTCTTATTAATGACTTTAAATATGGGTGTTGTTCAAGTTGTATTATGTATATTAAGGGTTTGGTCATTTGACTATTTACATTACGGTTCCCTGATATCAATCCTTCCGTACGAATCCAATTGATTGTAAACATAGATAAGCATATTCACAGTAGAATGCAATATGGAACTCTTGAACCATCAATTATATTCTAATAACTTCAGCTTCAATAGGTACTTCAATTAATACATTTGATCAAATTCGTGATAAATGAAGGAATCATTTTATAAAGATAAATTATGCCATCCTATATCGAGGCACTTATGTCTCTATGTATGCCTCTCTGTCATTAAAAAATGATTGATAATATGATTAAGTTCTTCAGTGTATGATTTAGAAACGTATGAAAGTATTGTTAGAAACTTCTTCAAAGTACATAGAAAAATAAGGAGAAAAAAGTCCCTGGAGGAATTGTTTGAAATAAATATTTTCAAATTCAAAAGTTTTAGTTGGAATGATCTACATTTTTGGATTTTTAATTAGGAAGAATACGACGGTGAGATACAATGTTAATAAGAAATTTTTCATTTGTGTGTAAATGCCTAAAAGTAAAAAACAATATTCTAGTATCTTTGGGACTTATTTAAGATCAAACCAATTCTTCATTGTGCTAAAATATTTTAATGAAAATTATTGTTTGAAGTTGACCAACCAAACGGTTGGATTACCAACTAAATTTACTAAAATCCTATTTTTTTCGACAATTTCTATTTTGGTTTAAAGTTTTCTTTAGCATTAAGTCTTGTTTTTCTATTTAGGCAAGAATTTTTATCTTAGAAATAAAGATTACTACACACAAGATTCAAAGCCCACCTAAAAAAATATTTATTTAACCTTAAAGTACGCTTAAAGGAGCCTTAGAAATAATTTTGATCCAATTCCCCCCAAAGCAAAAAATCTGATCACGGTTCTAAATTTAAAAACACTCAAATTATACTCCTAAATATCTTCATAATACACATCAGATTCTGTCCTCGATAAATCTCCACTACCGCCCTTGCTTCAGGGCAACCATTTCATTGAAAAACCAAAAAAATTATACTAGATATCGATACAATTACAATAATACGAAACCAAAACAATCCCCCTCGTATACCAAAGCAAACCTCCCTCCAGAATAATATCGATCCCAGCAATTAAATCACTTGTCAACAGCTTCGGCCGGGCGTGACTGTCTCTGGATCCGATCTTTTCATCTTTCCTTAACCCAAATCGAGAGTGGACGCGGCGAAGATGGATGGTCAAGCGATCGCTCCATTTAATCTAAAGTTTTTTTTGTGGACACCTTTGTTCTTTTTCATTTGAGGAGAGGAAAAGAACGTTTGGAAGGACTTGACGGTGGGTCGGTTTCGTTGGTTTTGCAGTGTAGGGTTGCCGAAGTGTCTAGACATCCGTGCCGTACGACGGACGCGCGGTCCCACGGGCTCGCCGACTATCGCATTATCATTTAACCTTCCTACCCTCTTGAAAAAATAGTCACATATTCCCCTCGTGGGGTCTCTGAGGACCCCATGCGTAAAACATGCCTATGACTCTAATAAAGGTTAAAATTTCCTTAAATGGAGAAGAATTGTCATTTTTTATTTCTAGAAAGATGCTTCAGAATAATTTATCCAATTTTTTTGGTATTTTTCTCATTTTTTTCGTCTTATTACGGCTTAATTGGGTTTCTTTTGATACACGTTTTTTATAACATCTGGACCTTCAAACAAGAATTAAATTACAGAAATGAACTACATTGAAGTTGTTTTACTTAAAATATTTATAATCACACTGTTTAAAGCATACTACAGTCGAGTCCGCTTAATGTGATCGCAATTGTCCAAGACTAAACTGATAACATTATCCGATCGATAATAATAAGCGATCTCATAAAAAAACAGCAAACAGTGTAACTAGATTGTTTGCTTTAAAATCAATATCATGTAATCGTAATAAATGTATACGAAACTCTAATTTTACTCAAGGTAAAATTTTAAGGGGAAAATATAAGAGTAGTTCAGTTAATAAAATTAAAATAATCACTTACTTTGTATTTTTATAGAAAGGTCTCTCTTTTAACGCTCCTTTATATCCTTCCACTGCAATAAACCACTTATTTATTACATAATCTGAATTCCAGTAAACAAGGAAAATCAAAATCTCTTATCAGAAACATCTGCAAAGCGTGGATCTTGGTGTTTCTTTAACCAATCAGAAGTATGGATTCGGACCCCCCCCCATAACTGTTTTCTTTCAATATAATATGCCGAATGTTTTATTTTTCTTACTCATCCTGAGTTTCAGAAATATGAAGCGCCAGATGTTCTCATGGAGCAGATATTTACTTGTTAAAATTGACCTTCAAAATGAAACTCGAACTCAAAAGCGGTCGTTTTAAAGGAGAAATGGACAAATTTTGATAATATTAAGCGGAGTGATGATCCATAGTTGATCACATTAAACGATGTATTTTACATTAAATTAAATAGGAATGATCGGGACCTGTCGATTCCGATAACATTATCCGATTGATAACATTAGCCGTGATCACATTAAGCGGATTCGACTGTAGTTGATATACCCGGTCTTGCACGGGTAGAATTTAGTAGTTTATTTTAAACGATTTATGAAGCTGCATAGATTCTCTATTCTGCATTATCAGCTACCTGTCACCCCAGATTAATTTATTTAGTATTATGAAATATGTAAAGTTTGGATTCTTCTTTTTAAAATTGAAATAATACAAAAAAAAATGATCGGTTCAGATTTCTTAGTGAAATCAGTATCTCGCTTGCTTATGTAAGTTTTAACATAAAATTGGTTTTTTTCTTGATAATTCTTCGAAATCACATTCTGGACTTCCGTAAACACTCATAAATATTTGAAAGCATTCTTATTTTTCAAAGAAGACTGAATATAAAAACCTATTTACAATCAACCATGAATTTATATTGTTTTTGTAAAGAATGTGTTCAACAGGAAGTAATGGCGACAGTTGTCTGAGTTTTTTTTGCTGCAACTGTTAGATACTCAAAAGATTTCTATAAATAGCATATTTTTCTTAGAATGTGAATAAAAAATTTAAGAAATAGCGAGTGATTCAATGTATTTAGCCGCAATCTTCTTTTTGTAAAAAAATGACAATTTCTACGAAAATATCTTTCTAATATTTCTCCAAACGTTCTAAACAAACATGCAAACCTTTTTTTATCTATAATACAACAAAAAATAAAATACTAAACTTTATTTGATACTGTTTTACCGCCATTCATGGCTGGGGTCTCAGAAGACCCCAGAGGGGGAATATGTGACTATTTCTCCCAAGACAATTAAAAATGGAATAATAACTCCAAAATTTTTACCCATTGTAAAACTTTGCGTAATTAAGGAATAGTAGCATCGGAAATTGTCAAAACAAAAATGCATGGGAGATATCAAGCGTCAAAGTGCGTCTGGGGTCGAAAAAGACCCCAAAGGGGTAGGAAGGTTAAATTTTAATTACGAACTCTGTTAGCAATACCCCAATATTTTAGCTGGTTTAGAGAGCACCTTGTAACCTTATATTCCGTGGTTCAATTCCAGGCTAGCACTAATGTGGAATTTAATATATTTTCAATAATTTAACTAATTCTAAATTATGATTTCATAAAGTGTATGGGGCCAATATACAGGGTGTCCCATAAATAATGGGTCACACTTCTAGGGGGGATAGTAGACACCTAGACGACTCAGAATCACATAGGAGTTGGGGGTCCCAGACCAAATACCAGGGAGTTAAAAATGGAGCGACACCCCAAAAAAATTATTGAAAAATTCAATTTGTAGAAGAACTTCTATTGGTACAAATTTAATTATGGTCTCAAAAATTGTGGTTTAGTATGATCTTTAAATTATCTCAAATTTCTTCACTTTAAAATTTTTTTATTATGAAAAAAGTTAAAAAAAAAACACAAAAAATGTGAAAATTCTGCCAAAACCTCATTTTGTATTTCGAAATCCTTTCTTTTGATTTTATAATCTGAAAGATCATAGTTGTAAACCCTTAAGTCCAAAGTGTCACGTAAAAACCATCAATATTAAACGCTTGAGATCCTGTTAAAGTTCGTTTTTTGCGTGGCCAAACTGGTTTCCTATAGCCGTTTCCAAAACAGCAGTAAAACGCAAAAAACGGACTTACCATGCTTTAACAGGATCTCAAGCATTTAATATAGATGGTTTTTACGTGACACTTTGGACTAAAGTTTTTCAACTATGAACTTTCAGATTATTAAATCAAAAGAAAGGATTTCGAAATACAAAATAAAGTTTTGGCATAGTTTTCAAATTTTTTTTGGTTTTTAAACTTTTTTGTAATAAAAAAATTTAAACTGAAAACTTTTAAGATAATTTTAAAGATCGTATGAAACCACAGTTTTTGGGACCATAATTAAATATTTACCAATAGTAGTTCTTTTACAAATTGAATTTTTCAATAATTTTTTGGGGTGTCTCTCCATGTTTAACTCCCTGGGATTTGGTCTGGGACCCCCGAATCCTATGTGATTCTGACTCGTCTAAGTGTCTACTATCCCCCTAGAAGTGTGACCCAATATTTATGGGACACCTTGTATATTTCTTGTCAGTTTTTATCAAGGTTAGGACTATTTTGGGTTAGATTTATAAATTTCGAGAAAGGTATTGTAGTTATGATGTGATAAATCAAATTGTGATAGCCCTAATTTTAAATATATTAATGAAATGTATTATATGTATGTATGTATTTAAATTTATCCAGTACTTAAACTCTATAAATAGCTTTTATCATAAAAATTAAATAGAAAATAATAAACATATTTATTAACCAAAATTAATTAATTGCATAATTAATTCCTACATCTTTAGTTTGGCAAACTTATAATAAATTAACATAATAATATTATATTAATGAATTTACGAGAAAAACGCCCTTCTATAATATTTTAATAAAATATACTATACAGCTATTAATGGTTAGTAATGCGACGGTCGCCTAACCCGTGGGTCTGCACGTCCGTCGTACGACGGATGCCTAGTCACGTCGGTATTCTACTGCAGGGTTGCAGAGGAAAACGTGGGACAAACAAACAAAGCCTTCCTAAAGAAATTTAATTTAAATGGCCTTCGTGAAGGAGACAGTAGGTGGGTCAGCTTCTATTTGAAGTGCTGTTTAAATGATCAGTTTAATATAATGTTGGAGTTGTCTTTGAGCTTTTACTTTCTTCTCTCAATCAAACTAGTTATAATAGCTTCTACTTTGAATTGAATGTGTGAAATTACAACCCGATTTCTTGATTATTTTTCTCTGAGTAAATTGGAAAATGAAAACGGACTATTAATTCGTTGCCCCTAATTCGATAAGGTGTTATTTTCTTTAAATCGCCTGTGTGACTCGCTTGAAGAAAATTTTTTTCTATCCTTAAGTGAAAATTATTCGTTAGGTTATTTTCAAACTAAAAGGTGACTTAGATTTGCAAGATAGTATATCTTTCCTCAGAGTAATGGTACGTTTTTTCACTGTGGTAATAGAAATAAAATTAGTTAGTTTTTTGTAAAATCTTACTTATATATTTTCTCAGTAGCATTTCACTGGAAATCACTAGAATACCATGATTTTTTTTAATTTTTCAAAAGAAGAGATAGATCTTTTTACTTTTCTAAACAGAGATGAACTTGTTTAAACTTTCTATAAACATACGTATAAACATTTGTTCATCACAATTTTGGCAAGTTAAAACAATTTTCGTTTTTAATCCTTTCAATCCAAATCACTTGAGATTTCCATTAAATCCTATGGAAAATTTGGGGTTGCAAGGACTGAAAGGGCTTAATTTAAAAACAGCGTCAAAAGCTTAAAAGAAAAGTAATTTTTGATTGACATTACATGAGGAGCAAACAGTCAAACAGTGTTTTCTCAAAAAAAAAAATAAAAAAAATGAGTTACTGCTATTTTCATGATCTCCACATTTAACTGCACAAAGTAATGCTATTATCTTCAACTAAAACAAGTTTTAACCTATTCTAAAACTACTTAGAAAATTGATGTTTCAAACAAAAAGTGTTTCCTCCAGAGCCTGTTTTTAGTCAAACAGTGATTCCTCCAGTCACAGCCAATCATAGCTGTTCTTACTCGTCACGAGACCCACTCATTTGTCAGCGTAAAGTTGATGATGTAAAAATATTGGTGGGGACTTTTTGATACGAAATCACTTAATGTTTATTTTTAAAATTTACATTGTATATTAGAAATAAAAAGAATAGTTTTTGAGAAGAGTAGGATTATTTTTTTTTTTCATTAAAAAGTGTTTTGTCCATGTTGGAAACATTCAAACCATGTTTCCTCTTATGTGTTCGATCAAAACGTGATTTCTTCAAATTTCAAATGCATTTTTTAATAATTAATTTTAAGTTTTTAGGTAAATTATGACTACAAATCTTCTCAGTTACTCGTTATAGAACTAAACAAACGATAATTAGGTTTCTAAATTAGTTATTTTTTAAGTTATTTGTTTTTTGTGTTTCCTGAAAATTTTTATTTGAAGGAGAAAGCATGGTTTGATTGTTTGCTCCTCACATATTGATTCAACATCATTGTGAGAAGAATGTCAGAAAACATTTATTTTAAAAACATTCAAATCAGTTTTTAAACCAAAACTGATTGTTAATATTATTCTTGTTCTAGGTTTTGTAACATACGTAAAGTAAAGTTCTGTAACGTATTCAAGTTCAACTTTTAATAAATTGCTCAGCTGAAAAGCTCTTAACACTTCAGCAAACTTATATACGAGTTTTTCCTTCTCTGAAAGCAATATCTTAATTCTAAGCTGGCAATGCAAATAATCTGTCGTCAGAGTGATAAGTGACAGAATTACAATCTTATTTCGTTATTTATTGAGTGAAAACACGTGAATAAAATCGCCATTTCATTTATGGGTTGGGCTCCCATCCTACGCGCGTTTTGGTGGTTCTTGTGGATAAGTGTTCTGTTCCTCGGTTTCTTACTTTGATCCAGAGTTTTCTACTCTCCATTCTTATAATTGTACAACGTCTGTGCTGAAAGCTCTAATGCTGTTTTTATTGTTATTTTGATCACCCTGAAAAAGTCTGTCTTTTCCATACAATAATAATGGGTATTTTTTTATTTTGAGTACCCAACAGCATAATGAATGTAAAAGGAGGTTACTATAAAATCTGGATTCGGGAATTATCTTTTTTATGATTATCAATTAACTCTAACTATGGATTTCAGTTATACTTACATAAGAAAAACTACTTTCAAATATAGGATATTTGGTACCGTATATGGAGTGTTTTCAAATATTGAATACCTCCAGCATCGAGTTACTTAAGGTATTGAATTTCCAGTTTTCTGTAATTTCAAGTGTAAAATAACCTGTAAGCACTGAAAACCTACATGAATGGAATAATTGTGCAAAATTATACAAGCCAAAGTACACAGTATTATTGTACTTTTTATACACTCAATGATGGAAATAGATCCAAAGCTCTAAGTTTTGACCCCCTTGCAATTTGAATAACATGTCGCTTGGAATAAAAAGGGGCTTAGGCTTGGCTAACAGTGACTTTCAGTCACAGTAAGCCAATATGACTCCAATTTGACTTTCAGTTATATTGGAGTTTAAAGGTCCGAAGACCTAGGTACTATACCCCTTGTGCCCTCTCTTGTTTTAATCTCGATTTGTTCTCTGTCCTCCTGCAAAGTCATTGAAATTACATAGTACACAGACCATTCATATTTAGGCAGTCTTGCCCCTTTATCTACTGACGGTACTTACAAGTCCCACCAACTTTAAAATCACATAGAATAACCCTTTTACGAATATACGGCACGGTTTCTATGATGAGTATTTTAGCGGTAAATGCAAATAGATTGAGTTGAAGTAGTGCTTTCAGCTGCCATTTTGATCGGATTCTCATGATTGTCATTTTTGTTCCCGCAAAAAAGTAGTTAAACTAATAAAAAGTAGTAAGTCTAAAGGAAAGTGTATTGTTTTTTAAGACTTAAAACTGCGATAAAAAACATGTTTTAATGTATTGTGAAAATATTTTAGCACTCCGTGTATAGCACAGTACTCAAAAGTATCAATTTAGTTAATTACCTCCAGCGGATTGAAATTTCCAAAGTTGATTTCTTCATTTATGAATATCGCTTAATTTTCAACTTAGTGATTCGAAAAAAAATATTTGCACGAAAAAAATTGCAGAAAATCATAAAATGCAGTAGATAAAGGGTTAATGGATAGTACTACATAACCACCCTGTGTTTTTTATTTTCTAGATCCACAGCGAGCAGATGCCGTTCCGCTGCGAGTACTGCCAGCGTCTGTTCAAGCACAAGCGCAGCCGCGACCGCCACGTGAAGCTGCACACTGGGGACCGCAAGTATCGCTGCGCGCAGTGCGAGTCGGCCTTCTCGCGCTCCGACCACCTCAAGATCCACATGCGCACCCACGACAACGGGAAACCCTACCAGTGCGCCGTCTGCAACCGGGGCTACAATACGGCCGCCGCGCTCTCCTCCCACATGCAGAACCACAAGCACAAGAGCGAGCAGGTGAGAGAAACACCCAAACGTAGATCCACAAATCTGTGTCACATGTAGATTAATCTATCTGCCACATGTAGGTATCCAAGTATCTGTCATTTCAAGATCCACAACTTTTTACCACATGTAGATCCACACATCTGCAACTGTCATTTGTCACATGAAGATTACTCTATATGCAACAAGTAGATCCACACATCTACCACTTGTAGATCCACACATATTTCTCACATGTAGATCTACGCATTTGTCTCATGTAAATCCACACATCTACCACTTGTAGATCCACACATCTCTCCCACATGTAGATCCATACATATTATAGATATAAATCCACACATCTGTAGAGGTGGATAACCATGCTCGGTAAATTGCGTGCAATTCCTGTTGAGGGATCCATCCATTTATCAGTAAAGGTGGATGACCTTGGTTCGGTAAATACAAATCGATTCACTGGATCAGGTGGGAATTCGATCCTACCATTTGTTCTTGGCACTACAACTTCGTTAACACCACATGGTAAGACCATATTCTCCTCTTAATATGGCACTCGGAAAACTGCACCGTGTTTATTGAGTTATGGCTTGGCCATCCATGCCAATAACTGGAAATCCATCTATTTTAACATGTAGTAGACCTCCTAGTTCAGGATAGATTTGAACTAGCATTGATAGACTTACCATTTCAACACAGCATACCATTATTTCTACTTTAACATATAGCAATTCATCAAGACCAACTGGACGGCATCGACAGTTCAAAGTTTTGTCTCTATGTTCTCGATGTAGGTGGACTAAAAAACTGCTCTCATACCTTGGGGGCAAACTAGATAGGGAGGATAAATGTCTTGAACCAAACAGCGTAGTTAGTTGCACATTTCAATAAGTCATCAGCTCTTAGAGTACCATTTTTTAATGGGGCTCCCTAAGAGAAGACCTCTGGACCTTTTAGATGTACCACGATCGAAAGCTAGCTTAGCCAGACTCTTAACCTAATTTCTCGACTTACTACTGTCTTAAATTCTGTATTGTCACGATTTTTAAAGATTCGGTAAACCCCTTAATTGATTAACTTACATCAACTACAAATCCCCTCTTGATATACCACCAGTTAGTTCGAATTGAAAAATCAGTTGAATCCTAACAAAAAAGTAAAACATCGTTGTTTAATCATCTTTTGTCTGCTATTTTCTTCTCCTACATGCAGTTATTGTTAAAACCTTTCCCTATCCTCTGGGCCGTGTCCCCTAATCATGCACTTGATGCCCTCCCGTCATAAATCAACATTAGGTCCAATGAATTAACTCAACACGATCCTTAACATCCTTCATGCGTGTCCAGAAGGAAAAAACAGTCAGGACTCTGGCGGCTCAAATATGAATATTAATCAATGCGCCAGGGTGGCCCCATTAGTAGAAACATTCCACTGCCGCAATACATTGCCACTTAGCGCAAAGATTTATACTTAAAGCGTCCATAAATTACCACTAATTACGAGCATTCAGCGGGCAGGAGCATCAGCCACATCGCTCACGTACGAATATGGGTCGCGCTGCTCACGAACTGACTGAAGAACAAACAGAAGAACCTCTTCAAGCCCTCCTTCAGAAGCTTTTTTATTGTTCCATGATGAGGAGAGATGGATCTGGGTTCTTCCTTCGCAGCGCAAACACGGCAGAGGATTCCTGGTGGTGGTTGGTTGTTCGAAGTGATCTCGACCCCCGCCGCGGGGTTTCGTCGTGGAGAGATGTGTGTGACTAGAGTGAGCGTTGGTTACTGTCCTGAGTGGCTATGGTGGGGATTTGTTGAGGAAAGTAGGCAGTGTGCTTCACGTAACAGCTCTGCACTGTAAAAAAATTCTGACACGTTACTTAAAAAAACTGGGCAGCTGATTTGATCATTTTTTAAAGTAATGTTCCTGGAAAAAACCACACAGGAACGTTACTGTAAATTACTAAAATGTTTCGCAGAAAATAAAATTCTGCATTAAATAACCACGACCGGGATTCGATCCGAGAAACTATCGCATGAGAAGCAAACGCTTTGCCACTGATCCAGCAGCGACTCAACGATATGCATTCCACATAAAATATTACGTAAAAATAAGATCCAAGTCTGGAATTTCGATCGGTTGATACTTTGGGAAAATTTTGAAAATTAGAAGCAAAAAGACGTTTTTAGGCCTAATTAAGGCAGCAGAAAATTTTGTAAAAAGGTTTGGATGTAGGCATGAGAGGTGCACGGCACTAACTATCCACTTCCGGTAGAATTTAGTGTGATTCAGAAACGTTTCCGAATGAAAACTAGAACCTTCAAGGAAAGTGTTAAACTGCTGTAAAAACTCATAAAAAGCAGGAACATTTCTGGAATTTATGCGGGGAACGTTACTAATATTTTTTACAGTGTGAAGGCTGCGTAAAGATATTAAATTTCTTTATTAAAATGCAAGTTTATGTGTTGTAAAAAGCCTTCGTAGTAGTTATATTTTTGCATGAAGATTGTTACGATATACTAAACGTTTGGTACCTGATGACATGTGTATTGTATAGATGTAAGGAGGATAGCACAGGAAAAGCTGCTGTGGTAAAGGGGACTTTAGATAGAAGGGTGGAAGAAGGAGAGGGAGAGTGGTAGAGATATAGACACAGTATAACCACGATAACTCGAAATCGAAAGGACCTGAAAATAAATTCGAGGTATCGAGTTTTCGATGTAATAAGATTAATCCAAATATAAAATTAATTTGTACATTATTTGTAGGGGACAAATATTTTTCAAACAAACAACAAGACAAAGGTTTTGAGACAAAATTCGATATAACGGGGTTAAACTGGAGTAACATATAAAGAGTATAGAAGAAAGACTACTAGAGACATTAGAGAGTTGGGGGGGGGAGATAGTAAGAGTTGGAGAGGTACAGAGAGCGGAAGAGAGATTTTTGGGGAGAAAGTAAGAGTGAGAAAGTGTGTCGGTGAAAGGCTTGGAGAGCCAGAAAATATGTAGAAGAGAGAATGCGAGTGATAGTTTAGCAAAGAAAATGGAGATAGCGATAGAGGCGCAGAATGATAAAACGAGTTAGAAGAGTAGAGGAAGGATAATGGAAGAGAGACAAAGAAATGCTAGAGTTAGGAAGAGAGAGAATGAGGTAGAAAGAGAGAAAAGAAAGAGTAAGATAGTGAAAGAGACTGGGAGAGACAGAGAAAGTGGAAGATGAATAGAGAGTCAGAACTCTCTCCTAAACAAAATTAAAATTATCCTTTTTTTAGACACAATTATTACACGAATTTGTAGGCATTGACATATTTGAAAAGCGGGCATTACATAGGCACGGTAACTCTTGAAGGGATCTCCATGTGCAACCTATCGCTTCCAACTCTACGCGTTTCGCCGATCGGAACAATGCGAGAAACCAGCTTGGTGTCGGCACGTGTTTGTTCAGTCGGCGGTTTTGTTCTAATTTTTCCTCCTTTTCTTTCAAAGAAGGCGCTTGGGCAATCCGAAGAGAGGATGGGTCAGTCGGAGGATGAATGAAAGGGTTGCCCCCACCGGGCCTGTCAAGAACGCAGACGCCGAAATTTTTCATGCAATGCCTTTTGTGCTGGATTTTCATACTTATCACTTGAATTATTACCTCTGCATTGAGAAAGTAAACTAACATGCTTTGGAAACAGTGAGCTTAGGTAATAAAAGCAATTCAAGGAGGTTTATGTGGAAGATGTTCAAAGCATTTTTAATCCACTGAGGTATTTGGTTCAATTAACTTCTTCAATTCTTCAACTATTTTTTTCTAAGCAGTTAATGGTTCTTGGAAAAGGATTAAACAACCTAAAGAGTAATTTGAATATCTTGATAAAATGTGAAAATTTTTCATGGACATTAACGTCCTTATTGTCAAAATTTTAAGTTTGAAGAAGTCAACAGCAATATAAGAACTAGCTTATTATAACGAAGTGCCAATTTTAGAAAGTAGAAAAAAATGAATGAATTGGTACAGAAGTCTATCATATACTTTTTAAAACCCTGTTTTAAAAAGTCACAAAGTGTAGTAAAATCTTGCTGGCTGTATTTTATACTATTTGCGCTACCTCTTTTTAATAATATGTTTCGTTGGGAATTTAAAGTGTCTTTAAAGTGCGAACTTTATTCATTCTTCTTAAAAAGAAAAATATACTTCAAGTCGCGCTCGAAGATTTCTTGGTCTGCTTTTAACTGTAAGCCTTTTCAACTACAAATTACTTTTAAATATAAAATCGATATTTTCAGTCTAAAACGATAGTTTTTGCAAAACAGACAAAGTTTTTAAAGTTCTAACAGTCATAAAACATAAAAGTCTACAACATCAAGATGATAAACTGGTCGAGCTCCAACAAGTCAGCTGTTCAGAAAACAATAGAAAATTTGTGATAGGCTTTCATTCGGTTTTTACGTCCTTTTATTACGGATAGCAGTTGTCTAACTAAGTCATATAAGTTTAATAATTCGTCTATATGGAGCTACCCCCATAATGCTATCTCCATTGGAACAATATGGAGATATACTTCACAGCAACGTTTCCTGAACCCAGTACGTCACTACGCGGAAGGAGAAAGTGAGTAAACACAAACCCTGTTGGGTTGATAGGAGGAAATTCGATATTGTGATAAAATGACAGTATTTAAACAGGGGTTTAACGAAATAATCATATTTTAAAATTGACGTTCTTTGTTTCACTCGAAATTCAGACACCGCGATAGGAACTACTTTGTTAGTGACGTAGTAGGTTCAACTTAACTTGCTGTCTAGTATAGTACTATATTCAAAAACATTTGGCATTTCAACTTTTCCCGCTAGGATCGCCCCATACCTAACCCAACCAATAGGATAACACACTGACAAATAAGGTGGCGTATAATGAGGAAGTTGCATGATTTTTTTTTATTTTTTTAATCGATACCTCTTGCAAAAATAAGCAACTACCCAAAATTTGAGGCCGTTCGAGAAATTTTTTAATTGTCAAAAAAATTAACAAAAATCCCCTTTTTAAAAGCGCGCGAAAACGCCAAGAGTTGGATGTGACGTCATCTTATACTAAACATTGTTGTAAAGCAATGGAGTTGATGGTATTATAGTTGACGTCATCTTATAGTTTAAGCAATAAACGTTTTCAGTCACGTGTTTTTTTCTCGACTTTTAAATTAAAATATTTAATTACCTGTACATTTTTTTGAAAAACTGACTAGATATTTCATTTTACCATACAAAAAACCATACGGAACACTTGTTTGTTTTTGAAAATCTGACACATGCAACTTCCTTATTGCTTACTGTTTTGTGAGCCTAACTTCGCAACCTTTGTTACCATGACAACCTATTACACCTAGGTAACAATAGGTACTTGGAGCTGATCTCCTGTTCCATTTTCGCGCCAAAGTCATAATTTTGAGCCATTCCAGTTCTGTGGAATCGCTTTGCCAGAAGTTACTCGTAGCTATCGCCACCTATCGCTTTGATTATTTCTCTTGACAGAGGAATGATGTCAAATGTGTCGCATAAATCAAGAAATGGCTAGCCATGAATCTAGTATAAGCCGTGACCAAGATCACTAGACGACACTGTCACTCTAACCATCAGCTCACGTACACCAGAACAAGAACCCCCACAGTCAACTCACCGCAAACTCCACAACTCTTCACCTACCACAATACCAAATTCCACTCCTCAACAAAGTGATGGATACATCTGCATGCCGGATACAACAGGAGTAACTTATTCTCCAAGTCCACACTTCTGACAGGACCGGGTTGTTCCCCCCAAGAGACTAACTACCGACAGCCACCGGTCTAATGAGATCGCCTTCGTGAGCACTCATTGATTAACAACAACGGACGGAGTCCTTTTTGGATTAATGGCGCTATTGTGGTTGGGAAAATCGACGCGTAATAGAGGAAGGGACCCGTCTCGTTGTAATGAAGACGAAACAGTTTTGGTGCGGGGATTCACGATCTGACCCGACGTTTTTGATAAGAGCGAAACGCCGAGATATGTGAAGGGTTAGACGTGAGGGTCGCTGCAGCGGTGATGGTGTGGATGCGGACAAGGCTGTTGAAAGGTCGTTAGGGAGGCAAGGGTTTCATTAGACTTGGGGATTGATTGGTAAGCTTTTTAGCTGTTGTGTATCCCGTGTTACTAAAAAAAATGAGTGATCCATGGGCAGCTTTAGAAAGTGGGAAAAAACTACTGTTCCGCCAAATTAAAAAGGACATATTTCAATTTTTTTCAAGTAACTTTTGCATTTGAAATGAATACCAACACTTAAAATAAACAAAACTTATTTAATAAGTACTTTTTTTATTAATTGTCTTAATTAATATTGTACTAATTGACATAAAACTTCTAATAGATTTCATAAAAAAAATGCGCATAGAACAGGAGACGGGGGTATTTTTTTGCCACTAGTCCGGCGGACCAGTGATTTTCTGACCATAGTGGTCCGATCAGTTTTTAGTGGACCAGCAGACCACCGCAATTTAGAATACTGTCCTTGGGGATTAGGAAAAAAATTAAAACTTTACTTATTAGGTATATATCTTTTAAATTGCGCAATTAAAATTTAACTGAAATGCTTAAGTGTTCTTAAGGTTAGATCAAAAAATAACCAATTCATTTTTTTCTCTGTATGAATGTGTCTCATCAATGAAATTTCGCTGTGATCTCCCATGTAAATAATCTCAGTTTTGCTAGAAGTGTTGCATATTTCATTGAAGCAAATGCTTGAGGAGCTACAGATAATTTTAATAAGTTGAATTTGGGGTTTCTTTAATCCTAAGTTAGTCATATTTATTTGAAAATTTTTATTGATGATCACAGTCTTATCAGACCAAGGTATATTTCTCAAGGATTATAGTTATAGTCCAAAACACTGCACACACATTAATTTTAATAAGTTGCCTTATTAAGTACTGACTGGGATAACATTTTCAGTTCTGAGTTCAATCCTGTACTGAAATATCCTAGATTATAACCCTTATTTCAAAACTTAAGACTTTTTACTAAAGAGATTGCGCCACCATCTGAATAGGTATTTTAACTCAATAAAACCTTAGAATAATCTTATTTGTTTCAATTTCAGACGGATGGCAAGGAAGATGACGAGAAGCCACTGCGATGCAGCCCTCAAGTCTGTCCCTCCCCACTACAGCAACTCCCCTTTTCTTCACCCCTGTCTGAGTCCCCCAGACCACCCTCTTCTGCCAGAATGGGAATGGACTCGCCCAACTCATTGCTCAACAAGAAGGTATGTGATGACGCACTGTTTTATGACTATATCTAGTAAACCTGTAGTAGTTTTAAGATATAGTGATCAGTGGTAGATGTGAACACCATGTAAATTTTCCACCAGGTGGAGCCCACAGAGGGGAGTGCGCCCCATCAGTTGACCTGCGGCTTCTGCTCCCGGTCGGACTTCCCCTCGCTCGAGTCATTGCAGTTACATGTACAAGCCCTGCACATGCCAATCCCGGACCCAACCCTCGCAGCTTCCATCAGTTCACTACACAACATGCTGCTCAGGAGAACGGGTGAGTGGATTCATTCATAAAGGAATCGTATAATATGAAAGTTTTGATGCACAAGTGCCAATTTCATGTTAATCTTTGTATTTTGGAGTAGTTTTCTTGGCGAACATAGAGTTGGCGAGTTTTTTGTGTTCTCGATGAGAACTTTCTCTTTCACTTAGAATTCCAATTTTGAGTGTGAGTTTTAACTGCAACAAAATTAAATTGCGCCTAAAATATTTCAGAACAACCTCCAATTTATGCATATAGTATATTATATACCTAGAATTTGATAAAAAATATTAAAGCAAATTAGGACCAGAAAAAAAAGAAATTGCAGAACAAAAAATATCTTAAATCAGTTATAAGCAGTTGGTCTGTATGTGTGCGGCATGGTTGAAAAACTGATTTCTCCTCAGATAAGCTTCGAGGTTGGACTGAGTGTCAAAAGTTGCTGGATTCCTTATCGTTCTCATATTATTTTGAGCGCCCTGTGCTACTTCACTTATTCCCAGCTAATTAATAAACAATACACGCCATAAAAACCGTGAATAAAACGATTTCACAAAAAAAGGATGTCAATACTTCTAAACTTCAAAAAATGAATTACGGAAAAAAATAACAGACTTGAAAAGAGGGCACAGCATCAGGGTACCTGAAAACTGCAAACCCTCGTAGATTTGGTGACTATATAGTCTTACCCATGGCTAAACTGGATTAAGCGTTAACTGTGTTGTACTTGTACCTACTGTGTGTGTTAACTGTGTATAACCTACGGTTATGATCAAGTTTAGCCTTGTCTTACCCATCACATTCAGTAACAATTTCAACTCATGTCACTTTTGTGCCCCTTGTCCTCCAAACCATTCATATCTGCTTTTTAGTCATCTTTCACCTGAGCGCAGAAAGTGACGCTCCTTTGCTTGTTCCAGACGGCCTGCTAGGGGGCGAGTGCCCCGACTTCTCCCTCTTCCTCCAGAAACCACCTCCAGAGCTGCTGTCCAAACGGCCCAGCGAGGAGACCTACTGCTCCCAGTGCAGCACCAGCTTCCCCAACGCGGCTGCTCTGCTCGACCACGTGCGGATAGCCCACAGTCCCACACCGCCATCCAACAACTCCTCTTCTTCCAAAAGGTGAGATCCATTTTGAATTCCTTTTGGTATATTTTCATCAATCACTACAGCAGTGGTTTTCAAACTGTAGGGCGCAAGCCATCAGACACGGGCCCCTACCAAAATTTCAATTAAGTGGACAAAAACAAGAAAAAACCCAGCTCTAAAAGGTCAATTTTTTCGGGGGGACACCCCCAAGCCCTCTTTTTATTTGGAACGTTGTATCACCCACACTTATGAAGTTAATTAAAAGGTAAATTGTACCTTACGGTATACACATAAAAATTTACATTTTTAATTTCCACCTCTTCAAAACAAATATTAAGTACTGCTAAACCAACGATAGTAAAAGGGTCACATGATTTTGACAACGCTGGAGCTAGTATTTCGGAGGGGAGACAGGTGGAAGTTGAGGGGCAGTTGATCGAAAGAGGAAGAGACATTTGCTTGTATATAGAAGCAAGACCCCCAACTATCACCGGTTACACAACTATCGGCCGTGCAAAGTCTGTAAAAATTATACGTGACCCTTTTACTATCGTTGGCTGAGCAGTAATATGGGTCTTGTGCGATATATATTACTATAAATCTATGTACGGGCCGTCTTAGAAATATCTCTATATACGCTAATGGTGTACCTCGAAAAGGTGCAATACACTAAGATATGAACCAATAGCAGGTCCAGGGGTGTTATGTATCCCCAAAAATCGCACCAAAAAAGTTAAAAATTGCTTTATTCACTCTAAAACTTTCTGAAGAAGGATCCCCACACCCCCCATTCCTCTTGGGCATTCGTTTATTAAACGTTTTCTTCATGTATTGTAGCTTTTAACATAAAAATAATATATCTTTGCATACAGTGCTATTGTATACAAGAGGGTCGTGATGAAAATTAGAATTGAAAATTGGGTTGCCAATATTGAAAGTTTGATAACCACTGCAAGACTGTGTTGTAATCTAACTTTTTTGATGGACTTTCTGCTTTTTCTTCTCGAAAGGTTTTGAGGGTTTTTTAATGTGTGTTTCAGATCTTTGTCCAGCAGTCTTTCTCGACTGCGGGCGAACGGAGCGAAGCATCTGAAGACGTCCAACCTGCATCAGACGTTGATGTTCAATGGAAGTTCTTCGCACTTCAGAAGGCAAGATCCAGGGGGAGGACAAGGTAAGTCTTTATAACCTCAGTACAATTTCTTTAAATAATCGATGTTCTAATTTTAATCCCAGAATTTAACTTCATAAACCAACTTAACTTAATGACCAGCCAATAAACCTTCGTACAACCTTACATTACCTTCCCTAGGCTAAAAACTAAAGTAAAGGAAGCACGAAAATGTCACGTATGACAGAAGTCATGACGTCACAATATTTTAGTCTTTACCAACAATTTGACTAAACGCTTAAATCTCCCATTATTCACTCATGTTTACCGATTAATCAAAGCGACTGGCAATATAAAAAGAAAAATGGCGTACTACTATTCTGTATTCTGGCAAACCAAACGTCTTACCGAGAAGATTCTGTAGGCATATTTACAAAGGCTCAAGACTGGGGGAACCATTGGCAAATTTTTTCATTTTTTAATATAGTTTTATTTAATGAGTTATGAATGTTAAATTTTAATGAGGTTCCCCATTCCTTAGCCTTTATAAATATGCAATCGATAGATATCCGTGGATCTACTAGATCTAAAAGCACAATGTCCACTCCAGACTGCTAACCTCCAAAAAATATCAACCAACCCAAAATACGAACCAAATTTCAGCACATGCTTGAGCACGCTCAAAGTTTACCCAAAGGATTTACGACCTCGAATAGTATTAGGCCCACAAACATCATAACTGTGAAGTTTAAACTCCGGCCATATTCTCACAGAGATGAAGGTGGAGCTAGAAAGATTTCAATGCGTGTAATGTTGTGAGTAATGTGTGTTCAGTTGCTGTAAAAAAAGCTATCAATCGTGAATCATCATACGTCCCAATTTCGATCTTCCCCAACCTTTAGCATAGTTGTCCATTATAACCCTAACCCCTCCATCTTTATTCACAGACAACACCCTCCTGTGCAGCCAATGCACGGCGGCCTTCTCCGACTTCGAGTCGTTCCGCACGCACCTGCGCAGCCACCTGGGCGGCGCAGCGGGAGCGGTGGGCCGCTGCCCGCAGTGCGGCGCAGCCTTCAGCAGCGAGCCGGCACTGCTCAGTCACCTCTGCGGACACCTGCTGACGGCGGAGTGGGGCTGCCCCGCCTGCGGAAGACCCTTTGCCAAAGCGGAGGAGCTGCAGGCGCATTTGCTGGAGGCGCATGCATGCAGGCTCTACAGGTGCGGACTGTGCGCGCAGATCTTCGATTCCAAGGTGAGTGTGATTTTTGTATATGGACTTGTCACGTTTATGGTTCGCCTCAATATTTGGGGAGAAGGTAGGGTGAACCGACCAGTAGTTGACCATTTGAGCATAATTTTGCCAAAAACAAGAACTGTTGTGTGTTTATTTCGAATCTGTTGCGTTGAAAACATAGCTAACATTTTATTAAAAGCTCATGCATAGTCTAAAGTTCCAGTATTGTTCTTAAAAGAAGCAATAAATAGTTGAAAACACAGTTATCAACGAAGCTTCAAAGCATGCGCTCTCACAACTAGCTGTAATGGTATGGAATATTTAGTTTAAATCTCAAATCATCCAGCTAGTTTTTATTCCAATAGTTTATTGATTGATGTATTTAGGTTCTATTTAGTTTAATTAAATAAAACTATCATTATTTTTATAATAACCATTTAATTTGATATTTGAGGGGTGATCAACCACTGGCTGTCTAAAATAGAAAAAGTGCTAGTATTTGACCAAAGGCGGTCAACTACTGGATTTTATTCGCTTTTAAGATTTATTTTTAAACCGAGAGCGATCTTAAAGATTTTTACCTGCAGTACAATTTTTGCTTAGATTTACTGTAAAAAAAGTTACATTTCCAGTAATTAACCAGTGTTGTTAATAGGGACTCTTTATTCAATATAACTCTTTCATTGGTTCTTCACATTTCCAACACCTGCGCTTTGAAAATATGTCACTCCTCTCGCTAAGCTCTAAAATATACGTACTACCTACGGGTAGTTGGTTGGTTGTCAGACATATACGCATTTTTAGTTTTTTAGATAGCCTTCTGTAGTAAACGTTGGAATCGAATGATTCGAGGTGCAAGCGCTCGCTAGGTGGCGAATCGTGCTGGTTTACAGTCTGGTTTTAAAAAGTTAAACAATAAAAACACATTGTGTTAGTGCAGCGTTGCAGAATGATATGCATTTCTTATAAAAACACTTTAAATTTATATTTCAAACTCTACAATATGCATGCATGCATTCTTAATTTTTGAATCGGTTCCGGAACCGAAAGACCCGCGACAATAACAACCCCGTCCTCTGACCGCCAAAAGACACAACAGCAACGGTTATTAATTACTCTGCTAATTGCCCCAGCGCCGTTCGATCGCAAACAAATCGCTTTCTAATCCTCTCTGTGGAACAATGGGTGGCGGTCGGCTTCAAAGGCGTCTCTACCCAGTGTCACGCGGCCGTCCGACCCGGCCGCACAGTTCGCGTGGGCATCATTGATTAATGGACGCAACAGGTTGTTGGATGGGAGCACTCTGCGGCCGGCCGGACCGTAGGGTAGAAAGGGATAGAGGGTATATCAACTGCAGCGTCCACGTGGAGAGTAGGATTCCTAAGATTTCTCATACGATTTTGAATATACAGGGTGTTTCAAAAGTCCGTTTCGCGGCTTTTATTTGGAACCAATGTGTCCTAGAAAGTCACAGAAGTAAGGTTTACCCCTGGGTAAATGACCCTGGAAAATTCATTGAGATGACTTACAGCGCCCCTAGCGGCGAAATAAAAAAGTTAAGAAATTAATTTAAAAACTAAAGGAGATAGAGCAAAAACTTCAATAAAAGTATTGTTGCCAACGTTATGAAGAACTCACAGAAAAAGTTTTATGAAAATAACTTGAATATTCGCGGAGATATTGGCATGTGAAAATAGCATTTTTTCAGACCTCAAAAAAGAAAAAATTCCCAAATTTGCAATTTTTCAGTTGTATTGTGTAGTTTTGTGTTTTTTTAGTTGAATAAAGGCAAAATTTAATCAAAAAATTCAAAAAACTTGCAAAATGCGAACTTTTTCTTTTTTGAGGTCTGAAAAAGTGCCATTTGCACATGCTAATGTACACCTAGGTCTATTATTAAGGTCTTACCCTTATTCTATTATTAAGGTCTGTATCTTATCATTGTCTATTATTTAGGTCTTATTAAGGTCTACCCCTAGGTAAGTGACCCTGGGGAATACATTGAGAGAACTTACAGCGCCTCTAGCAGCGAAATTAAAAATTTTAAAAATATAAATAAAAACTAAAGGAGATAGAGCAAAAACCGTGATGGTATTGTTGCCACCGTTGTATGAATAACTCACTGAAGAAGTTTTCATGGAAATTCCCGTGAATATTCAGATTCACGAAAATATTAGCATGTGAAAATAGATCTTTTTCAGGCCTCAAAGAAGAAAAGTTCCGAAAATTTGCAAATTTTTCAGTTGCATTATGTAGTTTTATGAGTTTTTTTAGTTAAATAAAGATAAAATTTTGTCTTTACTTTTTCTTATTTGAGGCCTGAAAAAGTACAATTTTTACATGCTCATTATCTCCATAATTATTCACGGTATTTTCATGAAAAAATTTTCAGTGAGTTATTCAAAACGGTGGCAACACTATTCTCACAGAGGTTTTTGCCCTATCTCCTTTAGATTATTAATTAATCTTTTTAAAAAATTTATTTCGCCGCTAGGGGTGCTGTAAGTAATCTAAATGGATTCTCCAGGGTCATTTATTTACCTTACTTCCATGACCCTAGGTAGGAGACGTCTATTAAAACCCGTGAAATTGACTTAGGAAACACCCTGTGTACACCGACTGAGCTTTTCACCGATGTGTGCAATTGTGTATACCTGTGTTCTTATGTATCGTTTGCTTCTTTTAGAAGACATTTCTAGTCCAAGTTTTCTATTTATGAATGAAAAGCTGCGCCAAATCATCACGGTGGATCACTGAAAGTTTTTCTTAAGTCAAAGCATTTAAAGAATAAAGTTACTTAAAAAATGATCCAGAAGCTATAATTAGCCAACTCACAAAAATACACTTTTAAGGTAGGGTCATTCCATGCCAAATCATCCAGCGAAAACCCATTTTGATACCCTAGGTTCTCAGACTTTCATGAAATTTTGTATGCTTAATGTATGAATAAAGATTAGAAAAAATATCAATTTTTATCCAATTCTGTCGAATATTTTCGGAGTTTCGGCCGTTTAAAGTTAAGCCCATCTTGATTTTGAGCGGGCGATTCAGGCTCGTATTATTTTGCGTTTAACGCAACCAAATTTTTATTTATGTAGGTAAAAGCTTCAAATTTCATTTACTTCTAGCCAATAGTCTACAAAATAAAATGGCGGGGTAAAATTTAAAATTGAATAACTTTATAGTGGTTAAAAAGTCGTCTAAACACGAAAAAAGTGTTTTTCATAGTGCCTTACAAAAACGCATGAAGCACAAATCTCTATGAATACTTTCTTACAAACTATGCATTAATAGAAAGAAGAGGAAATTTGCTTTCAAACAATGAAAAAAAATTAGTGGGGTTTGGGGTTTAAGAGGTATTTTTGGATCGTTGAAAATTAGAAAGTGGTTCTGATTAAAAACCACCTTAACTTAAGTGCCAATAAAAAAAACTACTGGATATAGACGTCCTATTTTATAGGAATAACAAAAATACCTTATCAATACTTCTTCTGTCAAGTTTGATAATGTTTGGTCGAGTATTTTTTGTTTTATGGTCATTTCTGTAGAAGTCAATCTAATTTGTTTATTTAACTAGGGGGCTCTGCCCCCTGCTCGCTATCGCTCACCAACCCCCGGAACTGCTTCGCAGTTCTTTGAAGATCGCTTCGCGATCTTAGCGAGCAGAGCTCGCTTGTTTCATCTCAACTATCCAGTACAACCTGGAACTTGTCTGCTTATAACCTATTCATTTAGAATAGGTGCCTGCAACAGGATCAAAAACCCTCAATAATGCTTAATAACGCTTATCAGACAACTTCAGTGACCGATTGTTTCTACAGTATTATAACTACTTCTGCTTAGGCTGCCTTGTCATTGCAGAAGAAAATTTTTTCGACGATAATTAGAATAATAACTGCTTTTAATACATTACGTCTCAGGTGCTAATTCTAAATGAACAGAGTATAGTTAAAGATTATTTAATATCGAAATTTTTATCTCTCAAACTTTTCAATAATTTAATTCGGATCATTGCCACAAAAATATTAAAATAAAACTCTTACTGAAATATTTCTTTTTTAAATTATCAATAATTTAATGAATAGGGGGCTTCCGCCCCCTACTCGCTTACGCTCACCAACTCCCGTAACTACTATGCAGCTCTTTACAGATCGCGAAACGATCTGTCATATCTGCAATCGATCTTTAGCATCAGAGTAAAACAAACTTCCCGAAAATCCTCTTCCTTTCGTCGGCACAAATAGCACTAAAAAAAAACCTAAATTATTTATTTCTCTAGTAGTTCAAAAAATATCGAAGTATCTTTAAAAGATTATTAACCAAGTCTATATTACATCGCTAGCAAACTTAGAGAAAAAATGTGCACCTCAAAAAACTTTTCAATTTAAATATCCGTGCTCGCGACAATCTAGTGAACAGGCAAATATAAAATTTAAAAACATTAAACACGTCTGATAAAGACCTACGAAAACTATGAAAAAAATGAAACTTTGATGCTTAATAATTCCAAAACTAATTAGAATTTTTTAAAGAATTAAACGCCAATCTCTTTCTAAAAAATATGAATATAAGTGTTTAAAAAATCATATTGATACCGTGATTAGTTTTCATTTTAGGTAGAAAAAAACGAAAAAGTGTCAAAAATTTCGAAAATTAAAAAATTAATTCCTCTTAACCAAATTCGAAATTCGAAAAAAGGGCGACGTAGTGCACATCTACATACTTCAGAGTATTAGGCTGCAAAAAATCATAGTTCTGATGCTAATAGATTTCGCTGAACTGGATTACGCGG
Source organism: Tetragnatha versicolor (assembly GCA_024610705.1). Taxonomy (NCBI): domain Eukaryota; kingdom Metazoa; phylum Arthropoda; class Arachnida; order Araneae; family Tetragnathidae; genus Tetragnatha; species Tetragnatha versicolor. The sequence goes on along the minus strand of JANDEH010000011.1, from coordinate 10,313,884 downwards.
CGAAAAAATAAAAACTTCAACTTTGACCTTAAAAATACCCCAGAACTAATTATCACATCAGTTAGCTTTTTATTCTAGAATGTGCCCCAAATATTCCACTACAAATATTTCAAATTTCATAAATTTCTATCGAGTAGTTTTTGCGATATGAGAGTTCAAATAGTTGAGAAATTAAATTTTCTGAAACAGCGGCGGCGGCGGCAGCGGCGGTGACAGTCACTTTTTTTTAATATAGAGAGATAAGATCCAGTACTAGCCTGGGAGAAATTTTATATCACATCGTGGCGCCATCTATTGAGGAAGACGAAAAGCTCGCGGCAAGTATGCTTATCTGTAACAGACTTACGCATGACTAAGTCCCCTTACCTCTTAGTTGTGTGTTTTCAAACTATTTTTTTTTGAAAAAAAAACGTGAAATCCCAATCCTTCTCTCTTCAAACTATTATCAAGTTTAGTGATATTTGGACCAGCAGTTTTTTCTTTATTGGCACTTAAGTTAAGGTGGTTTTTTTATCAGAACCACTTTCTAATTTTCAACTATCCAAAAAGACCCTTTAAACCCCAAACCCCATTAATTTTTTTTCACTGTTTGAAAGCAAATTTCCTCTTCTTTTTATTAATGCATAGTTTATAAGAAAGTATTCATAGAGATTTGTGCTTCATGCGTTTTTGTAAGACACTATGAAAAACACTTTTTTCTTGTTTAGACGACTTTTTAACCACTATAAAGTTATTCAATTTTAAATTTTACCCCGCCATTTTATTTTGTAGACTATTGGCTAGAAGTAAATGAAATTTGAAGCTTTTACCTACATAAATAAAAATTTGGTTGCGTTAAACGCAAAATAATACGAGCCTGAATCGCTCGCTCAAAATCAAGATGGGCTTAACTTAAAACGGCCGAAACTCCGAAAGTAATTGATAGAATTGGATAAAATTTTGTATTTCATCTTATCTTTATGCATACATTGAACATACAAAATTTCATAAACATCTGCGGTAGGTGGGTGTACCAACCTGGATGATTTGGCGTGGAATGACCCGGTAGTACACATTTAAAAACATGCATTGAGTCATTGCCATCTAAAGCTAGAAGGCCTGGACAGCTAAGAGGATGAGTCATTCTTTCCGTCGAAAGCTTTCGAACGATTGGTTCAGGAGCGGGGGGAAACACGAGAAGCGCGTGCTTATTGGAGGTTCGCCACCTTGAAGACGGAGAGAATGACTCATCGAGGCGAAGAGTCTAGACATCCTTGTTCATAATGGCTATGATTGAGTTCTGGAATAATCTTATTCTTTACAAATTACATGGAAATTTTGGTAATATACCTCTCACAAAGATGTTTCTGTCACAGCTCAAAATGTGTATGTATGCATTATCAATAGATGATCCATTCACCCCCTTAAACTATTTTAAGGCAAATTTAATTTGAGTCTTATGTTTCGAGTCTTATGGTTTGATTTTCATAGATGAAAATTCTCCTTAGAATATCGAAAAAACAGTTTCGTCCCTAATTTTTGTTTAACAGGGGGAGTAATTTTCTAAGAATATTAAATTCTAACTTGAAAATAGAAATCTTTCTTTCGATGTATTATTATCATTACCCTCGTTATTATGTTATTCTTTTTCCGATTGTATCCCACAGAAAAGAATCGGTTTTTCTTCGCCAATTTTCTGCACCAATATATTTTCTTCAAGTTCCTCAAAAGTTTCTATATTTTTGCATGTCACGCAGGGTGTTACCGTCCGTTCTCTCTCTATTCCTTCCTCACTGCGTGTAAGGAACCTACGTCGTCGACTGTGGGGAACCCCAGCCGTTAGCTACGCCCTTATTTCATCCAAAAACGGGTGCCCCTGAGATTCTGATGCTTTTTTTGGCACGGCTGTCTGGACGCGTTAGGTGCGATAGTATCGGGTGTGGGGGATTGATTTGGATTGGGTGTGCGTTCATTGATTTTGTCAGTGGATTATGTCAGCAAAAGGGTTTTATAATTAGTGGGGATCCTTGTCGATGTTATCGGACTGGTCAACCATGTATTTTTTTACTTCTTTCGACCTTGTTCAAACGTGTTCAGGACTTTTTAAATGTAACAGAGCTTGTTATGTCTTTCCCAAATGAGTCGTATGCCAAGGCTTGGCTTGTGTAAGGTTTTTCTTGCAATGTTGAGCTTGATTATGAAAAAATTCCTGCTCTTTTCATTTTGAACAAAATTTAATTCAAAAATAGCTATTTACTTTAGACTTCCGCCAATTTTTGCGCCCTCCTTGAATATTCATTGTTTAACCCTTCTTGGAAAACTATTTTCTGGTTAAAGTTTAGGAATTTATTAAAATATTTATTTTTACATATAAAAAACTTTGAAATTTTGAAACTCTGAACACCTAAAGAACTCGCTTCTTGTAAGTGACAGAATTTCTAAGGAAAATACTATTTAACAACGTCAGAATTTTGGAAGGAGTTGGGGGTTCTCACCCATAAGTATTTTGTTTTTAATTTTCTTCTAAAAGTAGTGTTAAATCTCATTTCGAGAACATTTGAGTTACACTTCGCATGAAGAGGATTTCTCCTTGTAAGTTTCACCATTTTCAATAGAAAAAACAGTATACAAGTTGATATCAAAAAATTCGAAGGGGGTTGAACCCATAAACTCCTCTTGGATACGGCACTGGCCAATGACCCTATCCAAACCTAAATCTTTCTTTTCAGCATCCTAGGAAATTCACCGAAATATGCCAGTCTATCTCTCAAATGTACTAGGTATTTGATAGAATCCACCATAAATACTCCACACGGCAAAATTATCATTAAAGGACATTAAATGCGGTCCAAACTGACCCCGCCACCAAGCGGAGTTGAGAGTTGAGATCGCCTGCAGTTCGAATGAAAAACGCCTTCGTTTACCTCTTGATTAATAGCCGGCCGCACTGCGGGGCGACTTTGTGATAAATGCCGTGTGGAGGTGTTCTAATACAATGGATTAATCATCGGGTCATTTTCGTTCCGACGAGTCCGATTTCGAATAAATCATCGGGTTGACATGATTTATTTTAAATTAGAATGCCTCTCTGGGACCCGCTATCGTATTGGTTTAGGTGGAAGGGTAGTATCCTGTGTCGAATTGGGCTGGAATGGATTGCCTTTCATGTTTTTAAATAGGGTGGACAGTGGAGATTGTTTCTTTATATCAGACTAACTATTTTCTCGAAACACATTTATCATTGCTTTTGTCACTTTGGATGCGTTTGCAATTTGGATTAGATGATGTCCCATGGGTATAAGGTTGTAATCAATTTTTGGATGTTTTTCTCTTTGCGTTCAGTTTCTATTTATTTACTGGTCGGAAGGTCAAAGGAGGTTTTAATTCGATTCGGTTTCGTTTAATGCTGTAGTTTGAGCTGTCAGAGAATTGTGATTGCTGTCATACGCAGAAAACTCAAATGCTGTCATGCGTCTGAAGTCACTGCGATGCTACTTTTGAATTATATACCTCCAGGGTTGTTTGTGTGTTAGGCTGAGCGCGCACTGGAAACTTTTGTCTCGGAGACTTAAAACACTAGTCACTCGAGAGCAATGCATTTCTATGAAGAAATTCTTGGTCTAGTGATCTTGGTCTCGTCGCTAGATCACTAGGCCAAGAATTTCCTCATAGAAATGCATTGCTCTCGAGTGACTAGTGTTTTAAGTCTCCGAGACAAAAGTCTCCAGTGCGCGCTCAGCCTTAGTCTAGTATCATTTTGTGACGGTTTCTAATTTATTATGTTTTGTTAACTTGGATACAGCAGAAATTATTTTAATTCTATCATTGTTCTTTCTGTTGGTTTTGAGAACTTGAGAGAAAGAAATGCACACAAAGATGGGGAAAGTATACTGAATTAAACTAGACAGGATTTAAATGGCAAAAGTTGAGCGAAAGTAAATTTTTACAATTTTAAGTATTGAAGGAAATAATTTTAAAAAAGTACAAAGTTTAAAATACCCTTAAGGCTTATTTGTACTGTTTCACTTTCATTGTTCATCATGAATTATTTACTCCCGTGAATGTGTGAATCGCTAGTTTGCATAGAAAAGTGAAGGAGGAAACAGAGTTAAACATTAATTCACTTTTTTCATTTTGGGTGATTCCTCAAAAATGAACAGCAAAAGTGATAAATCTTAAAGATCCTTAAGATACCTAACTGAAATATGAATATTGGAATACTTAAAAAAATACTTAATTCCTTATATGTGTGTGTTTATTTCTTAGAAACAAACTACTATAAAGATAAAATGAATTACAGAAGACGTGGTATATATTGGTTGTCAAATTCAATAAGTTTAAAAAAAATTATAAACTCTAAACTAAACTAATCCACCAGGTGATTAAAAATCAGGACAAAAATTTCCTTGCCTAAGAAGCATTGTAGTGCAAAGTCTGTTCTTGGCCCCATGTCGCATATATTCACCATTACTCCTTTTGGGCAGTTTAAAACACAATGCCACCCTACCAAAAAGTAAACTTGCTGAACAACACTTTTTTGTCCAAAAAATTCCTCTCAACCATCGTATTTTCCATCTTTAATTGGCAACCAGGATACTTCGCAGAACCAGCAAGGCGTTCTGACCGCAATAATTTGAAGTGAACGTTCTTAAAGGGAATGCTATATCGTTGTAGGGTCCCTACCGGTTATGGAAAATCGCCCTGGCCTCCTGTTTCACACACTCTGGGTATAAACATCTCATATTTCACATTTGGAAATCCCAGTTTTCAGACGCTTTCTGCACTGGGGTTTTAGTTAAGAATTCTTTGAACTTGCTTTTAACGAAGAATTTCAAAACTCTTGGAAAACTGTAGGGAGTATGATGTGCAGTCTTGGGTTTCGGGGTTATGGGAGATACTTAAACCCTTGGTTTGAGTATGTGTTTAGTTTAAACAAGGAATACTATTTGCATTTATTAATATAACAGTTTCGCATGTTTTGCATAACACATTCGAGGATATTCTTTTTGCTATGTGTTAGTAAATGTTTGTGTTTTACATATCAACCAACTTTAACCAGTTACCAGTTATCTTAAAAACTTCAGTGAAATATTTAAATTTTCGGTCCTGTGTATGGAAACCTATGCCTAGACATTTGTTTCATAATTTTATTAATTCATTTATATTAACCATTTTGATAGTCCCATGAATCATAAAATATTTACCTAAGTAGTTAAATTATGTATGATTTACATAGGTAACGGATCACTAGTTCTATTTTATTCTTTGAAGAACCTTTAAAAAAACTCTTATCGAATTATTAATTTCATATCAGTTGCATTTGACATTCTCATGTTCATTCATCAACGAAGGAATATCTGCATTTTATTAGAATTTATAAATTTCTGACCAAATATACTATAACATAGTATTTTCTTGTTAAAAGGCCTTGGTCTTTTTACACATAACTAAATACATAACCTGTTAATTTTTACTATGCTTTTATTAAAGTTATAACTGAAATTTATCTGTTATTTTTTAAATTAAATTGATAGCGCCGTATCCAAGGAGAAGTGACGTCCGTTATATACAGTGTTTTAACCTTTAAAGTACTGCCGGGGTCCTTTGGGTTCTAAGAGTTTTAAAATGAAACAAAACAGAGGGAATTTTCAAAAACAATTCCAAGGGAAAACCAATAAAATATCGATACTTTTATTAAGGTATCGAGTACTTAAGTATTTGTTATCGATGCATGCCCATCACTAATTTTATCACGAAACAATCCCGGAAGCCAAATTTTTGCCCGGATTTTGTACTCAGTGTCGAGCGAAACTCAGAGGGTGGCCCTCATTAAAAAAACAACCTCCAAAATCCATATTACATTTCGAGCCAGATCCTGGTTGGTTTCCATCAGCAAAACTTTGAACTCGGCTGAAACGAGCCGATATTAAAATTCATCAGCTTGGGGGCGTTGCCACCGCTTCCGAACCAATAAACAGCACTTTCGGAGCTGATTTATTTTGGGCTCCTCTTTAATTGAAGGCCTGTGGGATTCGGGTTTAATATTCATGGGCTTCTATGTGGGTAGTTATCACGTTTTTCATGTATTCGACATTTTTTTTGTATTGGAAATTGGGAGGTATGGTGTTTGCGATGCATGTATTATAAGTTTGTGAATAAAAGAAATTGGTTTATGTTACGAGGGGTTGTTTGTAATTCTTCAAAACTACTATATTAAGTTGAGAGTAACAAACTTTAAGGAAGGGATGTTCTTGAAATTTAGGTTCTGTTTATATGCAGTTATACTCATTGTCAGAAAATTAATGATTTCCCCTGACACAACATAGCTACATTTCGAAGTACATATTAAACGTAAAACGTTTTTGTATTAAAATAATTTCGTACGTTTGCCATTTTTAGTACTTTATTTTATTTATCTCGACTAAAACTATTTTGAATCCTTTCGTTTATAATTTGAAGCATTTTTATTCCAATTCAGCTATGTATCCTTACTGCTCTCTTTCCAAATTAGGTGACACTTGTTTATATTTTAATATTTTTTGGCGAATATAAATAAGTCTGCAAGTTTTAGTTAACTGATAAAAGTTAAATAAAACCTATTCAAAAATTAAATATTAAACGTTACTTTATGGTGGGATTCTTTTATATGCTTACGGTTGAGAAAAAACCGGAAAACAAATAAAGAATTTATATGGCATCACCAAAAATTTAAAACTTTATTCCATGCTTTATTCCCACATCGTTATTCCTTGACAAAACCTGAAAATCAACGCTCCCCTTTCATCACATACTTACAAACTGGTCTGTTTTATTGAAATAAGCATAAAAACAAAATTTAACAAATTAAGCGATCGAGAGTAACAAAAACTTAAGTAATCCTTAAGGAAAGTGACCAAATCTATCTTAATTAGCTTGTCCATTGCAAAGGCTGACAAAACTCCGAACTAAGTATCAAGCCTGGTGCGTGGGCATATGTGCTCGCCCAACCCTTTACTGCTATTTATTCCTTGTCTTCGCGGCATAAATAACAGCCTCGATTGCTCTCGTATAATAATAATAATGTATTCCAGCTCTTATCATCGCACGGGCCGATAGATAGCACTCCGACTGTACACCTGTCGATGGGGTGGGATGATGATTCTTATAGTGGGTACCTTGCCTTTTAAGAGAGTTGTTGAGTGAGTGAGGTGGGTTAAAATCGCTCAGAGGTGTTGGATATATCGCGTTAAGAATGCGTTTTATCTGTATGTTTTGAGAAGAAAATGAATTGCTTCTTTGGAGTGTAGATCTTTGTAGAACCATCAAAAAGCTTTTACCCATGAAATGAAAGATGCATTATGTTTTTCTTCTCCAATCAGCTCTTGAATTGGATTTCTCCGTTCGTGAATTCTTGGGTATAGAAATTATGAACTAAAAAATTCGTATCTTTGATTTTGAGAAGGAAAAGAAAGTAAGGGATGAAACTAGAATAAATTGTTCCTCTCGCAGAGTCCTGGTTTAATTCCAAGGCTGGGTATGGTCAACTCAGCCCTTCATCCCTCCGGAATCGATAAATGGGAACCAAGTTTGCTTGATGGGGAATCAAATGAGGAGGGCTCAGCGTCTGCCTAGCCCTTTGGCCTGGACATAAGCTAAGTAATTAGCCCCAAACCTAAAGTGTAATAAAGCGGAGCCAGTCACCCTTTGATAGACCAAAATTGGCATAGGAAAAATTAATTGTTTTAAAGAAATCTATACTTGGTTGCAATGTTTCTTGACCCTATGACGTCATTACGTGGAAGGTAAAACTGAATAAATACATACCCTGATGGGTTTCTAGAAGGAGTTTCGGTACGCAAATCGTGATAAAAAGAAGCTATGATACCTGGGTTTAGTAAACTAATCATACTTCTAAACTAAAGTTCTTAATTTCCCTCAAAATTCAGGCAAAGCTTTGAAACTACTATGTTTGCTCTCAACTTGTTTCTCCAGGGTCAAGCAACGTTGCAGTCTAGTTTAGGTATAAACTGAAAGGAACAAAAGCTCCTTTGTTTTTGAAAGTAAACAAATTCTACTTCCTACCGTCGCATGATTCTTAAAATTTTGAGTTTGATTAGATGCTTGATTATTATTCTCTCTTCACAGTCTCTCTTTTATTATTCCAGGTGAGCATCCAGGTGCACTTGGCAGTGAAGCACAGCAGTGCGGAGCAGCGAACGCTCAAGTGCAGCTCCTGCCTCTCGAGCTTCCGCAGCGAGCTGGACTTCCAGCTGCACGTCAAGGTGCAGCACTTGGAGCAGCCGCGCTGCTTCCTGCAGCCAGCTGCAGCAGAAGAGGAGGAGGCGCAGGACCTCTGCACCAAGAAGCCTGCTGCGGACGCCAGAGGCAAGTGGTTTCTTATTAGATTGATTTTGACGAACTTTGAGATACGCTATACTGATTGACTCGGATGAGTCCATGAAGATGATGCTGAACTACAAAAAATTATAAACTACTTAATTGCAAAAATATTTGATGTTACAGCAATACAATAATCCCTGATATAATTTGCCTTTTTAAACAAGTAGAAACTAGGTTTAATAAACATCTTAAGAACTTAAATCAGTAAATATGGTAATCTGTTATGTTGGTCATTTTTTTCATGGTGTCAGTATAAAAATTTATCTTATATTACTTTTTACTTTTTTTGGTGTTAAGATTCAACAACACTGTTTTATTTGTCAAGTGATCTGCAAAATTAATACCTTTAGGCATTTAATACCATGGTATCGAAAAAATTCTTATCTCTTCGAAACTCTTAATGTGATCTTCACATTTTTAAGACGTATTTCCACTCCTCCGTAAATCCAATCGACCATTCAGGGAGACAAAAGTAACGACATTTTGATCCTAACTGTGATTTTTTTCTATCGAATTCATGGAATGCCGTAACGCAAGGATCCAGAACCGTTTTCAATTTTGTATTTACGATTGGTGGTACAGCAATCCAGAGGCACCAGTAGACGAACCCACCAAAAGAACAAAAATTATTTAGTTTTCCTCTCTCATAATTTGCATTTCAAAACTAGGTGAAAATCGGGACATTTTTGTCCTTCTCTTTCTTTTCACATTCATCGATCACTAACAACTCCTTATCTCTTTCAGCCTCCAGCAGCAGCGACCCCCAGCAACCCACCTCCTCCACTGACGCCACCACCCCCACCGCCCCTTCCTCCACCACCACTTCCACCCCTCCCCCTACCTCCCCAAACCACCGCTGCGACGCGTGCGACGCCACTTACCCCTCGGAAACCCTCCTGCAATCCCACCGCCTGCACAACCACCAGCCTCCACCACCTTCCAAATCCAACAGCAATGCCACCAACAGCAATAGCGGTGGAAGATCGGTGAGCCTGCAGTGCGCCTACTGCGGGGAGGTGTGCCGCACGAGGGGCGAGCTCGAGGCCCACACCAAGACCCACACGGCAAGTCCGGCCAGGCACAAGTGTAATATCTGTGATGAGATGTGTCCGTCGGCTGCCACGCTCGCCGAGCACAAGCTCACGCACTGCAAAGTAAGTGACGTTTTTAGTAGTCACCAGTTCAATTCTCTTAATTCAGTGTTACCATCAAATTCAGGATTAACATCACTCATAGTAGATTACAATGTTTCATGTTAGTGACGTTATGGGTGGACGAAAGAAGACGACACACTTTCTAGCTACTAATTGGAGAGCCAGACTGAGAAACCAATTTAAATCTAAATTCATAAGCAAGGAAACAAAAGTACAATTATACAAAACACTGATCAGACCTATAGTTTTATATGGTAGTGAGTGCTGGACAATGAGAAAACTGGATGAAGATAATTTGTTGAGATTTGAGAGAAAAATATTGAGAAGAATTTTCGGTGCGGTAAGGGAAAATGGAGTCTGGAGAACCCTTTATAATTCGGAGCTACAAGCAAAGTACAGAGAACCAAATTTAATTAAAGTAATAAAAGTTTCACAACTAAGATGGCTTGGCCATGTATTCAGATATGATGACAATAGCCCAGTAAAGAAGATAACTTTTCTAAAACCAGAGGGTACGAGAAGAAGAGGCAGACCCCGCACGCGATGGCTGGACAACGTTGAAAAATGGATGAAGAATATTGGTGTTAACAGATGGAGAGTGTTAGCAAGAGACAGAGTCAGATGGTTCAGACTGACTGAGACAGCCTTGGCCGGAAACCGGCTGTAGCGCGGAATTGGAATTGGAGAGCCAGAGGTAACTCTTACTCGCTGTCTTTTTCGCAGATTTGGTAGCTAGAAAGTGTGGTGTATTGTACCGCGTATTGTACCCATGACGTTTACTGACAGTAAATGTTGTAATCTAGTAGAGGAACCATTCACAACGCCATATAAGGATAAAGAACAGTCTACAATCTCTTACTATGTGGCTATGGGGAAATACGTGGGCAGTTCTTTTCGGCCAATACCGTCAACTGGGATTTACTTCCTTTTGTTAATCGGGAAGCATGTGCCAAAGCGGTTTCTCGCTGTCCTTAATATCAGTCTCCATATCCCGGAGAAATATAACTAAACAGCTTTTGTTCATGAAAAAAGGACCCGAGGAATCTGTTTTGTTTCGGAGTGCAAGAAACCGGTGTGGTGCAGGGCTATGGTGCAGGGTCACTAAACAACAAGGAAGTAACAACTAGTGATGGGCAGGTATCGATACCAAATACTTAAGTACTCGATACCTATAGGTATCGAGTGTATTCGATACCCACAAAAGTATCGATACTTTATTGACATATTTCGTTTTAAATTTTTCAATGAAGTAATCTTTATAATACCTACTGTAGATCAAACGCAGCCTGTTTCCGTTTTCATTTTGCAACGCTCAAACCCAAGTCGTTATCATCCGCGAGAGAAATTTGACGCGGCTAGGTTTTCCCCCCGCCAAATCCTTCGCCTCTATCCACCTCCAGGCCCGTAGCTACGGGGCTTTTTGATGGATCGCTTTCAGTCTTTTGAATATTAGTCTGATTATGGATAGGCCCTAAAAAAATTGTCCCTTCAGGTTCATTTCCCGACATTGAAAAAAAGTACTCGATACCTATAAGTATTCGATACCAAAGTATTCGATACCTGTATGTATTCGATACCTAAAATTATTGATTTTGCCCATCACTAGTAACAACATGAGGTAGTAGCATAGAGGGCACAGGGCAGTAGTGGTGTATTAATGGTTTTGGCAAGAGCACATGTACAAAATCACCAATTTTGAACGTCCCACATGATCAAACTTCCTATTTACAGGTGGTGTCCGGCAGTACATGCACCAGCTGCCGCGCGCAGCTGAGCACGGAGTCCCAGTTCCTGCAACACCTGCGGCAGCACTGCGCGGCGCTGCCTGCGCCCTGTCCCGTGTGCCGGCAGACCTTAGCAGCCGACGTGGAGGCGCGCTCGCACGCGCGCTTCCACCTGCGCCGCCACCCCTGCCTCGTGTGCGGCGGCAGCTTCGAGCACGCGCTGCTCGTGCCTCGGGGACACGCCTTCATGTGCAAGGCCTGCTTCCACGCCAAGGGAGAGCAGCGGCCCTGCGCCGCTTGCAGTTCCTTCCTCTGCAAAGGTGAGTGGTTTTTTTTGCATGTGGATGTCGTCGTGATGGTTGAGGGGTTGCCATGTGTTGATTTTAGGTTGGCAAACCGTTGAGTCATTAGTCGCACTATATAACCTTATCCTTGAGGACGTTTATAGTCTTATTCATTGCTGCCAAAACAGAGGTTAAGGTAACTGCCTGCGTTGGGAGGCCTTTTTTTTAAATATTAACTAAATAATTATTTACTTGCTATTTTCTGAGAGCTAATGTTCTAAAACAATGAAAATCATTCAAAAAATTATTTAGAAAAAATTATTTTTTTAAATATTGAGAAATTTCAATGAAAATAAGGCTAAAATTTCAATTTGCGCCAACAACTCCTGAGAATGTTCTTTTAAAGGAACAATTAAATTTTTTGCAGGATTTTGATCCTAAGACACTAATCTGTGTTACTATCTACAAAAAATCTGAGATTTTTAAAATAGAAAAGAAATACAGGCCCTTGAAATCGAAAAAAGTAAAAATTCATGAAAAAACCCATTTAAATCAAGTTTACACACTTTAAAAAATACCTTAATTCAAATATTTTTCTTAGATTGTAGAAGATAACATGCGTTATAATATAAAGAGTGAAATAAAACAAACATCATCAGAATATTTTAAGTCGTTTAAGAGTAATCACTGTTGCCGTGATCCAAAATATACAAAAATGTCATTCTTCAGAAAAAGGCTTTAAAGTTTTAAAATTGTATGTTAATCCTGCTACTACTCGGTACTAAAACAGCTGTAACTTGTGTTCTAGATTACTCAGAGTTTAAAATAAGGTAGTTTTGGAAAGCTTATATAACAGGCTATAATATAATACAATAAAATAAAATTCGATATTTTTGGCGAAAATGACGATTTCAACGCAGGCAGTTACCTTAACCATTGGTTTAGGGCTGTGCTAAACTTTTATTGCCCTCAACTTTATGGTCCTGTACTGAAGAGGAAGAACTCTTGTGGTCAATTACGAACAAAGAAACTCCCTCTCCCGGTCAGGGAGATCGTATTTTTTTTCTCATCTACCTCTACTCTCTGATGCAAGGCTGTTCCAGCCATTGTCAAAGTCTTGTACCAGCCTTAAGAAGAATTCCACCAACCAGAGGTAGCAAAACACGTAACTTCTTTGCTTTAGCTTCTGATTAACCACTGGTCAAGTGGCAGTGAATAAAAGGCCGTTAAGTTTAAACGAAAAAACTTAATCAAAGAGGGATTGATGGTGGTCCTATTGACAATATTACCACATTGTAATACATACTAGAAAAAATTTCAGACCTTTGAATATCTGTTTCAGGCGGGTGCGAGAGCCGCTGCGGTGAGTGCGGCGTCAAGTTCGAGTCCCGCGGCGAGCTGGAGAGCCACCGGCGCAGCGTGCACCAAAAGCGCACCTTCCAGTGCATCAAGTGCCAGCTGGAGTTCGCCACCGAACGAGAGATCCAGAGCCACGTGGCCGGACACGTGCTGCACGAGGGCACCAACCACGAGTGTAGGCTCTGCCACGAGGTAAGAGCTAGTTTTGTGTGACAAGTCCCAGAACCTTTTTCTTAGTCAATGGGGGTACTCGGATTGTTAAATTTTAACCAATAAAAGGCTGTAAGAAGTATCTATTTATACTCCTTGTATTTAGAATATTATCAAGAACATTTCTTAAATCTCGTACGCTTGGTAAAATGGTAAGGCAAATATGAACACTCTATCACCCTAGTTGGCTTGGAAAGAAACTTTCGCTAGGCATTGGGGAGTCAATTCTGTCTTTAAAAGGGTTGTATTTCTTATTAAGTTGTACTTGCTTGGCGTGGAAAAATTGTAGTTTGTCTAAACCATGGTTACAGAGAGGAGAAAGGGGTGAGAGTAGAAAAATTGCGAGATCTTAATGCTTCTATTCTCTAATTACAAAGAGTTTAGAATTATTCGACAGGCCATTCACAAATTACTCCACACTTTTATAAGGAGGTTCCTGTATTATATGTTACGCATTGTGAAAAGGGGAGAATTAAAACTTATGAGATCACACCGGTTCTTTCAGTGCTCCTTAAAAGCTAAGAGGCATTTCTTTCCAAAGTGTGATGTAACACTGGGGAAAGGGGATCAGTGAAATGTGACAACACGGCCCATGGGGGAAGGGGATAGAGGGTAAAGTATCTGAAATTATATTACGTAATTTATGAATGGCCCTCGTGGCATTTTATCACACCCCTCCACCCTAAACGTGCGACATAATTTGTGTATGACCCCCCTAAACACCCCCATTGCCTTCCACAGGTACTAGACTCCCCCTCCCGCCTGCAATGCCACCTGATTGAGCACACCTTCGCCGGTTGTGCCCACTTCACCTGCTACCTGTGCGCTGCGGTATTCACAGGCTCTGCACCTCTGCAGCGACACATGGTGTCGGAACATGGCCTGGACGCCCGACCCTACGACTGCTCGGACTGCGGTCAGCGGTTTTTCTTCAGGGCGGAACTGGACAACCACGCGCTGGCTGTGCATGGGTGGCCGGATTCTGCACCCTCCGCCAAGAGTAAGTTGGTGTTCTTTTGTTCTTTTTAAGGGTGTTCTAACACACTCGTATCCAAAAATTGAGGATATTATACATTTGGAATAAAGATCTTAGTTCATTATCAATGATATTCACCCCATAGGGTCTTCTAGGAGTGGGAATATGAGAACTGGTATCGAATTGCCCATATGGAGGGTACAGAGGCCCTCCCTTGATAATGGAGATTCATACACATTTGGAACAGTAGCAGAAACCTTCATGTGATTCATTTTGCAAACATATTTCCTCCAATATTTTATTAGGATATAATATTCGTGATCTCCATGCAGGATTTTGACGGTCGTGTTCTATGCTACTGTTCAGCCAACGATAATAAAAGGGTCACGTGATTTTTACAGGCTTTGCACGGCCGATAGTTGGGTAACCGGTGATAGTTGGGGTCTTGAAGTAAATGTCTCTTCCTCTTTCGATCAACTTCCCCCTCAACTTCCACCTGTCTCCCCTCCGAAATACTAGTTCCAGCCTTGTACGAATCACGTGACCCTTTTGCTATCGTTGGTTCAGCAGTACTTGATAAGCGGTTATCTGCCAATCAAAGAAGGAATCGCCGACTCTGATTGGTGGAACCCTTCTTTGATTGCTGTTTAACCGCTGGTCAGAAAGCACAGAATACGGCCGTAAGTGCGTGGAATACCTTTTAGTACGATTTTTAGACGATATTAATTGACAACTCCTCCTCAATCATCATTTCGTGTGGATTTAGGCTCTTGGATCCTTTATTAGTGGGTGGTAACTATAGTTTTGAAGCTCTCAGAACAGAAGTGTGTTTCAACTTATGTCTGGGGACCCAGAAAGTAACATTACAGAAACTAAGATTTGTGGCATTATTCCCAAAAAATCAAACTATCCTTAACTTTTGGACATGAGTGTAATTAGTTGTTACTTTGATTCTTAAGAAAGTTACGTTCTTTGCAGCAGGTGGTGTTCTGGAGTGTGCCCAGTGTCCCTCGGTGTTCATTAGTCCTTTGGATCTTGCCCAACATAGAATACAGCAACACGAAAGTGGCTTAAGCCTCTCTCGGCCTCCAGAGTGTGACGATCTAAGGATTCATAGGCCTTTCTCCACAGGTAAAATTCTCCAACTATTATTGCCTTTTTGAATTTTAATTCTAGTCTGCATTTACCACAATAACTAGTTTGAAATAACCTTAGCAACAAAGTATGTGTCACCTAGTATGTGTAAAGCCCCATATGAACTAAACTTATTGGCTTCAGCATATGTGGTCAAGGACTATGCCCTTATGTGCATTTTCAAGACAGAGGACCCTAGAGTGAGAGGTAGTATATATGTTACGGGCAATGTGATAAATCGAGCATTATTAATAATGCCCGAAGTGAAGGAGGGCAATGTGATAAATTCAATGGCGTTTATCAATGAAATTTATCAATTTTCCCGGCTTCACTCTGGGCATTATTAATAATGCCTAATTAATCACCTTCTCCGTAACATATATTCTGGTTAGGTGGCCAGAGACCCCAGATTTTAGATCCCAAGTATAATTGGTTTTCAGTTAATAGACAGTTATTGGTTTTCATTTCATCTATCGAGGAGAAAGGTATAGTAGACCTTACCCAGTCCTAGGATCAATTCATGTATGAATCTATGTCACTTTAATGTCTTTGAAGTTCACTTTACATATGAGTTATTCGAAATTTTATCCAACTCAGTTTCAAGAATACGTACTTAGTGAGCACTAGCTCCGCTCCTTTGAAATAGCAATTATATCGTCTTGTAGCAGTGGTTACCAAACTATTTTTGTCGTGGAACCCCCATATTTGTTGCCAATGATCTTGGAACCCTGATTATTTTTTAATCAACTACTTTTGTCCTAAACCACCGATGCCTTCTCCCTCAAACTCAATTCATAACCTCTATACAGTCCTAAACCTTCAATGACTTCTGCTCCAAAACTGGATTCCCAATCTCGTTAATACTAAAACCAAACCTTGTCTTCCCAGTGTGTCCAAAAGACCTGTACAGCTTCGAAGACGATGGTCTCCCTCCTGACGATAAAGGGTCTTCCAATAAGAAGGACAGGAAGTGCTTCGAATGCCACGTCTGCAAGAAGCGATTCACGCGGAAGGAGAACCGAAGGCTTCACATGAAGACACACCATCACAACCACGCGGACGCCAAACCTGTCCAGTTCCCTTGCTCACAGTGCTCCCTGGTGTTCACCAAGAAGTCGCAACTGAAGGTGAGTGCAAAAAGACCTTGTGTGGTGTTTTTTTAGATGTGGTCCTTTCTTTTTTTAAAAATGTTTGAAGTTCGTGGCGTTATAATCTAGTTGTGCGAACTTGTCGACGAGCTCACTTTTACTGACTAATAGAGTTCGATCAAGAGCGTTTCGTCGACGAGTTCAAGTGGTTTCTCAACCAATTATTCGTCTATGCTCAGTCCAGTAGGGAAAATTTGGATTATGTATGGAATAAATATAAAAACTTGTATAGATTAGTTTTTCTTCCTTAGTTTGTTAATGTTTTTCCTTTTTCTATAACCCTCTTGAAAGCTTTCCTACAATTTGCCTTTACTTGACATACAATTTTACTTTAACCCTCTTACAGCCGTATTCTACTCAATTGAGTTAATCGCGTGGTAAGTGAAACCCTATGAGACTGTGTTTCAGAGTGTGTTGAAAATCGGTATTCTACTGCTTATGATGAACTTGCCCAAACTCAATCTTGGTCGCCATTTTGTCCGTCCTAACCGAAATAACTAATCTGACTATTATAAGGTAGTTTCAATAATTGAAATATATTTCATGGACCTAAAAACTCTTCAAACAATACAAAAAACTGATTATACTACCTACAATATTGGTTAAAAATGAAAATATTAAATCAAGCTTGTGCTGCCATCTATAAATCAGAAAGCTAAATGAAACCACTTCAGGTTATTTTAACTTCAGCAGACTATTTTAAGTACATTAATATAACCTTTAATCTTGTAAAAACACTTTTTTTACAAAGAAAGAAAAATATTCCATCATAACATGTACCCAATGACAAATACTTTAATGAATAAAATATTAATCCATAATAATAGTAGTAATAGATTTAAGATGGCGGCGAATTGCCTGTTAGCAGTGCAGTTCAAAGTGACTACGCACAGAAAACATAGTTCCTTCACAAAATAAAGATGTTGTTTCATCTAGATGTTGAATATTAATTTCAAAGAGCGCTTTTTGATGTACAAGAGGTATTAATCCGAAAATAATGTAACTATTTCATGAAAAGACATTGTAAACTTGTCGATACTAGCTCTAGAACACGGTAATTCAACTTACCGCCCAAATTTACCGGATTACAATTAACCCCGAATAAACGTGGTTTTAGGAGGAGTAGAATACGGAAAAGTCCAAAAAACAGGGTTAATCACATGAGAATGAGTTACGACGTTTGTGTAGAATACAGCCGTTAGTCCTAGCTGCTCCAAATTCTCCATAGGATCCAACAGTAATCTCGGGTGATTTAGGATTGAAATGGTTAAATAGACTGCTTTAGAATACGAGACGCAAAGAATGAAAGATAAAAGTAGGGCGTTCAAAGAGATATTGAAATGGAGATAATTAGATTGAACTAATAAGAGATAAAGATGTATAGTGAACGATAGATGATGTCGCTTTGGCGTATCAATTTATAGGGGGAGGGGCGTTTTAAAAGAGTTTTTTCTATTACTTTTTTATGGATACAACAATATCAAAACTGGCGACTAAAGCAATCCAAGTTCTTCGTGTTTTGTTAAACCGATTACTTCAGGCTATCAGGGTTCAAATTTAAAATCAAATTCGACAATCAACTTAAAATTAAGTTACGTCATGATACCTAATGATAGTGATCAACCGATCGTTTATCCATCCAGGAGCATGCTCGCAGCCACCAGCCAACGTCCAGCGGGGTCCAACCGTCCACCCCCGTTCAGCCCTGTCCGGTGTGCGGGGACACGTTTGAAACGGAGCTACAGGTGGAGGAACACTTGGAGGAGAGGCACAGGCCAAAGGTCGAACAGGCGTCTCCGCACTCACCATCAGAAAAGAGTGAAGCCATCCAGAACCAAGTGGCAGAGGTAAGCGGTTAACCCTAATGGAGGATTTACACCACTGCTGTAAAAGAGACATCAGCGATATTTTCGGCATATTTTAGTACCCGCTACTCACAAAAGATGGCGCTCGTCAATTGGTTTATTGGAATAACAATTCACGTTTCTTCCGAAAATATCGCTGATGTCTCTTTTACAGCAGTGGTGTAAATCCTCCATAACACGTTAATCTTATTCTCTTTACAGTTAATGTTTCGTCTAAAATACGTTAGGTGGGATTAAGTACCAAGAAATTGAGAATAAGGAATTAAGAATGAGGCTGTTACAATACCGAAGTTAGTGTTCGGGACTGTGTGCTCTTGGAGATGCTTATATCTCAGTTCTACGCCATTTTGTAATGTGCTCCAGGCCACCCCTGCTCGTATACGTTCTTGTATTGGATGGATGCAAAATAGTAGACATTTATTCTATGCCAGAAGTGGTCCCGGGGATGCTTTGATAGCACATGGTTTCATGGATCTGGTTTTGATGTTTCGGTTAAACCATATCGGGATAAGAAACAACTTTTCCGCTAAAAGTAGTCTTGTTGATTTTAAGAACAAATTTAATTCTGTAGATAGACAGAATATTATTATATTGGGGCCGTCATAAGGTTGAAAATGCGCCTTCTTGTTTGGAAATTATTCCACCGTAACAGATTATTTATTGTCTGTTAGTTAGTTTCAGAAGTTAATTTTCAGTTTTTAGTTGAAAATGTTAGGAAAAGAAGCGAATTCTCTAAATTGTTAATTTTAGGTAAACTAATTATTAAGTTGAAGGTAATGCATATAAGTATTTAGTATTATGCAGAAAATATGATGTTCCAGACAATAATTAGAAACTAGTAAATACAATAAAGGGGGGATGAGGGATTACCTAGGTCGGTGGACCTTCAAACTCCAGTTGGCAGAGCTGTTACAGAACGTGTAACTGAATGTCACGGTCAGCTGAGCTCGCTAGCTTGATGCTAACTCCATCTTGATTTCCCCAAGTAACCTTGGTACTCATTTTATCGACCCTGGAGGGATGAAAGGCTCAGTCTGCCTTGCCCGAGATTTGAACCCCGGACCTTTGGCGTGGGAGCGCAAGGCGCTACCTCAACTCAACGCCACCGGGCCTTTAACTCATAAATTATCTCTATCCTCGAACTATAAGTTTCTACCTGGAACTTTTCCCAACGAGATTCTGTACATTAATAAGCTGCTGTAACTTGAGATACTGAAAGCTGACTGGTAGGCTGAGTAAGATCAAGCCGTTCAATCTTGATAAAGTAATAAAGGCTTCCACGGCCGGTGTCAATATTAATCGGGCTGTTAAGGCCGTGCTCAAGGTGATGGTAAAGATCACTTTAAGTTATCAGGGCTCAATCTTATTAAGTTATTAGGATGTTTAGGGGGATGTTATTATGTTATTAGGATGTTTCATCAGATGAGCGAGAAATGACTACTTAATTATTTGTTTGAACAGCATGCACATTGAATCAATATAGAAGTATAATTCTAAAAGCTCTATTCTCAACTTAGAAAAAATCTTTTAGGACTATCCTGAAGACGAAAACATGGATAAAGACATAAAAGAATCCGAGAAAGAAATCGAAAGCCAAACAGAGACGGATATCACGTCATCCGAGCCTGAGACTATGGAATTGAGTTGTGTTCCGGAAGACAGGACTCACCACCCACCGGAAGTGGTGGCGTAAACCTCCATTTCATGTCCCTATCACCCATTGTGTGCCAACCGAGAATTTATTGAGTTTTACCGACTCTGCCTATTTTGTGTATCCACGTTTTATTTCATTATGAATTTCTACTATAGATACTTTAGGGTGGTGATGCATTTACAGTTTTTAAGGACTAGAAATACGGCCTTCCTATGAATCTTAGGGGGGACATTCAACGCCAAAATATTGATAAAAAGAGTTTGTTGTTGGGGAAATCTTTTGTTAAGTCATATTTGATATTATTTCAGTGGAAATTTTTAAAACTTATGGATTGATTATGTTCAGTTTTTATGTTAAGAAATTAAAAGGCAATTTGGGGTTCATGATATTGGTTCATAACTGCTAAGACGTATAATATTGAAACAAATGGAAATTTTGAGTTGTCTCAAATATACCGGTGCTTATTTAATATGCTACTTGAAATGAAAGAAAAAACAACTGAGGGAGATAGTTATGTTTTTTCGGTGGTTTGAATTATTATGTTTTGTTAGCATAGTGAGAGTTATTGATTGTTGAGTTTTTGATTTTATTACGACTGTTTTGACAAAAAAGGAAAGTTTGAAAATATGAATTTCTGGACCTTTGTTGTTCTAAATTTCCCAATATATTATCTGTCAGGAAAATTTTACAAAAATATTTTAAAATGTTAATTGATTTATGCATTTCAAATTTTTAAAAAAATAAGCACTCTTATTCAATTTAGTTGGTGCTAGTGTTAGGATGGGAAAACAATAAAAATTGAACTATCTTTGATTTCATGGAACATTATTTGCCTTTTCACAGCCATTAATGTCGGTGTCCTTGTATGGATTCCACTAATCAGAATCAGCAAAAAGCTAATTTTTCTTTCTTTACCTGCTGGTTAACACTGACACTGACGGTTATGAATATGGCTGCTGATCTTCTAAACCTTTAAAGGAAAATTTTCTCGTTGATATTATGTATAAGATGAATGAAGCATGCCCGGTGCTATCTATACAGCAATTATACTTTCTCAATCCTTAAGTGCCCTTCTATCGAGCTTTGTCAATCCTTTTCCCTTGTAAATATGTGTACATGACTATGTGTTAAAAGGTCACGTAAAACCTTAGTTATATGTCTTTTTTAAGGGGTTCATTTGCCATTTTACGTATTGTAATTGATACTATCTATTATTTATTTATAGTTATATCGGTTTATTTATTATGATATTATGCCTTACAAGCTATAACTGTGCATTTGTTTTGTTCTATCTTGCAAAGATTATTTTATATGCTGGTTGTTCAATCCGATACATGAATATATCGATATTTACAGAATCGATGCTTCAAAAGGGTCAAACCACCGTGTTCAGTGATATTTATTGATGTCCTATGTACTTAAAAATCTGTATCGATAACTCCAAGTATTCAAGCAAAATTACGAGTGGTATAATGGTTCAAAACATCGTTGAATATTTGTATTTCATTTTAGAAAATTCACGAATTTTCTCAAATGAAACGAACAGAATCTGAACTTTCTTATTAAGTTTTCATAATGAAATTTTTTAATGGGATACTTGTTTTATCTATTGACGACAGCTCAAATATTATTAAGAAATTTAATATAAATGCCAAATCTATTAATTTTTATTAGTTATTATCGTCCGAATTATTTATTGTTAGAGATTATTTTCACTTTGTAAATATCTTATTACGAGTTTTATACTTGGGCAAGCGTTATTTTTGCAAACTTTTCTGTCAATGGACAATTCCCGCATTTACTATTTTTTATTTGATAAAGGTGACTGAAAAATAAGTTTTGCAGTCAAAAGTTTTTGAATCTAATGCTTAATTATTTTTAAATTTAATTTCGGAGTTCGTCTAGCTAGAAGAAGGGTGGGAAAACGACTGCTATGTCCCCAATAGTTGTTTGACTTCAGTTGATACAAATAACAATATGAAGATCCAATTAAGAATATTCTTACAGCTTATCTCGATGTTTGTTTGTACCAAATTAAGTCACCAGCGTTTCGAACTGTTTTAATTTTGAAATATATATATATAATTAAATAAGTTTTTTACAAACTTTTAATGCTGATTTTTAAAATTAGAACCATTTGTTTTACCGGAAAAATGGTTTTCTATTTTTTAAAAATACGGGAATTGCCTATTAAAAATATGACTTCGACTTATTTCATAAACTAGTTGAAAGTAATAATTTTATGTTAAGTGATATATCACAAAAGTGAGGAGTCAGTTTAAAAAGCATGAAACTCCTAAATAATTTTTCGATGATAACATCATTCAAACTAACTTGTAAGATATGTATTTCAGTCAAGATTTCCTTGTAGTAGGGTGGCTTATTATTACAAAAAACTGCAAAATGTGATACTTTCATGAAACTTTCAGGGATGTTAGATAGTCACATAAGAACTAAAAAATCAATAGGATCCCAAAATATGATTATCTAACATCCCTGAATGTTTCATGAAAGTATCACATTTTTCCTTTTTTTTGTAATAAGCCACCCTACTATTATATTTTAATGAACCTAAAAGGGCAAAATTTTCCACAAGCTTTGTAATATT
This sequence comes from Tetragnatha versicolor, assembly GCA_024610705.1. Classification (NCBI taxonomy): domain Eukaryota; kingdom Metazoa; phylum Arthropoda; class Arachnida; order Araneae; family Tetragnathidae; genus Tetragnatha; species Tetragnatha versicolor. The sequence goes on along the minus strand of JANDEH010000011.1, from coordinate 10,291,410 downwards.
TCTGAAAGAAATTTGCAACTTATTGGAAGGATGTTTTTATCAATCCCTGTAAGGGAACAACTACTATCCTACCCTGTTGTCCTTTCTTCTGTCCATTTCAGTTCTGGAATGGTTTGATATACAAGTGTGAGTTACGCCAACTGCAGCCGTTTGTTTCAAATGAATGTGTTTTGTGCTTAGTTTGGAGTTATCACCTCGTTAAAAGTGGTTGGGTCCAAAACGCATATATTTGTTTCAATGATATTTATGGAAACGAATAAAGTAATTTATAAGTAACGACTGTTGTCCTCGTTTCAATCACTCTTTCATCACCTAGTAAACGCAATGGCTACTTTAAAAAACAGTTTGAAGATGTATAGAAGTTTATAATTAAAAGTTTCTAACAAACAATGAGGAAGTTGCATGATTTTTCTATATTTTTTAATCGATTCTTCATGCAAAAATAAGCAACTACCCAAAATTTGAGGCCGATCGAGAAATTTTTGATAGCAAAAAAATTAACAAAAATCCCCTTTTTCAAAGCGCGAGAAAACGCTAAGAGTTTGGGATGTGACGTCATCGTACGGTGACCATTGTTGGAAAGCAGTGGAGTTGATGGTATGATTGTTGACGTCATCGTACGGTGTTTTCATTTAAGCGTTTTCAGACGCATGTTTTTTCTCGACTTTTAAATTAAAATATTTTATTACTTGTACATTTTTTTTGAAAAATTGACTAGCTATTTCATTTTACCATACAAAAAACCATACGGAACACTTGAATATTTATGAAAATCTGACACATGCAACTTCCTTATTGTTAGGAAAACCTTCGAAAACAGTAGACGAATGAAGTTTTGGAACTTATCTGGTTTCTCTCTATATTAAAAAAAAGTTACTGTCACCGCCGCCGCCGCCGCCGCTGCCGCCGCCGCTGTTTCAGAAAATTTTATTTTTGAACTCTTTGAACTCTCATATCGCAAAAACTACTTGATAGAAATTTATGAAATTTGAAATATTTGTAGAGGAATATTTTGGCCACATTTTAGAACCAAAAGCTAACTGATGTGATAATTAGTTCTGGGGTATTTTTAAGGTCAAAGTTGAAGTTTTTCTTTTTTCGCCGCGTAATCCAGTTCAGCGAAATCTATTAGCAGCAGAACTATGATTTTTTGCAGCCTAATACTCTGAAGTATGAAGATGTGCACTACGTCACCCTTTTTTCGAATTTCGAATTTGGTTTAGAGCAGGTATGGGCAACCTTTTCGAATCCGCGGGCCGGATTCAATGATTATAATGTCGTGGAGGGCCATAGAGTAGATAATAGGTAATATTTTTTAAGTAAAAAATGAGTAGTTTTATTATATATACTTACGAAGTTTAATACTTAAGTTAAAATTTAATCTGGACGTATACAACATATTGATTAAATACAATAATTATAATGAAGTTACATTAATCTGGACTAGAATAATCTCTGTATAAATAAAAGGCTAACGGGCGATGTATGTGTGTGGGTATGTCCGGGGTAATCTCTTGAAATAGGCCACGGACCGAAACCAAACTCGACGTATAGACGTATTCCGAGTCGGGGAGTAACTTGGGATAGTTTTCAAAGCTTTAAAATCGAATAATTACGAGTAATTAGCGAATTTATAGCCGAAAACGCTTATTTCTCCATTTCTCTACTAGAGTAGATCTGCTCGACTCACTATTGTAAACGAGATTAAAACCTCCAAAAATCAAATATTTTAACAGGAAATACTCGATAATTGTCCATTTAAAAACTATATCAGTTGTAAAAACACCAAAATAAATTCAAATAATTAATTTTGAAACGTTAGTTTCCCCTATTTTAAGATATTTTCCTTTAAAATTTAAATATTAATGAAAAATTTTAAATTATTTTTTCATGGAAAACGACTTAAAAATAAAACATTGTTTCAAATGAAGCGGTTCACTAGACTTTTCAATTTACTAGATCTTTTATTATTGTTTCAAATTTGTTATTTTTGTTCACTAGACTCATTAATTTACTAGGAAACATTGCCGAGAACACCGGGAAAAGGAAAATTACCGGGAACATCGGGATAGGAAAAAAAAGTACCGGGATTACCGGGACATAAAAATTACCTCGATCAGCGGGATAGGAAAATTATCGGGAACATCGGGATAGGAAAAGTACCGGGAACATCGGGATAGGAAAATTACCGGAAACACGGATAGGAAAAAGACGTCTGGGATACCGGGATGATTGGTAATTGCTAATTTAAAAATTATAAATATATTTTAAAAAAATTTAATTTTAATAAAAAATATATATACTCCACCCGTGCAAGGCCGGGCATATCCGCTAGTCTCTGTATAAATAAAAGGCTAACGGGCGATGTGTGTATGTGTGTATGTATGTCCGGGGTAATCTCTTGAAATAGGCCACGGACCGAAACCAAACTCGACGTATAGACGTATTCCGAGTCGGGGAGTAACTTAAGATAGTTTTCAAAGCTTTAAAATCGAATAATTACGAGTAATTAGCGAATTTATAGCCGAAAACGCTTATTTCTCCATTTCTCTACTAGAGTAGACTGCTCGACTCACTATTGTTAACTAGATTAAAACCTCCAAAAATCAAATATTTTAACAGGAAAAACTCGATAATTGTCCATTTAAAAACTATATCAGTTGTAAAAACATCAAAATAAATTCAAATAATTAATTTTGAAACGTTAGTTTCCCCTATTTTAAGATATTTTCCTTCAAAATTTAAATATTTATGGAAGAGTGTAAATTTTCTTCATGGAAAACGACAATAAAACATTGTTTCAAATGAAGCGGTTCACTAGACTTTTCAATTTACTAGATCTTTTATTATTGTTTCAAATTTGTTATTTTTGTTCACTAGACTCTTTAATTTACTAGGAAACATTGCCGAGAACACCGGGAAAAGGAAAATTACCGGGAACATCGGGATAGGAAAAAAAAGTACCGGGATTACCGGGACATAAAAATTACCTCGATCAGCGGGATAGGAAAATTATCGGGAACATCGGGATAGGAAAAGTACCGGGAACATCGGGATATGAAAAATTGGAACACCGGGATAGAAAAAGGCGTCTGGGATACCGGGATGATTGGTAATTGCTGATTTAAAAATTATAAATATATTTTGAGAAAATTTAATTTAAAAAAATATATATACACTCCACCCGTGCAAGGCCGGGCATATCCGCTAGTATTATATACAATAATTATAAAATTAGTTACATTAATCTGGACTAAAATAATATCTTGATTACATACAATAATTATAATGTTTAAGTTACATTAATATGAGCTAAAAATAATATTCAGAGCTCATATAGTAATGAAAAATATTTCAGGACAGATTTTAACAATTGTCATTACACGATGCAAGAGAATTAATGGAGGAGGAATTAATGTTCAGGAGGACAAATTAACTTTAAAAGCATTGTGAAAGGCAGAGAATGAATATAGTCCGCAGGGCCGCCGAGAGCCAAGCCGGGCCCCGGGGACAAAGTCAAAAAGCGGGCCCCCGGTCACATGCACTCATTTCGAGGGAGGGGGCGAAAATTTTCTGAAGTACCACCTAGTCCGTATGGTAGAGCCGGAAACAGCCGGATTTTTTGGGGGTAGAACCGGCTTCTGAACCCGAATTGCTATGATGACAACGGCTGGGATTCGGTTACAAGCCTTTTCTCTACTGCTAAGTTAGGGTGAAACGGGAGGGGAATATAAACCGTCGTGAAGTAACAACCCTCCCACGCTTATAGACGCCTCCCAAGAACGAAATATAGTTGTACAACACGTTTTAACTGCTAAAATTAAGTTAATTTTTGGGAAAGTTCTGTATCCCCTCTTTCGCTCTTGTTGACGAAAACCAGAGTGATTTTTTGGTACAATTTTTAAAATGTTCCCCGGGCCGGATAAAATGACGAGGCGGGCCGGATCCGGCCCGCGGGCCGTAGGTTGCCCATCGTTGGTTTAGAGTAATTAATTTTTTAATTTTCGAAATTTTTGACACTTTTTCGTTTTTTTCTATCTAAAATGAAAACTAATCACGGTATCAATATGATTTTTTAAACACTTATATTCTTATTTTTTAGAAAGAGATTGGCGTTTAATTCTTTAAAAAATTCTAATTAGTTTTGGAATTATTAAGCATCAAAGTTTCATTTTTTTCATAGTTTTAGTAGGTCTTTATCAGACGTGTTTAATGTTTTTAAATTTTATATTTGCCTGTTCACTAGATTGTCGCGAGCACGGATATTTAAATTTAAAGTTTTGAGGTGCACATTTTTGCTCTAAGTTTGCTAGCGATATAGTATAGACTTGTTTAATAATCTTTTCAAGATACTTCGATATTTTTTGAAATACTAGAGAAATAAATAATTTAGCTTTTTTGAGTGTTATTTGTGCCGATGATAGGAAGAAGATTTTCGACAAGTTTGTTTTTATCTGCTAAAGATCGATTGCAGATATTACAGATCGCTTCGCGATCTGTAAAGAGCTGCATAGCAGTTACGGGGGTTGGTGAGCGTAAGCGAGCAGGGGGCGGTAGCCCCCTATCCATTAAATTATTGATAATTTAAAAAGAAATATTTCAGTATAATAGTTTTATTTTGATCTGCTAATAAATGCTTTTTCGGGCTGAAGAAACAATTAAGATCAAAACTTATCAGCCGAAAAACGAAGCTGAGAGTATACAAGACACTCATACTACCTGTGCTTCTGTATGGAAGCGAAACCTGGACACTAAACCTAGATACCCAGCGAGCCCTGGAAATCTTCGAAAGGAAGATACTAAGAACCATCTTCGGGCCTGTACAAGAACAAGGATGCTGGCGAACCAGGTATAATTTCGAGTTATATAGGCTGTATAAACAGCCTCAAATCACTCAAGTCATCAGAAGTCTAAGATGGCTTGGGCATGTTTGGAGAAGCCCAGAAAACAACCCAACTAGAATATGCACTTTCAAGAAACCCGAGGGATCCCGTACCCGGGGAAGACCGCCAACAAGATGGCTTGATGACATCGAAAACGACATTAAAATATTGAGAATCAAAAACTGGCAAAGAGTTGCGGGGGACAGAATGAGTTGGAAGAGGCGTGCTGTCGAGGCAGCTAAGACCTGCAACAGGTTGTTAAGCTGCTGAAGAAGAAGAAGAAGAAGTTTTATTTTGATGTTTTCGTGGTAATGATCCAAATTAAGTTATAGAAAAGTTTGAGAGATAAGAAGTTTCGATATTAAATGATCATCAACTACACTCTGTTCATTTAGAATTAGCGCCTGAGACGTAATGTATTAGAAGCATTTATAATTCTAATTATCGTCGAAAAAATTTTCTTCTGCAATGACAAGTCAGCCTAAGCAGAAGTAGTTAAAATACTGTAGAAACAATCGGTCACTGAAGTTGTCTGATGAGCGTTATTAAGCATTGGTGAGCGTTTTTGATTCTGTTTCAGGCACCTATTCTAAATAAACAGACTATAAGCAGACAAGTTCCAGGTTGTACTGGATAGTTGAGATGAAACAAGCGAGCTCTGCTCGCTAAGAGCGCGAAGCGATCTTCAAAGAACTGCGAAGCAGTTCCGGGGGTTGGTGAGCGATAGCGAGCAGGGGGCAGAGCCCCCTAGTCTCTCTATATTAAAAAAAGTTACTGTCACCGCCGCTGCCGCCGCCGCTGTTTCAGAAAATTTAATTTTTCAACTCTTTGAACTCTCATATCGCAAAAACTACTTGATAGAAATTTATGAAATTTGAAATATTTGTAGAGGAATATTTTGGCCACATTTTAGAACCAAAAGCTAACTGATGTGATAATTAGTTCTGGGGTATTTTTAAGGTCAAAGTTGAAGTTTTTCTTTTTTCGCCGCGTAATCCAGTTCAGCGAAATCTATTAGCAGCAGAACTATGATTTTTTGCAGCCTAATACTCTGAAGTATGAAGATGTGCACTACGTTACCCTTTTTTCGAATTTCGAATTTGGTTTAGAGTAATTAATTTTTTAATTTTCGAAATTTTTGACACTTTTTCGTTTTTTTCTATCTAAAATGAAAACTAATCACGGTATCAATATGATTTTTTAAACACTTATATTCTTATTTTTTAAAAAGAGATTGGCGTTTAATTCTTTAAAAAATTCTAATTAGTTTTGGAATTATTAAGCATCAAAGTTTCATTTTTTTCATAGTTTTAGTAGGTCTTTATCAGACGTGTTTAATGTTTTTAATTTTATATTTGCCTGTTCACTAGATTGTCGCGAGCACGGATATTTAAATTTAAAAGTTTTGAGGTGCACATTTTTGCTCTAACTTTGCTAGCGATATAGTATAGACTTGGTTAATAATCTTTTAAAGATACTCCGATATTTTTTGAACTACTAGAGAAATAAATAATTTAGCTTTTTTGAGTGCTATTTGTGCCAACGAAAGGAAGAGGATTTTCGGGAAGTTTGTTTTACTCTAATGCTAAAGATCGATTGCAGATATTACAGATCGCGAAGCGATCTGCAATCATAGCAGTTACGGGGGTTGGTGAGCGTAAGCGAGTAGGGGGCGGTAGCCCCCTATCCATTAAATTATTGATAATTTAAAAAGAATATATCAGTAAGAGTTTTATTTTGATATTTTCGTGGTAATGATCCAAATCAAATTATTGAAAAGTTTGAGAGATAAAAAGTTTCGATATTAAATGACCATTAACTATACTCTGTTCATTTAGAATTAGCGCCTGAGACGTAATGTATTAAAAACAATTATTCTAATTATCGTCGACAAAATTTTCTTCTACAATGACAAGGCAGCCTAAGCAGAAGTAGTTAAAATGCTGTAGAAACAATCGGTCACTGAAGTTGTCTGATAAGCGTTATTAAGCATTATTGAGCGTTTTTGATCCTGTTGCAGGCGCCTATTCTAAATGAACAGATTATAAGCAGACAAGTTCCAGGTTGTACTGGATAGTTGAGATGAAACAAGCGATCTTCAAAGAACTGCGAAGCAGTTCCGGGGGTTGGTGAGCGATAGCGAGCAGGGGGCAGAGCCCCCTAGTGAATAAAACAACGAAGTGTATATTTGGACGGCCAAAACGGCCAGTGGCGCATGCGCTGTAGGTCTCGTGATGACGTAGCAGTCTCGGCGCTTAGTGATGGAACCAATGGTACGCCTAGCCGTGGAAGTTATAGTAGAGTTTAGTTGAAAAATAGCCGTGCAAATATACAGTGCCATAAAACAATGGAAAATCTGTTTTCATGCTCCATAAAAACTCAATCAACCAACCAACGATAGAAAATACTTTCACTTTTATAGTCAAAGAATAACTTTTAGCGTATAATGATTATAATGTTTAAGTGAAAAACTTAACATCATTAAAATTATAAATTATGATGTCGAGTATATTTTCATTGAAGCACTTACCGTGTCCAATTTCCTTTCCAAACCACATTTCAACTTGGACTCGGGGAAAATATAACAAACTGTAGTTTTAATAATGAGATATTTTAACGTCCTTGGTGAAGAAAGTAAAATAAAGGGGAAAAATATTTAGTTGGTTAGATGAAAATGGGAATCTCAATTGTACGGAAAAAGGAAGGACAATTTTTTTATGATACCGTCTAAGAAGAGATGGAATGGTTATCCACATTAACATTTATAATTACAAAGAAAAAACAACTTAATAAAGGGGTGATACTAGCAGAGTTTAAATAAAGGAAATCGTAAAGTATCTCCACTGAAAACTAAAATGTACTTTAAAAAATAAACTAAATGTTCTTAAAAATGTACTTTGTAAAGTGTTTAAAAAGAGCATAGTTTCTTATATAAAAATAAGTACCGATAAAGCAACAGATTGAAAGCTAAATTATGAGATGTTATAAAATGGATCTAAATACATGGATGTATCCTATCCAAACTTCCATTCAAAGTCTGATATTATTTCTAAAAAGTAGAAACTCTCTACCTAATAAAACCTTTGATTTATTCTCTAATTTTGTTGAAAAAAATTTAGAAACAACCTCATCAGATCAGAGGGATTTTTACAATTCCAAAAAGTCGTACCTTATTTATTTTTACTTGAGATTTTAACTGAATTGTAGTAATTAATTCAATGCTTTATGGTTAAAAAATTTCAAGTCAACGTGTCTTCACTTTGTAAACAGTGCTTTTCTAACCTTACAACAAAGTTTGACTCCAAAAACTGCTAACTTGAACTTGAACATAATGATGAACTTGAACATTACGCAATAATGATGTGATGTAATAACATTACGTTTGCTTCTATCTTTAGTACGTTTCACCGTACTTCGGAATGTGAAAGAAAATGAATAGCAGCATGAAAAAAAATAAACCTGCTTGAATGGAATGAATAATGTAATAGGAAATGAAAGAGAATAGATAGTTTGACACCGTATAAGGTAAAAGTAACAGAGAAACAATGAGAAAAAATGATAAGGCATGTGTGGGAGAAATTATATGTCCTAACTAGTTAGCGTTATCACTGGTTCTATAACTTCATGTTCCTGATTTTACTTATGATTTTCACCGTCTTACGTCAATCAGTTTTAATCCCCATCAAACCTATTCATCCGAAACGTACAAAAAGAAAAACCAACCTTCTCATAATCAAATTAGCAGCCAAGATGATGGTAAAAAAAGGTCGTGAGACGTCTGGTTAGTTATCAAAACCGAGTGAGCCGAAACTTTGTTGTCTTGGCCAGATAAAGAAGAGAATGCTGCCAAGACATCGATGTGACACTCTGGATTTGTCGCGCCGTAGCTCAGAGTGATGAATTGCGAGGAGTAATTGGAGTCATTACAAGGGCTGGACCGTTCCGCTGTCAACCTAGAGTTGTTTATGAACAGGTGGCTATTCGGCAAATTAAATTACGTCGGATTAAGGGTAATGATGTTTTTTTTGTATTCTCGGGATCAGATAAGGAGTTTTGTAACCTTTTGTGAACATAAATTTTAACTTGTGGGAGCTTAATTTAGGGAGAGTTGATGAAGAAGAAATTATGTGTGAAAGATCCTACTTATGAGGATATACGGGGTGTTTCAAAAGTCCGTTTCACGGCTTTTGTTTTAAAAACAAATGTTTCGTAGGGTCATGGAAGTAAAGTCTGCCCCTAGCATGCTGAATCCATTGAGATGGGTTAAAAGCTAAAGAATCCCTAGAAATGAAATAAAGTTAAAAAAAAATAATTTAATTAACTAAAAGTGAGATACACATAAACTTCAATGAGAAGATTGTTTGCTATATGACAAATGAACAGAAAATATCTTCAAATATTTGAACAGTTCGGCAAATAAGCCTTTATCAGGTCTCAGAAAAAAGAAAATTTGCAAGATTTTCATTGTTATATATATAGTTTTTGCAGTTTTCAGCTAAAAAAGCCAAATTTTAAGAAAAAATTAAAGAAACTTACAAATTTGCAAACTTTTCTCTTTTTAAGTTTGGAAAAGGTGCTATTTTTACTTGCTAATATTAAAGATATTTTCATGAAAATCTTTATCTGCATGTTTTTATGATAGTGACATCACTTATTTTTCTCTTATTGTAGATTTCAACGGCAACTGCTTTTATTCCATTCCTTAAAAGTTTTAAAAACTTACTTTCAAATCTTTATTTTTCGTTATCTTTAATTCCTTTTTTTTAGTTAGGGACATTCTGTCCAAACTTGCTTACTCAAAGTAAAAATTCCTCAGCAATGAAGGAATTAAGATAAGAATCTAATATGAGTAGAAGCATAGCTGCCAATTCTTCCGATTTAACCCAAATATTTTTATTTTTAATAATTTTTCAATTAGTTACTGTGTTACACTGTCTGATACTCGAAGCACCTGAATCGGACAATATTAGGAAGACATAAACTAAACCTAAATGCCAAATTATTTGTTTATTAGACTGAAATCTTCCTGCTAAATTGGAAGAATTTGCAGCTTTGATTAAAGAATCATAGTAATATCTGTTGCATTCTATTTTTATTGAATGAACCTAAACAAAACAAGTTTCCTCAATGAAAGAATCGTCCTTGGGTCCATTGAAAAAAAAAGTGTTCACTCTTCAACCAAAGAAATTCATAAATTTTTTCGTTTCTTTAGACAACATTGATAAGATCCTCTTACTCCATACGAAACAATGAAACTCAACATTTCCTCCATCATTCATAAACTCACTTAGTACACAACAAGCAAGAGATCGAACATTCATTTCAATGACCAATAACACAGATCGGAAAAGCAGATCGGGAATGATAAACACCACATTAACGATATTCAAAAACATTCCCACTGGGACGGGGGAAAAACAACCTCTCCATTTTTACCTTGGATCTTAAACACTCGTATAATTGTCGGCCATTCGTCATTATTAAAACGAGAGGGCCATAACTATAACTCGGGAATAATTGCAGACTTTCGCCTTGTTCAAACAAAGCATAATTCATTTAGTGACATTCCGATCTGATATCGATCCGTGTAGCCGGAATCGTTAAATCAAAAGAAACGAGTGAATCGAATTATTTTTATCTGCCAATTTTACACTGGAAGGGACACCCGTTTTGACGCTTGATAAATGTCCCAAATTAAATCTCGGGCTTACACCTCTAGGTGGTCCGTAATTTGTGAGCCATTTTCGTGTAATTATCCCGAAATCGAATTAAATAAAACAAACGACATTCTTTTTTTTGGTCGCCCGCCATTTTGAAGGTCATGGATTTTTTTTGGATAGAGTACCGTGTTGCCATCCCGAGAGTGTCAAATTGGGCCACGTAAATAACGAGAGGCAGACACGTGGGATTCGTTCAATCGGGGATATTTATTGCAGCTGAGTTGAGGGGATTTGTAACTGAGGCTGTCATTAATGGAGGCTATTTTTTAAAGCTCGCTGAGGCTGTCAGGTGTTTGATTGGGTTGGGAGATTGAGAATGTTTCTGATACAGGAACATGGGTCTGTTTTAAGTGCGTGTCTTTTTTATTCAATGACATTTGTGTTATTTTCTAGACCTCAAAATTGTCTTCAAATCCTTTTTTGAACTTATTCGATATAAAAGGGAAGAAGTCTCAAGGTCAAAAAGGTCAATCTCTAGCGGCACAAACGCTCAAGATTCGTCCAATTTTTTTTATGTATAACCAAATTTCGTTTACTTCTAGTTGTAGTTACGTATACTTGACATATTTGGAATGAACTGTGCTATTCGGGTAGCTGAGGAAAATCATAAAATAATGTTTAACCCCTCCAATGTTAATGTTAACCCCTCCTAAATAAAAAAATCATAAATAAAAGCAAATACTTAAACTAGTTTTTAAAGTAAAGAAGTTTAATGGCATGTCGGAAACTAAAGACGAGTTCATGTTAACGAACCTCCATCTTTAGTTTTAAAATATTTTTCAACAAACTTCTCATTAACTGACAGGGGAAGATATAAAGGTTTGAAATTTTGAGAGGCACAATCTAATTTGTAAAACGTTTTACATTAAGCTCGAGACCAACATGAAAATCCTTTTTAGAAAGAGTGAATAAAATTCTTTGACTCTTTTTAAAAACAAGCAATATTCTTAAAAAATAATAAATTAAGGGTGTTTAAATTTTTTTATTATTTTAATGCTTCATTGCTTTACTGGTTTACCGTAATGGAAAAGTACCAAAAAATACATTGTATACAGATGCTCTCAAGAGCGACAAAACTTTCGGGATGACCTAATATTAAAGGCAGCTGAAAAGCAGCTTATCAACACATCTCAAATACAGTTCATACAGGATCAATCTTTGCTTTTATCTTCAGTTTTTCAGTTGGCAACAGTTCATTTCATTTAGTGGATTACGACGAATGCACGAGTGGACATTTTGGAAAGCTGTAGGCAAGAAGCTGGTGTTTGTCCTGAAGAGGATTCTTAGTATATTTCAGAAGCTAATTCAATAATTGAGGTAAGTTTGAAGTTTTCAAGTTCAAAAGGACAACTTTCGTGATTTGAATAAGATGTCCAATGAAGTTTTAAGGGAAATTGTGCCAAACAAATACTAAACTAATGTTATTTTGAAAACAAATTACAGTTATTCTATAAATGAAGAAATTCAAAATATACTTCCAGAGAAAACTAATTAAATCATTTTGGAATACAATAATTCGGAATGCAAGGCAGAACTTTAATTACTCGTTATCACAACATTGAAATTACTGAGAATCTTCACGATACAGAACTATACGGAAATTTACATATATTTATAGTGCTGTTTTCACTTGGTTTTGGGTAATTAATCGATCTTTAATCTTTTTTCAAATTTTAATTATATTTCTTTGATCTATAGGAGAAAATGTTGCATTGAATGTAAAATACTTTCTGAAAGTTCTAACAATTTGCTATTTGAACAAGGGTTAATTTATTTTGAGATCTTTTAAAAATAAGTTTTTGAGAAAAATTTTCACCGTATTTTGAAAAAACTCGATGCTTATATTAGTAGGTACTAAGATATCTTTGATCTGCAACGGTTAGTTTTCATTGTTAAGTTTTATGGGGAAGTTAACAAGAATCAAAATGTAATTTAAGAATTCATTCGTTTGTTTAAAGGATTATTAACTGTTTAAAATTAAATTCAAACCTTCACCCATTTGGATAAATGTGAAATAAGAAACGCTAGGTGTCAATCGTTTAAAAATAGTGATCATTTTAGTGATTATTATATATTGATTTTTTTCTTCTTGGTCCACTTCTCGTCTTTGCAATTGAAGAAAACCCGTAAGTCCCCCTTATCAAGATGTCAGACCCTTGAGTAGTTGAAAAAGGGTGAGAACCGTAACAAACATGGAATCTGGCACTTCAACCAATGTTTGACGATGATTTGGAGGAACCATAAATATTTCAGGTAGGTTTCTCAATACAATTGAAAAAATGCTGGCTTTTCTTAAATTGTTGCTTACCTAATAAAACTTATAAATAAATTTAAGTTTTTTAATATTGGTTGGAAATATGCATGGCTTTTAAATTTAAATAATTTTTTGACATCATAATGCTGTGTTTGGCACGGAATGTCCGATATAAGGACCTTGCGTCATAAAACCCAAAACAACCAACCTGGTAGGTTTCAAATCTGAGATTCGATAGTAATCTGTTTTAAGACTTTTTAGCTTTATGGTAAACTTTTCTAGTAAAACTTTTCTAGTTTAGTTCATACATCTTTAGATATAAGGAACCTCTATTATTTTGTTTTGTGCATAATTAACTTACTATAATTGGCAATACCAGTATTTTTTAAAAACAAGAAAAAAATGCATTTTTCCAGTAAAAAAAATATATATAAATCTAAAAATTGACTTGAAAAGTTTGAATAAAAGTTAATTCAATATTTTAAAATAAAAATCGATAATCCTTTGCATTTGTTTAGGATTGAATGGCGTCAGTTATGTTTCGTCCTTACTTAAGGCTGAGCGCGCACTGGAAACTTTTGTCTCGGAGACTTAAAACACTAGTCACTCGAGAGCAATGCATTTCTATGAAGAAATTCTTGGTCTAGTGATCTTGGTCTCGTCGCTAGATCACTAGGCCAAGAATTTCCTCATAGAAATGCATTGCTCTCGAGTGACTAGTGTTTTAAGTCTCCGAGACAAAAGTCTCCAGTGCGCGCTCAGCCTAAAAGTAAAAACTAACAATCACTTTGAGTTGGTTAAACAATTAACCATTGTTTAAAACTAATGTTTAGGATTAAATGACATCACATTTGGACATTTGATGTTTTTGCGTCCTTTTTTTTAATTTACTAGGGGGCTCTGCCCCCTGCTCGCTATCGCTCACCAACCCCCGGAACTGCTTTGCAGTTCTTTGAAGATCGCTTCGCGATCTTAGCGAGCAGAGCTCGCTTGTTTCATCTCAACTATCCAGTACAACCTGGAACTTGTCTGCTTATAGTCTGTTTATTTAGAATAGGCGCCTGAAACAGGATCAAAGCGCTCAACAATGCTTAAATAACGCTCATCAGACAACTTCAATGACCGATTGTTTCTAAAGTATTTTAACTACTTCTGCTTAGGCTAACTTGTCATTGCAGAAGAAAATTTTTTCGACGATAATTAGAATAATATATGTTTCTAATACATTACGTCTCAGGCGCTAATTCTAAATGAACAGAGTGTAGTTGATGATCATTTAATATCGAAACGTCTTATCTCTCAAACTTTTCTGTAACTTAATTCGGATCATTACCACGAAAATATCAAAATAAAACTATAACTGAAATATTCCTTTTTAAATTATCAATAATTTAATGGATAGGGGGCTACCGCCCCCTGCTTGCTTACCCTCACCAACCCCCGTAACTGCTATGCAGCTCTTTACAGATCGCGAAGCGATCTGTAATATCTGCAATCGATCTTTAGTAGAGTAAAGCACACTTCTCGAAAATCCTCTTCCTTTCATCGGTACAAATAACACTCAAAATAGCTAAATTATTTATTTCTCTAGTATTTCAAAAAATATCGAAGTATCTTTAAAAGATTATTAAACAAGTCTATACTACACTAGCGGAAATAAAAATCCCAACACCAAGATGGAAAGGAGATATCAAAGTCAAATTTTTTTTCATGCTTGCACATAGTATCAATGTGAATTGATTAAAAAATCAGCCTTCTTGGATGTTAGGGGGCCGAGAAAACCGGGGAGGAGGGTTGTCTCCATAGGTGTCCATTACCACCGTCACTCGTCATGGTATTGAGTGACAGGGGCTCTAAATGACTTTTGAGGGATTGGAGGACCATGTTGCCTCCTCAGGTAGTCCAAATTCATATGGTGCACCAGCGGCCGCTGCATACCGGGCTAAGTGATTTCTCCTCATTGACCGGACTTGTTTTGTGAGCGTTGCTTCTTACGAACGGATGAGCCAGGGTAAAAATGCAACATAGGGGATTAAGAAGAAAGCTTGGACATTACAAACAACATGTGGTTATGCATGTTTCTCTTGAAATTTGTCCCCAGGACATATCTGAAGGTAAGGACGGTCTACCAGCTGCAAAACCTCAATGACGTAGCTCTGGTTGGAAAAAGTACTGGTGAATCATACTCAGGAGTTGCTGAAATGGAATCCAATGCATCCCCACTCCGTTACCCTGCATCACCACTCCATGGAACGATTAGAAAATCATCAGCTGAGTGCGCTCTCTCCATTGTGTCTTCAAACTCATACCCAAACGTCGTGGTGCTCCAAACCGAAGCTGGATTCTCTCATAAACGCAATGTCTTGAAATTGGGATTTCCATTTCCTTATTTCGTGCACTATTGGCAACAGAAAGGCCCATTTTTAGCCCCTTGTTTATGGACAAAGATGTAAGAAGCTATACGGACCAAACGTACAATCCGCAGTACTGCAAACGACATCCATCCCACTGCCGCTTGTCCTCAGTATGATCTACCGGTACTTTGGCCAACCAGAGCTGCTTCATTGAAGTTTTTTAGCCGGTTGTCCTTCCTTACCTTCAGACCTGTCCTGGGGACAAATTTCAAGAGAAAAATTCACAGACACATGTTTTATGCAATGTCCAAGCTTTCTTCTTAACCCCCTATGTTGCATTTTTACCCTGGATTATCCGTTCGTAAGAAGCAACGCTCACAAAACAAGTCCGGTCAATGAAGAGAAATCACCCAGCCCGGTATGCAACGTCTGCTGGTGCACCATATGAATTTGGACTACCTGAGGAGGCAACATGGTCCTCCAATCCCTCAAAAGTCATTTAGAGCCCCTGTCACTCAATACCATGACGTGCGACGGTGGTAATGGACACCTATGGAGACAACACTCCTCCCTGGTTTTCTCGGCCCCCTAATATCCAGGAAGGCTGATTTTTTAAGAAATTCACATTGATACTATATACAATCATAGAAATAAATATGACTTTGATATCTCCTTTCCTTCTTGGTGTTGGGATTTTTATTTCCGCTAGTGTATATCGCTTGCAAACTTAGAGCACAAATGTGCACCTCAAAACTTTAAATTGAAAAATCCGTGCTCGCGACAATCTAGTGAACAGGCAAATATAAAATATAAAAAAATTAAACACGTCTGATAAAATCCTACTAAAACTATGAAAAAAATGAAGCTTTGATTCTTAATAATTCCAAAACTAATTAGAATTTTTTAAGGAATTAAACGGCAATCTCTTTCTAAAAAATAAGAATATAAGTGTTTAAAAAATCATATTGATACCGTGATTAGTTTTCATTTTAGATAGAAAAAAACGAAAAAGTGTCAAATTTCGAAAATTAAAAAATTAATTACTCTAAACCAAATTCGAAAATCGAAAAAAGGGTGACGTAGTGCACATCTTCATACTTCAGAGTATTAGGCTGCAAAAAATCATAGTTCTGCTGCTAATAGATTTCGCTGAACTGGATTACGCGGCGAAAAAAGAAAAACTTCAACTTTGACCTTAAAAATACCCCAGTTCTAATTATCACATCAGTTAGCTTTTTGTTTGAGAATGTGCCCCAAATATTCCTTTACAAACATTTCAAATTTCATAAATTTTTATCCAGTAGTTTTTGCGATATGAGAGTTCAAAGAGTTGAAAAATTAAATTTTCTGAAACAGCGGCAGCGGTGACAGTAACTTTTTTTTAATATAGAGAGAAACTTTGAAATTAAAAAAAATAACTAAGCATCGTAATTAAAAGCATTTTACGTGTATATTAGTATCTCGAATACCTCTATGGAATAAAAAAATAAAATAAAAATACTGGACTTTCCTAATATATAGCTTATTACTATATTATCACAACTTTATTTTTCAAAAATAAAGTTGTAGTAAATATATAATAAGTAAATTAAGTATGTATGTATGTAGTAAATATATAAAATAGTGAGAAAAATATAATTTCTCTCTTACATTAGTTTTACCTTTCTCCTCACTTCAAGGTTTTATATTCAAAAACTCAATGCAGCTTTCTAAACTATTCTGATTTAATTTAAGTTAGTGAAAAATACAATTTAGTGTAAAATTTCTGGATTTTAATATAATTTCAGCTTTGATTCAATTTTAGATACCCAAATAAAAAACTCCATTTAAGATCAAAAAGTAAATAAATCTTTGATAAATCCTTTTATAATATTCGCCAAAGTAAGAATCTCAATTTATTATAATTACATGATACAAATGATTTGAATAATTAAAATTTCTCTTTTACTCACATAATCGTATAAATTTAATATTTTTCCATATGCCCCCCATCTTAACTCCAACTTTTCTCCACGGTAATGCTATCAATCCCAATTGGTTCCAATCCAAAAAAATCCCTTCATTAATTTGAAAGTCTGACTGAGCATGAAATAAATGTGTAGAAGTGTAATAATTTTTAAAAATTTGCATCTATTTTTTATAAATCTTATAACAAAATTTTTGTGCGAGGCTTAGGACTTATGTTCTCGAACGTTTTCGGAGCAGAATACTCGGCTAATAATAAAATAGGTTGACTACTATCAATTGATTAGGCATAAATAAACGTTAATATATCTAATTTAAATTAACATTAGTTAATTTAGCTTGTAATCAATCAATCAACCAACCAATCAATCATAAATAAATATTATAATTTTTAATTAAAAAAGTCGAAAATTCCCTCATATACAATCGGATATCGATTTTTAACTTTTGGATATTACTAGTTTTAATTTAAAGAATATAAGAATATCTACTTCGATCTCTATCGATAAAGTAAACCTGAAATTTTAACATTAAAAGTTAATGAAAGGAGAATTTCACCATTTATTGCTGGTTAAGCGGACAATAGGTGTAAACTCACAACTCTCGAGCGTCACCTCCAACCGTGGACCGGTTTCGTCCTTGTTAGGACGTTTGTTAGGACGTTAGTTTGTGCTGATGAGTCCTAACAAGGACGAAACCGGTCCACGGTTGGAGGTGACGCTTGAGAGTTGTGAGTTTACACCTATTAAAAGTTACTTTTAATTTGTTATTTAAAACTTACTTTTACTTATTTGAACTTATTGAAACTTATAAAACTTTTAGCTATATCTATTTGTGATGTGAATTTTTCCACCTACATGGCCTTAAGTAAATTCTACACCCTTTAAATTAAAGAAATCTTAATTTCAAATAAGCAACGGAAACATTTGCCTATCCCTACTCTTTATGTAGAAAAAATAATCTGGTAATTTAAGAAGATATTCATCTAGAGAAAAACTAAATTGTAAATTTTAAATTTGATAAATGAAACGGTCCCTTTTATACAGTATATACGTAACAATTTCTAAGTTTTAACTTCAAATAATGAATCAATACGTAACAGCAAAACAAAGATATTTAAATAAGTGACTGACAAACTCTTTTTCCTAAATTATTATAATCAGATGGTCCTGTAATAGAGATTTACAATTAAAGAATTTTTTCTAATTGTGAATACGCTTTGCAAGAACAAATCGTAGCTTAAGGCGCAACATGACATAATTGAAATTTTGGCGGCACAGCTTCGATAAGTCCTCAAATCGCCATGTTTACCCATAGCTCTAATGATGACAAAAAACCATTAGATCTAATTATTAATATCATTATTATTGGATCCTAAGATGAGTACTGAGGGTATTTTGTTTACGGGGATAGAAATGTTTAAAAAACATAAAATTTCTTTAAAACTTGGCTCCCACTGCAATTAATAACATATAAATGAAAAGGTATAAAAGTCTTCGTTTAAAACCTTACTGGATTTTTTGCCTCCTGTTATCTTCATGCTTTAGTAATAAAAAGATTTGAAAATCTTAAATTTCTATTCCTTTTAAATTTTTAAATAAGTTGAAATCTGAAAATATTGAATAAATTGGAATTGGTTAATAAACAATTTTTCAAATTTAATTTTTCCTAACAGATCCTCATAAAAGAAGATAATCGGTGAAGAAATTTTTAAAATATGATCGTTGATTAATTTTTAAATAAATAAAAACTCAGCGTCAGGGTTGCGGAACACTTCATCGTTCGGAAGAAGAGGGGAGAAAGTCAAGCAGTCGATTGGTTGGAGCAGTTCGAGCGATCGGCGGCTCCTTTGCACCTGTGACTTCACGCCCGGTTTTTCTCCTTTGGAACTTTTAAATGTAGATTGCAAATTAATTAGTGTTTTTAAAAATCTGAAAAAAATTAAAAACTGGTTATTTAGAGCCTGTTTGATATACAATAGTCATAATCGCTATTTTCAATAGGTGTTTACTTCCCAATTATAGTATATTCCATCATTTAATTTTTCAATAGTTTTAAATAGAGAAATTTTCTTACTACCCCAATTCATCAAAAAAAAGTAGTGATCTGTGGAATGGATATATTTAAGTATTTAATAATCCTATTCACAAAGTATATTTAAGTATTTTATGGAGAGCAACGTTTTATACATCAAGACTAAATCTTCTTAAATCTTGACTTTAATAAGATGTTTTAATATTGGTTTTAACCCTTTGTTGCATACAAGTAATCTGGAGAAGTTAAAAGAATACACATGTATAATCTCATTTTAAAATAGTCTTAAAAATAATATAAAAAAATAATTTTATTCATGTTTTGTTTTAATTAAGAGTTACAGTTTGTACACTACAGTGGACAGTATGCATATACACTAGGGTGGTTTTTTTTAAACGAAAGTTCGAATTTTTTTCGGGGCACCCCCTCAAAAGTTGCCATTTGATATAAAACTAATATTCTGAGAGTTACAGATAAAAAAAATAATATTTAGACCCCGCCCCCGAGCGTCAAAGTTTCAAAAAAACTCTAAATTTTGCACGTTTTTAGCTATAAAATCCAAAACTAATGGTTGTAAAAATACAAAGTGGGTCTCAATTCGTAGATAATTTATTTAGCTTCAACTTTTATAATTGAAACTTATTTGTGAAGCTTACAGATCATAAGATACGAGGGGTTTCATTAACTCCC
Organism: Tetragnatha versicolor; assembly: GCA_024610705.1. Taxonomy (NCBI): domain Eukaryota; kingdom Metazoa; phylum Arthropoda; class Arachnida; order Araneae; family Tetragnathidae; genus Tetragnatha; species Tetragnatha versicolor. The sequence goes on along the minus strand of JANDEH010000011.1, from coordinate 10,271,510 downwards.
CACGCAATATCTATTTTTTAAGAAGTGCCAGGAAATTTCTTTAAATTTATCAGCTATCAATGGTTCAATAACGTATAAATAATAGTTTTAGACAACATAGGTACAAAATTTAATACATTAAAGAGCAAAAAAATTTTTTTCGTACATACCTGTTATTTTTTTCACAATTGTAAAATAATTCAAATAAAATATATAAAATATTTTTTCAACTACTTATTAAATGAATAAAATGTGTAAAAGGTGATAAACAAGCAAAAAAATACAAATTAATATTATTTTTAGTTTTTTCTAAAAAATAGAAATTTTATTTTCATCGCTTTGTTGACAGTATTTTTCATAAGATCTCCCTATTTTAGAAGTAGTTTTGAGAGCAGTATTCGACACGACCCTTATCTGAATTTCTTAAATTTAAATTGAACTGATGTAAATAAAATAGTACAAAGTTCGAGTTGATGATAAAGATATCAATTCAAAACTAATTATCATTAAAAATATTGGAAGTTTCATTTCTATGCAGTAGGAAAAATTCAGAATATCTTCTAAGAAAGGAATCTTGCAAGTGCTTGGTATTTATAAAGCTTGATACATCAAACATCCCTGGGTACCATTGTATCATGCTAGATGTAATGCAAAACTCCAATATTGCGTGAAAAATTTTCCTTTTTAAATACAATTATATCTAGCCCTTAAAAAAGGTAGCTGTAATCAGAAGTATCAGTGGTATTCTACTGATATATCAAGGGGGTTGGTAGGGGACCCGCCACCCCCCTTCCCCCCAAAAAATTAGACTAGGTGTCCAAAACAATCATGCTACATGCTAGATGTAATACAAAAGCCCTCTGTTGTATGAAAATTCCAGTCAGTATTTCAAATAGCTTTATCAGACCTTTAAAAGTAGAATAGAAATATTAAATCTTTTGAAAAAGTTCATTGTAAATGAAAATGAAGTGATGAAACTGTCGATTTCGTTGCTGAAAAGAAAATTAGACACTCAAATTAACTCTCACTATTATTAGTCTACTTTCACATAGTCTTCAGCTAGTTTTATAGTTCCTCCTCATAACACAAAAGCATGTTACCTTTAATTTATTTTTAAAGCTTTCTGAGAATTCAAAAGTCTCGGGGTTTAAGTACCACAAACTATTAAAAAAATAATAATGCTATTTTTGATATTACTGCATTTTTTTCGTAACTAACTACAGTTTTTACAAATTTAAGTTCTTGATATGCAACTAATGTTGCATCTAGCTCAGAAAACCAAACTGTAATGAAGGTGTGTGGTAGAATACCACAGATACTTCTGATTACAGCTACCTTTTTTAAGGGCTAGATACAATTGTATTTAAAAAGGGGAATTTTCACGCAATATTGGACTTTTGCATTACATCTAGCATGATACAATGGTAGTACCTAGGGGGATGGTTTTATATATGAAACCTTATAAATACCAAGCACTTTCAAGATTCCTTTCTTTGAAGATATATTGATGGTTCTTTATGAACTTTTACACATTATTCATTTAATAAGTAGTTGAAGAAATATTTTATATATTTTATTTGAATTGTTTTACGATTGTGAAAAAATAACAGGTATGTACGAAAAAAAAATTTTTTTCTCTTTAATATACTAAATTTTGTACCTATGTTGTCTAAAACTATTATTTATATGTTATTGAACCATTTTACGGTAGTTGATAAATTTAAAGAAATTTCCTGGCACTTCTTAAAAAATAGATATTGCGTGGGGAGTTAATGAAACCCCTCGTATCTTATGATCTTTAAGTTTCACAAATAAGTTTCAATTATAAAAGTTTAAGCTAAATAAATAATATACAAAATGAGACCCACATTGTATTTTTACAACCATTAGTTTGGATTTTATAGCTAAAAACGTGCAAAATTTAGAGTTTTTTTGAAACTTTGACGCTCGGGGGCGGGGTCTAAATATTATTTTTTTATCTGTAACTCTCAGAATATTAGTTTTATATCAAATGGCACCTTTTGAGGGGGTGCCCCGAAAAAAATTCGAACTTTCGTTTAAAAAAACCCACCCTAATATACACATTATGGATAACCATTTATCATAATTTTAGTTTTTACAATTTTAGTGATTAAAATGGTAAAAACAGTCAAATTTTCCATTAATGCATTTATAAACTTCAGAGTCATCATGAAGGAGTGTCGGTATATATTCCTCTTCTTCACTATCACTTTCCAAATTTTCATCATCACTGCTAATTGGAAAATTATCATTCATATACTTCTCAATTTCCTCTGGTGTCAAAATTTTCTATTTCGGATTTCTCCTTAAGTATGAATAAAAATAAAATATAACTTTAATTTGCTAATTAGATTAATAGCATGCTTAAATCAAATAAATTATTTAAAATAAAGGGCCGCAAACAAGTGGATATATAAGACCCTCCCCTGAATTTTGGAACTCATTTTGTGAAATTTTCCATGCCATAACGTCAAAAACATCAGAGACGTTCATGACGTGCACTACAGTAGACAGAAAAAATTGCACAACAATAGCTTGTGTTCATGACGTCCACTAGAGTGGACTAAAGAAAAACTACTTGTTATCTCAACAGAATTAGCTTCTCAACAACATTTTTTTTAACTTATACTTAAAATAAAATGTCTAAAATCACTTAATTTGAATAAAATATAACATTCAAATAAATTGCTAGCACTTTTGAATAACATTTACAATGAGGAATCGTACAAACCTGTATATAGAAGTAAACGCCTTCCTCTAAATAAAGAGGCTTTAATCTGCGCAGTCGTACTGCAATGTATGATTTACAGTTGAAAGCTCAAATGATGTAGAAGGTAAAAAAACTGAAATGAAATCTGTAAAGGCATTTACGGAATAGCAAAAAAATTTAAACTTTAGTCCAATAGAGTGGACATGATGCAACAAAGGGTTAATATTGTATTTCTCTTATAGTCTCCCTTGTACAAATATTTATTTAAAATTTGTTTCCTTTATACTTATTTATTTTTTGTTATTACTTGGTATGAACAAGACCCCAAGAAATTTTTTCACTTTCAATTTTTTCGTTACTTATAAAGTATTCGTTTAAGTAAAGTATTTCGTTATGCTATAAAAGTTCGATAACTAAGTACTTAATGACCAAGTATCGATACTTATAAGCATCAATTACGTATTACTTTATCACTCACTAAACGAACAAAATTTCAAGCTCCGCAGGAAAAACAAAGCAAAAGTGGCAATTTCGTTGATTCGTGGTCTTGCTGGAGATGTAGTAAATCATATTTTTCTTACAAATTAATTAAACTTTTTCAAAAATAAATATTAAGTAATTTAATGTGATGGTCATAAGGTTCATAAAAGGTGAAACTAAATATTTTATTTATTGTTAAATACAATGTAGCAGAATAGTACTTTAAAAACAAGAAAGTATACAAGGTAGAAAAAACTTGCGTAATGCTGTTTTAAAATTATGTATTAGTTTTGTAGTATTTTACCTAAACTTAAGTAAAATGGAAAATTGATTATCACAAAATTTGACTCAATTCCACACTAAGGCTAACTCGTTATTTAAAATTCTTAACCTGCATCCTGTTTTATTAACTCCTTGTTTAAGTAAATAAATCAAAATATAATATTGGGGACAAAAAAGAAAGGTCTTACAAAAATAATTCAGTCTTGACGATCTTCTTTAAAGATACTTAAAAAGAATTAGTGCTTCTACGTATGAAAATATTTATTGCCCTTAATTTATCGATACTATGTATTCTGAGAATCAATGTTTCCCTTTTCCTATAATTAGAACAAGGAACTACAAAGATAGAACTAGCTTTATTACACGTTTACACGCTACACTTTTATTTAAACAAAGGTTACAACCAAGTTGCATAAAAAGTATTTTTGAATTTTTGCCGAAAACGTTTTTATTTAGAAAATTAAGAATAACACCTCTCATTGCTTGAATGAGTAAACATTTACAAGTTTTTATTGAATATCGAATGATTATACGTTTCTCTTATTTTAACCTTTAAATTGTGCACTTTATTGAACATTTATGCTTATTGATAACTTTTTCTAGGTTACTTTCTGAATGTTCGATTTTCTGTGGAGGTGGTGTGAAAGCGACGTTAATTCACTGTTTGAAACCTGTTGTATTCGGTAAAGTAGCTTCTGTTTGTCACAAGGTTTTTACGAAATGTGTCCGTTGTAATATTTCTTACTGGTGGATTAATAAATATTGATGTCAAATAATTTAGTGTGATTATTTACGTACATTAGCTTATTTTATTGCTACTTCGGTCACGACGCTCAGTTTGAGGATGCGCGTGGACTTAGTACATTATGGGGCGCATCTAGACCTAGAGCGCATGCGCCAACCAATAGGTAGGAACCAACCAAGATTTCTAAGAAAGTGCAAGTCCAATTGGTTTGGTAAAGGGTAGAAGTAGCAGTCAACAAGAAGGCCAAGTTAAACCGCCAAGGAGAGTAGGGGTTACAAGGTAGAAGTAGAAATCAAGGGAGGAAAAGCGAAGTCCAAAGATGACTTGGTTGAAAAGATCAAGTTTGAAGTTGAGCTTGGTTGACAAAGTCCAAGTTGACTTGAAATTTGCCAAGTTCAAAAAGGGAGTCGGAACTTAGAATTTAAAGCTAAAGAGTCAACTCAAGCTTTAAGTTCCGATTCCCTTCTTGAACTTGGCAAATTTCAAGTCAACTTGGACTTTGTCAACCAAGCTCAACTTCAAACTTGATCTTTTCAACCAAGTCATCTTTGGACTTCGCTTTTCCTCCCTTGATTTCTACTTCTACCTTGTAACCCCTACTCTCCTTGGCAGCTTAACTTAGCCTTCTTGTTGACTGCTACTTCTACCCTTTACCAAACCAATTGGACTTGCACTTACTTAGAAATCTTGGTTGGTTCCTTATTGGTTGGCGCATGCGCTCTAGGTCTAGATGCGCCCCATAATGTACTAAGTCCACGCGCATCCTCAAACTGAGCGTCGTGGACCGAGTAGCAAAGTGTGTGGACTTGAATAAAAGAAGCTTATTGAGACAAATTCTTTATTGGAAAACGAAGAGAGTGAGGGTACAAGATTTTCAGTGTTACAAAGAGTGTCTATACATAGACAAATTTCTTGAACATACCAAATAGTGAATATATCTTCAACCATTCTTTTACAGTTCTTCAGAAGACAATTTTGTTGAGTTTCGCACTGAGGTACCTCCAGATGGAACCAATCTTCAAAAATACGCCAGACATCTGCAAGAGAAAAATTGTTAAAAACTTCAAAGGGATAAAAATCTTTTTAAAATACCTGAATGTACACATAACAAGATTTAGATGAGGGAACATGTCAGCTTTTAATGCAATCAGAACCCAATACCAAGTAATTGTTTTTTAATCGAATCCACCAGAAGAGCAGTAGGGGCTGCATTCTTCTCTCCAATCGGTCATTCTCAAACTGAGTGACGTGACCAAAGTAGAATGTGATGTAGATTCAAGTAAAAATTCAGGAACATTTTATTTAAAAACTAAATGAGGTTACAAAAACTTTCCTTTAAAAATAATGCCAAATCAAAAAAATAAGCATCCATTGCATAACAAGTCCTGGCAAGTAAAACATATCGCTAAGCATACCACATTCTAAATACTTTCTTCCATTGTTTATCAGAACAAAGCTATTATATCTTAAAGTTTAAATATTCAAAATCGCTAAAATTTAGAAAAAAATTGAAAGTTTTGGAAGACTCACAATATCTAAGGTTTTTAAAAAATATTGGCTGATTAATCTCTGGTCAAATGGACTAATTGTCTTTACATAAATAGCACTACAATTTTAAATTAAACTTGCCCTGTATATTTAGAATGACTATTTAGGGAACAAAATTTATACCAAAATCACACCACTTCAAATAGTTATTCTTAAAGCGATTCACCAGTAATTTAAATTTTTCTTGTAAATATTTATTTGCAAACTTTAACGCGATGTCACAACTTTTTGAGCTTCAAAGTTTTCTGAATTTGCTGGAAATTATGACTTTTTTTGTAATCAAATTCTAAAATTAGTTTTCACCAAGTTAGTCAACCAAATGAGTTTTACGCCATTTTGTGAAATTAAACATTTGGTTTTTTACTTATTTTATCAAAAAAATTATTAAATCAAAATTATCTATCATAACTTTTACTCAACAGATTTTAATAGCGTAAATTATTAGAAAAATCTATTTTCTTTTACAAATGTTACCGATTTATAAAATTAGAATTATCAAACTTTATTAATTACGAAGTTAATAGGTGTTCAAATCTTTATTGTTACTAATGATAAAAATAATGCCAAAGTAATTTTCAAAATGAATCCTATCATACGATTTATATCGATGATTTTTACTTGACATCATATTTTGATACAAGTAGTGATAAATACACTGGTTCTTATAATTATAAAGACTTGGAACAATCGCAAAAGAAAACATTTTACATTAACATTTTTGGTTAAAAAGTGTTAAATGCTTAAATTTGAATGTGGAACATTAGTTGGCATTTTTAATATAGATGTTTCTCTCTATAAATTAAATTGGGGAAATAAATGTATATGTTTACAAATTTAAAGTATTGCGAAAGTTAAATGCATAAAGTTTATAGAAATGTATTGTATACTATTGGGAGTAATGAGAAAATAAGAGGCATTTATGAATAATACAGTATTTAAATTAATGATAAAGCTAGGGTGTAAAAGAATGTTTAAATCTTGAACAGCTAGAAAATATAAAATTAAAAACATTGTTTCTAATTTTATTTTTAGGAGATAAAATCGCATAATTTGTATTAATTGCAAGTCGTGCATGTATTATTTCAATCAATTAGGTATTTCGGGTTTTTAAAAGTTTTGTTATGATAAAATGTCTGAAGTCTTATTAGAACAGTCATATTTTAATTTTTAACTATTGTAGTAATTATAAAAACAATTTAAAGTTCATCACTTACTCTTTCATATGACCTCGTATGGATGCTATTCCATCGGAACTTCCCATAGAGTCCCTGAAAGAAAAATGCAACACTTATTGAATGAAGCTAGACTTGTTCAATAAAACGAGATATCAGACAGCATGAAGTACTTTATAGTTACTTTTCTACAATAAATCCATTTTAAAGTATTGCAATAATAAACGGAATCCATATAAATTAAATTTAAGAAATTTTTATCAGGGATTCAACTACATTTTGGTGTTTAGTAGCATAATGTGGCCTAGGATTATTTATGTTGCTTAATAAATAAGAAAAAGTCTTTATAAATCTATATATTTTAATGCAAGGAAAAATCGTAGTGATATAATAGATTTAAATACTTTTAAATGTCTTTTAGAATTAAAATTAAATATTTATACTTATTTAAAATAATGTATGAAAAGAATAGGCACTTTAGACATTTGTTTTAACCCTTTATGTCCCAAATTATGTTTTTCAGAAAAAATGTGCTGTATATTTTTATATGTTATTCCTATAAGTATATTAAGTATATTACCTTCATATTAGCCCTAGTAGCACAGCTCGACCCAAATATGTCAATTTTACGTAACTGCAACTAGAAGTAAACAAAATTTGGCCTTGCATGATGAAAATTGGACGAATTTAGAACATTGGGAAGTGGGACTTACAAGTCCCGTCGGGGCATAAAATTAAATTGACAATATTCATTATCTCGGGGGAAATAAATTTTAAAAACATGCGTTTTAAAATGTTGGATAATCTTATTAATGCATGATTTTCAAGTTTTGCCGACTCATACACTATGAAGGATTACAAAAAAACGCAGTCAAATTTTGAGGTTTTATTTCTTTGAATAGAACCTTTCATTCAATATAATTCTGCTTTTTATTTGGATGAGAAATTAAGTAAAAGCTGAAACTTAATTTTTTTCCTTTCGACTAGTTTATCAGACGTTAACACTTTAAAATGTAGAGCTCTTTAAAAAGTAGTAGAAAGAAGATTTGAGAGGATTAGATGAGATAACATTTAACCTACTGAGATTTATGTATTTAAAATAAAGATCCAATAACTTTTCAAAATATTCTTTTAAAAAATTATTATTTTAATTTATTCCTCTTTTAAGTTTGTTTTACAATTAGTAACAATAAAATTTTCATCGAATAATCTTAATTTTTGAAGTATGTGACTCCGCTTCATGTTATCACATTTGTCTAATAGTAGAAGGATAATAACCCATCCGTTTTGCTACTAAACAATTTGATATTAGAAAGTTTCAAACAGTGTAACTCGAGTGTTTGCTTTAAAATCACAACTATGTAGTCCTAATCAATGTATTTGAAATGATTTTCTAGTCTGTATTTTGAAATTTTTACATTCTTTAAGAAATGTAGGAGTGAAACATAACACTAATAAATTAATGACTCATTTTTTATGACCATGTTTAAAATGTTGCTGTCAAATGGGGGAGCAAGGAGGTTTTTTAGGCGATTTCGCCAGAATTTGATAACATTAAGTGATATAAATTGATCATTTAAAACTATTAACTTTGCGATAAGTTAAATATGTATTAGTGATCGGGACCATAGCCCGATATATTGTTCCACATTCAAATTTAAGCATTTAACACTTTTTAACCAAAAATTTTATTGGGAAAAAAGTTTTGTTTTGCGGTTGTACTCATGGAGGTAGGAGTAGAAGAAGGAGAGGAAGCGTCCGTATCTCGCTCACGGGGAGAAATGAAGTAACTGAAAGCCAGCTGCCGCCATGCGTCTGCTACCAAAAGAGCGAGTTTTAACATTGAGTCTTACGGGGATGGGGATTAAGGGGAAATCATACAGATTTTTAATTTTTTTCGATTTAAAAAATACAAATTTTGCTTCGGCTCTTTACGATTATAAAAGCTCCATATATTGAACGCGTTTCCAGTTATATAGTTATTTTTTCACCCTATAAATGGTATAGAAAGGTTTAAAATACAAGTCACAAAGCATTGCCCACTGATATCTAACACCTTTTTTCGAAATCCTAGCGGTGCACATATATTTTAAAGCCTAAAATAGTCGAAATTAATTTAAGTGCGTACCACGTAGAATATAAAATCATAATTTTAAAAAAGGTATGAAATCGGAGGAGCGCGTAATGCACATAATAATAATGCATGAAAACTGATTATATAATGGATTTTAATTTTATATTTTTCAAATTTAGAACGCCAAAAAATTATGTTATTGTTAATTAAATGTACCGATAGAAAAATTTTCAAACAAACCTACGTAAATAACTTCTTCCTGAAAATTTTTTAATTTTATAAGTATCAAAAGTTAAGCATTTCCCATTTTTATCTTAACTGAAAATGATCACTTTATCTACGTTAAACATTAAATAAACTTGGAAATTAATTTAATACTGTATTTGTTTTTTTATTTATTTACTGACATTACTTGTTTCTTTCAAAAATTTCTTTCATTTACTGACATCTTGAATCATATTTTGCCAATGCATATTATAATAACGCATGAGCTATTAAATTTTATAGTTTAATTTTTCCGTAAGCTACCAAGCTTCCATAATTCGAAATAAATTTGGGAATTAATAAAACATATCATTCAAATATGCTCTTCTTTGATTCTAAGAAAAAACATTGGGTTCTAAAAATTAAAAAAAGAATGTAAAGGAGAGACCTAAATAGAATGTTTATAAGCGGTCACATGATGTCCAGGTGCAATGTTTTTGCAGATGTCTTAGCCTTGAAATGTCTTTTCTTGAGATATTGATGTAGCAGTTTATCAAATTTAGGTATTTAAAGTTAGTTTTGGTGACCTGCGTAATTTACCGAGCGTTCAATAAGTATGCGTTATAGATACAAGTTTATCCCAAATACTAAGTGTTTTACCTTAACAAATATATTTTCCATCACTTATTTTAACCCTTTTTTGTACAAAGAATGAACAAAGCAAATTTATGATTCGCTAGGAGGAAAATATTTCATTATAAATATTTATTAATCATTGTAAAAATACTTGGTTGTTGACTATAGTAAATATGTTTACGGGTAATTTTAAATTATTTGGTAACTATCGCAATTATTGTTCAATTAACTAATTGGATATTTCCATTGCCATGGAAATTTTACCACCCATGCTAAGTTTTATAGTTCTATCTCCATTTGGAAGTTTCTAAAATGTTACGTTCTAAAATACAAAATAGGTGTTAAAAATTGGCAAAAATTTTCATTTATTATCATAATTTCTTTATATTTGATGGACTGTATATAAGTTTTTGCGACCTTAGATCGTTTAAAAGTGCCCGAAAATTGAATTAAAGGGATATTTAAAAATATTCGCGCAAAATGCTTTAAAATGTTCGGAAGCTTAATTAATAGCTTGATCTATGATCGTTAAACACATCTGCACACAAATCAAAAGTGAAAATTCGTTTAAAATATCATGCAGCGTTAAGATTTAATGAAGAATTTACATAGGAATCTACGGGCGAGGAGCGTTTTTGGTAGCACCAATGTGGCCGACCGGTTACAGTGAAAGCTTCACTCAGACTTCGACGTTTCCCCTCCTTCTCTCACTCGTACCTCCATGGTTGTACTAACTCTTAATAATTATAAGAAGTGTATCTATCATTACTTGTATCCAAATATTATGTCAAGTAAAAATCATCTATATAAATCAAGATAGGATTAATTTTGAAAATTACTTGGCATTATTTTTATCATTAGTAACAATATTAAATATTTGAACACCTATTAGCTTCGTAATTAATAAAGTTTAATTATTCTAATTTTATAAATCGGTAACATTTGTAAAAAAATGCATATTTTTAATAATTTACACAGGTAAAATCTATTGTGAGTGAAAGTAATCATAGATAATGTATTTAAATAATTTCTTGATAAAATAATAAGTGAAACCAAAGGTTTAATTGCAAAAAATAGCGTAAAATCATTTGGTTGACTAACTTGGTGAAAACTAATTTTTGAATTTGATTCCAAAAAAAGTTGTATGATTTCCAACAAATTTAGAAAAGCTTAAGTCTTAAAAAGTTGTAGCATCGCGTTAAAGTTTGCAAATAAATCTTCTCAAGAAAAATTTTAATTACTGGCGAATCGCTTTAACAATTATTATGTGATGTATAAATTTTGTTCCTTAAATAGTCATGCTAAATCCAAAGGGCAAGTTTAAAATTGTAGAGCTATTTATGTAAAGACAATCCATTTGACCAGAGATTAATCAGCCAACATTTTTTTAAAACCTTAGATATTGTGAGTCTTCCAAAACTTTGTCGGTGAGAAACTTTCAGTTTATTTTCTAAATTTTAGTGATTTTGAATATTTAAACTTTAAGATTAAATAGGCTTCGTTCTGATATGATAATCTAGATGGCTATATCATGGCCAGTCAATTTTGATAGCATTAACCGTGATCACAATAAGCGGAATCGATTGCATTAAGGATTTGTTACTTTAGGATTAACTGGGTTTTAGCATTAAGTTTTATGCTAAATTGCCCAAAATAATCAAATTTTAATACATCACACCTTAAAAAATATCAGTTAGTGTTTGTTTTAATTTCTGCTATATTTTTAGTGCAAAACTTGCCAATATAGTATGATTGTAGAGATTGGCGCCCGGCTAATCCTTTAAGTATCAGATTTTCTTATTAATTTAATTTCAGATAGTCTGATGCACAAATTAAGTAAAGAGCATGAAAAAATTATTGATCGTGATTAATTTTGAACTTAAAAGGGTAGTACTATTTGAAATTTATGATGAAGTATACTGAAGATGTAAATTATATATAGGCGAAATCCAGTGCTTTATTCTGGAAATAGCTATAAAAACTCTGCAGTGTATAACTTATTATATTTTCTAACTCACACTTTTTTTACAAACGAAAACTTTCTAAAAAAAGTTATAATATTTAAATAAGGGATTTTTGTTAACGCTTAAGTTAATTTTTATCTCAAAGTAAGAAACTCAAAATCAAAGTAGTTTACGTGAATTTAAAAATATCTGAAAGAGATGCATATTATGAGGTATATTACGTCAAAAACCTAAACTTACGTTGATTTTTAAATATGCTTGACTTGGTTATCCATTGGCAAGTATAAACTTTTACATCAGGCTCCATTCTGTCAATTGCTTTTCTTCCCAAGCATCGTCATCGACTGTTGTGCAGGTTTTCATTCATGCCACAGCTCCATTTAAAATTCGTATTCAACTTGCAGGCACGCTTGAATGTCCACTTCATTCTGAAATCAATAATATATCTGTAGAAAGTATGAAGTTTTATTACGATTTTTTGGGAAAGATAAAGGAACTAGTTTTAAGTTCAGTGTGTTTAGAAATGGAGAAACTTTTAGATTACTCTATTCGGTTTATTTTTCATTAAGGAAGCATTCAAAACCAAACAGTAAAGATTCCATGAACGTTTAAAAATAGTAATGTATTTAATAGCTATTCAAGTAAAATAGTAGTATTAAAGTTTAACTGAAATGAGTTATAACTGTATAAAATTTATTTTACATGCTTTAAAATTTATCTTTTTTATCACTTACTATATTACCTCAATATATTATTATTGTGTAATACCTAAGTGGTTGCGCTATCTCTCTCCCCACTTAGATATTATTACTTAGTTTAAAGATAAATTTTGGCACCAATTTAGCATGCATTGCGCCGTCACGTAAGAAAAAAGCAAAAAAAAAACAAACATTAAAACTGCACAAATACTGATTAAGGATTGAATAAAAAAATTAATTCATCCAGACGATCCCCGATATAGTAAACCCTTGATATAATGTAATCTTATTTGATTCGCCAAATTGCATCGAGCCAACTCGTATTATATTTTATGTCTTAATTATGCTAAGACTTTATACCACTATTCCCGACTGCTATCGAATAAAAAATTGTGAAAACATAATTTTTAAGTGTTTATCCCACCGAAAAACTGTTAAATATAGGATTCTATCAAAAGTGGCAATAAGATTCAAAAAATAATCTAAACAAATACATTAGATTCCATGTTTCTCAAATAACTAATGACTTTAGTATTTGTATTTGTATTAATTCTATTACAGGTCCCGTTGAAATTTGTCAGTTTATTTTGAATGCAAAATATTCTAATAGATATCACCAAATTGGTACTTGCGTATTATACCGTCGACCGTTCAGAAGCCGTTAAATTCAGCGTCACATCCATACAACAGTCAATAGACTTCGATAACGTTTTCGAATTCAGCGGCACGGTCGACGGGAAAAACGCAAGATCCCCAAATTCTTAGTTTACAACTGCAAATTTCAGTTTGTTAGATTTCGCTATTTCAATTCATTTTTCTAATATTGGCGTTTATAACAGCTTCCGGCAATATTTAATAGGAGATATAACGGAATTGAACCAGTGTTTGTCAAGCTTTATTATACTAAAAGCTTTACCCTCCAACCATTCTTTTTTCAAACATTAAGCTTTTCCTCAGATATTTACTTCTTACGTCAGTTATTTTGAAGAGCATATTAATTATCACTAGAGCAGAAGAATTCAGTTTTTTCGAAAATAGTTAATTTTGAATGTAAAATACTACATTCGAAAATAATTACGATGTAATGATTAAGGCATCCTCATTACGAAGTCTGTAGATAACGAAAAATAAAGTGGTAGCTACAATAATGGAAGACAATCTATAATTCCTTCAAGGTTTGGCGTTAATAATTTCTAATAACAATGGATCTTAAGGTTATAAAGTTTGTAAAAAATAAGATATTTTGCGTTTTTCCAGTAAAAGCCTCCGAAGTTAGAAACACAAAAGCAGTATTATATTTCGGGGAATTTAAAAATAAACTGTGTAAAGAAGATTAAACTTACAAGTCATAAAACATCGAAATAAATTGACTTAACTCTGTTACTGCTTTTCTGGAATAGCTGTTCGAGGATATGCTTACAGTCCACGTCATTATGAAATTAAAATAAATTAAAACAGCATATGTAGCTACCAACCTCGAAGCTACCAAAACGCCGATTTTATTTTTAAATAACTCCTTTACCTTTTTAACCTTTTCTTCTATAATTCAATATTGCAGTTTTAAAAAATCTGAGTTTTAAGGAAAGAAAATATTATTAGAGTATAGATGAAAATCGGAATAATGGCAGCCATTAAACAGAGTAAATGGCAAAAAATCTGTTAGAAAACTAGGGTTTATTACAATTTTAAAGGCCCAAAAAGTGGCTCTACGAATCTTAAATATATTCCATTCTGTACCAGTGCATAGAACTGCTTGATAAAAAAATGTTTTCAATTTTATTTACATGTTTATACTCAAAAATATCACGCTTTCTTGGGATTGTATAATATTAAAAATTTTAAAGAATTGATCAAATTAACTTCCTACTTATACCCAGTTTAGGATTCAGTTTAAAATAATCGTAGATCATAATAAAATGGTTTATGAACTATATCAAAATAAAACTTGCACAACTTTGCTAGCCTTTAAATTCACATGACTTTTAATATCAAGATTTACTTTTAATATCACTTCAATCATTTTTATGTTTTAATTTACATTCAGATTATTATATTTCAAACTTTGTTGCAACTTAAATATTTGTTCACTCCTCCTATGGAAGTTTTTTCCTATAAAATTTAAAATTCAATCTAAAAATCTACAAGAAAAGATTGGAATAATTATTTTTTTGGCGCAAGAATCGAATCATATACTACGAGAAAAGAATGTTTAAACTTTAAAGAATTTAATTGAGGGACTAAGCCATGTTGCTGATTCTATCAAGGAGCCCAACATCAGTCCCCAGAAAGGTAGTTAATCAAAATTTTATAAAATTTCCAACTAAGAAGGTTAAAATTAACTACGATATTTAACCAAGATTTAATAAAAATTTTAAAAGGTAAAATATAGTTTGAGTTTTTGTATTTATATTTATGTTGCAATTAGATGAAACGTTATGAATTACCGATATTGTAGAGCTTTATTAATGAATAAATGTTTAATGAGTGTAATATTTAATAATTTATCTAATTTATGGGGGGTCAACCTAGTAAATCTAAGTTTTGAGTACCACAAAATAACAATTATAACTTTCTTTTACTGCCGTAAAAATTACCCTTCTTTATAAGCATAAAATATAAAGATAGGACCAAATACGTTTTGTTAATGTTACAAAATAATTTAAGATCAAATCAACTAATACCAATTTATAACCTTGTAGTAATCGCAACTGGTTCTATCTTATAAACGTATGCAAAATCTCCAAACACAAACTTCTTACTAAAACAAAATATAAATTTTAGTGTTAAAACTAAATTATTTTACAGATTATTAAGATTAATTCGTATGGATTTTAATAGTATTTGTTTAGCAGATAAACGATTTTTCTCATAACGATAGAAGCAACATCAAGACAATTTTCACAAGAATTTTCTCTTGAAGATTACAACTTTGTAATGTGCATTAAAATACGAACAATACTCTTTAATACCCCGATTTTACAGTTGATTTGGTGGTACAATACTCTTCACATGTAATTTAGATATGTGTAAAAATTTCAATACAAAATCCATTCATTTATCTAAATTTTGAATATTCTCATATATTTCATGCTAGTTGGATTAATTTTATTTAGGTTTAGCAATACTACATGATGAACATTAAAGAGTTCCCCCAAATGTTTCATAGATTTTACTTTAAAACATTAACTTCTGTTAAAATCTTGAATATTTTCTTTAAATGAAGAGTAATTTGGTAGATAATCTTACCTTCTTATTCCTACGCTGTATATTAAATTTAAGGCAGTGGTGTCGACAATTTGATGACTAGGTTCACTGAACTGTTGCCACAAAAAACCAAGAATTTTTTTTTCTTGTACTCCTTTATGCCCGTAACCGTAAAAAATATAGTGTCTCAAATCAGCTTCCAAATTGTAAAACTTATTTAAAAAAACATAAATTTCATAATTTTATGAACCATATTTAGTTTGAGAATTGTTCAGTTTATCAGTATTATTAAGATATTTTTTTCGTGTTGTAAAAACTAAACAAAAATAGGTAAATGCTAATAATAGCCTGTAAAATTCAAACATTTTTTAAGCAGAGGTAGAGGGATGGATTGCAGATTGACATCTGAAAAGAGGAAAATTGTAGAAATATTTCAATCAAGTTAATGCGCGTTTCAGCCTATTTATATAAACCTTTTCATAAACCCTTTATGCCCCAAATTATTTTCCTCATCCAAAATATGTAAAGTTTACGTAAATGCAACTATAAGTAAACTAAAAAAGGTTTTTCTCAGTCTTTTTTGAAGTCGAATTTTTCTCGAAAGTCTTTTAGAGAGTCTGATAAATGACACATTTTCTGGTACTTTTCCCATTATATTTAACCAGTATAAACCATCTAATATTAAGGTAAATGTGGGTATAGTGGACACTGTGGCCACATAGCTGATTAATTTTAAATAGAACGAGTTAGAGGCATCAAATAGCGTCAAAATTCATAGGCATAGTAGATTGTGCTATCAAGTAAGCTGGTAAATTACCACCGATACCACCAGATCAGCATGGGAAGGATATTTAAATATTTGAAAATAACAACATCGGCCGAGTGACTGAAATTTGAATCGCTTAAGGAAACGGGTATATCGGAACTGATTTTTTTGTATTTATAACCGTTTGATTGACTTTTAAATTTATATTAAGATAAAGAAGAGTGTATAAATTAATAATAAATAAAATTTATTTTAAAATTTTGACTTTACGAGGGATTTATGGGGGTGGCCCTGGCCACTATACCGACACAAAATCTTAGATTTTCCGATAGTGGCCACCGCAATGGCTTCTTATAGAAACTTAAATAACATTGAATAGAGGAGATTAGTGAAAACGTCACTTCCGGTTTCTTGTTTTGTTTGGAAACGTTGATTCGATCCGTGATTGGTTACATACGGATCCGTACTGTCCGTACAGTTCACGGAACCAATCACAGACTGAATTTACGTTTCCAAACAAAACAAAAAATGTCACACTAATCTCGTCTATTTGGATCAGTTTTTCTTCATAAACTGTTGATTGTACTTTAAATGAGTGTTGTGGGAATTTGGTTACATTCTGACTTCGGGAACCAAGGTTTCAAAAACATTGAATTACATGCTAAATTTCAGACTTTGGGCCGGAAACTATCAAGTCTGTTATTCTAAATTATAAATAAAGATAATTTGATTTTATCTAAAACATATTTCGTTGGGAAGGAAGATTTAATTAGAACTAAACGACTATACCTACTCAATTTCATGTATAAACCCCTCATATAGGCAGAAAAAGAGAGGTGTCCACCATAGAAGCTAGATGCAATTTAAAGTACTTTTTAAAAATTAATTAAAAATACTTTACCCAATCTAATTAAAATTTTTAATGGTAAAATCGAAAGAAGAAGATCCAATTAACCTAAAAATAGGATGATAACCGTTTCCAAGCAAATAGGTTGGTATTTATCGAGAAGTTAAGCAAAAATTTTCCTTAAAGTGTCCACTATACCCACATTTACCTTATGCATTTATTTTTAGGATATCTTTCAGGCTTTCCTAAACCCTTCGATTGATTGGATTTTGTTTATTTTTGGAAAAATTCTTTTATCTTGAAAAATTCTTTTAAATTCAAATAGGTGTGGCCAATTTACGAAGTATTCTTATTCCTAACTTCAAGATTTAAAACTTATTTTATGCGTAGTTCCATGTCACAGAGAAAAAACAGGTCCGAACAGAGGGTCCATGGACATAGGCTATGGAAACCGGAAAAAATATTGGTTGCGCCTTGTGATAAAAGGGGCCTTGGTCGCGCTGGGATCGCATCTACTTCTCATGAAGCTCACGCTTACCTTGTCACGTGACCGAGAGGCGGAGAAAAAGAATCTCAATCCTCGAATCCCCTACCACCCCTCCGAAAGTGAAAGATTGAGTTTTCCGCGTGATTTAAAACTATTGTCAAATGCAATCTCGTGGTAGAGGTAATCTTTGCAAATGTCTTATTTACAGAGGGGTAGGTACTATGCAGTACAATTTTGTGCTTTTGACACCAGACCCGAATTCTTTGGATTACTCAAATCTTTCCCCCATAACTGTTACCTAACCCCTATAGTTAAGACAGTACGTACATATTCTTTTCTTACGATTTATAATGTTCAGAAAATGGTATTTGGTAGTGTTACAGAGAAGATACACATACTTTCTTCATTAAACTATAGAGCATTTTCAATCACATGACTCGGACCTAGCAATGGCCTTAGCAACAGATTGTTTTACCTACAGCAGTTAAAAGTAAATAACTGGTCATGGAATGCTTCTATTGGAGCATTTGCAATCACATGACAGCAACAGATACCGCCGCACATAGCAACGGCCTTAGCAACCGACTGTTTTACCTACAGCAAGAGAGAAAATAACTGGTAGTAACATCACCTGAAAACGCTCTATAGAAATAAGTTAAGTGAAATAGTAATTACAAAAACCAAAATAAGTTGAAAGAGGTCTCAAATCAAGATTTTAAACGGAAATTCACAAATTTCTTTATTCTATAAAATATATCTAATTTATCCCACATCTAAATTTTAAAACAAGTTTGCATTTAAAATTCCTAATAAAATATTAAAACGAGATCAAACACTAAAAACCAATATTATGACTGGTAGTAGCAATAAAAATAAAAGCTTATACAATCGGTTATAACTCGTCATATAAAAATAGCAGAAACACATGTTGCTATAGTTTTATCCTCTCACACACACAATAAAAACCTTGGTATGTGTTGTCATAATCCGCGTATCTGTATGGATTTTCAAAGGTGGAATCTTAAATCCGCAGTTTGTAACGAGGCGAGATTTTTACGTCTTTACGTACTGGGGACTTGTGCTTGATGTTGTAAGGGTTCAGCCATTTTATAAGAGCCAATCTCTGCATCAAGTGTTCGTGGCACCTAAACACTTCGCAAAACCGCTTATAAATGTCTTTGCTCTCGACAGCCATACGCCTGTTTTCATCATTATGGATGTTGTAGACGTCTTCCCAAATGGACCTGTAACGGCGGTATTGCAGTTGATCCATCGCAGCCCTTGCGTAAAGATTGAAAGACAGCATCAAATCTGTAGTTAGCGTCATCTCCCTTAGATCGCCTTCGTCAACGAAAAGTGGGGCGTACCTTTCTAGGTATCCCTGCGGCCAGTTAACCCATTTTCTGTACGCCAAACGCATAAGGTCTGGGCGATGCCCGATCAACGCATCGAGTCTTGCTTCAAAGCGACTTCTTGCAGCATCCATAGAGTCAAGTCTCCTGGTCGCAAATTCATTACGAATTTCGTTTAAAAGGGACGATAACTGGCGAAGCTCGTTGGGAGGCAGAGGATCAAAGGGTTCCTGGTTCTCCCATGGTACTTCAGGTGCCTCCGAATTTTCGTCGTCCATAATATAATTTTGGAGTGTATTGCAAGTGCGATCAATCTCACCGAGAAGAATAGGCCTCATTGCTGATGTGAAAAAAAGACATTTGCTTGCATCCTAAGTGCCGCTTTGTCTTCTTCCCATTGTCTTAATGGGATAATTTCCTCTGACGTCAGAGGTCACACTTTGTAAGGTAAACACCATTGCATGGACCTATCAGAACGTTTGCAGTACGTCCTATCGACAAACCAATCAACGCTCTCTTATAATAAATCTTCTACGACAGTTGTCGTCTTCTTCTCCAGGTGAAAGTATCCCATTATTAGGTTTACAGTAGAGAGCCTAGAGTAGGAAGAGAGGCGACAATGCACTGATCGTTTCTGATTGGCCGAGAGGAAAGTTTTACCACCGCAGGTTATTTTGGAAAAACCGGTCATGATCACAAACCAGTTTAAACCTGTTGTCACCTCTCTTCCCACTCTAGGCTATCTAGATCACAGTAGAGATCCTGTATACGAGAGAGAGGCGACAACTTGCTTAAAAGCGTCTCTGCGCATCCTTAAAACTGTCCAATTCTGTCCAAACTGTATCATGCCGCTTGTCTCGTGTCCCATGCTAATCCTATGGAGGGAAACCAAACTCCGCCTGCGGCGAACTGAAAACGCTGTTTACCGATCTGCTCGAGCTATACCGAGTTACCGAGTTGTCGTCTCTCTCTCGTATACAGGCTCTCTAGTTCACAGCAGTTCTGAGAGGTTTTTTATTGGATTGGTGTTACATATACATTTTCCGGTTTGTGAGCTTAATCTAAAAAGGATCCACTTTTATAAACCTTCGTCAAGTAAGTCGAACACACAGAATTTTCATTGACACAGAGAGAGAAAATACACCCAGGACAAGGACGGAATCGAACCGACTATCGGTAGGTTCACAGAGTAGGGTGAGTTGGGGTAAAATGGGTCACTTTTAAGGTACTTTCACATTCTAAGTTTTATTTCATCAAAACTATTACTTTTTAATAATTTCTTTCAATTGGATCTTGGCATTACAATCCTTTAGAACATTTTCATCTAATTTTATCAAATATGTTTAGTTATAAGTTGGTTAAACTTAGCAACAACCCCACCGTGGGGTAAAATGGGTCTCATTGCAAAAAGATGTCAAAAATATATTTATTACTAAATATACATGAAAATAAGAAAAAAGGCAATCGGCTAAGCCGTTTTTATCTGAAAAAATTTGTTTTAAGTTGTACTTTAGTGAAATTGTAAAAGTCCTAAGTTAATGAACATTGTTCAAATGTAGAAATTAAAATGTTTCATTTGGAGAAAAAAACAAACTTGTTTGCAGTTCAATGTATATTTAAAGGAAATAAGTTAAAAACATTGTTTTTGCTGAAAACAGAAGGCCTCCTAACTATGACCCATTTTACCCCAAGTACAAAATATTGTTATAAAAGATAAAATATTTTATATTTTTCTAAGCTGATTGCCTTAAAATGTCTCTCAGACTTTCTTTTATGGAAAAATATAACAAAATTCTGCTGTAATTTATTACAATATATGGGGGATTGGAAGTTGGTAAACCCTGTTTTTTCGACAACACCATTTACCGTTCAAATAAAATATTTTTTCAGTTCTTAAATTCATGAATCTAAATTTTTGACAGTCTGAAAATGTTGCCAACACATAAAAGATTATAATACAAAAAAATGAGCTGAAATAATTCAATTTCAATTTGATTTATATCGAGTTAATTAAAACTGACCCATTTTACCCCAAGACCCACTTTACCCCAACCCACCCTATTCGGTCAACCTGATAATTTTGTCTCTTTTGGGAGCATCTGTATACTTTACATTTTTTTCTTAGTTTTCTAAAGTAAGAAAAAAGTACTCAAACCATCGACTCAAACATCCTCGGACGCTCGAAGTAAGTAGTTCCCACCCACCCAGTTGATTGACAGCTGGAAGTACCGCAAAGCCACTATGTGATAACTGTAGAACTATTTTCTCCGAAAGAGTAAAATCGCACGTTTTGGACTCTCTGAATTATCTTTACTCTGTGACTTTACTTTTACTTTTACATTAACCCAATATGTACTATAACTTCTATCTTAAACCACCTTGGATGATTGGGGGGGGGTTGACTGGTTTTTGAGATTTTTTGTTTGGACGTCTTGGATTGAGAACTCTTCCCACTGGGGACAGGGTGGATAACGGCTGTATTCACCACTAACATAACCTAAAGTTAACCTGGTATCAAAAGTTTTAAACTTTTGATACCAGGTCGGACTGTTTTACTTCACGAAGGTTTATAAATGGATCCTTCAAATCTAGCACACATGCCGAAGAATGTACACCAGTAGCACAACTCATACCAAGTATGTAAAGTTGACGTAACTGCTACTAAAAGTAAACGAAATTTGGCCATAAATGACGAAAATTGGACGAATCTTGAACTTTTATACTGCTTGGGTATGTGACCAATCCATCCATCCATCCATCTACCCAATGGAGTAACAGAGGATTCAAACCGGCATTTTGTCATTCAAAAAAATCATAAATTGCTATATTATCACAAAAAATGTTTGCTTTGGGATGCTTTTATTCCTATTCTAGAGGCGCATGCTTTTATTCATATCCTTATCCCTCTTAATCTTCCTTTCAATATGTTGAGATTTGTTGAGGTCAATTGCCTATCCGACAAATATGTGTCTTTCATTTCACAGAATTTTAAATATCCTTGCAACAAATACGGAACAGTGGCCATAGACTTCTATCAATGATTAAATGAATCTCATACGTTGCAAATTTGTGTCTTATTGCAATGATGCTTCAAAACGTGATACTTCATTTAAACATCAGTCCAATGCATAATAACCATCATCAAAGCTCCCAGTTGGCTTAAGTCAGTATAGTCCAAACCTGAACAGACACGCCATCAGAAACATTTTCCTTCCAACTAAACCCTGATAAGATACCCATTCCAGTTCAAACCCTCACATTCCGAAGTCAAAAAGATGATGAACACTTTCAAAAACCAAACCGTTGCATCTCAACAACGGCAACAAAGACATTCCAAAAACCGAAGGGGGGTATTCAGACCGTCTTTGTTCGAAACCGAACGCCACTCTTTCACAATAAGAGGGATAGGTGCTCCCCATGATCGGAGAGCATTGTCTCCCAGAAAACGAAGGTGAGGCCTGCCAGAAACCAGTCCACACATCTCGATAACGCGTCTTTTGTGTATAATTAGGTACCCCACCAAACTATCTCTCCCACCAGTTGTTGAATATCTGATCCATCTTCTGTGTGGTGGGGAGTTGGAAAACCTGAGCCGATCTGTGGCTGTTAATGGCCGGAAAGGGTAGGTCCAGCCTGGCGATGGGGAGATGAGATACTGAGGGAGTTAAGACGATGCCCTGCCTGGACCTTGTTCGTTAGGGCAGTGATGGGAATTAAAAAGGTGCTTGTGGGGGGTGTTTTTGAGGCATAACCTTGTTATCTTGAACTTTGGTATCTAGAAAACCTTTATATCTCAAAAAAACTCCATTGAAATTAAGTACAATATAGTCTCGATAGCTCAAAATCAAAGAGAACCAAACAAATTTTTGAGGTAGCAAATTTCTCAAGATAACAAGAAATACTTAATTCCAAGGAAGTAATTTTGTTTTCGAGATATAAAGGTTTTTGAGGTATCTTAGTGTGAGATAACGAGGTTGTACTGTATGTCCATATTTTTCCTTGTTGTTTAAAAAAATCTTGTATCTCTTCTATTTCCAAATTTATTATCCAAATTTATTTTTAAGTTATGCTCTATTTACCACAGATATTGCTGGTCAGTTTACCTATTTTCCGACCCTTCAGATACATGGCAAAATTGTGGAGGTGGCGATAGATAGTGGCAGCATCTATCATGAGGCAGAAGTCGGACTCCTGCCATTTATGGGTCTCACTTTCTCAGGAGCCGCACCTGAGAAAGTGCAACAACACTGAGAAACAACACTGAGCAAGTGCAACGCTGCAACAACAACATTTCTGGTAAAATGTTGGTGAGATGTCTTATAAGTGGATAGGTGGAAGTCTTATGGATGTCTTATAAGTGGAAGGATATGCTTTCTATGCAGAGCAATCATTAAAACTCATAGGCAAAATAGAAATGGGAGTGTTACCCAACCCCCTCCCAAAAAAATACCCAAAGACAATTCAGTGCCACCCTGGAAAGAAAATCACCGAAGCAATCCTGTGGTTAGTAGCTTATTAGTAGTGTGATTCAAAAATTAAACTTTGTGTAATCTAAGCATTGTTAATGTGGAGAGCAATCATTTTTCGAATAGCAATCAGTAGGATATAGACGGGAATAACCCTTATATATTAGCTTCCCTCCTAAACACACGGTAATGCTTCCCAACTTAAAATGCGCACTAAAGCACTCAAAAACCCACCTAAAACTCAATAATTAACGACTCCCTCCATCTCCAACACAGCATCCAACCGGTTTATTTCAGCATTGGAAAAAAACTCCAACAAAGGCCTAATTACCTGCACTTTCAAAAAAAAAGTGAGCTGCCAAAAAGTGAGAGCCCTTGATATCTTCATTCATTCCACTCAATAATAATAATGCTAATAATAACTGAGATAATAACAAAAAAGATGAAAGATCCCTGATGCTGCCTACCGGTTAATGATCTCAATATCTCCGCTTGGCCGGCATAATAACGAAAAGAATGTGCCTAAATATCCTAGCTAATCCATCATTAATAATTTTTTTTGGGACGGAGTCCTTTTGTGGCTCTTTGAACAAGGGTTTTTTGGAGAAGCGAAGTTTCTCTTTGGAGTTTCCAAAGCCTCGAGCTAGAGGTGTCAGTATTGGGAGAGTACAATGGGATGCAAAACCTGGGGGGGAGTTTTAGAAAATTCGCGTGTGGTTGTAGTTTTTTTAGGTTTAAATGGAGTTTTTAATCGTAGTTTTCCCGAGGTGGAAGTCTAGATAAAGTTTGGTTTGTGTGGTTTTTGTAAAAAAAGAATTTGTATAAATGAGATAATTTTTTCCACAAAGAGTAATTTTTGTAATTTGAGATAATTTGTAACGTAATACCTAAAAAACCCTATTAATACTATGAAGAAATTTTTTAATTTTAGTAAACCACCTATGAAATCTTAAAAATATTTTATGCTTTTAAAGGGGTTTTGAAACTTTATGCCAGTACGCATTATTCCCCTAGGACAGTTCAGTTCCTTTTAAAATGTACTCTACGGAGCACTTGGTGTTTCATCAAACATCTCCATAATGTCTAAAAAGGGAGGGATTTTTCTCCCCCAACCAACCAATCCAACATCTCCAAGTGTTCCCAAGGATATTAAAGCATTCGAACTTCCCTATTTTTTTTAGTTCTCAGTTTGAACTTCTTACCTCATACTCATCTCACCAGTGAAAACATCTCACATTGTTATAAATACAACCAATTAACCAACTTAACACTGATCTTGACTAAGTATATCTAACTTATCAAATAAACAGTATAATCACGTAACTTTGATATCCTGGGAAAAAATATTTGATAAATAATAAATATTAATATATTGGTACCAATGATATCCCTTGAAATTAAATATTTCTCTATTTCCTCTTGTTTCCTTCAATTTTGAGATATCGAGGTACTGTAACAGATGCTACAGCGGTAACTGTTGGTAACAATACTGTAAAACATCATTATTTTGATATTGGTTTCAGAGGTTCGCTTATTTAATCCATCCCGCCGGCCTGTCAAAGCAACAGAGAAAGGAAAGGTCAATACAAAAGGAACCTCACACAAAAACACTTCTCCAATTAAGGGCCCTCGGTTCCCTACGACCTGTCAGTCTCACCCATTGTTTGCTACGTTTGTCGGCTGAATTCAGAAAGCAGATCAACAGGACTAATACCCCAAAGTATGCCTTTCTGTTCCGGAAAAACTGACAAGAGGTGCGGATGGCGCAAAAACCAAAAACGGATTTCCAGTCACGGGAGCCTGTTCCGTGATGCTTTCGGAGCCAATTATTGAGCACCAAACGATAACTTAAATAGGCAGAGTTGAGTTGTTAAGTGACGCGTAATTGCCCCTTTTACTGAGGGCCGGACCCGCAGATATCGTTCGGGTTGAAGTTTTTTTATTTAATTTGTTGTTTGGAAGAACAATCGTACACTTTCGGGAGTAGTTTATTGACAGGTTTGAGTATACGGTAAATAATCACGATTTGGGGTGAGGATGGATCACGATTTTTTAAAAGTAGCGCTTTTGTTGATGCGTTCGCGGTCCTCCATGTTCTATCAAAATGGACACAAGTGTCTTTCATTAGCTTGTTAACAGTGAGGGAAAACAACGAAGAATCAAGTGGTGAATACATAGCTACTTTTCATATATTTTTATTGACGGCATGTATTTCAAATTTCTTATCTATTTTCATACTATCTGCAAACTTACTTCTGTTTTTGTAAAACTTGACAATTGACAGAGAGAATCGAATTAAAACGATTAAGACAAAGAAATTTTTAGTCATCTTTTTTAAAGAAGTGTTTTAGTATTGTAATGTCAGGAACCGATTCTCATTTTAAGAACTCTCTTTGCGTATTAAAAATTGAAATGCTCTAATTTGTAGAGTAAATATTAACTTCTTGTATTTTCCTTTCTATCTTGTAGGAGTCCTTGATTTTTAACTTTGAAATTAGAAAGGGTGTCAAAAGATAAAAAGAGAAAGGATATAAAAAGATAATGAGTGGGAAAACTAATGAGAAAGGAGAATGTACAAGAAAGTGATATAAAGAGATAATAAGGAAAAATTAGAAAGAGAAATAGAGAAAGAGAATACTATAGAAAATGATAGGAAGAATGTTAAGAAATGAAGAATGAGAGAGGAAATGAACGGAATATGAGAACTTGAATGAGAGAGAGGAGAGGGAAATGAAGATAAAAAGAAAAAGAGTGGTGAAAATTAGAAAAGGAATAATGAATGAGATAGTATAAAGGCTCATTTATACGTTTTCACTTTTTATGTTCATTAGGTGATGTTGTGTTCATTTTGATGTTAGGAACCATCTTAAGAGGTAAGTGTGAATCGGCCTTTCACTCTTTACTCCCTCACTTTTGCAAGGAAACTGTAGCGATTCACCCGAGTGAATCACTCAGGATGAACAGTGAAAGTGAAACAGTGTGAATGAGCCTTAATGATCATTCAAACTAATAAATGTTGTGTTCATTTTGAAGGAATCATTCGAAGTGAAAAATGTGAATTGCCGTTACAATCTTTACTCTTTCGCTTTTCTATGCAAACCAGCGATTCACAGAAGTGAATCACTCACGATAAACAAATGAAAGCGAAACAGTGCGAATGAGCCTTTAAAACATTCCACCCGTCTCAACTAACCAACTCAACCATCTAACCAACTCAACCAACTAACCATCTCACCCGAACACGAGCCACCAAAAACCCTGTACAAGGAACGACCATCTCAACTCAACTCAAACCCATCCTTTTAATTAACACCGGAGTCATCGGTGAGTTATCGCCAGTCCTCCATCACCGTCCAGCGGCCGCAGTGTCCGAACCGGACGGCGACTAATTTATAGATGGGATTACACCGGGCCGCCATTGTTCAGATGCCCGATTTTAATTAGAGATAGCGAGAGGCTTTTATATGGCGAGTTTGCGTGCGAAGTGCCCTTCAATCACAGTTCGATTTGCGCCCATCGTTTTTCGAGCTGTAAGTGGAGGGGAGTGTGGGTTTGAAAAATTGAGGGGTTTTATAGTGATGAATGTTTGGAATGAGGTTTTTTGTAGTGTGTGTGGTGTAGAGGAATGTTCGTGCTTGATTGAAATTTGTGAAATGTTGGTGGATAAGTGGAGAGAGAAAATGTGGTTTCATGATATCTAATGGTAGACAATCTTAAATCGTGGCCAATGAAACCCACTGATGAGCTGATACAATAACCTGAAGTGCTAACTCAGCGAGCCAAAACTAATACTGTGTCATAACGCTAAAGAGGCGAAGTTTAAGTTTCTAATAGATAGTTCAGGTTAATAGTTATAGATCAAGTTTCTAATAGCTCAAGCATGTTAATAAAATCCAACTAGACACGTTTAGTTATTTGATGAAATAACATAAACGTAACGTTTATTATTTTATATTGCAATTTTACATGGAACATAAAAGGAACGAACAAAACACAGAAACTAAAAATGTACATAAGAATGCATATCTACTATAAACAATAGATAAAAAAATATTAATGAAGTTGTTTGTATTACTCAGGGGTCAGCGCAGTTACCCATACGAGTAACTAAAACTATTTAATTAAAAAAATAAAATTGTTTTTAAATTATAAATACAATGTAAGATATTTATTTAAAAATTATATAATAAATAAATACAAGTGAAAACTATCGCGAGGTGAGCTTCAGTATTATAACTCTGAACAAAAAGAGCGTTTGTGGGGAAAAAATTAAAAAAAATCCTCAATTTTATCTATTGACATAACAAAGTTTTAGTTCTTTCTTAAATTTAAAAGAAGATCTTTCTGATTTTAGGTCTTCAGGTAAAGCCTTAGGTGACAGATAAACAAATTTTTTATGAAATATTTCTTTTTTTGATTCAGGCACGGAATATAGGTTTTTTGATATACAACTAATTTATACTATAACTAATTATAACTAATGTTTCGTAATTCAGAGCTATTGTCCTGTTTAAATTAAGTAAATTATAGTTTTAAGAAAAAAAAAGGTGGTGAATTGGCAAAATATTAAATTTTCGGTATAAATCAATTAAAGTTGGCTGGTTACAATAACTTAATAATTTTGTTTTGAATTTTTATTACAGGATTAATATTTTCCAAGTAATCACCACCCCAAATAACAAGTCCATAACTTAAGATTGAATTCACCCAAGAATAATATAATTGTAACAGAAAATTCCTATTTATGATTTTTTATGTAATAAAGTTTATAGACAATATAACGAAGTTTATTTGTTAGATAACTCACTTGTGATTTCCATTTTAAGTTTGAATCTACGAATAATCCAAGGTATTTTATGGATATTACTTGTTGAAGAGGGGGCATTTGCAATCAAAGACATTATAAACGTTGAGATAACAGAGACTAAGAGATTCAGATGGACCATAGATACTAAAGTTAATAAATTTAGTTTTATTTATGTTTATAGAAAGTTTATTGGCGTTATAAACCAGTGATTAATGAAAAAGTTTCATATTTTTTTTATTTTTTAAATCGATCCTACCTTACGAGAAAACCCTAAAACCGAGATATTTTTTAATTCTGATCATTATTTATTTTTTTACTGCAGCTTAAAGTTTGCGCTCTGGAAAAGGCGGGAAAAACAGCGATTTCAGATTCGTGATGTCACTCGGCATGTCAAAACGACTACAACTCGCATCTCCTCCTAAACTATGCAGCCGGCGTAGACAAAACTCGGTACATAGACGTATCTCGAGGCGAGGACGATCACTACCAAGTTTTCCAAGTTCGAAATTCGAATATTTACAAGTAATAAACGATTTTATGGATAAAAACGCTTATTTCTCCATTTCTCTACTAGAGTGGATCAGCTTGACTCACTATTTTAAATATGAAAGCCTCAGGATTAAATATTTTTAGTAAGAAAATCCCTATAATTGCTAATTTAAAAGTCAAATCAGCTATGAAAACAATAAAATAAAATAATTAATTTTAAAACATTACATTCTTATATTTTAAGATTTTTCCCCTTAAAATTCAAATATTTATTGAAAATATATTATTAAATATTTTTTATTAAGTGGGACTAATCCCCATCTGGTCTAATGAAACTAGACCAGATCCATGAGGTCATAAAGACCTTCTATTTTAATAATGAATAAACATCAACAATGCTTTTTGTTTGGTGTCGAGTGACGTCAAATTTCATTTTTGAGCGTTTGCGATTGCATCATTTGTTTACGACTTTTTTCAACTTTTATTTCTTCTATATCTCAGTAAATAAATTTTTGAGGAAAATCTGGATTGCAGATTTGGATTTTTCACATCTTATATTGTATTAATATACCCCAAAATCGAAAATTTTAAAAATATGAAACTTCCTCATTGCTAAAAGGGCTTCATTTATATGACTTTGTAAATCTTCATAGTTAGAACTTGAATATAAAATTACCGTGTCATCAGCATAAGTTATGATTTTAACGTTGATTTTTAATTTACAGAAGTCATTAATGTAAGAGAGAGTGGGGCTATTTCGCACATGGGGCACATTCGGACAGACGGCATTTCCCCTAGTAATTATTAATTCAAAAATCTGAAAAAAATACCAGTAGATGGAAGCATGACTACCAACTCCTGCATGAATTTTCAAAGCCTTGAGCCATTTTGTTGTTTACGTACTAGAAATTTGCTAACGTTAGAAGCAGCAAAGTAAATTTTCTTGTCATTTTGTTGGCGTAAAATATCAATCAAAAATAACTCTCAAGTGGACATTCAGAATTTTATTCAGTAGAGGCTCTACTAAAGTAAGTTTCTAGAAAGGTTTTATTTCCCTGCTTAAATTATAAATATCTTGTTGGGACCTGGTAAGCTTGAACTGGTAGATGGGGCACATTCGTACACCAAAAGATGGGGCAGATTCGGACAGTGCGAATGTTCCTCGTCCTTCCCATTTTTGATTATGAATGTGATTTATATGTTTATAAGTGCAGTATATTTAATAACTTGAAGCTTAATTGTTTTTTATTGTAATTGTTACAAAACTCGGTGATAATAGAAAATAACACCTTAAAGAAAGCTTTAGTTTTAAGGATAGATATCATTTTTGCAAATACTGTCAATTAAATTTAAAAATTTTGAAATTCCCCTCTGTACAAGCGCTTAAAGCAACTTAATACTAAAATAGAAATCATTCAAGTACAAAAATAAATTTAATAATTAAAGTAATTAAATTATGCAACCACTGAACGACTTCTTCAGGGGTGCAGCATTCAGCAGCCGCATAATTATTTAATACCAATTGACTTGGACTTAAGTGATTTTATTCTAGTAGAATTTGCTACTAAAAAGAAAATTTTGTTATGTTGGTCAAGTAGAAAATTTTTGAATTAAATGATGCTTTTTAAAGTTAATGATGAAAAACTTTAAAAACTTTAAAATTAATGACAAATATTTTATTTTCCCAGTAAGTAATGATTCAACATTCATACAAAAAGATAATATCGTATTAAAAGTTCCGCAACCGTCAGTTTCAAGTGTTAATATGCGAGCTGTTGGTTCACTTTTCTTTTCGAATAAAACCTGACAGTTAAAATATTGGTTGGACTTTTTCTAACTAATTATATTATGTGAAGTATGTTAATGTGCAATATACTCTTCATTACTACAATTTTTTCCTCATCAAAAAATTAGATGTTCAATATTTTCTGAAGCTGTTTTCTTTTTGTAAAAAAATCTTCAATTTAGTGGAAAAATATGTAAAAGTGCCAAATATTTCGTTTAATTATCTTACTTTAAAGTTCCATAAACTTTTTAGTTTGTAAAAATAATTATTGTATAATTTTTTGCATGTGTACGAATGTGCCTAAACATGTACGAAACTGCCCCACCCATGGGGCACATTCGCACGAAATTTCTCGTTTTTTAGATTGATGATATAGGTTAGAAATTCTCGATGAATGCTACCAATTCTGATTCTAAAATATCGGGAACGGTCTTAACTTTCATTTGAATCCGAGTTTGTTTCAATATCTCATCTAGATCCAGAGAAATATGCCGAAATGCACTTTTTGTGCGAATGTGCTTATCGCACAAAAAGTATCCTATCGCTGTATCCTACTTATCCTGCGTAGGTATACAAATCTGCTCAATTGAGCAATTTGTATCCCTACGCAGTGGCATGATTTTCATAATGTTTAAGTACGGGAAGTTTGCTCTCCATATATGGATGATAATAATAATATGGATAAGTGCCTAGACTAAGATTTGCAATATTAAATCTATAGGCATAAAAACTTACTTTAGGGGGTCAAACATCCGAAGGTTTTTGGTATCTAGAACTTTTATAAACCTTGAAGATATACATAACGAGAGGAGTTAAGAAAGTAAGCTTTTATGCTTCATTAACTTAACATTGCAAATTCACCGATTTCGCCCAACGTTTGACGTTACACGTCCGAGCTGTGAGGTCATCTATACGTTCGAGCTTCTCTGCGGTCACATGCAAGTTTAATACATGCTTATAAACGTTATTAGTTTCGTACTAAGTTTTAATGTAAAGTTGAAATAAACTACCAAATGATAATATTTTAAACTTAACTAAGAAACCGATTTGAATAACTGGATTATTAAGAAAAAGGAAAATGAAACAATCAAATAAATGAATGCATAAATGAGGGGTGTACGGTTTAATTCCTTTGAATTTTATGAAAGATTTTACTGAATAAATTTATTTTTGCATTTTTAGTAAAGCATTGAAAGCTTGCCTACTTTTCTATTGAATGTTCAAAAACCATTAAAACTAAATACGCTTTTATTGAATGCATAAAGTATTTATTCCAGGGTTGGCTGGATTGGACCCAACTGGGTTGGACCCAATGGGTTTTTTCAAGAAAACCCATGTGAAAAAACCCACATTTTGGACCCATTTTTGGGTTTTTTTTTTAAAAAATCAAGATTTTGGCAGTTCCTTCAAAGTTTAATACGTTTATTTTCAAAATTAAAGATATTTTTAAAATTTTAATGGGTTTTTTCAAAATTTAAACTAGGTTTTAAAAATTAAATGGTGTTTTTTCAATTTCAGGGAGTTTTTTTTAAAGTTAAATAGGTTCTTTCATTATTCAGTGCAGTTGGTTTTTTAATTATTGAAGGTTTTTTTTTCAAAACTTAGGACGTTTAAAGTTCAAACTAGATATAAAAATAAAGATGATTTTTTTAAATTTCAGTGGGTTTTTTCAAAGTTGAATAGATTTCTTTCAATATTGAATGGGTTTTTTCAAAGTTTAGGATATTTTTTAAATTTTAGTGGGTTTTTTCAGAATTTAAACCAGGTTTCAGAAAATAAGGGGTGATTTTACAATTTCAGTGGGTTTTTCAAAGTATAAAAACTTTGAAAAAAACCACTTATGTGTGGAAAAACTGACATTTTTTTGACAGAACACATTTAACATAGAAAGAACTTACTAAAATTTTAAAAAACCCACTTACTTTCTAGGAAAAAAACACTTAATTTTGAAAAAAACCACACTTTTTCCGAAAAAACCCAGTTTTACATGGGTTTTTTCAGGGTTTTATTGAAAAAACCCGAAAAAACCCAACCCACTTGGGTTTTTCAAAAAAACCCGGGTTTTTGCCAACCCTGATTTATTCCTCTAAAAAATAAATAATTTTTTTTCAACTGTAAATATACTTAATGGATTCTATAAACACGATTAAATGAAAGAGAAAGCATCCGAAAAAGATTATAAATATCATAAGACTATTTAATATAATTTAATCAAAATAAAATGACAAATCTGCATATTAGTCCACTGAAAATAGAGTTGAACCTCAAACAAATTGCAATAGAAGGTTTCTCAACGGTTTTCACTTAGAAAAGACCTCAATAATAACATACTAAAAATCGGCCAAATTCGGCTGGGGGGAAGTTTAATTTTTTTCAAATTTTAAAAAAATGGCCGAAAAAAATTTAAAAAAAAAACCAAAACAATAATATAGACATGTGATACATGTTTATAGGTTATTTTTGAGTGCTGAAACCGAATATTGCATTTAGTTTGGAAAAAAAATTGAAATTTCAATTTTTAAAATTAATTTGAATAATTAGCTATATGAAAAAATTAAAAAACCCCTAAAAACCTAACAAAAACATCCAAAGAGATAAATCCAACGGTTTTCATTTAGAAATGACCTAAATATTAACATACTAAAATTTAAAATTTTTACGAGTTAAAGAAGTTAAATTTTTTTTCAAATTTCCATTTTTTTTTGCGAAAAATGCATTTTTTTTTCAAATTTGTGCAAAAAAACTTTAGAGGCTTTTGAAAAGGTCATTTTTCGGTGGATATTGTCCACAGATAGTTATATAATGGAAAACCGGTGGAATTGACCCTCAATGAATTGGTTAATTATTTTATTTAAAATTTTGAAATTGGTAAAATGTAGTAAAAAGTGAAAAAAAGGTAATACTTTGGCATATTTACATCAGAATTTAAAATAATTAACTAATTCATTGAGGGTCAATACCACCGGTTTTCCATTATATAACTATCTGTGGATAATATCCACCGAAAAATGACCTTTTCAAAAGCCTCTAAAGTTTTTTGCACAAATTTGAAAAAAAAATGCATTTTTCGCAAAAAAAAATGGAAATTTGAAAAAAAATTTAACTTCTTTAACTCGTAAAAATTTTAAATTTTAGTATGTTAATTTTTAGGTCATTTCTAAATGAAAACCGTTGGATTTATCCCTTTGGATGTTTTTGTTAGGTTTTAAGGGGTTTTTAAATTTTTTCATATAGCTAATTATTCAAATTAATTTTAAAAATTGAAATTTTAATTTTTTTTCCAAACTAAATGCAATATTCGGTTTCAGCACTCAAAAATAACCTATAAACATGTATCACATGTCTATATTATTGTTTTGGTTTTTTTTTAAATTTTTTTTCGGCCATTTTTTAAAAATTTGAAAAAAACTAAACTTCCCCCCGGCCGATTTTGGCCGATTTTTAGTATGTTATTATTGAGGTCATTTCTAAGTGAAAACCGCTGAGAAACCTTCTATTGCAATTTGTTTGAGGTTCGGCCCTATTTTTCGCTATTTTCAGTGGACTATATCTTCTGCGAAGTTTTCTCTGGCTTAAATGAAATTCGACGACTGAGTATTAAGAATTGTATAACTCAATTAAAAGTTACAAGAAACAAGCAAGATGACATTGTTAATATTTAATGAGAGTAAAGAAAGCTATATTTTCATTCGCTTTCATTTTATGTTTAATTGGTGAATCTTAGAAATGTTTCGGTTCAAAAATGTTTCTTAATAGCTAATAGGTGTGTGTGAATTTCTTTTACAACATTTTAAATTAATTTTAATGAAATATAAAGCAACAAAATAAAGTAGCTGAATGTTTATTTAAAGTTAGTACTTAATACCGTAAAAATCCCTTTAAATTTCAGTCTGTTCATTTAGAATCGGCGCCTGAAACAGGATCAAAAACGCCTTATAACAGTCATCACACAACTTCAAAAAAACGATTTTTTTACAGTATTTTAACAACTTCTGTTTAGGCTGCCTTGTCATTGTACAAGAAAAGTTTTTCGATGATAATTACAATAGTAACTGCTTCTAATACATTTCATCTCAGGCGCCTATTCTAAATGAACAGATTATAACAATAATAAAATAAAAAATAGTTGTCAATACAGACATCTGCAAATAACTGCACCATCTCCCATACCACATGAATACTAAAGAATTCAGCATTCAATTATCTAAGCAATTCCAATCTATTACTCTTAAAAAACGAGTTGATAAACTTATCTGGGAAAGTAAAAGACAACTTTCCATGGAAAACGACGCTCATTTAGCATAACATGTTACTTCACGAAAAGACATCCTCCCCACGATAAGCGCGAGGTCAATTACTTCATAAAACCCATAAACAGCCTCGACAAGGGTATTTATAAACACGGCTCGACACTGTCCGTATAAAAGAGACAGCAAGCAGCAGCAAAAAGACGATATCACCTGATCTGGAGTGAGCAGGGGTGATTTTTAATAAGGTGACGTCAAAGGCATTCGGGAAACACCGCCTTTGCGTGACCAGGAGCTCTTAATCAGGCGGATCATCAGACTGTTTGGCTCCGGATGCAATGGAAACCGTCTGGCGGTGACACTTGGTACTGCAGACTATGACTGAAGAATCCCTTCTTATTAAGTTGACTACCTTTTTCCATTGAAGGGAAGATGGACTGTATTCAAATTCAATTCAGATCTACATAGAAATCTTGATGTTTTAAAGTTGTAATAAACTTCAAATTCAAATTTATTCAAATTCAAATTTTATTCGACAACAACAACACAAAAACGACAGTACACAACAGGAAATAAAATGATAAAGGAAAAAAAACACACTGAAGTATTTTTTCATATCCCAAAGGAGCCAGCAAGGCTCTTCCATGGGGTTACGGAATCTCTTTGGAATCTCTACGGAATCTCTCTTTTACGGAATCTCTTTCTTTAAACAATACAACTACCTCTTTAAAAGAATGTGTATTTTGTTATTTGTGATTAAAATATAAAAGTTGTGCACGGGTCTCAAACGTACTCCTGGGGAATTAGAGAGCAGAGGCTAATTGATTTTAAAGGCTAATAATAAAATTTGGGTGGAAAAGCTCACATGCCTTAATCTTTCGTAACAGGTGAAAAAGAAGCTTTAGTCTATGCCAAACAAGGGTTATGCTTAATTTAAATTCATAACAATTTGTATTTAATATAAAGGCAATCTCATAAGAGCTAATTCTTTGAAATGTTTTTAAAATATGAGTAACGATGAAAATTGACCACCTATTTCTTTCAACCCTCTAAACGTCTAAGCTGCATTTCAACTATAGCATTTAGTTTCTCCTAGTAGTAAGAAAAATAAAAATTTATTAAATCTACCTCCCCTAGATGTAGGAAGAGAAACCATGTATTGAAAAGGGGATTCAACTAATGGTAAGGGAGAGCTTGGGATTAAAGATGCAAATTATCTTTTCTTGGTTAAAGTTATCTTGGTTTACTATATGACACTTATAGAATACCTTAACAGAGCATTACCTCACAGTCACACATTATGTAAAAGATAGAAGCAATAATTTAAAATTCCCATGGACTAGATTTGGTGCTATGTAACTATTTTCCTTATTTCTTTAAATATTCTTTTTTCATGTCAAATTTTTTTGCCTTTGCTATGTTGAATGTCCAATAAATGTTCTATGTATTTTGTGAAAAATTATTAAAAAAACTGTCCCGAACCTTGGGTTTATACTTAACAATTTGACACTTTCTCGGCCAATCTACAATTCAACTCATCTGGCATTTCAACAGTTAAAATACGGATACCCTAGTTATCTCGAACTTTGATACCTCGAAAAATTACCTTCACTTCTTGAAATTAAGTATTCCCTATTTTTCCTTGCTATCTCGAAATTTTTTTTCGTGTTCCTTCAATTTTGAGATAACTAGGTTATAACTGGTTTATTGAGAAATATATTCTTCTTTTAAGACAAAACATTTCTCCTTTTAAGAATAGTGAAAAGCGATTTCTCTTTTCCAACCCGTCTCAACCTCACCCATCTCTCCCAACCACCACAAAGCCTCAAAAAATAAAAGAATGAGACACCTCTCTCTTTCTGATCCTCCTCTACAAAACAAATGAAATAAGGGTCTGGTCACACTGGGGCGACTATTGTCGGGCGACCCATTAGGATCTTCATCAAATAAATGGTGGGGAAAAGAAATGGAGTTGAGGGTCGATGTACAGATTGACTACTATACTCTGTTCATTAAGTTAAAAATAGTGCTTTCCCCCTCTGTAAAAGCGTAATCATGGTTACGCCTTTTCGCGTAGCCAAAGCCTTCATTGCCAATTTGAGGTTGATAGTTGCCATGGTTACCGATTCAGTGGTGGGTAAAGGAAATGTACTTCCAACCGCACATCTAGTGCTTCTCATCTCAAGTTCCCTTCTTTCTCCCTTCCGCTTGATAGGGATCTTAATGTTTTCCGCAACTCTTGTCACTCTAGTGTGGGCAGAACCTAATACTACATTCATACATGAAACGTTAATCTAGTTTAAGTGCTAATCTAGCTTAAATATAACATTGCCACAATGCTATATTTAAGCTAGATTAGCACTTAAACTAGGTTAACTTTTCATGTGTGAATGTAGTATTAGGGCCGAAATACATTGTGGCGACTATTGTCGCACGACCCATTAAGATCCTTATCATACGGATTGGAAAAAAGGGGCTTATGCACTATACTCCATTCATTTTGAATAGGCGCCTGACAATATTTCCTTCTCCCACCACCGAATCAGTAACCATGGCAACTATCAACTTCACAGCAGGGTTGGCTGTATTGGACCCAATTGGGTTGGACCCAATGGGTTTTTTCAATAAAACCCATCTGAAAAAACCCACCTTTTGGACCCATTTTTGGGTTTTTTCAAAAAAATCAAGATTTCGGCAGTTTTAATATGAACACGACAACATAACTTACAAAGAACTGCAGTTGAGTGGGTTTTTTCAAAATTTAAGACGTTTAAGTTCAAACTAGTTATAAAAAACTAAGGTGGATTTTTTAAATTTCAGAGATTTTTTTTAAAGAGTTAAATTGGTTCTTTCATTATTCAGTGGGTTTTTTCATTATTGAATGGGTTTTTTCAAAATTTAGGACGTTTAAAGTTTAAACAAGATTTAAAAATTAAGGAGGATTTTTTTTAATTTCAGTGGGTTTTTTCCAAAGCTAAATAGATTTCTTTCAATATTGAATGGGTTTTTTCAAAGTTTAGGATTATTTTTTTACATTTTAGTGGGGGTATTTTCAAAATTTAAACCGGGTTTCAGTAATTAAGGGGTGTTTTTACCATTTCAGTGGATTTTTTCATAGTATAAAAAGTTTCAACTTCGAAAAAACCCATTATTAAACCCATTATAGAAAAACTGACATTATTTTGACAGAACACATTTAACATAGAAAGAACTCACTAAAATTTGAAAAAACCCACACTTTTTCCGAAAAAACCCAGTTTTTTATGGGTTTTTTCAAAAGAACCCGGGTTTTTACCAACCCTGCTTCACAGCGACGAAGGCTTACTATTGGCTGTACTAAAAGCGTAACTATGGTTACGCTTCTAGCGAGGCACTATTCTTCAGGCGCCTGTTCTAAATGAACAGAGTATAGATGCGGTTGGAAGTGGAAAGGATGACACCCATTTTCCTCCGCTACAGGAGTAGTCTAGTGCAGTCCATCCACATTCATCTCCCCTTCCCCACCGTTTGATCACGATCTTAATGGGTCTCGCGACAGTAGACGCTTCAGTGTGTTTGGCCCTAAGACGACTTTTTGGTCAGAGACGTCCGTGCTCGCGTGACGAGCCACATTCAATCATAGCATACCTCTTCCCTCCCGCTGCCACTTGGCACTTGAAACGCTAATGATATCAATTAAACCTCTTCCCGAAAGTTGATCCTCTTTGTGAGACGCTGTGTTGTTTGCGCTCTGCATGAGTATGATTATGCCATTAGCGTTGATGCCTTTCGGAAGGATATAATAGGAATGGGGTTCTTGAAGGATGAGACTTTTGAATGGATACTTTTTATTGGTGGCGGTCGTTTAAGGAGATATCTGTTTTTTTTGGATATGAATAGGGATACTTTGTAGTGGCTTATTCCTTGGGAGATAGGAGGTCATGAATTTTCAAGTATTCACAAAGAAGTGAAGTAAACAGGTCCTTACGCAGAAGTCCTACACTCAAAAATGCATCTCATCTCTTATGAGTTCTGAAAAATCTTTAGTCCACTGGCCTTGAGTCTACTTATGGTTACCTGAAACAGGTGTATAAATTGTTTTTTTTTTCACTTCGATGTATGGTATTCTTCTTTTATAGAGCTTATATCTGATGGGCCTTCGGGATACCGAATTTTTATTGCTTTTTTAAACATATTCATTAGGGTGGGCCGAAAAAAACTTTTTATTTTATTTTGAAACGCTATACACCTCGGAAAACTTGCCTCTAGGGTAGAGAAGTAAAATGCAACAAAAATTTTTAAAATCGGTTGAAAATTGCAATAGCGCATTGCACCTAAAGTTTGAAAAAAATAGGTTATTTTCATTACTTTTCAAAAAAATCAAATTAAATCAAATAACATTTATAAAAAGTATCTAAAGGCATATAATAGAATAAAAATGTGGAGAAAACTTATTTAATTGAAAAAAGGTGGTATTTTACAATTAATTGGTAGTATAATAACATCTAAAAATACACGTTTTTACCAGAAATTCACATATTTCGTATGAAACAAAAAAACTTATGAAAAACAATTTTTCTTTACTATACTAACTTTCTAGCTATAACTCAGTAACCCCCTTAACAGTTAAAACATTTTTTACAGTTCGCTTCGCGATCAGAGCTCGCTCATTGCACAACAAACCGCATCATTATCTCTCGCCGAAATAAAAACTTATTTTATATTTTGAAACGCTATACCACGGAAAACTTGCCTCTTGAGTATAGAAGTGAAATGCAACAAAAATTTTTAAAATCGGTTAGAAATTGCCTTTGTACATTGGTCCTAAAATTTGAAAAAATATGCTATTTTCATAACTCTTAAAAAATCAAATAACTTCTATAAAAAGTATCTAAAGGGATAAATTAGAAGAAAAATGTTAAGAAAAAATATATTTAATGGAAAGAAAGATCTTATTTTATTATATAAGGTTGCACTATAAGGTTACACTTGGCATTTCGCCTTTTTTTTCTTCAAAAATCGCATTTTTCGATTGAATTAAAAAATTATTATTCCGGATGGTGCATAGTATGATTTGTAATAAAATGTAGTCCTTTACTGGTTATTAACTTCTTTTGGTATTTCGAAAGAAGACTTGATTGAAAAATTTGGCATTGAAGATCTTGAAAGATTAATAGTTCTTATAAACCCCATCTCCTGGCATTCATACCGATGACTTTTAGTGATGCCCTCTGTGTTACTAATTTTACACAACGTTCGACTGTTTGTGTGTGACATGGGAATCTGTCAAAGTTCCAGTCATTATCATAGACTATGTCTCTTGATCGGTAAATCTTCGTAGTATAGGTGTATAGGTGGGGAGAAAGAGAAGCAGTATTCCAGCTAATCTATACATAGTCTACTGTCTACGTATGTTCTATATATGGTCAGTAGCTTGAAAATTAGGTTTGGGGGATGGGAATTCCTAACTGACTTTCTTTCAGAAGCTGAGTTTCTAGCCTTAATTGTTCTTCTAAACCAAAGTCCCTCATATATGATCCCTTTTTATCTATGATCATTCCCAAAAGCAAGTTTTCAGAATGAGCAAAAAATGCATTTTGTTTAATCATTGGATCAATGATTTCTAATAACTCTTCTGGCAAAAATCTAGATGTTTCTATCACACGTGTCCAGGTCAAATTTAAAACCATTTACTTTTTCTAAATAAAGAATCATACAGACAAATTAATTTGATATAATTTGATTTTAATATAAAAGAAACTAAAATCTTCTGTTCATCTGTTGGATTATCAGTACTAAAATACAGTTCATGTTAATAATTTAATGATTAAATAATCCGACAGAGAAACATAAGATTCTTTCAAAATACCAAAAGAAGTTGTGTAACCAGTCAAGGACTACATCTTGTTAAAAATCAAACTTTGCACCATCAGGAAAAATTTTTTTTAATTCAATCGAAAAATGCGATTTTTGAAGAAAAAAAGGCGAAATGCCAAGTGTAACCTTATAGTGCAACCTTATATTGTAAAATACCATCTTTCTTTCCATTAAATATATTTTTTCTTAACATTTTTCTTCTAATTTATGCCTTTAGATACTTTTTATAGAAGTTATTTGATTTTTTAAGAGTTATTAAAATAGCATATTTTTTTCAAATTTTAGGACCAATGTACAAAGGCAATTTTTAGCCGATTTTAAAAATTTTTGTTGCATTTTACTTTATACTCAGGATGCAAGTTTTCCGTGGTATAGCGTTTCAAAATATAAAATAAGTTTTTATTTCGACGAAAGATAGTGATGCGGTTTGTTATGCAACGAACGAGCTCCGATCGCGAAGCGAACTGTAAAAAATGTTTTAACTGTTAAGGGGGTTACTGAGTGATAGCTAGAAAGGTAGTATAGTTATGAAAAATTGATTTTCATAATTTTTTTTGTTTCATACGAAATATGTGAATTTCTGGTAAAAACGTGTATTTTTAAATGTTATTATACTACCAACTAATTGTAAAATACCACCTTTTTTCAATTAAATAAGTTTTCTCCACATTTTTATTCTATTATATGCCTTTAGATACTTTTTATAAATGTTATTTGATTTAATTTGATTTTTTTGAAAAGTAATGAAAATAGCCTATTTTTTTTCAAACTTTAGGTGCAATGCGCTATTGCAATTTTTAACCGATTTTAAAAATTTTTGTTGCATTTTACTTCTCTACCCCAGAGGCAAGTTTTCCGCGGTATAGCGTTTCAAAATAAAATAAAAAGTTTTTTTCGGCCCACCCTAATATTCATGCAATATTTTTTAAAATTTTAAATATGATTAGAATCTCCCTGATCCTGCTCAGCTGTTTCGGGGACTCAGCACCAAAAATTTAGTCAAAATTTCGAATTTGAGATTTCGCCATAAAAATGAAGATACTACAGAATTATAATAATAGGATGTTTTTAAATACAAGAATTGTGAGGTTTTCTGACCCAAAGATAGGCTTACTGAAGCATAGATTTCAACCTTTAAACGGGTTTTTTGTAAAACAAGGTTTTTATCGTTTAAAATCCTAAGGCTTTTTT
Organism: Tetragnatha versicolor; assembly: GCA_024610705.1. NCBI lineage: Eukaryota > Metazoa > Arthropoda > Arachnida > Araneae > Tetragnathidae > Tetragnatha > Tetragnatha versicolor. The sequence continues at coordinate 10,229,499 of JANDEH010000011.1, read as the reverse complement.
TCTAATTCTCCAAATCACTTTAAACTTGGTAGACATTATCAGTAATGTATGTTAAACACCTCTACGTATGGATTTTAAAATATATTTATTACAAAATTTTTTACAAAGCAAGAAAGTAGAAACTTAGCATATTTTTTCAAAAAAAATGTCAAATTTCAGATTTTCTTTTATTTTTCCGGAACTCTTTTAGATATTTAAATTTCCATACGTGGAGCTAACAATATATGATGGATTTATGTTGATAAAAAATATCATGTGAAAAGAGTGTATGTTAAAGGAGGAGTAGCATTTTGAAATAGGGTAATTTTGGCCACTTTTTTTAAATTTTTGAAATAAATAAATTTGTGAATTTGCTTTTTGTGCTAAATATGAATTAGTATAAAGTAAATACATAATTTAACAACTAAAAAGATAATAAAATCCTGTTAATAGAGTAAAAAATGTTTTTGGTACTGAGTCCCCTTATGCAGAACAAACACAGTCAAACATATTTTTCTTTTTTAAAATGGCTGGTTTAGTTTTCCATTAATTGGGGGATATATTTTTATTTAAATAGTTAACAAACAATTATTAGCTAAAAATTCGAATAAATTTGTCAAAAATATAAACCATCATAAAAATATTTACTCTATAAAATTTTTCTTAGAGTTAGAACGAAACTTAAAAGTGTGACATAATTGTAAAGCAGATATTTTCATTTTTAGAACTTAGTAATCCCATATTATGAGAGGCTAAAAAAACATCACAAAACTTTCATAAAGTTGTTTGAGAGTTCAAGGGTTAAAATCCTACAAATTATGAGCGTGACTTCCAAATCTGACTCTCTTGCCAAACAAGACAGGGCGTCAGATTTTGTACCCTTTAAAAAATTAGCAATGTCATTCAGGTACCAAAAGAGATCAATATCCATTTCAAAATTAGTCTGTATTTATCTTCATACTAATGTCAGAGAAGGAACTTCGATTGTTCACTTTGATAGATTAAGTGCAAAACTAAAACACAAACCTCGAAACAACAGGACATCGACATGTTCAAAACCTATCCAATCGTGTAAGATTCAAATGAACAATTACTAGTAAAATGGCAGATGGTTTAGGATCACGTCCTCTACATCTACAGACCGCTATATTTTAAACGCATCAGTTCACACGCTCGAACTGTTTAAGAACAAGCATTAATCACAAAGATCGCATAACTATATTATGATTGACAACATTTAAATATCACTGTTCTTCGAGCTATTTCGCCATCGAGTGGAATCCCCAATCAATCTTTTACTTTGTTAGGGTACTAACAAAAGAATAGGCCACGAAGCGAACGTGAGGTAAGCAAAGATCCAACGTGAAGATTTCTGGGATTCGTCATGAGATTCCTGAATTCATCTTGACTAATGAGATAGAGAAGAGTTGGTGTAAACGGGTGTCAAAAGGTTGGAAATTCTCGTGTCATTTTTGCGTGATGCAATTGAAATGGAGATGTTAAGGAGGTATGATGGATAGTTGTTTGTTAAGGTAGTTTATGAGGTGACCACAGATCAATGTATGAGTAAGTTTTTCATGCAGTCATTCTGTTTTATTGATGGCAAACTAATTCAACTTATTAACTTCCAATAGAAATGGAGATGTTAGAGATAAACGATGAATAGTTGTTCGTTAAGGTAGTTTATATGAGGTGACCCCAGATCATCTATGATTTAAAAGTTTAGCATGCAGTTGTTAAATTTTATTGATGGTAAAATAAGTCAACTTAGTCAGAATAGTTAACGAAATGTATTTTACTGTCACATTTTATAATGTGTGTTGTTAAGTCACATGTTGTTAAGCTAAGTGTTTTGTTGTTAAGTTAATAAGAGTAGTTTGTTTTGGAAATACTTTCTAGGTCTTTGGTCTTCTTTGTATACTCAAGACTAAATGTATATTCCAAAGATGGAATATATAACTATTACCTTTGGTTATTTAAGAATTGACTACCTTTGGCCTGGAATATAATATTAAAGGCTCATATTCAAAATAATTTTACAGCAAACCTTCAATGGGTTTTAGGAGAGGTATACTTCATAGTGGAAACCTCATTGTGCTTGGGAATGAGAAATTTTACTAAAATTAGCATATAATTTCATAAAGTGTTGTTTTCCAGTATTCCTAATCACCATAGTAGGAAAAGGGACTTTCGAAAGATTTGTAAGACAAAATTGGATTTTTCTAAAAGCAAGAAAGTAAACAGTAAATTTAAGTTATTATAGTTCATGTTTTACTTTCTTCTGAAATTAAAATTATTACTGTTTCCACTGTCTCTTATTCTTCAATTTTAGACTAATTAAAATACTTCGCAGAAGAGTCAAGGGTTGTTCAACTTTATATAACAATGCTCACTTAAAATTTTTAAACCTGGCTGGAGAAGTTTCAGCTTCCTTTAGAGAGAAACAGCTAAATATTAAAGTTTCAAACTTTTTCATCTATTTTCCTGTTCAATTATTTGCTTAGCCATAAAATCTCTCTTTAAAACCCGTATCGAGAGATTTCTTAACAAGTCTTTTCTTTCATTTTTTTTGTAATTGTTGACAGAAACCAGACTAATGTGAGTGAATTATTTTTCTTTTCATGCAACTATTTTGTACCACAAGGAACACTTATAATATTTTTTAAATATTTACATCGAGTTATCGAGAATGTTTAAGATATTTTCAGTATTGCTGATTATTAACTTTGCAATACCTGAAAACATTTCTACTCAAATATTATACACAGATATGGTACGTACTATCAAATTCAAAATGATGAAAAAAATACAACCAGTGTCTCATTTACAAAAATAATACCCCTACAACTCTCAAAAACAACGCATAACCATAAACCATTTCATCCCAAACCAAAAAGGCTACACCTGGCTCTTTCTCAAAGCCACTAAGTGCCAACATCTCAAGAGAGAAAGATCCAAAGGGGTCGCCCTCAACCCGTGTCATTCGCTGCCTGTCACGACGCCCATTTGAAAATCAAAGCAGTTCCAAGGAATCTGCTGCTGCAGCCGATTATTCTTTTTTGGGGGTCATGCATATGGATAGAGCATGCGAGTTATGGAATGAAAAAGCTTGGGCTTCTCTCCTGAGCTGGCTGGCTTCTGAATAATGAGTGACGAAGGGGAGGTTTTTATTAATGTTGTTATTAACCGCTGGGTTGATTAAAGGAAATGATGGGATGGAGGGGATTTTTTTTATTATAAGTTGGCTTGTAATTTCGCCTGGGGAATTAAGTGTAATGGTTTCTCTGCTGAAAAATGTTTGAGTTTTGCTGTATGGTAGGGTGATTTGAGATTTTTGTTTGAGAAATTTGGCTAGATCACTTTTTAGTAATTCAGTTATGTCGTTTGATTGAAAGGACGTCTCATTTTAGATTAAATTAGTCTTTTGTCTATCTATAATGTAATAATACAGAATGCCCATTTTATATTGAACTTTGATACCTCGAAAACCTTTATATCTCAAAAAAAAAAATATTTTTCCCCTGAAATTTTCCCCTTGTTTTCTCGAAAACTATCTTGGTTTTTTTTCGGGACCCTAGATTTTGAGACATTGATGTTATAATGTAATTATTTTATAAAAAATCTTGAAAATAAATTTATCTATGAGCTCAAAATTGAACGTTTATTAGACTTTAAGCTTTTGTCCCACTCAAACTTAACGAATAGAGTTTTGAAAATTTGGTAAAGCATGGCTGATTCTGGTAATATTAAAATTTATTTATTTAGTTCCAAAAGAAAGCTGTTTAGTGCATAATTACTGTTCATGGAGAACCTCAGCCATGATTTTTTAAAAAGATCAATTCATCCTCAATCAAGTTTAAATCACAATGCTTAACCTATCCTGAGCTAAAATAAACTTTGTGGGAGTTGGAAATAAACTACTTGATTTCCTTTTCACTAGTAGTGAGTGTGATCACCACAGTCTCCAACCATCCTTCTGTCTACCTCATTCAAGCCCAACTCATATTGGGGGGGGGGAATATACAACCAAGAAAGATACTTTTTTCACTAATTCAAAATAAAATGGGAAAACATATCTACATTTTAACCTTCACTCCATAAGCTCTCATCAAACTACCGCACCATTAACTCATTGGAGCCACTTGAGTTGAGCAAACGACATTCCCATGACAAAAAAAGAAGCCATCACCCAAACCGACGACACCCATATGTATTTATTTCCCACAACAAGAAACATTCATTCATTCATCGAGGATTCCTCTAATTACTACCTAGCAATCATCGTGAAAAACCGACGGAATACGTAAGCATGACAGTCCAATCAATGCCTCAGCGTCACATTTACCGATAAGTGGAACCTCTTTAACGGATGGTAATTTGGCAACACTCCATTTATCTCCATCCGAATGTCACTTCGAATGTCACTCGGAGTGGAGGAAACTCGACACTTCTTTTGGAATATTCGATGGCTTCGCACCTCTTTAAGATCTTGATGAGGTGCCGAGACACCTTGGGAAACGAATATAGGTTTGACGCGTTTGGTAGGTTTTAATAGGTTCATTGATGGTCGATTTGGAGGATGAATGAATATGTACTTTTCACTGATGTGTTGTTGATTTTTAATGATATTTTCAGATATCTTTATAAATGGAGAGATTGAACGATTGCAGTTTTTGAAGTTGAGTTGAAGTGCCTAGTAGTCCATAGGTCTTTTTAGGATTCAAAGAGGTGAATTAGTTGATAGCCAATTAAATTCTCAATAAGTAGAATCAAAAATATAATATTTAGACGTATTAAATGAACTTAAACTTCATAACCAGTTTTGAGGGAAGTTAAAATTGGAGTGATACAAAATTATACATTGGAATTTTAATAGGTTGTGTCGACTTACACTAAAGAGGAAATTGATGACTATATGACTGCGAATAATTACCATAAAACCGTAAAAGAAAGAATCCTAATTCAGAAAGCCCTCGCTCTACATTCCTTGCCTTGCATCTCATTTCAATTTTGGAGAAGGTGTTTTGATGAACCTCCTCCTATCTCCGCGCTTTTATATCAATGTTTGTTTGGCAAGCTCTCTATCTCTCCGCCAAAAAAACGCCTTCGGTGCAGCATTTAAAACTAACATATTTGTTTTAACTACTCCTAAACAGCAACTTAACATAATAAAGTAAAAGCTTTGCCAGAGAAAGGAGTAACTTATAATTTAGTCTGAGAGAAATGATGGGTTTGATATGATACATAATACAGCCTGTCTTTCATCGGAAGGCGGCTGAGAACTGCAGAAACTTGTATTGTAAAAGGTACATTTCCGCAGTTCTCAGGCGTGTATCGAAAAAAGAGAAGCTATATACTGATCATAAGGCTTAGGAATAATCGAAATTAATAAGTATAAAACTGATAAAAACGGAGTTTATTAAATTAATATTAAAATTAACTTTTGAACCCACAAATATTAAATATATTATACAAAATTTACGCTTTATTTGTTTGTTGTTTTGAAGTATGAGGGAAATAGTTACAACAGTAAAGCAGTCATACTTTTCTTTGCACTCATTCTACCTTTACTTGTTTACTGTAAACCACTGTCCTCTAGAAAAACATCCAATTTTGAAAAATAACAAGGCCATTTCATAAATTTAACCGACTTTTGCATCATTTCTCACACCTTAACTCACCCCAACCATACCAACAAACTTCCCAATCAAAGACACAAGATCAAAAGTCTGACCCGACCTCCTGACCTTTCAGAAGTCCCAACAACAAAAAGCCAGACTTTTAAATGCAAGACGATCCAACAAGAAAGCACACTGCAGTTAAAAGAGATCCCAATAAAACCGACACACAATGTAGTACTATTTCCTCCTCCTCCCAGCCGGGCCGATAACGAAGCTCGGCGGCAAAGAAAACCTTCCAGTGTACCTTGGGCTGTCCCCAAGGAGCCGTGCGTATACCGTGTGCGCTGTTTTTCATTTCCCTTCTTTTTGGCAGGGCCATCGCTTAATGAGCTCGGGGCACCTCCTGCCCCCAGGGGGCGCCACTTTGCATGAATTAGTCCCGCAGACGCCCAATAAGAAGAGAGCTTGCGATTGGGGGTCGACCCCTTGCGGCGTTAACACAGTTTGTCGCACTCCAGTTGGGGTGCCTTTTGTTTGAGGAATGTAATGTGAGTGAAGATGGTTTAGAGAGAGATGATCCAGCTTCAAAAATTTATTACAAGAAAAAGGAATTGTACACATTCATTATAAATTATCTATTGGTGTTGAAACTACACTGTGCTTAAAAAATAGACCCACAAGACCTTGTAGAGATTTATACCGAATGTAACATCTGATTCATAGGAATTTACTTGTAAATGAACTCAATTCACGTTACGTCAGAGATCACATGATAGCTACATTCATTCATGATAACTACATTGTTTACTAGTGAATGCATTACTAGCAGCATAGTATCAGCTGCATTGCTTTGTGTAGCTATCACGTGATAATCAATACTAACGCCCTCTGGGGATGAATTGATCCCATTGCACAGTTTTGCTATTTTATAACTCCAAATTTTTTTTACCTTTGAATATTATAGTTGAACAGAAAAATAGCACTTAAGTCTCACCGCTGTATATACCACTAACCTAACCGGTGGCAGTTAACCGGCAGTCGAACCACTGACAGGTGGAAAGTTAGTTTTCCTTCTTTAACTGCTAGTCAAGTTCCTGGTGAATACGGCCGTCAGTTATTAATTGTGATACGAACAGTTTCAAATAGTAGTTGCCAGGTTTGTTTAACGTTTAGAACTTTTAAGAACATGTCAAAGCTGTGAGATCTTACTGCGGCCTTCTAATCAATGATAAAATCAATAGATTAACATCTAACTGAATTTGATGATATGACCTTATTTGAACATACCTTCCTATTACAGAGATATTATAACTGAGTTTACTTCAACTTAAGAAGAGGTGACTGTGACTATCAAGTTATTAAACTGCTTACCCGCGCATTTGCAATTTATTAAAAAAAACAGTTGTTAGCCCTTCAAACTCCAGTATAGCCAACCTCTCTGGGTTAGGCCATGAGCAGAGCTGTTGCAGAACGTGTGACTGAAACCCTGTCATCTTAGCCCCTTATATCCCCAAGCAAACTTGGTCCTCATTTTACCAACCCCGGATGGTTGAAAGGTAGACCTAGCTTCAGATACCAAATCCCATAAGCATTCAATAAGGCCAAGTTTACAACGTTAAAACAGCGATGACCATGACCACCAAGATCCTCAAAACAAAACTAAGGAGCCCTCCCCCTCTACACTTGGGGGCGGCCCCCTCAGGTCCGCCGGGGCGCCCGGCAAAGAGATGAGAAAATGCAAAACGACCTCCCCCGGGGGCCCCCGGGATTAGAGTGCGCGCGAAAGGGGTGTTCCAAAGAAACCGGAGGGGCGCATGCAAATGGGGCCATGAAAGATTTATGGAGATCGATTCGAAGCCCGCCGCCTTCTATTATGCGCCCTTTGTTCCTCCGTGGTTTTGGGGAGAAATCAATGGACTTTTTATGGGGATAGGTCCTCCTTTCGACGCTGCAATTAACGGTGACATGGACCGGGGGAAGTGGGCGAAGGAAGGATTTTTTATGGTGTGTTGGAGTAATTCTGGATGATGTAAAATTATTTTTTGTCTCTATCTACTTAGTTTTCACTGATGTAAATGCATGAGGATGGGATTTGTTAAAAAATTGAACGACTTCATATTCGGAGATTTTTCAGGTGAGCCCAGGAGCGTGTATAAGTGGGCAGCGAAGAGCCCCCCAAGAAATCTGCTCTAGGTGGATAAAAACTAGTTAAAATACTGTTTTAAGGATCAAAAATTTTGTTTGCACTTGGAATTTGGAATTCAATATTACCTACCTACAACTTTTTTTAAAGTATAAGCTAGTAAAAAAGCAAATTGTTCCGAACAAATCTCTGTAAAATCGCTATTTTTCAACCTAATATGAGTATGGAGGTGGTTGAGGGGATTTTTGGGTGGTACTGGTCAGGAAAAAAATAATCTACCCTAGGAAAAATAATCTTTCTTTTGCCTTGACGATGGAAGATGGGATGGGCCCTCCTCTAATTTGCTATGCTTTTCAAAGGGATATATCCATTTTTAGAAAGTGCTGTTTTGATAAACTATAAACCTCGACCCTCAGTTTAAAATTAAAAGAAAGGATCATAATTTTGGGGAGGTGTGAAGATATTAGTTTTGATAAACCCCTTCTCAACTAAAGTGTAGTCAAGAAACGCGAAAGTTGCTGACTGTATATGAATTCTACTATACATAGTGCTGTAAATTCCATTGCTGTATTCTCATAAAAACTAAATTTTTTAAAGTTATATTGATAGAAAACATCAAGATTGTGGCATCATTCTATTCCTTTTGAGTAGTAGTAGTCGAAAGTTTACCTTCTTAGAATTATAATAGCTCTCTATCTCAATCGTTTCCATGCTGGAATATTGAAAAGTATACTTTTTAGATTACTTTTAATGAACAAGGATTAACTAAGGAGAGTGAAAGTATTTCCTTCCTCCATTGAGATAAAGAAAAAACTGGAGAACACTAGCCCAAAAATGACTGGCCTGGAAAAATATCTTTAGAAGGTCAAGCCCCACTCTGATCCCTGAAATGAGTTAAACCCCTACTTTTACAAGTCAAATTTCAAACCTTTTTTTTTCTGAGGGAGGACCCCCAAACCCCCCAGAGGTACCACAAGGGGATTTTGCGTGCTACTTTTTAGAAAATCCCCAACATATTGACATTTTTTGTCAAAAGGTAAAGGTGATGGTCTGGAAAAGAACCTCCTTGAGAGCCGTGCTGGATCTGCGGCTGCTTAAAACTAGTTTTATACCAAAGATATTTTTAGATACATAGTTGAAAGAGATCGGGAAAAAACCGATACCCCCTCTACCAAAATATAAAACACTAAAAATTACACCTCACAAATTAAGACATTCTTGAAGCCAGCTACCCCTCCCTATTTCGTTTCTTCCTCTCAATCGGGACAGCCCAAAATAGGTCCTCAAAATAAATAAGTTCATTCTAAACTATCTGCGATTCTCTTCGCCCAAAGGCAAGGTGTCATTGGAAAAGGGACAATTAGCATGTCGATTCGTTTGGCCACGCCATACGTAATGTAGGAGTGGCTCTTATGCAGATGAGACCAACACCTCATCGAAATCCGTTTTTGAATGGCATGGGTTAGGCCACGGCAGAGACATCCAACTCGTCTCTTCGTTCTGATGCTTCTGTCTGCATACGTATTGGGAATAAGTAATAATGCTTTCGGGATCGTGGTTATCAACTGAGAGGTAATGCAGATGAAGTCGTATGGAAGGTGTGTGATCGTGGGCAAAAACGGTGCAGATGGAGTCGTGTCAATTAAAACGTCCGCTCTCAATGTGCGTGAGATGCTAATGAAGGAGTTTCGACTGTGTGAGATCGCGATCAGTTTATAATATCGCTTTAGTTTATGAGGTTATTATTTAAATGGCGTTTTAAAAGAATTAATTGGAATCCAATGGGTGAATTAGGAGTAGGATCTGGGTCCCTCCCAAATTTTTGTTTTTCTACTTAGTCGTTTGTACTCTAAGCATCTTGTGAGTAAAATATTTTAACGGTTGGAAAATAAGAAAAACATGTTGCTATATCATTATTAGACCATTAAAGTAAGTGACAGCATGAAACCGTCTTTAGATCCTGATACACTAATACAAGAATCGTAATATAGGCATATAGTCAAAAATTCCATAAAATATTTATAAAGCCAGGGAGTGCAGGAGAGAAGTTGGCTCCTTTTAAAAAAAAAGACATTCCCAGATCTTGAAATTAAATATTTTTGGACTAGAAAAATTTTTGTGTATAGATATTTTTGTATACAATTTTGTTACTCTTGATACATTTTCAAATATGAATAATTCAAAAAATTTAAAGAACTATAATGACTCTCATTTTCCCTCAATCTTTAATCCTGACTCTGATCTGCCATTCACTACTTAGTTTAGAGAGATGGAAGAAATATACTGCGAAAGAGAGGAAATAAAAGAAGGAAAAAATCTCAAGTATTCTGACAAAACTAAGTCACTACAAATAATTGAATCGTCAGTTTGAAGAAGGGAATAAGTCCAAAAAATGACAAATTGACTTTTTGTGCTCAAAACAATCTCCAAGCTTTGCCCTACACATGGGTGAAAAGAGGGGGAAAAAAACTAACCCCTATAGGGAGATATCGCCCCTTGAAGTTGTGAAATTGCTTTTCATACAATGAAAATTCCATTTCTTTTTTTCGATTTTCTCAAAACTTGATTTTTGGACTTATTCCCTTCTTCAAACTGACGATTCAATTACAATAGAAGCTATTATAAAAGCCAACACACACACACACACACACACACACACACACACACACACACACACACACACACACACACACACACACACACACACACACACACACACACACACACACACACACACACACACACACACACACACACACACACACACACACACACACACACACACTTTTGAGAGTTTGCTTTGCCGAAAATCCCTTGGTCACCTGATGGCACTGTTTATTACCTTTGAATATATTTGAGGTTTGTTTCGTTTAAACAAAAGATTGGATCTAAAATAAAGCTAATTTGGCAACTGTTAAGGGCTTTCGCCAAAGTTAACTCTTTCAAAAGACAGGTGGTTTTTATAAGAACTTCTACTGTACCCGGTTTCCCGGTTTTGTAATCAGGGATGAGATTTACAAAAAAGTAAAAAGTCTTAAAACTGCAAGAACGACATTTTTGATAATAATATGTATTAATACACTCTTTAGATTCAGGCCTTAATTAAGAACAATAATAAATCAGAAGAACTAAAATTAAATGAGATAGTCCATGTTGAATAATTATTACAATAAATATTTCAATTAAAAAAAACAATTTAAATGATCCTAAAAGATTAATTAAGTAAAAGACTAACTTACAAATTATTTTGAAATCACTGACCAAATGAAGAGTGTCTTGTGTGTGTTGTAAAGATTTTTTTACTATATTTAAGACAGTCTACATTTGACTGGGAGAATTTAAGAATCTTTGATTCTGATGCCAAAAATCAGGAACTAAATTAAATTCCCCATTCCCTTCTTATTTATTTGAGATTTTAAACCGAACCAAATAAGATCATTTAGCTACCCCAAGTATGAAAATTTACAATAAGAAAGACCCTCTTAAACATTTACACAAAATGAAAGTAATTGATTGTAAAGTATTTTTTTCATTAAAAGTCAGAAATTTTTTAAAAAATGTTTTAAAAAGTCTAAAAATCATTCAAAAATCTGAAAAATCTCATCATAATTTAAAATACTATTTTCCTCTTAAATTCCTCTCTAACAACTCACATTTTTTCTCGACACAAGTCCGCCTTCTGACCTTCACAAAAAAAACTACCCATCCTTCCCTTCCTAGAACCGATTCCTCCGGATATCACCTCAACTCATCACCCAAGGCCCTTCCTGTGTGAATGCACCATATCCGACCCAACTCATCAATCCTATCTATCAATCAATCACCATTCTCACTCCCTTATCAATTTATTCCGAACCATCACAGTCACAGAATCCCTCATAACACTACACAAAAACTTCCAGACCGGAAACCTCCCCCCCTACTCTCCTCTCTAATTAATAGCTATATACCGCTCTCTTTTTGGAATATATTCGAACGAGCAAAAACGTTCCGTCCACCCCTGGAGCGGCCGTTCCATCCCGGCACGCTTCCGAGAAGACCCGGATGATGATGACAGGTGTTGCGTGATCCGTTCCGATCTTTTCTCCCTTTTCGGATCGCTCCTTAATGAAGGGATTAGGTTCGGAGATCTGTTGGTGCACATTTGCAGCAAGGTCATCCAACCTGGGGACACGTTATTGTTTCAGAATGGGCGAAGAAGATGTTTTTCTGGGAATAGGTGTGGGGAAGATGATATCTCAATCGAACTCTTGAAAGTGTATAATCCACTGTTACTTAACTTTACATATATCTACATCTTCATTCCACGTTTGAAGTATAGGGTGCCTGTCATATGGTCTTCCATCATGTCATATTACTTTGATGACCTTATTCACTGCTACCTGACTATCGGTAAAAGAAAGATTCCACCAATAAGGGTCAGAAAAAAGCTTATTTTCTTTTTTAGCTGATGGTAAACCCCTGGTTGGTTAACCATCAGCAATACACTTAATTGCCTTTATTAATAGACTTAAGGCTCTTGAGCACATTGAATAATGGCGTTAGTGGCTATCTATGACAATCATCGTATTTGTGTATTATCCCGATCCTGAAAAAGACATCCATGACTATTGTCTCTATGACATGAAACTTTTTACGAGTTAAGGTTGTTGACCCCATACTGATTTCTGCACCCCCAACCTGAAAGAACTGGGTGTTCCTCTTTTTAAGGTGTATCCCCTTGAATACGTATGAATTGAGTGTATTAAGACCATTAGTTCATCATGTTACAGGGACAAGCATGGAGCTTATTTGTTTGTAGATTCCTTATTGTTGTGAGTTCATATTAAGAGGAACATAATAAAACAGGATATCCACGAAAAGTTAGCTTTAACAAGGTGTTAGGAAAAGGACCAAATCTCAAAAGCCATTTGAAAGCATAACCAACCTCAGTGTCTAAAAAAAAGCAATTCGGCCTAGTGGTTAGATCACCTGACAGCGAAGCCGTACGTCTGGGGTTCGAATCCCCGTTTGGCATGGATGTTTGTGTGACTGTTCTTGTGTGTATGTGATGGATTCACCTATACGGATTGTCTGATCTTCAGGTGAATTTGTGAAATTAAAAAAAAAAAATAGTGTAGAAATGTACAGAAGGAACCCCTGATATGAAGACACAGATTTCTTGATAAATTCGGATACCGAGGCAATATTGAGCAATTTGACAAATTATTCTTACCAACAATTTGGATAAAAGGTCCATCTCATTAAGATTTGATGAAAACAAAATTAAGTTGTTATATTTTTAACCAATGGGTTGGTACTAGATTTAACATTTTGACCACTGAATAGTTCTAGTACCTACTCTATCTGGATCCAACAATTACCTTACCTTCTTTACATCTTATCAATCATCCTTATTATTTTTTTAAAGTTGAACAAAACAGTCACTTAGTGGAAAAGCCTCAGTACTTTTTCATATTCCAGCTTCAATCTTGAGGGCTTTGTTTTACATTTCCAGTATCCCTTACCTAAACCCGTTCAAACACAACAATACCAAACGCATATCACAAGCTCGGTCAACCCCAAAGACATAATTGCTCCTTATTAAAACCATCCCCCAGAAAAAAAATCTTCAACACCGCAGGTCTCATTTTTCATTACTTACCAAACCTCATAGAAAAAAAGGGTCACGGGGCACACTCAAAATTAACAACAACAATAATAATCGATCCAGTTCGAACTCCGGATAGAGTTTCCCGCTTTCCGCCAGTTCCCACGATTTTCCGATTCATTTGCCCCACCGACACGGGACACCTCCATCCCCATCTAAATGCAAATGTCATTTTTGGAATCGAGCTTTCACCGCGATCCATCGGAGACAATGGTCCCAAATGACACTGCAATCAGTCAGGTGGTTTCTTCGTTGGTGGGCCGACCCGCGGGTCGTAGGTCGAGGCTGTAATTACAAGCGGCTTCGTCCAAAAACAAAGATCTTCTTTTGGACCTGTCACTCATGATGGGCTTTTGCTGAGTGAATTAGGAGAGCGTTCACCCCCTTTTTTACTGTGGTGGACGGTTTTTTGATATGATTTGATTCACGCTTCTGGGCTTTCTGGCGGATGGCGGAAGTTGGCTTTTGAAATAATAAATTAAAACGGAAGCGGGTTGATTGAATTGAGGTAGTTGATTGGAATTATTAAGAGAAGATGCGGTGTTATCTGGACTGACGGTTTATTTCTGTGGTATTTTGCTTTTGAGTTCTGATTTTTTCGTATGGATGGATGCATGGGCGATTATTTAAAATGAGCGATAAAATAGTTTCGTCCTAAATATTTAGTGATTTTGGTGAGGGGAAAGGGGTGGTGGACTTAAGTATGGAGATTTCCTTAAGTTTTTCTAAATGTCTACTTGTGTAACTAGACATGTGAAGAGCTGATGTCCTTCTTCTAAGAGAATGGGAGATAAAATTATAGAAAGAATGAGAATAGAATGACATTGAGAGAAGGTGGAAGTATTTCTGATGAAATGCAATAGAGAAAAACATTAATTTGAGGCGGAAAACCTGTAAAAGTTGAGATCCCAATAAACCACTAAATGCATAAAGCTATGCATCAGAGTCATGAGCATAATTCTTTGGAAGTTTTCTTCTTGATGCAAAATGCTGTCAATGTGAACAAATTTGCTTCGATGCAAGAACTGAATTCTTGTTCCAAAAACCACGAAATAAAAAAAGGGGGTAAGTTTTTCGTGAGTCTTTCAAAGGGTTCTCTAATCCAGTTTTATATTATATAAGATGCCCTTTCTCTCACTCTCCAAAACATCTAAAACTCACTCTTAAAATGAAAAATTCCTTCACTCTGTTCATTCTATACAACATAACCTTCCCAATCACCCAAATAAACAAGTCCTCGTCAAGCCAATGCTCATCTGTCTTCTCATAAGGCGAACGAAATTTGTTACGATGCTTTTCTTCTTACTTCAGAACCTTAACCAATAACGTTAGATATGAGGAAAGGCTCAACTAAGACTACAGAAACTTTTCCCTAATAACTCCAACTAACCCCGACAACGCATCTCCATAGCCACCCTGATAGCATTTCGCCAAATTACATCCACAGAGCACACACCTTCCCTGGGGATCCATGACAGATAGGTGGGAGTCTCGCCCCACCCTGCTCGCAAACGATACCGGAACCCACCCCTGGGACCCCCAACTCGGCTGCCAGGACAGGTCCCTTGGGCCCTACCTGACTTTTTTCCAGCTTCCCGATCGATTCTAGGGGTCCCTGGGGTTGCAAGGGAGTTTGTGCTGTAGTAGTGTTTGGTCCTCTACTGTGACCTTTAGAGGAGACAGTGTATGAGCCTCTCGATAATATCGTGTTGGTCTTGAAATTGTGGAGACGGGTTGGAAGTGGTTTTGGGGGAGAAAAGTGGGATGGTTGACCAGTTGAAATAAGTGTTTGATGGTCTTTTTTGGTCCAATGCAAAGCAACTAATTTGAACCACGTTTGTGGCGAAACTGCCCAACCTTTCACCACTAAACTGGTGAAAGGTTGAGCTCTTTTTTTAACAGTGCACATTAAAAAGTTTTTAGTGCTTCTCATCAGTGTCTTAACTCAGTTCCTATTTGTTTTTTACAATTTCATTAATTATTTTGGTGAAAATATCTTAAGTTGAAGTAGTTTGTGTGAGCTAAATCTCTTTTAGGTGCAGTGACAACATTTTACAGTTATTTCATAAATAAATGTATTGTGGATAACTTAAAACCTTGCAAGATTTTCCTTTCTCTGTGTTATTAAGCTTTACATCTCCCCTACCTTGACGTACAGGAAAAACTATCATTATCAGGCTATAAAGAATAATATTTCTCATTGTTTTTTTTATTTTTGGTATAGATAGGAAAAAGCAGAAGTAAGTGTTGTGTTCTATATAATAGTGTAAGAGTGTAAGTGTTGTATATAATAGTGACATTTTCCAAAAAGGTTGGCCATTGCCACCCTTGTACTTGAAACTCGCCTCCTCTTCGGAAACAAGCCAAGAGTTCAAGAGAGAAGCTGTTATTAAAAGGGCTCCTTGCAAGCGGGCTTCCCTGTATTATAGCACACAGGGCAGCCCCTAATTGCTGCGTAATGCCCACGATCTCGTGCGCCCCCCCCCTCTAATGGCCGTCACGCTGCGGCCGAATATTGTTTCTGATCGCTGCGCAAATAATAACACTGCGCTGCTGCTAATGCCATGCAAATGGGCTTCGTGAGGGCACTCACTTCCGAAGATCGATTCGGGATCGATTTGAGTTATTGGGGATCGATTTTTTTTTTGTAGCTGAATATGGGATAGAGACTATGTTATTGTAGTTTAAATAGATATAAGTCTGATATAAGGCACGGTCAGATCCAAAGAGTGACTTGTGGGCATATTCCAGACTAAGAAAGGTAAACTAATTCTAAAAAAAATTCTTTATCGGGAATAGTATATTATCTATTAATATGGTGTTGATTTAGAACAGGTTTTAATGTGAAATATATGTTAAAAACTTTGGTCCCCCTCCAAAAAGTCCAGCCTGAAGTATTCGCCCTTATCTTAAAAAGGAAGAAAGTAGAAAAAGATAATTAAATTTGAGTGTTGTAAACACAAGATGGTTGCTACCCAGATAAACCTTTGAAATATTTATTTTAGCGTAACATTTCGAAAATTTTAACTAAATTACATGTAAAAATGAAATCTATTAAAATGAATATTGCAAGGCAGTTACAAGAACTTTTGAAGAAGAGTTTTGTTTACAAAGTATTTTCCATAAAATAAGCGTATTTTTGCATTTGTATATCTTATAGTAATTGAGAAAGGAAAAATAACTTACGCCTTGAAGAAAAAACATTGTCACGTTCAGTCCACTAGTTGAGGATAAGAAATCTAAAAAATGGAACATCATTAGAGAGTAAAGTAGCAGGGCTTGATTTGAGCCGTAACGCCCTTAAATGATGTTACGGTTTTTCTTTCTTCCAGAACATGTATTTCTAGAAACAGAGCTCTGTAAAGTAGTATGATCTCGTGTACAATATACCCCAGTGTTTCTTCTTTGTTATCAAATTTATAAGTGGTTTTTGAAAGATTTTGAGACAAATGAAACCCAAATTACTTTTGAAAAATCAAAGCATATATTTTGCATTAAGATTAAAGCATTTATTTTTAAACTAGAATACTCTGCTCGGTGCTATCCTACAACTGGAGGCTTTTTTTAAATATTAAAAAAATTATTTAAAAGTAGCATTATATGATTAAATACATCTAGAAACTAGGATAAATGTAAAATTTAAAGCAAATTTTAAAATACATATATGTTACGGTGAATGTCCGAAATTGGCGAATGTCGACATTCACCGGTGAATGTCGACAATCACCAAATTTTGGTTTTTCACCGTAACATATAAATTATTTTTTAACCCATTTGTGCATAAAATTAGCCAAAATAGGCTATTACGCAAAACATCAAATCTCCACTTTGAATGAAGATATCATCAATCTGTTAATTTTATTACATAGATTAAAACCTTTCTTAGGAGTTGGATCACTCTCAAAAGTGTCACTGAATTTATAATATTAGAGCACTGTTTTAAACTTACAACAAATCAAAATCGCCAAATTTTAGAACAACTTCATAATTCAATCATCATTATAAAAAATGTAATTACTTTTCATACAAAGAAATGGTCCTACTCCTATACAGGGTGTATCTGAAATGGTGCAACAAACTTTCAGGGATGATAGTACTCATCAAGACGAACAAGAATCGGTGTAGAAAGGGGGGTCGCAAACCAAATCCCAGGGAGTTAAAATTAACTTGGAGATTAAATTAATTGGAGCGACGCCCCAAAAAAATCATTGAAAAATTCAAATTGTAGAAGAACTACTATTGGTAAAAACTTAATTATGGTCTCAAAAATTGTGGTTTAATATGATCTTTAAAATTATCTCAAAAGTCTTCACATTAAAATTTGTTTTATTATGAAAAAAGTTAAAAAACACAAAAAAATTTGAAAACTCTGCCAAAACTTTATTTTATATTTCGAAATCCTTTCTTTTGATTTAATAATCGGAAAGATCATAGTCGAAAACCCTTAAGTCCAAAGTGTCACGTAAAAACCATCAATATTAAATGCTTGAGATCCTGTTAAAGCATGGTTTGCGCACACAAAAAACGAACTTTAACAGGATCTCAAGCGTTTAATATTGATTGTTTTTACGTCAAACTTTGGACTTAATGGTTTACAACTGTGATCTTTTAGATTATAAAATCAAAAGAAATTATTTCGAAATACAAAATGAGGTTTTGGTAGAATTTTCACATTTTTGTGGTTTTTTAACTTTTTTCATAATAAAACAAATTTTAAAGTGAAGACTTTTGAGATAATTTTAAAGATCATATTAAACTACAATTTTTGAGACCATGATTAAGTTTTTACCAATAGTAGTTCTTCTACAAATTGAATTTTTCAATGATTTTTTGGGTGTCGCTCCATTTTTAACTCCCTGGGATTTGGTCTGGGACCCCCCTTTCTATACCGATTCCTGTTCGTCGTGATGAGTACTATCATCCCTGAAAGTCTGTTGCACCATTTCAGATACACCCTGTATAAGGTATCTGTCTACGTTCGGACCCCTTTTTTTAAAAAAAGCATAATTTCCTCCAAACCCCCCATATGGTGTTTTCAATGAAGTTTAACTTTAAACCTATGTATTTAAAAAAAATGTTAACAATATTTTAATAATATTTGAAATAAATGGCAAATTTGTGTGAATTTTAACCTAAATTTTGTACTTCCGTTAACATGTGCTCACTCAATTCAACTGAGATCATTTCAATTTCCATGCTACAGAATGTTCTTTAAACTCTTAGCTACTAAATAAACTAAAAATATTGGAAATATTTTAAAAATTGATCATTTTAAGACAACTTTTGTAAAATAATGCAATTTTTTGTTATTAAAATAACCATTTATTGGACCAAATAGCTTCATAAATTTTTTAATTGTTATCCTACAGCTGAGTTAATAGTTCATATAGTAGATAATAAGAAGTACAATGTATAAACAAAATTTCATCCACATACATGCCGATATTAGGGGTAGGATAGCAACTTGGGTTTAACTATTTCATAACTTATTAAGATCACTTATAAATACTTAAATCATATTTTAAAGTTCTCGACTGGAAAAAATTAGCAGAGAATAGCTTATCATATGTAACAAAATCATTCACACAACCATTTTTCAGGTTCCTTGCTCTTGGCCTTCCGTTTTCTCTTTAGTATCACATGGTTATTTGGCCTGAATATTCCCTTATAATCACCCTTTTCCCTTAACAATATATACCTCGGCTTCTCTATTCTTAGACCTCTTTTTTTTATCTTTTCAACATAACATTGCTCTTGAGCCTCCCTCATATCATCTTTTAGCATCCTTTTTCTCTGACACCTCTTTCTCTCTGGTCATAAGCCTTTTTCTCTAACATTTTCCACCTTATTGCCGTTTGATTCACTATTTTAACACTTCCATTGCTGTTTCGTTCCCCCCACGGATGTCTTTATTTCTGTAGGTGACTTTTTTTAAGGGTAGCACCTCACTTTCTTTGACCTTTTTCAACTATTTTATGGATCACAATGATTCGTGGACCACTGATGGAGTACCTACTGTTGATTGACTGACCTAAACTGAATCTGTTATTGGGTTTATGCTAATATTCAGTTCTATAGTCTGTTCATTTAGAATAGGCGACTGAAACAGGATCAAAAACGCTCAATAACGCCTAATAACGCTCATCACGCAAGTTTAGGTTGCCCACCCCAAACCTCAACCTAATGAGATTGCTCCTTATGCGACAGCTATTCACATAGGTTTTCTATTCCATCTTAAAAAAAAAACAATACATTCAAGTGATTGAATTTTAGTTTTCAGACTTTGACCTTGAACTTTTCGATCCAATCACTTGCGTGCACACAACTCGATTCAGCAAAGAGATCGATCCCCCTCTGAAACACAAGAGAAAGGCATTTCTCCATTTCTTTTTACGACTCGAATCGGAGAATTACTTCCGCTAATCGAATCTTCCAGATCGGAAACAGATAGGCCAATTCCAAGTAGCCACATGTCACTCAACCACCTTCGTGACTGTGGTAAAACGAAATCAAATTTCGAAGCCACGCTGTGGATCAAGGTCGGCGGTTGGTGGATCCCGAGATAAGGCATCCGTAATAGAAATATTATGCAGATTAGATTATTATATATAAAGTTACTTTTGGATCGTGTATTGAACTTGGTGGATCAACATTAGTTTTTGATGTGTTTCAAATAAGGGTTTGATTGTTTCTGGCTGTGTAATGGGGAGGTGCAGGGATTCGATTTCGCACAATGGAGATTGTGGGAGAGGTCAGTGTTAATTGAATGCTGGGATCTGCAGTTTTAATAAATCCGTTAGATGGGATAAGATTGTTATTGTAATTAAATTTTCCATGTATTTCGCCTGTTAATGGGATTGGGTTGTATTAAATGGACTTTAATGGTGTGGAAATGTTAATGAAAGTTTTAGTGATCGAAGTAGAGGTAACATCCATGGCAGATAATATCAATTTATTAAAGGAAAGAAACTAAGAAATATCAAATTATTTATCTCTTGGTTGTGCGTGATGCGGGCCAACATGCATTTATCTTTTTAATTCAAAAATTCCCTAAAAGGATTTCATAACAAATATTAAACACTTGAAAAGTGTCAGCTTTTTATTGGAGATATCTTTGTTGCTGCAAGCACTTCAGTTAGATATAAATTTTAAATTGATATGTTTTAATGTTTCTCTTCCATTTCTCTCTTTCCAATCCTTAAAGATTTAAATCTTCTTTTCCCCAATAGTCCAGTAACTTTATACATCACCGTATGCGTCAAATCCGGTAGATCTGATTTTTTGCAGACTTGTTTATGATGTTGGCCTAATGAATAATCCAAGTTTTCGACCTCGAGCGCCGAACGCAACTTTGTCAAAAATCGAAAAAACCGCGGAAAAATCGAGTTTTTTTCAAATTTTGGCGATTTTAAACCTAAAGGACTAGTTTTTGAAAAAACTTTTTAGCTACAAAGTTAAAGAAAACAAAATTTCCTTCAAAATGCACTATTTAACTTTGATTGTATGATGAAAGGTATTGATGCTAGAGCGCGCTGAAAAACATCGATTTTTTGCCTTTCCGCAAAAAAAAGGAAAACGCCCAATTCTACCCTCTACAAAATGAAAACTATTCATGTTATCAACAAAAATTTTAAACCACGTGAAAGAGCATTTAATTTTCTATAAATAACATGCTTTTCATTGTCATTTTTTAAGAAGGGGGGGAGGGAGGGAAGCAAAGATCGATATCAAAATTCTCGCACCTCGCAGACCAAACGGACTTACGCGGTTGTTAATCTGCAATTTGCGCTTTATTTCCGGTATATTAACAATAAAATGGTTTTTTTGGATTCATTGATGACAAAGCATGCTTAAAAAAAATAAATTTTTAATTTTATTTATGAAATATTGGGTGTTTTAGGCGTAATTTCGATCAATATTTTAAATTCATATATTAAATTATGAGAGTGTTTTAAGGAACGATTTTATATGTTTTTTGCATCGTTAAATCCGAATTTTAAGTTTATTTTCATTTTTAAAGTCATCTTCACATCAAAAATTGTCAAAAATCTTAAATTTTTGCTCTTTTGTTAGGTTTTTCATCGATTTTTTAATCAAATATTCATTTTATGAAAACTACCATGTAACCAAATTAAAGAACGTAAAATTTCCTATCAGATGCACTGGTTTATTTTTATTTTGCGATGAGCAGTGTACATTTTATAGCGTTTTGAAGTGTAGCGATTTTTTTGTTTTTGAACAAAAAAGTGGTGAACGCTAGATTTACCCCACTACAGCTCAACATAAATACAAGTTACTGACAAATAGTTTATACCACATGAAAGTAAATTTAATTTCCTACAAAATGCACTATTTAACCTTGATTTTATGATGAAAGGTATTGATTTTAGAGCGCACTAAATTACAGCTGTTTCCTGACTTAACACAAAAACGAAAAATCGCTTAACTTCAAAATGCTATAAAACGTACACCACTCATCGCAAAATAAAAATAAACCAGTGAATCTTATAGGAAATTGTACGTTCTTTAATTTAGTTGCATGGTATTTTTCATAAAATGAATATTTGATTAAAAAATCGATGAAAAACCTAACAAAAGAGCAAAAATTTAAGATTTTTGGCAATTTTTGATGTGAAGATAACTTTAAAAATGAAAATAAACTTAAAATTCGGATTTATCGATGCAAAAAACATATAAAATCGTTCCTTAAAACACTCTCATAATTTAATATATGAATTTAAAATATTGATCGAAATTACGCCTAAAACACCCAATATTTCATAAATAAAATTAAAAATTTATTTTTTTTAAGCATGCTTTGTCATCAATGAATCCAAAAAAACCATTTTATTGTTAATATACCGGAAATAAAGCGCAAATTGCAGATTAACAACCGCGTAAGTCCGTTTGGTCTGCGAGGTGCGAGAATTTTGATATCGATCTTTGCTTCCCTCCCTCCCCCCCCTTCTTAAAAAATGACAATGAAAAGCATGTTATTTATAGAAAATTAAATGCTCTTTCACGTGGTTTAAAATTTTTGTTGATAACATGAATAGTTTTCATTTTGTAGAGGGTAGAATTGGGCGTTTACCTTTTTTTTTGCGGAAAGGCAAAAAATCGATGTTTTTCAGCGCGCTCTAGCATCAATACCTTTCATCATAAAATCAAAGTTAAATAGTGCATTTTGAAGGAAATTTTGTTTTCTTTAACTTTGTAATTAAAAAGTTTTTTCAAAAACTAGTCCTTTAGGGTTAAAATCGCCAAAATTTGAAAAAAACTCGATTTTTCCGCGGTTTTTTCAATTTTTGACAAAGTTGCGTTCGGCGCTCGAGGTCGAAAACTTGGATTATTCATTAGGCCAACATCATAAACAAGTCTGCAAAAAATCAGAACTACCGGATTTGACGCATACGACCCCATGCTTTCAGGCGACAAAGATACTGGACTACAAGTCAAATTTCCATAAATATCGTTTCATTGGGTGCATTGGAGGTTTCATTGCATTTTTAGGAAAGCACATCTTGATTTTGTGATGGTAAAAAAGAAGAGTACAATAAAATGCGTTTTATTGCAATGGTAGGTTGGTAGCAAGATAATCTAACATCTTGATTTTGACAAACCTATATCACAAGCAATGCTGTTTCTATATACACTGTTTCATTACTTAAAGAATTTTTTTCAGGAAAAAGATTGGAAATTGATTTTGGAATAATAGGAAATTGGATTTTTATAGAGGAACACTTCAGTGCGAAAATGACTTTGAATGAACTTATACTGTAAATGTGTGATAGTGAACTTATAGAACTAGGAGCAGATACTCTTCTCATCAAAAGGTTTCTATTGTCCTTGTTGAGTTGTTCCTCATCTTTAAGGTGATTGGTTGAAGTTCTCAAACAAAAGCGCCTCATCGAAATAATTCGTTTGACCAATGAAAAGAGATATGTGAAATTAGCTTGACGAGGACTACATTTTCTTGTGTTTGTCATAAAAAAGGCATGTTTTTATTATTTTAAATCTTGCCCAATGAATTTTAACGTTTGATTTCTTTTTAACCTGTTTGAAAACAAATTGAAAATTTCAGAAGGTCAAAGAGAATATCTTAAAACTTTTTCTCTCTTCTCTTAAACCTCTTAAAAGATTATAAACAATCAATTTTTTTGTATTAGGCAGTACTAGCAGTGACCGCCCAATAGAACAAGTGACTGAGTTTATATCCCCATCCCCAATCTGCATTCACTCAAACTAACCACAGCAAGACCATTACTAAATAAAAAAAATCGCAAAAGTAAATATCTCGATAGGCATCACAAAACGCCGCCTTGCAGTATTATTTCGCACCCAAAGTCGGCGTATCCTTCGCGATGAAGACTTAAGCCGAGCCGGGAACAATTAATTAGGCGTAGGGGCACGCCCTGTAGAGCAGCAATCGCGATCGGCCATCGCGCTCATTTGTTAGCATCGGATGGCAACACTTATCGGCTGTCAGACGCCAGCACTAATAGCGGGCCTTTGCTCCTCTACGGCCAATCTGTTCTTTATTGCTTGATTATCGCTAAGCCCCCAGTCCTGATTGTTATAATTCAGAAGGGTGCAGCTTGTTTCTAAGCAGCTGGGGCTTCTGGTGGGTTTTTTCAAGAGGAAGAGAACTTTCAAGGTGTTGGTGTGAAATGAGATCATATAGCCTTAAGCTGTGCTATGCATAACAGTTATCTGGTAAAAAAATGGGGGGGGTTGTCAATTAATGATTAAATGAGGACCCACCTATGTATATACATACAATTAATCTCGTAGCACAAAAAGTGTTATGAAGGAGGGGACTTCGCCTTTCAGCTGACAAAAAGATTTTTCTAAGAAAATTAGAAATAAGAGGTTTATGGACATGGTTGTCAAATGATTAGATGATTCAACCTTGAGTTCAAAGCTTAGAGTTTTGGATATTTATTTTTATACCACGGTAAAATGTATAATTTATACAGGCGAACATGTATAACTGAAATTGCTCGGGACCATCATTACTTTCATTCCATTTATCCACGAATTTCGATTATCTAGGTTCGACTATACTTATTTAAATAAAAAAATATTATTAACTTATTTTTAGTGGAATTTTCTTTCCTTGTGTTATATCCTTTGTGAATATCGTTAACAGGTGAGATAAAGAGCAGTCAAATGCTGAAGAGCAGAAGAAGGCTCGAGAGTAAATGTATGCTGAAGGTTAGAAGAAATGGAAAGCAAACAGATGTTCAAGACCAGAAAGACGTATAAGAGTGATAGGGTGATCAAAAATATGCTGAAGAGCAAAATTATGCTTAAGAGGAAACAGGAACAAAAAAGCTCTAGAATAAGACATGCTGAAGTGTAAATAATAAAGAGGGAAAATACGCTCAAGATCAAATAGATGTTCAAGAGTAAAGGGATGCTCAAAGACGAAAAGATGTTGAGAAAAATTATGCTTAAGAGTAAAAGAGTGCTTAAGAGCAAAAAAGCTCGATATGCTTCAGTGTAAATGAACGATGTAGTGGAACGATGAAGAAAACAAAGATATGTTACACTCTGTTCATTTAGAATAGGCGCCTGAGAAATTGTGCTTTCCCCCTCGCTAGAAGCGTAACCATAGTTACGCTCTTCGCGCAGCCAATAGTAAGCCTTCTTCGTCACTTCGACAGTGATAGTTGCTATGGTTACAGATTCGGTAGTGGGGGAAGGAAATATTTTCAGGCGCCTATTCAAAATGAATAGAGTATAACAACAACAGAACATCAAGAACAGAGATATGTTCACGAGTAAGGGATGCCCAAAAGAAGCTGAAGAGCAAAGGTAGATATGGGGTATAAGAGAAAGATAGGATAGAAACCCCCCCTTCCGAAATTTGGATACTATAAATTTTAGTTTCTATCATTTAGGTGACAGATGAAGTGATGACAGGCAATAATAATTGTGCCCTGCTATATTTTATCAACTTTCCCAGCAAAAATCGTTAAGCAAATATGCAGGAGTCCATTCTGGGACAACAGCATGGACAACAGACAACTCCCTAACACCTGGTGTGGCTGAAAACCCGCAAAAACGTTCCCAATCTCCATCGAACAGGACATCTCAGGTCAAATCTCTCCACAAGGGGGGAAGCTCAACCTCAGGAGTGTGTGTAAACAAAGATAAAAGCAACCCAAACCCAAAACTCACGAATTCCCCTCCGATGAAGTCCTTACTGGAATTAATTACCTTCAGGAGCAACGCCTTCCGATAGTTCCCATTTATAAGAATCGAAGCATGCCCTTATCGAGCGATAAAAGGTGGAATATTAGAGCTCTTAATAGCGGGAATTAGGACCTCAAAAAGCTTCGATCGAACGCTGTTATTTATGACAAATAGTCCCGAATTTTCTGGAGGAGATAAGTTCCGGCTTTTTTGCTGATGGCATTGTTTTCCACTGATCGGAATCGTATTTTTTTTTCTTTTCGGAGCGGGGTGTAGTGCTAATCAGGGAGGTAGGGTCTCGGAACGTGAACTGGTTACTGGAGTCGGAAGGCGGGAACCGGGTTCGGTTAGGCTTCCATGCCGGGTGAATATTGAATAGTTATCGGTGGCTGAGGAAGCGGTGAACGGGTTCATCTAACCCTTTCATTCCTAAGCCGCCCGAGGTTACCATTGAATCCTATGGAATATTTAGGGCGGATAGGACTGAAATTGTTTGGGTTTTTGTAAGAAGGGGGTTAAAGTGAACTCTACTTGAAAGCGTTCACCCTGTGGATGGATTAATGGAAAGGTGCCAAGTACCTACTGGACGGGAAACCAGACTGAATTTTTTAGTTCCTTTGAGGGAATGAGTTAGGATGGTGAAGATAAAGATGGGAAATGTTGAAATTGAAACACAGCCAAAATATGTTAATGATGAGAAGATAAGAAGGAAGAGATAAGAAAAAGATTGCATTTAAGGATGCCTTGTGGTACATAGTAGTTACTGATGGATGTATCGAAGGAAACTGTAGTTATAAGTGAAGAGGTTAACAGGCATTTTGTACCAGTATTAAAAGTTCTAAATCATCCATCATGTTAGAGGCCATATTTATATATATCATAAAATTAAAAATGAGTATAGAATCCAGATTTTGTTCTTGTTAGCAGTTTAGTATAAAAGGGAGTAAATATGAAAGAGCTGCTATCGGTTTCATGTGAAATAAAAAAAACATCTAATATTTACACTTGTTGACTTTTGAACATAAAGAAATGTGTAATTCACTTTAAAAACAAACAAAAAAGTCGGATATTCTAAACCTAAACTGAGAAAAAAGTTTTGTAAACAAAAATTTGACTGTAATTAAGTATAGGATTAGCTTGACAAATATCAATTGCATATCCTTCATGTAGTTGATTTCTTTTTACCATTATTAGTATCATATATTTATCAGAACATAGATGGTTTGTTAGACTATCCTTGTAAACAATCTGATACGAGTTAATAAGGATCCCATTCGCTTTTTAGAAACCATTATAACGTTTTTTTTTTAAATAGCATCAATGTTTCTTTGAACTTTTAAAAACCGAAACTATCACTCAACAACGTGGAAAACATTTTCTCCATCAGCTTTTCCCGATAAAACAACATCAGCAAATTCCAGCAACTTCACCTTCACCAGTCATTAATCAAGAAAGTCTGCAGCCACCACCAATAGACAAGATCGCAAATTGTACAGCCTTTCCAAGTTTGAGAGCGCTTTACATGGGCTAATGGCACTGATAAGGTCCAAATTGAAGAACGCTTTTAACGCTTCGGTATACTGCCGCCAGTGACCACCTCGGTGAGAAGACACTCACCTTCAAGCCGACTTATTTGCTTGTTTTAGGGAAGAATTAATGGACCTTTTTATCGAATGGTTGATAGTTTTTCACTCTGTGAGGTTGCATAACAAAGTATAGGTGGTACACAGCTTGTGAGATGTCCATATAGTGATTGCAGCTAATGTAGTTTTCCTATTTCTTAATGTTGTGAATGTACGAAATCATTCTTTCTTTCAATAAAAGGATATAGGGAAGTTGTGTTAAGAATATACTTTCAAATCACAAACATTAATTCGTATATAACACCAAATTAATTTATGCAACTATTTTAAATAACAAATTTTTAATTTAATGTTATTTTATTTGTGCCTTATATTCTCCTAGTACCCGTTGTTGTCATTATTATAAGAACATTAAAAAAGGCAAAACATCTTCTTTAAAATTAAAATTGTTATTTTAAAAAATCAGTGCTTTTGGGTTTCTATGTTATTTAATAAGTAACATTTATATACAAAAAGAAATATAATTTGCCTGGAAATAAGAGAATTATCTCTATAAATTACAACTTTTTTTTGTTTTAAAGGCAAGATACCTACATGGTTTAAAGAAAACTTAAGTATGTACTATCAAATACAGTACTCAGCATCATTTTCTCGAAACCTAATTACAGTAAACTCCCGTTAGTACGCCGTTCAAGGGGATTTGTGAAAACGTCGTAATAAGCGGTACGACGCTATATGCGGAATTCCATTAAACACCGTTTCGGCGATATACCTAAAACCCTTAATACCTAATCTTACCTAGAAACCCTTTTAAAGCGGGATTTCATCATTAAAATAGAAACGAAAGGACAATGTCTAAAAACCGAACAAACATTCTTACCTTTACATCTTTTATTGGTATCTTTTATCTACGATACCACTGTACAATATATCTTCCAATTCTTCATTTTTACCTTTTCGAACTCTTCTCCTTTTACTAATGCCTGAAAAGGCGTTTTCTTCGATTTCATCACGTTTTTTTAAGATTGTTTCCAATGAAGAGGCAGGCGACCCCTGTTCATTTCCAAATTACTGCTTATTCATAACACCTTTCATCTCGTCATAAAGCTTGATTATCTTCAATTTATCATCGAAACTCAAAGCTTTCCTTTTACTTCCAGAACTTGTCACTTTAAACTTGCCGAGAAAGAATGAATACTGAATAGAATACGGTATTTGAACTTGCAACACAGTGGACTGAACACTGAGCTATGGAATCGAATTGGAGGAGAGGGGGAGAATTTCCAAGAAATTCAGGGAGTGTTCTAATTTGTCACAGGACAACCGGACAACCCACGTGCCCTGCAAGACACTGGTCATCCTTGTTTTTAAAGGCGCAACGGGGGGCCATTCGGGGGAAAAAGGGGAGCGGTTGGGAAAAACCAGTTCTACCATATTGTTCTACTCGCATTTTCAATGGTTCTGTAGCTCATACATTATTTTAAAGGAAGTCGACGACGCAATAACCGGGATTTTTCTTCGGGGGACTGGAAAAAAACGTCGAAATATGCGGGAAGTCGTAATAAGCGGGGGCGCTATAAGCGGATAGTTTTTAATGATAAAAGGCCTATTGGTACCAGGGACCGGAGAAAAACGTCGTAATATGCGGGACGTCGCACTAAGCGGGGGCGTACTAACGAGAGTTTACTGTATTTAAAACTTTATTTTGAAACGAAGTAAAATTCCTTTGATTAGTTTCACAAAGGAAGACTAAGAGAGAAGAATGGTTTAGTTCCATGAAAATCAATTCTAATGAAAAAAAAATTAAACGCTTGTGAACTCTTGTATGCAACAGAAAGCGATCCAATCTTCATTTTAGTAGGAAATATACATAAACTGTTATTTCCCCTTAATTTTCACAAGTACTAATATTTACTTTAGCTAGATGAAATACATTATTTCTTACCACATTATTAATCTGAATTGTTTAGATACTATCAGTTTCTTATTGTGTCGTTCAAAATTAAGGTCGCTATTTAAAAATTATAAAAAGCATACTTGATCAAGACATAAATCTGAATATTGAGTATTTGTTAAACAAATACTAATTCCCTACTGAATCAAGGGTACGTCCGCCCAAAACTCCCCACACACCAAGGCTCCCACTAGGTCACATGCTAGATGCGTAATTGGTAAAATAACTATTATTTAAATGAAATTAAAGTGGTGGTCTAATTATACAGGGTGATTCAGAAATAATCATCAATAATTGGAGGCGAGGTAGAGGGGCCCTAGACAAGCATATTTCGAATAGGAATGGTGGGGCGCAGTCTTACCGTTAAAGAGCTAGGACCTAATGTAGTGCGAGCGCGTTTCAAAAGGCCGTTTTTAGAAGGCCCGTGTGACGAAACAAAAAATAATAAAATGAAAAAATCTGTTGCATGAGGTAAGGAAGTATCCCTACTTACACCATGAATTCGATAGAACTTTAACCACTTTCTAAACCGTGGAGTGAGTTTCAAATGTGTAATATTAATTTTTTAGTCAAAGAATGGAGTTCCCTTAATGGTATTTAGAAAAATGATGATCAGGGGAGGAATTTTCAATGAACGTAACATTGATCATTGAAACTGTTTGATCATTGAAAATTCCTTCCCCGATCATCATTTTTCTAAATACCATTAAGGGAACTCCATTGTTTGACTAAGAGATTAATATTGCACGTTTTAAAACTCACCCCACGGTTTAGTAAGTGGTCCAAATTCTATCACATTGAGGATTTAAGTAGTACAGATACTCCTGTACCTCATGCAATAATGTTTTTCATTTTATTATGTTTTGTTTCGTCACCCGGGCCTTCTAAAAACGGCCTTTCGAAACGCGCTCGCACTACATTAGGTCCTAGCTCTTTAACGGTAAGTCTGCGCCCCACCATCCCTATTCGAAATATGCTTGTCTAGGGCCCCTCTATCTCGCCTCCAATTATTGATGATTATTTCTGAATCACCCTGTATACAATATCATTACTTTCTCTAAACCACAACATTTTAAAATCAATTTTGAAAACAAATAAAATTCCTTTGACTAGTTTTACAAGCATAAAAATAGATTAAAATTAAAAGGAAAAAGTTACCTTTTTAGAGTGAGGAAATTTTATTTTTTACCAAATCATCAACGGTCTTTCATATTAAACGTCTCTATCTAAAAATTAAAAAAACATAATTAAACGAAATATATCAATGCAGTGTTGTACAACACTCTACCCTACTACATTGACAGCCATATTCACATCCATCAGGGTCGATGTTAAATCCTAGGTGATCCTAGGTCAAAGAAAGATTCCACCTATCAGTCTGCGAAAAGCTAATTTTTCTTTCTCTAGCTGCTGTTTAACACCGAACGCTGATGGTTATAAATATGGCTGTTAGGATACATCCCCCAAACTTCCCACCAAGGCTCCCACCAGGTCACCATATGCTTGATGCTTAATCGCAGTCAGCAATCGCCATTGCAAATGCAAGGCCCATCATCACACTTAATGGGCGCGTGAATTTGTCGGCTTCTTATCAGGCGATTGTCGCACCCTGAAGCCTTATTACGGAAGAATGCTGACAGGAAGACAAATGAACCAACTGAGTGAGGAAAGCCGAATTTGCCTATGCATGGAGCTATCGGAATATTACCTGCTTGTGAAGAAAGATGATCGGATACCCCTAGAAGGAAACTTGGATGTATATTCATTTAGGTTAACAGCTATATGCCTAATCGAGCAACTTTATTTGTGAGAACTGTGAAACTTTTTTTTCCTTTTAACTTAGGTGTTGATCGATAATGACCATTTGAAACTAGATCATCAAGTATTCCATAAGCATCTTTTATGATTTATTTTCGTTTCAATAAATGAATAATTTCTTAAAAGCTGTTCATTTTGTTATTCTTTTTATATATAAAATGTAAGTTCTAATATCTATTATTTTCGAGAAAAAAGGAATTTTTCAATGATTATTCTCAACAATTTAAAACCATATGAAATTTTGTTGAATTTTACTCATTAACTAGCAACAAATAGAACAACTGGCACTATTTCATATTATAATTTAATATAATATTTACGAAATAATTTGCATTTTTAGAAAAACTTCCTAACCCTCAAGTTTTTGAGAAAGTAGTAATAATTATTAATAGACTGTAATGTAATAACTACTAAAAGCTTATTTATCAATTTAGAATTTTAGATAGAACTAATATTTCAGAAATACCGGACCCAATTATTAGCATAACTCTCTAAAGATGTACTATAAATAGGTTTAGGGTCCTTTAATAGCAATTTTTTTATCAAAAAATGCATGTAAATTAATTTGTTAGTCAATATAGATAATTTTTATTTTTCTGGAATTATGACCTTCATATAATACGTATAAGCTTCTGATATGTATGGGGCTTTCACAGGAATTTATATAATAAACCATCAATACAGCAGAGTCTTATAAAAATCATCTTCCTCATCTTTTGAAAGAGTCTTTGGTGAAAGTTCTTATTGGTAGCATGTATAAAATAGTAACTGGTAATAAAACTTTGCCAACTAGGCGATATTCACCAAAGCAAACTCTTTCAAAAGATGAAGACTTATTTTTATTAAAGCTTTTACTGTAACTTAAAAAATATACTTCTAAAACTTTCTTTCTTGCTAACTAAATAGAGTCAGTGAAGCTTTAGAGAGTTTTTGGTAGAGGAGTACTAGGGAGAGTTTTTGGTACTGGGTACCATGGACGAGCTACAAGCTCTTTTGGTACTTTAAAACTACTATTTTCTTTATGTTTGTGTGTATTCGTCTTCTTTTTTTTGTTGTCTCTTCAATGTTGTGTGTGTATTATTCCATTTTTTTCTTTCGTGTAATTTGTTTTAATTATATTTTGTTGAAATAAAATCCTTGTTTTGTTCGAATAAAAAATAAATAAGACCACCCGAACAAGCCTTCCACCAAAGCATCCCAAATGCCCCCACATCCAATCAATCCAAAACCCAAACATCCCATTCAACTGACGCATCCCAATAAACCCTTCCATTAAAAGGCTTTTAATAAAGCTCGGGCTCCTGTATACTTATCGCCGCACCCATTCCAACCTCGATGACAGTCCCAAGATGGCCAGATAGGAGATCCCATCCCACTGATTGACACCAACGACATTTATGCCTCGAACCCGGGGTTCCAGTCTATAGGTGTGGGTAATGATTTTGAGAGTCGAGTAGGGAATAGAAAAAAACAGTCTGATATGGGTAATCGGTGGTAAACAAAATTAATTTGGAGGACTGGCCGCACAGGTAGAATGTACGGATATCACCTGGTGTTTTGATTCGTTTGCGGTAATGGCCAATGGTGGAATGTAGTGAGGTATGTGTATCTCAACTGAATATCGTGGTAATGGACTGTATTTGTCTGACGTCACATTTACCCATCATGTGACCTGCTGAGCTTGCAATTGGTTACCACAGAGATAGCTTGTAGGGAGATATGATTTGATAGTGAGTTTGTTTTCCCCAACACCTGATTAAATGGGCGTGGCATGAATATTGTCCATTCTTAAGAGTGGAATGTTTCTATTGATTAGAGTCAATAAGCCTGTTTGGCTTCAGGTTTGAAAAGAGGCTGAGTATCACTGTCCGCCATCTATAAGAATCGTATTTAGGAAATAATCAAGCTATGGGGATAAGATCAGAAATTATAAATAAAAGGTTTATTAGTTATAACTTCAAAACTATCTCGACCCTTATCCTTTTTTGTGAAATTTTCGAATGAATGACTGTAAAATCCTCTTTCAGTTCTTGGTAGGAAGAATGTGCGTGTGTTTAATAAAACGGTAAAAATACCACTGTTTTAACAAAGTTTTTCAAGAGAAAATGTCATGAACTTAGACTTAGTTTAGGTCCTATAGTTTTAGCTACTTACATTTTACGAAGTAAGGGGCCGTTCAAATATTACGTAAGCACCTAGGGGGGGGGAGGGGGTTTGCATTTTGCTTATTTTTCCTGACAAGGGGGGAGGGGGGGGTATGAGTAACGTGACCAGACGTCCCGTTTTGAACGGGACTGTCCCTTTTTAGAGTTACGAGTCCCGGTGTCCCCGAAATGAACTCTGGGACGCAAAATTGTCCCGTTTTCTGAAAATTCCCGCTTAATTGAAAAGGACTATATTGACTGTAATAAAGATGCAGAAGTTTTTGACGAATTTTCGTTAATTTGTAACTGCATTACATCGCAGAAAGTAACCGAATGGAATAATCTAAATGTTTCCACGAAAACTCGTTGGATGGGAGTATTCAAATACTTTCAAGCCAACAATTTTCAGCATGAAAACTTTTCTATTTTCATTGAATATATTTTATGTTTGCCTGCTACAAATGCTCCAATAGAAAGAGTATTTTCTATGAACAAATTGAGGCCATCTGAGAAGACCCAGTTACAAATTTCATTCTAAACTTATAATATTAAAGCAAATTTGTTCTCTGATAAATATAAATATAACTAAACGTTACGGTATATATTTTTTAATTCGTAACTTTAAAGCTAACTGACTTTTTCTGAATAAATAACTTTAAAAAAGTGTTTTTTATTGACTACCTGTTAACCTAAATAAACCAATGTCCCGTTTTGAGACAAAAAATAAATGGTCACATTAGGTATGAGTGATGCTTACGTAAGATGCTGAATTTTCGAACATCCGTTTTCAAAAACGCACTTTTTCCCAAAATTTCAATCCCATGGGAATCTTACCCCATATAGAGGGGGGGCATTGGTTTCCAGAAGAAAAAGCAGGAAGCGCGTTACTCTTTCGTGTAAACCAGACGTCAAACACAAAATATAGCAAAAAAAGAATAAAAAACTCAAAAAGAAACATAGGCCATAACTTAACAGCTTTTATTTTTTAGCTAAAGAAAAAACCGCAGTTCAAATTCATCCCCCCTACTTCACTGAAATGAGAAATTTCTTCGGAAACACTGTCAAGGTCACTGTCGAAACACTGTCGAATTTTTACATGGTTTGATACGAAGTAAGCTTGGAATTGTTGAAAGATACTAGAAATTCGCAGGCTTATGATCAAAAAGAGGGAATTTCTGATACAAGTGAAATCAGTTTGTTGGAAGAAATAAAAAAAATTTATTGCCGGAAATGCGAAAGTTTTTGAGCGCTTAAATTATTTTCTTTTTAAATCGCTCCTTTGAAATAACTACTTGCTTTCAACGCGGTTTCTTTCGGGAGAGCATCCTCCCTCGCCTGTAGATTTCTTGTAGTCAGTGCATGTCAAGTTTACTTCTTTTGGGATCAACATAATTCCTAGTTATCTCATCTGTCCTGCGGTTTAATTTCAAGCTAAGTACTTTCTTTCAAATTTAAATCTTCTAATAATATTCGTAATATTACTTTTGTGGTTGGTTATGAGAAAGAAAAAATAATAACTATTTTATAATAGTGTTTTTTAAACTTGTAACTTGGGTGTAGGTGTGAACCCTTCCAAGGTTAATAGATCCATGAGCGGACACTGGGATGGATTAAAACCATCATTTCCACTCACCTGAACAATTACATAAAAGATAAGTTACCAAGATAAAGTTACATGGTTAAGTCTCTCATATGAGATAAATTGAAATTCTTATTTGTAAATTGCTTTGTAAAATTATATATTGCTGAAAAAAAAAGAATTTTCTTATAAAATTTCCTAACTTAGTTTACTGAATAAAATAAGCAATCGTAGCGAAAAGAATCTTGTGCAAATGTTACCATCAATTGAAAAACAACGTTTATTTTACGTTACGTTAAAAGCAATCGTAATTAATAATAGATTTTATTTGTTGAATTTCGTGAGAGCTTGATAAGAATATTTAAATGTTTTTTTATAAAAGGTATATTTATAAAAATAATTTGATATAAAATTAATATTAATTTTCCTTTGAAGTTAAATAGATTATTTGATTTTCAGTTCCAATTTAGAAACATACTTAAAACTAGGTTTTTCTTACATTATAAAAAAGAAAACTTAATATCATCTGTGAGAAATGAATGCATTGAAAAAAAGCTTAAAATTTTGAAGATAAAGGTAGGGATAGGGATGGTCCGCGGAGGTTCAAATTTACGTGAAGTGGTCCGCGGACATATTTGAGTTGGGAACCACTGATCTAAATGGAATAATACCCCTTTTATTAAGAGTAATAAACTAGGATAAAGATGTATTTAAATTTCTTTACTTACTTTATGATGTTTGTAAGAAAGTATATCAGTATTTTTTGTGTGAGTGTGTAATAAAGTAAAGCACCGTTTATACGTCTTTTACATTTATACGTCGTTTTCGCTAAGTCCCAATTCATTCAAATAATCAAAATTGTTTTCAATTATACGTTTTTTCATTTATACGCCGTTCATTTATACGCTCGCTACTAATAATTTCCCATTGCGTTTCAATGGTGACGAACCACCAATTTTAATTACACAGACTATAGGCACTGCTTTCGAAAAAAAAACCCAAGGGGGGGGGGGGTCGGTCAGAATCTTACGTAATTATAGGGGGGGGTTTGGGGTTTGCTTATTTTTGCTGACAAGGGGGGAGGGGGGGTCAAAAATGACCCAAAAAGTGCTTACGTAATATTTGAACGGCCCCTAAACTGTTTAAAAAAAGGGATCAAACATACTTTTCAGTAAAACTGATGAGTGGAGCTAGTGTTTCACCCAAAAGTTCATATATCTTTTCGGAAAAAAATGTCCGAAAACCATCCAATAACATACATTTGATCCAAATCTTAAGAACATTTTTAAAAAGTACCAGAAATATAAGTGTTTAAATTAAACCAATCTATACCAGTATTTTAGAGTTAGGAAAGGTAGGTATCTCTTTAAAAATATATATTCTATTCACGAAAGTCTAACCCCTGGAATATAAAATGGGAAATATCTCCAATGAATGTTTTAGATCTGTATTTTTAAAAATAGTTTATTGTAATTAAGAATTTATTCTAACTTCTGTAAACGACTTAAGCAATTTTAGGTGAGTCAGTGTGAAATTTCCAATTTTTTTAATATTATGTTTAAAAACTTCTGGTGTATAATTACCTGCATGGAGAAAGCAATTCAAACAATTATGATAGCTAGGAAATGCAATCGAGTATATACTTTTACTTTGAATGTGAAGATAACAACACAATTGAAGAAAACTGACGTTAATTTCAAGGTGTGAAATGTAATAAAATACGGTTAATGATACACTTAAGCATCTAAAATTTGATATAATCATCATTTTCAATCACAGATTAAAACTGATTAGAATAGAAAAGAGAGGCAGTTCTGGATTATTACATCATTGTTACCACGCCCAAACGAGAGATTTAAAAAATATTATTTCCTGAAAATGTTTTGAACGGTTTAGTTTCATCGATAAAAAGTGGGTTGTGTTTAAGAATAGGTGAAAGCTTCATCAACTGGTGGTATCTAGTTATAGATTAAGCACCAAATTAAAAGTATTTCAAAAGTTATACCCGTTTCTAAAGATAACAATCGAATGGTTATAAAACGTTTAAAAAAATTATAAGAGGTAAAAATTTAAAACTTTTAAGAAGTTAAATATAAAGAAGAAACTTCTTATAAAACTGATAATATCAACTCTTTAATTTATTGCTTTAATTAATTCCAACGACACTCTGCTTTAACTTTATTTTATTTATCTAGCTTTTGGAGAAAGAGTAAACAGGATTATGTAGATATTTGCGAGAATCATTTTTTTTCAATTAAATTTATTTTTCCACACCTTTCTGATTTTTGTCAAACACTCAACTAAAAATTTTCATATTTCTTAGAAAAATTAAATAATATCTAGCAGTTCATTGAAAATAAGAAAGTCTAAGGATTGAAAATTTTCATATTAACATAAAAAGTATTTTAAATTGTGTAAGATATGTTTCAAAAGAAAAACACGATACGTAAAGGTAAACGCTTTTTTAAGATGTCGTTTTCTTATGCAAGGTAAGATTTATTCTCTCAGAAAGCTAAAATCTTTCCTGAAAAAATATCTCAACATTTTCTATTCAAACAAAATGAAGTTTCATACGAGTAATAAAGAGTGGCTTGTTTAATAAGTTATAACTCTAATCTTTTACGCATATGAATGTAATCTTTATTGTTTAAATCTATAGATATTTTCATGAATATTTGTTACGAGATACAATAATTTCAGTTAGTGAAACTATTTTTAGAGATACAAAATCAAGGTATTATAAAATAAAGAAATTATTTTATGGTGTGCATTTTTATGTTACTTTTGTTACTACTTTATTATTATAAGTAATTGTTAAATTTATTTTACCAATTGAATTTGGTTCGTTAATTTAACTTAACAATAAGGAATTTTATATGCATTCATTATGTGGTACTGTTTTTGTAAAAATAACTAAGTTAAATAAGAAATATTTTTAAGAGATCAAGAGTAGCGTCTGAATTTAGGAAACTGTATTGTGTTTTCCTTAGTTTCTGGAAAGTATGGTTTATCTCATGCAGTATAACTCTTTTGAGAGAGATATTATTAACCATCTTAATCCCACATAACCCTAGATTCCCATTGGATTCCACAGAAATTTGAAAAGCCATGATTGGAAGGGTTAAAAATGTGTGTTAAAGGATAGGCAAGTTTTTGTTTTTCAATAAAAAAGGCAACTTCGAAAAGCCCAAAGGGAGCTAAAAATTAAATCTTAAACCACAAACCAAAGAAGGACTATAACTCATTCTTTCAAAAAACACTAGGAGGCAATTGTTTAATTCCTACCATAAGAAAAACCTGAGCAGATAATCCATTTTTCAAAGACTCCTCTTCTTCACTAAAATTACACACAACAAACCGAGGCCCAAACACAATAAAACAGCCGGAGGACACCAATTGTCCGAAAAGAAAAAAATCCCATCATCCAGTTTTCTCCACTAAAAAAACCTCGCTACTCCATTTTTAAAAAATCGACCCGAATTTCCCAAAGAGAATGGACAAAAAAGAAGAAGAGGGGCGTGTGAAAAAGACACTCCATGACTCATCTTCCCGTTATCTTATTCAGACATCAAAGCTCCAGTCCAAGAATTAACGTCCGATTCGGAGGGCCTGTAATCAGGCTTGGCGCAGTGGCTCATTTTCGACTTAGCGCAAACGAGGCGAAGATTGGCCAGGCCATTTTTCAAAATGGCCGTCCGTGATTATTAGGAGAGCTGCACTGCAATTAAGTGAGCGCTACTGCAAACAGGAGGTGTCGGCCTAATGTGCTCTTGTGGACATGCAGTTTGACGCTGGGCTTGTTGCTTGGGAGGTGTGACCGGGTAGAGGATTAGAGGTATAGTGGGGTATGTGGGGTTCTTTTTTGTAGAGGAAGGATTGGGGTAAGCTGAGAATCTGTTGTTAGGAAAATGCGTTCCCGAGAACGCCTCTATGTTACCAAAAAATAACACTCTCAATCTAAATTGTGTAATAGTGAAATTATTATACTTGTTTCCATTCATGCTTATTTATTAAAATCAAACTCATTGGCGCAACAGCCCTAGTGGGCCAAGGCTTACGATGCCCATCTTCGTTTTCTTGACAGTGGGGCCCTGGGGTGCAAGGCATGTGTCGAGGTTAGATGGTCAGCCTAACGCGAGACCACCAGTGTTTAGTTCCCAAGCTCGCATGGTCCTCATTTTATCGACCTACTGAAGGGATGAAAGGCTGAGTCCTTGTCCAGACCACTTATTTATCATGTACTGAAAATTTAAGAGATATTATGAATTATTATTCATGCTTACTTCCCTTGAAATGGATAGAGATGGAGAGCAATTGAAGTGTCAGTTTGAAAAAAAGGGAATTAGTCCAAAAACCAAGTCATGCGAAAATTGAAACTTGAAAAGAAAGAACTGTTTTAAGTAATGAGATTTTCGTTGGTATAACCACCAAATTTTTACAGGAAAATCAGCACCATGTTTGGAAGGCAGAACAATCACCGAAAAAAGGTATTAAAAAAATATTGTACAGTTGAAAAAAAGTTGATGGATTTGTTCACATCATTAAACTTATGAAAATAATTTCAGCTGAAAAGTTTTAAAAACCACTTAAGTTGAATGTGTAGGGAGAGACAGAGAACTTAAGAGACGAGAGATGAGAAGAGAAGAGAAAAAGTTTATGGATGTATTAACGAGGAGAAGAAGCAAATAAAAATGGAAAGAAAAGAGAGAGTAAGAAAAGTTACTCTTTTCTGGAAAATTCCTGCTTTTCTACGCGGTGAGTTACTGATTATTAAGTTTAATTTAAACCAGCCGGAGATATCAACCCATATCCTTTTACTTTAATTTAATCCCCTTATAGAATTAGTTTTAAGATCACTTAAAACATTCCATAGCTATTTAAGTTTATGCATCTTCTTATGATCTACAAAAATTTTAGAGTTGTTGATCATTCTGCATTATTAAGACATCAGCAATTAATTCTTAATTTTATTTTTTTGCCTAGCTCATTCATTTTTTTCTGAGCTCTGATGTGTCAAAACACAAATTTTTAACTTTAATTATAAATTACTTACGATAGAATTTAAAGGAGTTTAACATAGCATTGACATATTTAACAATTTGATGAGGACAAAAACTTTTGCTGCACTCGTTACAAAGTCAATTATGCTGGCATAAATTTTGGGTCTTTTTAAAGTTTTTTTGCTATTAAGCAATTAATTATTTTGCCATTAAACTTTCAAGTAATAAAAGCATAATGCCTTGAAGTACTCGCACATCTAAAATTATGCATCATTATTTAACGAATTCGATCATAGTTTTAAATTAGCAAACAATTAAAGATCTTTACATTCATTTAAGTATAAAATTTGAACAACCAACCATCCCATTCAATTTTCCTAAAACATATTTTTTCAACTCGTCCATTCATAACAAAACCAACTTGAAGGGAATCTCGGAACAAACTTAAGCAACAAAAAACAGGTGTCTTCACAGGAAAAACTAACACCTCATTGAAAAGAGCAGCACCAAATTACCCACTGTCATTTTTCACGCGTCCCAACTGTTATTATGGGCAGTCAGCGCAGCTCTATAATTAAATAATGCCTGTGCAAATAGGAGGTGTCGTGAAGGCGATTTTTTACGAGAGCGCAAATTTAATGCGCATCTCGGAGGTGTGACCGAATTAGGTGACCAGTGGATGTAGTGGTTTAAGTCCGATTTTGCGATACCTACCCAATCGAAAGGTGTAGCTACTAAGTAGATTGATATTTTTAAGAACCGTTTTAAAAGGATAAACTAAATTTTATGTATCTCAGTTTAATAGTTGAGTGTTGTATTTTGAATATATGTTCAATATTTTAACATAATATAATTCATAATAATAATATCCACATAATATAATTCAATTATTTATGTGGTGTTATGGCAATAAAAGACTGAAATTATAAAAATTAGCTTTAAAATTACACAAATAGGGATCTTATTTCAAATTTAAATAAATTATATGGACATTACATAGAAAAAGTACTTCAAAATTAAAATCTGAGGTTCTCACTGAACAAAGGAATAATGCAAAATGAAGAAATAAAGAGGTATCATAGATACATTAATGAGTATTTATTTACTTGATGATGGGATCAATTTTATTTTAATATAACTAAAACGTAAATAGAGTTAGCATTATTAGACACAGGGTTTGTGTATTCCATTGATAAGCATTTATGAGTGAATCCTTTCTTAATTTATTTTATACCAGCTAACATGATATTAGAAGTACAGTAAGAGATTAATTTAACCTTTCAGTTTTATACTATCCAAAACTATCATTAAATCTTAAAGAAAATTGGATATATTTAGGGACTGAGATATTTGAATGTGATATGCAGTAGAAGCTCTTATAAAAACCAGATATCTCACCTTTTAAAAGTCTTTCTGTGTGAAATTTGTTTGTTTGTTTTGTTTGAAAGTCACTATACTCAGTTGCAACTTAACTTGAGCCTCTAGAAATATGCTGAGAGCAACCAAAGAAAGTATCTCCCCGTGCGGTGTCTGAATTTTGAGTGAAATTTAGAGCTTCAATTTTGAATAATGATTAATTTTTTTAAATCCACGTATATTAAGCATCTTTTCATCCCGATATGCCTGAAATGTTCCGTATTATTATTTTTTAATGTGGCATAACGCGTTGTAGTACAACTCGCTCTCAAACTCTCCAGCCAATAAGATCTTCTAGCAACCCAGCAGGCTTTCTGTTTACTCAGATTTTCTTCCGCGTGGCCATTACGTCAAAGGCTCAACTTAAGTTGCATTCGAGTATAGTGGTCGCTGATTTGGCATTGCCATTTACCAATAAATCGTTATCTACCAACAGATCGACTCTAAAATAGCACCATCTTGGCTACCGTTAAGGACTTAGTTAATTCTTTCAAAAGTTGAGACATCTGGTTTTCACAAGAGCTTCATTTTAAAACAAATATCTCAATTTCTCTATAATCAGTAGTTAAATGAGATTGAGTTACAAAAATATAGTCACCTTTAGAACTAGTACTGCTACAAACAAAATATTAGTCATACTACATTTTTTTTAAAGTAGACACTCTCACCTCCGTAGACTCGTGCCACTTTTCGTCACATCATTCAATCATGTGACGCTAGTGACAATTTGGGGAGAAAAAATTAGGTCCCGATAAGAAACTAATGGAAAGTTGAAATAATCGAATGCAAATAGCTATTATACATCTTAAACGTGAGATTGGCGGCACTTTGTAAGGTGTGACACTGACTATTGATTATTGGGTGATTAGTCCTCTAAGTTTATTGAGATTAAATTGCTATCTAATAAGTTTGCTACTAGGTTAGCATTTTAGTATTTGCTGCTGATTTTATGAATGAATATTTGGCATTGCTCTATTATAAGGTGCACCTGGCTTGTCGCTTGAGAAATTCTTTATGGATAGTGTTTATCATTATATGGACATAATGACTTGTTCCATTACATTGTGTATTCGTTTCTATTGAAAAAGATTTGCTTTTTTACGTTTACTTGATGATTGCGTGCTAATTAATGTAATACCTGCTAGTTTCTAACTAACTAGATAAATGGGTTGTAGAATTAAATGAAATAGATTGAGAATACCGCGAAGTTCTTGCATAGATAAAGCATTACTGGCGTATAACTAAGAGTAAAGTAACTGGAAATAATTACCAGATAAACTAACGTTAACCATTTTTGGAGATCTTATAATTTAGAATGACAATGCTTCATGATTAAAAACTTCTTTTAAGTTAAACCACTCCAAACACCGTACTTTGTATTATTTTGCATTGTTTTGCGATTCCTTTTGAAGTTCTAATTTTTTTAAATCGATTTATTTCATATGATTATTTTAAAATTCATGTTATTTCAAACTAACATTTTCCTCCATATTTACTTAACCAGCATCTTTTTCTCTCATGCTAAACAGTTTTTATGGATATCTTACTTTTTTCAACCATTGAAGCAGAATCTTATCCCTTTAAAAATATCGAAAGTATTTTTATTATTATTATTCAGATCAATCAATTTTAATATTATTTATCCCTTGTTCAAATAAAATACTTAAGGAAATAAATCAATACGAAAATATCTTTAACTGGC
Source organism: Tetragnatha versicolor (assembly GCA_024610705.1). Classification (NCBI taxonomy): domain Eukaryota; kingdom Metazoa; phylum Arthropoda; class Arachnida; order Araneae; family Tetragnathidae; genus Tetragnatha; species Tetragnatha versicolor. Next base: position 10,186,712 of record JANDEH010000011.1, on the reverse strand, counting down.
AAAATGTTTTTGATATTTATTTCCAGAGAACTTTTACAAATGCTGTTAATTATAACAACCCTGTTCATCTGAACCTACTTATTAAAATAGTTTAGTTTACAATAACTTCAAAAAAACAATGGGAAAATAAAAGGATGAACACAACACTACAATAGAGTGCAGAATACAACAAGATAACTTTTCTACCATTGTCGATTTTAACTAACTCTACTCAAAACGACTTAAAATTTTCGACAAATATAGTCGAATACCAAACATTAAATCAAGCTAAAAGCAATACGCAATTGTATATTTTATCTTACTTGATTTGGAACTTGTAATCCCATCAGATAATTTGAGTATAAATCAGTCACACTTCCTAAATATCAAGCTTTTTATGTTGACAAAAAAAATAACTTTTTGATACGCAAGCATTTTTATCACACTTGTTGAAAGTTCATTGAGACATTTGTTGATTGAGGTTCAGTCGCATCGTCTTCTTCCGGTTTTATGGCGTGGAAGGAAAATTTTACATTTTTTCAAATCCGATTACTCTTATTTAGCAGTTTTTAAGCATGTTTAGTGGTGGTGGCTATAGAAAATAAAAACCCCTTTTTTACCGTTTGCTCGTTTAAGTTCATTTTTAAATGTTGATTTTTTATAAAAGAAATACTATACACATTCTTCATATTATAAATTTGGTTTATAAAATAATCTAAAGCAAATTCGACACAGAATAAGGAATTTTAAATAAATTTTGCGGTTCAAAATAAACAAGTAAAATTTTTTCCTTAAAAAGTTTAAACATTTATTAAAATTCACCCCATGTTTTTCAAAAGCTTTTTCGCTCTTTTTACCATTTTCTGTAAAATTTATTTGTGATTGCAGTAAAAAATTCCCACTTCACCTTCGCATTTCCGCTACCATCTACGATCCTAAATATCTTATTGTGTCTGAAACATATTGTTTTCCATAATGTTCTCAAATTTTATCGTTGCATAATATGAAGGTATTTAAATTATTGTTACGTATCACAAGAAATTTCATATTTGTTTTTGATTCCCATTGTCGCCTATGACCATGGACTCTGAGATCTTAAATAAAGGAAGACATCTTCAAAGCAATAATACTTTTATTTGTTACTCAATATCTCCATGCTTAGGGTGCGATCACGCGCCACAGTACAGTGAATGACAGCAACATAGGGGAGTGAAATACACGACACAAAAGGGATGGGCTGTTGGTGGTTTCTGTACATATCTCAACGCACACTTACATTCGACGTGTAAAGCAACGGAACATACATACATTGAAGCAAAGGTCTTTTTTTTTGACAAACGCAAAAAAACACATTTTGCTCATACTTGAACATGTGAGTATGTTAACTTCATTCAATAAAACTAAGACTTGATCCTGAATAAAACCCGAAATGCCTTAAAAAACATAATATTTTCTTAAGTTGAAGTAATTGATAAATTAATTAAGTGGTAATGTTAAGGTAAAAAAAGTTTAATAAAACTGATAAATTATTTTAACATTTCGGAGTATTTATGGTAGACAGTAACTATTTGATTTACCTTACATTCTAATGCTGCATTAACAAATTTAAATTTGTGAAATTTTGTGTTTCAATTGCTTTCTATAAATAGCACACTGTAATCATTGACTAAATCAGGTTTCACCTTTATAAAATTAAGATATTTTATTATTATTTTCAGTAACTTTGTATCACAACATTTTTTAATTGACTAGCTTTCGCGCTTTTTTAACAACACTTGAAGAAGCATAAAATTGTAATTTGCGCATTTTGAAGGTAATGCAACTAAAATATAAAATTAACAAACAAACAAATTTAAAAAAAATTTAAAAACACCTCAACCAAAAGAGACTTTGCAATTTTTCTTTTAACCCAGAGGTATATAGATGATAGAACTAAAATTCAGATATATTACACAACTACAACCACAGTATAAGTACGTTTTTCTAAATTATACGATTCTACGTAATACTTTCTCCCTGATATCCATACGATTTAATGATATGTATTTTAACACGAATGAACAACAAACGTTTAGGTCAGAACACATTGTCATTGTTTTACACCACGAGTAAACTTTTCATACATAACAAGCAATTCGTTTAAACTTGAGAATTACACGTAGACACTTAAAATTTAACTTCTCTCTGCCATCTTAAACTTTCATATGATGAACTTTTCTCATAAAGATGTCTTAAAACACCATTAAAATTTTCAAATTTCCAAATTTAATTCCATTCTTCCAAATTTAACCAGATACAAATTTTGAAACCTCCAGTCCCACATACAATTTGACGCTTACCATTAAACAATATTCCAATTGATTTTTTAATTGATCTTTTAAAATAATTATAATGCTAAATTTTTCGAAATTTCACCGGATAATAATTTTAATACATCGAGTTAAATCGACCCATTAGATAAAAAAGTAGTTGATCATACTAACTGTAAATGAATAAATGTCTTATTCAAATATCATTCAATGGTTCCAATTCTGAAAGTTAACATATGCATTCTTAGCATCACTAAAATTAAAATAGATACATTTTTGAATATTTCCCCATCAGTTAAGAGAAAACATCCATAAAATGCACTTTTCCAAACAGTCTTATGCACATCAAACAACTTAATTCTTTTTCTCTAAGGTCGTACTTAGCAACTCTTCCTGATATTTTCGGAAGCTCCTAAACTTTTTCAGTGGATCTTACCTGATGTAATACCACCATTTGTAGCACTACTCAACCTACTTTTACTGAAGTTCTGTATTTGACACAGTCTTTTAATTGACCTGCAACGGTGGTAAGATAGAGGCGCTCTTATCTTGGGCTTAACGGTTCTCAGTCGACAACAAAATAACTCCCTCTTAGTTTCTTCAGTTAACTCGATAAGTCTTAACTACACTTATCAGAAAATTTTCTGAATACATGGTCATGGTAGCAGCCTCAGTTCTCTTACTTAATGTAACAAGTAATGCTTAAATCATTATTAGTTTTTAACAGCATTAAAGTATTACAAAGATATTTTTCACGAAACATTTAAGTACAAATTCTGCTGAGAACCTGTCGAACCTGTTTGTTTTATGTATTCGTTTTACATAAACAATGACTGAAATCAACCTGTTCGTTTTATCAAGTAGTAAGCTGGACTCCCAGTTATCTAACTCCCCAAGTTAACTCAGTGCTCATTTTCCCGCTAAGTCTGAGTTGACCCATGTCCCTTCTGAGCAGAACTCTCCGCCAGACGTGTTAACCATAACACCACAAATGAAATTGCTTTATTTAACGTTGTAAATATATACCAAAACGGTAAAAAAATACAATGCATTATTTTTAGTTAACAATGTTCAAATAAGTTAATCCTTACCGAATTAAGTATGTGGAAAGCTTCAATTGAATACTTTGGGGCAAGAACCTGGAATATATCTAATATATATTGAGGTACCTGATTCTTCACCAAAGTCCTCAATTGAGCTACTCTTATTTTCCTTCTATGAATGCTGTTTAAAAGTACGAATCACATTTATAAATCATGCTTCAAATTGTTTTAGTGTTTATCACCAAACAAAAAGGCTTGGTAAACCTCCTTAACAATGAAGTTGTTGGAATGTTTCACTCAAAGACCCTCATTACTCGTCAAATCCAAGACATTTCTCTGAAGTAAACACAACTTGTTTTCTTTGAACACTCATACCTAAAATAATAATAACTGCAGAACAGGCACAAGAATTAGAACTGAGGAACAAACACATACCAAAACTTTTAATAGTACTTGCTTTGGTTAGGATGCATCAACAAATTGCAAAACTTTGGGCTTGTGACATTCATCAGTCATCATTCTTGCCTTATACAGTCAGCAAGACTGTGAGATCATATAAAATAAGTTTAGCCTTTGTGTAAAAAACATGCAATCTCAAAATGGAACAACTAACATTGAATTTAAAATAAAACAATGACTGAAAACAGTTACGAGTAAGGAAAATTCATGGGATTTCTGGGTACCTTATATCTATGAGTAAAAGGTATATTTAATCATCAGTTTTATATAATTTGACTATATATGTAGTATAGGTCCATATTTTATTCGTTTATTTTAAATATTCAATTAATATTTATAATTAATTTCATTATTATTCGTTTTTACGAGAAAAAATTGCCTTCTTAAGTACCTTTATTCCTTATTTTATCTTTTCTTTTTATCAATATCATTATTCTTAAAAGCTCAGATAAATGCTTTTGTTTTAAATAAAGTAAAAAAATCGTAGAAATATTCACTCTTGTGTTTTAAGATATGCAAAAGAACAACCTTCAATATTGCACCCTTCAATTCAAGTCAACGCAACTTCAAATTGCAAATGCTTCAATTGCAATTGCTTCATAAAATTAAAAAGTGAACCTAAAACTATTCATTTCTTTGTAAATCTGATATACAAAACAGTGATTTTATATTCGTGTTTACATTGGGCATCAACATGTTTTCCCTTTCTGTAAAGAGATGTTTTTAATGGCTTACTTTGTTAATTTTTTGCAACTATGAACAAAAGGTAAACTTTAATATACATTTTTGGTATTTTGTATTTGGTATCTTAGTGTTAGTAAGCATATTGGAAATCCTTATCAACAGATATCATCGAAATTTGCACATAATGTACCCAGAAACCCCTCACAATTCACAATTTCCTCTCGTCAAACGACATTTTTTGTTCGTAAAAAGATAACAAAGGCTTCTCCAATGTAAAATATGGCGCTGTGCATGACAAAAAGTGTGACTTCATGTGCTCGATGTCCATTTCTTCACGAACATAAGGGGATCTGAGTGAGAGAGTCTACAGGTAGTTGAGTAAGTTCTCAGTGACACCCCGTTCACTTGATCCACTATTTATTAACTACCGGTGTGTTGAGAGAATCCACTTCGGAACTAGACTTTGTGGCGCCATCTAGTGGTTAAAATATAGTCTTCGGAAGAATTCCTCCTACATCACTGATATATATTTCATTTTATATATCGCTAGGACGGCCAGAGGGAGAATCAGTATGTATTTCACATAAGGTTATGAATGGGAAGATGGGGAAGCGCTTGAATAGTATAGTTGGTTGGTTGTTTTGGGTTTTATGGCGCATGGTTTGTAGTATAGAAAAGGGGATATAAATTCTTCATGATACTGGCAAGAGATTTTCGAGGAAAATCTGAGATATTATCAAAAATATCAATTGTGTATTGAATTTTGCGAAACCAATTTGAACTGAACGAGTTCAACCCTTTATCTACTGCATTATGGTTTTCTGCAATTTTTTTCAGTCACTAAATTGAAAATTAAGGAATATAAATAAATAAAATAATTATCTTTTGGAAATTCAATCCGCTAGAGATAATTAATTAAACTGATACTTTTGAGTGCCGACAGTACACTGAGGGCTAAAATATTCTCACGATACAAAAAAACATGGCTTTTATAGCAGTTTTAAGACAAAAAATAATAGATCAAAATGGCAGCTGAAAGTACTACATCAGTTTTAAATGTATCGCATTCCCCGCTAAAATACTCATCACAGAACCCATGCTGTCTTTTATCCTGGAAGAGTAAAACTAAAAGAGTGTTCCGGCAAAGTATCGTCAATGTATTCGTAAAGATGATTATTCTATATGTAATTTTAAAGTTCGTGGGACTTTTAAGTACCCTCAAGGGTTTAAGGCTTTTGGGTTTAAGGGTGGGCTTTTAAGTAACGTATAAAGGGTTAAAACCACTGAAAAGTTTATTATATTGTGGTATTAATCTGGGATAAAGAGATAATAAGTATTTAATTTTATGTGTGTGCCAAAACTTTTATGTATAAATTACCATTGTCTTATTACAAGTTTTATAATAGCTCAGCTTCCCATAAAAATTATGAATATTCAAGAATTTGAATCTAGAACTTAATTTTAATTACAACATTCCCATGTTATCTTTAACTAATACTGTTTTAAAATTTTGGTAAATTACAATTTAGAATGGAACGAGAAAAATAATGCTAATGTTCGTGTAGCATTCTACATTCTACATGTAGCATTCTACAAAGTGTATAATACTGTTAATATTTTGATGCTTTAAACACGTTAATAATCCTAATAAAATAATTTTCATTTAATTGTTGACATTTATAAAGGTTCTAATATTTAACAATAACATATTATCATGTATAAAATGTTAAATATCGCTTAAACTTTCAGTTTTGCTATGTTAATGCCATAAATTTTATTTTTTTATTCTTATATTATATTTATATTATTAGCTTATTACTAATCTATTACTTTCAGTTACCATGTCCATGGGATATTTTTTTAAATCAAATGCAAACGTATTGTTAAATCAAACCATTTCCAAGCGAAAGATTCTTTAGGGTTTACACAGTAAAATACAACATTTATATCAGGATTTGCATCTGATGATTTTATGATTCTGACTGCTTTTAGAACTGACTAGATCTATACGAGATCAAAATCAATATAGATAGAGTCAGCCGCGTATGGTCTACCTCTGGCCGCGCTAAATTGTAGTATATCACGGCAGTTACGAGTGAACGACTAAAGGACGACTTGGCCCAGTTCTAACAGCACCCAAGTTTTCCAAGAGATAAAAGCTCATAGAGTAAAAAAAGGAAGTTTTTAAGTGAGTTTTATAAGTTATAGAGCAAGGTGGGTTAAAATCCCCAGGCTTCGGTATATCGCACATCGCACTCTTGCAGAACTGGAAGTTGCCTCTGGAAAAAAGGAAGAATGTCTCACTTTAGTTTTTAATTTTACTTTAACAGTACTATTTACACATAATTTTAATGTTTAAAGCTACAATTTCAGATCCTAAATCAATATGTAACCTCACTAATTGGGAAAAACTACCCCTTTCATCATCCTATCACTGATGGATCACTAAAATTCCCCAACAAATTTAATCTGCTGACATTTGAAACTCTAATGTTTTTATGGTGAGGTATCCATATTTATTTGGGTCAAAAGGGTTAAAATCGATTATTTTAAGAATCCAAAGTCATTTAAAAACATAAAAACTAAATTGAAAGGATTGAAACGTTTTTTGAAATAAAACAAATTTACATCATACTGTAATTTTCTGTTAGGTAATTTTCAAAATTTCTCTATTTTACACCTATTTTATTCTAAAAATAATTCAATTTCAAACAGTTCAATTTGTTCTAAAAGAAAAAAACTTGTTTTACCTTAAGGCATTCAAAAGTTTCCGGCTCTAGAAGGGTGCTGTTTAAATTCAGCCTCCTTAAGCTCTTCATTTCTGAAAAGGAAAAAGTAACTATACTACCAGAAACATATCCCAATCAATAAAGTAAATTAAGCATGAAGACTTTCACAGCCGGTTTGATTAATGAAATTCATTTCTTTCGGGCTTGTAGGCCGTGGTCTAAAATAAAATACAATAAAAGGTCCAGACGTTTCGTCGGAAGCTGTGTCCGACATCATCAGTGGAAATAAAACAGCGTTAGTTCACCGATTCAATAAGTTTGGGTTGGGCAACCTCCAATCCAACCCAAACTTATTGAATCGGTGAACTAACGCTGTTTTATTTCCACTGATGATGTCGGACACAGCTTCCGACGAAACGTCTGGACCTTTTATTGTATTTTATTTTAGACCACGGCCTACAAGCCCGAAAGAAATGAATTTCATTAATAAAGTAAATTGTAATCTAAATTGTAAAGTAAATTGTAATCAATAAAGTAAATCCCAATCTAAAGTACTAACAATAAAGTATAACTGTAATAAAGTGTAATAAAGTACCTTAGTACTAAAGTACTAACAATAAAGTAACTGTAATAAAGTACCTTAGTACTAAAGTACTAAATAACAAACATTAAAGTACATAACCGAAAATTTCAAACCAGTTTCAAAATCACAATTTCAAGTTTGAACTCCATAACCAGTTAACGCAACATCCTTAATGAGGTACATATAACCTTATTAATTTTTTGCATGAAATACACCTTATTTATCTGGTTTTACCATCAATTGTACATTGTCCTCATTTAGAATAGGCTATTGAGATGTAATTGTAATGTATTAAAAGCATTTACTTTTGGAATTATCATCGGAAAAAGTTTTCTTGTGCAATGACAAGGCATCCTAAACAGAAGTAGTTAAAATATACTGCAAAAGAATCGGTCACTGAAGTTGCGTGATGAGTGTTTTTGATCCTGTTTCAGCCGTCTATTCTAAATGTACAGACTATAGATTTCAACTTTCTGTGACAATGACATCACGGGTAGAAGGAGCTTTGATAAGTCGCCACTCTTACTTGGCGAGTCAGAGATGACTCTCGCTCGCTCTGCCTAATTAGCCAATTAAGTAGCTAGTAAGTGTGACATATCTAATAGAAATCCTATCTCTCCACCAGAGGTGTCACAGTCAAGAAAAGTCGTAATTTAGTTTAGTGTGTTCGTAAGCATGTGCTAAAACTTAAAGCAAACACAGGCATGTTCGAACGTCATTTCTGTGCCGACATACAGACATAAGCATTTTTCAAACATGCAGACGTTATTTCTGTAACGTAGGTACTCTGGGCCATTCAGATCTATATAGGCGTTCGTGACGTACCTGTGAGTGTGGCCAACCCACCGTTGGTGACTCTCGTCTCGCAGAGGTCGAGCGACTGCAGATTGGGCAAGTTCTCCGACAGGAGACGGAGACCGGAGTCGTCGAACTGAAAAAAAACCGACAGTCAAGTTCAACCATCGAAATCACATCAGTTCGCCATCGGAAAATATCGATTCTCACCTGTGTGGACCATAGACTGAGGTACTTGAGCGAGGAGAGTTTGATGAGCTCGTGCGCGCATGCGCTGGTCACTTGAGTGAAGGCCAGCGACAGGCACTCCAAATCACCGAACGAGCCGCTGCTCAGAAGCCGGGAAACGTCAGCGTCCTATAAAGGCGAAGAGTTAACATTGGAGGACGTTGTATTCAGCTTTATAGTGAGAAATGACTAAGTAAAGGACCCTTTATCCGGCGATCTAAAATCCGTAATGTTCCAGAATCCGGCATGTTTGGAATATTTTTAAAAAAAAAATTTAGTTTTTATTTTTCTGGAGGTATTTCCAGCTAAAATAACTGGGTGCGTCATAATCAGTAGAGATTTCAGGATTTATATCTGGGAAGCTAATGTACCAAAAATGTGTATATTGCTATGGCTTTCCTCGTTTTAAAACTATTTAATTTTTTAGGATTTATCTGAATCTTTCTTATTTATCATAAATTTCCAATTGCTGTTTTTTGCCTGTTTTCATGAAAAAAAAATTATTTAAATTATATAAGTGAAGAAATTTTAAATTGTAGGGCGGCTAATACCCCATAGCCTCCCTCTCACTGCATTCTCCCTCGGTCATAACCATTGTTTTATCCTAAATGCACCCAAAATCCGTAAAATTCAAGAAACCCGGATAACCCTGAACACAAACTTGCCGGATTAAGGGTCCTATACGCATAGGAGATTATTTCCAACAAGATTCCATTTACTTACAGTAGATTTATTAGGTAGAACCAATTTCCTTGGACCTCCTCTCTGTTGCTGTAGAATAAGAGGAATAAAAATAGATAATTGAATAAAAATTATAAGTAGGAATTTCTTTATTTAAACATGTAGTTGAAGCCGTTTGAGCAAGAACCAGGTTGCTCTACTTCCAATTCAAATTTACTTTAGATGGTTCTTGGAATGCTTTAGAAGTTGCTGTATAAACTTTGAGTAATTTAGGATAAATACGGGAGTCAAAACAGCAACCCTTGTGTTTGTACTATGAACCATTTGTTTATAAGAAATTTTTAGTTTGTTATTGCGTTTTAAAAATTTCAAGTGGTTATATCCAAGAGGTGTGGGGTCATCTCTGATGATATCGGCCTCCTTAGATTTTTTCTTTTTGAAAAAAGGTAGATATTTATTATTCTGATATATTTATTTATTATTCTTATATATTTACTTATTATTCTGATCTATTACCACGCTTCTGTTCTCACTTAAGTCTCTATGAAAGCTGAAATAATGCGCCTTTTTTCGATACTTGCAGTTTAAGAACCCGTATCTGCATTTTAAGGTAATAATGATTGTAAGCGTGTAGCTAATTTGGTGAATCCCACTGTCTCAGAGAATAGAGCTATAGAGAGGTCGCCTTACCATACACGCTAATGGCAACTTTTAGAGCATTGATTTTCCCATAGATACTTCGGGACGTATGACCCGCCTCCTACCTCCACGTCACTCCTGCTACGTCACTGCCCCTCTCCCACTGAAGCTTTCGCCCGCCTCAAATCGGCAGAGGGGGAAAAGCTTTCATTAAAACAAAAAATAAACAATCGAAGTTCAAAAAGAGAGATAAATTCCATTCCCGCCGGAGATAATTTAACTACTTTAGTGAAAAATCTACCAACTAGGAAAAAAAACAGCGCCGATGAGATTAAAATGCAACATTAAAATGTTCCATATCCAATCAGGAATCACTTTCGCATTTCGCCTTCTTCTGATTGGAAGCTAGTGAACTGAAAGAGATATACGTAGATCTATAGAGGTCTCACTTAACCACGCCTCTTATAATCTGCGAGCTTTGCTGCATCCCGATAGGGCGATGGAATTAAAGAGGAAAACTGCCACTTTGGAATAAACTCGGGTTGAAAGTGGAGGTACCCGATTCCTGCACCAACAGCCTCAATTTAACCTAATTAATTAATTAACTGAAATAAACAACACGCACTACTTGTCTAATGTGCGCCTGTCGGTCGCAGAGCGCTGCATACAGCATCTTGCCCGACGGCGTGCTCTGCAGGGTAGCCACCGCCTGCAGCTCGCAGTCCCTGTTCCGCACCAAGTCCATCTCGAGCACCGTACACAGGGCCTTTTGGCAGCGCTCGTCCCCCCTCAGTGACCGCAGCATCAGGGGGCCGAGGTGGCAGGCCACTGCCCGCGACACGAAGCTGCGGCGGCCTCGCTCACAGCATTCCAGCAGACGATCCACCTGGATTAGATGAGACAGTGATGACACTCACTTGGTATAGCCCGGGCTTCATGTTTACAATGTGTACATTGTTATAATAATACACTAAGGCTGAGTTAGTGTACAGGTTGGAAATATGAAGCCCGGGTTAAGCCAAGTTTGTGCAATGGCTTTAATTGTCAACAGCGGTTAGATACAACTCGATTCGCATCCGATTAATGAAACAAATAAATATTTAAAAGATATACTAAGAAAAACGGAACTTTAGTTTAAATATTTTTTGACACTGATCTTATTTTTGAGTCCCCTCCTATAATGAGGAAGTTGCATGATTTTTTTATATTTTTTTAATCGATTCCTCTTGCAAAAATAAGCAACTACCCAAAATTTGAGGCCGATCGAGAAATTTTTTGATTGCCAAAAAAATTAACAAAAATCCCCAGCGCGCGAAAACGCCAAGAGTTTGGATGTGACGTCATCTTATACTGAGCATTGTTGTAAAGCAATGGAGTTGATGGTATTATTGTTGACGTCATCTTATAGTTTAAACAATAAACGTTTTCAGTCACGTGTTTTTTTCTCGACTTTTAAATTAAAATATTTAATTACCTGTACATTTTTTTGAAAAACTGACTAGATATTTCATTTTACCATACAAAAAACCATACGGAACACTTGTTTGTTTTTGAAAATCTGACACATGCAACTTCCTTATTTTAAAAGATTATTTGCAGTAATATTACCTATTCCGGGAATTTTTTCAAAATTTTAAAATTTGTACATTTGAGAAAATTAAACGTTTAATTTTATTTTGTTTTTAAAATGTATTACTTTTGAAATACTATAACATGTTTTACACCATTGAAAATAACATTTAAAATCCTTTAAAATGAAACCAATTGCATCTGTATAACCTAATTAGAAGATCCGCTAGAGCAATCTAAAGAACTTATGTATACCCATTATTAGCCCAATTTTAACCACTTTGCGCATTTATAATTCCAGAACAAATTAATATTTTTTCAAGAAAGTTGGTATTTTTCAATTCTTTATCATAAGTACCAAATTTCAGGAAAATCTGATATGTTGATACCAAAAAGTGTGTTGATTTGACGTGGAATGACCCACTAGTCAAAAGGTTAAAATCCTGGTTTTACCCGTTAAAAATGAGGAGAGTCCTGTTTCCAAGGCAACAAAAACATAAACCAGAGTTCTAAACCAGAAAGACAGTTCTCCCAACCAGAGAAGCAGTGCAAGTTGGCTTTGCTGCATACTGTTGCATAGGAAGGTAAAATGGGTTTTACAGGCAAAATCTTGAATTTCAGCAAAACTGACATTATTGTTGGCGAGCAAAGTCGATGTGGTATTAGGTATCGATATTTGTGTATCGAATAATGATATTTCAAGTTTTTTTATGAATGGAATTTTTACTTCCAGAATAAATTTAATGGAATCCAAATAAATTATAAGGTTTAACTGCGTTTAAATATTTTAACGTACTAGCTTCAGTGGTTTCTAAATTTTAAGCCACGCCACGGTGTTCTGGGGCGCTGTGAAGTCTTTAAAAAAATGCGCTAGATTTGAAGTCCAAAATTTTTTTTAAAAAACTTCCATTTTGAAGAATTTTCAAAGAGATAGCATTATTTTAAGCTACTTCTTCGTCAACAGTTTCATTGAATCCTCTTACCGAATTTTAAGGAAATACCTTTTTTCATTCACATGCGCTTTCTATTTCGAAAAGAATGAAGGAAATTAAGTTTGGAAACAAGAGTACTACTCGGTTGTTTTAAAAAAAGTAATTTCCCTTTTTTAAAGGGATATTGATCAAGTTTTTTTTGTTCATTTTCAATTTTGGAATTCCAATTTTTGCTTGATTCCTTACGAAGAGCAAGCATTAATCACAGGGATTCGAGAAATTAAGCAATAGTTTTCTCACACCGTCAATTATTAATATTGATATTATAATATAGACAAAAATTACAAAACTTGAATATACCTTCGCATTTTATAAGAGCCCTGTGGAAAAATAAATTCTCCACACAAAAATCTCGGAAACAACCTGATGCATTAAAGTATCCTTTGCTTAAGAGTGTCCGTTCTCAAAGAATTGAAAATTTTAAAAAATTTCTCTTTCATCAATCAGATTTCCATTACCAGACAAGACAATAACTTCAATAGATCGCACTTCAATAGTAATTAAGACTTACCATGGCACTCCACAGGTCTCCGTCATCCTGGCAGACGACACTGGAGGGGCTGAACAAATCCATCCACCCCTCTTTGTCCTCTCGCACCCCCAGGACCGCCTGGTGCACATAGCATCTCTCGTCGTGAGCAAACGATCCTATCACGACTTGGAAGCGGCTGTGGGTGAATCAAACGATAATTTAGTGGGATCTTGGATATAGATACTACATAAGAAAAATATTGAGAGATGGGAAAGAGAAAATGTCTTACGTCATGAATTCTGCACATTTGACGGCTCTGAAAATACATAAAAGTAAGAAATGTCAAGTTTGTTTTATTTTTAACATATTAAAGCGAAATAAACAAAAAAGGAGATAGCTATTTATTCCATTTTCCGAGTCGTGTCTTTTGGGCGTTACATCCAACATCATTGTTATTTTTGCCATTGAGAATGCCCTCCGAAGACGAGGGCGAAACGTTTGGAGGTAACTTCTAAACGACACGATCATCTATCCCGGAAAAAGGAATAAATAGTAACTGTTCAGGTCGTGAAAGTTTTTATTATTTTATAAAAAAGGAGCATTTATACGAAGTATTTCAAAACTATACGTCAGATATTAAAGAGTGTATAGACTACACATAGACCCAAGAATGGTGTGATTTTAAATGCAATCCTGAGGCTTTAGAATGAGGGAAAAGGTTTCCAGAAGTAATGAAAGATGAGTTACAGACAGTGGGTGAAAATCCATTTCCAATTATTATACTTTAACCCAGTGGCATAGCCAGAAAAATATCTCAAAGGGAAATATTAGTTACAGTATAACCTTGTGAACTCGAACTTTAATATTTGGAAAACCTTTATATCTCAAAAAAATATGTTCCGCTTGAAACATCGAACTAATTAATTTCATATTATCTCGAAAACTCGATACCTCGAATTCATTTTTGGGTCTTAGATTTCTTATTATCGATTTCATACTGTATTTTAGGTGGGATATATAGACTACCCCGGTATGGGGTAGTTTTAGTTCATCTTATGGTCAATATTATGGTTATATCCCTAAATCCTTCCCCGTGTATACGCACCTGCTTCACTAAAAATTGGGTAAAATTTTTGTCTTTAAAAGATAAATGCGTCAATAAAAAAATTTTAATGCTGCATTTTGAAGACGACCTTTTAATGACCAAAGTTTTTCGATTTATCCGCGTTACCGTTAAAAATATTCTGCTATAATTACAGTTTGCTCCCGCTATCTCGAACTTTGATATCTTGAAAGAATAATTTTCTCGCTCGAAATTAGGTATTCACCATTTTCCTTTTTAATCTCGAAAACTCGCAATCTCGAAATTTCGAGGAATTGAGATTACATTGTACTTTCAGAAATCTAGATGTAATTAACCGTGACACATTTTCTAAAAATCACACATTTCACGTCCATCCCTTGCATCTCTTCCACCACACAACATATCCCTCCACAAAAGCCCGCTTCCAAGACACTTAAACCCGAACTCAAAATCAACCCTCCCCAGCGACCACCGGCGAACACACTCTCCAAAACCTGCATTATTAAATCCCGACAAACACTACGACAGGAATTTAATTCCCGAATAAAATCTCAATTGATTTGCTCTCCATTAGGAAAAGCAACCAGACCCCCTTAAGAGGATCCACGAGAAAGTGGGGGTCCTAGAGATTAAAACAACACTCGACCCACGCTAATTAGATTGGATTTAATAATTCCGACGACTTGCTTCGAGGGGGGAGGTCTCCCCCAGGGTTCCGGGTGCGGTCCCTTCTGCAAACTTTGGGGGAACGATACTGAAGGGTTGGTGTTCTCGGAAGGCCTTTAGTTATAGGAGGTAAAAATGTTATGTTGGCTTGGATTCTCTCGTTGTGAATTCATTACTTCTGGGTGGACTTGGGGATGGATGGAGCTACTTTCGGTTCGCTTTTAAGACAGGGTCCGTTGGGGTAGGATAGAATAAATAATGAGTGATGATGATGAGTTTAGTTGTAGTGACGCATTTTTAGGTTTGTTTGATGGATTTATGGAGGAGGATATGGGTTAAACTTTCGTTTCAGAGAGTAAGGGAGTCTATTGGATCATGCTAAAGGTGTTTTGCTGAGACATATCCAGATATATTTTTAACGCCTCTGAGAGCGTATTTCACGTATAGAAAATTGGGAATACGCTTTTAAAAACTAGCCAGGCGTATTTTCACACTTTGAATTTTTAACAAAGGTTTTGCTTAAAAAATGCATGGCACTCCACCGAAATCGAATAATAATATTCCTTTCTACTCAAATTTGTAATATTAAAAATATTTCATTTAGAATGTCTAATGTAAAATAAATTGTTTCATTTATATAATGTTTAACATTTTCTACCAATACTTTACAGATGCTATAATTGTTAAAAACCGAATATCATCCTCATTTTTTTCTATTTAATTTTTTGTCAATTAAAAAGGAAGGCGTTTTTATAAAAAAAATTGTTTCTGTAAATGCAGTTTAAGCTGTTTCCGTTTTTCGCACCTCCTAAAAAAGTCAAGGAGTAATTTTACTCCTTCCCCCCCATAAAAAATCCTAATAATAGCACTGCACCAGACAGCAACGTTTCTTGACAATGGAGGAATAAGCTGAGAGCAAGCGAAGGAAGCAGTTCCCAGCACGATGTCCGAAACTCAAGAGAAATTAGGGAATTTATTTTAGAAATGTGTGATTAGTTTGTTAAATTTATCTATGAATTGAGTTTTTGGGTTTTGACACAATTTTCGTAAAAATGTTGTATATTTTCGGTTTTGTGGTGTAGTGAATTGATTTAGAAACGTGCTAGAACTAGCCAATGAGAACTCGCAGACAAGTGATTCATTTTCTCTCCCGCTCGTCGTGGCGTCATTTTCAAGAAAGATTGTAATCTAGTATAGTGTAGTTTTTATCATATGTTATTTTCCTAAGACTTAAACTATTTAAAAATTTCAGAGTAAAATTCAAAATTATAAGATCTTAGCATATTAATTATCCGAAAGTTATTCAAACATATTTAGTTTATTCTCCCTACTCCTCCTAAATTACTCCTACTAAATGTTGTTTATTATGCATTTCATATGCAATTCATTCACGTATCATGTTACTTGAGTTCATTAATGTCTATTCCGGTGTTATTCCAGTGCAATATTTGTTAATATATTTTTACACAACAGATTTTTTAAAGTTTTTCGTGATTTTTTCTTACAGGGATTGAAAGACTGTTTTGGTTAAGCAATATTCATATGTCATTAAAAATATTTGACGACTAGCATTATAGTATAAAAAGTATCATAAACTCTTCGTTTTATTCCAAGCGTTTTGAAAATTTTGAATATTTTTTTAAATATCTATTCGCGCATTTTGAATAGCTTCTTTATTTTTGGATGTGAAAATATCTCTGGAGAGAAACAAATTCGTGAAAATTAACTTTATTCACATTTCACAAATTTTTCAGTTCTTATTTTCACACTCTTTTTTAGTCCCCATTTAACCTCACATTGGTGTGTAATTTGTTGGTTTGATTGGCTGTTTAAATGATGCTTCTAAAGTAAATCAATTTCATTCTTTTACCCGTATAATAATTTCAAGAGCAGTCAAAAAAACCTTTAGGCCTATTTTTCCACAAACCAAGTCAATTATCTTTTAGTTCATGGTAGCTAAAGCAATTATATAAAATTAATTATACCACCAATGATGTTTAGAAGAAATACATTCGAATTAATTTAAAAAGTTATCAATCGTTTTTTTAAACTCCTTAAATCAATTAATAGTTATTTTCAATTCATACTAAAATTGTTATCTGCCTTTTTAGATTTAAAAATATAATAAAATTCATCCTTCAATGGACCTTAAGTAGGAAACACTCACAGCCATTTTCACCACTAATCTGACCTATGGGTTAACATAGTATCAAATTTTTTCACCTACTCTGACTGGCTTAAAAGTTGTTTTCCTTATTTAACTACTAATTAGAAGTTTGATTCCAGATTAACCATAGGTCAGGTTATACTCAGTTCATTTTGAACTGGAGCTTGAAAATATTTCCTTCCCCCACCACCGATCGGTAACCATAGCAACTATCCTCGTCAAAGTGACGAAGAAGGCTTTGGCTGCTCGAAGATCGTAACTATGGTTACGCTTCTAGCGTGGGGGAAAGCACTATTTCTCAAGCGCCAATTCTAAATGAATAGAGTATAGTGGGGAATACGGCCTTTTATATAACCACAGTAAAACAAGCTTCTTTAATCATCTTCTTTGCAAAATTCTTTCACTATATCACTTACCTATGTAACTTTCAAATTTAAGTGCAAAGTTTCTGACTTGAGAAAGATATAAATCTAAGATATAATGTAGTAGCATAATTGCATTATAATCTATCATATTGTCACATTCTTAAGACAAATGTGATCAAGAAACAATGAATACTTTTAAATGCATTAATATTTAATAGCATTAACTACAAAAATGCTTACAAAATTTCGCTAAATAATTTTAATTCTAATGGAAAAGCGAATTAAATCAAACTCACTTTTCATGGAAAGGTATAGGCTGCAGCATTTCAGCTAATGGCTTCCTCCAGTCATCAAATGCAGATCTGTATAATGAAAAAATTCTGCTGAGACAAAAATCTTACATAATAAATCTAACATAATATTTATTTATTTAAGACAAAACAGACCGTTCGGTCCAATAACATTGTCCAGTACAGAACAAGTCCCAAAAAAGAACACTCAACAACCATCAAAAGCCAGACAACATGAACAAAAGAACATAATAAACAAATGCAAAAATTATAAAATTAGATTTGTTTAAAAACTGAAAAAGACATAGAAAAAATATCCAAACGATCCGCATACAAACTATAGAGTGAGCAAAATTTATTAATATAAAATTTTTTATCTGTGACAGTCCTATTAGTAGTTCCAAAAAATTTTAAAGATTTATTTCTTACAGAATGCCTTAGAACTATTATAAAAATATTTTGAGTTAAATTATTGCTGTCAATGTTTTTATTTAAAAGTTTATAAAAAAATAATATTAACAAGAATTTACGCCTGGATTGCAGATCTTGAATTTTAAAATTTTCTCTCAAAATCTGGCTTGGCATATAAGTATTACAATATCCATTTTCAGTAAAAAAAACAAGTGTCTTAAAAAAATATTCTGAATTTTTTCAATCATTTTAATATAACTATCATAATGAGGATCCCAAACTATACAAGCATATTCTAATTTAGATCTAGCTAAGTAATTGAAAATTGAAATTTTGGAAGCTGAATTAAGTTCCCTGCATGCCCTTAATATAAAACCTAAATTCCTGAAGAAAATGAAGCAATATTTGAAATATGTTCAGAAAATGAAAATTTACAGTAATATTTTACACCAAGATCAAGAACACTATTACACATCTAGAGAAAAAAATATTATCAATACAATAGTTATAGATTAAATTTGAATGCTTATGCGAAAATGACATGATAGAACATTTTTTGTGTAATTTAGAAATAATCGATTTACCAAACACCACCTGTTCAGTGATATTGAATCATCCTGAAGATTGATGCAATCATCAAGATTATAAATGTGCTTATAGATGTTTGCATCACCAGCAAACAAAAGGGATTTAGAATAATTTAAACACTCTGGTAAATCATTAATAAACAAAATGAACAACAATGGTCCCAAGGTTGAGCCCTGGGGTACCCCCGATGAACTGGTAAAAACACTAGATAAACAATTTTTATATGAGACAACTAAGTGTCTATTAATTAAATAAGAATAAATCCACTTTACCAATCCACCACTCAATCCAAAATCAATACGTTTCCTCATCAAAATGTCAAAATCAACAGAATCGAACGCTTTTGTAAAGTCTGTGTATACTACATCAATTTGTCTATTTTCATGCAGAGCCAAAACTATCTCCGAATTTAAAGACAACAAATTTGTCACTGTTGATCGTCCTTTTAAAAATCCATGCTGAACATCTGATATACGTTGACCTATGCTAAGAAAAATACGTTTTTGTATAACACCCATTATTGCTTGCGTACTTATTATTTATCATCAAACAGGTCGTAAAAAAGGGGATTTTTGGCCCAATGCTTCAAAAACACGAGTAAAGAAATTTGGTTCAATATGACAATTCCTTCTGCTGCCGCATTACAGCAGCATAAGAGGGAGTAGTGTCTACCTAAGAAATCATAGCTTTGATTCTAAAACAAATTGATAACACAAAATTTTATTTCGGTCCTTCTTTAAAACTTGAAAACACATTTTTAGTAAAAAAAATATCAGAAGTGATGTTAATTAAAAACATGTTATTTAATATGAAAATTCAACACATTCAGTAAAATTATACATTAAATACTTAACAGAAAATGAACTTTTTGAAGATTTTCCTTATAAAAGGAGAATGTACGTAAGCAATAAATTTTCAATGAAATAAATTTTAAAAACTTTTTTAGTATCGGTAAATACAATATTTTTTTGTAAAACAAAAAAGAAAGGAAGTATATGTGAGATAAATTTGAAAAAAAATTACATTATAAGTTTTCCGTTTTACTTTAAAGTAAAATAGTCTATAAATAAAAGTTTGTTGGCCGTTAATGAAGCATTTAAAACAAGCAAAAAAAGAATGAACTCATGGTTGATTTATTTTGAAATTTATATTTTAAGATCATAAAAATCATGAAGTTAATTCATTATTTAAAAAATGGAAAAATCACAAATTGTTTTAAAAGTTAAACCTAGATGTGATTAAAGGATACTTACATTAAAATAAATATATCAACAAAACAATGCATTCTTTTTAACCATTCTAAGCACATGGTGCTTTCTTGTTCGGTACTTTCGTCTGTCGTCGGTGAAACTGGAACTCTAATGAATAATAAATAAATAAAAAAATCTTAAAACACAATGAAAATGTAATGATTCAACTCAAATATACTTTTACTTTTTAATCATTATCCATATTAAATTACTTTCATGATTTTTTAAGGTTTATTCCGTAAAAATTAAAAAAAACTATTTTGCAAATTAGCATTACTTTTGTTTGGAAATGTTTTTAATGAAACCAAATTGTTTTGTGGCTTATGTAATAATTTTGCTTCTTATCTTTGTGATAACATAAATCATAAAAAAACCTGCTTATTTATTATGAAATTCGTTTCATACTTACGGTCTATTTTCAAAAATGGTGTAAATAGCAGCTACGCATATATTGACTAAATTCTGTAGTACTCTAGGATGGGGGCATTTGCTACCAAGACCATGCATTCTAAAATTATTCAAACAGTGATCTTTAAGTATGCTATTATAAATACATTTCATGGATATATAATAATTTAATTCATATTTAAATCAATTTCATTGAATCCTTTTGAAACAAGCATCAAAGTTCTTAAAAACTAGTGTAATTTCCATATTAGATACATAATACATTTTTATTTTTAATTGAAAACATTTTAACTAATTTGTAATAAGAATTAAAGTAGAAAATTATAATTTAATATTAATTAAAAAAAAGTATCTAAACTCTATGGGATTGTACTTCCGTTTCAAGTAAAATTTTAATCATGTTAATTAGTTATTAATTTAGGCATATGAAAAATGTCATAAAAAAACTGTAAAATACCTATTCTGAAATTTATAGGGGAGAGTGTTGTACATATGGACAAAAATCACGTTTGGATTTTTCTAAGACAGGTGAAATCACATTTTGACCATTTAAAGTGCCCAACCTATAGTTCTAACCTTTGTGAGTAGAGAGATATTTTTTATTAGTGAAAATCTTGAAAATTGGATTTTTAATCATTTATAATAACTTGGAAAAATTTGTATCCAAAGGTACAACAACCTGTTGTACCTATGGACAGACCCAGTTGTACCTGTGGACACCCTTAAAAAGGGACGTTGTAGTTGAAAAAAGCTAAGAATGAACATTTTTATTGGTAAATTACCTTTTAATAACCTATTTCAAGCCTTTTTAAAATTGAAAATAGATTTTTTAAAGTAATGTAGTTTTAGATCGTAAATGATCATTAAAACGAAGTTGAATGATAAAAGTCTTGATTTTTTACCAAAAACACAAAAATCACATGGTATTTTCAGATCAGAATTTAAAGTAATAGTTTCATCAATCATGCTGATTGATCTGACAACTTCACTGATCCAAAAAACCCAATTCGATCGACACTTAGTTGTGCAAGCATTTGGTGGTAATAACAGGATTTTAATTACAGGATAATAACAGGTAATGATTTGGAGGTAAATCTTCTTCAGTGGAAAGTTTAAGTTTTTTTTATCATCATACTTAAATGCGATAGGGTGCTTAGGGTTTTACACCATATTTTACATTTAATTACATAACATAAATTTAAAAAAGTAGTTTAGATCACAAAATATTTTATTTTTCATCTAAAATTCACTTGAAAATAATCTCTGACAAATAGATTACCATTTAGAATTAATTTAACATTTATTAAAATGTATTCAGATAAATGAAACCTGATTCTAAAAAGCCGATTAGCTACAGACACCCACAAGAACGTGTCCGTAGGTATAACACTTATGGTGTCCAAAGGTACAGCATCAGGTGTTTTTGCATTCAAAGTTCTATAAAAGATAAAAAAAATTGAGATCTGACGATTTCTAATATCAAAACTAAAAAGTCAAAATCTCGGGGATTCCCCCATATATGCCATTTTATCATATCATAATCATAGAGGAAGAAAATAATTAATGTAGCGATGCACTAAAAAAAACTTTGAGCACCTAAAAACAATATTTTTATTATAGAAAATTTAAAAAATATTCTAAACAGCTGATTTCACGTTACCAACTAGTTAGCATCTGCTTACATTCAAAATCGACCACAAATTTAAGTTTACATTTTTTCCCGAATTTTAAAATGAGGTGGCTGAAGGTACAACCGTCCATAGGTACAACACTCTCCCCTATTTGTAATTTGAAATAGTTAATTTGAAAAAGCAATAGTGTCATTTAATTACACAACTTTTGTGGGTCTTAATATATGTTGTGAAGTTAAAAATATGATAAATTTATAGATTTATTAATAAGTTATATAATAAAAATTTTGTTTTTAATATTTTTAACGTCTTAAAACCTTTACAAAAACAAACTTAAAATATATCAGTCAAATATCAAAAGTATATCTTATTAATTGAATAAAACATTATTTATCTACTTTAAACACTCAATTATTTAACCATTGTAAAAAACCGAAGTTAATATCAAAAGCTAAAGGGCTTTTATTAAATTCAATCAATTTTGTCTTAAGATAAAACTAAAGTTGTAAACTAATCATTGTAAGATAAATTTTTCTTAGGACATAGTACATAATACATAATTTATTCTAAAATAAATCTTCATATATCTTTATTTATGTGTTCTCTCTAAATTATTTGAAATAATTTTAATAAATATCATGTGAAGTATTTAAAAAAAAGACATTTGTCTTTCATTAATTGCATAATTGAAATTGCATATTTTTAAGAAAAAAGTATTAACTTTACTTTGATTAGTTTATATAATTTTGGATAAGTATAAATAAAAAATATTCAATCACAAAGTTTATGTTGGATAATCATAGTGGCTTACCCATTTACAAAATCCTTAATTATCCTATCTCCTAAATTTTGACAGTTTAAGGCTAAGAAATATTCTTGAACGAATACTCTTGTTTGGGGATACTTTCCAAAATCCTGAAAAGTAATCATATTTATTATTAATTTTTTTTTAATTTACAAGTATCTTAATACGATTAGATACTCAATAAATTTACTCAATCAGATAAAGGAAAATATGAATAAATTTTAATAAGGATATCAACTCTTATTTCAACAGATGATGCCAAAGTAAACCGTTGTACCTGATATAACAATAGTGTCAAGAAAATAACTATAAAATTATTTTTGAAAATTCTACACAAACTAGCATAACATTTCCAAAAATTAAAGTATTAAACAAAAAACTTTTTTAATAAATGTACTTCAATTTTCAAACAGCCCACTTACATCATAAAAATGATTTAATAAATATCTAATTGATCTGAATAAAGATGAAAGTACTATTTATTCATGGTGTGCTTTATCAATTTTAATACTAATACAAATAAAATATAATGTGGACATGACATATGTATCATTTTTAAGGAATATGTTTTATTAAACACACATTATTCAATTGCTTTTTAATTGAAATGCCTTGGGCACTGCAACAAGGTTTCAACATGATTTTGAATATTCAATATTTTTTAACAATCAATCAGTAAGAATCAATAGGGAAGTTAAAAAAAGTATTTTTAAATTAATGTAATTAATTTATTTTTAGTCTTCAAATACACAATAATTACAGTTCAGAATTTCCGAATAATAATGTTAAATCCATGTGTTAAAGTATGAAAATAAAAACAAAGGTAAAAGAAAACGTTAAATCCTAAAACAGGTTTTTAAAATGAAAACAAACTCTTAAAAGGCATAGTATAAAACTTTTTTCAAAACATAAATACGTTCAGGTAAAAACCAACTACGAATCTAAATCCAAAATGCATATTAATAAATTAAAAATATATAAAACATTTCTGCAACATGTGTTAGAATATCCGATATCCCATATAAAATTTCCAAGTTCTAATACAAAAACTTTTCAAAATAGTATTTTTAATATTTGGATACATAGGTACTCACTTTTAAAAAAACAACTGGAGTTTTAAGTATTGAGGTAGTAAATAGTAAAATACACTTTTAAGTTTAAAAGAAAATACTTCTTACTTGAAATGTAAAAAATGTAAGATGTAATGTAAAGATGTAAATAAAATAAAAAAAAGTTATTAATAATGTAATCTGTTACGTTATAATTTCAATTAAAAATATTTTAAATTAATCGTTAATGGCTTTCTAGCATTGAGCAAGTAATTAAAAAAAGAATAAACTCATAAAATTTATTATTTTAACAAACTCTCATAATTTTAAAATTTTTAACATCGTTTTATTACGTTATGCGCTGGTGGTAAGCAGAAAGCGAAAGACCATATTACCATATTGTGCTTGAGTATCCTTTGGACGATGGGTGTGCAAATATCGAGGACAACAGTTGATCTAGGATGCTCACGACAATGCTGCAATGAAGAAAAAGCTTGTTAAAAGTATTTTTTCAACTTTTGAATAAAAACCTGTTCTATATCTTAATAATAAAGTATAACTCTACACAAAAAAATAGTTTTATGACTAATTTTATTCTACAGGATGTCCCAAGATAACTAACTGTCCACTCCCTTTAACTTTTGAACCCCTACAGATATAGTCATAAAAATGATGTCTAGGCATAAAGTGGCTATGCCCTATCCAATATGACAATTTTCAGCGCCCCCTAGCGTCAATGTGTTAGGAGTTATAATTTTTATGTTAAAAACTTTTAGATATTTAAAAATTAAAACTTTAGATTACAAAGTTGCAGAGCAGCACCGATTAATACGAAAAGACATCTTGTGCAGAGAAATGCCTTGAATAATACCCTAAAACCCACGCTTAATTAGGTTGAATTTACATAGTATACATTTATTTACATTTATTTATACATTTAAAGATGTTTTTTCTCCAATTTTCATTTGTATCGCATTGCACATAAATAGTTATTATTATTATTATTATTATTATTACTATTATTACTACTATTACTATTATTATTATTATTATTATTATTATTATTATTATTATTATTATTATTATTATTATTATTATTATTATTATTATTATTATTATTATTATTATTATTATTATTATTATTATTATTATTATTATTATTATTATTATTATTATTATTATTATTATTATTATTATTATTATTATTATTATTATTATTATTATTATTATTATTATTATTATTATTATTATTATTATTATTATTATTATTATTATTATTATTATTATTATTATTATTATTATTATTATTATTATTATTATTATTATTATTATTATTATTATTATTATTATTATTATTATTATTATTATTATTATTATTATTATTATTATTATTATTATTATTATTATTATTATTATTATTATTATTATTATTATTATTATTATTATTATTATTATTATTATTATTATTATTATTATTATTATTATTATTATTATTATTATTATTATTATTATTATTATTATTATTATTATACGTCCTAAAAGGCTCCTCTTACGCGCGAAAATGAGAAATTTTTATTTTTACTACTTAGGTAAATGAATAAAAATATTCTTAGATCATAAAAATGAAAATTTCATAAAAAAAGAAACGTTTTAGCATGTAAACACTACATAATTTCTACCTAATGGATCGTGACTTTTAGGGGTTTTATTTCATGTATTTCTCTGCACAGTGTGTCTTTTTGTACTAAATCGATGCTGCTCTACAACTACAATAACTGACTAATTTAGCAAATCTTTAAAGTTTTTAAAATAAAAAACTTTTAACATAGACGCTAGGAGGCGTTGAAAGTTGTCGCATCGGATGGTCACTTTACTATACCTAGACACTAGATATGCGGGTTTTCCGGAAAATTTTCCAGAAAATTTCCCAAGCCACTAAATTATAATTAAGCATTGTTAAATTAACCTTCCGATTACTGGAGACAACACGTTAACAAAACTGGAGTATTTTCATCAATTCTGGATGATGTTCCTTTCAGATTCATCCATAAATAATCACAATAAAAAACAAAAAGATAAAGCATTGAAATCATGATTTAAATCATATTTAATGTTATAATATAATAAATATTGAAATAACTATATATAATGTATATAAAATGTCTCGCTATATTCAATTAAAAGATGCCACATAAGATGAAATTATTTCATTCTCACAAAAAAATGAAATTGATTTTTTATTACTATTTCCGAGTTCCAATATACCACAAAGAAATTCACGAAAGACAATTGTCAGGCCAGAGCCGGCCTGAGATGAGGAAATGCTGTCGTCTGGCCTCACAGCTCGAAGAAGAAGCCAACTACAGAAGAATATGTTTGCAGAGTATAAATATTGTGTTGGCAGGAGGACTAGAATTCTTATTGGTATTGCTTTGATGTTGTAATTCGAGTGATTTGATTTTTTAAAGGTTTTACTGAATAAATGTATTTTTTAGATGGCAAGTGTTTTTCGTATGATGATAGAGCGAACCCCTACAACAATGATCTCAATGCAAAAAAAAATAACAATAACATTAAATTTATATCAAACTAATTTTACTTCTTTGAAAGAGAAGCAAATTGGATACAAAATAGAACTAATAAAATAAAGCAAAAAAATAGCGGAAAATTTTCCGGAAAAACATAGTGGAAAATTTTCCTTTTAGGAAAATTTTCCGACCCACATCACTACTAGACACCACTTTTATGACTATGTATCTGTAAGGGGTTTAAAGGTTATAAAAAGATCCTGTAAAATTTTCACTTTTATAATCCAAGTATTGGAAAACAGAGGGTTATTATAGTATATTTAAAACCAGGTAACATAATTTTAAATTAATTTGAAAAAGCTTATTGATTTAGAAAATAAGTCAATTTAAATGTTTAGAAATTAATACAAATTTCAAATAGTATCTTTTAGGGAAAAAAATATTTTAACACTTCCCATTATTTTTGATGTTCCAATACTGATAGTGGTACTACTGAAAAGTGTGAAAATTTCAATAATCTTTAAACAAATAAAAGTAGTTGGATATTTTCTTTTCACTTTCCCAGGAGGAAAAAAGATTGATCCCAAGCAGCATAAATGCTCAAGATTCGTCAAATTTTAGTCATGTAAGGCCAAATTTCATTAACTTCGAATTGCAATTATGTAAACTTGAATTATTCTGTATGAGTTGAACTACTTGGTATTTTACAGCATTGTCGTCTAGTTAATTGATTGCATCGTACACGAATGCACAAGACATGATTACCCAGCAAAAGAAATCGCATATTTCGGAGGTGGGAGTCGTCCTCTCTAAGAGTGAAGACACTGTAACGATAACTTCTTCTGAAATGTCTCTCGTCATCCAAGTCTGTCCCTACAAAAACAACAAAATATTTTACATCAAATATCAATAAATCTAATCCATGATATACAATTATTATTCTCAAGCGTTGAATTAAGTCAAAGAGATAAATAAATTCAAATTTTTTTTAAATATAAATTTTTAAAGGAAAAACCAGTTCAGCTTAACCTTTAAAAACTTTTAATTCATATTTTATCCTGTTTCACGAGTTAAGAATTAGTTTACTTTCTCTTCAGTTTACATATTTGGAGAAATTTGTTTTTCCATAGTTAATACCTTCTGGTACTTTATAAATACAGGGTGTTCCAAAAAAGACTGACACATTTTAAATATCAATAACTAATAATTCAAAAACTAAAAAAAGATAAAAATACGCCGTTTGTTGCATACTTCAGCTAAGACTTCCATAGGATGTAACAAACAGCGTAATTTTATCTGCTTTAGTTTTCGAATAATAGGTTATTGATTTTTAAAATGTCAGTCATTTTTGGGACACCCTGTATGTTCTTATAAAGATATTGGATAAAATTAAAATTAAATACTTTAATTAATATCAAATCAAATTCAAACTTTATTATAACAAACAAATAAGAATACAAAAAATCCTTGTTGTCAAAAAAGCATACAAAAAAGCATTGATCATAATAACAATCCCAAAGGAGCAACTGCAACTGCTAGTCCATGGGTTAAGGCGTTAAGGGATAGATTGTCTAAAATAAATATCTGATCAGTAACAATGGAAGAATAAGAGAAAATTATATTCACGTAGAAGAAAGAAAGAAAAAAATCGAAAAGGGCTTAAATGGCAATTTTGTATATTAAGAAAAATAATCGTGTAAATCGTTTTATATCGTAAAATTATGAACGATAAATCTTTAAATTGTAATTGTAATTTATTTTTTGCAACAACATTTTTTCATGCTTCGGTAAAAATTCAGTTCTAAAAGTATGGTCTGGAAATTTTACAAATTAGTAAATTTTAAGTGTTATGAATACAATTTAAATTTCTTAGTGTTTTTAAATATTTTAAATAGCACTATAATCACGTTCAAAATTAATAATACTATTATGTTTAACCCTAACTGTTTAGTAGGGTAGTAAGAAAAAAATCCAGTGCAAATAAAAATAATAAAAAACTTTGTATCCTATAAAAAATATTATACCTAACACTACAAATAAATGTAATTAACCTCTTTTAATATTGCTACAATATTTTTCATTAACACCAGAAGATGTTAAACGGGAAAACAACTACAACCTGAACACTAGATTTCTTTCATTTTAGTAATATTATTCAAAGTAAGCTTTAAAGCAATATTTTGACTGATTTCAAAGAAATCATACTTTGACCAACACATCAGAAATTACGTCCAGTGCGGTGTGGAAGATTATTTCATCTTGAAGCGGCGTGGACAGAACCAGATCCACCAAGTTCTATATAAAAGAGAATAATTTGATTTTAGTATATAAGTGAAGTTTTTCACTGCTTAGTTTAAATAATTAGGCTTGTGTGTTAACAAAAAGCAATCACTTAATATCTTTGATAATGATTTACTCTTTACTAACCAACTTTATTAAACTTTAATTTAATTATTATTTTTATTTTTCCTTTACTCTTTTAACAATACCCCACATAAAAATAAAATCATATACAATAATATATTTTATTCAAAATATTTGAGTTTCAAAAAAAGTGTTTAAAAACCTATGAAAATTAGTTGTTTCATTTACAAATTGAAAATAAATTTTATTAAATTAACTTTTAACATTAATTAAAAAATTTATATACCTACGATATCTTTTTTAAAAATTTTGTTTAATGTACATATTTTTAAGAATAAATAAAAAAATATACAGGGATTGATAATTTGTACGTACAAATCCTAACAAGAAAGTGTATCTATAGTGACAAAAAAATCCAACATTACATTTAGTTCTTTGAGCAAAATTTCTGGTCTTGTGCAGTTTTCTAAAAGTTTTCTATATTTGTAGATACTTTTCTGCAATAAAAAGGAAAATAATTAGAAAGTACGACGCATGAAACAGAAAACACTGCTATAGATAAAATATCTTGGGAATGATTAATCTTGTTTAAAAGCGCTTATATGAATTCCAGCAAACTTTTTTGGATGATATGGTTTTTTTTCCTGAAATTAAACAGTTTATACTGTTTTACTTAGTAAGATGCAACTCTTCCTTAACAATAACACAACTACAGTGCATCATAATAAATTACTTGAAATTCCAACTTAATTCTTTTTTCTAAGTGTTAGTAAAGCATGCAAATATAACTATAGTATTAGTAAATATAAATATCGAAATACATTTTAAAATAAGAAAGTTTATGTTCATAATCATAAAAAATGGTTTGTTAGATACTTTTAGAAAGCTTCATAAAATTTATTTAAATAGTGTCACCTTACATAAATCAAAATACAGTCAACTCCACTTATTGTGATTACAGTTTTTGTTATCAATAGGATAATGTTATCAAAATTCACAAGTCCCGATCACTTCAATTTAATTTAACTAAAAATGTATCGTTTTATGTTATCAATATATCGCTTGTTAGTATCAAAATCTGGTGAAATCCCTCTAAAACCTTCTCCTTTTTTCCCAATTTACAGACTAATTTTAACACATAAATCAAACAGAATGAGTCAAATTATCAGTGTTATATGTTCTACTCTTATATTTTTCTTTAAGAATGTAAAAGATGCAAAAGACTTAGGGGGCATCCATAAATTACGTAAGGTGTTTTCTCCAAAATCTGGACCCCCTCTCCCCCCTTGGTGAGATTTTGCTGGACCCCCCCTCCCCTCACGTGAGATTTACCTACAACCTTTAAAAATAATTATTCTCCTTCCTTCTCATATATTCCTTTCTCATACTTAAAAAAAGAAAGAAAATCGTGTAATTTCTAACTTAAAAAGTTGACGTGAGATTTTAACCGACCCCCCCTTGGTGAGATATAGTGAGATTTTTCCAAACCCCTCCCCCCTTTTTGACCTCACGTAATTTATGGATGTCCCCTTACTAGATAATCCCCTTAAATACTTCAATTAGGACTACATAGTTGGGATTTTAAAGGAAACACTCGAGTTACACTGATTGAAACTTTATTCTCGTATCAAATATCTTATTCAGTGCTAGAAGTGCGGGGGGACGCGGGGTGACGCGTCCCCCCACTTTTCTTAAAAATATCCATCCGTCCCCCCACTTTTATTTCCACTGAAATCCATCCCCCCACTTCTTAATTCCACTAAAAATCATCACCCCACTTCTAAAACCACTGAAATTCTTCCCACCGCTTTTTGAAAAATTACAAAACCCTCAACAACGTTGTAGCCCACTGTGTTCGTATTGAGATACCGTCCTCCAAACTTCTCTCAACACACGTAACGTGGAGATCCATCTGTTCTCATCTTCCGTGGAATGTTTGACAGGTTTATTAGAATGAGTCGGGGTGTTTTTTTTTAGAAAATACGTTTTACACGGGAGACTGTCCTCGCATTACAAAAACGTGTAAACAAATTGCAGAGAGAGCTGCTTCGACCCCCTAAAAGTATTAACAATCGTCTCCCCCTGTTTCAGAAAAGTTATGCCACAGAGATTACCCAGGGCACATAATCTCCTTTCCAGAAAAATAAAAATGTAAAAACAAAAAAAGGCGGGAATATTTGTGAGAGGGGTGATGATGTGTGTGGCTCAAAACAATTATCATTCTCAGCGGTTGCTGTTCGTGCGCCTACAGAGAGTTCTCTTCTGTTTTTTAATATTTAATTTAGATCCTAAATTCTAAATTAATTTGAGTAGTTGGTTTCAAGATAAAAACATCCTATACGGATCACGGATGCGAGGACAGAGAAGTGGAATATTTACATCAATTTAAAAAGGATGACGTGGAGAATCAAATGAACGATAACGGTGTTCATGTGTGGTTTTTATTTCTTTAAATATTTAAAATACTGGGCTTATTAGTACTTGAATTTAAGTGTTTTTCTCTAAAGCACTTTATTTACAACTACTTTTATACTAGGTAAACTTTTATAAGTTTCAATATCTGTTATTAAATGTAGCATTTCATTCTACATTTTTGAAAATTAGTTTTCTTTAAATTTATATGAAAATATGCGAATTCAAAACTACTACAACCTAAATTTTAGTTTAAATTATTTAAGTTTTACTTAATTTGGGCTCTATCCAAAGAGGTTGTTAGGGGTTCAATCTCCCCTAAAATTCGGCTTTTTTTTATAAAATGTGTTTTGTCCCCTCTTGAAAATTCTGGAGGGTACTAGGAGTGGTCCCTATGTGTGTAAAAAAAGGGTCCAAAATGTCCAAAATTGAATTGAAACACTACTTTTTAAGATCAAAATTTAAAAAAATTTCTGGGGGAGTACCCCCAGACCCCCTCTATTTTTGGTGCTGAGGGGTATAAACAAACATTTGACATGAAGTACGCGAAGGAGAGACATTTTGTGTGGTAATGTAAATTTATGAAGTAATACTACGGAAAACTATGTTTATTATGCTGAATTATAATTGATAAGTTTTGTGTATAATAATGATTGCATTTGAAAATTATTTGCATGATATTTATAAACTCAGGGGGTATTTGATATATTTGTGTTTAACAGGGGTTAATCTAAAATCCAATAATTAAATAAAGGTTCACAAACGAAATTTCTTTATTATTCTTTAAAAAATAATTAGAAAGAAGTAAGAGCAGCCTAAGTAAAACTTAGGCATCATTATAATCAATCAAAATTCAGAAAAAATGCTCAAAATAATATACATTGAACTATTAGGGTTTAATACTTTCAAAAAAAATTTGGGGGGGGGGGACTTGGGATAGGCCATCCCCCCACTTTCAGTTCACCCACTTCTACCACTGATCTTATTATTATCGATTATTGTTATCGGATTCTTTTATTTTCACTTCAGGTTCCCTAGTACAGTGGTACCCAACCTTTTTACCACCACGGACGGGTCAACGTTTGATAATTTTACCGCGGCCCGCTGGGGGAGGGGCGTTGATTGTTTACATTCTAGATTATTTTGATTTATTGATTTTAATTTAATTGTATTTAAACATGCTTTCAAAATAAAATACAGTTACACAAAAAATTAATATAAAGGGACTTATAATTCATTTCATTCATTAATTTGGAGTATAAAACTAGGAATTTAAATTAATTTTCAATGAAATGGTTAGCCCGCGGTCCGGTACCATTTGATCCACGGACCGGCACCGGTCCGCGGACCGGGGGTTGGAGACCACTGCCCTAGTAGATCCTTTGGCTCTTTGGGATCCACATAAATAACTTTTTTCTTTTTCTGATGTATATGCAATTATGTTGCTCTATGTATTTTTCTCTTTGTATTTTTATGTGTTGTTTTTTTGTCCGTGTACTCCTTGTCATGTATATGTCTTGTCTTTGTCCAAATAAATTCTTATGTCTTATGTTATCATTCTACTCTTGGATAAAAGTGATCCCATCAATAAGTGGGGTCGACTGTATTTTATGACTTCACAACATTCAACTCACAATTTTGCGCATCCCAACTAAACATTTTCCAAACTTTCAAATGATCCGGAAGTTCTACAGCAGCAGGAGTATAATCGTTTGACACAGCCCTCTCACATTCCAGAAAACCGAACCCGCAGACCAGTCTAACTAACCCCTCCGCTCTATTTCAAAATTTCAAAAGGGCACGCGTCTCCAGCATTGTGATAAGCGCGCGGCCTTGGCTTCAGATTGGGCAATTAGTTTTAATTAGAAGCTCTTCCAACGTTCTGGTGGGTGTCATGGGAGGAGAATTATAATTAAAAATAGCTCGTTATCCCTAATTACGAGTGATCTCCGCGCGAAAAGAAAATGAGATAGTTCTGCTGACCTTGTGCTTGCTTTCTAGCACTTACAGAAGAAAACAAAGCTCAAGCTTTTTCGTTTTAAGCCTATCAGGGTCGAATTGTAGCAAATTAGAGTCCTTCAGATTTTAACTTGCCTGGATGGAATTAGGCCGATAAAAAAATTTAATGTTTGTTAGTATGAGTAGTACTTCTTTTTTAGGTAATTTATTACTTAATGCTTTTCGTTATCTGTTTTTTTGTGCGTGTTAATCTTTTCGTTATTTGATTGCATAAATAATTTTCGACACTTTTTTCTAATTAATGTTTTCAATGAAATATTAGTAGAATATACTTTTATTAAATCAAACTACATTAGATAGTGCTTACAAAAAATTGAGGTTTAATTATCTACGAATATTTCAAGAAATTTAACAGACTTTACAAAAATATATCAAAACTAATAAGTAAATTTCAGTCCCTTTTATTTGATTGAAAAAAATTTTAATTTACATACACAAAGCGTTAAATACTCGTAACACTATTAGTACGGGAGCTGGCGTTAAATTTCAAGAATTCATCTGCTCGTACACGATTTTAATTTTACAGGATAGTGTTAGTGGTGCTGATCATGGAATCGAGCGTCAGCTGGTCAGGTAGTGGTGGGTTGAGCGTGGGGAGGGGGTCAAAGGTACAAAAAAAGAAAAATAAATTCATCTGCTCGTGTATGAAACTTGGTGGAGATGGTAGTTTAGACCTTCCTGATTACAAAAATGTCCGTCAGCTGGCTAGGTTGTGGTGGAATGACCGTCAGCTGGGCACGTGAACTTGCAAATAAAAAATTTATCTGACAACGCAAGAAACTTGGTAGGAAATCAGTCTTTGTTACGTAAATAATAATAAGTTACTAGTACAACAGACATTAATTCATGAGTTGCTAGTGTAAGTTGAAGACTAGTAACTCTGTATTACTTCATGTAATAGAGATTGACAACCCTACCAAGTTTCGTGCATTGTCAGAAAAATTTTTTGTTTGCAAGTTCACGTGACCAGCTGACGGTCATTCCACGGCCACCCAGCCAGCTGAAGGTCATTTTTGTAATCAGGAAGGCCTAAACTACCATCTCCACCAAGTTTCATACACGAGCAGATGAAATTATTTTTTACTTTTTTTGCAACTTTGACCCCCTCCCCACGCTCAACCCACCGCTACCTGACCAGCTGACGCTCGATTCCGTGATCAGCACCACTAACATTATCCTGTCATATTAAAATCGTGTACGAGCAGATGAATTTTTCATTTTAACGCCAGCTCCCGTACTATATTATCTGTTCATGAAAGGAGAATTTCACCAATTATTGCTGGTTAAGCGGACAACGCTTGAGAGTTGTGAGTTTACACTTACTATTATCTGTTTTTGTAGCTCAACTTCGTGTCAAAAACATGCTAATATTTATTGCTCACACATGTATTTTAAGCCTATAACAAGTTTTTACTAAAAAAGGAAATCTCAAAAAATGTTTTGCATTGGAAAACAAAGTTCTTTAGACAAAAAAAATATTATTCTTTTTGAAATATAAATTTTTTTTGTAAGTAAGTAGTTCTAGTTTAACCCCCATTTTTATTGAGCAAATATTTTTAATTTATCTATTAGTAGTACAATTAATTAATGTAATATAATTATTACAAATAAATAACAATATGCAACCCCCTTTTATTATTAAAAGGAGAAAATACAGTAATGATACCTCCCAGACTATTCTGTATAAAATAAAATAAATATCACCTACCTTCCAAAGTAAGGAATATAGCCATTGGTCTCTTAAATAGCAGTTGGAAACCTAATGTTAAAGAAGAAATTACATCAAAATGCAAATAAAGAACTAATTGTTACATTCCTATAAATTACAAATAATATATTACCAGATAATTTCATTCTCTTCTACATTAATAGGTTTGAGTCGAAAAAATACTCTTAAGTATATATGTGAGGCGGAAAGCGAAAAGGGACATCTTGTCGGCAAAGTGATTTCGAGAAAAAGCCAAAAAACCGGAAGAAGGTCAAAACTATCGAATTTTTTTTCTCTTGATTATATCGATCCTTGGACCCTTTAGAACCGAATTTTAGCTGTTGGAATCATTCCTTAACGGTGAAAAATAATGAGAGGGTAGCATTTTGAAAGTTTAAGGTCGTTTTTCGCGAAATCCACTTATTCTATTAAAACTTTTTATTACTGGCGATTCGTCATTTTTTGAGCTACAAGGATGATGATGGTCTTAAAATCTTCATAAATCTGTACAGATTGAGAAAAAAAATAATAACTCCATTTCGACGAACGCCGACAAGAGGTCCCTTTTCGCTTTCCGCCTCACATACACTCATTGCCATAAAAAATAGCGCACCAAGACGAAAAAGAGATATCAAAGCCAAATTTATTTCCATGATTACTCATAGTATGAAGGTTAATTGATAAAAAATTCAGACTTCTCTGAAGTTCGGGGGCCGAGAAAATCAGTAAAAAGGGTTGACTCCATAGGTGTCCATTACCGCCGCCACACGCTTTGGTATTGAGTGAAAGGGGCTCTGAATGGGCTGTTGGGAATTGGGGGACCATGGTGTGTCCCCACGTAGTCAAATTTGATCTGGTCCACCAACGGACGTTGCATACCAGGCTAGATGCTTTCTAATCATTGACCGGACTTTTTTTGTGGGCGTTGGTTCTAGAGAACTGGAAAGACGGGGTAAAAATGCAACCTTGGGGGGTAAGAAGAACGCTTGGACATTGCATACAACATATGGCTGTGTATTTTTATTTTGAATTTTGTCCGCAAAACACGGCTGAAGGTGAAGACGGACAACCGGATGCAAAAACTCAATGACGCAGCTCTGGTTGGAAAAAGTACTGGTAAATCATACTCAGGAGTTGCAGAAATGGAATCCAATGCATCCCCCCTCCATTACCCAGCAGCACCACTCCGTGGAACGATTAGAAAATCAACAGCTGAATGCACTCTCTCCATTTTGTCTTCAAACTCATATCCATCCGTCGTGGTGCTGCAAACTGAAGCGGGGTTCTCTTCTAACCACAATGTCATGAAATTGGAATTTTCATTTCCTTATTTTATGCACTATGGGAAACAGAAAGGTCCATTTTCAGCCCCTAGTTTTATAGACAAAGATGTAAGAAGCTATGCGGACCAAATGGACAATCCGCAGTACTGCAAACGACATCCATCCCACTGCCGCATGTGCTCAGTATGATCTATCGGTGCATTGACCAACCAGAGTTGCATCATTGAGGTTTTGCAGTCGGTTGTCCGTCCTTACTTTCAGACCTGTCCTGTGGAGAAGTTTCAAGATAAAAATGCACAACCACATGTTGTATGCAATGTCTAAGCGTTCTTCTTATCCCCCTAGGCTGCATTTTTACCCCATCCTTCTAGTTCTCTAGAACCAACGCCCACAAAAAAAGTCCGGTCAATGAGGAGAAAGCATCTAGCCCGGTATGCAACGTCCGTTGGTGGACCAGATGAAATTTGACTACGTAGGGACACACCATGGTCCCCCAATTCCCAACAGCCCATTTAGAGCCTCTTTCATTCAATACCAAGGCGTGTGGCGGCGGTTATGGACACCTATGGAGTCAACACTTTTTATTGATTTTCTCGGCCCCCGAACTTCAAATAAGTCTGAATTTATTATCAATTAATCTTCATACTATGGGTAATCATGGAAATAAATT
The DNA here is from genome assembly GCA_024610705.1 of Tetragnatha versicolor. Lineage (NCBI taxonomy): Eukaryota > Metazoa > Arthropoda > Arachnida > Araneae > Tetragnathidae > Tetragnatha > Tetragnatha versicolor. The sequence continues at coordinate 10,149,852 of JANDEH010000011.1, read as the reverse complement.
TGGCTTTGATGTCTCTTTTTCTTCTTGGTGCGCTATTTTTTATGGCAATGAGTGTATATGATAAATAAAAATGTTTCACAGTTTTACTGGAAAGAATATGTTCATGAAAATCACAGATGGATATCGAAGGTTAGATTTTCAAACTCAAAAAATTATAATAGTTCTTAAAGTTATCAATATAATTTATGATTAATTTTTATCACCAATCGGAAATCATGAATTATCAAATAATTTTTATTGGTACGAATGATCCAAAGATAGCAAAAGCTTGCATTTTGATTTCATTGAAAGTGTTTCCAAACCTGAAAGAGCAGAGAACCGTCTGGTACGACAATTCGTATGCAGAATCGTCCACATGAGTCCCACCGTGCCACTGGGTAGACATCAATAATGGACCGATATGGAATGGGCTCTTCCATGAAGCCAGAAGCCTGCAATATTGAGACATTGTTAGCGGTTCTTCATCAATTTCAAACAGATTAGTTAGGTTAATTATTTAACAGTCATGTAACACTAAACATTTACTAAATATCAGTTCACATGTGAGTGTATGAGTAACATAAGAGAAATATCAAAGTGCCATTTACATCTCACTGTTGTTGTTGTTGTTGTTGTTGTTTCTAATCTCCTGCATGATCTGACGAATCATATCCTCGACTATCCTGTATCAAATCATATCCTCGACTGCATGAGTCTTCAATGGGAGGATATTTACTTCTCTCGTCTATTACTTCCTTTCTGTCAACGGATTCCTGGACATGGTCTGACATCTCACTTTCTTTATCAAGCAGTTCTTTTTTTTATTATTAAATCAGCTGAATTCTTTATATCCGCACAAACTGGCCCAACCAAAAGTCTAATGCTTTTGTAGTAAAGACGACAGAGAAAAAGCTAAATGGAGGGTCCAATGGAGGGTTATTTAGAAATGCCATCTTAATGGTAGAAGACAGCAGTGTAAATGTCTGTGTTTGACAGAGGAGTAGGCAGTACAATTTAATGTGATTGGCTGTTACGTGCTTATTCAATCCGTCATTTTTGGAGGGGTTTTAGAGGACTCGAGGATTGAGATTCTTTTTCTCCACCTCTTAAGACGTTACAAGGGAGGCATGAGTTTCATGAGTAGTAGATGCGATCCCAGCGCCACCGGGGCCCCTATCACAATCCTCACCCAATGGGGTTTTTTTCGATATCCATTATCACCTATGGCCATGGACTCTATGTTCTGGTACTCTAGACCATAAAACCGTTAAAACGCGCAAAAATAAGAATTAACTTCACCCAAACAAAAATCAAGGTGATAGTTAACAAAATAATTACATTCTCTAACATTTCCTTTTGTTTCATCTAAGCCCCACCCTCTTTCCATGATGATGACACTGTCCAATTACCAGCAATAATGTTTGCCCATGGAGTAGCGTGACACTTCATTGTGTCTCTGTCAACACCATTACCGTCCGACCCGTACATTCCTAAATATTTATGCCCGTAACTGACTGTTCACAGATGAGCGTCAACATAGTATATCCTTAACGACGCCATCTGTTATCAAGTGAGCCATCAAGTGAAGGAGAAGTTTTCTTTTTGTGTTCGCGTGCTTAAAAGGTGGTCATTGTCTGAGAGACACGACGGAGCTCGTAAGCAAGGCTAGTTAACCATATTTATTTATGAAAGTCTCTAAGGCTGGATAATGCAAGAGTTTTACGTTTATATGGACCTGCTGAGTAATGTAAATTTTCCTAAAATATAACAAAACACAATGCAGAATAGGATACTGGAATGAAAACATTTTTTATTCTATTTTACTTTAGTTTTTATATGTAGTTAGCAAAGTGAAGCATCTTTGATCCATTCGAATTTAATCAAAACTGTATGTATAAACGAGAAAATTTACAACATGAGGAATGATAACTTACATTCAATATACTAGATGAATATGCTGAAAACTATACAAATATGAAAATAGACAAATTTAAATGCAATTTATAGTTTTTAATACAATTTAGTTTTATATTAAAACATATTTTCAAAACTAAGAAAAACAATTTCTAATAAACATATTTCAGAATCGATTTAACAATATACTTATTTATAAATTTTAATATTACATTCTGTCTAAAATTTTTCACCTCAAAGATTAAACGCTATACACAGTTATAAAAAATCCAAGCATTTTTTATTTTTCCCCTAGATAGTATAAAGAAACGAAATTTCATAAAAAAGTGACAAAATATGTAATGTAAGTTTAAACTCTATAGGAATTATTTGAGAAGAGTAGAAACTTAATTTTCATACAGCCTGTTTAGAATAAAGTCTCCAAGTACGAAATTTAGAAAATAAATTTCTGAATGGAACTGAAAAATTTTGTTTAGAATCTCTCTAAGGCGTGTTTTGTTCAGAAGTATACTCTGAAAAGTTGTATGTAAATGAAGAATGATTTGTCTTTCTTAAAAATATCTAATATTTCTATTTCTATACGACCTATTTCTGAGAAAAACTGTCATATTGAAAGAAACTTTGATTTTTAAATAATCATGCCTTAAAAACTAGCAACATGCCAGTTGTAAAAGTGTAATTTTTTTCCCGCAGTGTTTTTGTAGAGATGCAAAGCTGCAAATACAGTTTTACAGGTACAATCTTCTCAACTTTTCAACTCTCTTATCTCTGCTGTCACAAAAGAAATCCTAATTCATAAGTATGGGTTACGAATGAATTGGGAAAGTTATTTGTTATTCAGATAGGGTTTAGTGCTAAAAAATTACAGGGAAACAAAATAAAGTAACTTCGGATTGTGTGTACAAAAAGGAATAAGTCCAAAAAATGACAAATTTACTTTTTTTGCTAAATATAATCTCCAAAGGGGAAGAGGGGAACATAACTACCCCTTTTAGTAGGTAGATATACACTCACTTCCAAAAGTTAAGCACGGAACTGTTTTTTCAACCTAATTAGTAGAATTATTTTTATAGCTGAAAATCATACCACAAGATGTTCAACTAGTGGGAACACAGGGCCCGAGGACAAATTTTCCCTACCAATAATTTAAGGGGGTAAATGGGCCCTCCATTGATAATGGAGTTTCATACACATTTGGAGCAGTGACAGAAACATCTATGTGAGATATATTTAATCATAATTTTTGGCAAGTTTTAGCCTCTGGGTCATTTTTGGCAAGTGGTACCAGACCGTCAACCATGTTATTTAGTAGCTCTCACATGTTTTTCATAAGTAACGATATTTAAAGAATAAAGGTACTTTCTGGGTCCCCAGACCTAAACGCCTTCAAGCACATGTATGAGCTACTTAATAACATAATTAACGGTCTGATACCCCTTACCGAAAATGACCCAGAGGCTAAAACTTGCCAAAAATAATGATCAGACCGATATGTTTCAATGAAACCTTAAAAATGCTATTTAAAGGTAGCACACACGTTTGAAAACATGCGTTGAGTTTAGGAATAACAATATTCTTTAGAAAAAACATAAAATTTTCCATTAAATACCTCTCACATAGACGTTTTTGTCACTTCTCCAAATGTGTAATGGAACTCCATTATCAATGGAGGGCCCATTTACCCCCTTAAGTTATTGGTAGGGAAAATTTATTCTCGGGCCCTGTATTCCCACTAGTTGAACATCTTGTGGTATGATTTTTATGTATGAGAAATAATTCTTCTAGGTGTTAGGTAGAAAAACAATTCCGTGCTTAACTTTTGGAAGTGAGTGTAGCTCCTTGAAGTGGAGAAATCGATGTCTATTTATTGCAATATTTATTCAATTTGAAATTTAGGTTAATTTGTATTTCTTCTCTTACTTTTTGTGGTGTAAACACAAACTAAACTTCATAAACTTAATTTGAAAGTGTTTTTACTTTTTTTATTCAAAAAACTGTCAGTTTAAAATACTTTCTAACTTATTTGTCTAAGCTTTTTTATTTCTACCTTTAGTACTAAATATAAAGATTAAATTTTAAGTTTTAAGTTTGGAAAAGGAAATAATTCCCCGAACTTTTTTCAACTGTACAATATTTTTGAATGTTCTACCTAACTTCCTTTGGATGATTATTCTGTATTCTAAAAAGGGTCCTGAATTTCCAGTTAAAACTTCGATGGTTAAAAAATGAAAATTCTTTTTACAGTTTTTTTACAATAGTGCTTGGGAACTAAACACTGGGGGCCTCGCTCTAGACCAGGGATGGCCAACCCGCGGCACGCGTGCCACAAAGTGGCACGGCAGAGCTTCTCCAGTGGCACGCGTAGGTACTGAAACAATTTTGGAAAAATAATATTTTCAGGCGGCATCAATCGGATTGAGGGCAGTTAAGCATATTTGTGCGTTTCATGAATGATAACTGATATTGTGGAAGAACTTCTTGGTTTGCGCCAACTGGTTTTAACTACAGGGGAGGACATTTTTTAAGAACTTAAAAGTGTAATTGAAGCTAACCAGGTAGATTGGAAAAATTGGAACAGTGTTTGCACAGATGGAGCACCTTGCATATTTGGCAGGATAAAAGGTTTTGTCACGCTGCTTGAAAATTATTATATGTTTTATTAAATTTTATTTTATTTCTTTACTAATTTTTGTGTATTACCATAACTCTGAACCATTAAAATTGTTTAATTGTAATAAAACATAAGTTTGTACTTTTTAAATCTGCACTATTCTAATTCACATGAAAAATTTATGTGTGTAAAAATTCTATTATCAGCCTATGAATTTTGTTTTCAATTTTTTTTACATTTTTCGGTGAGGTGGAAAAATAATAAGTGGCACTCCTAAATTTCCTCCCTCAAATAGTGGCACTCTTCCAAAAAAGGTTGGCCACCCCTGCTCTAGACTTACTAGCTTACCGGGACATATGCCTTGCACCTCAGGCTCCACGATCATGAAAACGAGGATGGTATAGTAGGCCTTGGCCCACTAGGGCTGTTGCGGCGATGAGTGTAGTTTTAGTTTTACAGGTTTTTACTTAATTTTCTGAAAACTTGGTTTCCAGACATTCTAGTGCAGACATTTCTAGTGCAATATTTTTATCAAACTCTCACCCCTTTAACTGTGTATTTTAAAAATTCCAAGACAAGATTTCCCGCAGAAAAGGAACCGCGGGATGAACCCATCACTTAAAGATACAAATGGACTTGTTTTCGCCAATTCCATTCTCTCAACTAAACCGCTTGTTCTTCGCCTCATCTCCATGGTTACGGTGAAACACGTGGTCTGGGACACATCCGCCCGTTGCCTAGGCAACCCCCAGGTGCTGTTTAGCCCTCTAGAGTGGCAACACTCTCGCTGACCAGAGGAAATTGGGACGGGGGATCGGGATCTTTTTTCTGATCGATTTCTTAGATGCAGTGGCCAATTAGGAGCCAACAGCTAAGCCTGTTTGTTATTTTTGGGATGGATTCTTTGGGTCACTAAATGTGATATAACATTGTTTATCTGATCGAAAAAGGTAGCCAAGAAGTTTGATCTTATGGGTGCTAGAAGTTGAAGGGAATCAAGCATTTTACGACTTCTAGTCCTTTTATGTGTGTTTCATTGTAAATTGTGGTATTAAAAGAAGTAATATTCGGAATTGTATGTGAGTTTCAGAAGGGCTAATCCAGTAAAGATGCTTGAAATTAAGCGTCATATAATTAAAATAGCAAACTTTTAGAAATTATAATTCAAGTAATCACATAGCTTCTGATTCTTATTTAAATAATGAAAAAATTATTGATTCTCATTCTAGCATGCAAATATCTTCCCAACGTAAATTTCAAATAATTACCGAAATTTCCCAAATAAGTAAAAATTTGATACTACCCTCCAGTAACTTAAACCAGACACATTTCATTTATTAATTACATAATAAATCAATGATACTGAATAGAATCCAAAAATTTTGTGCGTTTTAAATGAAATAGCAATTTTTAACATGAGTAGTGGCTCAATTACATCATAATTGAGACAAAACACTGTTTTAATTTTATGGTTTTAAAAATTCTTTTAAATACGAATCAAATTTTAATTGTATAAATCTTAAATGTATTTAATAAAGGTTTATTTATTAAAAATATAAGTATAAATACATAAAGGAACAACGAAATGTTTAGTAAAATTTCGATAATTTTTCCACCAAATAACCTTTAACATTTGAGGAACTTAGATTACACATTTAAAATGGAGGAAGTCAAGGAATAGTCAAGAAATCTAAACCTCGTATACAAGCGTCATAATATGATCCCTCAATTATTTTTAACTAATATTCATAAATACGGTAATAGTTGACTAGGGGTCATCCATAAATTACGTGAGGTGTTTTTTCCAAAATCTGGACCCCCCCCTTGGTGAGATATAGTGAGATTTTGCTGGACCCCCCCTCCCCCCCACTTGATATTTACCTACAACCTTTAAAAATAATTTTCTATCCTATTCGTTTGCATTTTGTGCTTCACAGCACCTAAAATTTTTCCATTATTAATGATGTGGGGGAAAAGGACATTTTTCCGCCAAAAAATCACCACAGTATCTTATCCTGTGGGTATCATTACTTTCTCATACTTAAAAAAATCGTTTATTTTCTAACTTTAAAAGTTGACGTGAGATTTTAATCGACCCCCCCCCTCCCCCCTTGGTGAGATTTGGTGAGATTTTTCCAAACCCCTCCCCCCCTTTTTGACCTCACGTAATTTATGGATGTTCCCCTAGGGCTGTAATTTATATGTAATTAAAAATCCAAAAGATGTACATATGATATGTGTTTATTTTAGCAAAATATGTATTAAAAAATGCCAAATATGTAATAATAAAAAGAAAATGTTAAGTAATTTTTTAAAGGGGCTCTTCAAATATTACGTAAGCACATATAGTCCAAGAAAGTTAGCTCAAAAAAGGGGTTCAAGTGGAACAAATTGTAAAAGAAAGTTTGATGGGTGATTCTTATAGGAAATTTTCCGCAGAAAACGATGGTGAAACGTATACCAAAATTAACCGTGTCCTTTAGCCAATATGGCGGATTTTCCAAAATGGCGGTCAATCGTTTTTAACTTATTACTTCCTAAAAATTGTTAATAAAATTATAAATTTTGCTGTAAATGATTAAAACTTAGTAGCAAAAACAATGGGGGACTGTTTTTTTCTCTTACGATAAGTCATTTATCCAATATGGTGGATTTTCCAAAATGGCGTCCACTAATGTTTATAGTAAGTAAAATTATGATGATAAATTCGTAATTTTTACAGGATATGGTTAGAATTAAGTCATAATAATATTCATATAAGTTTCATCTCCTCAATGTATCAAATATGGCGGATTTTTCAAAATGGCGGACAATCGTGTTTTACTTATTTGCTAAAAATCGTTAATAAAATAAAACTTTTACAGTAAATTGTTAGAATTCAGTTGCAAAAATAATGTGGAACTGTTTTTTTTCTCTTACGATAAGTCATTTATCCAATATGGCGGATTTTCCAAAATGGCGTCCACCTAATGTTTAAATACATAAATTATGATAATAAATTCGTAATTTGTACAGGATACGGTTAGAATTAAGTCACAATAATATTGATAAAAGTTTCCTCCCCCTCAATGTATCAAATATGGCGGATTTTCCAAAATGGCGGCCACATATTTAGAGCCTTTTTATTTTTAACGTTTTAACAAATAAATAAATTTTATTTTGGCATAACATAAATATTTATATATTAAATTACCTATAAAATAGCATGTTAACCAAGATTTTGCGATACATGGAAACCAAGATTTTGCGATACATTTTGGAAATAATTTCCAAAAAGGCGGCCCCATATTTCAAACTTAGTGGTAAATGGTAATTTTTGAATTTCTACCTACCTTTAACAATATTTACCAGTAAATTTTAGTAAAATATAAGTATTCTGCTTATATTTTACTTAATAACATTTAATATTTCTAATTATTAAGAAAAAAATTAAAAATAAAAAGGATCTAAATAAGTGACCGCCATTTTGGAAAATCCGCCATATTTGATACATTGAGGGGGAGGAAACTTTTATCAATATTATTGTGACTTAATTTTAACCGTATCCTGTACAAATTACGAATTTATTATCATAATTTATGTATTTTAAACATTAGGTGGACGCCATTTTGGAAAATTCACCATATTGGATAAATGACTTATCGTAAGAGAGAAAAAAACAGTTCCACATTATTTTTGCAACTGAATTCTAATAATTTACTGCAAAAGTTTTATTTTATTAACGATTTTTAGCAAATAAGTAAAACACGATTGTCCGCCATTTTGAAAAATCCGCCATATTTGATACATTGAGGAGATGAAACTTATATGAATATATGAATATTATATGAATATTATTATGACTTAATTCTAACCATATCCTGTAAAAATTACGAATTTATCATCATAATTTTACTTACTATAAACATTAGTGGACGCCATTTTGGAAAATCCGCCATATTGGATAAATGACTTATCGTAAGAGAAAAAAACAGTTCCCCATTGTTTTTGCTACTAAGTTTTGATCATTTACAGCAAAATTTATAATTTTATTAACAATTTTTAGGAAGTAATAAGTTAAAAACGATTGACCGCCATTTTGGAAAATCTGCCATATTGGCTAAAGGACACGGTTAATTTTGGTATACGTTTCACCATCGTTTTCTACGGAAAATTTCCTATAAGAATCAGCCATCAAACTCTCTTTTACAATTTGTTCCACTTCAAACCTTATCTTTCTTGGACTAATAGTAGGGAAGGATGGTTTTTGCTATTTGCCGACAACTCATGTTTTTTTGTGCTGTCTTGTCCTAAGAAAAAAACGAAAACCATGAAACTAAACTACTTCTTTTCTCGGCGCGCCTGACATGTTTCATCTGACAATCCCGACTTCACAACCTGTTAAAAGTTAAATTCAGCATTGGGTGCACTTATTTAAACTACAATTTGAATATCATTTTATGGGTTACTTTAATTTGAAAATCGGTCAAACGTGTGATTATTTTTGAAAAACTTGAAAAGGGTTAAATGTGTAGTAAAAGTATGTAGTTATAGGTTGGATATGTAAAAATATGTAAATAAACCGAATTATGTCAAAATATGTAAAATAAACATGGTCTTAATCGATTCAAAATCTTTTGAAACGAATAGAATTCAAGGGCACAATTTAATATCAGATTCCTGAACAAATATGTAATTACATAAAAATCCTAGCCCTAGACGTGACAAAGCGACCCCCACTGGTACGAACAATATAGGCTGCTTAAAATACCTTTTAACGTTATAACGTTTAATATAAACTCTGATAAAACTATCGGTACTTTTGTAACCAGTCGTTGTAACGTAGGGGGTTATTCGTTAAGAGGTTCTACTATTTTTAATTAAAACTAAAAGAACAATGAAAAGAATAATGATCCATGTTAAAAGAAAATAAGTAGTACATTAGATGAAAAAAAAACGTTTATTAATAATATTTAAAAAGATGCAAACATGCAAGAATTGATTCCACAATAACAAAAGTGAATCAAATTAAAAAAAATTTGTCGAGCTACTTTCCTCATTATTGCATTTAATAACTCCCTAAAGCACATTATTTTTTGTGTTTATGAAACTTTGAAATGACGTCGCAATTTTTAAAAGGAATTTTGTGATTCAGGTATTTTTACATAGTAGTGAAACAAAGGGATATGTATATTCCTTCTAAATTTTAATAAACTTTGCCAGAGTAAATTATCTCGTTACCTTCATTGATTATTTTCAAATCTTCATCATTATAAAAAGATAACTCTATAGGTAAGTCTTTAAACTATAAAACAGTGCTTAGCTTAAAGTAAATATTACCTTTTTTACCACATCTGATTCTACTGATTTTTATCCAACATAAATGTTAAGTACGGAGTAACTTAGTTCCGCGGCTGCCCGACGGTGTCGCGCTTTGACGTCAACACCTCCCCCTTGAAGAGCAGGGACCAGACCCCGGTGAGCGATAGGGAGGAGGAGAGGAGACAACTCAACGAGGACATCGCGGACCGGAGAAAACCAGTTTTAAAACCGGAGTCCGAGCCACGTTGACGCTCGCCGCTCGATTTCGACCTTACCCTTTTGCTCGCTCCATTAATTGTAATATGAACTAATTTGAAGTAATTGTAACCTACAACCCCTAGATTATTTGTATTAAACTACTTATTTAAATGTAATAGTCTTGACCACTCCCTTACTTCCCAATTATGGGATCAACATGGGCGCTCGCCCGGTCTTACCCTAGGACCACGTTTTTGACCCTTCATTGAGTAATTTTATAAAAATACCGAGCTACCAACGATCTACTATGGAATCTCCAAGTGTGTAGCGATAAATTTTCATGGAATACCATTTGTGCCTTTGGATGGAAGCGGATGGAGCCAGCTCTTGATGGATAAAAAACAAGTGAGTTAAACTTCGGCGTTCGAAAGCATTCCCTGCCATATACCAGCTTTGAGAAAGTTTTTTTTTCCTTTGAAGTCAAAATTTGATTGTTTGAAGATATTGATTAATGAAACTGTTCTCAGGATTGTTTATGGCGGATAATGCGTTCGAAGATTTTTTGAAGATTTTACTTTTATGTTTTTGAAGATTATTGAATAGTATTGAACAGCATTTTTGATAATTGATTTGATAACTGAGTAATTGAAGATAATTTTGAGTATATTTGAAATATATTGGAAGGCTTTGAAATATATAGTATAAAAGTTGAAGAGTGTAAATTTAACAAAATGTCAACCCTTAACGACATTCCAAGCGTGGCGCAGTCTTTGAAGACAGGTTCTAAAGACCATATAAAACTGTTGCATAGGCTAATTTTTGGCAACGATGGTGATCGACAGAACCGCGCCCGCTTGCGAACATTTCGGGGATTTACTTCGTCTGAGGTAGAAGCCAAGAAAAAATCTGCTGAGGAGTTTTCCCTCAAGGATTTAATTGCTATATGTAATTTGCTGGGAATTGATTTTTCGACGGAGATTGAGCCATGTCGAGAGGCCATTTTCCTAGCATTAACAGATTTCTCCCTTTTGAGATCAGAATGTTCTGATAATGAAGAGGAAGATGAGGAATATGACCCTGCCCAATCTTTTGAAAATCGGCCAGCCCCTATCCCACCCCAAGTAATAAATAGGCCACAGGAGAACAATAGAATTACATCTGTTAATTCCTCTGTCACCAATCTATTGGAAGTGACTTCATGAAGAAATGGCCCTGATGACCCTTTTTTTTTCTCTTTTCTTCAATTTGTGTTTTATATTACTCCAGATGCGTATTTTTGTTTATGTTTAGTATGGATCCAGAAAAAAAAACAATAATTGTGATACTACACCTTAATTAAATGAAAAAAAATATGAATGTTATTGAACTCTCTGCGGCACGGGCTGGAACAGTCCTGATGATCATATCTGGTTGCGTGGAAGATTGTTTTCGTTTGATTTTCTTTTTGAAGAATTTGATGAAACCTTGATGAATTTGATGACTTACCCTTGATGAATTTGATGACTTAGCTTTGAAACCTTGATGCATTTTTGATGAAAATTTGAAGCTATTTGATGAACCCTTTGATGCCCTTTTAATGAAAATTTGAAGATACAATGACTTTTTACTGCGACCAGAGTGTTCAGAAGCTGTTTTAGTGCGTGTCAGGAGAGTTCGAAACCGATTTTACTTCCGTACCTGTCCCGTATCTTTTGCTTTGCAGCTCGGATGCACCAACCCGGAGGACCGGTGTATCAGGATGCCCGAGTGTTAAGTACGGAGTAACTTAGTTCCGCGGCTGCCCGACGGTGTCGCGCTTTGACGTCAACACCTCCCCCTTGAAGAGCAGGGACCAGACCCCGGTGAGCGATAGGGAGGAGGAGAGGAGACAACTCAACGAGGACATCGCGGACCGGAGAAAACCAGTTTTAAAACCGGAGTCCGAGCCACGTTGACGCTCGCCGCTCGATTTCGACCTTACCCTTTTGCTCGCTCCATTAATTGTAATATGAACTAATTTGAAGTAATTGTAACCTACAACCCCTAGATTATTTGTATTAAACTACTTATTTAAATGTAATAGTCTTGACCACTCCCTTACTTCCCAATTATGGGATCAACATAAATATACTTCAGAAGTACTTTTTGTCATAAATTGTTAAAATAACCTGAAGCGAAATTATCATTAAGGTATCCGCCTACCTTTGAGACCATTTTTTTGAAATACTTGATTTACAAAAATTATTTTTTAATTTTTAGTTTAAATGTACATCAAAACATTGATCAATGCTAAAAAAAACAAAATTAATTATATTATTTTCTAAAATATGGGTAATTAGTGTAAAATTTAAGTGAATTTTTATAAAACCCCTCTCACTCTTGCCCAAAAACTATTACCCCTATATAAATTTCCTTTGGACACAAGTATCGTATAATACTTATCCTCAGATTGGACCATTTTCTAAGACATATTTTGAATTGTTTTACAGCATAAAATGTAAAGGTAAGTGAAAAATTTCAAAATTTCTACAACCCTTTAACAAAAAAACATCAACAAAAACAAAAATAATAAACTTACATAAAAATATGTGGTCCATCTGGTTAATAACAGTATTATTAATATAGTACTGTTAAAATTTGGAGTGAATATCTTGGATAGTTTTTGAGTAATCATGTAAATAGTGGAGGGTTTTTATGCAAAACTTAGTTCTGAGAAAATCAGCTTTAAAGTTTATATTTGTATACGATCGCACACGACTATCTGTTTTAATAATGCTGTAATTTCTTTTCTAATTCACCTACAAGTAAAATGAAAACAGTTTTGGAAAGATAAAAGTCTAAACTACTAGAAAATGTAAGAACCAAATTTTCGACGAAAAAGTCGAAACTCGTCTTTTTAGAGGTAGGCGGATACCTTAATTGTCATTGACTCATCAAGATGTTGGTAACCATGGGCGGATTTAGATGGTGAACACTGGGGGTGCGTACTGGAAAACTTGGGTGCAAGCTGCCCCTGAAGACTTTGAAAACATGATTTTCCCCTATAAAAATAGAATTTTCTCAAAAGGTTGGGAGTGCGTTGCCTCCCATGCACCCCCTTAAATCCGCCAATGTTGGTAACCAAACTGCAATGTGTAATTTTTTGTAGTCCTTGCTTTCAGTATTACTTAAAATTTTGCCAGCTTCTTATCATGAATCCTAACTTCTCCCGTACTGCAGAATTCGCTCAGAAACATATTTTTTTTCTGTTTAAACACAAGTAAACAACTAACCCACCTTTTAGTTAAGTGCAATGGCTAACCTAAAGAGAATAATCATGCTGATGTTTATATTGAGGCTCACAAGAAAAATCAATATTCTGAAACACATTAAATTTTATAAATATAAACTGTTGAAATCCCTATATCCATTTTACCCAGAAATAGCCATTTTATCATACCTGACCCCATGGAAGTTAGTCATTAACATTCCAACATATTATACTAGATTTCTAGTCTATATCAATACATTGAACTTCCCTTCTGATAGTTAATGTCAAGGCTGAACTCAGAGAATTAGCTCTGAACCGGCTGAGAACCCGAACTTTCAGTCAGAAAATCAATCCTTGAAGATCCGGAATCAATGTTTATGGATCAAAACAATTTTAATACTTTCCTTGGTAGTAGGTAACTTTCTTACAATCCACATTTATAAATAAAAGAAAGAGTAAGGTATTGATGAGGAAAAGGTGTGAGATATAATGATGGAGGACAAAGCACCTGAAGGTAATGAGAAAACCCAGAGTTGAGAGATAAAATGCAAAAATAGAATTTGTTAGGGAGGTATAGAGTGAGAAACAAGCAAGAAAGGGAAAGAAAAGAGCGAATAAGGAAGAGATAATGAAAAAGGATAATAGTAATTTTATAGTTCGGAAGTTCGGAACCAAAGAAAGGGGAACATCATAGGAAGAATGAGTAAGATACTCGCAAATATTGTTTGGAATGTCCTTCAGGCCATTTTGTCAAAACAATGCATAAACACCAATTGAGGGGCTTGCAATGAAAATGAGACAACACCAATAGCCTTACATTAAAGTGGGCTAGCTAGTGCAGCAAGCTTTTATGCATATCATAATATCTCCATAATTTTCACGTTACGAACATGCGGCTATGCATGAATTTAGGAGGCTATCAGCAATATAGATAGTTCGGAACAAGCTGTACCTAGGGTTTCCAGATGTACCGGCTTTTTTGTACATAAACTAACATTTAGGTCCATCTTTATCATGCTCCAATGCGTTAGACTGAATCCACATCAATCCGGTACATGTACAGAGCACTAAAAGTTTGTATAAGCAGCAAAAGGTAGGTGAATCTTGCAACCTTGGTGCCCCTGATTACTCTACATATGGGTGGATACAGGGGGGCGTAAAGGGAGCAATCCCCTTCCCCCCAAAAAAAATTTTCTTGATAAATTTATATTTATTAAAGGTAAATTATGCTTCCTGAATCTTCGGGGAAAGCTTGCCTCCCCCAGGCGCGAATCCAGGGGGGACACGCTGGACAGTGCCCCCCTTATACTCTACTACTTAGACCCCCTTATACCCTACTACTTAGACCCCCTTATACCCTACTACTTAGACCCCCTTATACCCTACTACTTAGACCCCCTTATACCCTACTACTACCCCCTTAAAGTAAAACCCCCTTAAAAAACCCTACTTTTACAAGTCAAACCAAATTTTTTCTGGGGGAGAGCCCCTATACCCCCTAATGGGTCTACCACAAGGGGATCTTGAGTGATATTTTTTGGAAAATCCCCTACATTTTGTGTCAAAAGGTAAAGGTGATGGTCTGTAAAAGCGACCCCTCCTCCGAAGGATTTCAACGTGCCCCCATGGTTTTTCACCTAAATCCACCCACGGGTACATCATTTTCAAACAAAAACATTTTAAAAAATCCAACAAAGGAACATTTTCACTTAAATCCACCCATGAACTACTAAATAATCCACCCACCTGTCTGGAGGCGACGTGCTCGTCTTCAAGGATGACGTGGTGCTGCTCCCATCGCCTCAGGAACCTGGAGCTGAGCAGCTTGCTGATGACTGTGCGCGTGTGGTTGAGTCGGCACACGTGCAGGGGGCCCTCGGCCACCAGCTTGAAGCGGGGGCCCTGGGGGCTGCTGGGGGGCGCCCGGCACGGCGACGGGCCCCGCGGGGTCGACGGCACGCTGCTGCTGCATTCCGACTCCTCGGACCCGCTGGTCACGGGCACCTGCAGGCGGCGACCTTCCGCCATCACCCGCCCATGTATACACTCTGCCTGTGTTTGCTGTGTCTTTTGAAAGGACCTTGTGTGTCTTTGTAATGTCTTTTGAAAGGACCTTGCCCAAGTTATTGAACAATCACCAGCCCATGAAGAGTGTCCGTCTGTCTGTGGTGTGTCTTTTGAAAAGGCCTTGCCAATTGAATAATCACAAACCCTTGAAGAGTGTCTTTCTGTCTGATGTGTGTCTTTCCAACTTCTTTTGAAAAGACCTTGCTTAAGTTATTGAGAAACCACTAGCCCATGAAGTGTGCCTTTCAATGTCTTTTAAAAGGACCTTGCCCAAGGTGTTGAGCAATCACCAGCCCATGAAGAGTGTCTTTCTGTCTGTTGTGTGTCTTTCCAACTTCTTTTGTAAGGATCTTGCTTAAGTTATTTAACAATCACCAACCCATGAAGAGTGTCTGTCTTTACAATGTCTTTTGGAAGGACCTTGCCCAAATTATTGAACAATCACAATCCTATGAAGAGTGTATTTCGGTGTGTTGTGTGTTTTTGCAGGAAAGTCTTTTAAAATGACACTTCCTTTCTCAGGTTATTGAACCAAGGAGTGTCTGTCCTCCTGTCTGTAGTGTGTCTTAGCTGTGAAGTGTCTTCTAATTGTGCAGTTTCTTTTCCAGGTTATTGAACCATCACCCGGTTAGAGTGCCCGGTATTTGTACTGTGCATTTCTGAGAAGTGTCTTTGGTATATTCTTGCCCATATAGTGTCTTTTCCGTCTATCTTTGATGGAACAGTTCCTTTCCAAAGTTATTTACCCATCACCTATTCGTGTAGTGAGTCTTGTCGGAATGTCTGTAGTGCTTTTGTGTTGGGAAGTGTATTGTGAATGGGCAATTCTCTCCCAGGTTATAAAGTTATCATCTGGACATGTTAAGTGTCTGTCTGCAGTGTGTCTTTCTTGTTTTTAATGTACCACTTTATTGAGCCATCATCTATCCATGGAGTGTGGCATTTCTCAAGAATTTGTAGTGTGTTCTGGTTTGAAGAGTACCAATTAACTTTTGAATGTGCTGATTTTATCAATTATTAAGCTATCCTCTATCAATAGGCTTCAAGTATCTGAAGTGACTCTTTCTTTTTAGAACATTTATTGTTATTATTTGTTATACTAAGCTTTTTCGAAAACTGAAATCGTTGAGCCGAAGCTAAACAATTAGAGTGGTGCTTCAGATGCTTTTTCTATTAATTAATTTATCTAATACTTATTAAAAGATCTGTTATCTACCTGAATGTCAGTACAAGTAAATACATAAGTCATATATTCTTTTTTGGAATGCACTTTGTTGTCTGTAGATTCTTTCTGAGTTGTAGAAGTTATAACGGTTTATTTTGTAACATTAACTCTGAAATGCGGTTATTTATAACTTTTCAAAATAAGACGTCTGCTTTTATCTCGTTGCGACTCTCAGTAGCGTTCGATGGGGAAATAAAAAGATGGTCTTATTTTGACACCGGTGCTCTTTGAAACTCCTTTTAATTCAGTTACTTTATGATGATATTGGCCGAGACGAGGAATTTAAATTATTGTCAAAATACTCGCTTTAACCCTAAAAAAAATACCTTGAAAAGAGTGGGTGTAGCCTGGGAACGTCGCCAAAGGTTGTTATTAATTACTAGACTCTTACTACGTATTGGAATCTTGCGTAAAAATGTCAAACGTGGAAATCCAAGTCAGCTTTTCTTTAGAAGCGATTTCTGTTGAACTTAGTATTACTTTTTATGTATTATTCTGTTACAATTTTAGAATTATAAATATAATGTTTATTTTATCTAATGTTTTCTCAAGTAGTTTAAAATGCACGATAGATATTAACCACCCGTTTTACTATAATGTAATTGAGGTCTGTGGTGTAAACTGCTTCTTACAGTTCCAAGCTTTTCTTAGAAAACCCTTTACAATAAAATATGGTGAGGCTTGGATTAAAGAAATTAACATTAAGGAAAATTATTGTTTCGAACAAATTTCAACTGTGGATGTTTAACTATTAATAGTGGGTATTTTTCGTGAGCAATGGACTTAGAAGAAAAGATTGTGCCGATACACTGATTATAAACACTTATTTCTTTTGAAGCATTCACTGATGTGTATCATATACTAACTACCGTCACAAACTTTGTTGAGAACTTAGTATTCTTCAAATTCGTAAGTACGTAAAATGCTGATTATAAAAATCGTTTACTATCAAACATCTAATAGACAGAAAAAAATCTTGTATATGTTATTTTCATCCAACTGTAGATAGTTAGATTTGTTTTTCAAACATCCTCCCGAGTCACTTACAATAATCACATAAACGAAAATTTCACAATCATGCAGCAAAATTTCCTTTAGAAAAGTTTTTGAAGTTAATATGTATGGATGATAGTTGTGATTATTCTATAGGATAAAACACTGGAAAGCCTGCATTTCTATAGGAAGAGTGCACAATATCTGAATTCCATTGCATTGCTCGCAACTCACCAACATAGTTAGATCAAACAAGTAGTTTGAATCCTCAATCAAATTCTTGATAAAAACCTTGGTTGAAATGAGTAGAGTAGAAAAAGATGGTGACCACTAGGTAATATGTGTATGATAGCAATACTCCAAAACTGATTCTAAATCTCTTAAAGGAATATTTTATTCTTCAAAAGGCATTTCACCACACTATCTTCACGCACACAATTGTATAATCCACCTCTATTAGCTCAATATTTCTAAACAGAGTAATCACCATTTGGTGACCACCAAATTATATCCCACTCCTAATAAAAAGTTTTACATGTTCCGTTGATCAGTAGCTGCCAACCGCTGAGCACCATCAGCTACGTTCAACACCATGTTTGCTTTTGTCGGGACGTAGTTCCTTCAGCTGTAATGCACCCTTCACACTCACAAATATGGTGACGGTCCCCACTGAAGCCGAACACTGACCCAAGTCCCAAACCATGCACCACAGTCACCACACATAGGACCTACACTCTGACGACGGCAACTACTCACTACTTCTCCAGGAAAATCCGCATCCGTGGATTTCGATGACCCACACATGTGGCACGACCGAGGAATGTGTGCAGGGGTCCGGATGAGAGTTCTGGGAAATCGGCTGCCCGGACGAACGAGCGAGACCCCCGGGTCCTGGTTATCCGGCCTGCCTCGATAATCCGCCTCCCGAGGTGTGAGGAGTTCTTTTCGGATGAAGGGAGAAAACGTGATCAGGAAAAAGAGGATCTCTTGCGATCAGCTGGGCAAGATGGAACCTAGCGGAAGGGTTGCTGGGATCCTTGGCGGGAGCGGACGGGAGAAGAGTCGGTTTGGCGACGGTTTGGGGGAAAGAGACATGGAGGGGTTTTTCTTTGCTTTTTACGTAGAATGGTTTGTATTAAAGACGGGTAAAAATATCTGCTTTTAGGGAAATGGGGATTGATTTTTTAATGCAAGTCGTTGGAAAGTTACGATTAGAGTTTTTATTACCGTCGACTCCGCTTAATGTGATCGCATTTGTACAAGATCAGAATGATAACTATATCCGATTGATGATAATGGTAAGCGGTTCTATAATAAACAGTGTAACACGAATGTTTGCCTTAAAATCAGAACTTAAAACGATTTTATTGTATGTATTTTGCAACTTAAAACATTCTTAAAGAAAAATATAAACACTACGTTATTAATTGCTCATTTTGTATGGCTATGTATTAAAATTGGCCTTCGAACTGGAAAAAAGGAGTTTTTTAGGGGATTTCACCAGATATTGATAACATTAAGCGATATATCAATCACTTATAACTAGATTTTTTACGTTAAGTTAAATAGGAGTAATCGGGACGGGTCAGTTTTGATAACATTAACCGTGATCACATTAAGCGGAGTCGACTGTATTATTATGTATATTCTACTTTTCTTAAAATTTCCAAGAAAAATTAGTATGACTTAGAAGAAAATGCTGTTTGATAGCGGGCATTAAATTCTTTAAACGCATGAAATGGAATAAAAACCATTAACCCTTTCAAATCGTAGACCTACTGACATTTCCATTAAATCATAAAATTTGGGGCGGTCATTATTGAAAGGGATAAGGAACTTATCGAAAAGGCGGGAACTCTATGCTTCATTATGATGGCCTACTAAAAACAGTGGCTAACTTTCAAAGCACTAATTTCACTTGCTATTCTGATGGTTTAAATTTGTTTTAATAAAAAGTATAGAAATACAGAATTTACTAAGCATGTGATACAGGACTTCTAAGGAATTATGTGATAATTATTTATTTTTGGTAGTTAGCAATCCATTGCATTTATTACCTCGGTAGATACAGCTCCTAAAAACATTTTTTTCAATTAATCATAACATAATTATAAAGCTGGAAAAGAGTATAAAAATTTTTTCAACTGGACCTGGACTAATAATCTTTACAATATTAATAATTTCGGCAACTTGTTTAAAAACAGAATCTTAAACAAAAGGTATAATAAAATCCCAAACAATTGGTACATTGATAAAAGAGCTATTCAAATAAATCTTGTTTGAGTGTTTCTTAACAGATACAAAATTTATCCTATAAGTATACTTTATGATCTATTACTTAGATTAGGAAAACCTTTTTCAAGGCAAACTTGATTGCTAATTCAGAATTAATTTATGTTAATTTAGAAAGAGATCAAATATGGAAAATATTTTCGTTTTATCAGTGAGCTAAGCATTCTATCAAATAGAATATTTCCGTAAGAACAGTAAAAAGTTATAAGTATATCTTATATCCTTTTGCAAAACCTTTAAAATTCCTTCTCTGAAATTCTATCTTTTAGATTTACCATGTATTAAATTCGATTGCAATAAACTAAACGTTTTAGTTTAAAAAAAGTCGAGTTCTTTCAACTTTTTTAATTTTTAGAAATTCCATCATAAAAAATTATTTTTCTCAGATATCGTTTGTTTTCCGAATCATCCGTCACTTTCAAAACCACAAACTCTGCATTCGTGTTGCCAAATAGAGCGACAAAAGCAAAATTCTGGATCCGAATCGAGGAGAAAACACTCTCTCCGGGATTCATCTCGCACGAATTCAGAGCCCACTGAGCAGCAGTTGGAGCATCGACGTCACGTTTTCCCCCACGTCACGGGCGCACGTGCTTTCGTCAGGCAGGGCTCCGAGAAGCGCGGAGCAACCTATGACACTCCAAACAATTCGAATCAAAAAGGCCACCCTCGCCAAATTTCTAAAATAAAGCTACATGATAAACAAAGACATTCCTAGATCTTTTTAGAGCTATTGATTTTCTGTTGCGTTGAAAAGGACTGCATAGGCATGTCGAGTTCTATATTCAAGTTGCCTTTCTTTGGAATTTTTGTGAAGTTACATTGGGACAGGGACGTGCCAACGTTTTTTAAAGTGGGGGAGGCGAAAAATTTTTGTAGGGCCATAACCAAACTACTGTTTCGCGAGGGGTTTTGGCCGCAAATTTTTTCTAAGGTCTTCTTCGCGTATATTGTAATGAAATGAAGTGTGGAATTGTTAAAGTATGAAAAGTATTTTTGTATAATAATAAAAAGTATTTTCGGTAAGTATTGCCCCCCAAGAAAATTTTGTGAAATTTGGCTTAAAAAGAAGTTTTTTTACTCATTTTTATACACGTGTTACCCTTTGAAAAACACCTCAAGATGATCACTTCTTGTATTCAGAATTTTCAAGAGAGAAACAGTATTATAACCATGATCTTTTTAAAATAGCATTCGAATCATGTAACATGTCAAGATTTAAAAGTTTTACATTCAAGAAAAAATGGGGGGTCTGGCCTCAGAAAACTTTGTAAAGTTTATCTGTAAAAGTAGGGGAGAGTGTTGTACCTACGGACGGTTGTACCTTCAGCCACCTCATTTTAAAATTCGGGAAAAAATGTAAATTTGAATTTGTGGTTGATTTTGAATGTAAACAGATGCTATCTAGTTGCTAACGTGAAATCAGCTGTTTAAAATATTATTTAAATTTTCTATAATAAAAATACTGTTTTTAGGTGCTCAAAGTTTTTTTTAGTGCATCACTACATTAATTATTTTCTTAATCTATGATTATGATATGATAAAATGGGATATATGGGGGGAATCCCCGAGATTTTGACTTTTTAGTTTTGATATTAGAAATCGTCAGATCTCAATTCTTTTATCTTTTATAGAACTTTGAATGCAAAAGCACCTGATGCTGTACCTTCGGACACCATAAGTGTTGTACCTACGGACACGTTCTTGTGGGTGTCTGTAGCTAATCGGCGTTTTAGAATCAGGTTTCATTTAACTGAATACATTTTAATAAATGTTAAATTAATTCTAAATGGTAATCTATTTGTCAGCGATTATTTTCAAGTGAATTTTAGATGAAAAATCAAATATTTTGTGATATAAACTACTTTTTTAAATTTATGATTCTACTTGGAATTTAATGTAAAATATTGTGTAAAACCCTAAGCACCCTATCGCATTTAAGTATGATGATTAAAAAAACTTAAAATTTCCACTGAAGAAGATTTACCACCAAATTATTATTGTTATTACCACCAAATGGTTGCATAACTAAGTGTCGATCGAATTGGTTTTTTTTATCAGTGAAGTTGTCAGATCAATCAGCATGATTGATGAAACTATTACCTTAAATTCTGATCTGAAAATACCATGTGATTTTTGTGTTTTTGGTAAAAGACTTTTATTATTCAACTTCGTTTTAATGATCATTTACGATCTAAAACTACATTACTTTAAAAAATCTATTTTCAATTTTAAAAAGGCTTGAAATAGGTTATTAAAAGGTAATTCATTAATAAAAATGTTCATTCTTAGCTTTTATCAACTAAAACTTCCCTTTTTAAGGGTGTCCACAGGTACAACTGGGTCTGTCCATAGGTACAACAGGTTGTTGTACCTTTGGACAAAAATTTTTCAAAGTTATTATAAATTATTAAATATCCAATTTTCAAGATTTTGACTAATAAAAAATATCTCTCTACTCACAAAGGTTAGGACTATAGGTTGGGCACTTTAAATGGTCAAAATGTGATTTTACCTGTCTTAGAAAAATCCAAACGTGATTTTTGTCCATAGGTACAACACTCTCCCCTATAGTTTTAGTTCATTTTGAGACCTTGCAAACCACAGAATTTTCAAGGAAAAATATAAATAGACGCCAAATTTTTGAGGAGGCTGGGGGGTCCTTTCCCAGAATTAATTTTGAAATATGCCCTCTTACACTATAGTTTTTTATCAAATGTAACGCTTGTAAAATGGGCAAAAACGGCTTAAAGACCAAAATTTTTGTAGTTTTCTGTGTCAAGATAAAACATTTGAATTTAAAGCAATAAAAAATGAAATTTCAGGGTCGGAAATTGAAATATAAAACGTCGAAGAAAGGGTTTAATAGAGTAGTTAGACGGACGAATAAGAGCAAAATATGAACCGAGTAAGGTAGGTAGTGAAAAAAGTATGGGCGCCCGCCCATATGTTTGAATTCAGAAGGAGAACTATAAAATATTTTTATAACTTAGTGATCCCATAAGTAGACTTTTGTTTCAAAGGAAGTTGATTTGAATGGGGCTCTACTCTTATAGATTGAGTGCAGTGTTTCTTTACACTCTTTAATTTTTGTCTTGAATCTTTGTGCACAGTACTCGAGTTTCAACTAAAAAATATAGGGGTTAGGAGACATCCATAAATTACGTGAGGTCAAAAAGGGGGGAGGGGTTTGGAAAAATCTCACCAAATCTCACCAAGGGCGGAGGGGGGGTCGATTAAAATCTCACGTCAACTTTTTAAGTTAGAAATTAAACGATTTTTTTAAGTATGAGAAAGGAATAATACCCACAGATAAGATACTGTGGTGATTTTTAGGCGGAATAATGTCCTTTTCCCCCTCATCATTAATAATGGAAAAGTTTTAGGTGCTGTGAAGCACAAAATGCAAACGAATAGGATAGAAAATTATTTTTAAAGGTTGTAGGTAAATCTCACGTGGGGGGAGGGGGGTCAAGCAAAATCTCACTAAATCTCACCAAGGGGGGAGGGGGGTCAAGATTTTGGAAAAAAACACCTCACGTTATTTATGGATGTTCCCTTATGGATCTTCCCCCAGAAAAATTTTCGAAATTTTACTCTTAAAAGTAGAGTTTTAGCTCGTTTGTGATCCTTTTGGGTAACATCCGAATAGGATTGCTAAGTCAAAGAATTTTCAAGGAAGAAACCAAAATATAGTAGTTAGTACGTCCCTGAGGCCCGTTGAGTACAATTTCGTTTTCATGTTTGCAAAAAAGATTTGAATATAAGATGCTTATTGGAATCTGTTATTTATCACTTTTAAAATTTGTTTTAAAAATATAATTATATGATTAATATTGATTATAACTGCAAAAATAATGATTTTATAGGGAAAGAAAATTTTCTATTTATGAAAAAGACAGTAAAACCAAAAAGTTTAAAAAAATTATTTGACTAATTTTTACACTCAAAGTAAAACGTATTTAAATTACATTAATGTCAAGAAAAAGCCTAGATTTGGAAATATTCGAAAATTTTAAGCTAGAAGAGCAAATTGAAGATTTAAAACAGTTTTAAAAATAATTCCCTTTGCCAAGAGTTTAAATTATTCATTACTTACAACAATATTCCTCACCCTCATAAACTGAGGGGGTGAGAATCCCCTTATCCACCTGACGGCCTGTTTTCGGAGAGGATTTAAAATGCTAAGCACATATCAGATGGATCATAGAAATGCCCTTTGTACAAGTTAAATTATTCACTACAACAATATTCCTTGCCCGCTCATCTCATAAACTGAGAGCACTTATGAGATGGATGATGATGATGATGATAATAATAATGCCTTTCGCAAAAGTTTAAGTTATTCATTATAATAACATTCCTCACCCACCCCCTTGATGGCCCGTTTCTGGGCCATCAAGAATATAAGACAATCTGGGTTGAATAAGAAAAAAGAGTTTCAAAAGTTTTTCAGATTAGATGTCTAAAAAATATCCATGAAAAACTGGGGGGGGGGGCGAAATATAGTGTTCACCCCCTCACTCCTAAAACTTCGGGAGGGGGATAAACCCCCCTGCCCCCACTGTGGCACGTCCCTGCATTGGGTTTTTTAAGTTTCTGATTGCGAATATGATTGGGCTTTTTGTGACAAAAGAATTATAAATCATTTCAGGAGATATATACTTTATATTTCACCTTTTAATATTACAAACACAGTGAATGCTTATTTTAAGATCTTTAAAAAATAAAAATTAAAAAGGGCGCACACTATAATATAGTATTTTCTTAATTTCACAAATACCTAACTGTCGATGCATAGTCATTCCATTAGATAATATACATTAGAGAAATTTTGAAAATTTGGAACTCTAAAATCTTACCATTACAAGGTTATTTCCATACATTCTTCAGAAATCAATAAATCCGCAAAATTCAAAAAGTTCTTAGTTGCATTTCATATTTTTATATAGCCATTTTCAATCATCAGAAAAATGTTTATTTAGGACGCTAAAAATGTATAAAAAGCTATCCTATAATTGAGATTTCCTACTTTTTATAATTATTTATATACTTATGATTACACATAAGAAATTTTAATTTTTTACTACTGCTGAACGAACGATAGTAAAAGGGTCACGTGATTTTACAGACGTTGCACAGCCAATAGTACTCGACTTGTATGAAATAAAATCTCCATATTGATATTAAACGGTTCTGCTCCTCGGTTAATATCAATATGGAGATTTTATTTCATACAAGTCGAGTACTAACGGCCGTAATATGTCTGTAAAAATCACGTGACCCTTTTACTATCGTTGGTTAAGCAGTACATAGTTTTATTTTCCAGTTGACCTCCTTAGCACTTTATTTTTTATACTTTTGCATCTTTGTAACAATATCACATATTTTTAATAGATTTTTGAATTGGGTATTTTTACATAATATAAAACAAAGATATATTTATATTCATTCTAAGTTATAATAAAGTTCGTTATCTTCATTAGATTATTTTCTAATCCTCTTCATTATCACAATGAAAAAAATAACACCATAAGTCTTAGTATAAAACTGTGCTTGGCTTGAAGTATATCTTACTTTTTTACCACATCTGATTCGATTGTTTTTTATAAATACAGGGTGATTCAGAAATAATCATCAATAATTGAGGGGGAGGTAGAGGGGCTCTAAACAAGCATATGCCGAATAGGGATGGTGGGGCGCAGTCTTACTGTTAAAGAGCTAGGACCTAATGTAGTGCGAGCGCGTTTCAAAAGGCCGTTTTTAGAAGGCCCGTGTGACGAAACAAAACATAATAAAATGAAAAAATCTATTGCATGAGGTAAGGAAGTATCCCTACTACTTACACCATGAATTCGATAGAATTGGAACCACTATCTAAACCGTGGAGTGAGTTTCAAAAGTGCAATATTAATCTTTAAGTCAAAGAATGGAGTTCCTTTAATGGTATTTAGAAAAATGATGATCGGGGAAGGAATTTTCAATGATCGTATCATTGATCATTGAAACTGTTTGATCAATCAAAATTCCTTCCCCGATCATCATTTTTCTAAATACCATTAAGGGAACTCCATTGTTTGACTAAGATTTTAATATTGCACGTTTTAAAACTCACCCCACGGCTTAGTAAGTGGTCCAATTTCTATCACATTGAGGATTTAAGTTGTACGGATACTCCTGTACCTCCTGCAATAATGTTTTTCATTTTATTATGTTTTGTTTCGTCACACGGGCCTTCTAAAAACGGCCTTTTGAAACGCGCTCATACTACATTAACGGTAAGGCTGCGCCCCACCATCCCTATTCGTATTCGTATTATGCTTGTCTAGGGCCCCTCTACCTCCCCCCAATTATTGATGATTATTTCTGAATCACCCTGTATATAAATGCCAATGCATTGTCATTAAAAGATAATTTAAAAAAATTAAGAACTCTAAAATCTTACCATTGCAAGGTAAATTAGTTCCATGCATATACAGGGTGTATCTAAAATGGTGCAACAAACTTTCAGGGACACCTAGACGAGTCAGAATCGCATAGGATTTGGGGGTCCCCGACCAAATCCCAGGGAGTTAAAAATGGAGCGACACCCTAAAAAAATCATTGAAAAATTCAATTTGTAGAAGAACTACTATTTGTAAAAATTTAATTATGGTCTCAAAAATTGAGACTTAATATGATATTTAAAATTATCTCAAAAGTCTTCACTTTAAATTTGTTTTATTATGAAAAAAGTTAAAAACCACAAAAAACTATGAAAACTGCCAAAACCTTATTTTGTATTTTTCGAAATCCTTTCTTTTGATTTGATAATCTGAAAGATCATATTTGAAAACCCTTAAGTCCAAAGTTTCACGTAAATACAACCAATATTAAACGCTTGAGATGCTGTTAAGTTAATTTTTTGCGTGCGCAAACAGCTGTTCTGGAAACAGCTCTAGAAAACTGTTTGCGCACACAAAAAACAAACTTTAACAGGATCTCAAGCGTTTAATATTGATTGTATTGCCGTGAAACTTTGGACTTAAGGGTTTTCAAATATGATCTTTCAGATTATCAAATCAAAAGAAATGATTTCGAAATACAAAATAAGGTTTTGGCAGAGTTTTCACATTTTTTGTGGTTTTTTAACTTTTTTCATAATAAAACAAATTTTAAAGTGAAGACTTTTGAGATAATTTTAAAGATCATATTAAACCTCAATTTTTGAGACCATAACTAATTTTTACCAATACTAGTTCTTCTACAAATTGAATTTTTGAATGATTTTTTGGGGTGTCGCTCCATTTTTAACTTCCTGGGATTTGGTCGGGGACCCCCAAATCCTAAGTGATTCTGACTCGTCTAGGTGTCTACTATCATTCCTGAAAGTTTGTTGCACCATTTCAGATACACCCTGTACATTCCTCAATTCTTCAGAAATCAATAAGTCGTTATATTCTTAGCAAAATTCAAAGAATTCTGTCCAATTCAGTAGTCAAAAGCACTTACTTTCAATCATCAGAAACAGGTTTATTTGGGATGCTAAAAATATATAACAAGCTTTCCTATATCCTACTTTTAATTATTTATACTGGAATTGGTTTCCCCCCCCCTACTTTTTAATTATTTATACTTCAGATCACACATCAAAAATTTTAATTTTTACTACATAGTTTTCTTTTTTAGTTAGCAAAATATGAATGTTAACAAACATTTATTAAGTTCTTTTTGAATCCATGAAAACTTAACTATTGCACTTTATATTGTTGAAAAATTCTTATATCTATCCCATGTAACTTGCAACCTACTATATTATATTAAAGTTTTATAAGCAAATTATTCTCATATTTAATAGTTAATTGCTTAAGTAGACAGTCAGATTTGAATAGGTCCCTAAAATATACAGAATGATTTTTCTCAGAAAATAAATAATAATACAGTAAAGCACCGTTTATACGTCTTTCAAGGGACCGACGTAAAACGGCGTATAAATGAAAAGACGTATAATTGAAAACAATTTTGATTATTTGAATGAATTGGGACTTAGCGAAAACGACGTATAAATGTAAAAGACGTATAAATGAGAGACGTATAAACGGTGCTTTACTGTATAAATAAAATAAAAGCTAAAATATCTTCAAGTTAGGAAATTATACATTCATCAACATACCTGTACCATTAGGGTGTTGCAAAAAAAAATTTCTAATTTCCCAGATGCCCCCCTCTGAAGTTGTTACAAATGCTAAAACATTATTACCTGCAAAATTTCAGGTCTCTTTAGGACGATTTTTGACCCCCGCGCCCTTCAAAAGTATGTTTTCCATGTTAAAGTATAGGGAAAATATTGAAAATATCGTCATTTTTGGCTCTTTTCAATTTCATGAGCCTGAATGCAGTCAATATCGAATTAAAACCTATACAACATCTTTGGGATATCATAGTCTCAAGATCCTATCGGAAAAACATTCAATAGCACCTACTGGGGGAAAGTTCCACGGGGGTTTAAAGCGCCCTTTCACCGAAGAAGAGGATGCTCACCGGCGCTTGCACCGGGAGCTGGATGAAGGCCACACATTGGGGTTTTATTGAATATTTTTCCTATTTTACTTCAGCTGACATTATCTGATAGCCTTATATCTCAGCTTTGGGATTGTGAGGCCTTTATCCACCTCCCGCCCCAAGCGCCGGCGAGCATCCTCTTTTTTCGGTGAAAAAGAGCACTTAAAACCCCCGTAGAACTTCCCCCAGTAGGTGCTATTGAATGTTTTTCCGATAGGATCTTGAGATTATGATATCCCAAAGATGATGTATAGGTTTTAATTCAATATTGACTGCATTCAGACTCATGAAATTGAAAAGAGCCAAAAATTACGATATTTTTTCAATATTTTCCCTATACTTTAACATGGAAAACATACTTTTGAAAGGCACGGGGGTCAAAAATTGTCCTAGAGACCAGAAATTTTGCAGGTAATAATGTTTTAGTATTTGTAACAACTTGAGAGGGGGCATCTGGGAAATTCGAAGAAAAATTTTTTACCATAGACTTTTGCAGCACCCTACTGTACCATATTTAATTTTAATCAATTTCTTTTTGATGAGCCTAACCAGTTTATAATAAAATCGTAAAAATATTAATATAGGTGTAACAATTGTTTTTATTCAGCATCTATAGAGAGCTTTAAACAAATGATAAAAACACAGCTTCCTTTAAACCTTTAACTATATAATCTTTAAAATATTTATTTGTAAAATTTAATATTTCTATTACATTTTAACTTGTTAAATAGCTAAGTAAGAGAAAGCAAGCAAAAATATATATTTATAAACTTTATATAATAAATCAACAGATTACATGAAAATAATTCATTTATTGTATAAAATTTTTGTACAGTTGAAGACAATTTAAGGAAGAGTAGTTTTTAGTCCTTAAGTATAAACAGTTTAAGTTTGATAACTGTGAAAATAGGTTATTACTTTCAAATCCGACAATCATATGCATTATTAATAATTTTTACCATAAATATAAGAAACATTCCAGCAAGCTTTGAAATTTTCATGCTAACAGAACTTTTACTACATTTCTGAAAGTCAAATAATATATACTTTGGTAAGATAATTATAAAATCAATTCAGTGTTATTAAGTAGTAGAAAAGGTAAAATTTTAATGTAATACTTAACCAGTCTTAATTATACAAATTTTACAATTAAAAAAATGTTAGTGCAAATAAGTTTACCCCAGTACAAAAGATCAACTCTAACATCAGGTAAAAAATACTCATCCAACACTTGAATTCAGTCTATTCAGATGATATACAATTTTATTTTACTTATTATTAAGATCCCATGTGATTTTTTTCCAAAAATACTTTAGTTGAGTTTGCTTTTTGAATAACTAAGAAAACAAAAAGTGCATGCATTATGTACATATTTTTATTTGCCCATTTTTTTACCTAAACTAAAGGTGCACTAAAGTAATGGTTTATGCTAGAAAGCATTGAATGTTAAAATAACTAAAAAGTGACCCATTTAAGTCCACTCTACCCTATTGATTTAATTTCAGTTTTTAATTCAGTCAATTTTAGTTTTATTTTTACTATTTCTGTTCTTCATATTTTTTTAGCAAACAAAAGAAGCAAGTTCTTCTTCTATGCCTGACTTATCAATATTATTATATTCGATACATAACATGTTAAAATTATGGGAATGATAAGCTCAACTTTAACTAACACTAATCAGTCAATACAAGTAGAAATTAATTACCTTTTATAACTCAATACCAACCACAAAGTTAAATGCTTCAACACTATAAACTTTTGTCTAAACAGTGTATCTAAATACAACACAAAAACCCAGAAAAATTATTAAAATAATAAATAACATTTTTAATGAAAGGATAGGATACTTAAAACATAACAAGAGTATATCTGCTAATAAAAAATTTTTGTCACATATTTTGTCCGCAGTAGAGATTTCTGAAAAGTTCCTAATATAGTTTAAAGAAATTAAGTAAAACTTTACATTTTAAATGTAATCACTTTTAACACGAGTTTTGCATTTCATCATCCAAGTAATAGCTACAAGGTAAAAATCAATCAGTCAGTAGTAGATGGTCAGAAAAATCATAACATTGTAAGGACAAAAAATACTTGTGATTTGGTGATCTATGCATATAAATATAACAAGAGTAAAAACATAATAAATATCAAAAAACTGAATTTTGTACAATAAAACCTAGAAGATTAGTCTTCATCTGAACTTTCCTCACTAAGAACAGGAGCCTTCAATTTAGTCCTACTAGAAGATTTTGTAGGCACCTCAACTGTCTTTCCCTTCTTTCGGGGCACTGCTTTTTTACCACCAGTCCTACTTTTCCTTTTATTCGATGCAGCTTGCCCTTCTTGAGAAGACTCCCCCTTCTCAGGAGATTTGATCTTTTTCAAGGCTGACATGATTCTCTTACTAGGAAACAAATCTTTCTGCTTCTTGAGGTTCACAGAGAAAAAGTTATCAATATGTGTTTGAGCGTCCCTCTCGTTCAATTTCTTTATCACCGGCAAGAGAACCTCATCGACTTTGGCTTGCTTCCAACCAAACCTCTCCCGCGCGTAGTCCCTGAGCGCATCCAAGTCAGGCCGTCCCCACGAAAACTTTTCAGTGGAATGGTCGACATCCGGATTCAGGTAAGCATCGACTACCTTACTGTCCGGGAACCTCTCCCCCAAAACTAGTTTAGCAAGTTTGGCCCTGACTTTGTTCTCAGGAGGAATAGCATGCCGAGTGAATTTTTCCCACCATTCCTTGAACTTTACTAGAGCTTCAATGTCTTCCCCCGGGAACTCTGAAAGAATCTCCATGGCAGTCACACGTCCAACTCCTTCGATCCCTTCGGTGTAATCGCTTCCAGTTAGCAGAGCAAAGTTGATCAGTTTCTTCCTGGAGAGCCCGAAGTGAGCAAGGATCTCGGCTTCTTTGTAGAACTCGACGTGCTTATGCTGGGTGAAAAAGTTCTTGTAGACCCGCTTTCCGCCGAACAGCCACACGTCGCTGTCGTCGGTGATAGTGCCGTGAGTGAGGTTTTCGGCGTCGTAGAAAGCACACTGTGCTTCAGCCTCGGCCGGGCCTACAACGTAAGGAACGCCGAAGAGCTTCAGAAGCTCTTTACATTCCTCCACCATGTGATCTTGAACAGTATTGGATTGCCTGTCCTGCTTAGCCCGGTCGGCTTCCAGCAGAGAGGAAGCCACTTCCAAGTCATTCTGTAACTGTAGATTCTTTTCCAACATTTCTGCCTTTTCCTTTTCAGATAGCGGCTTAGGGAAAGACATCTGGTTTGAAGATGATGTAGATGGTTGTGATGCGATGGTGTTGATTGGTTTGGATTCATTGGGGTTTTGAAGAGCTTGAGCTGCATTGGCATCTTCTTCTAATTGTAACTGTCTAGCCATTTCTAAATCTCTCTGAAGTTGTAAATTTTCCTCAGTTTCAACAGCAATCAAAAGTTGATCATCCTGAATTTTCTCTTTATCAGTTTCAGCTGGTAGAGACATTGTGTTTTCTTTACAAGGAAGACCTTTTACCTCTGAATTTCCTGAAGAAAGTGTTAAATTAGAAGAAGCCTTCTCTCCATCAGAATTTTCAGTAGATTTCATACCAAGGCTAGTACTTGCAACATCTTTCAGTTTCTCAGAGTGAGATAAAGTTGAAGAATCAGGGCCTTTAATTTGAGAACCAAGATCACCAAACAAGTGGATGTTTTCAGGGTCCACTTCTTCACAAGGTATCAATTCATCATCATCATCATCATCACTAGATGACAAATTTGTATCACTTTTGTTCAAAGTGGAGCTATTTGTATCACATTTATCTTCTACTGTTAAATCAACTTGATCGTTACTTGTATTATCACATAATGAATTTACCTTTTCTGCCAGTTTTGAGCTCAGGACAGTTTCAGAGTTAGTCGGTGTACTTTTACAATCTTCTTTTGGCTCTTCAGAAGTTTGAGAAAAGTTGTGAACATTCCTAAGAGGTGGATTATCAACATCTTCATCACTATCAACTTCTTCTTTCACTTTCACATCGTCAAAAGTAATTTTCTCATTTACAACCATATCATCAATATCAATGTTTTCTAAATTGGTGATAAATGCATTTTTGGTTTCAGACATGGATGAGTTTATTTCACTTCTATCGGACAACTTTTCAGGTTCTTTTTTATTTTTCTGAATTATTTTCTTCAAAAGGACATAGTGAGAGCAGTCATCTGACATAATCTTGTTAGTTTCACCTATGACATGGTCATTAGTGTACTGAGCAACAAAATCAGCTGTATTCATCTGCCTGATATCTTTTTGTGCCTGTAGAGTAAAGAAATTCAATATTTGTTTTTGCCAACTAAACATTTTTAACACTATAAATTAAAATAGCATAAAACATGCATATTTCAAGTAATTAATGTTTTAAATGTTCGGGTTGTATAGTGCTTGTAATAATAATGTAAACTAATACTTTTAAAAAATAGCTTAACAATGTTAAAGGGTTTCTTTCAAATTGCATTGAATGAAAAACATCAAATTTTCTATACTAAAATCTTTTAAAACATTCATGAATTTGACAACAATTTTATGTTCATTGGAATAGTTATATGATGTTATGCAATGATTGTAAAATGGTTCTAAAATAATCAGCATTAAAAAATTGTTCTTACAAATTTATTGAATTTATAATAGCTTCTGAATGGTTTTAGTCAGTGAAGCTATTTGGACCATTAATCATTTTACTCAACTGTTCAATAACTTCTTCACAAAGTTTTTTTAGCATGATACAATGAATAAATTATCAAAAAAAGTAAAAGTGGATTATTACTTAGAATCAGGTAGAAGGTAAAAATAAATCCTCAAATTTTATACACAAAAAAAGGAATTCCTCTATGAAGGAAAGATTGAATGCACAAATTAAAGACTTAGAACCAATTAAAAGAAATTTCTCTGCCTGCTTCAAAATATATTTTAAGAAAAAATCAAAATCCCCACATAAAGAAACTTACTTCCTCCAACTTCTGAGACAGGTTTCGCTTCTTCAACAGACATTTCATCTGATACTTGGAGAACTCATCAGAATCCTCAGGAAGTTCTGCATACTGTTCCCACGACCTGTGCTTCCGGCTCTCTTTCAATGTAGCCAGGATCTCTTGCTTCATGTCTGGAGGAAGGTTCTTGAACTCATCCGAATCCAAATCTATTTGGTTCAGGTAACGGATATCTTCTTTGGTGAACTCAGTGTGGCTCCAATCGACTGAGTCAGTGTAGTCATCTTCACTCTTGGGAATTGGGTTGTCGGGGAGAGGGGGAAGGACGTAGAGGTCATCGCTCGGTTTCTGTCGTGGTCTGGGGATAGTCCTTTTCTTGGGACTACTACCTACAAAATTGACAAGTTTATAACTTTTCATAGCAACATTGCATAACTATATACTCTGTTCCACCTTAACTTGTCAGCATTGGGAAAGGCAGAGAATGTACCGATCCGCCCGAAAAAATAGTACAATGTTGTATTGCAATTTAAAATAAAGAATATGAAATACATTTGTTAAAATGTGTCCTACATTATAGTTTATTGGGATTTTTATCATATAACTTAATTAAATCATGCTTTAAAAGTCTTTAAATCCAAGTGAATGAATGCAGTCCGTGGGGTAGAACCGGGTAGAACGGTGTTGGACGGGCAGCCTATTCCGGCTGATAGGCTGGGAACCGGTTTCCTGGCTGTAATTCGGTAGCCGTAGCCTTTTCTCAGTAGACAAGTTAAGGTGGAAAGCAATGTGTTCTGGTGTTCTGATTGTAGAGCACCTTCTAAAAAATGGGCATGACTGACTAATTTTGAAACCTATAAAGAATTATAAATTTTAAAAGCATTGGAATAAAAATTAAAAGAATTGAAAAAAAAGGAGTTATTATATTTTATTTAAGATAACAGATAGTGTAAAATTCTTCCCAATTCTTTCACCCCATAGATTGAGTAGTTATAACTAATTTTCATTTTCTAATGTAAGAAACCATTTTTCTGATAGCATCTGTAGCAAAAATGTTATAAAAAATTCTTGTTTAAAATAATAGAGAAAATAAAATTAGTATACAAGCAGAACATTACATGAACTTACCAGGGTTCTTATGTATTATCACATCAACTGCGCAGCTGAATTCAAAAACGTTATGGAAGTCTATTGATTGTTGTATAGCTGTGATGCTGAATTTAACGGCTGCTGAACGGTCGACGGTATAATACACAAGTACCCTTACTAGATATCTGTTTGACTTAGAAAGTGTTCCTTATATTTTTCTTCAATAAAGATTTAAGCAAACAAAATTTGAGTTAATTTAAAGTGCTTTACTCTTAAGAATACATTTGTGAAAACTGTAATATTTATTAAAAAATTGCTCATTTTTTTTTAAATTTGATTAAAATAATGTGACAAACAATAGAATATTAAACTACACATTGAGAGCATGAAGTACATAAAATTTCTTTTACGTTTGGTACGCACATATAAAAGAAATAAAATTGTACATTTTTACAAAGGATACACCAGACAAAGGCAGTAAATTAACAGATCAACTTAGGTATAAAAGTTTTAAGGATCTAAATATGCTAACCTTAAACCCTTAGAATAGGGAACACCAAGTTCAAGCTGAACTTGATAATAATTAAAAATTACTTTTGTGGCTATATATTTTTAGGATATCAGTTATAAATAAGATGTCCATAAAATACTGTTTGTTCCATACTTGTTTCTCCTCTTAGTTGAGCAAGGTTCTGGGAGGCAAGGTAGTTGGATAGAATCTTCAAGCCAATGTCTCTGCTACTTTGCTTTACGGCAGCACGCCTTTGTTGGCGGTTAATGATGGTCTGCTTCTTTAATTCTGGGAAACCACCTATAAACTCAAGATAATATATATATAAATATCACATAAATAATATAATATATATCAAAATAAATACATAGTACTAGCACTAAAAAGTTTAAATCAGGGCTTGAAAAGAGATAAAAATTAAACTGGACACCTATCCATATAAGTTAAGATTATCCATCTATTGCTAACATTAAAAATTTCGGTAGCACTCCCTTATCCATCCCATCAAAAAATTCCAAGCTATTTTAGGCAACAAATAACAGAAATAATGATAAATTTTGCAGATAAACTTTTTAAAACATGTTTACATGGTACAATTCCATTAAGTGTCATGTTTAATACCGCCAAGTTGTTTAGGAAGCATTGAACCAGTCCAGGGATGTTGCGCCACATTGAGCATTTTGTAGCAGTTTTTGTAGCAGCTAAATTTAAAATTTGTAGCAGTTTGTAGCAGATAAATTTAAAATTTGTAGCAGCTTAATTAAAAATTTGTGGCAGAATAAACCATTTTTGTAGCAGCCAATTTTAAATTTTGTAGCAACTTATCTTAATTTTGTAGCAGGAAAAGGACGAATCAATTTTTTGCAACAACCAAAATTAAAATCCATAGCAGGGTTAATAGTTCTTGTTACTAAAATATACTGATAATTTATCCCAACTATTAATCTTAAAACTATGTATGATTAAGTAAACTACTAAAAATTGATCAGACGAATTCCGCAAAAAACAGGTGTTTGAACAGCTATCTGTCTTAGCAAAATTGCAACCTTTTAAAGGTACCTTAGAAAATTTACCATTTAAAAATAGGAGCATTAACAAATTTAAAAAAAGAGTAAAAAAAGTACCTTCACAAAACAGATTTAAAAACCTCTGATAAGCTATTTTATCTTAAATTAAAAGTTAAATGGTAATTCTGAACAAACTTTTAATTAATTTTTATGTTTTTAAAATAATGTAATTGTTAATGATAATAGTTTTCAATACAATTTTTAATTTTAATAACAAAAACGCCAAATGCAGGGTTTATACAAATTTTCAGGAATCAAAATCAAGGAGTATTCCAGGAGTTTTCAAGGAGTGTTTTAAAAAATTCAAGGAGTACTTTTTTACTTAAGAAAGACAAATTTTTTACACAGCTTCAAACACTATGCCAATTATATTCTTGAATCAGGTTTTAAAACCACTTTAAAAGTCAAAATGTAACTAAAATGAAATAAAAATAAAGGAAATTAGTTAACAGAATAATTATTTAAGTAATAATATTAAAATAATTATTATTATTACTTAAATTTAAAATTTAATATTATTACTTAAATAATTATTCTGTTTACTAATTTCCTTTATTTTTATTTCAAAATGGTATTGTCAAAAAATTTTAGTTAAGTAGAGCAAAAAAGTAAGAAATTAGTATTTTTGAAGGTATTTTTGGAATCTTAAATCAAATAAAAAACACTGTAATAATCTAAGTTGTTATAAAGCGACATTTCAATAAAAATTTACAACTTAGAAAATCCTCTTAAGTTGAAAATACTGACTTAAGTAGAGAAAAAAATAATCTTATTAGACTTCTCAGGGTGCTCTGACCAAAGACCAAAGTAAAGTTGTTGTTTTTCTGCACCGCCGTTGAAGACGTCCGTAGGAAAAGCAGTCGCGGAAAACGGAACTGTCGCGAAAAATCGCTATTTTCCCGATTTCCGTAACACCAGACTTGTGGCTTCTGACCACGTTAAAATTGTTTTTTCTATATCACAATAATGACGCAAGAAGCTTGAATCGGCACACGCGGCCATCAACGAAAGTCGAGGGAAAAACGGAACACTCCGCAAAAAAAAAACGAAAAAAATTGCTATTTTTCCCGACTTCCGGAACACCGGACTAGATGGTTTCGGACCACGGTTAAGTTTTTTTTTTACATCACCATAACGACGCAAGAAGAAGCCAACTTGAATCGGCACTAGCGGCCATCCACGAAAGTCGTGGGAAAGAAAGGAACACTTCGCAAGAAAACGAAACTTTCGCAAAAAATCGCGATTTTTCGACTTTTTAACTGACTTAACACAGCGAATTGAGCTGACGTCATCGGTTTTGAATTCAAGTGGTAGAAATGTGGAAAAAATTCCATTCATGATTTGAGTTTTTTTTTCCTATGGATGAAGGTAATCTTCGCGTGAGAGGAGAGTTTGATAATTCCATTTCAAGAAAATCGTTAATTGGCGCAGTTTTGGCGCAATTTTGTTCAAAATACGGTTTTTGTAGCAGTTTAGCACATGAATTAGGATTTGGCACAGTTTGGCGCAATTGGCGCAGCCACAACATCCCTGCCAGTCACATTGATCCCTGCAGTAAAAATTTCAGGTATTTTTAGGACAGAAAAGGTATTTTTACAAACATTTTGTTTGGGAAATAATTTTTAAAACACTAATGGTTCAATAATTTTATGAAGTTATTTCATCATAATGTATGACTAATACCTCTGTTGAAAATAGTTTTAAAAACAAAACGGTTCAATTCCCTTAACTGTCCCATTAAACATCGCCAAACTGTTTCAGGTCCTAAATACTCAAATATAGCCAAATTTTATGCTGTTATTGATGATATTTCATATTCAGATATGCTAGCATCTGAATCTTATGGCATCTAAAATAGCATGGTGATCTGTAACAGGACAGATTACAGAACTGAATGAATTACTGGTAAAATAACGAAACAATTAAGAAAGTTGTGGAGATTTTCCCTGTTTAAATGATTATACAAATTTCTCTTTATTTATTTTCTTATACAATAAACAGTGAAATTTATCCTATTTTATCAAAACTTGAACATTAAGTATTATTAAATTCTATGGAAGTTTTCCCAGCTCGTTTATTTCTTCTAATGGGTTAATGTTAATAAAGAAATTGGGAACTAACCATCAAACACAATAACAGGTCTTATTTTGTAAAACATAAGCTTGCATAGTCTACTAAATAGGCTGTGAAGGTGAGCGTTCGGGACAGATTCTCCTTTTGCATCCCTGTAACCTTTCACAGCTTGATTCAACCAAATGCTGATGTCGACAGCAAATATTTTATTTTCTAAGGACTCCAGTGTGACTGGTTGCCCGACAGGTGCAAGCAACTGCCATAATCCTAAAACACCCATTTTTTAAAACTGTATCTTCCTCTTAGTTGGTCATTTTTTTTTCCAATTTAGAAACCTAGAACTTGCGAAAAATGAAAATTTCTATGCCGAAAACAAACGCTTTCAAAATGTAAACAAAACAAATGTGGAACAGTTAAAGATTTAGTTAAGAACAGTGAAGTGGAAAATATGAATCAGTTATAAAAAAATCCAAGAATTAATTAAACAAATTCTTATTTAACACATGTGGAACTTATTTAATGAGAGAAAATTATGAACCATCATAAAGAGTTAAAGTTTCCTGATTATTTTTTTAGGTGACATGCAGATAAAGCGACCGCTGTCAAAAATAACATTTCTGATGATAGAAAAATACTTTTAAAAATAAAATATTGACTTGTCACAAAATTTTGCTTGATTGCGTACGCGTAGAATTAATTTTAATTTAAGATTTTTTTTAATTATTAAGTCGCATTCCAATGTAATCGTAATCGCAAATTTTTCACTGTTTCACTGTTATATTCATTATTAACATGTTTTGATAGAAATACGAAGTCAAGTTTCCAGTGCAATTTTTCGGCGGAGAGTGGGGTAAGTATTAAAATTTTAATTATTGATTATTGTGACAACATCATTAAGTCATTTTCTTCATATTTCTTGACCGAAGTAAATGTTGATTGAATTTTCCTTGACAAGTTGTTTGAATTGCGCATACTGTTGACAAGATAGTTTAAATTTTTTCTTAGATGTGTTTCACTGCTTGGCATATCAATTTGAGTGTTTTAAGTTGAAAAACG
Source organism: Tetragnatha versicolor (assembly GCA_024610705.1). Taxonomy (NCBI): domain Eukaryota; kingdom Metazoa; phylum Arthropoda; class Arachnida; order Araneae; family Tetragnathidae; genus Tetragnatha; species Tetragnatha versicolor. Next base: position 10,110,733 of record JANDEH010000011.1, on the reverse strand, counting down.
GTTAAACTTTACAAGCCGAGACCCCGATTTTTGGCGCCAAGAAAATCTTGCCAAGTGCGCCAAACACGCGTTTCTCAAAGAGAACCAAGTTTTCATCCAATCAACCAACTTTCAGAGAACCAACAAAATTAATTTCATTCATCTCTACAATCATTCCATTTAAGAAACCTTTGCAACTTTAACGCTATTCCAATCATCCATGATCTACATCCATTCCATCCAAGCTCTCAAATATCATTCATACTCCTATATTTTTAAGTCCGAAAATACTAAAAACCATTATGAATCATGATTAAATATCTCCCGTTAGAACCGCAATCCCGCACGCACACTGAATCTAATCCGATGTTCTTTCTCTCCTTTCTTTCGGCATTTATACCCATCACTCACATTGTTATGCCAATGTACTTTTCAATATTAAATTATTTTACATCAAATGTTTGTTACTACTTTTTCCTGATACCTACTGAATGATTCGACTTGTTATGAGGTGTTTTTACTGCTTTAAATCTGTAATGGATCTCAAATAGTGAAATAACTCCCAGTTTAACATCATCATCTGTAGGGCAGGTAGGGACAGATTCCATAATCGAGGTTTTCGCCAAACTTGGCGGGATCGGATTTAAAAGCGTGGAGGAAATCCCGCCAATATTAAACATTGTTGCATACATTAAAATGGTCATCGCCAAAATTTGGCGTAACTTGGCGGAAACCTCGATTACGGAATATTACCCGGCAGGTAATATATAAGCCCCCAATTGAAAGCTAACACTCAAAATGATAGATGTAAACTAGCTGTTTTGATGAAAGAAGTATTAGGCATGAGTAGTCAGAATTTAGGACTGTTATTATTTCTACAGCACATCATATTTCTACATTTTACTCAAGTTATTAAATGGGCTTTAACGAAATGAAAGTTCAGCAAAACATTCCTGGAGTGATCAGCCCCCGTTCTGCCAAAAGTCGTTCGTTAAGTGGGGTGGTCGCTCAGAAAGAGTATATTCGGAGCTGGAAAAAGTGCCCAAACCTACAAACCCGGTTATCTCATAATTCTCATATAATAAATTTTAATGTTTCATCCGAAGAATTCGGGTCTGTGCCTAAAGAGGACGTTTAAATAGTGTATTCTGGCCACTCAGTTCTGTAGAAGTTGAACTGCTTCCTTGCCAATAAACGACATTGGCAACATCAAATTTCTCCAGAAATGTCCTTCAGATTTACCATTTTAACTACTTTATAATAATAGAAAAGCATGTAAAACAATCTCTTCCTACTACTATACTTAAGTTTGTGTTTGTTTTCAGTTTTGCTATGAAGTCTTGTGCTTGGATGGTAGGATGAGTGACAGCCACCACTTGGGCACTGCTCCTTCACTTGGAGAAATCGAACACATCACTAACCTCTCAGAAAACATCGGCTCCCTCTATTTGAATGAGAGCTACAGTGACATTTCACTGCTTATCGATGGACAGAGTATACCGGGTCACAAAGTGATACTTGCGTCACGGAGTGAATACTTTCGGTGGGTTTAGGGTTATTTATCACAAAAATACCATGAATGACCTTGATAGTGTTTTCTAAGAAATTTCTTATTCCAGCAAAGTAGGGGGGGATGATTTTGAACAGAATTTTTTTCTTAAGCGATAAAAATAAAAGCTGTTAAGTTGTGACTTGTGTTGCTTTTTGAGTTTTTTTATTATTTTTATACTATATTTTGTTTCTAACACTTCCATTATTTTACTTCCCTTGCATAGAAAATGGATTTTTATTTTATTTAATTGTTTGACTTCAAGGAATAAAGAAAAATTCTTATAACGGATTGATTTTATTTACTTCATGTTTACTACTATTTTTTCGGTTCTTACGTATTATCCCGTCCACCGTACCTCTTAATCAAAAACGTCATCAAAACCCATTGACTTTTCTATTGATGTGCCGCTGAATTAAACGGCCTCTGAACGGTCGACGGTATAATACGTTAGTACCATTTTTTCTTTATCAGCTGATAATCCGGGTTTTAAATGGTACTGTATACATTGCGAGTGAATTTTTTTAATGAACGAAATGAACTGTCTTTTGAGTAGTTTACGAGTTGAAAAACAAATGCAAGCTCTGCAACAGCGTAACTAAGCGTGCGCGGTTGAAACACGCTGACACTGGGGAGCCAGTTGTCGCAGATTTCCGTGGTAGTTTAGGGTTAAGCAAGAATTTTTTGCCTTTAAATTTTTTAATGTTAGGTGTAATTTGTACAACTGCACCCAAAAAAAGTCTTGATTGGTGATGTTTGTGGCCGGCTAATCCTAAGTAACGTATTTTTATATAAATTAACTTTTTTTAAATTACAAGTTTTTTAAACAAATTTAAATTAGAAATTTTGTAGTGAATGTCACATAAAATTATGAGATGAAAATATTAATAATATTTAGACTTAGTCCACATTCCGTGTAATATCATTTTTTCCTCTTTAAACTTGTGTTAGTCTGTTTTCAATTTAGTTTGATTTCATTAAAAAGTTTATAATAGTTTTTCATAACAGTTTTTAACCAATATTAATCAAAATTAGCAACAAATTCAAATATTCTTGATGAAAACATTAAGAAATCATATGTGTGGATTTTTTTCTCATTTGTCTTAAGAAAGTATGTATTTTGAGTTTGAGCCACTTTGAAGTAATGCACATGTAAATAAAAAAACTCTCTTCAAATCTGTTATCAGACCAAGCTACTGATTATGCTATCTAAAATTATTTGAAGCAACCAAAATTAATATCTTATTTCTTTTCAGTGCTTTATTATACAATGGCCTTTTAGAGTCAACATTATCAGAAGTTGAATTGAAAGGAACCTCTCTTCCTGCATTTAGAATACTTCTAAAATACATTTACACTGGCCATATGACCTTAGCCTCCCTCAAGGTAACTATCTTTATTTTTGTTTTTCCCAAAGACATAAATTTAAGTTGTGGTAGTAGTCAACAATTGCAATATTCGACGTTATTTAACTACTTTATCAAACACTTTAACTGAAGAAACATTATTTTTTAATTTTAAAACAATTAATTTATTAACATAAGTACAAAGTTAAATTTTGTTTATTTAACTAACCGAAAATCCATTCTTGTTTCAAATGTACTGTTTCTATCATTTTATCCTTTTTTATTCTTATTGTCTGAAAACAAAGTTAAGAAAGTTAACTGATTTATGTTTAAATTTTACCTGACAATTTAGACATTTTCATAATGTGTTTTTTGGTGAAAGAATAGCATAAGCATTTATATTAATTGATTTTTAAAAACTTCTACATCAACCATATTTTTATCTGTTGTATGGGGATTTTTTAGAACACTACAAAATTTCTTGTGAAATATTTTGTTTTAGGAGGAAATGGTACTTGATATCCTTGGCTTAGCACATCAGTATAACTTTGTGGAACTTGAGACTGCTATCTCTGACTATTTAAAAGCTATCTTGAACATTCGTAATGTGTGCATGATTTATGACATGGCTGCCTTATTTAACCTGTCATCTCTTGCTGAAGTCTGCTGTAGTTTTGTGGATCGAAATGCACTGGACATAATACATCACGAATCATTCCTATCACTGTCAGCTGTGAGTACATTTCCAATTTCTTAGCAGTCTCTTGTTTTGAAATTTAACTGGGTGGCTACAGAACCTGGAAATCGGGATTTTCTTAAAAATTTGTCGAAATCATGGAAATTTTCTTTTGAGATCATTTTGTGCTACAATGTGTCTTCCTCCAAAACCTTGGGAATATTATTTACTTTTCCGATCTCAATGAGGAACATATTCTGCAATACATTCTATGTTTGTACTGAAGCTTCACTCGAGGTTAAAATTGAATTTTATTAATTTTTACATTTTAAATCAAATGTAGTGATTTTTTAAATATATCTTGTACACACATAATATTTCTCAGTACAGAGAAAGCCGAAAAGTTATTATAGCGAGTGTTGTATAGTTATAAGTTTTAAGTAAAATCGAAATACTAAGGAAACTAGTTGATTTAAGCTAAAAAATATGACTAGCATATCGAATCGTAGATCTCGGGAAGTATAAGCTAATTGACCCCCTCTTAAAATGAAGGAAAATTTAGGTGTCATCGAATTTTTTTTAATATTTTCCGCCAATTTATTGTAAGAGTGATCACATGTATGAAAATAATTTGGTCCTGTAAATCAGGGAAAATTCTACAAGTTTAGTCCGAGAAATCAGGAAAAAGTCTGGATATTTGTAGCCACCCTTTTTAAGAATCTCTATGCAGACCTGCCAACTCTGACTCTTTGTGATTGTGTGCATTGCCGATGCTGATTTTTCCGACACTTTTGCAGTCTGCCCTGAAAGAGATGATCAGCAGAGACTCGTTTTGTGCCTCCGAAGTGGACATCTTCAGGGCTGTGTGTGAATGGGCCCAGCACAATGCCGGAGTGGATGCCAGTGAGATTCTAGGGGCAGTGAGACTGCCACTCATGGCGCTACCTGACTTGCTGAACGTCGTAAGGCCCACAGGACTCATCAGCCCAGATGCCATACTCGACGCCATAAAAGCTCGCACTGAAAGTAGAGACACAGACCTCAAGTATAGAGGATACCTCAGTAAGGGGTTGCCATTTTTCTTAAGTGTTTTTGTAGTGAGTAACAGCTTGGGTTTTGGTGTTTTATTGTTCTTATGAATAGTGCTAGTTTTTTTTATTTTTGACTAATTTTAAGCTCTTCCGTGTGTAGATTAATGCTCATAACTTTGTTTAGTCTTGTATTTCAATTAAAGAATATTTAAATATGTATATAAAAAGAAGACCGCGAAATGTTTGTGTGATGTTTCGAAAAGCATGTGATTTGTTGAAAAAATTTTCTCCTACTCTCGAAGTAGCTGTTTCTTGAAAGATCTCTGTCTTGTCAAGATTTCCTAATGTTACGATATGGATGAGATTAGTCCTGCGTCAAACAATGGCTTTAGTTTACACTTGGTTTATAATTAATCGGCGGCAAACAGAAACGTCTTTTCTGATTTTGTGAGTGCTTCTTACCCCTGCACTGATTTATCAGTGTATTTTTATTCCCTTTTGACGCTGTTGATATTGTTATGTTTTGATTTGTAGATTTCCATTTCACAAAACTTGCCTTAGGTGGTTATCAAACGGCAATGCTATGTTCTTGATGATGTTTGTGCGATGTTCTTTTTACAAGCATTACCATTCAAATTATTACTTAAAACAATTATTACTTTTTCCCGTTTTTCGTCTGGACAGGGCTTTGAGGTTAATTTAGAGCAAAAGGACTATCGTATGGGTGGAGCCTGTCTATATCAGGGTAGATTGTTTATACCTCCCAGGTAATAGCGCTTTAGTGCTAGTAAATCTATAAAATACTTACAAATAAATCACGTATACTTATGTTTTAAGTAATTTCCATAATTATGGATAAAATCATTCCCGTCAACCGTTTAGAGGCTTTCTAATTCAGTGGCACAGCTATAAAGCAGTCAACAGGCTTTGAAAATGTTTTTGAATTAGGCGGCACGGTTGACAGGATAATAAGGTAAGAACCGTATAATATATGATTTGTTACCTTAAGAGGCAAGTCCACGGGTCTAGGTTTTCCCATGTCTTTTATTACTCCCTTTCTACCTAAGAAAATCCCCAGCACGCTCCGTGTGATTTATCTTACCCTAATTTGTCATTCTACAAGTTAACATGTCAAAGCTTCAACTCTTTTTCATCCAAATAACCTCATGTGGCTGAAAGCAATCTGAGGCAGATGGGCCCCCTGTCGCTTTCTGCTGAAGGTTTTATTTTGTCATGAACTCGCACGTCATAATGCAAATTATCCAAATACAATATACGAGGTCATCTGATGACCGATCTGAAAATTAAGCCGAGTTTTTGGGTTTTTCAGTGCCGGAGGAGAACGTGGCCTCCCTTAAGCACGGTGCGCAGGTGCTGCAAGGGGAGCTACGGGCAGCCCTGCTGGACGGGGACGTGTACACCTACGACATGGAGCGCGGGTTCACGCGGCACCCCATCGACGACAACAACGGACAGGGCATCCTCGTCATGCTGGGCAGGCAGTGCATTGTGAATCACCTGCGCATGCTTTTGTGGGATCGAGACCAGAGGTACGAGATCTGCACTTAACGAAAATTTGGTTTTTGAAATAGATTGGGCTGGGGAGAAGGATTTAAAGTTGCTATATCCATGCTGAGGAAGATTTGTTTTAATTTGAATGAATGATGGGATGGGGTGGCTATACGAGGCTTAGCACTGCGAATGTTGGTCTATTTTATTTTAATTTACAAAGATGCATTAATTGGTATGTAGGGATTAGCTGGGGGTGTAAATCAATATTTAAGGGTGATGTTTAAATCTCTCCAATCGATCTTTATTTGTGATTTTTACTCAATTACGCATAATAACAACAAAACTTAAAAGCAGCACTGGTAGTTTAGATATTTTAATGCCGGGGTTGTTCTTAATTTTATCTTTGATTATTTTTGTTGATTTGGCATAAAACTTGACATTTGTGCCCAAGCAATCCTAAGTACCCATTAATTTCTCTTGAAAGACTGATGAATTCTTTCTGCATATTTCTAGTACTTAGATTTACTATTATGCTTAATTTGCAATGTATATCTTGTTATAATTATCAATCACTGATTATTCCAGCAAACATGTTATTTTTTAAAAGAGAAGTGTTAAGTATGTACTGTTATTTTGATTTCAACCTATAATGTTTGTTTTTATTTTGAGTTATAAAGTATTTTTCTTGTGTAGGTCTTATTCATACTATATAGAAGTGTCTGTTGATCAGAAAGATTGGGTGAAAGTTATTGACCACTCTAATTATCTGTGCCGCTCTTGGCAACAGCTGTATTTCAAACCTCGTGTTGTCAGGTAAGACTTCAAGTAAATTCCAGTGTCACTAGGTATAACTGATAAGTTTTTGTTGTCTATTTATTCTAAAAACTTTCATCCTCAAATTACTTTTACTTGAATTTGTAAAGCTATTTATGGTACTTGCGTTTTATCCCGTCGACCGTTCAGCGGCTGTCAAATTCAGAGGTACAACTAAAGAAAAATCAAAAAACTTAAATAACGTTTTTCAAATTCAACAGCACATTCGATGGGATAGTATGTAACCAGGGGTTCATCCAGGTTTTTCTGCCAGGGTCCTGTTTTAGGAATTTTGTGAAAAATTAAATGCAATTTTGTGAAAACAAAGAGCTTGTACTGCAACCACAGCATTCATAACCTTTAAAATGGGCCCAAAATCTGGCAAATTCCATTCTAAAACCAAAGAAACATTTTGAAATCAATTTTCTAACCAATTTTGATCTTTGGACTTTTGTGAAGAGTCCGTTTTTGGGAATTGGAATTTTGTGAAGGGTCCTTTTTTGGTTATAAGAATTTTGTGAAGGGTCCCAAAGGGACCCATTTTCTCTCTGGATGAACCCTTGGTAACAACCCTATGCATAATATTTTAGTGTATTTTTTATTTTTAATCTGGATTGTTTGAAATTTTATTACATTTGAATCAATGATTATTTTTCTTTCAGATACATAAGAATTGTTGGTACTTACAACTCTGTAAATAGGGTGTTTCATGTTGTGTCATTCGAGTGCATGTACACAAACAGGCCGTTTAGACTTGAAAAAGATCTGCTATGTGAGTATATGACTTCACAAAGATTTTGCCTGTAAAGCTTTTTTGCCTTTGAGAAATTCTCATGCCCAATGCGTATCTCCTCAGATCCTGTGCACAATGTAGCTACTGTGAGTGCGAGCGCGTGGGTTATCGAGGGCGTGAGCCGTAGCCGCAATGCCCTCATCAACGGGGACACTGAGAATTACGACTGGGACTCGGGCTATACGTGTCACCAGCTGGGCAGCGGGGCCATCATCGTGCAGCTCGCACAGCCTTTCGTACTCGACTCCATGAGGTAGGTAGATCTTTGTTTTGTGGTGACCCATGCTCAAAAAGAGTGCCTTCTTAGTTGGCTTATAAACTGCAGTTTTTTGTGCTGACTTTTTGACAAATGAGCATGGGTCATCACAGTTTGCTACTGCTAAAACCTTAAAAATTCAGTTCTGTATCTTGTTCCTGTATTTGAGATGCTTGCAGCAAAAACAAGTTAACTGCAACAGCTAGGGAGTTAGTTTGATGTTGCAGCAAGCGCCTCATTTTAAAAGTACCTGCGTTTTATTGAAAATAACCAAAACATAATGTTGAGTTTTGAATTTGCTGTAGGATTGTGAAATTTGGGTTAACTTTGGGAAAGTGATGATACTTCAAATTATTGAGAACCCTGTGAATGTTTGGTTATTTTGATTGAGATAATTCATTGCGTTTTTATATTTCATGCAAAATTATGAGGTTATATTTCATGTGGCATAATTTGTTGTATACTTCATCTATTACTTGTTTTCTTCATTAAGTTTTTGATGATTTCATCATTTCGTACTTAACCAAAATACAAACTGACACTTAATAACAGGTTCAAGACAGTTAAATAGAGTTTAAATAACTTACTGCACTCAAAGTTTGTTCTGCATAGTTTTTAGCCTATATATTTGTTTCTTTACTTTTAAGGTTACTTTTGTGGGACTGCGATGACAGAAGCTATAGTTATTACATCGAAGTTTCTACCAATCAGCAAAACTGGGTGACGATAGCTGACAAAAGGAAAGAAGCTTGTCGGTACGATACACTGTTTTATTACTGATAATTAGGCACTCATGATTTCATTAAAAAATGTATCAAAAACTTATTACAGATGTTGTTGTATAATAAAAGTGAAGTAATGCAAAGTGACACACACTTGAACTTGAATTATATTTGACTAATTACTGTTTAACTAAAAGATTTTATTCTTTAAGTCAAAAGTTGGTTTATGGAGGACAATATCCTGATGTGGATCATGCACCATAAAACTCCAACCCACCAAAAGTTATTTTAAAGTTGCATCTCTTTAATGACAGCATGTTTTGTTTTCCCATGAATCATCTCAAGTATTTCTTTTTTTACAGTGCATGGCAGGTTATCAATTTTTCTCCACGCCCTATTGTATTTATTCGAATTGTTGGAACTCACAACACAGCAAATGAAGTAAGTTTCTCTTTTTTTATGCCACTAAAACAAATTGCTCAATCCATCCGATTACATTGGTTTGCAAATTTGGCTAAAAAATTTGTACTAAAATTTAAAGCCACTAAAGCATGTTGAATTCATCCCATTATATTTGTCTCCAAAAAAAATATGAGAATTTGTCTGATAAAGAAAAATATACCACATGCCATTAATAACCTGAATCCCCATCACCACTCATTTTAAAACATTTTTCATTCTTATAAAGCAGTGTGTTCTTGTTAAACACCATTGAATAACTGATCATTAATATAGTCAACTCTGCTTTATGTGATCACTTTTTTTCCAGATTAGAATCATAATATCCGATTGATAATAATAAGTGATTTGATCAGCGTTAGAAATTGGGAAAAAAATCCACTGGTCCTGCGGACCAGTGCTTTACTAATCTTACTGGTCCGCAACAAAAGTTACTGGTCCGACAAATCAAAAAGGACAAGTTTAAATATTATTATAAAGTAACTATTGCAATTAATGTGAGTACTAAATAGTAATGTTAAAAATTAATACATATGCATTCAATAATAAGTTACCAGCTGTAAATATAAAATTTATATAAAATATTTAATAAAATGAAATTATGAGAAATAAGCAATAGCTCTAAATAATCCAATAATTTTGAAAATATCTTATTTATTTATTTAATACTTTTCTTGATTAAATAATATTTCACTAACTGGCAAAATCCATGCAAAATCAACTGACAAATTCAAAAAATAAGAACTTTTCTTGAATTCAAATTACAACAACTTCCACACAAATTAATACATAACTTAACTGGAGGGATGGATATTTTTTCACCACTGGTCCGGCGGACCAGTGAATTTCTGATTCCACTGGTCCGAACCGTTTTTTAGTTGTCCCGGACCAGCAATCCAGTACAATTTCGAACGCTGGATTTGATACTAGAAAGTTTTAACAGGTTAACTCGAGCGTTTGCTTTAAAATCACAACTATGTAGTCCTAATTGAAGTATATAAAACGATTATCTAGTATGTATTTTGTAACTTTTACATTCTTAAAGAAAAATATGAGACTCGAACATATAACACTAATAAATTAATGATTCATTTTGTATGATTAGGTATTAAAATTCACCTTCAAACGGGATAAAAAGGAGTTTTATTGGGGATTTCACCAGATTTTGATAACACTAACGGCCGTATTCTGAAGCCTCTGGCAACCTGTGATCTCTCTTAGCACAAAACAGCTTGATTTGGTATTCCGAAGCACCTTGATCAACAGACCACTGTGTGTTAAGTAATCAGCGCTCAGAGCAGTGATCTAGGTTGGATCACCAATCAGAATCGAGTCTGGCTTGAGCTACGATTACGAAACAAAAACATGGCGTCGCCCATCTTAAAGCTATATCCTGCTGAAATGCAATTCGCGTCAATATAATCGAAATTAGATTAGTATTTTAGAAATAAAATATTTTTGATTCACAGTATTTTTGAGCTGTGTTGTCGAGTCCAATGTTTATTTAAATGATTATTTCTAGTAATTAAAATCTTTTTCTGTATTGTTTTATACTTAAACTTTCCGCAACCTTCGCTCCGGTAGCTTGGTGGTAAAATACTCGGCTATCATACGAGTAGCCCGGGTTCGATTCCCGGCAGCCAATACAATTTTTGATTAAACTTATTAAGATTTCAATTTAATTTTATTCATCATGGCCGTTTTTTGAAGGTAGCTAATTATTATAACTAAATTCTGTATTATTTTACTAGATTATAAATTATTTTCCGATCTAAGTACAAAACTGATTCAATATTTCAAGTTCCCAATGATTGCTTAATTTTTTTTATCTTTTTATCTAATCTTAAGGTCAGAATAGAACTCCAGAATTGTGTTAATTAAAAATAAAAGATTTTTTTATTATTTTCATTTAAATGCAAAAATAAAATCCCATCAGCTAACTACGGTGCTTTATTTTTTATTTGAGTTATATTCAAATCTTAATTTGATTCCATGAAGCAAATTTCGGAAATGCAAATATTCTGATTACATGTGTTATGTTTATTTTGTTTCATTTGTATTACTCAAAACTTCTAGTTTCATATCATTTCATTAATTTTCATTAAAAATCATTGACTTTTAAAGTACAATCCGAGTGCTTTTTATGTCGTACTTTTTCGCAAATTTCTTTCCTATCAAATTCATCAATCTAAACGATCTCAACCAATCACGATTGAGCTTTTTTTTATCGCCTGCGGTTTCGCTTGTTCGACAGCTCTGGTGGTGCTGATTTACTTGTATCAATTGATCCAGGTGCTCAGACTATCAAATATAACAGTTCCGGGCTTGGCTAATATTTGTGAATCAGTTGATCGGGTGTTCAAGTGATTTAAATACAAAAGCAGACTACGGCTGTAAGCAATATATTGATCACATAAAGTGATATATTATGTGTTAAGTTAAATTGGAGTGATCGGGACTGGTCAATTTTGATAACATCCGATTGATAACATTATCCGTGATCACAATAAGCAGAGGCGACTGTACTAAGCAATTGTTGGAACTAAAATTGTTTTCTTTTAAAGGTGTTCCACTGTGTCCACTTTGAGTGTCCAGCTCAGGTTCCAGCTACTTCCTCTTCTCTACCAGCTTCCACTAACTCTACCAGCAGTAGCAGCAATAGCTCTACAGATGCAGGCACCTCAGAGTGATTGCTCTGCCTACTCCGGACTGAATATGTACCTGTGGAACTGTTTGTACAAAACTTCCCCCTTTAGGAAACAGAACTTCTATTTTTAAATTCACCCTTTACTACCCCCAAGGACATGTTCCGAAACTTTTAATCGTTTGCTCTCTTGTGTGAATGGATTTTGAATGTTGTATCAAAAGCGAATAACAGCGAATGCATTGTCAGAATGTTAAGAGGCGAATCAAATCCGTGGTTCAGGTAGGAAAAAATGGGTCTCAAGTGTTTTCAAATTAGACAAAAGGTTTGTAATTTGGTTTTGTTTCTATACCAGCCTAGTTCCCCTGACCTTAAGATTGATGGAAATTTTATTTTAACTGAACAGAATGCTTTTTGTACCTTTGTTCTTCCAAAGAGCTTTTATGAATTGGTTCTTTTTTTTCTGCTGACTCATATGAACTTAAGCTGTCATCCCCGATGTAGAGTGGTTATCTTTTGCATTTAGTTTTGCATCACTCTAGCTTCCAAGGAAACAGCCATAGAGCAGAACGAAGGTTTATCAGACTATACTGTAACTTTTGTGCATTTTATTTTATACTTTATCGAGACCTTGTTTTCTCTGGTTAGCAAAACAATTTACTGCACCACTGGAAACTGAATTTGTATATTGTTTGTACTTATTGTATATATAATAGAATCAACTCCAATTAAAAAGTTTTAATTGTAAATAACTTTCTATTGTTTGCACGATTCAATTTTAGGTGTCAATTTTTAATTATCGCTTCTAGCATTTACGACCCTGAGTGATGCATGAATTCATGGTTTGCTGAAGGATTTGTATTTTCTTCTAATGTTTTACAAGATTATATTTATGAATTATATTCTAGGGCTTTATATGTTATACTAAATATTGTCCTTTTATTCTTGTCATTCAAAAGCTTTGTAGTATCAAATATATATATCATAAAATGATGCAATAAACATTTTTAGTATTTAAATGTTTTTATTTGCTTTTAGACAAACATTTGACTTTTCATCCTTATATTTATTAAGTGTACAAAATTATCAAGAAGATAATATTATGTTAGAACAATTATTAGTTCTAATTTTTGCATCCCTCGTTATTTTAATAAAGTTTTAGACATATTAAATGGAAATAACAGAAGTTGAAAGAGAAATTTTTTATGTTTTACAAACTATAGATTTTGATGCTTGAAGATTGTTCATGTAGTGCAAATTATACCTTACCTTATTCTAACCTAATTCTTACCTAAGTTCATAAAGTATGATTTTTGTATTGCCCTCTTAACTGAGAACCATGCTTATAACTTTACTAATTTATTTAATTTGCTTTAAAATATTTTACTTGAAAATAAACTATTTTTCACACACACGCACACTAGTTCTAAAGTTTTACATTATTTAAAAAGTCGTAGTTGTACGTTTGTCACTAAAGTCTATGTATACTACTAAGTACTCAATTTTCATTACATTCATCTTAAGTAAATGCAAAATGGCCATGAAGTTATAATATTCACTTAGTTAAATCACTATAAACCCTTTTGTTGGCCAGTTTTGAAGTTCTTCCATAGTATTGAATTCCTCAATACAAATGCCATAACACAAATGTTAACCACTTTTGAAGATTTAAAGAAAAAATTCATTGGAACACAGGGCAACATGAAAATGAAATGGGAATCGGTTTTCCAAATGATACAATGAGTGCTACAGAGACTCCAACTACTACGGATTCTCCGTAGTTTCTACGGATGCCGTCGTTAAACTACGGACTACGGATAACATCAAAAAAGCTACGGAAAATCGGAAATCAATCATAAAAAGCACTTAAAAGCGCAAGTTTTTTCACAATTATGCTCTATTTTTAGGATATTTTCAGTCTACATAAAACAGGGTGGCGAGCGATCGGGTTTTTTGTTGCTAGCGTTGTTAGTGCAATGTGGAAAAAACAACTTTATAGTGGTTAGAAGCCGTGTTCCGGTTTTTAGGATCGCGTTCAGCGGAAAAGTCGAAAAACAACGATTTTTCGCGTAAGTACCGTTTTCCCGCGCGTAGTTGAAGCTGGCTTCTTTTCACATTTAATTACACTATAGGAAAAATTTAAGCATGGCCAGAGGAGCCTAGTAAGTCCAGTGATACCTCTCGGATCACGTTTTTATCGATTTTAGTCAGTGTTTTTAACTAATTTTTCTTAAGGATTTCCTAAGTTGTAAATATTTACTGTTAGATCACTCTGAAGCTTAATGCAGTATTTTTAAAAATATTGTTAGATTATAACCTGTTTCAGATATGACATCAAGGGGGATGGCAGGGGAAAAAATCGCTAAAAAATCGGACTAGGTGTCTAAAACTACCCTGTTTTTAGGGTCAACTTCCAAAAAAATTTTCCTTACTCATAAGGACTACTGACAACCATCTTTGAAAGTTGGAGTCTCTGGTGCTATACATTGGGGGTAGCACCTTCAACAGTTGTGTTTGGTATTGTATTGTTAGACCGTATAAAGGGGAAGTAGTTTTCCCATGGCCACAAATGGATCATGCACCTTAAAACATCCACCAACCCCCGTCCACGAAAACCTGTTTTTACAATCATCACACAGCTGGGGTGGCCTTTTATCTATAATTGGTAAACCTCATTTGGACTTCTAATACTAAAATTAGATGTACACAAGGACTATGGTATGTGCATTTAGCCATTCCAATATGGAAAATAATATCTTGGGGGAAAATATTATTTCTTAAAAATGAAATTTACATTCAGGTTTACTCTGTCAGTTCTGTTTCTAGGAAAAATATTACTTTGAAAATAATTTATAAATTTTAGTGTATGTCTCCAGCATCTGACTATGATCATTTCATGCTGCAATGTTGTAAAAAGCAGCTACTTAAAAATCCTTTTTTAAAGGAGGAAAACTATTTTAACTTTTTTGAAAATTGAAGAATTTTTAAAAGGTAAAATAGAGAAACAGTAAACACTACACTAGTTTTAGTTTTGAACAATGCTAATATTATTGCAATTTGTTAAGAATGAACAAATAAAGGTTCTACTCTAGAGAAAGTCCTATCAAGCTATTCTCTTCCAACGGTTTTTTATCCCGTCTTTCGGAGTCTAATGCGATAAATATTTGATTAAATTGATGTAATTTTTAACTTGGTATTTGTTCGGATAGTGTGTGTGCTGTGCACTGTTGCATCTAAAAAAGTTATATTCTATTTCTGAATATTGTTTGAGATTACGTCACTGATAGAAGAATTGTCATGATTAGTACCTATTTCCTGTGTGTGAACCCTATTTTTATACTGAGTTGATGATAGGATTAGTGCACTTTATCGTACGTTTGATAAGTAAACGATTGCAATGACATTCTAAATGATCCCTTGATAAAAGTGTTTTACTTTTATTTAAATAAAAAATTGCAAGTTATCCTGGTTTGGTAAAGATAAAACTTTCGCCTGAAGTGACGTAATTTTTTATCGAATTTTATGGACACTATCGGTAGTTTAGAGCTTTTTTTATTCATAACTGTCATGCACAGTTTTCCAAATGTTCTAAATGTGGCTGAATCATGATCCCAAATTCAAACGAGCAAAATTACCATTTAAATAATAAGTTTGCTGTGTTTATCTTTCAGAGTAAACCAGTGGTGTAGCGTAAGAAATCAGTCTTACAACCACTGGTGAAATTTGTCTTCAATATTTTCTTCCGGACGGAAAAAATTACACGCCCGGAGGGGTATTGAGATGAAAAAAATCTTGAGTTAAATTATTTAATCCAATTCTGTCCTGGAAATGTTACTTAAAGGGTCCTGTGAGTCGCGTTATCAGCACAAATATCCAAAATGATAAAAACAAGTAATTAAGGAGTCATGTCATGTCTTCCGAGTAGTTCGTCCATGTAGACACAGCAGATCCGTCTATGGCGACTACACTCACCAGTCAAATAGTAAATAATTCGATCTACTGGCATAAAAGCCAAATAGGTTATTCTTCTGAAGATATTTCGGTTAGTGCTTCCTCCAAACAGATCAAGGATCATTCACACACTTTCGCTGTTCAGTTCACCCTGAGTGATTCGCTAGTTTGCATAGAAAATAGTGAAGAGTCAAACGCCAATTCACACTTTTCATTCAAAATGAACACCAAAAACAGAGGGTCCAAAACGCTATTTTCCAATGTCATCGTATGATGGAGGGTAACACTGCAAATGTCTATGATTGACAGAAGCGTAGGTAGTACAATACTGTTGAACCAACAATAGTAAAAGGGTCACACGATTTTATGCTTCAGTATTTTTTATTTTATTTAAAATATTCTGATTTTTTATGTACGTATATAGAGGGTATAACTAAGGTTAGAGGGAGTAAATGTATTTTCCTCTTTCAATCAACTGCCCCTCAGCTTCTTCCGTTCTCCCCTCCGAGTATGTCAAAATCACGTGACCCTTTTACTATCGTTGGTTCGACAGTAGAGTGTTTTCAGGTGAAGTCACGACCAGTTATTTTCTTCCTTGCTACAGTGGTAGAAGTGGGTGAACTAAAAGTGGGGGGATGGCCTAGCCAAAGCCCCCCCCCAGAATTTTTTTTACTCTGTTACCTACATTAATATTTTTTGCATGGTATGCTTATATTTTTTGAAAGTATTAAACCCTTAAATAGTTCAATATATATTTTGAGCATTTTTTCTGAATTTTGATTGATTATAATATTGCCTAAGTTTTACTTATGCTGCTATTACTTTTTTCTAATTATTTTTTAAAGAAGAATAAAGAAATTTCGTTTGTGAACTTTTATTTAATTATTGGATTTTAGATTAACCCCTGTTAAACACAAATATATCAAATGCCCCCTGAGAGAATAAATATCATGCATATAATTTTCAAATGCTATCATTATTATACACAAAACACATCAATTATAATTCAGCGTAATAAACATAGTTTCCCGTTTCATTACTTCATAAATTTACATTACCACACAAAATGTCTCTCCTTCGCGTACTTCATGACAAATGTTTGTTTATACCCCTCAGCACTAAAAATAGAGGGGGCCTGGGGGTCCTCCCCCCAAAATTTTTGAAATTTTGATCTTAAAAAGTAGTGTTTCAACTCATTTTTGGACATTTTTTACACACAAAGGAAACAACTCCTTGTACCCTCCAGAATTTTCAAGAGGGGACAATACATATTTTATAAAAAGCCGAATTTTAGGGGAGATTGAACCCCTAACAACCTCTTTGGATAGAGCCCAAATTAAGTAAAACTTAAATAATTTAAAATAAAATTTAGGTAGTAGTAGTAGTTTTGAAAATGTAGAATGAAGTGCTACATTTAATAACAGACATTCAAACTTATAAAAATTAACCTAGCATAAAAGTAGTTGTAAATAAAGTGCTTTAGAGAAATACACTTAAATTCAAGTGCTAATAAGCCCAGTATTTTAAGTATTTAAAGAAATAAAAAGCACACCTGAACACCGTTTTCGTTCATTTGATTCTCCACATGATCCTTTTTAGCTTGATGTAAATATTCCACTTCTCTGTCCTCCGATACGTATTCCGTATCTGATGTTTTTGTCTTGAAACCAACTACTCAAATTAATTTAGAATTTAGGATCTAAATTAAGTATTAATAACAGAAGAGAACTATAGGCGCGCGAACAGCAACCGCTGAGAATGATAATTGTTTTGAACCACTCGCATCATCTCCCCTCTCACAAATATTCCCGCCTTTTTTGTTTTTACTTTTTCTGGAAAGGAGATTATGTGCTCTTGGTTAATCTCTGTGGCATACCTTTTTTGTAACAGGGGGAGACGGTTGTTTATACTTTTAGGGGGTAGAAGCAGCTCTCTCTGCAATTTGTTTACACGTTTTTGTAATGCTCCCGTGTACAGTGTATTTTCTAAAAAAAACACCTCGACTCATTCTAATAAACCTGTCAAACATTCCTCGGAATTATTTATTAAAAATTCTTCCGGGTGTAAGGACCGTGGTCTATGAGTAAAAACGGACGTTTCGTCTACATCTGCGGTAGACATCTTCAGCGAGACTGAAATGAAAAAGTTGACTTGAAATGAAAAGTTGTCAACTTTTTCATTTCAGTCTCGCTGAAGATGTCTACCGCAGATGTAGACGAAACGTCCGTTTTTACTCATAGACCACGGTCCTTACACCCGGAAGAATTTTTAATAAATAACTCTGAATCTGACCGTGTAAGCCTACACTATTTCATATTCCTCGGAAGATGAGAACAGAGGGACCTCCACGTTACGTGTGTTGAGAGACGTTTGGAGGACGGTTTTTTCAATATGAACACAATGGGCTACAACGTTGACGAGGGTTTTGTAATTTTTCAAAAAGCGGTGCGAAGAATTTCAGTGGTTTTAGAAGTGGGGTAATGATTTTTAGTGGAATTTAAAGGTGGGGGGATGGATTTTAGTGGAAATAAAAGTGGGGGGACGGATGGGTATTTTTACGAAAAGTGGGGGGACGCGTCACCCCGCGTCCCCCCGCACTTCTAGCACTGCCTTGCTATAGGTCAAACAGTCTGTTGCTAGGTGCGGCGGTATCTGTTGCTGTCATGTGATAGCAAATGCTCCAATAGAAGTATTCCATGACCAGTTACTTTCTTTTAACTGCTGTAAGTCAAACAATCTGTTGCTAAGGCCGTTGCTAGGTCCGAGTCATGTGATTGAAAATGCTTTATTTGGAAATCAGAGCTGTGATTGACTGTGACGTGTTCATTCAATCTATCACTCTCGAAGTTGTATTTAAGGATTCGACAATTCGCTCACTCCTTTCAAGAACGTCATATCTCAAAAATCAACGATATTTAGTTATGACTGTTTTCGGAAAGCTCTGACGGAGTTCTACAACCCTGCGAAACCCTCATATTTTTCTGAATAGTAAAGAAATTAACCAGATTCTTATTATTTATTTTCAATGCATTTCGATGGAATTCTAAACTTTCAAATGCCTCTCCTGAAAATTTAGGTTTTTTCAGATATGACGTTCTTGAAAGGAGTGAGCGAATTGGGATTCTATTTCTCCGTCGCCTCTCATGACGTAACAAGGGAGGTGCGAGTTTGATGCGATCCCAGAGCCAACAGGGGCCTTTTCACAAGGCATATTGTATGTCTTTTCTCTCTAGGCGGAACCCTAAAACGTGCCTTCCACTATACAAGATTTCGCATTACTCATCATCCTTCCGAATAAAGACAAACTATACCCCCTTGCTTTTTTTATTTCCATCATCGCCTATAGCCATATGGACTCTCGGTTCTGGTACTCCGTTAATTCAAGGATCATTCACACATTTTCACTCCTGTGAATCGTTATTTTGCATAAGAAAAGTGAAGAGTAAAACGCCAGTTCACACTTTCCAAAACGAACACCAAAAGCGATCAATCTGAACGAGCCTCCACTCACCACGTCTTCCGCCTATCCCGAGTGTCGTCAGTACCTGGGGGTGGAGGCCCTCCTCAGGTCCACTCTCAGCCTGGTGGGGTCGTCCCCAGGGGGGTGGACGGCCCAAGGGATGGTGTCCGCCGAGGCGATGGAGTTGGAGCGGGAGGAGAGAGCGGAGCGCATCTCGGCGATGCGCGGAGAGGCCCGCTCTGCCGCGAACAGGGCGAAGGCGGCCAGAGACTCCAGGAAGTCCAGCAGAGCAATCAAGGACACTCCGAGCCAGATGCCCACGAAGCCGCCGAGGAAGCTGAACAGCTCGATGCTCTGTGGGTTAAGGGAAGGCTAAGTGAGTCATCAGTTTGAAAAGGGGTCGAAAAAGGGGTTTGAAAAGTCGCCAAAACCAAGTTTTGAGAAAATCGGAAAAAAACTTTATGAGTAATGGAATTTTCAATTTATAACCCCCGAATTGGTACTGGAAATTGTGGACCCTATTTACAGAATAATCATATGAGTAATTTTAAATACATTTTACAGTTGAAAAAAATGGATGGACTTATTCCTTTTTTCAACGTTATGAAATTTCAGATGAAAAATAATCTTAAAAACCTCTCTAATCGACAGTTAAATTAAATATCTGCTTAGTTCACAGCATAAAATTGGAAATAGATAACTAAGTGGTATGAATGGTGTAAGTGAGAACATCAACAGTCGCAAATATCAAAACGGAGTCAAACATTCACCTTATGAAAAAAAAATCTTAAAAACTTTTAAATTAAAATCAAATTTTATTTTGGTTAAGTTTATAGTACAAAGAATGAGAAAAGAAAGAAAAATTAACTTAAACTTTAAATTTGATCACACACAGAAAATTCAATTAAAGGACATCGATTTCACCAAATTCTAGGGGCTATATCTGCCTATAAGGGGCAGTTATTTTTTCCTTTTTTGTATACTTTTACTATACTACTTTACGGTCAAACTGCTTTTACTTTACAATGACTACTTTTTTGTCAAAGACAAAAGTCCAAAATACTACAAGTACTTGTTTTAGAAATAATTACTCACCTCATACTTAGCTCTGTATCTATAAACATTCACTTGAGTTCTCTTGAATACTATGAGTAATTCCACAGTACGGTTCCTACAAGAAAAGTTAATAATTTAAAAAACGAAGAAAAGAGAAGGCACATGCAGTATGTAGTGTTGGGCAAAGTACTTTTGCCTTTAGCAAAATTGATTTTAAAAACAGTGAGACTTATAAGAATTATAGAAACAAATAATAAAAAGAATCTATATAAAATTAAGTAACTTATTCAATCATGAAGATGTCTACTCTGCATACTTTAAAAATCATTTTTGACCAATTAAGGTTATGAAAATTGTTTATGGTTTATGTCGTAAAATAAATAATGGAAATTAATTTTTGACTTTTTTTTTAAATTGATAGTAAATTTTATAAATTTCCGTGGAATTAAGTCAGTTTTCTATCCATTCCTTTTGTTTGTCAATAAAAGCCGTGCAACTGAACCTATTTTATTTTTTTTTCTTTAATTAATTTTGTGATTTTTTTTCGGCAGATAGTATTCAGTTACACTGTTTCTGAAATACATGTTAGAAGGTACGAGGGTTGTTTTTTAATTAACTTCCGTTTTTCTCCTGAAAAAAAAGTAGTAGAAATTTTGAAACAATTTTGGTTCTGGTAGTTAGATACATCCTTCAGGCTCAATTTGCCACCTTACTGAATAAAATCGGACATTTTTTCTATTTTTTATCGATTTTACAAGCGCGCTCCTCGAACTATTTTTCCGCCAACCCATAGAGAATTCCGCTTTTTTTCTCCTTTCGCTCCGTCCGCAATCACCTGCCCACCCATTGTTTAATGTTAATGCCTGCTCGCGAACGGAGCGAAAGGAGAAAAAAAGCCGAATTCTCTATGGGTTGGCGGGAAAATAGTTCGAGGAGCGCGCTTGTAAAATCGATAAAAAAAATAGAAAAAATGTCCGATTTTATTCAGTAAGGCGGCAAATTGAACCTGAAGGATGTATCTAACTACCAGCACCAAAATTGTTTCGAAATTCCTACTACTTTTTTTTCAGGAGAAAAACGGAAGTTAATTAAAAAACAGCCCTCGTAGTTTGAAAATAAAACACAATCCAATATGTGTAAATGTATCTTTCGGGATCAGCTGTAAAACTAGTTTTACCTTCATAGTAGACAGTATGCAGGAAAAACAACATTAAAATCTAAAATGTAAATGCGTCTTTTTGGTAAAGCCTCAAAATTCTGTAAAACTAGTTTTTCCTTCATAGTAGAAAGTATGCAGGAAAACCAACACAATAATACAATACGCTTCCTAAATGGAATTGTTCGGGCAATTTATTGGTCATTTTATTTTTATTTGTGGTTGAAATAAACATAAAATAAGAAAATTAGAGAAGAGTTTTCGCAAAAAAATTTATGAATGCTAGTTTTAAAACGCATTATCTTGTTTAGAAACAGAAAGGTTAAAAACATCTGAAACATTTCTGTAAACTTCAGATAGTTTCTCTTTCTTAGTAAACAGTAGATTAATGTATTTTATATTTTGTTAGTGTAACAGCAATAGAAAGAAAATATTTATTTAAAAAATTAAAATTTTAAAAATATTTACGAGCTTGTTGTACAGCTCCCGTAAAAAAAACGTTACAGTGGGGTTTGCGGGCGAACCACTTGGGTTAGGAAGGCAAAAGAGGTGTCATTTTTCATTGTTTAGAGTATTCTTTAACCTAAAAAATTTTCGAGTCCTTAGGGGGTCATCTTCATATTAAACGAAACACTAACTTTTTTTTTTCAATAGGGACCCCCAATTATTATGAGATTTTCTGAAAGGTCATCCCTCAAAACCCTTAAATACCCAGTTTCATCCAGATTGATTCACAATTAAAAAAATTTTGAAAAAATAAAAAAAATTAAATTTTTAAAATCATGAAATATTTTCATGGAAATCGATTCAGGTAGTAATTTTATGAAGAAAGCCAAAATTTCAATCGATTTCACTGAATAGTTTTTGATAAAAACGAACTAGAAAGAACATTCGCGGTATGCATTCGGCAACGGTATACGGCCCCTTAAGATTAAAGTTCGTTTTTATCAAAAACTATTCGGTGAAATCGATTGAAATTTTGGCTTTCTTCATAAAATTACTACCTGAATCGATTTCCATAAAAATATTTCATGATTTTAAAAATGTAATTTTTTTTTATTTTTTCAAAAATTTTTTAATTGTGAATCAATCTGGATGAAACTGGGTATTTAAGGGTTTTGAGGGATGACCTTTCAGAAAATCTCATAATAATTGGGGGTCCCCATTGAAAAAAAAAAGTTAGTGTTTCGTTTAATATGAAGACGACCCCCTAAGGACTCGAAAATTTTTTAGGTTAAAGAATACTCTAAACAATGAAAAATGACACCTCTTTTGCCTTCCTAACCCAAGTGGTTCGCCCGCAAACCCCACTGTAACGTTTTTTTTTACGGGGGCTGTACATCTATATACACTAGCGCAGAGTTTCTCAAACTGTGGGTCGCGACCCACTGGTGGGTCGCCAGTCAGTTGTTGGTGGGTCGCGAGAAGATTTTGAATTTTTCTGAATATATAGTATATTTTTTTTTATAATTTTTACAGATATGTTATCGACTTTTAAAATTCATCAAATTACTATGTATAGTAAAAAGAATAAAAAATAAGAGCAATAAGAAAAATACCTTTATGTGTCACATTAAAGTGCTTATGGAAAACTAGTCGGTTATTAAAATAAGATTTGATTATAAACGTAGGACTCCCCATCCCATTCTCACGGTAGGGAGCAATGCAAATTTTAAGAATTTTTTTTAGAAAATAATTCAAATGCAATTTTTCCCAAATTACTAAAAAAACAAGTTAAAACCCAGTTTTCAAGGGTCAAACTTAAAAATTTTCTCTGGGGGAGAACCCCCAGACCCCCTTTTTCTATAAGGATCATTGTTCACTCATGCTTAAACTATTTCATTCACTCAAATTCAAATACTTTAAATTTTTTTAAATTTTAATTTTTCTTATAATACGTGGATGTAATTTATTATCCTAACGAAATAGTTGGTGACCAAACCCCCTCCCCAAGCTCGAATTTAAAATCCTTCTCTTGGGGGGCATGAAATAATTAACTTAAGATGAGGTGGGTCGCGTTGGATTTCGTTTCTAAAAAGTGGGTCGCGATGTTCAAAAGTTTGAGAACCCCTGCACTAGCGGAAATAAAAATCCCAACACCAAGAAGGAAAGGAGATATCAAAGTCAAATTTGTTTCTATGATTGCACATAGTATTAATGTGAATTGATTAAAATATGAGCCTTCCTGGATGTTAGGGGGCCGAGAAAATCGGTGAGGAGTATTGTCTCCATAGGTGTCCATTACCGCCGTCACACGTCATGGTATTGAGTGACAGGGGCTATAAATGACTTTTGAGGGATTGGAGGACCATGTTGCCTCCTCAGGTAGTCCAAATTCATATGGTGCACCAGCGGACGTTGCGTTCCGGGCTAGGTGATTTCTCCTCATTGACCGGACCTGTTTTGTGGGTGTTGGTTCTAGAGAACAGGAAAGACGGGGTAAAAATGCAACCTAGGAGGTTAAGAAGAAAGCTTGGACATTGCATACAACATGTGGTTGTGCATGTTTCTCTTGAAATTTGTCCCCAGGACAGGTCTGAAGGTAAGGACGGTCTACCGGCTGCAAAATCTCAATGACGCAGCTCTGGTTGGAAAAAGCACTGGTGAATCATACTCAGGAGTAGCAGAAATGGAATCCAATGCATCCCCACTCCGTTACCCTGCCTCACCACTCTGTGAAATGATTAGAAAATCATCAGCTGAGTGCGCTCTCTCCATTGTGTCTTCAAACTCATACCCAACCGTCATGGTGCTCCAAACCGAATCAGGATTCTCTCATAAACACAATGTCATGAAATTGGGATTTTCATTTCCTTATTCCGTGCACTATTGGAAACAGAAATGCCCATTTTCAGCCCCTTGTTTACTGACAAAGATGTAAGAAGCTATGCGGACCGAACGGACAATCCGCAGTACTGCAAACGACATCCATCCCACTGCCGCTTGTTCTCAGTATGATCTACCGGTATTTTGGCCAACCGGAGCTGCTTCATTGAGGTTTTTTAGCCGGTTGTCCGTTCTTACCTTCAGACCAGTCCTGGGGACAAATTTCAAGAGAAACATGCACAACCACATGTTGTATGCAATGTCCAAGCTTTCTTCTTAACCCCCTAGGTTGCATTTTTACCCTGGCCTATCCGTTCGTAAGAACCAACGCGCACAAAACATGTCCGGAGAAAGAGGAGAAATCCCCTAGCCTGATATGCTACGTCCGCTAGAGAACCATATGAATTTGGACTACCTGAGGAGGCTACATGGTCCTCCAATCCCTTAAAAGTCATTTAGAGCCCCTGTCACTCAATACCATGTCGTGTGACGGCGGTAATGGACACCTATGGAGACAACACTCCTCACCGATTTTCTCAGCCCCCTAACATCCAGGAAGGCTGATTTTTAAAGTAATTCACATTGATACTATGTGCAATCATAGAAATAAATTTGACTTTGATATCTCCTTTCCTTCTTGGTGTTGGGATTTTTATTTCCGCTAGTGTATTATTTAATTATGGCTGTCAGTCTCATATGGTAAAAACATTTATTCAAATTATCCATATATTTTTTGTCTAAAAACAAATTAACTTAAACTTTCTAATTAACAATAGTCTCTTTTTCCTTAGTAAAAAAGTGTCTTGTTATCTCACTCTATTTAAAATAATGAAACAAAGTTTATCAAAGAAAAACATCTTAGAAATCCATATAATATCTCAAGGTATACCATACAGGAAAACAAACCTGTCTGCATTACATATTCTGTTTTACCAAACAATTCGCTACTTTTATACAGTTTTAAACATTTATTTTTTATGATTACGATCCCGTGTATAATTTTTTTTCATATAAATTGCATAAATTTTAAGCGTAAACTCAAGCCTAAAATTCATGGAAACTAAAGTAGCTATAAGGGATACGGAAAATAAAATAATTACAGCAATTATGATTTAAAATATATGAAAATAATGCCACCAACCAATTTTTCTTCGTTATATCAGAAATTCTTGTATCCTATAAAAACAATGATTATCGATCGAGAATCGAGAATAAGAGAAAAATTCTTTTGTTAAATATACATAAAGAGGTTCTTACTTCTTCTATATAATCCTCCCTGATGGTATATACAAAGTTACGGTCACTAAAAAAATAGAAGTTCATTATGTGTACGAAGTTGTTTTTTTATTTAAAGCATTTAATCTATACTATGGAATTTAGTATGGTGAAAAATGATGTCTGTGTTAATTTCAGCGTTAGAAATCAGGGGGGGATATCCAATGGTCCTTCGAACCAGTGATTTAATAAACTTACTGGTCCTTAACTGAAATGACTGGTCCGCGTTTCCATTGAAATTACTTGAGCCTATTTATTCCTACCCTTGTCTCCTGAAATTCAAGACACCCCGTAACAGTTCCTTGAAATTTTGTGAACACATATCAACATATCATATTGTGGAATGACCTGTATGTGAAGGTAAACGAAGTTTGAACGTCAAGAGAAAAGTTTTAAAGCAGATATTTTTTCAAGTGTATTTTGCAGGAAAAACTTAGAAACAGATAACGGAGGGAAATCACATAAAAATTTTCTTTATTGGGTAATTAATTGTTAGACACCCCAGAAAGTCGATAAACATAAATTCAAATAAATTCATTACATTTATTTTATTTTTTCCACTGGTCTGGCGGACCAGTAGTGGTCCGAGCCGAATTTCAGTGGTCTCGGACCAGCGGATCACCGCAATTTCGAACGCTGGTTAATTATATTTGCATCACCAAACACAATCGCAAAATCTAACCTATAAAGGGTACATTTTTAAGTTGTTGTAATCCATGAGGGATTGGGAAGAAGTTTGTAAAGGATGTTCAAATATATTTGGCTATGGTTATTAGTTATTCTTTTACAATTTTTTAATCACATAATTTTTTAAGTAAATATAAAAGATAATAACGTAAGATGAAACAAATGTCTTATTCTTACTGACAAGCTGGACTGCATTTAACAAAGCAATGAGTGAAGTTCACTCTTTCGGTGCATAAATCAGTGTCTGAAAAAGACATTAAAATGCTTTAAAATATGCAGTACGTTCCAATGGCACTCAAAAAATAATCCCACACTATGCCATATGCCTTCTAACACCAACATAAAAGAAATTTGATGGTAGTCCATTACATTTTCAGTAAACCCTTCTTTACGAAACATTAGGTATTATACGGATGCGATTCTATTGCAAATTATACTTAAAAAAAGAGAAAACTTAGTAAAATGGTCTGAAGTGGTACATAAAACAAAAATTATGAATACATAATCATCCCTTTTCAAAATATACATCCAGAAATTTCGTCTAATCGTGCTAATATTGTGTAGCAGTAATTGAAAAAGTATGAGATTTATGGATATTTTCAGTTAAATAATTTCGTTCTACGTCTCAACATTCTGTCCTATAAGTATGGTATAAAATAGTTTGTATTAACTTAATTTAAAATCAAACAAAATAATCTAAGACCCTTATTATCTTACCGTATTTCTACCCTTAAGGGAAGAGAAATAATGAATAAATAAACTTATACTGGAATTTTCTGGTATCTCTCTATATTAAAAAAAAGTAACAGTGACCGCCGCCGCCGTCACCGCCGCCGCTGATTTTGAAAATTTTATTTTTGAACACTTTGAACTATCACTACGCAAAAACTATTTGAATGAATATTATGAAATTTTGACCATTGGTAGACAAATGTATGAGGGTCATTTCAGTTCCCAAACCTAATTAATTAGATAATTAGTTCTGGAGTTATTTAATGTCAAAGTCGAAAATTATTTTTTTCGGCTGCGAGTTCGCCCCCAGCAAAATCTATTTACAGCAGAAACATGATTTTTTGCAGACACATACTCTTAGGTATGAAGTTTTGCACCTCGTCGCCCTTTTTTCGAATTTCGAATTATTTTTGGAGTAATTAAATTCTAAAGTTTCGAAATTTTTTACCCTTTTTCTGTTTTTTCGTTATAACAGAAAAACTAATCACAGTAAAACTATGATATTTTAAACGCACTTACAATTATTTTTTATAAAAAGATTGGCGTTTTGTTTTTTAAAAAATTCGAATTATTTTTAGAATTATTAAGATTCAAAGTTTCAATTTTTTCATCTCTTTCTGGTCGTTCACTAGAGAAACAGCCGATTTTTATGAGTCTTATTTCTTGATTTCTTTTACTTTCGACGATTCACTAGATACACGTGCATTTTATAAATTTAAAAGATTTTAATGGCATGCTTTTTTTCTCTTAGATGGTTTGATGATAATTAGTTGACTTGCTGGATATTTTTTAAAAACATTTCGATTAAATTATTGACAAGTAAAACAAGGATTATTGACAAGGATATTTCAGTTGCAGTTTTATTTTGATATTTTTGTAGTAATGGTCCGAATTAAGTTATTGATAAGTTAGAGAGATAAAAAGTTTCGATATTAAATGATGATTAACTAAGCAGCCAAGTTCCAGGTTTTACCGGATAGTTAAGATGAAACAAGCGAGCTCTGCTCGCTAAGATCGCGAAGCGATCTTCAAAGAACTGCGAAGCAGTTCCGGGGGTTGGTGAGCGATAGCGAGCAGGGGGCAGAGCCCCCTAGTTTTATAAGGAAAAGTTTGACTCATTAGCTAACATTTAATTCTTACATAACAATTAAAAAACCTCTTTTGTCGATTAAAACAATAATATAGTAAAGTTATTAAAATGAGACATTTAAGGTGGTTGCCTACCTAAAAATGCCGTTTTGGACCAACAATTCTAAAAAAACATTATTATCTTATTTCAAAAAAACACATCTTTAGCTTTCCAAATCAGTTTAAATTTTGTCTTTAGGGGGCATCCATAAATTACGTGAGGTCAAAAAGGGGGAGGGAGGGGTTTGGAAAAATCTCACCAAACCTCACCAAGGGGGGAGGGGGGATTGATTAAAATCTCACGTCAACTTTTTAAGTTAGAAATTATACGATTTTCTTTTTTTATGTATGAGAAAGGATAAGATACTGCAAATTATTTTTAAAAAGTTGTAGGTAAATCTCACCAACGGGGAGGGGGGGTCCAGATTTTGGAAAAAACGCCTCACGTAATTTATGGATGACCCCTTATCTTTCCTAGAACCAAAGTTACAGAAATTTTACTTAAAACTAAAAAGGCATTTTATAAAGGAAATGATAAAGAAATTCGCGTTTTTCTCAGAATCACATTTTTGATATTTTCTTTCTCCGCAAAACTACATAACTCAAATTATTATAAGTGAATTTCTATAAAACTTGGGCACAATACTTGACATAATATGATTTAAGAGTCCTACTATTTTTTTGACTTTGGGTGTAATATTTTTTATTTTATAAGTAGTATAACTTCAAACTTTACTGAACTTTGGTGTGTTTTTTTAATTTTTCAAGTTTAGTGCTATAACTTTTCATATTAAAATAATTCATGCATAAAAATAGTAGGCCTCCTAAAATATGTGTGTTTACGAGGATAATAAAGTTTACAAAACAAAAATATCTTCATATGAATTTGAGTTATGATGTTTTGCAGAAAGGCTGTTTATTGTGATTTTTATGCATAAATTCTTCAATAATATGAAAATTTAAATTAATATTTAATTATTTTTTGTATTATTCATAGTTTTTATATGCATTTAATTGTATAAATCACAAATTAGGTCAATATTTTAATTATTAAAAAAGCCTCCATAGGTAGGCAACCACCTTAAAATTTGGTATACAGGGTGTATCTGAAATGGTGCAACAAACTTTCAGGGAGGATAATACTCATCAAGACGAACAAGAATCGGTATAGAAAGGGGGTCCCTGACCAAATCCCAGGGAGTTAAAAATGGAGCGACACCCCAAAAAATCATTGAAAAATTCAATTTGTAGAAGACCTACTATTGGTAAAAACTTTATTATGGTCTCAAAAATTGTGGTTTAATATGATCTTTAAAATTACCCCAAAATTCTTCACTTTAAAATTTTTTTTATTATGAAAAAAGTGAAAAAACACAAAAATGTGAAAACTCTGCCAAAACATTATTTTGTATTTCGAAATCCTTTCTTTTGATTTGATAATTTGAAAGATCATAGTTGAAAACCCTTAAGTCTAAGGTTTCACGTAAATACAATCAATATTAAACGCTTGAGATTCTGTTAAAGTTTGTTTTTTGGGTGCGCAAGCTGTTTTCTAGAGCTGTTTCCAAAACAGCTGTTAGCGCATGCAAAAAACACACTTTAACATGATCTCAAGCGTTTAATATTGATTTTATTTACCTGAAACTTTGGGTTTTCAACTATGATCTTTCAAATTATCGAATCAAAAGAAATGATTTCGAAATATAAAATAAGGTTTTGGCAGATTTTTCACATTTTTTTGTGTTTTTTAACGTTTTTCATAATAAAAAAAATTTAAAGTGAAGAATTTTGAGGTTATTTTAAAGATCATATTAAACCACAATTTTTGAGACCATAATTAAGTTTTTACCAATAGTAGTTCTTCTACAAATTGAATTTTTCAATGATTTTTTTGGAGTGTCGCTCCATTTTTAACTCCCTGGGATTTGGTCTGGGACCCCCCTTTCTATACCGATTCGTGTTTGTCTTGATGAGTACTATCATCCCTGAAAGTTTGTTGCACCATTTCAGATACACCCTGTATAACAAATTCATCATGCATGTTATCCATGGAAACTTCTCGCTGAAGCGTTTTCATAAACGCACTTCTGTTGAAGTACAGCCAATGCACCTTAACACTAAGACTTACGGACGAAACACAAAATTGAAGAGTCTCACCAGATTTTTGAATCTGTTCTTTGCAAGGTTTGGTGTTTGACTGAAAAGAGCTTTGGCTCCTTGGTTTACATTCCAACAATGAACCCTGTGAAAGTGGTGAACCTTGTGGGGAAAACAATTAATGAAGATCTGAAGAAGCTAGGCTTCTTAACCTTATCTACTTATAGTGATATTTGAGGAAATCTAGATTAAAGTAAAATTAGTAAATTTCATCGCTTCTTTCCTTATATACTTATGTTAATCGAGGAATTCACAATTTTTCATTAAAATAAATGGATCTGAAAATATAATTGGATTTATACGTCTTATTGATTGTAATTTTATATTTCTATCAAAACCGACTATAATGAGTTATTAGTACAACAGTTACCTTTCGAACTGCTGTGCGTTAGTGACATCATATTCTATGGTTTTTACAGGATTTTTACTGATTTTCCCCTTTTTAGATGCAGTTGATTTAACAAAATATTGAATTTCTCAAAGTATCCGAGTTCTGTTATTTCCAAGTAAAGAAACGGCTCAAAAATTTGAATCTTGAACAAATTAAATAACACAAACTTAAAAGCATTGAGGATAAAATAAAGCCTAAGGATATAATACAGAAAACTTCCAGTGGCTGGCATATTTTAATTTTTGCATTTAACTATTATTTTATCACTTGATTCTAAAAGAAATGCTTTCAGACGCATTACCTCGGCTGCAGAACTTGAGTTTGTGCGGGTACAAATTATTTGTCAATACACATCCACAGTGGTCCATGGTTTGATTTAAAATACATTCTTCAACGCACATCTGAAATATTATTTAAAATTCAATAATGTTAAATAACTTGATAAAATCAAATATTTAATAGTAATTAGCAGAAAACGAGATACGATAAATTTATGCTACCTCTTTAGACAGGGGTCCATTTCTTCCTCTATTTTTCCATTTCTGAATGTAATCTGTGCAATTTGTTTGGTATGGCCATGGCAGTAGGTTCTTTATATCCTTTATAAATATTTAAGTAATAAAATGCATATCACTTATATTTCTTGGACTCATTGGCATTGATTTAGAAGGAAGATTTAATCCAAAATGAATTACATCATTAAAAGACTTATCATAGTAAAAATGAAGTTCATATTTTTAAAGCATTACCTCTTTTAGTTGTATGATGTACTTTCTACCTGGAGCAATAGGAAACCCTTCAACAAATGGATTTAAGATATTCCATGGGGAATGTAAAGCCACCTGGCCCTTTGGTTTGCGTTCCAAAGTTATGTACTCCTCAGGTTCTAAGTCAATGGTAATCTTTAAATCTAAAACAAAGCATAAGACATAATGCCCCCCATGCACTCTGGTTTGGAGTAGAGAGCCTGTATGCGAAAGAGAGGCGACAACTCAGTATAGCGCGCGCAGATCGGTAAACAGGTTTTCTGTTCACCACAGGTTTCCCTCCATAGGATTAGCGTGGGGCGGCATGATACAGTTTGGACATAATTTGGACGGAATTGGATGCGCAGAGACGCTTTTAAGCGAGTTGTCGTCTCTCTCTCTCTCGTATATAGGCTCTCTCTCTCTCTCTCTCTCTCTCTCTCTCTCTCTCTCTCGAGAGAGAGAGAGAGAGAGAGAGAGAGAGAGAGAGAGAGAGACGACAACTCGCTTAAAAGCGTCTCTGCGCATCCAGTCTGTCCAAAATTCTGTCCAAACTGTATCATGCCGCTTGTCTCGAGTCCAATGCTAATTCTATGGAGGGAACCGGCTGTGGTGAACAGAAAACCTGTTTACCGATCTGCGCGCGCTATACTGAGTTGTCGCCTCTCTCGTATACAGGCTCTCTAGTTTGGAGTAGAGTTCTTTTTAATAATGTTTCCCTACTTGTCCTTGTAGGTACTAGAGGCATATTCAAAGTGGATTTTGCCCACAATGCATTCAAAATGTAGCACTTCTTCGTTTTCCCTTGAAGATCTTCGAACATGAAGCTTTGAAATGTGATGTTGCTAAGGGTACACCAAAATAAATATGCTACATGAGCTGTTCAATATGATTTTTAATCTTAATCTTAAAGTAAAATCCAGAAACTATCCCTAAATTTATGATTATGTCAAATTCGTTACAAGTTAAAAAGAATTCCAAGGTTTTGAAAATTAGGGCAAAACTAAAATAATTACTTTTTAAAAACCTACCAGGAAAGCGTTTAAAATCCTTCAATTTTAAAGGGGGTTTTTTCTTTTCAACTAATAAAATTTATTTTATTTTGGGATATTGATTTATTTAACTTTCCAATCTTCAATAAAATATTAATTTAATTAAAGAATTATTAAAAGTTTTTTAGCATAGTCGAATATTGTGATAACCCGGCCTAAGAATATTGTAAAATTTGTAAATATAGTATATTACAGGTACAGGTTTTCATAAAAAATCAAATTATCATTTTTAGTAAAAAGAAACTATATATTCTGTAATTTTAAAACATTTTGGGGATTTATTTTTCACATAATTTTGATGTGATAGAAGTATGTATGAGAATCCGAAGGTTACCCGCTATTCGGTTACCCGCCGAAGGTTATTCGATTACCAGCTAATTTTTTAAAAATCTCATAATTAACTAAGTATTAATATATTGCTGATCCTTATTAAAGTGTAGTATTGAAAACTATTGAATTTATATCTCTAATAAAAAAATAAACACATTGCGCTAAGAACATTTGAAATACGTAAAAAGTTTTTTAAAAAAATATGGGAGTTACTTGCAAAAGTCGAAAGAGACGCTGATGCCTTCAAAGAAACATGAGGACACAAGAGGATACATGGGATGTCCAGCTAAGGCGATCTCTTCTTGAGAAACGGTGTTCTCCTCAAGGCGGGCTTTCAAAGTCGGGAACTACATAAAAATTACTACTAATCAAACAAAACACTGGGCCTGATATGAACAAGATCAAATACATACTTGAGGAATAAAAAAGTAAAGTGTATAATAAAGTTGGCTTTTAATGAAAGGTATTGGAAAATTTCATGATTTCTTTTAAACTATGAATACTATGAAAAATATTTCTAAGGACGCATTTATTCAATTCAGGGATGCTTAAAGGAGTAGTACTCAGTTGTATGGGATTGGGAACCCAACTCATTTTGGTGCTAAATATATGGTAAACATAGACCAGTCCTCAGGAATCTATTACATTGTTGAAATATCAGGGCTGTACTGGTTATTTTAAGTTTTGGTGGTAGTATGAAGTTTATTCCCAGGATCTCCGGGCCACACTGAAAAAGGAAGGAGCTCTAGACCAAAAATCGAAGTTCTATATTGTTAAAAAAATGGCAAGTAACACTACTCGACAAAAAAAAGGGTCAAAATGCTTCTGACACAAATCAAGTAGATTCTTATGTAAAATGACCCCCTGAATCCGAATCCGACCCCCGTTTTTCTCCATCGGGCTCAGATTTTCGGGGAACAGCCCCTCCTCCTTTTTGCGTTTTTCGATGACTTAATGACTTTGAATTCGATTTTCAGGAACAAAAACTATTACTTTAGCCTTTAAATTACACCCGAGGGAATAAGAAGGTTAAAGCTAAAATATACAAACTTAAAGCAAATGGATAAGTTTAAGGGGTTATTACCCCCCTAAAAATGCAAAAAAATCGTTAAAAATTACAGATATTATTGTTGGCTATTTTTTCCTCTTATTTTTTACGCAATTCATAATGAAAGGGTATTGATTTCTAAATCTTAAATTTTTACTGCTCTCTTTCCCTATAAGAGCTGCTCTGTTTTTGTTTTGTTGTTGTCTTGCTAAATAAAATTGGATTTGACTGTTAGATTGTCTGGATTTTTCCGTGTACAAGCAGCAAGGATTTTTTCTAAAAGCGGTTGAGGTGTTAGCACCCCCAAAGCACTCGCGGAAGATACTCTCTGAATCGCGGCGCCGCTCGTGAACTTAGGAATTAATATTCATGTTTTGAAAAGCTCAAAAATGACATTGTTCTTATATTTCAGGTCTATCCTGTGGGAAATTTTTCAGTTCGTTAAAAACTGGCCAGTTTTAGGGGATGGGAGTTCTATGTTTCAAGCTGTTAATAGATGCGTGGGCTGGGATAACAATTGGAGGGCGTCCCATTCTAAATTGAGGGTGATGGAGGAAAACGGGTGTCATATTTAAATTCAGGAGGTCATTTTACACAAGAATCGACTGAAATTCAGTTAGTAACAGTTTGAATTTTTTTTGTATAGCAATTTAACCCTTAAGTACGGCATCGAACCCTTCCGTTGGTGCTTTGGGGGCGCTAACACCTCAACCGCTTTTAGAAAAAATCATTGCTGCATATATTCTTGAAATTTGGGTCCTTGGGGAAGGGTTAGGACCATTTCATGATAAATTGCGTAAAAAATAAGAGGAAAAAATATCCAACAATAATATCTGTAATTTTTAACGATTTTTTTGCATTTTTAGGGGGGTAATAACCCCTTAAACTTATCCATTTTCTTTAAGTTTGTATATTTTAGAAGCTTTAACCTTCTTGTTCCCTCGGGTGTAATTTAAAGGCTAAAGTAATAGTTTTTGTTCCTGAAAATCGAATTCAAAGTCATTAAGTCATCGAAAAACGCAAAAAAGGGGAGGGGCTGTTCCCCGAAAATCTGAACGTGATGGAGAAAAACGGGGGTCGGATTCGAATTCAGGTGGTCATTTTACATAAGAATCTGCTTGATTTGTGTCAGAAGCATTTTGACCCTATTTTTTTGTCGAGTAGTGTAATTTCAAAGCGGATCCCATGGGAATAGCATTGGCAACTGCATCAAAGTTAAATTTTCTTTGATCTTGCCTCCACACAATACAAATTATGAAACTCCGTACCACCCCTGCTGAATCAATCAAAAAATGGGAATAATAAAATATATTTTTTCATAGTGAAAGTGTTAATGAGGTAATCGCATAAAATTCTGAGAATTCTAGTACGTACTGCTAACTTTCAAAAAGGTTTCGAGAAAATATATAATGTGGGTTTTTTAAGGAATCGTATCATAGCTCGATACTAATACCATTAAATAAGATTAATAAATGAAAAGAGTAAGAACCCATGTGGGGAAAAAATCCACCACTTGCCATGTTTCCGCCTTTGAGCTCTCCGTCAGTGCAGGATTCTGGATAAGATTCACAGAACTCCGGGGGATGCTGTACATATTCACAGTTTTCTGGTTTCAAAAGGCAGTATGGTTTTCTTCTTATCCTGAGATGGAAAATATTAGGAAATACTTACAAGATTTAGATCTTACTGATGTTTTTTTGTTTCTTCGCAAAATACTTACCCGTTCCTATTGCAGATAGTAATTGCTGGAACGTCGACATAAGGAGGAGTTGTAACCTGAACGTCTACGAGGGTCGGATAGGCAAAATAAATCACGAGGAAAGCAGAAGTCTGGTAAAGAAAGCTGAAAAGAACGTAAGAAGATTAAATCAGTAACATTTCCTTTATATTAAAAGCTTTCCTAAAAATTTATCAAAAATTATTTTTATTCTGGTTAGAAAGATCTTCAATTTTTTTGCTAACATGAATTCTGATAAAGATAAATAAAATCCATTTAAAGCCATATCCAGTTTGACATCAAAACCTATCATAAAACTAATGCTGCTATTTTTTCATTCATTTCATACTTCGTTTCATCATTTGTAAGAAACTGATGACATTTTTTAAACATAAATGCAAATTAATAGACTCTTGAAACAAAATTAGTGTTCTCAATTCCTAAAAAACTCGAGATCTTGATTTCCTTCACTTTGTGAGATTTTAAGAGTACAGTATAAATTCTCTCTATTTCGGTACATGATAATTATCGGGTTCGAAATTTAAAAAGGAGGAACTTCTTGTAGTTTTTCTGTTCACTCCAAAACCGAATAAATTCGAAACAAGTTAGAGTAAATAATATTAAATAACACAATTTTCTCCTGCATATCACCATTATAAAGATTAGCCAACCAGTGAGTGCTAGGGAAGGCCTTACCCAGTGAAACTTCCAAGCACTACGAAAGTCTTGAAGACCTGGCTCCGGCGCGTGGGAGCAGAAACTATCTGCGGTACACCGGTGATCATGGACTTTTGCAGCATGTCCTTTGCGTACTGCACAACTACGTTCGGTTGCTCTTTCTCTTCCTTGGGTTTAGTTTTTCGAAACACAGGGTATGGTGTAGGAGGACGCTGTCCATGTCCAGGCATCTGCAGCATTAAGGTATTGTTAATGGTTTAGAAGTTTTACACTGAATTTGGTATATTTGAACATGGTGTTTAATCACTCATTTTATATCTAACCCTATTCTACTCTCCTATTCACGTTTTGAATAGTTCAGTGCTTTAAATATTTTGAATAACTGACATGAAAAAGTCAAATTATTTTTGATGTTCTTTTAAATGTTCTTTAATTAAATGGTACTTGTTAGTTTTGAAGATGACAATAACTTAAAACCTTAAAAAATGTTATCTCACAGTGTAACTGAAATGCTGAAGCATAACGAAACTTTGTTTTTATAAAAGAGTAGGTAGTACTAAAAAGGTCTTGCTCACTTACTAATAACTTTTAACATTTAACTTTTGCTCAATGATGCTCTTTAAGTTATTGTTAACATTTGTGTTTTTTATTGAATAATGGTCCCATGAAGCCCACGCTATAAAGAACAAGTAACTATATCTTGTTCCTTTTAAAAGCACAAAA
This sequence comes from Tetragnatha versicolor, assembly GCA_024610705.1. Classification (NCBI taxonomy): domain Eukaryota; kingdom Metazoa; phylum Arthropoda; class Arachnida; order Araneae; family Tetragnathidae; genus Tetragnatha; species Tetragnatha versicolor. The sequence continues at coordinate 10,073,840 of JANDEH010000011.1, read as the reverse complement.
ATAATTTAATTGTAAAGTAATATTTTCCTTTAAAAAAAACTTCCCTAATATTCAGTTCCAAAAGGATTATTTAAGAACCTGCAGTTTATACTGCGTATAATACAGAAAAATATGTTTTTTCTTTAATGGTAACTTCATCTTTCCAACCACTTAAATTTTGCGATCTTGGAAAAAGTATATTAAATATATCGGCTTATCCATAGTAAAATTTATAAAATCGCGCGAATTAAAAAAATATATGTAAATTTTTGTGAATATAAATGCAGAGGATCGGTTACTGGGTGTATATTACATATCCGAGAGAAAGAATAAAAAGGAGATTTAAATAAAAGATAATGGGAAGGCAATTTAATGAGAGGCAAAAGAAAGAGTAAAGAAAAATTTAAATGAAAGGATAAAAAAGATAGTATTTTCTGGAACCTCGTTATAGTACCATTGTTAGGATCAAATAAATGCATGAGCTTACTTTACAGTCAAAGAAGAGGAACCACGAAAATACAACAGATTCAACCGTTTCAAGAACCAGACAGAACGACAGATCGCTCTTCAAGCATTTTAGGTGCTGTTTTACTAAGTAATTACCCCAACCCCGTTAAGGCAAACAGGAGGCTTCAAGAGAAAAAAAATACACTCCATTCCGCATAAGTGTCCATCAAATTCGCATTTTGGGCCCGGGGAGTTCCAGATGGCATTCAATCGATAAGACACAGAAATGAACGGAAAACATCAAAAGTTTTTAATGTCCTCGACTGGAATAAACAAAAATTGATTCCTCGTAATGCAGCAGTATAACGATGGATTCATTTTTTATTAATTCTGTGACGTGTTTCTCACCTTCAACGTTTCAAAACCACGAGTTTCTCTACCAGGGGATAGACAGATGGGAAGAATCCATGGTTGATAAATAATGCTGATTGGTCTTGCGTGGTGCACCTTGTTACGTAAAAGACACAAATGTTGGGCAAAACTAACAAGGTATACACTGGATTAGGGATGTTACGGTTCCACTGGAACAGTTCCATGGAACCTAATCCCAGCATGGAACCGTCAGAACCGGTTCCACGAAGAACCGCTTAACGGTTCCACCCTGGAACCGATAAAAATCAATAACAAATCCAAATTTCTCTGCAATCCTATCCAACATTGAACGAGAACGCCTCAAATAAAGAGGCGATTTCCAAACGAAAAGATAAGCAATGCCCGCAAACCGCTACCGCAGATATATTCTATAGCAAAAAAACGCAGCGAGGCAAAAACGCAGCAATCTATTCGCACCATAGAGCACATCTGCCCAAAACTGAATCTATAATTAATCAATCCCTTTTCAAAACAAATATGCTCTTATCTCACTGAAAAAACGCAACGAGGGAAAGTAAATAAAAAAGAAAGACATCTGCCTCCTTCGGCCTTCGGCGAGAATATGGGCGAGAAGCAGCTGAAGAAAAAACGAATGACTGACAGCCGCCTGGACCAACCAGAAAGCTCCAAAGCAGTTGATAGCTTTTATCCCTGCCGCCCGAAATTGTTATGGATTTTCCGTTGGAACGGGGCCGGCTTCGTGAACACCCTGAGTTCCACGGATTATGAGCTTTCATTACTGCCGCCCGAAATTCCTATGGATTTGCTGTCGGAATGGGCCGGGTCGGCCTGGAACTGTTAGCGATCGCTAACGGTTCTGAGAGAAATAAGTTCCAGTGACAGAACTCTTTACTGAAACTAATACGTTCTCGTGGAACTTGTTTCGAGTGGATTAGTTATGCTGGGAGGAATTCGCGTAACTGGAATGGAACCGGAACTTGATTAGAACTTCTTTTGGAACTTATAACTGGTAAGAACTTTGGAGCTATTTTGGAACTTATAACTAGGTTTAGAACTTGGGAACTCTTTGGAACTGGTAAGATAATAATACTAATAAACCTGGAACTGGAACGTATAAGCGTTTGTTTCTGTTTGGGCTTCGTTGGGAAGGGTATAACTGTCTGTCTGTGAGAATGAGAATTAAATCTGGAAATTCATTTTAAGTTTCCTGTAGCTTGACCACTGGTCAAGATGACTAAAATTCACTTTAAACTAAATGTTGGAGTTGCCAATTTATCTTTTGTAATCCTTATTGATATAACGTGTGTCTTTGGTTCCGACTGACCATTGGTCAGTCCGATCCTCATTTTGCAACTTCTGTGCTTTGGCACTGAAGTAGGTCATATGGGGGCTCAAACCAAACGCCTTGAGGCGGGTAACATTTTGACCAGTGGTCATTCCACTTTTTCTCACTATATGTAACTTTTCTGACTTTCTCTTTTTGTCTCTTGATTGTTTTGGGGGTCCTGGCCTTTGGTCAACCTCATTTGACCACTGTCCAAGATGACTAAAATTCATTATAAAATAAATTTAGGAGTTGCTAATTGATATTTTGTAATCCCTATCGTTATAACATGTGTCTTTGGTTATGGTTGACCATTGGTCAGTCCGGTCAACTTTTTGTAACTTCTTTACTTTGGCACTGAAGTAGGTCATGTGGGGTATCAAACCAAACGCCTTGAGACGGGTAACATATTGGTGTTGACCACTGGTCAAGATCTCTTGACCAGTGGTCAATCCATTTTTTCTCGCTATATGTAACGTTTCTGACCTTTTCTTTTTGTCTCGTGGTTGTTTTAGGCGTCCCTGACCTTTCCTCAACCCCATTTGACCACTGGTCAATTTTTGAATTTTTTGACTTTATTGCTCCTTTTTGTCTTTGGGACCCTTGCGTTTTTTATATGAACGATTTTAAAGTTGGAACCGTTTGGAACTGGAACTGTTAAGGGAACCTAATCCCACCTTGGAACTGGAACTGTGGAACCGGTTCCACACTTTAACTAATACGTAACATCCCTACACTGGATTATAAAGATAGTACTGGTAATGGTGTCAGGGAAATAAAATTTTAAGAAAAATGTAAACCACTATTAGGCAGTTCTTATTATCTGTGCATCGCATCGCGATTCACATAAGTAGGATGAACCATTACAGCAGGCAGATAAAGGGTAAGACTACAGTTGTTGAAGAGTAGAATTTGATTAATTGAAAGAAGTATCCTTTTAAAAAACTTTGTTTGGATAGTTGAAAATAATCCTCAAGTTATAAGATCAACCCACCAAGGCTTCTTTAACTTTTAGTATTGGCGAACCAATTTTCAACCTTAATTTTCATCGCCCGCCTCCCTTTCATACAGTAACAAATTATGCAAAGCAATAATAATATTATGATGCTAAATAAAGCTACATTACGGGAAGAGGATCCGGGAGTCCTCCCCCGGAAAAGTTTTAAAATTTTAGGTTTAGGGTTATAACTTATACGAGCAATTTTCAGCTATTTCTTGGGGATTCTTGAAGATACATGGCACCCCTGGACGTTGGACGTGCCATTAATTGGTCCAGATATTCTTGTTACTTTTTCTATATGCTCACACCATTTCCATAACCAAAAAAGAGACCAATAAATAACTGATTTCGGGATGACTCAGTAACAGTATGGATTTAATAATTTATATTAATACAATTTAGAAACTTTAGTTGAAGATTTTAATGCTCATTTTTCTTTGGTTTTCAACACAAATGGTGGTAATCAAAATATCGGTCTTAATAACATTGACTTACAATCTAACGTGAATAGTTTTTTCCTAGAATATGTTACAGATTTTGAAATATCAAATGTCATAAATTCGCTTCCTAATAAAAAATCCACTGGAATAGATAAAATTAACATAAATCAACAATAACCAAAAAACAGCAGCCGTTTTCCTAGACATATAAGCAAAGCTTTTGATACAGTCAATCACGATTTACTTCTACATAAACTTCACATGATTGGAGTTAGAGCAGTGTTTCCCAACCTTTTTTGGTCCATGCCCCACCAAAGCCTTTCTAAATTTTCCATGCCCCCCCGGTCTCAGTGGCATATATAGAAATATGTTTTGAGAGGGAGCCAAAATTATTTCTTAGCCCCTCCCTCCTATTTATATTTAATAAGTCTAATGAAGCTTTTGAGAACATTTTTAGAAAGAATTTGCATGCTAAAGAACTAAATCATAAGTAATTAAGTTGTGAGCACCAAGGGGGGTCTGGGGGTCCTCCCCCAGCAAATTTTTGGAAATTTGACTCTAGGAAGCAGGTTTTTAACTAGTTTGGTTCCCCTAGTTGGGAAATTTTGGATATAAATTTTTTGGTAATATTTGCATTTTGATAAACCTAATGTAATAAAGTTTAAAATATAAGTGTTCTAAAAACAAAGATCTTGGGTCATCCCCCAGAAAAGATTTGGAAATTACTCTAAAAACCAGGTTTCAACTTGGTTTTGATACATAATTGTCTAGATTTCAGACATTCACAGATAGGATAATAGGATCAGATTTTGATAAAATTCTTTTTAAAAAGATTTTTTTTTTAATTTTCTCCTGGATTGATCCCACCTGAGGGGCAATTTGGTTGAAAATTTTCAAATTGCCCCCCTAGAAAATGATATTGCCCCCCGGTGGGGCGTGCGCCCCACGTTGGGAAACACTGAGTTAGAGGAAATACATATGATTGGTTCAAATCGTATTTAAATGACAGGTCTCAAATTGTTAAAATTAATGATATTTGCAGCTCCCAAAAACTTATTAGAGGTGGTGTTCCTCAGGGTTCTATTTTAGGGCCATTATTATTTTTGATTTTCATTAATGACTTCTGTAAACTTGATTTGAATTGTGATATTATTACATTTGCTGATGATACGGTTTTGGTTTTCTCGGAGGTTAATTACTCTGAGCTGTTTAAAAAAATTGAAGTTTGCCTACAAAAAGTTAATATTTGGTTTTATAATAATATGCTAAAGCTTAATGTTTTGAAAACTAAATTTATGATTTTTAACCTTAAAACTTCAGTGACTATAAGGGATTCCCTAAAAATCCATAAACCAAATTGTAATCGTGAGTGTAATGGTTCTTCCTCCTGTGATGTAATTAAGTGTGTTGATACAATTAAATATTTAGGTCTACATTTTGATTCTAATTTAAAATGGAAATCCCATATAAACATCTTGTTAAACAAATTGCGTTTTATCAATTTGAAGCTGTTTAAATTAAAAGGCATAATTGACCATAAATTTCTAACAACAGTATATTTTGCTTGGGTGTAATCAACAATTAATTATGGAATAACGTGCTTTGCATCTGATTATTACAATAATATTAAACCGCTCATTCAGTTACAAAAAAAGATTTTATCTCACTTAAAATATAATTCCCTGCCTAATAATATCTTAACAATCAGAGAACTGTATATTTTTCGTTTATTACTTTTTATACATAAAAATAAACATTTATATGAAGCCAAAAATACAACTTCTTATCTTAGAAACGCTAAAGGTAACTTGTATATCCCTAAATCTAAAAAAGAAATATTTCATAAATCTCATGCCTTTTTGGGACCATACATATTTAATAAACTTGAAGAAACTCTTAAACTAACCAACAATATTCACAAATTTAAATCCGGTATTCATCTTTTTATCTCAGGACACTCAGATATTGAAGCTTTGTTCAAAATTCCTAAATAATAAGCGCAGCTCTTGCCACATGATAAAATCTTTTTTTAATTTAGGTTCCCTGGGCGAGCCTTTGGCTCTTTGGGATCCACATAATCAATTTTTTAGTTTTTTCTATGTTTAAACAAAATGTCAATATATGTATATATTTCCCTTTGTGTTCTTTGTACAGTCCTTGTCTGTGTGTTCCATGTCTTATATATGTTTTGTCTTTTGTCCAATAAATTTGATTTGATTTGATTTTGATTTGATATCGCAAGAACCATACCTATATTTTGTTTGGAAAAGGATGAAATTATTTCAATGCCTCTAAAAATAAAAGCTTTTTATTTAGAAATCGTAAACAAGGATATCCTACATAGATACAACGTTCCAAGTACAAAGGTAGGTCTGAGGGTCCAAGGAAAAATTTTGGAAATTTGACCTTTTTTTTTGTGCAGTCCAAATTTCGGAAGGGGCCCGGGCCTTTGCTCCCACCCCCCCCCTACTGGATAGGAGTTATCACGGCCCCCAGGCCCCCTAAGGGACGTGCCCCACATTTTGAGAACCGCTGTCCCTCAAGGCAAGCTCCATAAAATGAGATTTTTTAATTAACCTTCACGAGTCACGCATGCGTGGGAGATACACTAGGGATGAATTTTCTTATCTAATACTTCGAATTGATTTAAATAAAATGTACTTAATTAATGGTTAACTGATAACAGATTAGTTTTTAAAACTTACAAGTTCTAACATTTAAATTTTACAACTGTGCATCTATAGGATTTACGCACACCTTCTTATAAAGAATTCACCAATAGTTTGGTTAAATTTATCAATAACAAATAATTCAACACGGTCTATTCACAGACATCTAATATAATAAAATTGAATGTGTATATGTGTGTCTTCTATACAAATCCACAGTTTACTTCCGATCTGCACCAAACTTGGTATACCTACGTAAAAACACTCAAGAAACAACATAGGCTATGTTTCAAAAACTTAAATTGACCCCTTGACCCCTTTTTGTTCTTTTTATGGTAATTTTGCTGACATAGCTTTATTTCTCCTCCACAAGAGATCTGTTCACCCCTTTGTTACAAAAAAACATAATGCAAAATAACAAGTTTTTAAAAGAAAAACTAGATATAAGTCGAATTAAAAATTATAACTATAATCTAAAAATATAATTAAATAAAATTTAAAATTTTAAAACTGGTAAGTATAGTACAAAATATTTTTATTTCAGAGTAATTTTTAAATATAAATTTTCATGGAATATCATTGTTGTTAAAATAGTCTCCATGGAAACGAGGATGAAAAATCAAATGATGATAGGCACTGTATATTTGCACGGCCATTTTTCAACTAAACTCTACTCTAACTTCCACGGCAAGGCGTACCATTGGTTCCATCACTAAGCGCCGAGACTGCTACGTCATCACGAGACCTACAGCGCATGCGCCACTGGCCGTTTTGGCCGTCCAAATATACACTTCGATGATGATAATATTGTAGCTTTTAAGAAAGTTGGTTAACAGACCAAAAACTAGAGTTAATATTCAAAACCCTTTTAAGTGGAAATATTGGATTTTTTCTTAAATTGCAGGAATATGTATTATTTATTAAATTTTATACCAAATATGTAATAAAATCATGAAAATACGATTAATTAAGGGCTCTAATTGAGCATTTTAAGTGATTTTTGGCAGAATATTTTTCTAATATTTTGTTTTTTTTATGGGAATCATGTGGTAAATGCAGAAATCGTTCAGAATTTAAAATGCTTGATTCGACATCTTTCACTCATCAAAATATGGGCGCGGATCCAGCACGGCTCCAAGGGGGGCACTTTTCCAGGCAAGATCCCCATTGGGGGTATGGGGGTCCTCCCCCAGAAAAAATTTGAAATTTGACGTGCAAAAGTAGGGTTTAAACTCACTTTTTAGAAACGTTTTAAGTCTAAGGGGGGCACTTTTCAACACTATTATCTTTACTTTTTCACCCAAAATGTCAAAATATTGGGGATTTCCTAAAAATTATCACTGAAGATCCCCTGGTGGTACTAATGGGAGGTATGGGCCCATTTGAATAAGGGCTCTAATTGAGCATTTTAAGTGATTTTTGGAAGAATATTTTTCTAATATTTTGTTGTTTTTTATGGGAATCATGTGGTAAATGCAGAAATCGTTCAGAATTTAAAATGCTTGATTCGACACCTTTCACTCATCAAAATATAGGCGCGGATCCAGCACGGCTCCAAGAGGGGGGGCACTTTTCCAGACAAGATCCCCATTTGTACCATTGGGTGTATGGGGGTCCTCTCCCAGAAAAAATTGTGTAAAAGTATGGTTTAAACTCATTTTTAGAAACGTTTTGAGTATAAGGAGGCACTTTTTAACACTATTACCTTTACTTTTTCACCCAAAATATCAAAATATTGGGGATTTCCTAAAAATTATCACTGAAGATCCCCTGGTGGTACTAATGGGAGGTATGGGGGTCCTCCCCCAGAAAAAAAAATTGGAAATTAGACCGGTAAAAGTAGGGTTTTACTCATTTTGACAACCTTTTTGGTTTCCAAGGGGGGGGGGCGCTGTCCAGAGTGCTACCCTCTGGATCCGCCCCTGGAAGGTAGAAAAGGAATAAAAAATTTTAAAGAAAAAAATCTCCACCTGTGCAAGGCCGGGCATATCAGCTAGTATTTAATAAAGAGAGACCAATTATTAGGTATTAGGTATTACTTATTTTAAAAAATATTATAATATTAAATCATTTTTTCATATAATCAATAATCATCAACAATTAAATCTTATAATATAAATATATTCAGAATATTAAAAATATTATGAATCAAAATGGTTTGTAAACCAGGTTATTACAAAACATTGAATTGGAAATGGAAATATATAAACTATTACTATTCATAAATTATCAAATCATTTAAAGCAAGAGCTATACCTAAACAATCCCAATACCTGTCAGTTCAACCTCCACTTCTAATAAGAATGGAGAGATGAAAGATCGTCTTCCAGTTCAAACCAAGGTTCTTTTTCTAAATTTTCTTTAGTATTTTTTCATGTACAACAAGTCAGTAAAGAGCTTTCTATGTCTGGCGGTGTTCTTTCCCGACTTTTTTCCACTTCCATGCTTCTATGTAACGCTTCCATGCGTGAGATGCAGATAAGAAACTTGGGAGGATTTTCCTTTTTAGTGGAAAGGAGAATGCGATTACAAGGTAGAATAATGCAAACGTCGATAAGCCTCAATGTAAAAATTCGAGTTAGAACTAGAACGTATTTGTACGTATTTCCATTTCTAACTTCTTTCCTAAAAACTTTCTGAACTACAAAAAATTATTTTTTAAAGATTGCCAAAAGCCACTTTTATTAAATTAAAAGTAAAAATAGTTTCCCAATACAACAAAAAGATAATTCTTTTCAAATTTTTTTAAATAAAATATTTTGCATTTTGAACAATAAAAAATTATTTTTTTAAAAGTCTTATTTGTTTCCTTGAACCAGGTTTACTTTATTTTCAACTCTCTCACAACATGTAATCAAAGAATAGTTTTTACTGACGACATAAAAATTTTATTACCCATAGGATTCTTTACAAAATCGTCTGCATGATTTTATAGATGACATTTAAAATAGCTTTCTGAGAAAGTATAAAAATATACTAAAAAATTTTTAACTATTGCATTTTAAAATAGATAATTTTTAAAGTAACTTTTTGAAAAAGTATCTAATGAAAAATTTAAATTTAGTTTTATCCATATTTATTGCAATTTAAAATATAGGTAGAAACAAATTTATGAATCTTTCTTAAAGTCAAGTTCTAACCACAGAGTAGAGAGCTTAAGCTCTCTACTCTGTGGTTCTAACCACAAGTTCTAACTTAAGCAGTTTTTTTTTAATTCCATGATCTTATGATAGGTTTAAGTAACTGGGTTTAACATCGCAACTGAAGTTTAACAAATGAAAAGGTATTTCACTTGGTGGAAATAATAAATTTATTAAAGTAAAATAAAAATGTCACACTAGGAATGAACAAAAAACTATATTTTTGTAGACTTTAGCTTTAGAATTAGTCAATAGAATTTAAATTCATGACATTATGTTAAACTATTGATAATGATTAACAGTAATTATAATGTATAGACTCCAAATGTTTAAGTTGCAGCAAATTAAAGAACTGAAAAACTTTCATATAAAAACCCAGTCCTAGGAGTTAAATTTCAAAACCTAAAAAGTTTTAACAATAATATATTTCTGATATGTAACAGAAAGTAAAACACTTGATATTTACATCTACCCATTATCTCCACAACTTAATATCTTTCTTACATTTATAATTCTTCATTTGATATTAAACCTCTAAAGTCAGTTTTCTTAGAATTGAATCGTCGTCAGTTTGAAGAAGGGAATAAGTCCAAAAAATGACAAATTGACTTTTTGTGCTCAAAACAATCTCCAAGCTTTGCCCTACACATGGGTGAAAAGAGGGGGGAAATAACTAACCCCTATAGGGAGATATCACCCCTTGAAGTTGTGAAATCGATGTCCATACAATGAAAATTCCATCACTTTTTTTTTCGATTTTCTCAAAACTTGATTTTTGGACTTATTCCCTTCTTCAAACTGACGATTCAATTATGAATTTCCCAGTTGGCTTCTTACAAATAAAAAAACAATTTATCAATGTTTGGGCTACAAGAAGTAAACATTTTCTCCAAAAACAAGCTATAAGGCCCCCCCCGTAAAAAATAAACATCGACACAAATTTAGAAAATGCAATCAGGAGCAAAAATTTATTTTCCTGTCCGCCTTTGAAGCGCGCGTAGCCAACTTTACAGGGAAAGTTCGGTAACGGTAACATAAAGGCCGGTCCAGACGCTAGGTTTTGCACAACCTTTTGTCTGCGCAGTCGTAAGACAGAATGAAAACGTAGCAACTTATAGAGTGTCCACACAGTGCAGTGATAACTGTATATTTCGCACAGTTCTATGCCATCGTCATGGAGGAGGTACTACTATCTGCTCAACTTTGGCATGCTGTCTTGTTAAGAAAAATAAAAGATTGGAACGCCGGGTACGTTCAAGATGGTCGCGAAAGTGGTCAGAACTTTTCCCATATTAGATTACTGCGTGAATTACGTTCGTGATGAACCTAATCATAAGTCAGCGCCTTTTTATCCCTGTCACTATACTCCTTGGATTTGACACGCCAAATGCATGGGAACTTTCGTAAATTTCAATAAATTCTGTGAGAAATTCCCGAGAACATTGCCGAAGATCAGCCATTGTCGCTCAAATTAACAAACCTATACAATATACCAGTGGTTCCCAAAGTGGGTTCCACGAAAAAAATTTAGGGGTTCTCCATGGGACAAACTTTATTTCATTAAAATAAACTAGAAAGGTGTAAAAAGAAATAAGAATGGACAGCGCCTCTCCCCTTGGACCCAAAAATGTTCTCAAAATGAGTTAAAAACTTACTTTTACCAGTCGAATTTCAAAATGATTTCTGGGGGAGGATTCCCAGACCCCCCAAACCGTATCACAAGGGGATCTTGCGCGATACTTTTTGGAAAATCCCCAACATTTTGAAAAGAAATCCCCAACAGTCTGGAAAATTCTCCTCTTGGCCCCAAAAAGCTTCTTAAAATGTGTTAAAACTCTACTTTTACAAGTCAAATTTCAAAATTTTTCTGGGGAAGGACCCCCCATACCCCCCAGCGGGATCTTTTTTTTATTAATAATAATTTATTGACAATTAACATATGAACAAAATGAGAAAGAAGAAACCCATAACCTGGAGGAAGAGATCCTATTCAGGTATAATACTAACATGAAAGTGCAATGAAAATTAAATACATTGAAATTATACTTGAAGTGAATATACAATAAAAATAAACACTAGTAAGTATACAATAAAAAACTACTTGTGATTTACAAAAAAAGAAGTTATAAATTAATAATTCATAGAAATGGAATTTGCGGAAAAAAGAAAGTGTTAAAAAAAGAAAAAAATACATATGAGAAAAAAAGAGATGTACTAAGTGGCAAAACGGTTTGGTGTCGGGGAGTTTATAAATAAATTCAGTCAGTTTTAAAAGAACTGCTCAATATTTATTATTGTTAATCTTGCGTGATACTTTTAGAAATCCCCAAGAATTTGATATTTTTGCCAAAAGGTAAAGGTGATGGTCTGGAAAAGTGCCCCCTGGACCCGTGCTGGATCCGCGCCTGGTTTCCTTTAATATCATATATTAAATTTTGAAAAGTCGTTGATTAAATAATATTCAGGGTTCCGCGATCATTGGTAACAAATTCGGGGGTTCCACGACCAAAATAGTTTAGGAACCACTGCAATATACAGTGAAATCCCGTTACAACGAATACCGATACAACGAAAAATCCCGTTATTACGAAATTCCAGAAAGTCCCCAATCTTTTATTTGAATTAGCGATAGTAAGGTTACAACGAAATTTCTATTGTAACGAAGAAATTTTGCGGTCCCGTGGAGTTCGTTATAACGGGATTTTACTGTACAAAGAAACTGAGGTACAAAATGAATCGAAAACTGAACTACCGTCCACACGCGCCGACTTGACTGCACAGTTCATGGATATCTATGCTCTTTAGCTCAGTTTTCGTTTTAACTGCAACGTCTTCGCGCCGGTGTCAAAACTGCGCAATTTTCCTGTCCACACGCAAAGTTTTAACTGCAACGAGTTGAACTGTGCAGACAAAAGGTTGTGCAAAACGTAGCGTCTGGACCGGCCTTAACATGTATGAAATCCACTATCTCTCGTTAAAATTCTGGCCTATGAAACAATTTCCCAAACTTTGACCCAGACGATTCAGAATCACATAGGATTAGGGGGTTCCAGACCAAATCCCAGGGAGTTTAAAATGGAGAAACACTTCAAAAAATTATTGAAAATTTCTATTTGTAGTACAACTACTATTGGTAAATATTTAATTATGGTCTCAAATTTTGTGGTTTAATATGATCTTTAAAATTTTTATGGTTTTATGGCACTACCCCATGCATCTATTATGAACTAGGATTGTAAGATCAGCCATCAACTACTACAACCATTGTTGAAAGTTAGAAAAGATTTCAAGTACAAGGGGTACCTACTGTTCATTTCAGAAAATTCTAGCATCTCAACAAATTAATACTTCTATATTATATTATTGCTTTTTACAGCAAATAGTTTTAAAAAATGCTTAATCTTAATACTGAATAGAATGTTTGAACATATTGCAAGAAACCTTACTTGGCCCATTGTCAACAAAATTGAAACTTATTTGCAAAATTTATGGGGTTTTTTTCGCAGGCCTGTGTATATACAATATACATCACTACACCAGGTCTAGCTATATTGCCCTCCTAGTGCATATCCTTTGTGAAAATACGAGAACTAGCTTAGTTATTTACAATTTTGTTACTTAGGTTTTTCTCAATAATAAGTTTACTTTTCATTGTACGAAAAAAAATAAATTGGAAATAAAAAACGACTCAGTTGCGATTTCTGGCGAACCACTTGGGATAGGGAGACAAATGAGGTGTCATTTTTCATTGTTTAAAGTATTCTTTAACCAACAAATTTTTCGAGTCCTTAGGGGGTCGTCTTCATATTAAACGAAACACTAACATTTTTTTCAATGGGGACCCCCAATTACTATGAAATTTTCTGAAAGGCCATCCCTCAAAACTCTTAAATACCCAGTTTCATCCAGATTGATTCACAATTAAAAAAAATTAAAAATAAAAAAAATTTCGTTTTTAAAATAGTGAAATATTACTATGGTAATCTATTCAGGTAGTAATTTTATGAAGAAAGCCAAAATTTCAATCGATTTCACAGAATAGTTTTTGATAAAAACGAACTTTTATCTAAAGTGGCGGTATACCGGTGCCGAATGCATACCGCGAATGTTCTTTCTCGTTCGTTTTTATCAAAAACTATTCGGTGAAATTGATTGAAATTTTGGCTTTCTTCATAAAATTACTACCTGAATCGATTACCATAAAAATATTTCACGATTTTAAAAATTAATTTTTTTTTACTTTTTTTTATTTTTAATTGTGAATCAATCTGGATGAAACTGGGTATTTAAGGGTTTTGAGGGATGAACTTTCAGATAATCTCATAATAATTGGGGGTCCCCATTGAAAAACGTTAGTGTTTCGTTTAATATGAAGACGACCCGCCCCCTAAGGACTCGAAAAATTTTTTGGTTAAAGAATCTCTCTATTCTAAAAAAAGTTTTTGGTGAACGGTTTCCAGACAAAGGCTTTTTAATTACTGAACCAAATGACACATATATGGTATCAAAATGTCCGGATTCTTTCCGGATTTCCGATTAGGCCCTTCGATTTTTCAAAAAAGTTCTCAATTTTAAAATATTTCCATTTTTTTAGATTTCGGATAAGGTCGCAGTTACAAAGCAAGAAACTATGAATTTTAAAACAATTGAAAATATATTTCACTGGTTTTTTAACATTCAAATACATTAAATAATCATCTTTGTATTAATCACACTAATTTAAAAAATATATATTGGATTATTTTTAACAATATTTATATTTTTGCTGTTCAAACTATTTTAATTATATTTAAAACTAATGGATAATTAATTTATCTTTTATTTTTAAATAATTCGACTATTATAATTGTGAATGTTTGTCTGGATGTTTGTTACTCTTTCACGCAAAAACTACTGAATGGATTTTAATGAAATTCTACCATAATGTAGCTGATACATCAGAATAGGACATGGGCTATAATTTATAAAGAGAAAATCAGTCCTTCATTCTTTTTTTGCCGTTTTTCCTGCTTTTTTTTCACTTATTTTTCCGTGTTTGAAAACCTGTTTTACCAGTCATACAACGAGTTAAAAATAAAACATTGTTTCAAATGAGACAGATCACTAGACTTTTTCATTTACTAGATCAGGGGTCGGCAACTGGCGGACCGCGGTCCGCATCCGGACCGCGTGAAGTTATTTCCTGGACCGCCATACCATTTTGAAAATAACTTATTTGTACTTTTACGGAGCAAATATTAGCTTTGACATGCTTTTTAAGGGACTAATTTGAAAAAATTTCCTGAGGGAAGCCCCCAGACCCCCATTTTTATGTTATAACTTCTAATCATATTCAATTCAACAATTTTATTTAGCTGGTAGCATACTCAAATAACATCTTTGTAAAAATTTATGTGCAACTGAAGATAACAATTTAAACTAGTAATAGTAGCCTGTTTTTTCTCCGGACCCCGATGAAAAATCTTCAAAATTACTTGGACCCCAAGTAAAATTACTTGCCGACCCCTGTACTAGATCTTTTAGTTTAGTTTTAAACACTGGTTTTAAATTTGTTAATTTGTTCACTAGACTTACTAATTTACCAGACTTTTTACTATGGTTACAAATTGGTTATTTTATAAAGGCACCAAGATATTAAACATTATCAGGAACATCGGGATTGTAAAAAGTGACAAGAACACCGGGATTGGAAAATTAGCGAGAACATCGGGATGGAAAAATTACCGGGTTATAAAAATTACCGAGAACACTGGGATAGGAAATTTACCATAAAGACACCCATAATACCGGAATATAAAAATTACCGTAAACACTGAGATAGGAAAATTACCGGGAACGCCGGGATTAGAAAAATTACCGTGACCACCGGGATAAGATTACCGGGAACACACTGGGATAGGAAAGAGGCGCCTGGGATACCGGGATGATTTGTAATATTGCTAATTTACAAAATTATAAATGTATTTTAAGAAATATTTTAAAAAAATTAATTTATTCACCCCACCCGTGCAAGGCCGGGTATAACAGCTAGTTTACAATAAAATATAAACTCACTTTCAGAAATTTTGAACTTTATTTATTACAATAATAATTATTTTATATTCTTTTGCAAGTTATGTTATTTAAGGTAGTAAAATGTAACTTTTTTTTATAATGCCAAAACCCAAAACGAGATATAGCGGGTGAATGTTTTAGATATAAAGATAAAAATCGAAAATATTTGAAGTCTGACAATTCGTGTCATATTTATGAAACTGACACAATTTCGATGCTTATTTGTTCTCATGAAGACAAAATTCTAAATTTTTGTGATGTTTACGATAATTACTACATTTTTCACAGACAATCGATGAAAATCATTACAAATTTTAAGAAAGTAAAATTTATTCTGGAGATGTTTCAGTGCTTTTGAATGGATTTGTGTGAGAAAAACATTACCTTGAGAAAATGGTAAAAGAAAGTTTACACTGCTCTGTTGCTAATTTTCTTGGAATTATATGGCGATCCGCCAATTCATATTGCCATAAAGGAACTTAAAATTTCGCCGCTGAATGAATATCCGCCATTTTTGAAAGAATACCCCAGAGAAGTAGTTCCCCTGTTTTTAGAATGTTTTATAAAGTAAGTGCTGTGAGCTGTGTTTTGTGAGGATGTCAAAGCGATCCAAAAGTTTCTGCGTCAGCAGTTAAAGGGGGTTGGCGAGCGATAGCGAGCAGGGGGCGGTAGCTCCCTAGTACTTTAAAGCAATGAAAAATGACACCTCATTTGTCTTCCTAACCCAAGTGGTTTGCCAGAAATCGCAACAGAGTCAGGTTTTTTCCCTAACTATACACACCTCTTATTTCACCAGAAACTTGAAGGGTGGTTAACTGTCATTCAAACCTGATTGAGATTGGAAGTCAAAGAATGCAATATGAAGTTACCAGGGGTCTCAGTCATCAAGAAAGTTTTGTAGCAAGAAAATCTAAGTTTTGTAGCAGGTAAAAATTACTTTTGTAGCAGGTGAAACTAGTTTTGTAGCAGGTAAAAATTACTTTTGTAGCAGGTGAAACTAGTTTTGTAGCAGGTAAAAATTAAGTTTCGTAGCAGAAATCATAATTTATAACATCAAAATCAACCTTATTCTTAACCAAATTTAAGAAGATTTAATAACTTCAGTAGTATGACGAGAAAAAAGATCCATCTACCTTTTCATGATTACAAAACTAAATTTGTAGATGATTTTCATTCAAAATTCTAAGGTCACACAACATTCAGTTCCATATCATTTCAATAAAAACATTACATTACCTCTACAAAATATGAAATCAATAAATAAATGAAGCAAGCTATTTTACAGGGTTCATACAAATTTTCAGAAATCAAAATCAAGGAGTATTCCAAGAGTTTTCAAGGAGTGTATTTAAAAAATTCAAGGAGTACTTTTCTATATAACTTCAGAAAGACAAATTTATTACACGGCTTTAAACACACACTATGCAATTACATTCCCGAATCAGGCTTTAAAACCACTTTAAAATTCAAAATGTAACTAAAATCAAATAGAAATTAGTTAATAGAATTATTATTTAAGTAATAATTAAATTGAAAAACAATATTGTGAAAAACGTTTAGTTAAGTTGAGAAAAAAGTAAGAAATTGGTATTTTTGAAGGTTTTTTTTAGAATCTGAAATCAGATCAGAACCTAAAACACAGATTAAAAAAAACACTGTATTATCTTATTAAGTTGATATAAAGCGAACTTTCAGCAAAAATTTACAACTTAGAAAAGCCTCTTATATCTGAAAATACTGACTAAAATAGAGAAAAAAATAATCTTATTCGACTTATCAGGCTAATGTAGGAAAAGCAGTCACGGGAAAAACGGAACCGTCGCGAAAAATCGTTATTTTCCCGATTTCCGGAACATCGGACCTGTGGGTTCCTAATTACGGTAAAGTTGTTTTTTCTACATCGCAATGATGACACAAGAAGAAGCCAACTTGAATCGGCACCCACGGCCGTCCACGTAAGTCGCGCGAAGAACGGAACACTCCCGCAAAAAACCCGAAACTTTCGCGAAAAATCGCGATTTTTCAGACTTTTTAACGGACTAAACGCTACGGATTTAAACCTATTTTATAAGGGAGATAAACTTAAAAAAGAAATGTTCATGATGAAAATCAAGGAGATGCTTCGAAATAGCGCATCACTTAGAAATTTCGGAAATGTCACTTGAAATCTAATTTTGGAGCAATTTTGGCGCAAATAACACAAATTGTAGCAGTTTGTAGCAGATTTTTTGATTTGGCGCACTTTGGCGCAATTGGCGCAGGTCTGAGACCCCTGAGTTACATGTAAATCAGAAGTTTGACTCCCGATTAACCACCGGACGAATAAGTCGTGAATATGATCATTAGTCAATTAATTTATAACTAATGGAGAAACATCTAACAGTTGATTGATTGAGGATTCAAAAAAAGGTGAAAACTAACCTTTTTAATTAAAATAAGGAATGAAAAATTTTGCTTCTTTAAAGGAGATAAGAAAACAAAACAATCATTTATAATTTTATTTTTATTAAAAAATTGCTTCATCCAATACATAAAGTGTATATCAACATGTGGCACAGTTTGCCCTTTCATGTAATGCACAATCATGCAGTAAGCTATTTAACTTTTTGTTTATTAAATATTTTTTATTTCCTTTTTAAATACTGAACAGCATTCTATTAGGAAGACATTTTGTGCTGCTCTTTGCTTTTTGATTTGCACATTACGAAAACAAAACACCAAATCATAACCACAAACATGGAGGCCACAGTCAAGTTCAAAAGCAATTTCAAATCGGAATTACTAAGAGAATCGCCAAATAAAACAGCCCGGATCGTAAACTAGAAAGGGCATTTCGAGAGTGCAATGTCTTATTGATACAATATATTTTGAAAAGTAAATAAAACATTTAAAAGCTAATATGAAGTTCATTGGAAAAGCATCACTAGTAATAATTCTCTGAGACAAAGAAACTCTAGCACAGTTCCTTCCCAATATCCATTTCCTAAGACTGAAAAGAATATTCTCAAATTGAGCATGCGCAGAGAATGTTGAAACCTTGCGCATTGACAACGTACTTTCCCACGAATTGTTCATAGGCACTTTAGAGGACTACAGGATGCATCAGCAGAAACATAATATACAGAACTGACAAAGCTATAACGGCATCAACTCAATCACTGATTAAAGTGAGATGCCAACCCAATGACTGGATGGAAAAAATTTATCAAATCAACCGGAATGTCTAAAATTATAACAAGACTATTGATCAGTTTTAAAAAATTGGCAATGTTTATTTGATAAAGCTTAAATTTACAATTAAAGATGGCAAGCAATGTTGTTTGAAGGTAAAGAAACCCTTTTCCATACCAATTATAATAAATCAGTGTTTCTCAAACTGTGCACCCAGAAGCACAAATAAACCTTGAAAGATGATCAGGCGAGTTCAAGGAAATGAGTAGATTAATTTATTTCAACACTTTAATTGAATGAAAGAAAATTAATAAATATGAAATTAATTAATGAAAAAGACCATGAAATTTCACCAATGATCGTTTGCTCTAACTAATCGCTTAAATAGGACAGGAATGCCTTCTCTTCAAGTGCTCTAAACTTAAAGTTTGAGAAACACTGCACAATTAAACAATCGGTTTTGATTTTCCATTATTTCACTGTTCACTGTGATGCCAATTAAAAAGTAAAGAGGAAATATGGAAAATCTTGACAGGTTGGCATCTCTGAATAACAGACAATTACATGTCAAGTATCAGAAAACCAAAACCACCACTCTCAGACTAAAATAATCCATCGAAATACACGCAATAAATTACAAAATTAAATAACCCTTACATTCGCATAAAGGTACGAATTCTGAGAGAAAAGATTAAAAATTACATTTACTTCCATTTGGTATAAAAAATGCAACATACTGATAGTAGCTGCAGTGAAAAACATTTTTTACAAGTCTTCCAAAGCATCTCGCAAGCTTGACAATGGTAGTATTACGCAAGTCCTACAAGTTGTTTTCGTAAGCAGAGCGATCATCAGATAAGGACGCGCAGAATTAGTGTTCACGTTTCCAGGTTATAAGTTACAAAAAAGTAATTGCAACACATGACACAATCATCAAAAAAGAGTTGTTATCTAAAAATAATTTATCCTACATAAGACAAGATTATATAAACACTAAGTATAACTAAAAAGTATTGCATCTGCAGAGGTTTTTTTATTGCGCTCCTTCCAGTAGAGGAAAAGCGTCAGCACGTGGCAGGTTGTTCTTGCACACTAAAACTCAGAAGAAAAGGAAACGCAGTGGCACTTAAATAATCAATCAGTCTTGGTCCTTTACTTTTTTTATACCTGATGTAAAACGCAATTCTGATATCCGCGAACTTATTAATGTATTTCCAGGATGTGAATTAGCGCAAGGACCGCTAATTGAACTCCCCGATTACAAGAGAATGTGCTTTCACTGAAGAGAAACAGTCCTTACAACAGCCTGCACCTTCGCCTAGGCTTAGGCTCAGGGGGCTCCAAAGCTGCCAATATTGCTTCATCAAATACATTCTTCAAGCCTTTCTGCAATGAAGAAAGTTACATATTTAGTAACATAGATACATCACAATAACTTTAAAAAAGTACTTTATTTAACCCTGTGACATTTTTTGAATGCTTAGACCAGGGGTTTCCTAAAAAAATTTTTGATAGTGGACTCCTTGATAACTTTTTTGTACTCTGAACCCTCTCTCCTTCAAGTCCTTCCCTAAATTTAGGTAGGGTTAAATAAAGGTAGTGTTTTATCTCATTTTGAGACTCTGGTTGGGGGAATTAAGGTGCAGGTCCAGAGAGACTGGACCTGAAGACAAAAAAAGTCAAGAGTTCAGATTAGAATAGGGCCTATTTATGGCAACAGCAAAAGAAATATGGCCTTTTAGAGGTCAAAAGAATGTCCAAAGGAACCCTGTTAAAATATAGATACCAAATATTTTTCCAGCATTATTAAATTTCCATGTGTGCCACACTGCAACCAAAACTTAAAATTAAAAAAAAACAGGTTTTATAGCCTGATTTGATTTTAGTAATTCTTTAAGAAACTGCAATGTGTTAATGTAAACTATGTCAGTATATAATAAAACTGTTTTTAGCCATGAATTGTGCATTCTTCCTAACCTGATAGTATGAATAAATTAATAAAGATTATTTTTCCCAAATTTTTTATCCAGGTCAAAGCTATAAATATGATTTATAGCATAACATTTAAAAAATAATCACTTAAATATCAAATTAACATTTTGGAAAATACTAATAGCCAGCCATATTTACCACCATCAGCATCAGTGTTAACCAGCGACTAAAGAAAGAAAAATTAACTTTCACTGACTCTGATTGGTGGAATCCTTCCCTGACCTAGGATATGACACTGATGGCTATGGATGTAATAACTTGTAGAATAATTCTATACCATATTGTTTGATTAATATGCAATTGCAATTATCAAAATATTTCATAAAAAATAATGATTTCTTAGGTACCTGGGTTAAGGCTGAACATTCCACATATTTGACAGCTTTCAGTTCTTTTGCTAACTTCTCTCCAGCTTCATATGTAATTGGCTTTTGTTTATTCTTAGCTAATTTTTCTACTGTGATACCATCGTCTCTAAGATCAATCTGGGTTCCTACTAAGAGAAAGGGAGTTTTCTGGCAGTGGTGAGTTATTTCAGGTACCCACTGTGGGAAAAAAACATTCAAATAAGTTTTTAGCATTTAATTTTTAAATTAACACATTAATGCTTCATTATTATGTAAAATTTATAAATACCTCAACTAACTAGCCTCAATTATAAAAGCCCTGCTGAATGCTTTGTAAGGCCAAGGGATATCATCATCTGTTCCTGAGCTAGTCTGGAGTCGCAAAATGGCACCCAAAGTGAGGCACCGATTTGTAACGGCTGGCAGCGAAATATATTACTTTGTCTAGTTCAGAAGATGATTATATCCCACACAAAGCATTCAGGAAGCAGTAGATTTACTCAGGGTCGATGAAAACTTCCACGACCTGAAGAGTAATTTATTTCATTTTCCGGGATAGATGGCCGTGTTTGATGAATGGAACGTTTGGAAATTCCATTCATCAAACACGGCCATCTATCCCGGAAAATGAAATAAATTACTCAGGGTCGTTTGTACAGAAGTTTGAAGAGTAAAATTAAGTACTTTTTAAGTACTTTCTAAGGACATTTTGAAAATTTTTAAGGATCTTGAATGCAATTTGTATTTAAACTGATACCTCACAAATATAGAACGTTAGCACACTAATTATGTCTGCAGTTCCGAGAAAGATCATTGGATCATAAGTAGGCTTACCATACGTCCGGGTTTACCCCGGACAGTCCGGGGTTTTTAGTGCTGTCCGGGGAAATGTCCGGGGTCGCAATATGTCCGGGGTTTTCATACTTTGTAGATTTGCCAGACATTTTTATGAAAAATCGTGGAAAAAAAACTCTTAAAAATTGCGTTGTTTTACATTATCTAACATCTGTATTAATTTGGAGAACTTACTTTCAGTGAATTTTATAATAAAATTAAGTCAATCAAACAATTTTTGAAAAAATAATGTAGAATAAAAAAATAAATTTGATATTTCTGTTCAATGTTTATTAGTTTGAATGTTTTTTTCTTATTTTTTAATCTTTGATGATTTGATATGGTACTTATTAAGAAATTTCAAAAATATGTCCTAGGTTGGACCCAAGAAAATATGGTAAGCCTAATCATAAGTTTCTGACCATTTTCCCCAAATTACAATCGGAACACGACCGGCATCCTGCTAAAGGTATTCGCGGGTGGAGCGAGCTTCTTCCCGAAAATTCGTAACATGTATCAGCGAAAAAAGAAAAGCAAAACTTTTAGAAAAGTAAGCTAACATTTTTTAAACAATTCCTTTAAAAACTGACATAAAGAGGGAAAAAACTGTGTTCTTCTGAAAATTCAGGACTAATGGGTTAACTATAGACTTTAAGGGCCCTTCTGTAAGGACTAGGACAATCTAAGGAGTTTATAAGGACTGTGTGCCCCCTATGTGTTCGACGAAACATGTTCTTTTTTTATAATACGAGAACAGACCATTTACAAATTATTTGCAATAGTTTATCAGATAAGCTCCACCACCCAACCTTTCAGGTTGGCAGCAAGAGAAGTTATGCTATTATATTTTACTAGTTTCAAAAGCTATCAGAATAATCATGTATGAAAACTGAAAACGCATTAACACCAAGAACAAATCTTGCTCTCAGGGTCACCTCACTATTAAGATTCAAAGATTTCAACTTTTTAGCAAGCGATAATAATAAGGAAATTTATTTCTGCCAGTCGAATAATATAATTGGATAATTGTTTCAGATTGGGACACTCTTATATTAAATAAGGCATGTTTTATGCAGTTTATAACTCTCTAGCCCCATATCAGCAAAAACAAGCAAACTGCAAACCCTTCTTGAACAATGTAAAATAACTCTCAGGTATTTATTTTTGCAGGTAAATGCCCAAAATATAACCTGGGTAATGAACCAAAATGTGTATTTTAGCGGGTTTTTATTATATTTGACTAAGCATTTAATTACAAAAAGTTTTTGCATTATTTCATGACTTTTTATAAAAGACTAAAAAAATACACATCAAATTAAAACATAACTGAAAAGTTGGAATAAGATAATTCAAATAAAAAGTCTATACTTATAATGAAAAAAAGCTTTAGAAATCCTATATATGAATAAAAATTTTTTATATATTTTAAAATGTAAATTATTTTGGCATAAAAACTTTAAATAAAGATAGGAAGCCGATTTAACTAACTTGCACTGATACAGTTTTATATCCCTTCTGAGGGACAATAAACTATCCAAGCATATTAAACACTGGATGTTTCCATTTTGGATTACCATCAAACTATGTCGTTTGTCTTATGTGTGGCTCCCATGGGCTGTTTTACAATGAATTCAGATTTTTGTACTAAAACAAATTAGCTTATTTGTGAGTGTGTTTGGCTACTACCCCTTAAAAGAACCTGGTATTATTTCCAGAAAGCCGTAAATAAAAATCTGCAATCAGATTTTTTTGAAAGCCAAAATTAATTTTTTACATATTATACTTAAGTAATCTAATCACTATTTAATTTAGCAATTTTATAATTTTCTTTGATTGGCAAAATAGACATGACTTTTAAATAGATTTGGGGCACATGAAAGGATGTGGTATGTTTTCAAAAATCTATCAAATATATAACAAAAAAGATTTTAGACTGTTCAACAAAACAATTGCGTCTGAGTGCTCTTGCTAGTTGAAATAAAATAAAAGGATATCCATTTTTGACATTAATAAAACATCCTTTGAGAGTAAAGGTTAAAAATATTTTCAATTAAAATACTTGACTTTTTCAAGAACATTCAATCAATGTATGTGATTTAAAGTAGAATTAGAAGTTGAATTAAACATTCATCTTCAGGGGTTCATCCAGGTTTTTCTGCCAGGGACCTGTTTTAGGATGGTTGGTTGGTTAGTTGGGGTTTAATGGCGCAAGGTCCAAAAAAATCGGACAAAAAGCGCCAAAACATTGTTAAAGATTTAAGCAGGCTTTAAGGCCATTGTCGGGTGTACTCTATACACCGATTTTAAAAGTTCATAAAAACAAGGTGATCAGATGATTATGAAATAAAATCTACAATTCATTTGTGATTCTGATGAAGTTTAAAAACAAAAATAGTGATGGATGATGTGGATGTTTTAAAAGATCGAGTAGATTAGGTGAGGATGTGTTAAAATATCGTGAGTAGGCAGAGTTAAAATAAAAGCAAGACGTTAAAATATGTTTTACAGTTAAAATTTCATGACAATGAGGGCAAGTTGGTGGCGGTTCTCCAGCCAGAAGAAATCTGTGTGTCGCTCTTGAATGGCCTATTCTGAGTCTAGTCAGAAGAACATCTAGCCGTCGAGATGGTTGTGACGGTATAGGAGATACTGTTGGGTGGAGATTAAACAGTTTATTACTGTAATCTGCATCCCAGGACCTGTTTTAGGAATTTTGTGAAATATCCAGTTGAATTTTTTAAAAATCAAGGGCTTGTAGTACATCCACAGCCATTCATAACTATAGGAATGGAGTAAAATCTGGCAAATTTCATTCTAAAATGATAGTAACACATTCTGAAAACAATTTTCAAACCACATTTGATCTTTGGACTTTTCATGTTAACTAGATAACTCCATCCCAAAACTTCGCTTATTCTCTAAACCAGGGATGGCGAACGTTTTTCGATTAGTGTGCCATTTATATTACGGTTTTTGATTTCCAGGGGTCAAGAGTGCCACTTGTGATTTTTTTAATAAATTATCTTTAAACCCTTGGAAAATGAAATCTGCCATTGAGGGTCGATAGGCACAAGTCTAGTGGTGGGCCATAAAGTCGGTGGTTGGTGTATAGAGAAATTTATTTCGGGAGGGGCCAACAATTATTCCTCAGTCCTTCCCATGCATCTTTAATAGGTTTAATGCAGCTTTTTAATACATTTTTGGTAGAATTTGCATTTTAAAAATTTTTGAAAATTTGACCGTAAAAGTAGGGTTTTGAACTAGTTTTAGGTGCATCTAGTCAGAATTTTGGACATACACTTTTAGGTAGGATTTTGATTTTCATGAGTATTATAAATGTGTGAAGTTGTGAACAATAAAGTTTCAAGTAGAAAAGGGGGATTTGGGAGCCACTCCCCCAGAAATTTTTTTGAAAATTTCTGGGGGAGTGCTCCCAAATCCCTATACCTTGTCCGAATTTAGGAGGGGGCAGGGCCTCTTCCCCCCTTATATACGCACAATTAAATAAGATAATCAGGATCCTTTTGCATCCATGATTTTGTTTTCTAACGACCTAATGTCAGTTTTCTTACGTAATTATAAGGGCGGTTCTCAAAAAACCAAGTCCTTGATAGGTCACTGCCTGTTGGGAAAAAAATCTATACACTTTGAAACACATTGGAAAGTCAAATTAATAGAATATCGATAAATAACAGTTTAGTATTCCTAGCATTTATAGGCCAAGTAGAAAACAGTGCATTACCTTAATAAAATTTAATTTTAGCTTTATTTGTGTAAAAAAGAAAAAAAATCCGAGTTTTTTCTTTAATTGGTTTGACCGTAATATTTCTCCTTGTAGCAAGGGGATGTTACCTGAAATATGTTCTAAAATACAGAAAAATAAGACAGAACTGATTGAAAACAAATTTAAAATTCTAGGCAGGGACTAATCCAGGATTTTAAACTTAACCCCCATTTTTGTGAAAAACGTACACATCCTTTTAATTTTTGTGAAAATTTGAAAAAGCTTTTTCATTATTCTGACATTCTTTTCAAAGTTTTCTGAAGGGGAACTATAGAATTAATGAAAACAGCATTAAATTACTTATTGCTACAGTTTTATAGCAATTTAAAGACTAATTCAACCATAAACAATTTGTCTGTCATTAAAAAATAATTTTAGAATTTTTGTGAAGGGGCCGTTTTGGCGAGTACATTTTTTGTGAAGGTACCGTTTTTTCGAGTATATTTTTTGTGAAGGTGCCGATAAACGGTACCTAGATTGGCCTGCATTAGTCCCTGCTAGGTGTTATCAAAGTTGAATCCTTGTTTTTAGGATCAAATTTCTAAAACTTTTCTGGGGATCCCCAATTTTTACTTGAAACTCTTTCACATTCTCCATATTAAGTGCATCAAAATGGAAATTCTACCTATAAATTTTTAAGAAAAAAAGTATAAGAAGAAATGGTGAGAGAAAAAAAGGGCCAACTGCTAGCCAGTTGGGCTCTGAATATTTTAACGGCTCAAAAGCACCTAAGAAGTGAGTAGGGGGTTCGGGTCTCCTCCCCCGAAATATTTTTGAATTTCAACAAGCTAAAAAGTGTTCTGAAGCTTAAGTTATTTGTGTCATTTTTAGTGAATGTCGCGTGCCAACGAAATACTGGTTGTGTGCCACCCAGTGGCAATTGTGCCATAGGTTCGCCACCACTCCTCTAAACTCTGTCACATAAAAAAATATACTACATTTCTAAAAGCTAAATTAAAATTTGCAGTTGTTTCTTCCTGAACTATGCTGGACATCATCAGCGATGTAAAAGTAAAGACTATCATCGTAAAAAAACCGCTTCCTTTTATGACAATCAAAACTAGACTTTTACATAGCTGATGACATCGGACATAGTTCCGGAGGAAACATCCATAAATTTTAATATAAGACCACGGTACCTCTACTCCAACATTTTTAAAAGTTCAGAACTTAATTTAAACAAAGAAGTATCTTGGTTTAAGCTTCCTGATATTTTTATCTATTCAGTTTTGACTTGAAGCTATTTAAAAATATTAATTAAGTATTTTGCAATAAAACTAATGCTAATCACCTTTTCTTTAACATTTTCAAAAGATGATGGGGAAACAACAGAGAAACAGACGAGGAAAACATCAGTCTGAGGATAACTTAGAGGTCTGAGACGATCATAATCTTCTTGTCCTGCAGTGTCAAACAAGCCAAGAGTGTATGGCTCACCTCCTATCATTACTGTTACCGCATAGTTATCAAAAACCTAAGGGAAGAGAAATCAATAATGTTAACTTATTTTTAAAAAAACTATAATATTCAAAAAAGAAAATTAAGTTTCCTCCTTCCTAATCTGATGCTTAACCCTCCTTAATTCTGATGCTTATCAACAATATGGTACAGTGGACCCCGCTTCATGTGATCACGGTTAATGTTAACAATCAGATAATGTTTTCGAAATCAACAGGTCCCAATCATTCCTATTTAAATTAATGTTAAATACGTCGTTTAATGTGATCAACAATGGATCAACACACCGCTTAATGTTATCAAAATTTGCCCACATCCCCTACGACCATTTCGAGTTAGGTTTTAACTTTTGAAGGTCAGATTTTACAAGAAAACATCTGGCGCTTCTTTTTTCTGAAACTCTGTTTTACATTGATCACAGTTGCACCGTTATGGTTCTTTTTCTCTGATTGAAGGAAAAAAACATTCTATTCTCAGCACTTATTGAAAGAAAACTGTTAAAGGGGGGGACGAATCCATGCTTGTGACCGGCACTGTGCAGATATTTCTGATATGAGATTTTGTAATTTTCCCTTTCCTACCTACCTCAGGATGTAAACTTAATTGTAAAAGGTTCTAATATATTGGTTCTAGCGTATTATCCCATCGACTGTGCAGCTGAATTTGAATACTTCATTGAAGTCTATTGACTGTTGTATAGCTGACTCTAAATTTAACGGCTCCTTAACAGTCGACTGTATAATACACAAGTACCAAAATATTTTAGCGAGTTCAACACGGAAAAAAGGTTTTAGACATAGATGTACTCAGTCTATATGTGAAAACATTTTAAATATTAAAAAATACTTACAGTGGGAACATACTCCGAGGGGAATTTATTTGTGGTGTAAGAAATGAGAAGACAGGTCTTTCCCACGGCCCCATCACCAACCACAACACACTTTATAGTTTGCATCTCTTACGGACAAGGTGCCAGGTCCAGCGTGGCCGCCTGCAAATAATTTCAATTTAATAAGAGAAACCAATTATAACGTCCAGTATGTGCTTTCATCAAATTGCATACTTTTTACATACAGATATTCTTTCATACATTATTACTCATAAACGCTTTTAACAAACAAAATCTACTTTTTGGTTTCCACCCAAATGGTGAGTGTTTAAATGGAGTCAAGATTAACAATACTTGTTGGCAATACTTTAAAAACATTTGTACTTTGGGATTACCCAGGCACTTATGGTAATGGTTATAAAGTGTTTCATTATGGTTCAATTCCGTTAACGTTCCCGCTATATACGGCCATGCTCTTTTGGACATCAAAAAGTAGAAATAATGCAAAAATATTTAACTCTTCAATTAAAATGTTTAGTTATATCAATAACTATTCTGTTCAAATTATCAATAACAATCGGAAAATTTTTTCGATATTTCATCAGGTATATGGCATTTTAATGAGCATGACGGTATTTATCGGGAACATTAACGGAAATGAACCTTCATTTTTAACCGTTTCTTCCTAGTTAAAACAGTTATAGTTATACTATACTGTTATTAGTTTAGACAAACTTCCTCACTTCTCCATACCACTGTCATGCTAATTTATTCAAAACTGAATAAACTAGAAATAATATTTGTGAATGTTTTTAAGGCAAAAATATAGGGCAAGATTAATTTGAAATATTTTACCATTACATTTAACAACAAATTTTTACAACCCTGATGGCCCTATACAACAAACCATCATGCTAACTGCATGATTACCTATTTAATTTAATCAAAACAGTTCAATGTTGAAAAATTATAGTGTAAAAAGTTAATTGGACATCAACAACACGAATACTATGACAAAAAAGCATGATATTGGGTAAGAATAGAATAAAAAGTGTTCAAAAAAACATTAATATCCAAAAGATATATTGTGTTTCAATAATTAATACTCTACTAGATATTGTATTATTTGGACAAATATAGGTAACAACAGGTAGTTGCACATGGAATATCATTAAAACATGATCACTAGACAAATTATTTCTTGCTTTAAAAACTTTCTATGTAGTTAGAATCATGAAAGGAGCTTTTTTACAACACTGCTGAACTTGTAGGATTAAAATTTAAAGAGTTCAAATAGTATCTACAGCTTTCATCAGTTTACCGTTACCTACAGCTTATTTAACATTAATTTTACCTTATAAATGACTACAAATTTAGGGAGAATTTTTAATTTTTCAGATAACAGCTATCTTACTCAGTTAGCAGGGTCACAAGATTGAAGATAATGTTTAAATCTACAGTCTAACGTTTATTTTAGCTTCAAGAATGCCTTATTTCAGATTTAAGGGATGATTTTAAGAAACAAGTAACAATCCAAACACTTCTTTACAAATTAACTAAGAATTAAAGTAGGTAATTGTTTTTTTAATTACTGCTTATAGTTCAAATAAGAGGGACCCTAAGTTAAGTGACATTTGCACAGAAAGTTCGATTGTTAATTAATATAGGACATAAAAACAAGTTCTTAAAGGCGCTAGATCATATTCATATCAATCAGAATCAAAAACGCATTTAACACGTAGAAAGCAACATGCAATGTCAAGTGTAACTGCGTTTAAGCCTAATACAAACAAACGAATAATAAAGACCAAATATAAACATAAACAAAGCAATACATGTAACGATCGAAGTTAAATGATCAGTTCAAAACTAAAAAATGATCTAGTTTTACTTTGAAACCAGGAAAATAATCTACATAGCTCAAGGCTCACGCCGCTCTTCTAAGCCAATGTTAAGATCAAAACAAACATAACCCTTAGCCCTAAACAACTAACATTTCCATACCTTTTACTAAAAAACACACAAATTTCGTTTAAATGAGCAAACTTTATGTTTATCAATATAACTTTACAAGCATTTAATTTAGCGAGACCGCCATATTGAATATAACAAGTTGGATATCATGAGAGGGATGTGTTCAAGTATGTCAGAATCATAGGGCGATTGAAGGTTTTAGAATTATTGTAATTTGTGTTCAACGAGAAGTTCTAAATTCAACATTACCGAAGAGATTCTGCCTAAACTTCCACAATTCTAAAAAGAGAAAATTTACCGTCCCTTGAAAGAGACAGTGATAGTAACTGGGCGTTGACAATAGTATTGTGACATCACAGATTTTCCGTTTCCGGCGAGGACATCTGCCGGCGTAAAGAGCCGATGCGTCACAACATTTTAGTTTATTCAGTAGATCATTAAGAACATGATAAAAACTAAATCAAACCCTGCATCTGACCCTGTCCTGTAAGTTTATTAAAATGTTAATTTACAAATAGATATTTTTTCCAAAAATAGGGTTACCATAGTAGTACCATGATATTCATCCCTTCTAGCAGAGATGTTAGATTTCTGCACAGAGAGAGCAGCACTAGTTACTGTTTAAAAAAACGGGCTTCCGAGAAGTAGAATGTTTTTTTATGGAGTTGGGAGAACTTTTATAAAGGTATGTGAAATCCTCGATTTAATTTTTTGATGAGTTCAACTGTGCTACGTCATAAATACTCAGCAGGTCCAAGACTTCTGACTAGTTCAACCGGAAGTTGACCAAACGCCCGGGATGGCCTGGTCAAGACCCTCTATATAAAGGCCTCCCAACTCGGCCGTGCAACGTCATAACTTTCACTCATCTTTGACGTCACTCCATAGACTTAACATGGCAATTTTCACTCACGTTTGACGTCATCGTCTGGAGTTGGGTGGCCATGTATATAGAGGGTCTTGGCCTGGTGGCCCATGGAGGAAAGAGTAAAGAGGAGGCGAAATATGCATGCACAGTATCGCACATTTGAAGCCGGCGGTATCGAAAGGCTTTCCTGTGAGGGCATAATAATCCCAGAATGCCTTGCGCGAACGTTCTGTGGAACGCTTCGAATTTCGCTACCGAGTGGGAGGAGAGAGGTAACGAAATATACGTCACTTGGCCACGGAGCGAATGACGTTCCTTCTTCGCCTCATCTCGCGAAATCCGTTTCTCCTACTCGCGAGCCTCGCGCAATGAATCATGGGTAGGATATGCCCAAGCTATGATGCGCAGAACTGGCCGAACGGTATCACCAGTACTTCATTCGCTCAGTGGTATATTTCGCCTCCTGATTACTCTAGAGAGCCTGTACGTGAGAGAGGTGACAACTCGCTTAAAAGCGTCTCTGCGCATCCTTCCGCTCAGTTAAAACTGTCCAAATAAAGTTTTACGAACATGTCCCTTGTCTCGCGTCCCATGCTAATCCTATGGAGGGAAACCTTACTACCGCCTGCAGAGGACAGAAAATGCTCTTGACCAATCAGCGCGCTATACCGAGTTGTCGTCTCTCTCTCGTATACAGGCTCTCTAGATTACTCTTTCATCCATGTGGTGGCCAGGAAGAAGAAAGTCTTCCTTTTGTATGCTTTTAACAACGCTTTTTTTTACTTTTCGTTTGCTCTTACGCCTAATAAAAGGTACACTTTATAAGGTTATTATAATGACAACCCATGAAGTTCAACCAACATCAATAACTAAAATAACTAGTATAACTAGTTCAACAACATAAATATTTCCTAAAGCAAACTGTTTTATGGAGAGGATCTTCTATTCTTAAAACTCTAACTCTGTATCGTATTTAGAAATAAAATTAATTAAGATGAAAATCCCCTACTTAACGGTTTCTAAAAAGCGTCATTTTTATAACCTGAGGGCTAGAGAATAATTATATCCTTCGCCTCCGGACACAAAAACTAGGTGTATTAAAGGGTATTTGGGGCTCTCCCGAAAAAAAAAATTTTACGCCACTGGTGTGTTCTATTATTCAGATGAGGACAATGGGGGGGGCAGGAGTGCTATGTATCCTCAAGAATCCTCAAAAAATACTTAAAACTGCATTTATCGCACTTAAATTTTAAAAATTTTCCGGGAAAGACCGATGGTTCTGGTTCCTAACTGGTGTTCTTCAGACCAAAATCGATTCGCAAATTTCTATTGGAAAGAAATTGCATGAATTTGTTGGAATAACCTGCATCTCCAAATTTTAAGATCAAACCGCTGAATATCTATTTCTAAGAAGTAAACTTTGTATAGCTAAATATCTGATAAACGGAAGGTTCAAATTATACATTTAAATGTTTTAGAAAGCTGTATCGTATCTAATCCATTATGCACCCAAGAAATTAAAGTCTAAAAAATTATTTTTGTACATCTCCATAATCCAAAAAATCTTATTGCTTTCCCCGGGGATCCCCCCTAAAACTAAGGTGTCGTATTCAAAATAATATTAATATTGTATTGCACACATTGGAGGGATGATGGAAATTATGATTGTGGCATTGTGGGTCGCTAATATTGAAAGTTTGAGAACTGTCATAAAGGTTGATTGAAACAATTTATATTAAATAAGGAGCACAGCAGCAACTTTAAAATATTGTTATTTCTCGCCTGTTTATGAAGATATTGAATTAACCAGGTTACTACTGACTGAGTTGGATTAAGAAATAAGGTGTATCCCGTATAATGTGTGCGATTACAATTTTGACTTTATTTCTGAAATACCAAAAAATGACTGAAATTATAACTTTATTTCGTTACACGAATTCTTCTTTAAGAAAAACAAGGATAATGATAGACGCATAAATTTTATTATCATCTTTTTATGTTTTCGATTTTATAAAAGTTCGTGAAAATAAGAGTAGACTGTACGATTTGGAAGTGAAATTTTCCCCCATCTAATACCAAAAAAAGGTGGAGGAATAACCGAAAAATGAGACTCCAACTCCTGAAAAATATTTGCCCTTTTCCAAACAATTAGAAATTATAACCCCACTTCCTCAACAGAAAATTTCAATGGCATGAGTTGTAATTAAAGGATACAATCAATTTTATCAAACTTTAAAATAGGGGAATATAAAAAAGTGAGCGTTAATAACTGGAAAATCCGTAGTGCTTGGAATCTGCAAAACTCCTTACCAAGTTCATCCACTCATCATTCTCAAACGACAAACAAGACAATTGACGCGAAATCAAGTCCTAAAAAACATCCATTCATCAAAAAAGCAAAACAAAAAAAAAGAAAGTCCCACCGTCTAGAAAATAAATTTATCTCCACCAAAGCGCTGGGATCCTAGCAACACGCTTCCCTAACTTATCGGTATCGAATATTCGGTCATCGCTATCTTCTGTCGCGAGACTGCGATAGAACAATGGGGACGCTGCCACCTCAATAAATCTGTGACAGTGGTGGCAAGGACGGTCGTGGCTGTGTTCGATTCGAATGCGAGGAACGCGGGGATTTGGGAAAATTCGAATGCGGAGAAGGAAGATCCTGTGGATGCTAGCAAACGATCATCATGAGGCAGGGCCGAGGTGCCAGGAGGAGCGTCAGGATCGGGAGATTCGTCGTTAGCAAAAGGAAAGGTATCATTGAGGTTCCCCTCTTTCTTGTTTCAGATAGACTATTAGTCCATGTTGTTTTTTGGAAGTTCAGTATTCCTCCTAATCCAACGGTTCTTAATATTTCAATCGCAGCAACCCCCCTTTATACGGACCCCCAAGAATTTAATCCCCAATATCCTTAACCAGACTTTTGCTGCCTTGACGTTATTCCAAAGGTACGCCCTAATGAGTATATTTGTTACGTTGAGTTTTAGAGGTATTTAAATTATGTTCCACATTATGTTAAAATTCTACAATTGCTCTCCAAGTAATGAAGGGGGATCTGGGGGTCTTCCCCAAAAAATTTTGAAAAATTTTCTTAAAAAGTAGTGTTTTAGGTCATTTCGAGACATTTTTGGTTACACCCGTAGAGAACAACACTTTGTAAACTACAGAATTTTCATGGGAAAAATTGAAAATTTTCCAGGGGGATTAGGGGTTCTACCCGAGAAAAAGTTTTGAAATTTACCCCTTTAAACTAGTGTTTTATCTCATTTTGAAACTCTTTGGGAAACACTCACATCACAGGTAACTTGAGTGTTCCTCAAGTTAACTCGCGGAACCCTAGGCGCTGGGGACCCCGGGGGTCTGTGGACCACAGTTTAAGAATTGCTGCATCTATTGTTGCTAATCCTAGATGTCTAGCTTTGTTGAACAATCTCTATGAGCTAAAATATTAATTTGAATGAATCCAAAACTATTTTCATTTAGATGCAGAAGTAGTTTGTTTTTAGGGTCAAATTCACAAAAATCTTTCTTTCGGGATGTTGTCTGTATCTTAATTTGACCAGGAGGACCTATGAACAATGACATTAATAGATGTAAAATATGAACTTTCCACTTAGATCCAATATTTAAAAGAAATTATCATATCTTCAAACCATGGTTGTTGCTTAGAGAAGAAAAGTAATGCAATTTTCCCCTTTAAAACTACTTAAATATAACTCTACCTCAATCGAAATACATTTTCTTTCTTTTCATGGGAAAAGCTTCATGACGCAGAAATCAAAATGTCCCAAGCTAACAATTGAGATATCTTATTCCTGATTTTAAATCCTTGACTTAAAATTGTTGTGTAATTGCATCACCCCCAAGGCTAGAGCTTAGAAGTGAAAAAAATATTTTTGAGCAGAGAGAGATCCCATTTGTGGAATAGGCATTGTATAAGCCAAAAATGTGATAATTATTTCCCCTTCAGCTTCAAAATCGTGTCCAGTGAAACCAGAAGAAAATGACTCTCCTATCCATATCTACTTACCAGAAGTAGAAAGAAGTTTCAAGAAATCAGCCTACCCTACTACGGCGGAAATTTTCAAACTTTCGGAAGCGTTAGACTTACCTCAATCAAAAATCAAAGTAAGAAGAATTTTTTTCCATTTTTTAATTCCATTGTTATTATGTTTCTTATACGTTTCTTCCACTTTTATGTCTGGAGACCCTGAAAAATAAAGTACAGAAATTTTTTGGGTCACTATCCCAAAAAATCAAATTATCTTCAAAATTTGGACACAAGTGTACTTTAAATCTTCAGATGGTGAAGTTTTACTCTCTGCTTTCAGGCAGAATTCTGTGCCTTGAGAGCCAGCTATCGTTCCCAGCACGGGCTCTCCCCAGACTCTCTAGTTAGGGGCAGCCCGGGTCTTCTGCCCTTGCTGTTACTCCCCCAGCTGCTGTTGAGATCCGTCTTATCCATCTGTCTGCGGCTCTTGCCCCTGTGTTTTGCAGCGTATGAGAAGATACTTGTGAAACAATCCTTACATTTCAGGCAATAAAGTGGTTATACACTCCTCCAGCTTGCGAATTTTTCTTAATTGTGTGTTGAAATTACGTTTCCGTTTTGTTTTAGCCTAGATTACTTTCATGGAAGGAAAAGAAGGTTAAGAAGAAGCTAGTTAAAATAATAACAATTTAATGGTAAGTAAATAGTTATTATTTTATCAATAGTTCGAAATAGCCTCGTTACTTCGAACTTTGATAACTCGAGAACTTTAATGATGATTAAAATCTTCCTTACAAGAATTTCTCTCTCTCCAAGAAATCTCTATAAATGGTGCCAGGAGGAGCGTCAGGATCGGGAGATTCGTCGTTAGCAAAAGGAAAGGTATCATTGAGGTTCCCCTCTTTCTTGTTTCAGATAGACTATTAGTCCATGTTGTTTTTTGGAAGTTCAGTATTCCTCCTAATCCAACGGTTCTTAATATTTCAATCGCAGCAACCCCCCTTTATACGGACCCCCAAGAATTTAATCCCCAATATCCTTAACCAGACTTTTGCTGCCTTGACGTTATTCCAAAGGTACGCCCTAATGAGTATATTTGTTACGTTGAGTTTTAGAGGTATTTAAATTATGTTCCACATTATGTTAAAATTCTACAATTGCTCTCCAAGTAATGAAGGGGGATCTGGGGGTCTTCCCCAAAAAATTTTGAAAAATTTTCTTAAAAAGTAGTGTTTTAGGTCATTTCGAGACATTTTTGGTTACACCCGTAGAGAACAACACTTTGTAAACTACAGAATTTTCATGGGAAAAATTGAAAATTTTCCAGGGGGATTAGGGGTTCTACCCGAGAAAAAGTTTTGAAATTTACCCCTTTAAACTAGTGTTTTATCTCATTTTGAAACTCTTTGGGAAACACTCACATCACAGGTAACTTGAGTGTTCCTCAAGTTAACTCGCGGAACCCTAGGCGCTGGGGACCCCGGGGGTCTGTGGACCACAGTTTAAGAATTGCTGCATCTATTGTTGCTAATCCTAGATGTCTAGCTTTGTTGAACAATCTCTATGAGCTAAAATATTAATTTGAATGAATCCAAAACTATTTTCATTTAGATGCAGAAGTAGTTTGTTTTTAGGGTCAAATTCACAAAAATCTTTCTTTCGGGATGTTGTCTGTATCTTAATTTGACCAGGAGGACCTATGAACAATGACATTAATAGATGTAAAATATGAACTTTCCACTTAGATCCAATATTTAAAAGAAATTATCATATCTTCAAACCATGGTTGTTGCTTAGAGAAGAAAAGTAATGCAATTTTCCCCTTTAAAACTACTTAAATATAACTCTACCTCAATCGAAATACATTTTCTTTCTTTTCATGGGAAAAGCTTCATGACGCAGAAATCAAAATGTCCCAAGCTAACAATTGAGATATCTTATTCCTGATTTTAAATCCTTGACTTAAAATTGTTGTGTAATTGCATCACCCCCAAGGCTAGAGCTTAGAAGTGAAAAAAATATTTTTGAGCAGAGAGAGATCCCATTTGTGGAATAGGCATTGTATAAGCCAAAAATGTGATAATTATTTCCCCTTCAGCTTCAAAATCGTGTCCAGTGAAACCAGAAGAAAATGACTCTCCTATCCATATCTACTTACCAGAAGTAGAAAGAAGTTTCAAGAAATCAGCCTACCCTACTACGGCGGAAATTTTCAAACTTTCGGAAGCGTTAGACTTACCTCAATCAAAAATCAAAGTAAGAAGAATTTTTTTCCATTTTTTAATTCCATTGTTATTATGTTTCTTATACGTTTCTTCCACTTTTATGTCTGGAGACCCTGAAAAATAAAGTACAGAAATTTTTTGGGTCACTATCCCAAAAAATCAAATTATCTTCAAAATTTGGACACAAGTGTACTTTAAATCTTCAGATGGTGAAGTTTTACTCTCTGCTTTCAGGCAGAATTCTGTGCCTTGAGAGCCAGCTATCGTTCCCAGCACGGGCTCTCCCCAGACTCTCTAGTTAGGGGCAGCCCGGGTCTTCTGCCCTTGCTGTTACTCCCCCAGCTGCTGTTGAGATCCGTCTTATCCATCTGTCTGCGGCTCTTGCCCCTGTGTTTTGCAGCGTATGAGAAGATACTTGTGAAACAATCCTTACATTTCAGGCAATAAAGTGGTTATACACTCCTCCAGCTTGCGAATTTTTCTTAATTGTGTGTTGAAATTACGTTTCCGTTTTGTTTTAGCCTAGATTACTTTCATGGAAGGAAAAGAAGGTTAAGAAGAAGCTAGTTAAAATAATAACAATTTAATGGTAAGTAAATAGTTATTATTTTATCAATAGTTCGAAATAGCCTCGTTACTTCGAACTTTGATAACTCGAGAACTTTAATGATGATTAAAATCTTCCTTACAAGAATTTCTCTCTCTCCAAGAAATCTCTATAAATATAATTAATATTAATAAAATATTATAAATAAGTTAGCTCTCTTTTATGAGAAAAAACCATTAAATGTCACAAATTATTACTTTACTCTATGATTTCAATATTTTCTGTACCAATTTAGCAAAAAAATATCAATAAAACTATAGAGTGCACTTTAACTCATAAAATACTTCAAGGGTGAACCGGTGCACCGTCCATAACCGATCAAGATCATTGCCTTATCGATTATTTTAGCACAAACCTTTTAAACACCAAAAAACACCTGTTAAAGTCTTCGGAGAGTCATTTTTTTAACATAGTTGTCAAGTTATAGATCGTCTCTGTTTTTGAAAAAAAATTGTTCGAAGTTATTCCAAATCTGAATTGGACAATATAATTAATAAGTCAAAATTAAAGATCATATATTATGCTTAAAGATAAATTTAACAGAGAAATAAATACAGTGGTACCCATATAATGAATTAAAGCGATATACCCCTCAACATTAAAAAAATAAACTAACAGTCTTGTTCAGAAAATTTTCACTCGACTTAACAATTTTTACATCTACTCCAATTTACTACTTAATTTACTAAAAGAACCTTTTTGGGACTCTCTTCCTAACTGCAGAATGTTTGGAAACTAGTCCTTGTGTTGAGTGGGTCGTCTCGTCAGGGTATGGAATAGTTGCGAACTTATGTAGATAGATGGCAGCACCACAATTTTTAGGAGGAAAAAGGACAGTTGCCGTCCGCGACTTGCTTCCACACAGCTTAATTAGACCATTTTTTAAAAATATTAAATTATGGTTAATTACTAATTAAAACTTTTGAAAGTATAAAACCACTATACAGACCAACTTTTTATGCTAATCGTTACTTTTAAACTTTTATTGAATCTCTCTATTCTAAAAAAAAGTTTTTGGTGAACGGTTTCCAGAGAAAGGCTTTTTAATTACTGATCCGTATAACACATATTTGGTATCAAACTGTCCGGATTCTTTTGAGGATGTGCAAAGTGCCTTTAGAATTTCTAAAAAAAATCTCAATTTTAAAATATTTCCATTTTTTTAGATTTCGGATAAGGTCGCAGTTACAAAGCAAGAAACTATGAATTTTAAAACAATTGAAAACATTTCACTGGTTTTTTAATAATCAAATAGATTAAATAATCATCTTTCTATTTATAACACGAATTTAAAAAATATATTTTGTGTTATTTTTAACAATATTTATATTTTTGTTGTTCAAAGGGTTTAATTGTTGTTCAAACGGTTTTCATTATATTTTAAACTTATATGTAATTAATTTATTTTTTATTTTTTAAATAACAAATTAATATTTTTATATTTATCTTTGTAGTTGTGGCAACCTAATCATTACTATATTTACAATAAAATATACACTCGCTTTCGGAAATTTTGAATTTTGCATTTATTTTTTATATCCTTTTGCAAGTATGTTTTTTAAGGTAGTAAAATGTAACTCTATTTCATAATGACAAAACGCAAACAACTAAATAACACGGGTGAATGTTTTAGAAATAAGGATGAAAATGTTGGAAGTCTTGACATTCGGTGTCGTTGCTATGAAAATGACACAACTTCGAAGTTTGTTTCTCATGAAGATAAAATTCTAAATTTTCGCGATGTTTAAGATAATTACTACATTTTTAACAGTCAATCATTACAAATTTTAAGAAAGTTAAATTTATTCCTGAGATATTTCAATGCTTCCCTTAATGTATCTGTGAAAAAACATTACCTTAGGGAAATGGGTAAAAGAATGTTTACTTTGTTTGTTGTTAATTTTCTTGGGGTTCAATTCCGTTATAGTTCCCGCTAAATATCGCCAATCTCTTTCGAACGCTCAATATTCAAATGTAAACCAATTTTTCTAATTTTTAATGATAAACTGAATAGTTATAGATCTAATTAAACACTTTAATCTATGAATTTGAAACAATTTAGCAATATTTATACTTTATAGTGTCCAAAAGAGATTAGTGATATTTAGCGGGAACTATAACGGAATTCAACCCCAAGAAAATTAACAACAGAGCAATGTAAACATTTTTTTACCCATTTCCCTAAGGTAATGTGTTTTTCACAGATACATTAAGGAAAGCACTGAAACATTAAGGGAAGGTTCATATTTAGCGGGAACTATATATCGCCTCTCCCGTGCAAGACTCACACAATTGCAAAAGTTGAAATGTCTACTTTACGGGAGCTTGGCGTGGAAGGACTTCTTTATTGGTCGCCAAGTCGAAAAAATAGAGTCAAAAGTGTGATCTTTGGGGATTATTTCCATTGGCACTAAAAAAATCGCCAAAAACGGATTTATGTGCTTGAATCTAAAATCGTGGTTTAGCTGGCATATCGAACATCGAAATTTCTTCACTGAATTTAAGCACCTTCGGGTGCAGTCAGTATTAGGGTGGGTGACCACTGACCAAATCAAGCATAGCTGCGTTTCTCTCTTTCCTTGCGCACATTTGCTTTTATTTTTCAGGAAAGGATCTACCTGTTATCAGAATATTGTGCCCTAAATAATAAATGATCATAGAAATATATTTACATTTTTAATTAAATTACGTTTCTTTTATAGCCGATTTCATAGGTAGACTTTATTTCCTGAGCAAATTATCATGGGGGAAAAACCTTTTTTTAATCGACTATCTGTGCATTCCTCGTGAGAATTATGCTACATGATCATGAAATACCTTTTGGTTGCACTGAAACAATAACCAGTCTTTGAAATTAAACTCTGGCGACCAGAGAAAATTTTTAATTCATTAAAAAAGCTGATTACAAAATTACGTTTATTTTACTTTACACGGGGCATATAATATACTCTCCTGAAAAGTAGGCAAAAGTTAGGTATGAGCAGAGGAAGAAAGAACAAACCGATGGTGGTAATGCTGAGAATGTTAGGAGGCATGGGTCACACAATCCATCAAAATAAGATTTACTCGTTATCAACTACTAACTGGATCGAAAATAATTACTTTTAATTTAGCCAGAAGTAGTCATGATTTAAAATCCTGCAGAGCCATTTTCAGCGACTTATTTTGGACCCGATTTAAATAATCACTGTTGACTGGTTATAGCGTACACTCTTCAAATGTAACATTACGTTGTTGCACCTTCAATAGCTATTTACTTCAAGTAATCAAGTCTTGATCAGTTTTGATCAAGTCTTGATCAGATGTTTAAAGATCTCACGTACTAAGAGAAATGTTTCTAATTTCTTAAAAATAGTAATAAAGTTACATATTTTATAAAATACAGAAAGTCAACCAACTTATTTAAAATTTATAGATTATTTTTAAGTTGGAAATAGTTTTAGCTTTGAATGAGGTTTAATAATTGAAAAAAAAAAGAAATATAACACTTTTCCTATTCTGTTTAAGAATCTCAAGAAAAATTAAATATTTCTGATAAAATCCAAGTATTTTAAAAATTAAATTGTGCATTTTATTATACACATTCATTATTACGGGCAGAATAATTTCAATGACAAGTATAGGTCCTTTCCAGAAACGTAGGCAAATATGAGATCGAGAAAGGGGAAAAGAACGTGCCAATACTTGGTGGTCACCCTCCAAAGTACTGACTGTGGCTGAAGGTGCTTAACTTGAGTTAAGAATGAGCCATGATTCACGCGTTAAAACATAAAAAGCCTTGTTTGGCTATTTATCTTAGCGCCAATTGAAATAATCATCAAAGATTAAACTCTAGCTTCGACTTTATCGACTTGGCAACCTATCTAGAAGTCCTTCCGCGCCAAGCTCCCGTAGAGTAAATATTTCAACTTTTGCAATTGTGTGAGTCTTGCACGGGAGAGGCGATATGAACTTTTCTTGGAATTATAAAGCGATCCGCCAATTCATGTTACCATAAAGGAAATGATAAAATTCCACCACTGAATAAATATTCGCCATTTTTGAAAGAATACCACGGAGAAGTACTACCCCTGTGTTAAGAATGTTTTATAAAGTGAGTAAGTGCAGTGAGCTGGGTTTTGTGGGGAATTGTGAAGCGGTCCAAAAGTTACTGCGTCAGCAGTTAACGGGGGTTGGCGAGCGATAGCGAGCAGGGGGCGGTAGCCCCCTAGTATAAAAAATAAAAATAATTAATTTTAAGATAAAACTACCATATTAATTATCTATAGAACTTTTAATCCGATCAAAGACCAAAGAATTCTAAATTACTTAAATTATGAAATAAATCAATAACATATCGCTTATGTCTAATAAAATAAAACTAATCTAATTATGTAGTTTAAAAAGGAAATGTTCCTATAAAGATTATAAAAACTTTGGATGATTGTTTAAAGCTCCTAATCTGTTACAGGTTGTTCCAAATTAGTTAGTTGATCCTATTGTATTGTTGTTTCGCTTATGTAAATACGTAAGCTAATCAGAGTTAATTCAATAAATTCTGATGCACACAGGAAATTGCTGCGAAATAATTCCAAAAGCAACAAGTAAAATTCAAGCAAAATTATAAGTGCATTAAGTAACCATTTCCATTCAATTGAAAATATAGAAATATTCATTACATTTCATAAGTTTGATTATAATAGAATGCCTAAAAGTAATTTCATGATATTACTTTCATAACAAAACGTAAATCTTCTTCGAAACAATTGTAGCGCAGTTTTTCCAAAGTCATCTTTCCAGGACTTTATTCTGCTTCAGCATTAACATCCAGCACCGCTGTTTACGACAACACATTGTCTACTTTTAAAAAAAGTTTCGAAAGGAAACTCGTTTCTTTTCTTTGTATTATTTCCGAAGTTTTCTCGCTAGTGAATGCTCACTTTCTTTTACTCATACAAAAACCTTCTTGCATGAGCAGGTACAACAAAAACGTGACGTCATTTTCCATGCCAACTTACCAGAGGCGGCAGTTGAAAGAATTGGATTCTTTCCACAGTCGGAGAATAATCGATATATATCTTATATTTTTTTTGCGAATACTTTGTTGGTATTCCAATCATGTTTTCATGCTCTCATTAATGAGTTATTTAACAATAGATATGGAATGACAATTAGGAAAACAGGTGTTCTATTCCCCGCTATCTCACACAACCTAATAACGGGTCTAATTAAGACCAGTTATGTTGATTATACCTATCACATGAATAAATTATTGTGAGATGAAAATTAACAATTATTATAGTTATTACACGCGTTAATTTAGTGTCAGTCATTAGATTTTGTTATGGAAAAATAAAGTTGGTTTTTTTCTTCACAGGAGCAATCATACAGCCATTTAAAGGAATAGTTTACTTGTTAGAATAATTTAAAATATAAAATAACGATGGGATAAAAAATATAAAAATAGAATGAAGCTTGCTTTGTCATCCAAAAGGTATTAATCAAAGAGTCACCTAAAAGTTAAAGGGCAAATCTTCGAAGATTTGCCCTTATAATATTTATTCGTATTTATAGATCTATAAATACGAATTTTCCAAATACATACTAGAATGGGTAAGCTCATTTTGCTAAAAATATTACGAGATTTGCTATGAATGGAGTTTAATTAGAGTTTTTAATTTTTTCATGTGGACACGTCAATGATTATCATTTCAAAAACCTAATAAAAACCTTCACTAAATTTCATTCTCTGCACCACCCACCTCCATTTGCGTCGCTTCTTCCAACAATAAGTCATGACATCACTTGTTTTTCGTGGTTAAAAAGTCTAAATTCGAACAAATTAAGGCAACGCCAAATTTTTCTGTCCTTGCCTGTAATTACGACCCGTATTCGCAACAACCTTGGAGGGAAAAAAACTCTCAAGCTTAGCTGTCGAAAACAGTCCTCCGCTCGAAGATATATGTTTTTCAGAGAATCAGCGATTTTTAAACGCCTTCGAGTGAAAGCAATTGATTTGTTCTATCTGTTTTGTTCGAATCTCCAGGTACTACATAGGAATCCTCGTTGGCGGTCAATGTTATACCTCCGACTGACCGTGTGTGGGTGAAGCAACTGGAAGGACTGGTACCGCCCACTTCTCTGCACCCTCTTGTTTTTACCTCTTCTTCTTTTTTAGCTTTTATTAATGGTGATGAATTGATTGATCGGATAAAGTGGTACATCGCTAAAAATCTTCTTCGAAAGCAAACTTGATCTATGATACGTTTAAGGGACTGTAATATTTGGCCTACAAAAATTATGCATTCATTCTTGTGCATTTCTTATGTTAGGAAAGTTTAATATTTTATCGTATTACTCAATTTTAAAAAGGGGTTCAGATGCTAAACCATCGAAAAGACTAGGTTTTCTACTGTTAGCAACAACCCAAGCAGCACAAACGTTCAAGATTCATCCTATTTTTGTCATTTATGGTTATTTTTTTTACTTCTGGTTGCAGCAGTTACGTAAACTTGACTTATATGGTAAGAGCTGTGCTACTGGCCACGGACGTAGCTATAGCTTTTACAAGGGGGGGGGTCCAGAATTTATTTTGTAAAAAAAGCAAACACATTACATAAACTTATGTTAAAATCCATTTGACGCTCAAGCAAAGCTGCTAACTCTCAATAAAACATAATAAAGGTTTGTAAAATATTTATGTATGATAAAGAAAACAAAGCTAAAACAGTATAAATAAAATAATTATACTTTAAAGTACTAAATTTAGCCTTTACGCCTTAGATGCTAACTTATTTTTAATTTCTTCTGAATCCAATTGCACCACCAAGTCCCGATGAACACTCATCAGAGCAAGTCTACTTCGTTCAGTAATTTGCAATTTAATTTTGCTAAAAACACTTTTAAAGTAAAAATGTCTTCACTAAAAACTAACATTTTTGCTCATTTCAGTACTTATATACAATTTTTAACATGCGCTGTAATTTTCAAGAACCATTTTCATTAGAGTCGATGATTTAATA
The DNA here is from genome assembly GCA_024610705.1 of Tetragnatha versicolor. NCBI lineage: Eukaryota > Metazoa > Arthropoda > Arachnida > Araneae > Tetragnathidae > Tetragnatha > Tetragnatha versicolor. The sequence goes on along the minus strand of JANDEH010000011.1, from coordinate 10,029,310 downwards.
GTGCGGAAACTTTAACCGAACAAAAGTTCAGAGAAAATAACATCTAAAGCAGTGTTTCCCAACGTGGGGCGCACGCCCTACCGGGGGCAATATGATTTTCTAGGTGGGCAATTTGAAAGTTTCAAATAAAATTCTCCCCCAGGTGGGGCATGGACTACCAGGCTGTATTTACTTTACTTAAAATTGAATTTCTGTGAATCTGCGGTGTAAGCGGATATATTATGGAAAGGACCATTTTTTCTCATTTCTGGTTCAAATATAATTTTTCATAAGATAAGAGTTACCTTTTTCGCTTCATTGTTATTTTTTGTAGATGAACCCGCTTCAAAAACCCAACAGAGATTATTGAGTAGTACGTTTCATAGTGTTTTTAAAGACTGCGTTTATTTTTATGCAGTAACTACTCACACGTGCACAAATAAGCAGTTAAAGAACAAGACTGCGCAATACGAAAAGACACATAAGATGAAAGGGTGGCCATGTGGTAGAAGTCTTTCGCTAGCTCTTAAATCCACCCACGAAAGAATTTACTCTATGTCTATGGAAAAGAGAGATTTATCTCTATGAATCAATAATGAAATGAAAATCATGAATATGAGAATCATGAGTCTTTAATCACTATGAAAAGCTTTGGTGCTGTGCTTGCAAGATTTGAAAATATAGGTATTCGACAGAAAAAAAATTGATGTTCAGGCCAAGGGGGGGTTCGGACCCCCTAAACCCCCCCCCCTTATATACGTCCATGCTACTGGCTTAAGTCTTATATGGCTCTTGAGTCATAAGAAAATCAACACACTGACTAAACATATTTTCGAATATGATTCGATTAAATCACCCTCTGTATATGGATACTGAATTTATGTTATGCTAATAAAGCTTATCGTAAAATAAGTAATATTAAAGTTAATACATTAAGATCATTGACGGATTTAATGGGGATCATGGGGGGCAATGGAAATGCAATGCAATTGGAAATGGGATTTCATTTACATTGGAGCTCTATATCTCAATAAATATACAATTTATGGAAAAAAAATATCTTGACCTTCTGACAGAGTAGCTAAATAAACCAATGCAAAACAAATTAGAATACACTACAGAAAAATATCTCTTTTGATTTGTGAAATAAATTACATTTCTTCTCCCTCAAGAAAACTAAGCCTAGTTCAAAGAGGGATCTCTCTTAAGATAAACTTTCAAAAAGATTCTTTGTAACAGTTTCGACAGATCTCATCCCAGTGCAAGAGATCAAAGCTATGAAGATCAGAGAGGTGTCAACACTTGGTGTCTTTGTTTACTCAGGGGAAATATTAGGATAACAGACGAGAATGAAGCTACTGTTTGTCTTTGCTATCTCCCGTTTCTTTTTTCTCTTCTTTTTTTGTTTTGGCTATCATTCCCTCTCAATTTTCTCACGATACGTTCTGAGAGAGAAATGATTTATTTCTATTTCTGTTCAAAAAAAGAGCTGCTAAATTAAATGAAATTGACTCTGAAAATAATTACGTTCCTAATTGCCATCTTTTGCTGCATAGTGGGTAGAAAAACATACTTTGAGTAAATTTGATGTGCCTTAATCATCAACTAAAAATAATTTTTAAATTGTGTGCTAAAAAGCATGAGGTAGAGGTAATTCAAAATACCTTAGTGAAGAACACATACAAAAAAAATAACTACGAGTTAAACATTTAAAGAAAAGTTCTATAAACTTAAAAAACAAGGCACTGTATAGCAAAAAATAGCTACCATAAATTAGCAAAATTTATCCCAAAAGAATTAAAAATTACAAGTGGATACAAAAAAAGGTTATTCGACAGTTATTAAGAAAATAGCTTCATCCCCTCATTTCATTTTCCATACCATTAACGACAACCGTCTGCTTTGAGGGGTGTCCTTTTCGAAAATTCACACTTTCTGTAAAAACTCTGAAAATTTGACATCCCTATACTTTGATCACTTAAAAATAGCTCAATTTTCGTCGTTATTTGAGATAACAACGCTGAATCTAGCATATGTTAACTTATCTCGTTTATAAGTTCAAGAGCAATTTATTTCTACTTTCTTGATGTGTGTTAAATAAGTGCTTTAAGGTTTAAGATATTGAAGAATTGTTGATGCAGAGGAAAGGTTTCAAATGTACTCGAGGAAAGGATCCTGGGTGAAATGGTTTTTCCAGTGTAATATTTATTCATCAATGTAAGAAATTTTACCTAATATTTAATTTCTTTCTGAAAAAAGTGCAATGGTAATGTTGGAAATTCGACAAAATTCTGAAATCCCATAAATTACTAAATTAAATGCGAAACTGTATATGTTACTGTCGAACCAACGATAGTAAAAGGGTCACGTGATTTTGACATACTCGGAGGGGAGAAAGGAAGAAGCTGAAGGGCAGTTCCCTCTAACCTTAGTTATACCCTCTATATACATAAAAAATCAGTATATTTTAAATAAAATAAAAAATACTGAAGCAAAAAATCACGTGACCCTTTTACTATCGTTGGTTCAACAGTACGTACACAGTCATTCGTATACGTAACTTCTATAGCACTGAGAAATCATTGAAAAAGTCGGAAGTAAGAAATTCAGCGAATCATTGTTATACATATATCTGTTTTTTAAATAAAAAAATATACACTTATAGGGTATACCTAATGTGACCATTTATTTTCTGACTCAAAACGGGACATTGGTTTATTTAGGTTAATTAACAGGTAGTCAATAAAAAACACTTTTTAAAAGTTATTTATTCAGAAAAAGTCGGGCTTAAAAGTTACGAATTGAAAAATATATACAGGGTGTCCCATAAAGTGGGTCACACTTCTAGAGGGGATAGTAAACACCTACACGAGTCAGAATCACATAGGAATCGGGGGTCCCAGACCAAATCCCAGGGAGTTAAAAATGGAGCGACACCACAAAACAATTATTGAAAAATTCAATCTGTAGAAGAACTACTATTGGTAAAAACTTAATCATGCTCTCAAATTTTGTGGTTTAACATGATCTTTAGAATCATTTTAAAAGTTTTCATTTTAAAAATTTTTTTACTACGAAATAAAGTCAAAAACCACAAAAATATGTGAAAAATCTGCCAAAACTTTATTTTGTATTTAGAAATCCTTTCTTTTGATTTGATAATCTGAAAGATCATAGTTGAAAACCCTTAAGTCCCAAGTTTCACGTAAATACCATCAACATTAAATGCTTGAGATCTAATTAAAGTTTGATTTTTGCTTGCGAAAACAGATCCAGAAAAGAAACGTTGAGGGAAAATCTACGAATTACGGATTGATGCTCGCTAAATTTCTCGCCATTATTTGCGATACTTAATTCCTCGCCAACTTTCGCCGACAACAGATCGCCCAAGCTGTCTTGGCGATCTGTAGGAGCTTGGTATGTTTCGCCAAATTGGGAGAGAAAAGAAAGTTAGCGATTATCTATCCGTAACTCGTAGATTCTCCCTGAACGTTCGTTTTCTGGAGCTGTTTTCGCACTCAAAAAACAAACTTTAACAGGATCTCAAGCGTTTAATATTGATGGTATTTACGTGAAACTTTGGACTTAAGGTTTTAAAATATGATCTTTCAGACTATCAAATCAAAAGAAAGGATTTCCAAATACAAAATAAAGTTTTGGCAGATATTTCACATTTTTTTGTGGTTTTTTGACTTTTATTCGTAGAAAAAAATTTTAAAGTGAAAACTTTCAGCATAATTTTAAAAATCCTATTAAACCACAAAATTTGAGACCATGATTAAATTTTTACCAATAGTAGTTCTTCTATAAATTGAATTTTTCAATAATTGTTTTAGGGGGTCGCTCCATTTCTAACTCCTTGGGATTTGGTCTGGGACCCCCAAACCCTATGTGATTCTGACTCGCCTAGGTGTCTACTATCCACCCTAGAAGTGTGACCCATTATTTATGGGACACCCTGTATACCCGAAACGTTTAGTTATATATTTATATTTATCAGAAGGACAAATTTGCTTTAATATAGCTGGTGATTATTATTTTAAGTTAGAATGAAACTCTTGGCACGTTTTTTTTGCTTAAATTTCACCTATAAAGTCAGGGAATAGTCAGGGAAATATGGTAATTTTGGCCTAAAACCTGGAAAATCATGAAAAATACCTGGAAAAAGAAAATGTTTTATGTTTGCGTGTCAATTTTGGCTCGCTCTGGTAAGTCAAAAAATAGTCAATTTTTTTAAAATTATGTGTTCAAAAATACAAGAAGTATCCAAAAATGCCGTGAATTGCTGGTTTTGATCAGGGAAAAGGGAAAAATAAATTGATCAGGGAAAAGTCAGGGAATTTTATTTCTAAAATTGAGTGGGAACCCTGATATTCGCCTTAATTATCAACATACTCCTTTAGAACTGAAATTTGTAACTGGGTCTTCGTTACTTTCTGCGATGTAATGCAGTTACAAATTAACGAAAATTCGTCAAAAACTTCTGTATCTTTATTAAGTCAATATATTCCTTTACAATTAAACAGGAATTTTCAGAAAACGGGACAATTTTGCGTCCCAGAGTTCATTTCGGGGACACCGGGACTCGTAACTCTAAAAAGGGACAGTCCCGTTCAAAACGGGACGTCTGGTCACGTTAGGTATACCCCTAGATCCACATAGCAGATAGATAGGAAGAAGTAAGAGAAGGTGTGGGAATGGGAAAAAAGAGAAAATCCGAGACAAATCAACGTCATTTCGGTACGCTCTCTGGCCTATGCAGGCTTATAACGAGGAGAGGAATCAAAGAGGGAGAACTGACCCCACCCACCCTTGAACTTTTAATTTATAAATTCCTCCACAACAATTTTTCCGATAACCGGACTGTACGGATTTTCCACATAATCCCCACTTCCTCCTCAAAACCAAAGCTTCCATTGTTCAACAATCAACACACAACACATCTCCTTCGATAATCCACCAACGATTCGGGGTCAGGGGGTGGCATTGTTTTGGGTCTCGACGATCGATAAGCCCTAGCGTGCGTGACTCTATCGCGATAAAAATTTCAAGGCTGGATTTCCGTGCAGCCGCCCACCGCTCTGTTTCTCCTCCTCCCGTCCAGTCATTTTTTCCAGAGCATGTCACAGCGGACACACAGCACACTCGGCAGCAGAACCTGAAAAGGAGAGGCTGGATGTGGTGGTGGTTGTAGTTCTTTGCCCGGTCTTTTTTTGTTTTTGGATTATAAACGTTGTGGAGCTGCCCTTTGGCTACTCGGGGATGATTGATGATGCTGACAGGTGAGGTGTTTTGATGCTCTTTTTTTGTGTGCGTTGGTAGTTCATTGCATTTTGGGTTGGAATTTTCGATGATTTTTTGTGTGAAGGAATTTTTCATGATGAATGAAGTTGTGTTTTTAATGGGTTATGATGGTATTGGGACAGTAGCTCTAACCTCTAACTACCTTTTGGATTTCTTCCCCCTTTTTTGATAGTGTTTTTTCCCTTTTATTAACATCGGTATTCCTCCATTTGAAAACTCCAAAGATCAATCATGAAAATATTCAATGATTAGCATGTTTTTATTGAACTAAATTGAACAAATATAAAAAAGGTGGACCCTATACACCAAAATTATTATTCCTCGTTTAGCTAGAATAATTCCTCTATTTTTGGCAGTGGAAGTTATTAATTTTCAGTAGTTTTGTTCATGAAATAAATTTCCCCTTTAAAAATTTTTAATTATGGTTTTCAAGACTAGTACGGGTCGAATCCATTCTTCGACATTCCAGTTTATTCGGGGATTACATGAAATGTTCGTTTTGGTTTTTATAAAATCCTTAATAAGATAATGACTTTAACTCATTTTATCATTAATATATTTCATATTGGTTTACAATATTACTCTGAAAGTATGCCGAATGAATTTGCCATGTTTATTTATAGTTTTCGTAAATAGAATGGACGGACGCAACTTGCGGCTCTGGATTTGGGAGGACACAATTAAAATGTCTATTAATCCATATTGAATAATTCGAGAAGGTGATTAGTAACTATCTTGAATAGGTGGAGACGATTTAATAATTCAAAAACTATTATTGACATTTTTCCTTCTTTTTCTAATTTTATTTAAAATATTGTGATAGTAGTTTAAAATAGGTATAAAATCCCATTAAGAAATAATGAATAGCCAAAAACCTATGCTAATAGCTATCAATTTTAATTTTAATTTATCACCTTTACAATTAAGTGACACAAATGTTATACATTCTTCCATTTGTATGCATCAATACCTCCTTATTTGCATTTTTTAAAAATATCCGTAAATGGTTATGAGTCTCAAAATGAGCACAAAATGTAATTTCAACCATCCTCCTTCCAAAGTGTACGAATGATAATTTCATCGATGACGGAATCTCGGTGACACACACGTGTTGAGCGTGACCAATGGCAGGGAGACGATGACGTAATTTGTTGCGGCCGGCGGGAAAGTTTCGGTTTCACTACAAGAACAAGCAAGAGTTAAGTAGGACACAGCTGATTTACGTTAATGAAAAACGTCTTTCAGACATCATAAAGTTTTTGAATTGAATTTATGATTTTCAACTGGTTCCCTTGTCATTCATTTTTAAAGAGAATGATTGAGTGACTGTTCGTTTATTCATTAATTTTAGAGTTTTCTTACATCAAGCTTGTTATTAATTGAGAATAATTTGAGGGGGTTGTGGAAAAAGCCGCGCACAAAATTTAAAATAGATTGTTAATGTTACATTTAATATGTAAAAAAATATTTCTTTATTAAAATGTTGGGATTAAATTATTGATCAAATTAATTTTAAAAGCAGTACTTAGCCCTTTTAGATTGATAAATTAATTTAAAAAACATTCAAACAATACCTTCCCCAACATAAAACAAAGGATTTGTTAGATTAGATAAACTTCTCATTGATTTGAGATATCATTAGATTATTAAATAAATAACATGAGAGAAAAGGGATAATAAATCCCATCAGCTTGTAAATGCTACCATTCTTTACTTCCTACTACTTAATTCATTTAAAAGTTTGCATAACGATGATAGTATCATAAAAAAATATACTCGTGATTTCTACAAATTCATTTGTTCCTTTATTGTTTAAATTTTAATAATAACACTTGTTTGTTTGTTTATTTATTTATTCGAATTATCTTTTTAGGAAAATAGAACAAACTTAAGAATGAAATTTAATTTTAATGTCCAGTTCTCAAAAAAAAAAATTCTGATGCAAAAACTGTTGCTTTATAATTGTTATACGAATGTATGAATTTTAGAGTCACAATCCAATATTTACTCATAACCTGTGTCCACCACTGTCACAAATGTTTTTCTTTGATGACAATCGAAAGAATGGATAAGGTTCAATTGTTCCGCTGAAAGGATATGGAATGCTGGAATTTTATGTAAAATAGGATGATTTCCCACAGGTTTATATATCTCATGTTTTATTAAAATAAGTAATACATTTGTTTTTGAATATAATATACATTTTGACAAGCTTCTAGATTTTGAGAGTGTAAATTTCTATAGCAAACCTATCCATTATTTTTAAGACTTTTTCCCTAAGTTTAATTTTCCCCATAGTACTTACTTTTGTATATTTTTAATCAAACATTTTAAAATGAAAGAATGTTTTTATTTTAAAATATTTTTACATTTTAAAAGCTTAAAAGAAGTGAGCAATTTTTTTTACTGAATTTATTTTGAAATTAAGGGGCCGTTCAAATATTACGTATATAAGCACCTAAGGGGGGGAGGGGGGTTTTCTCTTTGCTTATTTTTGCTGACAAGGGGGGAGGGGGGATATGAGGGATGCTTACGTAAGATGGTGGATGTTCGAAAATCTCTTGTTTCTTGCATAAATAATTTCAAAATTCAACCAAAAATAAATGTAACAAATAATCGAATTAGGAAATTGACGTAAGCACTTTTTCTGATGGAGATGGACCACCCTAGCATTTTGAAATTGAAACCCCGAAAAGTAGTGTTATTTCGACTCATTTTTGAACCCTTGTACGAGTCACCTAATTTTCAAGGAGAAAAAAAATGGTGGGGGGGGGTTGAGGTTTGCTTATCTTTGCTGACAAGGGGGGAGGGGGGTTAAAAATGACCAAAAAAAAGTGCTTACGTAATATTTGAACGGCCCCTAAGACGATTTATTTTAAGTTTTTGTAATTGTGTCAATAAAATTGAAGATTATGATAATGTTGTAATACGTAATATGTAATAATTAAATTTTATACTTTTATAATTTAAGCTTTTTATTCATAGTGTGTTTATTCATATTTGCTTTTACTGGAATGATAGAATACAAGGATATTAAAGCAAAGTCAATAGCGTTCTTAAAAAAAGAAACAAATAAGTGTTAGGACGTTTTAATTTTTAAGTTACTTTTCTATTCCTGATTCCTTTCCAAAGTTTTGGATCCCATTTCATTTTTTAGGTTGCTCAAACCAGTTTAAAAAGGAGTAGTGCAAATTTCTTTAAAAAAAATGTTTATAAAATATTCGATTGCAAGACAGTATTTCTTACAAAATATTTTTCGATAATATCCTTACGAAAGAAAAACGTTATCTAACACCACCTACGCTACATTTGCGAATAACCTTGGCGTAAAATTCTCAGCCTCCAGTTATTATACAGGAGGCATTGTTCATCCATAGACTATCTGAAGAATAAAATAGACATCATCGATGAAATATTATCATCCCTACCACGACAAAAGTGATGGAACTCTCATTGTCAAAACACAGGAAGATGGAAAAGAATGCACCTCTGTTCGAATTTTTCTGCAAACCGTGAATGTCGTAAACCACACAAACCTAACATTTGTCCCGACGCCAAGTTCGATAAAAAAAAAGAAAAATAAGGGTAGGTTTGATCTGTGTGTGTGTGGGATTTTGATGATCTGTAGATTTCCACGCATTAATATGCTTATAATCTTTCTTCTGCATCGGCAGATTTCCCGCCTTGATGTAAAAAATTGTTCGGAAAACGTGTATGGGTGGCTGCCTTTTCGAGTACGATAAAATTCCTTCAAGTAATTATTTTGTGGAAAAAATGAGAAAAAAACTAGTTTATCGATTGAGATCGACTATGCGCATTGTTGATCAAATGAAAGCCGGAAAATTCCTTTTTTGAATTTTACCTATGAAACATAATTGAGTCTAAATTTCATCATAAGCTACTATTAGCGTTTTATAGTATTTGGGCTTGGGTTTAAACTAATGTCTTTATTTGGACATTTGACTCCATTAATGAAAAGGGTTAAACAACTTTAAAATCTTTTATCGAATTAGTTGCAGTATAAAATAAAGAAGTATACCCTCTAATTATTTAAATCAGCATACTTTAATTTGCAATTTCAATGTCAAAATAAATCAATAATTAAAAGAAGTGTATGTGGGTATGAAGTTTATACATTTTAAACTGTATTAAAATTGAATACTTTTAATGTTATTCTCTTAAATATCCTATCTTAATCAGAATTATTAATTTCTAGTTTTTTACATAGTACTGCAAGTTTGAAAAATAATGAAATTGTATAGTTGATTTATTTCTTCACCCTACCACTGAAAGATACTATATTTGAAATTTTAATAAATATCCAGAAGCATTTAATATTAGTTTAGCCGTGCGTTATAGTAGTATCAAAATTTTATGCTCAATTCATCAATATCAATACCAATATGCTATCTAAACAAATTAAAACGTTTTCACCACAAAAAAGAAGGCCGAAATTCCAATTTTCATTTGGAAATTTAATTAAAGATAAAGAGTCATCGAAATATATCTTATCTGTCATCTGTCACTGAACCTATATTTAATCATCGCAACAATTAATAACAGCTTTTAAATGTTTTCCAGTATGGTTTCCCGTACCCACCACATAGGTACACCACATTTTTTTCTCTCAAATAAGATTTTAATTTTTTTATGTTAATTATTACTTTACAAATAATTTCATTTCATAGATATATTTTGTTCTCCATCATTTTCATTTTCTGGCAGTTCAAGGCGAACAACTATCACAGCTGGAAGCAGAGGTCACTAACTCTCTCCGTCCGGTGTAACTTCCGTTGGTAACAAACCGTTTAGTAGAAAATGCACTTAACCTGGAAAGGATCCAAAGATCCTCTCACATTCTGAAGACGGCGAATTGTCTGTGACCCATAAATGATAATTGAAGTCTGGTTAACGGGCTGTTTCGGAACTCTTGATTTAAATAGGTAAAATGAGCTAAAATTTCTCTATCCGCCGCACCGTTTGTATAAGGAATTCACAGTTTTTATAGCTCTTTTAGTTAAAGAGTTGACTCTAATACGCCTAAAGTGAGAGAAGAGTTAAAATTTAATAATAATCAACTTTTTAAATGTTTTAACAAGCAAATTACCCCCGTTGTATTTTCAGAGAAATGAAAAATGAAAATAATATGGAAAAGGCAAAATAAACACTTATGAAGTTTTGTATCAGTGTTACTCACACTCAGTGTTTGATTGGTTATGTATAGTTATGAAGGAGAGATAACTTACATAACATAAAATAATTGATACTCTCATAATCATCACCATTTCTTCTCTAATCATGATGATGCATACATGATCATAAAACCATTGTATCGAGTTTCTTAAGTCATGAAATAAAAAAAAACTTCCTCTGGGTATTATAAGGGTTGGTCAAACTTTTTATATTTTGCTGTACATTAACATACATGATTAGTTAGAACATTTAAATAATATCCAACTTAGTACCTCAATATTTAAAACTAAAAAATGTATTTGATGGTTAAAATTCATGTGGAAAAATCCATGATTCTTATGGCCATACAACCCTCAAAAACACTCGGAATTCATAAAGAAACCTCCAAGTTTTGTAATAAGATCTAAAGTACATAATTTCAATTAACGAAATTTCGACTAATAGCGTTAATAGCGTTCTTGCTTCTGACATTATTATACAATCAATAAGTCACTTAACCTTTTTCCTTTAACTTTTACTAGAACAATTTAAATTTTCAACTAGATACTTTTTTTTCTCAACTGATTGACTTAGGAAACCAAATCTACTGTCTACAAAACCGTTTCCTGATTTGTGGCATTTGCTTATCTGTGATCAGGACGTCTGTGTCCTGAAAGGAAATGATGCTTGAATTGGAACTGCGCATCTATTCAGTTTCTTTTCCCTTGTAAAAAACACAGGAAAATTTGTAGTGATCGTGTGGTTTTGATTGACACAGAGATTAAATGTCAAAATAATGGAAAAAAATTTAAAGGAAGATTTCGAACTGTGGGCTTTGTTGTCTTCATTGTATTGAAATTACCTGCTCTACCCCTGTTACTTATAAATCTTGTAAGCTTAATCTTATTAATCTTGTCCCCAGCACTGTAAAAAATATGGCATTTTGCTTAATAATGTAGTGGATAGAAATTGACACCATATCACTGAGAGACGTTACATCGCGACAAGGAGGGACCTCCCACTTAGACTCGGAGGGAGGCCCCACTGTGACTATAGAGATAATATATTTCCACCACTTTATTGTGTAACGTGCATATTTTTTTACAGTGTGAAAAATTATTGTTACCTTCAACACTTACTAAACGAAAATTGCTCCCAGCAAAACCATTTATAAAATTCACATTTTGAAAAATAATTTTTTTTGTTAATTATCCAAATAATAAAACAGAAACTCAATACAGATAAATGTGCTCATTCAATTGAGATTTTAAAAAATCCATTATAATTTTTAGTAGATAAATAGAAGGAATCATATTTAAATGGATTATTAAAGAAAGTTAGGTCCTTTTTTTATCGGAAATGTTTCTCAGATTTTATGAAAACATTGCAATTAAAAAAAATAACGCAATTAACGTTGTTTACAGTTCAGCTTCAGCGAATAAATACTCTATCGAATTCAATTAACTAAACTACAAACTGAAGCCCATCTTGTTCAACACAGAGTACCATTAAATCAAAAAAATTATATGGGGTTCTGGATTTCTCTTATTTCTTCATGCAAATTTAGGCGACCATTTTTAAATTATTTCACAACAGGAGGCATCAATTATATTCAGGTCTGGGCGGTGGCTTGCACATAGACCTATCAAAAGCTCCCAGGAAGTGACGTCTAGTGTTTTAGTTTTATTGTTTGGGGCACCTTTTCGCCTTTTACGTCTCGTTTGTGGAGAAACTCCACTTTGTTTACACTCGCGTGCAGTCTACATCGCATGGATCACCATTCTGATTTTTAAGTGGTAAAGAACAACACGTTAAAAATCTTAAATTATATTTACTGATTCAATTTAATTGGAGTGAATAATAGGAATTAGTAAATATTTCTGATAACAAATAATCTCCTAAACAGCGAAAGATTTTTTAAAAGAGATAAAAGCACACATGCTTTACTAAAAGGAAAAGGTATCTTTTCCCCAGTTAACTTCTACTAAACTCTTAAAACTACTTTTTCTGCAATATTACCATGTTGGCAGAAAAGTCTCCAAACGCGTGAGTTCTGTATCGTTCGATTTCTGTTAGAAATGTAACCACTAAGAAAGTTACGGGGTTTGTATCTGTCTATAGTCTATTGAAAGACATTTGATTGTCTCTAATAATATTCTAACAATAAATTTGGGAACTCTAATGTGTTTCACAGTTTGTAATTACTCATACTTATTTTTTCTTGATAATATAATTTTTAGTTACTGTAAAACCATTTTTGCTGCAGTCCTTTCAAGGCAGGGAAGCCATCAATCCTCTGGTGATTAAAAAACATTTAATCTATTAAAAGAGATTTGGTTTTGTCTCATATACTACATTCCAACAATCAAATCGGGAACTTAAATGTGTTATGGTTTGTAATTACTTACTTATCTTTTTTCTCGATAATATTATTTTGTTACTGTAAAACCCTTTTTGCTGCAATAGTCCTTAAAAGGCAGGGAAGCCATCAATCTTCTGGTGACTAATACAGTTTAATCTCTTTTCCATAAGGTAACCGCTGAGTAAGGTGATATAAACACCGAACTTTAAGGTTTTCTCTCTGTTATGGTTCGCTAAATCACAGGTAAATCTCGTTTTACGCGTCATTTCCTTCTTTGATTTGTATCCACAGCCGTTGACTGCTTGTAAGACACCATATCGTGAGCTGTCAAAATTTGTAAGACAATGATGACTACTGTGTCTGGACTTGGTATTTCTTTGTCAGTTTTAATAACCCTATTTTTCGGGGGGGTTTTATTTTTAGAGGTGGGAAATTAAATTTATCCGTACACCGTAACGATACGAATTTAGACTAAAATTTAATAATTTAATTAAAAAACAGAACATGATTTTATAAGTAAAGATAAAAAGTATTCATTTATGTATTCATTTCCGTATTTCGTCCTTTTCATCAACTTATTGATATTGCACCAAGCAGTTCGAAAATTGTATGTTAATATTTTCCACTCATATGCTCAAAATAATTATTGCGCTTGAAATAAAAATTATTCGAACCAATTAATTATCGCTTTTAGGGAATTCATAATGACAAATTTAAAAAAAATCTTTTAAAATGTCCCAAAGTAACCCATTAGTGGCCAAACCTTGAAGCATTTCAATAATAACAGAGTGGTGTGTTAAAATTAAGGTGGGCCGTGTCCCAAGGTGTCCCACTCTTTCCCTTTACTTTTACAACCCTCTAAAAACATCTCTATTGAGAAAACTTTAGCTATAACGCGGGATTTTCTCCTCTAATTACAATCGTGGGTCAATGAGCTTCTTTCTCATTCCCTCACATTTTCCATTAACAGAGAGGCTATTTCCTCCCTTTCCAATTGTCTTCTATACTTACGTGGAGAGAGAAAAGATGGAAACGAAGTTGACCCGCATCCCTCAAAAGATGCGATTGACCGCGGACCTCCGAAGATGACCAACCTCTGATCTCCGACTCGCCCAGCTTGCACGGAATGCCGCCCTTCCTTCCGGTTTTCCGTCCGGTTGTAGCCGGCATTCCACGGCCAACTGGCCGGCCAGACGAAGCCGGTGTCCTAATGTTTAACTGAGATCTAATGGAAAGTTGGATGGGTTCCAGTGGCGTATTATATGAATTTTTTTTCGGCGAACGTCCATCCCCTATCGACAGGCCCTCGGCTAGATTTTTGCTCCTGAGGAAATAACTATAGGGTCACCCCGACCCAAAAGTCCTTTCCATCCATGCTTTCATATTTGGTTTTAAAAATTGTGATTTATAAGATGTTTTTTTTTGCTGTAATTTGGTTTTTGATTAGCTTAATGTAAAAAATTTGTGTCTGTACAAGAATTAAAGATTCAGGTAGGGAGGGGAGAGGGTCCTAGGTTCATCTTCCAAAATTTTTTTAGAAATTTGTACTTTAAAAACAGTATTTTAACTCATTTTTATCCATCTAATCAGAGGGGCTGGGCCTTTCGGCACTGTAGTCCCCCCATATGCGCCCCTGATGGGTTCCGTTAATGTTATTAAAATAAAATAGCATTGCTATTTGCTGTTCGAGTTGATGATTCGAGTTGAAAGGTTTCTAAGTCATCTTACAAGTAGAGAACCTACCCGCGTTTTCCGTTTTTCTGAAGGATGAATAATAAGTTATTCCAGCACATAGAGCACGAATAGTTTTTTATGATTACGTATACGTACCCCTTTTGAAATAATTAACCTTTTCATATTAGTAGTACTGATAGGAGGTTTTTAGCTCACCCATCAGAGGTTTTGGTTGACAAATCAGTGAATCTGAAGTTTTGTTCTGGGTGGACTGAGGACATAAATATTTGTTCCCTCTGGCATTATAGCTTTGAATTTCGCAGGAATATACAGGAAGGATATTTTTACTATAATTTATTGAATTTTTTTTCTCTCTGCTTCGTATATTTTTAATTTAAAAAGAGGTGATAAAAAAGTGTAGCGGTTTTGAAAATCAAGAATTGTTGTTAAGTTCTGGGAAATACAACCCATAAGAATCTCTTTGTATTAAACACAGAGCACTGGTTTGAAGACATTATTTACAAACCTTTCGATTTATAAAAAATTTCGCCGTAGAGAGAGGAGAGACCTCCCTGCCAGATGCCTTAGTGAATTAAATGGACAGTTCTGTAATTTAATGGTCAGACCTTTAAAATGGTCAGCTATCCGACAAAAACTGTTATCCAAACACTTCGTCTTGAAATCAATGCTCTTCAGTTAGTTATACTGTATCCTTTCCAACTAATACAACAAAATTAATTGCAGCTCATAAAAGACGTTATAACACTACACGAACGTTTCTCCCCTTCAAATGTCTCTCTCAAAACTAATCATGGACCTCCAATCGGCAATAGATGGAAAAGGAACCTTGAGCACGCTGTGCTGCTCCCAGAAAAAGACACTAATTAAGCCCACATGACGTACAGTGTGAAAAGAAGACTCCGCTGGACTTACGAAACGCATTTTATGCGAAAGGTACTCGACCGTGGCGTTATTTACAACTACACTCCTTCTCTTTGTTTGCTTATTCGAACGACTTTTACCTCCGCAGAGCAGACGGTTCTGCATCCTTTGCTGTCTGTCACTCTGCCAGACGTGTGGAGTTAATGGAGGGATATCGGGCCCACGTGTTTTTACCTGGTATCTGGTATGAAAACCAATTGCGGTTTTTTGATCGGGGGAAAACTTGGTTCTTTTATGAAATAATTGATTTATTCAAGTACGTGTAAAAGGGGGGGGGCGAAATTCGGACTAGTGTACCGAAACTTGTTTAAAAACCTGTTTATGAGTGTCAAATTTCCAAAACTTTTTTGGTGAGGGACCTCTTAGACCACATGTTCCCACTTGGAACTCTCTATTATATATATGCACAAATTTTTTATTAGGTTCATCGATGTGAGAGAGAGAGATAGTGAGAAAAAATCCTACCTTAAAATTTATTAAATTCATAAAAATGTATGCTTATACGTAAAATGTCTTTTTAGGGTTAAATTTCTAAAAACTTTCTGGGGGAGGGCCCACAGAGCCCCTTTTCACACTTGGAACTATTCAGGGGCGTCATTTCAGTTTTTGGTTGGGGGGGGGCAAGGAATTTTTTTTAAATGGGTCTGGACCTTGCTAACTAGGTTTTTTTTGGTGGGGGTTGCCTGAACTTCATTTTTAAGGTAATATCATGTCAAAATTTGACAACGTGAACTCCAAGAAAAAATGGGGGGTCTGGGGGTTCACCCCCAGGAAAATTTTGAAAATTTGGCTCTTAAATTAGTGTTTTAGCTCGTTTTGAGACCCTTTGGGCTGCATCGAAAGAGAACAGTTTCTTGTAAACCACATAATTTTCTAGGGAAAAGAGTTGTAAATAAACGTCAAAGTTTTAAGGGGGGCTAGAGGTCCTCCCCCAGGAATTTTAATTCCCCTTTAAACTAGTGTTTTATTCTTTTTCAAACTCTTTGGGGAACTTCTAAAGAGAAAAGCTTCTTGTAAAAGGAATGGTTTTCAAGGGGGAAAACACTAAATAAGAGACGTGAAAATTTTAGAGGGGGGCTGGGGGTTCTCCCCCGGAAAATTTTTGAAATTGAACCCTCAAAAGTAATGTTTTAACTCCTTTTGAGACATTTTGAGTTGCACCCAAAGCTCCTTGCGGAAGTTACAGAATTTTCAAGGGACTTGCAGCTATTTTTCAAATTACAGTGGAAACCTTGGGGGGGCGGTTGCCCCCCCCCTGCCCCCCCTAAATGACGCCCCTGGAACTATTGCTGTCAACCTTTTCTACTAAAGGTGCAAATTCTACTTAAAAAGTTATGGGACTTGAGGATGAGGACATGAGGACTGAGGAGTAGTTTTAGGCCCTCTCCCCCGCTGCAAAAATCTATGCCCTGATAATGACTATAATTATTTTAGAGAATATTTGGGTCCTTCCCGAAATAAATTTCTATATAAGCCACTGTTTCCGAGTCACGAAATCGTTTATGTGTAAAATAGGTGCCGGGGGAGTAACCAAAGGGGGAGATGAGGATACTATATCCCTTCCCTTCCTGCCCCCACCTCAATAGAATTTTATTTTTTGACCATAAAAAACTACCCCCATCCCCCCGACATAATACCAATATCAATATGGTTCTCAATATCCCCCAAATTTCTAATTTCAATACTTTTTTTTTACACCAAATAGTCTTCGAAAAAATTACACACATAAAGTTTATTTAAAAACATCAAATCCTTAAAGTCTAAAATCTTATTATTCTTTTTCAATTTCGAAATCTATCACAATTTTAAAACATCATTTTCTGCACAGTTCATATAGTCGTTTCCAGAGCAATCACACACCCCTAAAGCCTTTAGCTTTCCCAAAAGCAAAGGAGTTGCGCAATATATTTTTTTTGGGGGGGGGCGGTGGGAGGATCATCACAAGATGATGTAATACCCTACGTCAGTGGTCGATGGTTTCCTAACTTATTCTAGTCACAAGGATATCTTACACCACGTATGGGCAACCTCCGGCCCGCCATGCCATTTGTCCCGGCCCGCTGAACATTTTAGATTTTAGTACGAGAACAAGTTTAAAACCATGTTTTTATGTTTAGTTTAAACCCTGTTTAACCCTTTACCTATGCTTAATCAGGATCATATAATTCTAGTCCAGATTAATGTTTAAATTTAGTACTATAACTGTTTTTTGATAAAAAAAAACGCCTTTTTTTCAAAATTATACCTATTATCTACTCTATGGCCCTCCATGTTATTTTAATCTTTGAGTCCGGCCCGCAGGTTCAAAAAGGTTGCCCATACCTGTCTTACACCCTAAAAGAAAACTGAATAATTTGGTATTTGGAAGGAAACACATAATAGAGTGTTGAATAATGTTCTTTAAATTTTAACTTTTGTATGAAATTAATAACAAATGAACAAAATACCATCTAATTTTCTTTTTTTTAAACTGCTTGATATTGATATCTTTATTTTGCTAAGCAAACATTAGAAATTCAACTTTTTGCTCGACTCAAAAATAAAAATAAAGGTCAATCTATCAAAAATCTTTGAAAAATTGAAATTTTTTTTCTTTTAGTTCAAAACCTAATTAGTATGTAAATTCTGAATCACTGGACGGTTTTAGGTGGGACACCCTGGAGAGGCACTCTACATCAAGGGAGTAGGACAATTTGTTCCGTATATGGATCTGGAAACAGGATTTACCATAAAAAGAACCATTAAATTTCCTGATAAATAGGAGGCCATTGCCATGCCACCTATGTTCCATGGAGGAAAGAGGAGGCGAAATATGCATGCGCAGTAGCGCACATTTGAAGCCGGCTGTCTCAGAGGCGGCTTTCCTTTGAGGGCATAATAATCCCAGAATGCCTTGCACGAACGTTCCGTGGAATGCTTCGAATTCCGTGACCAGTGGGAGGAGAGAGGCGACGAAATATACGTCACTTTTCCATGGAGCGAATGAAGTTCCTTCTCCCCTTCTCCTCGCAAAGTCCATTTTTCCTCGCGCAGTGCATCATGGGAACGTTATGCCTAACGTGACCAGACGTCCCGTTTTGAACGGGACTGTCCCTTTTTAGAGTTAAGAGTCCCGGTGTCCCCGAAAAGAACTCTGGGACGCAAAATTGTCCCGTTTTCTGAAAATTCCCGTTTAATTGTAAAGGAATATATTGACTTAATAAAGATGCAGAAGTTTTTGACGAATTTTCGTTAATCTGTAACTGCATTACATCGCAGAAAGTAACTGGAATAATCTGAGAAGACCCAGTTACAAATTTCAGTTCTAAAGGCGATGTTGATAATTAAGGCGAATATCAGGGTTCCCACTCAATTTTAGAAATAAAATTCCCTGACTTTTCCCTGATCAATTTTTTTAGATTATTCGGGTAAAAAAACTAGCAATTCACGGCCTTTTTCGGATACTTCTTGTATTTTTGAACACATAATTTTAAAAAAATCGACTATTTTTCACTAACCAGAGCCAAAATTGACACGCAAACATAAAACATTTTCTTTTTCCAAGTATTTTTCATGATTTTCCAAAATAATCACCAGCTATATTAAAGCAAATTTGTTCCTCTGATAAATATAAATATATATAACTATACGTTTCGGGTATATATATTTTTTAATTCGTAACTTTTAAGCCAACTGCCTTTTTCTGAATAAATAACTTTTAAAAAGTGTTTTTTATTGACTACCTGTTAATTAATCTAAATAAACCAATGTCCCGTTTTGAGTCAGAAAATAAATGGTCACATTAGTTATGCCCTAGCTATAATGCGCAGAACTGGCCGAACGTTGTGGCCAGTACTTCATTCGAATGAAGTACTGAATGAAGTGAGCGAATTCCCTCAGTGGTATATTTCGCCTCCTGACTACTCTCTCCTCCCTGCTATGTTCCCCAGGGCGAAAAGAATAAAAATATTTTTAAAATATCAATAATTAGATAAGGAGGGTTCAAGGATTCTTCCTTTAAAACTTAAGACAAATTAAATGTTGCACTTGCAATGGAGCCTTTACCTATTTGCCCCGCAGGGCTTTATACAGCGTTAGCGGTACTCGTTTTGGGAAGAAAAGGAGGTATCCAAAATCAAGTCAAATAAGTTATTTCATATACTGCACAAAATTACAATACCACTTCCAAGTTTACAATTAAATTCCCATAATAATTAATTGAGAGAGAGAGTGACCGACCAATGCCCGTGACATGGAGGGTCTCCCATGTCTGCATACGATGATGGTTATAATTTTTCTGAAATGTTTTGTTTATGCTTATTTTTCAATAAAATTTTGTTTACACTCCGGTCTCTTCATTCAACAAAGATAACGAATGCGGCACTGTATATTTGGACGGCCTTTTTTCAACTAAAATCTACTCTAATTTCCACGGCTCGGCGTTCCATTGGTTCCATTACTAAGCGCCGAGACTGCTACGTAATCACGAGACCTACAGCGCATGCGCCACTGGCCGTTTTGGCCGTCCAAATATACACTTCGAACGAACGAAGTGTATATTTGGACGGCACTGTATATTTGCACGGCCATTTTTCAACTAAACTCTACTCTAACTTCCACGGCTAGGCGTACCATTGGTTCCATCACTAAGCGCCGAGACTGCTACGTCATCACGAGACCTACAGCGCATGCGCCACTGGCCGTTTTGGCCGTCCAAATACGAAGTGTATATTTGGACGGCCAAAACGGCCAGTGGCGCATGCGCTGTAGGTCTCGTGATGACGTAGCAGTCTCGGCGCTTAGTGATGGAACCAATGGTACGCCTAGCCGTGGAAGTTAGAGTAGAGTTTAGTTAAAAAATGGCCGTGCAAATATACAGTGCCTCGAACGAATGTATGAAAATTTAATTTAATTGCAAAAAACTTTAGTTAGTCCAGATCCAGAATTTTGAAGATGAAGAGAAAACTGTAAAAAGAGTAGAGTACTTTATATAAAAAGAATCTTAAAAAAAACATTTGAATAAATTACTGAAAGCGAAGTTTTATTTATCTTTTAATATTTGGGAAATGGCAACATCTGTTTTTCTGCGGAAAAAATTTTTCCTTTCGCCAGTCTAGCCTTGCCCACAACTGCATCTCAACTTTACTCGCTGTCACTGTCGTTTGGGAGTTTTCAGTTTTCATTTCATGGTGGCTGCTAGCAAAACATCTCGCTAACGAGAAGCGACCACCCTCTTGGTGGGTCCTCTTTCATTTTAATAATGTCAACTTTATTGTAAATCGGCTTTAAGGCTACAATTTTCCGGAATTACTCTCCAAGTTATGTAAAGGGAAAGATTATACGTAAATTTTACGGCTTCCGGACGCCACTATTTTCATCTCGCCGAAGGTATTTACGCAGTGTGATTAATTATATATTTGTCGATTTTCCTTTGAATCTTGTCTTGCTTGTGATCCATCTTCTTGTTAATGTTTATCTTAATCCTGTTTTTATTATTTTCTGTTTCCTATCTTGAATTATTTAACGTTATATTTGCACTTTTAGTATAGGGGAGAGGAGGGAGGAATGGGACAGTGGGAGGAGTGGGACAGCTGAAATTATGGAAAAATAAATCAGTTTATTTTATTTCCAATTTGGTCATTAGATGGCCTTCTTATAGCTTCTTGTTATTTCCTCCATTTAGTTTATCCAGCAGCAAGTTTCTGTTTATAGTTGTAAAAATTTGATTTTTCCACCTCCAAAGTAAATTTCCAGTCTATCTTAAGTTTTATTTCATTTCTCATGTAATTTGTAGAACAAACATTATATAATGCCATTGTAATCTAAAAGATATAATATATGCTAATCTGCAATTTCATAAAGCCTAACACCAGCATAGTTTATGTGACAAGTTATATTTTAAAAGCAATGTGTGGAGGGAGGAATGGGACACTCTGAAAAATGTAAACAAAATCTGCAAAAATGTAAACAAAATTTGAAAATATTAATTTCTGATAGCTTTCTATCGCTTTAATTGAAATGCTTTTCTTTTCTTGAATTAGCAATTCCAAGTATTACATTGTATTTCAATTATTGATTCTTAACACCATGAGAAAGAGTTCAAGTGTACTAAATATTTTTTTAAAATTATTCTATAATAGATATAAGATTGAAAGCTGTTTAAAAATGTGGGCAAAGGTTAAAAGAATAGTAGGTAAAATACTAGGCCCTTTCTCATTATTACATTTTACTAATTTTCTTTACTTTTCAAAAGTGTCCCACTCCTCCCATACTCATGTCCCACTCCTCCCACCCATGAGGGAGGAATGGGACAAAATTCTTGTTAATTTGAATGATCAAAAGTGATAAAATTAAACAACATTTAAGAACTGTACATTTTTAAAAAATTAAGTTAAAACATGCAAGTTTATTATCCAACCATTTGCATCTATGAATAAGCAGGGGATAATGAATAAAAATATATTTAGTGAAAATTGTCCCATTCCTCCCTCCTCTCCCCTACCGTATACAGATTGTGTTATATGCACTCGATTGTTATCGTACCGTGAATTCTTGATTATTTTTGTGTTAGATGATTTTCTGGTTGCTTGAAGAGTTTTCCCAACATAGATCGTTGTTTGTTTACTTGTATGGATTTATCTTTCGTTTGTTTACTTACTGTGGATTGAGTTTTTGTGGAGCATGATGGAGAATGTTGTCTCATGCTATATGCTATGTATTTGTTTGTTGTGAAATTACAATGGATTACTCATCAAACATGCAGGTATGTTCTAAGTTTTTAATTCTATACTTTATAAGTGTTAGTGCACTATTTTAAAGCTATGATTTTATTCTTTAAAGCTGAGTTTGATTTAAATTAGTAGTTTTTCTTGTTGTCGAGCACTAGCTTTTATCCTCACTAATAATTTATTGTTCATAAGTTTCTTTGGAAAGGGCTTTATGGTGACTGCAGCAGCTGATTGGCCGGTCTCCTTTTCTTGGCGACCCATTGCTCTTTTCGGTTCAATTTCGTTAAAGATCCCGCTAAATACCGCCATACTCTTTTGGTCACCCAAAATTAGAAATATTGCTAAGTAATTTCAAACTAATATATTAAGATGTTTAGTTGATTAATAACTGTTTAGTTAATCAATAAAAATCGGAAAAATTTGTTGATATTTGAATATACGGCACTCAAAAAAACTTGGTGAAAGTTAGCAAGATCTTTAACGGAATAACCCTCTTTTCACCATGGAGGATCTGTTCCAAATCTGTGCCGTTTCTTTAATTAATAGATATTTTTTACTTAAAAATGTTATGTATTTTGAAGCTGTAGCCATTCTTTTTATTGATCTATAATGGTATTAGACTTCTATCTAAATATAACTTTCCCGATATACTTAAAATTTTTAAATAACTGCATTAAAATATATTTATTGACTTAAAATAGTTTTTTATCTTCCATTATACAATACAACTGGCCAAACACATCTGCCATTTTTGTTCACAAAAACTTAAGTTCTTATGTATTAAGCCATTGACCGTGCCACTGAATCACATTATCAAATCCTATTGACTGTGTTATATAGTTGTACCCCTGAATTTAATGGCTGTTGAACGGTCGACGGTATAATACGTAAGTACCCTTAATTACAAATGTACATATAGTTGTTCTCTTTACAGTAGTTTCTTAATTTAGATAGCTTTTCAGATACATCAATTTAGTTTGTGTAACACTTTCAGTGATCAAATTTGTCTGAGAAGTACTTTGCACCTGACCTGATAACTTTCACAATTTATGTGTTTGGTAATTTTTGTTGGTAATTAGAACATCTAAATGTAGTTGACTATATGTTACAAAAAATGGCACTAGAAAAGAGCTATATACTAAAAGTATGAGAGGAAAAAATTTGAAACTGTCATTGGTATTAGTTAAAAGTTGTATTTTTACATGAACATTTTGTAACTGTTACTGTATGCGCATTATTGCCTAAGCTGTTTTCCCTCTACTCCAAGGAAGAGGGAGACGCCACCCCCAAGCAGGGTTGCTTGATTTAAATCAACTTGATTTAAATCACGATTTAAATCACTTGATTTTTTTAAAAAAACAATTGATTTAAATCAAAAATGTTAAACTTTTAAGTAAATTACCACAATTTAAGTAAACAATTAGTTGTGTATGCTTTAAAATGGTTTGCAAGATTATTTGCATTTTACAACTTTTTTTAAAATTCTGCTAGGTATGTAACTGGGAGATAGGTTTATGTTACTCTACATAAAAGTGCCTGCAATTTCAAGAACAAATTTTACTACCAATAACAAAAATATTTATGACAAAAAGGGGTAAGTTTAAAGTAGCAGAGGGTTTGGAATCAATAATTGTGATAAACTAAACAAGAATTAAGGTATTTTAATTTTTTTATCTGGTACATCAACTTTTTAAAATACAAACATGTGAATGATTTTTATCGTAAGCTTGTTAAATTATAGTTAGTCATGTTTTCCAAACTTTTATTTTCTTTTACATAACTACAGCGAATAGAGCTCTATTATCTATGTACATGACTGTCAATAAGTTGTTTATTTTATTTGATTTTTATTACAAATTATATTTTAAAGAAATAAGTCTACATAATACTTTTAGTAAAATTAATTTAACTTAATTATTATGATTCAAAGATTTATTAAAATTTTTACACAAAAATGAGGCATAGATTTTTTTAGCAATCATTATCACAATTTCTATTTAAGCTATTATTGATTTCACAATTGGGCAAAAATAGCTATAGAAAGGATAAAAATTTTAGTAACTGATAGAATAATTGTTCATTCACCATTTTAGGATGGGCTTGGGCATTTCACCATGAAATAGCAGTGAACCCTTAACCCTTTCAGACCCCAAATATCCCATTGGATTTAATGATAATCTCAGACAGCTTAGGACTGAAAGGGTTAATTAATTCAATTAATTAATGCATAAAATAGATCAAAATTGGGATATTAAGTAATCCTGAATTATTATATCACATTGAAATTAAAATATTAGTATAGTATTAACCAGTTTCAGGAAGTTCAGAGCTATTTATTCATTTAAATCAAAAAAATCTGATTTAAATAAAAAAAATCCGAATTGCGAATCCTCTCCTTGCTTTCCAATCAGTATGTTGAAAAAACGATGTATTTGTAGTAGGATGGTCAATTTTCACTATAAATTACATTCTTGTTTAATTGCATCGATGTTCTTTTCTAAAAAGTTGAGTTAATTACGAAGTTTACATTTAGCTTAAATTTGAGAAAAATAGAAAAATTTTCATATTTTTAGAAAAGAGGCACTTCTGAGCTATAAAATTATAAATGTGTAAGAAAGACTAAAAAGGAGGGTCTAAAGATCCTTAATTAAAATCTATGGATTATGTGAAAATTATTGAATCTGAAAGAAGTTTTATAATTGTAAAAACTCTACTTTTTTTAATGAAATCTTTTGGGAAAAAATGTGTTCTGAGGAAATTTTGGACCTTGAAACATTTTCTGCACCCCTGAATGACAGTACATATGAATCTACTATGTATGAAAATTAATCAATAGATATAGAACCTAGTCTTTCTTCAATTAAGTAGTTAATTTTTATCATTAGTTAGTCTTTGTATTGTTAATTTTTAATATTAGTTTTCAGGCTTATCAGAACATTACATTGCAGCTTATTTGCCTCCTATTACAGAGGCTTAAAGAAATTGTAGAATATGGCCAAATACAAATATATTCAATTCCTAAAACCATATAATCTAATGAATAATCATGAATAAATTTACAGCATAACCTCCATCTAACAACATAGATATCTTGAAAACCTAACTATTTCTTTAATTCTTCCTTGTTATCTCGAAATCCTTTTCTAGGTCCCTTCGATTTTGAGGTTATACTAAAGTCAGATCTGAGTAGCCAATGTTTATTCTTATAATGCTCTTAACTAAATAATTTATGCAACACATTTTTCCTTCCTTTTTAGGTTCTAATGGTTTTCTATAGGTATTCAAGATGACATTTTTCTAAATTTCACTAACAAGCTATCATATTCTTTAGTGCTCAACGCAAACTCAGTGAAACCAAGTATGCTTCCAGAGAGCAAGAGCAAACCTCACAGTGCTTCCTTCACCTCATTGCAAATAAGCGAGTCCTTTCAGCATTTCCGCTCTGTAAGCTACTTTGAAGCCGTGCAGGATGTGTGCTCGGACAAACCCAGACCTCCTCGAATGCCTTCGATCAGTACTCCCTGCACGCCCAAAAAAATTGAGATAGAAAAATACTCCACCCTACCTGTACTGACCTCCTCGGCATTTCCGGGAAAGAAAGCTCGGTCGTCGAGCCTGTCTAGTTTCTTCCGCAAACTACGTCCGCGGTTCCATCGTAGTTCTTCGGATGGGAAAAATCCGTGGATCGTGATCGAGTTTGCTCCACACAGTAACGATGAAGGATCCTCGGGGAGTGACCAGTCAATTGAACTGGCTGTAAAAAGCAAGGCCAGGCACTTCTCTTCTCTGAAGGACATTTGCGGGAATGACCTTTGCAACTGTCCCCTGCGAAAAGACAGTCTAGCTTCACCACCCAAGTGCCCTCCGGACTCGAACCAGAAACCCTCAAAGTACAAGTCTGATGGATCTATTTTCTTCCGTCTCTCTCCGCGTCGGAGGCTCGAGAACCTCAAGCATGTGCTGAAGAGCCTTTCTAAAAAGCGGAGCAAGTTTCGCAGCTCTTCTTCCATGCATTCCCTTGGCTCCAGGACTTGTGCATACAAAAGTGAAACTTGTTTAAAAATGGACCATGGCCTCTCAAGTGGGGCTTTTTCTAGCTTTAGTCAGGTAGTAAGACCACAATGTGCATGGTTATGATGTGAATTATTGAATGAAAACATATGCAGGGGAATAAGCTATTTCTAATATTAGTATTGGCTGAAGTCCATTGCTATTGATTAAATTTTATATTGTGCAGATAGGTTTTTTTCTAGTTTTAAGAACAATTTGATATCCCTCTGTAGCTAAGTGTTTTTCTCAAAAATGATTCAATGCTCTATGTACTTGTCGGGCTTTAAATGAATCAAACTTATGTACCAGTTCTCTGTAAATCAATTCATTTCACTTTTAAACATGATGATCCAAAAACTTCCCCAAATTATAAAGTTTTCGTGAGAAAACTCCAGCTCTCAAGCGTCGCCGCCAGCCAACCGTGGACCGGTTTCGCCCTTGTTAGGGCTCATCAGCACGGTATAGGAAGGTAACGCAAGAGAGCGGAGGGAGAGCTTTTAGTCTAGCCGACTATAATGGAAAAAGTGGTGACCATTGATTAGTTCTCCACTATCTGCCGGAATGAACTGCGCATTTATAGTCATGCATTTATGATCGGGAAAGCATTTATGATTTGCGTGGATATCATTTTTAAAAATGTCTCCATCCTCTTGGTAAAGAACATTATTTTAAACTTTAAACTTCTCATGCACAAAAAAGAAAAGGCAAAGCCCTGCATATGTTTTCATCTTGCTAACTGTAATCCTGAGTTTAGGTAGCATGATCTAGATTAGATCCCCCTTGATGTTCCTGATTTTATTTATTGTTGTATTTTATTGTTTTAGTTCTTTTCCTTGATATGCTCATGTTTTTTGAAAATTACCTTGTCAGTAAACTTTTCTGTATTGTTTTTTTACACCTTTATTGTAAATGAAATTGCATGGTTTGTCTTGAATAAATTGTTATACTAATAAATGAGTTTTTGTATTTTAGTTTTTATATAAGCATGTTTATTTTTCTTGCTCCTAATTTTGAAGAAAATGAAATATAACTGGCATGAAACTTGTGAAAATACTGATCATTATATTTCTACTCCTATTAGATTTTCTGAATTCATTTAATATCAACTTATTTTTATAGAAATTATTATTAGAGCTCAAAAAACTACTGTAGATTATTATCGGAACCTTTTTAGGATTTATACAATTTTATTCATATTTGTTGGGATCAGTCTTCAATGTGTTTCTTGTATTTTGTTACTTCCCTAAGTTTTCACCAATTTTTTCTCAATTAAACATATTTAATGTTGCTTATATTTTGTGATATTTTTTGTATTAGTATCTTAACATGAGAATTTTGACCATTTTAATGTTGAATTATATGATCTATCAAACTTTAAAAGATGTTAATAAGTTTACTTTTTTTGCAGATCGAAAATGATAGAGCTTCACCTGTATTTAATTTCTGTCAAGCTAAACATGATACTTTGGTAAGATTTTGTATGTTTATCAAAATTCATTTAGCTAAAACATTTGGTTCTTCCATATAATGCTGTCAACCTGTGCTGATGAATCCAAACGATTCCCAAAGTAACAAAAAAATTCGTAATGAGCTGCATCTGGCAATTTTGTTTAGGCTTGTATTGCAGAAAATAGGTTGATATTTCATGAATTAAAATGATTAAAACTTGAGATTTGCCTAATACTGAAGATGCATTCTCTTTTCTTGAATGGTATTAGCTTCAAAGGAAATATGCATAAACAACCCTGATATGGAATGCTAAACATAAGAAAAATATAAACAGTAATGCAAATTAAAGCCTGCAATAAACACTTGATTGTTCAGAATTATACATGGTTTGGTGAAATATGTTGAGAAATAGAAGAATACTTTATGGTCATATACCCAATTTAAAGTGCAGAAGTCCTCCTGAGAAAAATAAAAGGAAATTTAATAGATGGATTAGTCATTTAATCAGACCCCAACCAACAGATACAAAAGTAGTGACTTTAAAGCCACTGGATTTGACCACTTCATGATGAATCATTGATAGAACTTTATTGATCTAACTTGTGGAGTGCATATGCAAAAGTTTTGGGGATCAGTAAAGTGGCAAAAATCCATTGGGTCACTTCTTGGAAACATTTAGATTCTTATTTATGTTAATTCATATGGCATTGTAAGCATGCTAAAGATGACTATTTATTTGTTTCTATTTTCTTAAAAATAGTTACGCCACCCAAATAATTAATATTTAAAATTACTATTGTAAGTATAGCATTTTCTCTGTGGCTTATTAAGTTTAATTTTGAATTAATCTGTTTAATGAATAAAGTAAATTCGATATTCCGATGTTGGCAATATCTAATGGCAATAATCTTTGGCAAGGTTTTTGGATTCAGCAGCATAGTCGACAGTGTAATACATAAGTACAGAAAATTTCTGTGTTGTAATTTGTAATGTTCTAAAAGTAAATTAACTCTTTTTATGGAAAAAATAAATAAGCTATATTAAAAGTTAATCCTTATTTGTGTAGTAAATTCATTTTTGGTTTTATCTTAATTTTCAGAAGAGCTTGAGGCACTCAGCTGACATTAGCTATCTTCTCAAGATACCCAATAGTAGAAGCTCAAATGCTAGTCTTTCATCAGTTCTAGAAGACAGGTACTTGACCGTTTTTGTGCTTATAAATCTAAGTTTATAATCTAATTAAGGGGCCATCCATAAGTGACGTCACTCTCAGAAGGGGGTTCATTAATCAAATTAAGAAGGCTTATTCTAAATTTTGAGTTCATTTATGAACACTAAAATTTCATGTTTTATTTAGGACATTTGTTGTCTTGAATGGTAGTTAATTTTACCTCTCAAATAAAATTTTAGCGACAGTATTCCTCTAAATCAGTATTTTGAAAATTTTATAATACTTTTAATTTGCTGTCCTCGTACTTCATCACAGGTCTCAATAGAAATATTCAAATAATATTTTGAAGTTATTTCAAAATTTTCAATACTGCCTATATTAAGGTTTTTCTAATGGTTATGGTTAGGAAAAAAATACCAGAAATAAATACTGTAAAAATGCAAAAAAAGTGAAAGTGAAGAGGCTTTTGGTAAATCTGATTACAGCCTTGCCCTCAATTGATATTCATTGCCTGACTAGTTGTGTGGGCTTCCCCATCTCTGTGACCTTGTGGGCCCCACTCTCTCAATCCATTGCACTCTCTCCTGAATGGGTGGAAGAGCTGTCTTGCGTTTGGGCTGGTGGCAAGATGGCTGTTCAGGTTGAGATGCTGCATGTCACTATAAAAACTTACCTGAAACTTGTGTCCCAGGAGCCAGTTATAGATGATAATAACAATGCCAGGTGCAAGAAGGATTTTATGTGGTAAAGATTGTGACTTTTTTCTCAAGGTTTCTCTTTAGTCTGAGTAGTTTTCTTGTTTGTGTTTTCTTTATAGTATTACTAAACACTGATAAAATTACCTTGAAAAAATGGACTCTGTATGACGAGTCCATTGGGATTTCAAGTTGACTTTTATTATTTTCTGTATTTATCTTATGATGTTTACCTACATTTTAAAATTTTACCAAGGGATTATCACATTTTGCTGACTAGTAGTTAACTTTTATTAAGATTTATAGACCATGGAGTTTGGAGTTATTTTATTCCTTGTTCACACGTGCAATATGTAGGCTTTCTTTTGCCTAATATTCAACTTATTTCAAACATAACACTACATACTTTAAAGCAGATCGTACGTAAATATAATATCACTTACTATTTTACTGAGCAAACCTAAGCTCATGAAAACCCTTTCACAGGTACACTCTTTCTTCCTTTTCAATCTGTTGTTGAGCACACTGCTCTGCGATAAACAAACAAAAACAAATATTTGCTAATGCTGGACCCTTCAAAGCTTCTACAGAGACTCTGTTTCTACAGTTGTTGCTTTCATACTACAGATTACAGAAATCATCCTAAAAACTACAAAATTATTCACAACATAGGAGTGTCTGGAAAAAATTACAGATTTAAATAACCTCTGCATGTACAAGCACATCGTGGCTAATGACAGGGTCTGATTATATTCCTTAAATGCTTTCTCTCCTGATAATCAACTCCCATTCTCAAAAATTTAATGTATAAACAATCCCTTTTCAGATCGTATGCACAATAATCAAATCTTCTAGTAGTATAGTATGAACTCTTTGTGTGTGGTAAAAAATATTTTAAGACAAATATTAACCTACCTAAAAAATTGCAAAACTTGCCCATTAACGAGATGGGTGGGATTGGGGATTTTAGATTTCTGGAAAGAGGGGCTTATTACGGTACTACAGAAAATCTTCATTGGAGGTTAGTCTGCTTCTATATTATTAATGCTGCTGTGGTTTGTAATAATAATGATAAGTAACCCTTGCCTCTGATGCTTGCTTTAACCCCCTAACCACGCTGATGCTAACCTCTCCCTTGCAGCTCGGCAACGAAGCGTGCCCAGCCCCCTCGGTCGCTCGGCTTGCCCTCAAAGTCCCTCCAGGACCAGTCCATGCTAAGGATTTACCGAAAGATGGCATCGGTCGAATCCATTGGTGCTTGCTCCCTCGACTTTGAGGTGAGCGCTGCAGACAACTTTGCGGCTCGAGACCTGACTGCTTCCGAATGCACGCTGCTTAGTGGTGCTGCCTCCAGCCAAGACGGACTCCCTCCAAAGAATGGGGCTCAGGAATTAAGGTTGGAAAGTGTTGCGCTTGTGCTTGCTTTGTGTATTTGACGTTTGGGGGAATTTTTTGATGTGCTGAACTAACTGCTTAACTTGCTGGTTGTTGTCTCATCCACAAAGAGGTTGTGGCTATGTTCTGGGCTCTTGACCTAAGACCTCTTGTTTCAATTTTTAGATTGAATTAAAATGTTTTCTCTTGGAGATCCAAAGCAATCATTCTATGGAATTGATTTCATTATTGGTTACTATTGACAGTTCGTTTTAAGTATTTTTACTTTTAAATGTAAGCCCTGTTTATATGACACAAAATCCTGGGTCAAAGGAGTGTCACAACCGGTATTTCGACTGCTTCAGAGGGCATGTTAATTTCATTCCTAGCCTAGTAGATTGGCTCGGCAATGGGAGCTCATTGTCATTATCGGGGTTGCTACTTCTCCAGGGTTTCCCCATAAATATGTTTTTTAACAGCATGAATCCCGGAATTCCTGGTTTTTCAAAAATCTCAAACCCAACAAGAAAGTGCAAAAATAGGTCCAACTAAAAAATAGTGTAAGGCTGCAACCTTAACATATTTTATAAAGAATTAGCTCCCACCATCGGTTCTAAGTTTGATTACACCTGTAAACATTCCAAATTTTGAAGAATTCCATTTTGGATCCCAGATATAAGGTTGTTACTCTAATAGTTTTCTGAGATTTTGTGTTGAAGTCGGTAGCACCCTTGCGTTATCTTACCCAGGATGTTATTAGAAAATCCCTTTCACCCACCTTTTATCCAGATCATTTGGTTTGTTCTAATAAACATATCTATCATGTGTTGTATGATTTTCGTTTAAGTAAAATGTTTCTAGATTCCAGCAATCCATTTTTTCCATACAACTTCAGTTCAAACTTTCCCTTGCTATGATATAGTACTATACTCCTTGTAAATAGAATAGGTGGCTCATCACTATGGCAACGCAATAGAAATGCAATGGGAAAGGACTAGTAGCGAGTTGCCGATTCAAATTACACAGACTATAGTAAAAGGGGCGTGTTGTGTTAGGATATTGATGAATATGTAATGACTTTGGGAAATGAAGCAGTATCCTGTACTTTCCCTCCATCATGCATGTAGTGTTTTCTCAAAGATTAAGTGTAAGATTAACTAACCCTCACATTTACTCTCCAGCAGCACTCCCGAGAAGAAACCCACCCACCTTCCCAACGGCAGCAGCGACAAGCCGCGCGAGTGCACGACGATCGCCGAGATCAAGCTCCCCTCGTACGTGAGCATCAGCTGCGCCATCAACGGCTACACCAACTTCAGCCGCTTCTGCCGCAGCCGCGAGAGCAGCCCCGCCCGCCCCCCTCCCCGCAAGGCCAGCCTCCCCCCTGCCAACCCCGCCATGCTGCCCGACGGCCCCCACCGCTACGGCCGCAGCCGCTCGGACTGCCCCGTCTACACCGAGTCGGCGCGGGTCACGGTCAGCAAGCAGATCCAGGTGCCGCTCAGCCGCCAGTACATCACGGAGGTGAACATTCCCAATGGGAAGGTGGTGAACGGACACTCGACCGAGCCGCCGAGCACGAACGGACGGCTCGTGCTCGCCAAGGAGGTGAGCTGCGATGCCACCAAGTCTCTGGTGCAGCAGAGGATAGAGAGCCTCTATGGCAAGTCGGCCGGTGAGGAAATCAAAGTTACTTTTAAGAGTGTTAGTAAAACTAAGGAAGTCATTGGAAATGGTGCGGAAAGCAGTATTAGTTCCACGAGTCCAGTTGTGAATGGGAAAAATCACATTGGTAAGTTATTCCACCTTAAGTAGTTGTTTTATCAATGATATTTTAATAACCTTTTGTGTTTTATTATCAAGGTCTGTATATAGTTTGATTTATTAAATTAATTATTTGATTTTTACCGCTGTTTTTTTGGTTGAGGAATAAAAATAAAGCATTTCTAATTACAAACCTTTTTTATTCTCTTAAGTTTCCTAATATATAGTGATATTTAGTGCTGTTCTAGTCTTTTTGTTCATGTTTCATTCATACCAACAGACTTGAATAGTAAAAAGCACACACGCATGCCAAGTGCAGAAAATTTTAGAATTTTGCCGAAAATCATAATTTGTTTTCCTCATTCTTTTTGTAATATATGTGTATATATAACAATAAATTGATTTGATTTGAAATATCTTTTTAAAGAATATGCATTTTTGATAAATAAATGGATTTTTCTTACTCTTACTTATGAAGTATTATTACGTCATTTAGTTAAACAATGGGACATCCAACTATGCGTACAAAAACAATGCATTAGCCTTTCAATTTGCATTAACTAAAACCAATTGTGTTATACAAAAGCTGTAATCTCAAATTTAATGATTTTAGTTCTGAATACTTTCATGAAAAGTAGAGCAAAACTACAGTGGGGAATAGAATATAGAGTATACTGAATATACAATGAGGTAAATAATGTCAGGTAATGTTTGTTTTGATCTCCTACTTCTAGTGGGAATCAAACTTTTGAGTTCGATATTTTGGATTTAAGGTTTTTGTGGAACTACTTTTAGGGCTGTATTCGTGCTAATTACGAGGGTAGTCCCAAAAGTACCCGGCCTGACCTACAGATGGCGCTTATTAAACCGAAAAAATGACTAGAGGCGAAAGTTCAAACATAATTAGGACCAAATTCTTAATCGGAATGGGGAAAGTTAATTAGAATTCGTTTTCGTGGGTTCTAATAGAAAACAAGTGCAGTAAAATTTTAAAGATGGATAAAAATGGGCATCGTTTCGTTGTTCAATACTTCCATTTGAAGGGCTTAAGTTGCACGAATATTAAAGCGAAGCTGGATTCCATACTGGGGGACTCTGCCCCTTCATTTTCCACCATCAAATACTGGGTGGCGGAATTTAAACGTGGTCGCACGAGCTGCCAAGACGAACAACGAACCGGTCGACCGAATGAAGTTCCTTCTCCACAATTGGTTAAAAAAATCCATAAAATGTTGGTGGATGATCGCCGATCGAAGGTGAGGGACCTAGCAGATAAAACAAGGATCTCAAAAAGTGCAGTTTACAGAATTTTGACAGAAAATTTGATATTGAAAAAGCTTTGTGCAAGATGGCTGCCGCAATTGATGAACATTGCGTCCATTGTCGGGATGGCTAAAATCAGTTAAATCAATGTTTAAATTACTCAAACGTGCTGTTTTCCCCAGATTTTGTTCCCACAGGTTATTTTTGCTCCTAAACCTCAAAAAATGGTTCGATGGGAAAAGGTTTTCAAAAATTATCAAGTAAAATATGCTGTTAACGGTAATTTTGAGAGCTTTTACGAATCCTTCAAAAAATAGGTCATGGAACCCATGGAACTTCACTGGAAGAGGTGTATGGGGCTAAAAGAAGACTATCTAGAGAAATTAGGAAAAATTTTCCAAAAATTTTTAGTTTTTCTTTGTTAGGCCGGGTACTTCTGGGACCACCCTCGTACCTTGTAAACCATAAATACAGTACCTCGAGCATTCGATGCTCTTCGCTTTCCCTTCCTTTTTCATGCTGCCCAACTTTTTGCTATATAATATAAGAATTGTTTTGTCTTATAAGTATTTGTCTGCAGATCTTTTAAGTTATTTTTTATTAAAAGAAGTTTCTACTTTTAATTAGTATTTTCCTTAACTATCACTAGCTTCTACCAGGAATGAGATTCTTCCGATTTTCAGATTTTTCTTAGAATTTTCCAACTTTTTCCAATTTTTCTGAGAGTAGTTAAGTCTGAGTAAAATTAAGTTTTCTAGGTCAAATCTCAAAAGGTTTTTATGGGGAGGACCCCCCCTTTGGAACTAGGAATTTTATTGTATTCAATTTTTCATATTACTGTCATCTATATGCCCACAATCAAACTAAAAATTTACCAAAAAGATACATTGAACCTATGACCTTGAAAAAGGAGGGGGGTTTTTCACAAAATGTCGTTCACGCAGTTTTTCAGATGCTTTTTTTGTCAATCTCATCCCCGTTCTACACAAACTCTGTTGTGGTCTAGTTATTTTTTCATAAATAATATAGTCAAGTAAAAATATAATATTTTAGTTATTTAAAAATTATATTTGTCAAAAAAATAATTAAAAAAATATTTGAATCTGTAGGATTAAAAAAGTCCATTGATTTTCATTAAATTTATACTGTTTTCTATTTTCCCTATATTCATTTTTAAGCTCAATCCAGCTGAAGGAAAATCTATTTTAATGAAAAGTAATTATTTTTTCCTCAATGAAAATTATTGTATAAAATGTAGGAGGCGGTAGCCTCCTAGTTCAATTAAAAATGTACTTGAAAACTCTTAAAGATGAATTCACAGTGCTACATTAAAATTATAAATAACCTTATACCATTGAATAAATGTTTCATTTTTGAAAAATTAAGAAATTACAGTTATTACTGTAGAAATACTCTGAAAATTTGAATTCAAACAGATAGATGAATGTACCTAATAGTATTGAATTATTATCTCCCTTAAACTTTGCAGTTTATGTAAAAATACTTATATCAACCTGTTAGAATTTTTACAATAAGGAACTTGCATGATTTTTTTATTGTTTTAATCTATTCTTCACTCAAAAATTAGCCACCACACAAAATTTGAGAACGATTGAGAAATTTTTCGATTGCAAAAAAAATGATCAAAAATAGTCTTTTTCGAAGTGCCCGAAAACGCTTAATTGCATACATAGTGACGTCACAGGACATAGACTTCACCTAAAATGTTTGCCTTGGATTTCTGACCTTCACCAGAACTGTCTAGAAGGTAAATATTTATTAAAACACTCATATCGGACACTTCAGAAAAAAGAAATCATCAACTAAAACATAGAAATTAAATTTTGATTCCAATTTGGCCGATGGAATTCTACGTCACTGCATGCAAACACACTTGACGTTTTCAGTCTGTGTTTTTTTCTTGACTTTTAAATTAAAATATTTAATTACTTGTACACTTTTTTGAAAAATTGATTAAATATTTCATTTTGTCATACTAAAAACCATACGGAACACTTGAATTTTTATAAAAATCTGACACATTCAAGTCCCTTATTCATTGTTACAGCAAATAACAATTTTCTTGATAAAATCTTAAATAATAACTTTTTATTCTGGTTCTTTTGTTTATCTGTCTGACATTTTCATTTTTAATGTCCCTTAACTTTTGTTATCTTTTATGGTAGATTAAGCTGTTATTTATAATTTTTTACAGGTTCTGTTAGTCCTCCTGTTTTCAGGCATTTGAACAAGGACTTTCGAAAACAGCTTCAAGTGAACATTCCCAAAAAGTCAAATGCTTCAAAAGTCACAAAACCTTGTAAGCTTCCTACGAACGGCTTAGAAAAAGAGCTTTCTTCCAAAGTAGACTCTGCCCTGCTCATTTCTAATGGTGTCAGTCATGATGAATGTAAGTTTAATTTCTTTCTAATGGCACAAACTCTAGGTGTCTTTTCAGTTAAAGTGAAAACATTGCAAGTCCAAATCTGTAATAGTCTGTTCTCTTTACTTTGATAAAAATCTGTATTACAATTTTTATTCCATTACATTAAGAATGCTGTTTAATCTAAAAGAGGAATGTTAGGAAAAGCTATTGGCTTCTTGAGATCAAAGGAATTCAGTTATAAAATTTCTTTTTTCTGGTTTAACCCTTTCAAAACGGCAGGGCATATGCTGTCCTATCAATAAATTGAAACATTAGCTTGTAATATCATCATCATTGTTGTTGAAACAACATTATGGGTCATTTATGTGTCTCTAAGACCTTCGGAAAGCAAAGTTATTTAATCGAAAGAATCACTTAGAGGAGAAAACAGTTTCCGGTAATGAAACGCACAGATTTTTTTGCGGTATTAAAAGGGTTAAGCTCCATAAGTTTATGTGTCTCTAAGACCTTCGGAAAGCAAAGTTATTTAATCGAAAGAATCACTTAGAGGAGAAAACAGTTTCCGGTAATGAAACGCACAGATTTTTTTGCGGTATTAAAAGGGTTAAGCTCCATAAGTTTATGTGTCTCTAAGACCTTCAGAGAGCAAAGTTATTTCATCGAAAGAATCGATTTGAGGAGAAAACTGTTCCCGGTAATGAAACATACTAAACTGACTTTTTTTAACATTGAAAGGGTTAAGCTCTGAATTCAATTTAGCTTCCCTGTAAGTACTCTTCAGTATTCATCTAGATTCAAACTGTTGTAAATATGTATGCAATATACAGATGCTTTGTCATAATATTTGAACCACAGAATATAATTTAACCCTTCCTTTTTTCAAATATTACTCAGATGCCTCAATGCCAAAGTGAAACAAATCCCAAACTTATACTAAAACGCAACAATCGTTCCTGTTTCAGGTGATAGAGTCAAGTCCATGACTCCCCCTCCCCTGAAGTCCCCATTTGGCGAGCCTTCCAAGCCCGAGCCGACGGAAGGGGAACGGGCCGGCTACCGCTTCCTGGGGCTGATAGACGCAGAGAAGGAACGCATCCAAGCTCAAGTGGCCCTCTTGGAGGTCCAGATGCAAGAGGAAGGCATCCCCGAGGAGGCCATGGGCCGCATGCGAGCTGCCTGCGGAAAGGCGAATCTGCTCATCACGCAGAAATTCGAGCAGTTTAGAGGACTTTGCTGGAAGAACATAGTATGTGCTGCTGTTTTATTCTGCAAGGAGTATTTTAGTTGCTACAAGGTTGTAACAGAGTCTCTTGTATGGGTGTTGCTTTCATACGGAAATCGTCCGAAAAACCACGGAAACACTCCCAACACCGGTGAAGCCCATGCCAACACCGGTGCAGAAAAATGCAGATTTAACGTAGCTATCCATGTTCAATATGCAAGCACATGATAGCTAATGACAGGGTCTGATTATGATCCTTAAAAGTTAAAAGCTTTCACTCCCATTCTTAAAAATTTTATGCATAAAAACTCCCGTTTCAGATGGTATGAACGGTGTAATCAAAACTTCTGATAGTGCAAACTAACTCTGCACAGTAAAAAAAACAGAAAAATATTTTCAAAGCAAAAATTAAACCACACTCAAAAAATTAGAAAACCTACCAACTAGTGGGGTGGGTGTAATTTTGGATTTTAAGATTTTTGAATGATGGGTTCATTACGATACAACAGAAAACCTTCATTGGAGTTTGGAGTCTGATTTCTAAGGAAAGCTGATTTTACATTTGAAACCTCTTTCAACATTCAAAAAGAAAGCTGGTGTACTAAAACAGGGAAGCTCTGTGCACACTCAACATTGCGATCGAAAATCTAAGAGGGGAACAGGGAAGCTCAAATTCTCTCCCTGTGTCTGTAAAGGTTTTCTTGTGAGTAGTTTTCCCAGTTGCCCAAGAGATTAAGGAAATTCAAAAATAAAGACGTATTGAAAACTTGGAAATTTTTCAATTAGTTTTTTTAAAAAGCAAGGAGGATGAAAGCTCTCTACGGGTTTAGAAAGCTCCTTCCATAGTTTATTAATTTTTATTTAGCAATGACTTAATATTTTTACTACCCCCTGAAAAAGAAAATGGACTTTATTAAAAATGCCTAGATCAATCACATTTTACTTCCCATGGAGGTAGATTTAGTTTTCTTTATTATCAGTGACTTAACCTGCTAAGTGAATGATTTCTTCTTCATCAAGCTATGGACCCTCTTTCTTTCAAATACCCTTTAAACTAACTAATTTTCCATTATTTTAGGAAGAAAATCCTGGTGTGCCTTTTTACACGACATCCTCAGACCTTGCTGGATTCTGGGACATGGTTATGCTGCAAGTTGAAGATATACACTCCACATTCAAAGACATAGAGGCCATGAAAAATAATGGCTGGAATGAGGTCATCCCAGAAAAGGTGAGTATTTGCTCTATACCATCCTAGATTTTTTTTAAGGATCTGATTACCTAAACCTTTTTTTATTATCAAAGGAAGAATCTATGCTCTAGTGTAGCAGTAGCATATATTTTAAATTCTTTCTTATGGTGTAAAATATTCTCTAGATTTGTGTAAAAACGGCTCCACTTTAGATTCGGAAAAATTCTTGATTTTTACCCAGAAAGATGTAGTATGCATTTTGATTTGAAAGTAGTGTTGTGTATCTTGAAAACCCAGTTTTCTTTTGGCAAAGAAAGCTGGGTTGGTAAATTTTTATTGCTTGGCGAAGGTAAACTAGTCCCAAGAGTATGGTATAGTACTCTACCACAACCTCCTTCCTTATGTCTTTTTATTATAATATAGTTATGGTTAAACAAAAGAAATTATTTGATAATATTTCTTTAAAAACCTCTTGATGCAAGAATAATCTTTAGTGTACTAAATGCGAGTCCAGTGCCTCATACCTCTTAATTATTATTTTAATTTGAGCATTTGTATAAATTTCCAATTCAGTGCACTAACATTCAAATTTATATTACTTGCCTCCCTGAAAATATAAGTAGTTATTATCTGAGCAAGGAAAAATAATATAATTTCCCTAACATTTTGCAATTTGCGTTGTGTAACAAAAATTGCTTTCACAGCCCATAGTCCCCGTGACCTCACGCACACGTCCCACCAACGGAGTGTCAAAATCCAACCCATCCACCCCTAAGCGTTCGGCCAAAAGCGCAGAGCTCAGCAGAGCCCGCGAGGAGGCCCGCCGACAACTGCTCGCAGCCAAGAAACGAGGCCGCAGCCAATCTGCCCAACAGGACGATGTTGCCATCTTTGTGCCTGCCAGCAGCTAACTGTTAAAGACTGACAAACGTGCATAGGGAGCTGGCCTCTGTATGATGTGTGTGTATCGAGGTCTTGGATTGAATGTTTTGGTTGTTTGGTTGATTTTGTGCATGTGTGCGCTGTGTTATGTTTTTGAGCCGAGACTTCGGTTCAATATTGACTGAGTGACAATGGTTTTTAACAGCTCATTCCTAATTTTTAGTCCGCATGAAAATTTTTAAAGATAATGCAGTTGATTGGTTGATGAGTAGGTTGTTATGTTTGCCGATTGTTTCCAAATATTTTATTCTCCAGTAGAATTAAACCTGCTTGTTAAGTTTTTACTCCAAAATCACCTCTAATTTTTAACTTGACTTGGCATATTTGTGTTGCAAAGCAAGATTTTAGAATCTTTTTATCTTAAATGTTAGTGTAAAATCTTATAATTTGTTGGAAGAACAAATAAATTATCTTTAATAAGGGGGAAATATTAAATGGTGGTCAGCTCCCTAAATATTTTTGTTTTTATACTTTAGTTCTTTTGAAATTATTTTGTGTTTTGTTAGTCACCTCAGAGTAGTGATGAACCTTTCTTAAAAGCCTTTTCTTCTTAAACTTGGTTCTAACTAATTAAAAATACAGCATTGTTTTGAAGTTGTGTCCTTGGTAAGTGTTATTTTGTGAGAGTTAAATTTGTGTTTTATAGTTTTCTGGAACTTTACATCTTACATTGTTCAACATTTAATCTACATCATTATAAATGGAAGTCATGCCTATTCTTTTTAAAATCTTTACTAATTTAAGGAATTGATAATATTTTAAGCATGTCTTTGTTTTTGAATACAGTTTGCCCTTAGTTACTGAATTCCAGTTTATGAAAGTTATAAAAATAAAAGCTTCATCTCTACTCTGTTATTGGTACTAAATCGTCACCTTAGTATCAAAAACTACTATCTTCATTCGGCAAACTTCGGGAATCCCGATTCTTGGCGTTTAGATCGTTGGAGAAAATAATTTGATTGGTTTTGATCTTTTCTACTCGATCATGTCAGCTCTTACAAACCAAAAAACGAGCTTCTCCACCGATCTGATCGCCAAGGATCGGGATTCCCGAAGGTTGCCGAATGGAGATGGTAGTTTTTGATACTAAGGTGACGAAATGTGTTGTGAAGTTGAACAAGTGCTACTATTGAGTCCATGTAAATATTTTTGTCCATTAATGCTGTAAATTTGATATCTTGGTGCATGTGTGTTATTTAAACATTTCCTTTCTTTATAAGATCTCTCTATAATCAGGTTTTGACTGATTTGTATTTAAATTTTTTACTTGTATCACTAAGTCTATTGTTCATTCAGTTTTTTGGATAGAATGAGTTAAACAAGTTAGCTTACTACATTCAGAAGATGCTCAATTGTTGAGAATTACTCAACATAACCATTTTTTGCCTTTGTAATACTCATAAGGGTTTTCAAAAAGTTGTTTTTACATTCTATGCTCTTCAAGAAAATATTTGGTCCTTGAATCGCCAAACATTCAGGATCTAAATAATTGAGATTTGTCCTCTGGAATGGCTGTTTCAATATGGATTTTTCCTTAGAAAATTTCAAGAAATCAAAGTAATGATGTTGAATTAGGAAGTCCATTTTATACTGCTGACCAAACTTTTCACAAGTAAATTACTAAATGAACATTTTGCCTAAAAGTATACAAGTATGAAATGTGCAGGTAAAAAATTAATTTCTTGTTTTCTTCTGCCAATGAATATCAGTATTTTGTTAAATATGTATGTTGCATGTGTGTTGATCCCCTTTACCTTTATGTGGTGGAATCAGCTTCATCTTTAAAGTTTGTTAAATTTTACCTTAAAAACAATGAATCAAAATTTGAATGAATCATATTTTTATTTAAATGAGGTTATTCCTTCTTTTTGGGTTATTTTCCAACATTGGGTATTTTTATGAGGAAGACATCAGTTGCATTTTTTAACTGATCCATTGATTTTTAAAAAGGACAATCAAAATGCAAGATTTTACCCAATACTGATTTTTCTTCAACTTGGTCTCTTTTTAAAAATCATATACAACATTATTTGATTTTCAGTTATGCAAACAATTTCATATTAATCATAATTTGTGTCAAAACATGAATATTAGATTATTCTTGGTTATACTAAATTATACTCAGCAATTTTATTGGAAACACAATAAAATAACTTATATGAGTACTTACTGAGCTAGATTTTACAGTATTCTATCATTCTTATTCTCTATTACGTGTAAAATCTCACAATCTCTGTTCTTAGAAACCACTCAGAAATTTATTTCTATGCCTGTTGTAAATGCGTTTAAAGTTATAGAAATTGTATTTGATGGTGAAAGCCTAGCCATTGAATAATTATTAAAATTTTAGACTAACTAATATTGTTTTGAAGTTTATTTCCTTTTAGGAACTTAAACTCACTAATATATGAAAAAAGATATCCACATATAACCCAGGAAAACGGTGCTAAAAAGTGACGTTTTAAAAATTTTCATATAGAAGTTTTTTTTCTACGGTTTTATATGTTTTCGAGGGCTCTGATTACGAATATGAAGTTTGCTCCCACGTGGGGGGTCGGCTTCATATCGAAAATCGCAAAAAATCGATAATTTTTTGCTCTTTTTTCGATTCTTCGCTTTTATTCGAAAAACTATAAATTTCTCGAAGATAATTTCAATTACAAAGTTGAAGTAAACAAAATTTCCTACAAAATGCACTATTCAACTTTGATTTTCTGAAGAGTGGTTTTGCCGCTAGAGCGCGCTGAAAAACATCGATTTTTTTGCCTTTCCACAAAAATGAGGAAAACGCGCGCTTCTACCCTCTACAAAATGAAAACTATTCACGTTATCAACAAAAATTTTATACCACGTGAAAAGGCATTTAATTTTCTATAAATAACGTGCTTTACATTATAATTTTTTTAGAAGGGGGGAGGGAGTGAAGGAAAGATCGATAACAAAACTGTTGAGCCTCGCAGACCAAACAGACTTTTGCGGTTGTTAATCTGCAATTTTCTCTTTATTTCCGGTATATTACCAATTAAATTAGTTGTTTTGGATTCATTGATGAATAACCATGCTCAAAAAAATAAGTTTTTAAATTTATTTATGAAATATTGGGTGTTTTAGGCGGAATTTCAATAATTTTTTTAAATTCATATATTAAATTATTGGAGTAGTTTAATGAACGAATTTATATGTTTTTTGCATCGCTTAATCTGAATTTCAAGTTTATTTTAATTTTAAAAGTCATCTTCGCATCAAAAATTGGAAAAAATATTAAAATTTTACTCTTTTGTTAGGTTTTTCATCGATTTTTTAAACAAATATTCATTTTAGGTAAAATACCTAAAAACCAAATTAATGTACGTAAAATATCCTATAAGATGCACTGGTTTATTTTTATTTTGCGTGGAGCGGTGTATGTTTTATAGCGTTTTGAAGAAAAGCAATTTTTATGTTTTTGCGTTAAGTCAGGAAACAGCTGTAATTCAGCGCGCTCTAGCGTAAATACCTCTCATTATAAAATTAAAGTTAAATAGAGCATTTTGTAGGAAATTAAATGTACTTTCATTTGGCATAAACTATTTGTCGGTAACTTGAATTTATTTAGAGCTGTAGTGGGAGAAATCGAGCATTCATCACTTTTTTGTAG
Source organism: Tetragnatha versicolor (assembly GCA_024610705.1). Lineage (NCBI taxonomy): Eukaryota > Metazoa > Arthropoda > Arachnida > Araneae > Tetragnathidae > Tetragnatha > Tetragnatha versicolor. The sequence continues at coordinate 9,986,025 of JANDEH010000011.1, read as the reverse complement.
AAAAAAATGAAAATTGCTTTTCTTCAAAACGCTATAAAACGTACACCACTCCACGCAAAATAAAAATGAACAAGTGCATCTTATAGGAAATTTTACGTACATTAATTTGGTTTTAAGCTATTTTTCCTAAATTGAATATTTGTTTAGAAAATCGATGAAAAACCTAACAAAAGAGCAAACTTTTAATATTTTTTCCAATTTTTGATGTGAAGATGACTTTTAAAATTAAAATAAACTTAAAATTCGGATTAAGCGATGCAAAAAACATATAAATTCGTTCATTAAAACACTCCAATAATTTAATATATGAATTTAAAAAATTTATTGAAATTCCGCCTAAAACACCCAATATTTCATAAATAAATTTAAAAACTTATTTTTTTGAGCATGGTTATTCATCAATGAATCCAAAACAACCCAATTAATTGGTAATATACCGTAAATAAAGAGAAAATTGCAGATTAACAACCGCAAAAGTCTGTTTGGTCTGCGAGGCTCAACAATTTTGTTATCGATCTTTCCTTCACTCCCTCCCCCCTTCTAAAAAAAATTATAATGTAAAGCACGTTATATATAGAAAATTAAATGCTCTTTCACGTGGTGTAAAATTTTTGTTGATAACGTGAATAGTTTTCATTTTGTAGAGGGTAGAAGCGTGCGTTTTCCTTATTTTTGTGGAAAGGCAAAAAAATCGATGTTTTTCAGCGTGCTCTAGCGGCAAAACCACTCTTCAGAAAATCAAAGTTGAATAGTGCATTTTGTAGGAAATTTTGTTTACTTCAACTTTGTAATTGAAATTATCTTCGAGAAATTTATAGTTTTTCAAATAAAAGCGAAGAACCGAAAAAAGAGCAAAAAATTATCGATTTTTTGCGATTTTCGATATGAAGCCGACCCCCCACGTGGGAGCAAACTTCATATTCGTAATCAGCGCCCCCAAAAACATACAAAACCGTCGAAAAAAAAACTTCTATATGATTTTTTTTTAAAAACTACCGTTTTCCTGTACTAATATGTAAGAAAAATTATATGAAGATTTTTTTATGGTTGTGTAATTTATGAACTGTTACATTGCTAAAATGAAATTTTAACCCTTATATTGTATGCTATGTTCATTTCATTGTTTTTTACTTGATTTTAAAATTGGAATGTTTCATGAATTATGTTTTCAATTTCATTGTTAATACCCTTGTTATCTATGATAGAAAGCTAATATGCTTTTTTTAACTTGGTTTTCACTCAGTCTTTTTTGATGATTAAATTTTAAAAACTCTTGATGCACTTATTTCAGAATTGTAAGCATCTTTGTTGCATCTCTATATCAGTGTCAACTATCCTTATGAATTTTGCACTGTAAAAACATGAAAGCATTCTCATAAGCTAAATTAAGAGTAAGAGATAGCTCAATTTGTCATGTCTGAACTTAAATTCTTAGAAGTGTAAAAGTATGTATATAAATACTCTTTGAATTTATGTCTACTACCTAATCATCTATTATTTTTTTAATTGAAAAAAAAGCATGAAAATGTGTTTTATTTTTAATACTGAACTTCCCTTAAACTGTTAAAATTAAGCCAAAGAATGCCAACAGACTTATTGGTTATGGTTTAAAAAGTACATTTGGATGCAAATGTATAAATAACTATCTACATTTTTTCTACTTCGTAAGGAAAATATAAAAACTGTAAAGATCTTTTGTAATGATCTCAATTTTAGTAGGAAATAATGGCTATGTGTCTAGCTTTTTAGACAAGTAGTTTAAAAGTATAAAAAGCTATTAGGGTTATTAATCAATCCCTTTTTCTAGCAGAAATCATGAAAACAGTTTTAATTACATGAAATATTATAATGTTACTCTTGAGTTACTTTGCTAAAGTAGTGTTTTTATAAATTTTGAATTGATCTTTGAGATTATGACCCCAGCAGATTTTGTCCTTTTTTCTTGTATGTTTCTTATAACATTCAAATGCTCACAGAATTTACTTTTTATTAGAATCAATAAAATACTGTTTTTATATGTCTAGTTTTATTTTTATTATCATTTCCCTTATCACAGCAATCTTATGTTATTCCTTTTGAAAAAAGTCTTAAATACAGTAAAGCACCGTTTATACGTCTCTCATTTATACGTCTTTTACATTTATACGTCGTTTTCGCTAAGTCCCAATTCATTCAAATAATCGAAATTGTTTTCAATTATACGTCTTTTCATTTATACGCCGTTTTACGTCGGTCCCTTGAAAGACGTATAAACGGTGCTTTACTGTAAATATTAAATACTAAGTATGAGTTAGAGCTTTTAAAAATTCGCAGAACCTGATGATTGTGTGTGAATGAAACATGGTCCTTTTTACTAAATTTTCAACTGAAGGGAGAAAGGCACTTGGTTGATTTTGGTTTAACTTTTCTGTACATGGTTATGACAATTTTATTATTAGGGGAAAGTCGGACAAATCCGGGTAGGTGGACAAAACAGGGAATCGAGCTTTATTCCTTGATTATTGGTGATATTTGGCTGAAACTTGAACTACTTCCAGGCATGCGCCCTAACAATGTCAAGTGCAAAGAAAGTATATTTACAAACCCGTCTCGCTGGGGAAGCGTTAAGAAATTTCACCATAAAATCTTGTAATTTAAGCGTCTAACACATTGCTCCACCGATCCTAAAATCCTTCGAATTTAATTTAGGTAAGTACAGCATATAAATACCTCATTATTAACTTATTATTTTAAAGTTTTAGTTGGTGCCTTAGAGTTCTTTGATCAAAGCTAGAATAAAATTTCTTCAAAATGGCATGATCGGACAAAACCGGGATGTGGGTAGATGGATACAACCAACAAGGGATTGGCACACGAAGCATGCAGCAATGTGGAAAAACAAGGCCCAAATTTTATTTGCGATTTTTGTTCTTAAAAAGTTCCTAAAAGTCATTAAGGGTGGAATTAAAATTATTATTTTTATGAAAATTTTATGTAGATTCGAATTCTATAAGTCTAGAATGTAATACCCAGCAAATTTTCTTTCAATAAATAATGTTTTTTGCTGATTTACTATTTGATTTTGATAATTCTACCATTTTCCCGATTTTGTCCGACTAGGTCGGATAAAACCGGGACTTTTTACTCATCTGAAAAATGTGGTTTTCTGATCTATATTTGCTATTGGTTATTATGTATTTGTTTTTTTATTCATAAGGAGCCAATTTATCGTTTTTGCACCAATTTTGACTGTTTTGATCTCGCATAAAGTGGATATTCAACAAATAAATGATGGGTCTCAATTTTGGCCGCCTTTCCCCTACTTGGTCCTTTTCTTGAATGTCATGCAATCTCAAAAACCAATGGATCAGATCACATTACTGGCTGGCAAACTTTGTGTAATAATTTTTTTAAATCAAGTTTTTAGACTGATCAGGATGTTTCACAGGTATTTCCAATAACAAAAGCTTCTGTTTTTTATTATCTCTTTAAGGAAAGGCTGAACACTCTTGAAATTATTTTTTACAAAACACATTAATATTTTTTAAAAATTAACCCTTTAAACTTGACATATTTTGGATGAGGATGAGGAAAATAATTTGGGGCATAAAGGATTAAAATAGGATATCATTCAATATTGCATTAAGATAACTTTTGTTAAATTTTGATTCAGAAATCGTAGAAAACCTGCACATTTCTCATTTCACAACACCGTTTAATGGGCGAAAAGTTTGTATTCCTGCGTGTGTCGTCATCAAAAGCTACCACCAGAGGGCAAGCTTTTGGATGTAATCGCTAGCTTCAGTATTTACTCAAAAAGGCATTTCCATGTGGGAAATCTACGGAGAAGTAGAAGTAGAAAAACAAACAATAACAACAAACCTTAACCGCCAAAGACGCTAGGCTCGAATAAAAAAATATATTCTGCGCCGGTTGTTTAGTGCCTAAACAACCATGTGAATAATAATATTATGTGGTGTCGAGTGAAATTTTCATTTTAACTGGATTAATTATCGACAATTATTTAGTAAACATGAGTTCATTAACTATTCTAGGTAAGTAAAAATTCGTTACAGCCATCTCGAATGTTGGCGCCATTCCGTTCTTTTTGGTAGTTTATTATGTACAAATATGATTGATAATATGTATTATCGTCCGGCATTAGAACATTTTATGATTTCTTTTTGAGTTCTTGCTTATTATCTCGTCGACCGTAACTTTCAGCGCACCTTTAAGGTTCTTTGGCTATGCATTTTCAGCGGCACGGTTGACGGAATAGTATGGAAGTACCTTTTTTCATACCAGTGAGTTTCCAAATTCGATAGTTACTATTTATTTTTAATAATTCTGACTTGAAAAATATGATGGGGTTTATAACCAGGCATAAGATTCTTCCGAATTTTGTGGAATTGTCAGATTTTTCTGAGAATTTTCTGACTTTTCCAATTTATCTGTGAGAGTAAAGTCTGAGTAAAATTATGGGATGGGTAAATTTTTAGAATCCGGGCCATGGCGACTTCTTAGCGAAATGCTTCCTCAACAAAAACTTTGCAGAACGAACATTGCAATAGAATTTAGGGTTGCTGTACTAAGCATTGTGAACTAGTTAGAGCCACTTATCGTCTAACTTTCGACAACCCTTGGCGATTGGCCTGGATTGTTAAAATTAACCAAATTATGTTTTCTAGGTCAAGGGCCGTATTCAGAAACTTTAACACAAGACGAGAACGTTCACGAAACGATAATTTGTAAATCCTCGTTTTAAAGTTCACGTTTCGATGTCTTGTCAAACACAAGCTTTTGTGCTGCCATCTATCTAAAAATGTCACAAGTAATACACTGATAATATAAGTTTTTACAGACTATTACTTTCATAATATAATAATGTCTGAGGACTTGTTTTGTTAATTAATAGCTGTTTTAGATTTTTTGGAACTATTTAACAGACCACAAAAAGTGTAAAAGCAATCGGATTACTGTTCGAATTCCAGAACAATATGGCGGACGACAGTCGAGAGAGAGATTTCAAACTCCCTGTCTTCGTTCTGAGATTCGAATGGTAATCCGATTTGTTTGTAAAAATTTGTATTAACAGTGTATAATTACTTTTGACAGATGGCAGCACAAAAGCTCATGTTTGACGAGACATCGAAATGTGAACTTTATAACCAGGATTTACAAATTATCATTTCCTGAACTTTCTTGTCTCGTGTTAAAGTTTCTGAATACGGCCCCAAATCTCAAAAGGTTTTCAGGCGAAGGACCCCCCTTTGGAACTAGGAACTTTATTATATTAAATTTTTTATAATACTGTCATTTATATGCCCACAATCAAACTAAAAATTTTCCTTAAAGATACAGTGAACCCATGAAACTAAAAGGAGTTTTCTAAGTGAACTAAAAGGAGTGAACTCCATTGTTTGACTAAGAGATTAATATTGCACGTTTTAAAACTCACCCCACGGTTTAGCAAGTGGTCCAATTTCTATCACATTGAGGATTTAAGTAGTACGGTACGGATACTCCTGTACCTCATGCAATAATGTTTTTCATTTCATAATGTTTTGTTTCGTCACACGGGCCTTCTAAAAACGGCCTTTTGAAACACGCTCGCACTACATTAGGTCCTAGCTCTTTAACAGTAAGTCTGCGCCCCACCATCCCTATTCGAAATATGCTTGTCTAGGGCCCCTCTACCTCCCCCAATTATTGATCATTATTTCTGAATCACCCTAATCCAAGTGTTACTAGGATAATGGAAGTACTTTAGGTATTAGTTCCAAAAGAATTTCTATAGATATGTTCATAAATTTTATTTTTTAGATAAATGTCATGTGGAGGATGGTACCTTTACTAATAAAGCAGAAGGTTCAAGGGTCCCTGTAAGTACTTTACAGCTCATTATAAAACATTAATTCCTAGAATTTGTCTTTTTTCTAAATATTTTGCTAAAAAATGCTAATTTTAAATTTTAACATGCCATTATTATGGTAATTTTTGTGAGTTTACACAAAACCGCAACCGAGTGTTCCATATTTCTTGCAGAACACTTGAAAACACTACACAAACAGTGGCGTAGCCAGAAAAAAATTTCTGAGGGGGATTTTGGGAGTGGATATGAGGGAAATTTATTACATCTCTGGCCAAAAAAAGTAAATTTCTGACTTTCAGGGGATATATCCCTAAATCCCCCCTCTAACTACGCCCCTGCTCACAAAACTCCTGAGTCCCTCTACTAAACCTTTTTTAGGGAAACACTGATTTAAACCTTTATTATTCTAGATCAGGGGTTTCCAACTTCTAAGTACTCGAGGGCCACAATCAAAATCAAAAGTCAAGTGGCGGGCCGCTAAGTAATATGGCTCCTTTTTATTCATGATAAATTCTTCTTTAATTTGTCTTTTGGAGCAGTTTTTAATTTGAAACTTTTCCAGCAAAAGAGGGACGAAGGTTATTTACAAAGAGTATTTTCAAAAATTTCTAAGGATTTAATTTTTTTACTCTTATACAATTTTTAATGCTGATCAAAATCTTCCTCAAGAAATTGTTTTTAATTTCCCTAAATAAGTATTTTACCTAATTTTTCGATACTCTATTTGCCCCTTCTAGTTATAAAGGTTGACCTAAGCCTTCATAACCCCTTTCTATTGTGATTATAAAGCTTAACCCTTTGCTGAATTTTGGGCTTACTATCTCCTTATGCATCTTAAGCTTAAGCTTTCGATTTTTCACTATAGAAAACGATAAAGCTATTCCATAATCTACGAAGTAATAAGGGGCCATTCATTAATTACGTAAGGGTCCCAAGGGGGAGGGGGGGTTGGAAAAATCTCTACATACCCTTACTTGGGGGGTGGGGGGGTCAAACCCATTCTTACGTAAGATTTCCCAAGTTAATGTAAACGAATTACTATTGAATAACCCCAGAAAAACTTGAAAATGTTGCCGATCTCGGTATATTATCGAAGCTATAATTTAAAAAAAATGAAGGCATATCAGATTCAGAGGTATCTTTTTTATTGGAGTAGCATTAGCATTAAGTTAAGATAAAAAATAAAACTGTTGAATCCATCTTCCAGTTGTCAAAAGTCGAAACAAAACAAAAGCAAAAAGAGAGAGAAATCTTCATTAGTTTTGTGTATCCTTTTCTAACATTTTATTATTTTGAAAAACGAAATGGAATCTTACGTAAGAATAGGGGGGAGGGGTTTGAAAAATCTTACGTACCCTTACATGGGGGTAGGGGGGGTCAAAAATTGCCAAAATCATCCTTACGTAATTAATGAATAGCCCCTAAGGGGGGTATGGGGGTCCTACCAAAAGTGTTCTGAAGCTTCTTTTCTGGGGTTTAAGGAGCTTTGCGGGCTGCACAAAATGACTTGGTGGGCCACATGCGGGCCGCCAGTTGGAAACCCCTGTTCTAGATAACTAAAATACGAGTAGAAACCTAGTTTTTAAGAATAAAATTTTAAAAATCAATATGGGGGATTTTCCCCAGACCCTTTTTTAACTTGGGACCCATTGTGGCTCTCAAAATTCCAAGATATATTTTTATAGATTTCTCTTTATTTGTAAGAAAACTAACAAAATACTGAAGTTTTGATCTCGGTTATTTTAGAAAAAAATTTCAGTTGATTGTTTGGTAGTGTTACTAAGACCACCAAAATAGTCTTTTTTTGGCCAAGAAAATTATTATTTTTTGTTTTAAGTGTGACTATAAGTGGGTGCTACTTCTCCAGGTCCTGGAAATCAGGTTTTTTTAACATCAAGAATTCCGGGTTTTTTTCATCAAGCCCAAACTCAAAAAGAAAGTGAAAAATTAGGTCTAATTAAAAAAATTGGTGCAGGGCTGCAACCATATCAACGTCTTTTATGAAGAATCCGGTCCTACCATCGGTTCTAAGTACGGTAACTTCTTTAAATGTTCCGGATTTTTGGACAATTCCATTTGGGCTTCCGGATAAATAGTTCGCTACTCTAATAGTTTTCTTGGATTTAGAGTTGAAGTCAGTAGCACCCATGTTATAATTTTCTGTGTTTTATGCATAATTTAATACTTTAATATCATTTAATGTTGCAGGATCCCAACATGCGTACTCAAGTTGTCATTCATATTATTCAGGGAAATGTAAATAATCCAGCAACTTATTTTCAAGAAAGCATCAGGTTATTATTACCTGTTGACATGTATGTCGTACAAATGGTATCCATGATCAGGTACGTGCAGTGCTCTTGAAGTTTATATTATCTCTTTATTAAAATATTTACAGCTGATGCCATTATTTCAAAAAAAATTCTCTTAAGAGTGAGTCAATAATAGCCCTAAAAATTTTTTTTGGAACTTCAACTTCACTTCTTAATGTGATCACTGTTGTTAAATAAAGTTATTAAAATAAAGACAGTCCCCTCTCTCTTTCACTTCTCTATTAAAATTATGTGATCAACACTAGTTTATCAAAATTTGTCCCCTACCCCTACAAAAAATCCCTTTTTTCTAGGTAATATTTATCTGAGAAATACAACATTAGTATACATTTATTTTACTATTTTTATGTAGTTTCAACGAATTTGTGATTATTTCAGTACAAATAAATGCATGTGGTGTCAACAAAACAGAATGTGAATTGTGTGTGTGTGTTATACATTTTTAAGCAGCTTGTCTCAACAAACCATATTGTCACATTACATTGATCTTCCATCACAAATGAAATCCCATTTAGGTTTACTTCTGTTTGTTCACCCTAGAAGAGAGATAAGGTAGAATTTTTTTTAACTTCAAAATAATTTTGAATACCCCACCCAACCACCTAACTTACCTTTTTGGAACATCTCTTTCTAGATATTGAGCTTTGATTTAAATTGTTATATTTATATTGTGTCAAGCTGCCTGGGATAACTCATTCATCTAAAAACCAAAACACTGAAAAACTGATTCCTTTGATTTTAAATTTACTTGATAAGTCTTTTTTGACCAAATCATTTATTTCTCTTAGGGAGCAGCTGTGCAAAAATTGCTTCAATCATCAACTAATCCTGAACACAGGAAGTGGAGCTGTTCTTGTTCGTATGACTTCAAAATTGGTTGACATACCAGCCATGTACCGCAATGCTGATGGAGCAATTCACTTCTCATTTATTCCTCCCAATTCATTTGGAGGCAGTGAAAGTTCTGAGTCATCTGAATATGATAATGTGAGTTGTTTAAACAACCCTTTCAGAGTTGTAATAATTAGTAAGGTTTTTAAAAAAATAATATAAAAGTGACACAATTGTTCTCTAAGTTGCACCACCCTTAATTATATGAAATTTTAACTTGATTTTATAATTTTGCAGCCTGATGAAAAAAATGAAGAAATTTTCAACCTTGACGTCCCAGGATTCTGGCATTTCTTAGAACCCAACATGGAAGAGAAAGCCATTTATTCTGGCCTCCTTGAAGCTCCCATTGATTCTATTACACACATTCCTGCACATTTGGGTATGAACTTCCAAAAGATAAACTCTACTTTATGTATTAAAGATGCTTTTGTGGTTCTACCATCAGTGAGTATTGAGGGAAAAGTTGTACACTTCCTCGACAATGGTCATCTCAATGTACCGCTGCATCCCAACGGACTAACCATACATCTTCCATGTCAGAATGGCGTCATTCAATCATTGCATCCTCGCCCCTCATGCTTTTCCTCCGCCAGGCAGTACGAGATTATTGTTGACAAGGTCGATGAAATAATGGGACTATTGGAAATGAGGTATGATTGGTGCACTGCTATACCAGTTGATTTGCTGGTAGAACTTGAACATCCATTTGTCCTTATTGACTTTGTGGCATTTTGTGAAGAAATGAAGTTTCCTGTTCATGTGTATGAAGTGAATTTTTAACCCAAAGAACTGTGATATTATGTTTGATACTTTTCTTGTTTGTTTAGATAGATTTTTTTGTATGTTTTAAAATAAACAATGCTTGAACTTTTTTTAGAATGAAATGGTTGTGTGTATTTTAGATATACATAGGTGGTGAATTTTTTCGAAAGTCTGGAAATGTATCTAGGATGGGGCTACAATCCAGATGCTGTTTCAATGCACAGTAATATTCTTCCAGAATATTACTGTGCATTGAAATTTACTTTGCCTGGTTTTTTAAAGCAGGGTTGCTTGATTTAAATCACTTGATTTTTTTAAAAAAATCATTGATTTAAATCAAAAATGTTAAACTTCCACAATTTAAATAAAAAATTAGTAGTGTAGGCTTTAAAATAGTTTGCAAGATTATTTGCATTTTACAGTTTTTTTTAAAATTCTGCTAGATATGTAACTGGGAGATAGGTTTAGGTTACTCTACCTAAAATTGCCTGCAATTTCAAGAACAAATTTTACTACCAATAACAAAAATATTTATGACAAAAAGGGGTAAGTAGCAGGGTTTGGAATCAATAATTGTGATAAACTAAACAAGAATTAAAATATATTAATTTTTTTTTCTGGTACATCAACATCAACTTTTTAAAATACAAGCATGTGATTGATTTTTATCGTAAGCTTGCTTTTATAGTTAGTCATGTTTTCTAAACTATTGTTTTCTTTACATAACTACAGCAAATAGAGCTTTATTCTGTATGTACAAACATGACTGTCAATAAGTTGCTTATTTTATTTTATTTTTATTACTAATTATATTTTAAAGAAATAAGTATACATACTACTTTTAGTAAAATTAATTCAACTGAATTATTATAATTCAAAAATTGATTAAAACTTTTACACAAAAATGAGGCATAGATTTTTTTAGAAATCATTGTCACAATTTCTTTTAAAGCTATTATTGATTTCATAATTGGGCAAAAATAGTTATAGAAAGGATAAAAATTTTAGTAACTGATAGTGTAAGTGTTCATTCACCATTTTAGGATGGGCTTGGGCATTTCACCGTGAAATGGCAGCGAACCGCTCCCCTTAATTAATTCAATTAATTGATGCATAAAATAGATCAAAATTGGGATATAAAGTAATCCTAAATTATTATATCACATTGAAATTACAATATCAGTATATTATTAACTAGTTTCAGGAAGTTCAGAGCTAGTTATTCATTTAAATAAAAAAAATCTGATTTAAATAAAAATCCGATTTTTTTATATTTTTTTAAAAAAATTAAGCAACCCTGTTTTAAAGTAGGGAATTAGCTGGGGGAAAAATGTGACAATTCTTGTTTCAGAACAGAGGTTCTCAAACTGTGGAATGGGAGTATTTTTGTGGAATGGGAGTATTTTTGTGGGTGGCAGGATTGCTTTCTGTGAATAAAAAGCATAAAGCTAGTGTCATTTCATTAAAATACTACTAAGATTCAAAATATTCTTTTAAATCAGTGTTTTTAAACATGGGTTGGATACCTCTTAGGCTAAGCGCGCACTGGAGACTTTTGTCTCGGCGACTTAAAACACTAGTCACTCGAGAGCAATGCATTTCCATGAGGAAATTCTTGGCCTAGTTATCTTGGTCTCGTCGCCATGTGCGCGCACTCTAGCTTCTTGCAATAGCCAGGGAAGCAATTTTGTCTTTGTCTCCGAGACAAAAGTCTCTAGTGCGCGCTCAGCCTTAGGGGGGCTTTTACAAATATTTTGGAATTTTCTTAAGAAATGTAACTGAAAATATCCCTAGATAACTTTTAAGAAATTTAAGATTGTGACACTGTTAAATTATTCAACTGGAGACCCAGAAGATAGTCATAGATGATAAAAATATAGCTTTTATTTAAAAATACTAGGGGGCTCTGCCCCCTGCTCGCTATCGCTCACCAACCCCCGGAACTGCTTCGCGATCTTAGCGAGCAGAGCTCGCTTGTTTCATCTCAACTATCCAGTAAAACCCTGGTTTTTGATACATACAACCAAAGAGGACAGCTCCTAATATGCTGCAGGAATTTCAAACTGATACTTTTTTTGAAGATTTCCTTCTAATTGATACTGTATACTCTGGATAAGACGAACTTTATGTCAAAAACCTCTATTCTGTAAAAAAATATTTTCTCCTAGATGTTAGGTATTCCTCTAATTTAACTTGTTATGCTGAAAACTCTTAGTCTTCTCTCAAGTTCTTGCACGAGATTTTCTTCTTAACTTTTAAATACATTTATTTGTTCTTGGTCCATTTGTTTGATCTTGTTGGCACAACACTAGCACACAAATTCATGTTGAAATCACAGAACAGTTCTTATATGTAGTGTAGTTAATTCACAAATGACAGGCTAATGATACTTTGCTTTGAATAAGGTGTGGACTTTTTCTAAACTGCTGTTGAAAGGTCTTAGGGAAAAACAAATATTTTCAAAATTAGAAGTTGAAGAGATTTTCATTGACTCCCTTCCCCCTCTGTTGAGATATTTGATATTTGGTAGATACCTCCTCCCCATTTAACCTTGTTAGCATAAGTTTTGGATGTCTCCATAACTTACTTCACTACTGATATTTTGCAGAATAATATTAAGGAAAAGAATTAAATGTTCATTAATATATACCAAACATCAATAATAAAATTTGGTAAACTTGAAATCCTTAAAACAAGAATCAAATTTATAACTTTTGTTTCCCTCTAGAACTTGAATATCTTCTGGACTCCATGCAAAATTAGTTCAAAAAAGTCAGTCAGAAAAGATAATCTAACTAAACCACAAAAAGCAGATCTGTACTAATAAAGCATCTTGTCTAAAGAAGTTTCTTTTACAGAACAGTAGACATAAACACAGAGTAGCTTCTCTGTAATTTGTCACAAAGCTACCCCTGGTAATAGGTAAGTTGTCATTCATCGAAACCAATCTTGACTTCAACTTCGACACCTGATAGTTAAAAATATACAATACACGAAGGGAACGTAGGGAAAATATTGTTTTCTCTTTTATTTTCTTGTGTGAAAACAATTGTTAATTAAAAATAAGCTCTTTTTTCAAGAGTTTAAAGGCTGTTGCCTGAAAACAAATCCCAAAAGTTGTTTTCCACGTTGAATCCCGTATTAAACACGTCTGCTCCGCATTGATATTTGTTCACCAAATATGTTTTTGCATTGTGTTACAAAACCTCAAATGCGTTTGAAATTTAGAAATTCATCAAAATAACACTATCCGTGGGATATAAACCTTGTTTCTTTTACGTAAGTTCATATCTACTGAATGTAAACAACGTGTTCCCGAATGGCTAAATTAAGGTTTTTAGTTATAAACACTGGCTATTTTACTGCTTTACATTAATTTGTTAAATGAATATTTGGATGTCTAATTGATACAATTTGTGTGTGGTGTAGATTTTATGACCTTTCTAATGTACCCAATAGTTTAAAAGGTTCATGAGCACATAGCAAGTTTCGAAAGTTCAATATCTTTATTACTTAAGAATCAATAAAATTGTTAATCTTGGAAATAGGAGAAATCAACTTTATAAGCACTCCTAATTCTCAATTCAAATATGTAAATACAAATTGGGCCTGGGGACAATTTTGGCAAAATGCGGTGTTCCCAATTCCATTTATTGAAGAGTAAGCAATTCAACTTCTATAGACTTGAGGGTACTTTAGCCAGATCATAGCTGATCAAGTATCTCCGATTGGATTATACTTGCCAAGTTTTATTTTCACAATGAAACAACAAGCATTAAAGGAAACTACTGGATTGTGGTATTTTAATGGCACTACTACTTTTAGCTAAGGGCTAAGAGAGTGAGAATACTTGTGATACCCCTATTTTCTCCATTGTATGATAATTTATCTTTTCATAACTGGTGACATGTGAACATTATTTATAGTTTTGCGCTTATGATTAAAAATTTCATACCTCAGTACCATTTTGAAATTGCGGCCACCAATAGTTGCTTTTTTGTTAATCCTTAAGTACCAAATTAGGTTGTAAAATCCACTATTTTATCGCCACTTTAACTTATACTTATCACAAATCTATTTCGGAAGCTAAAGGCAAGCTCAATTAGCAACATTTTACAAATTACACTTGAAAACATTAAAAACATCTAAAGTTACACTGCTATTTTAGATCATTTGATCATTATTTGTTATTATTTTATATTTTCTTATTATTGTCGATTTATCAGTACTTGTGCCCAGCTTATCCTAACTATAAACTAATAGTCCTGGTGCTAACATTCTATTCCACTTAGTAACTCTTAAAGCTAATATTAATTTAACAGTTTATGAGGAGTCAGAGTTTGCAGGAAAACGATCAACCTAATAAAAAGTTTTTGTCTGCTTTTAGTGTGAATGAGCGATCAGAATGAGTACCCCAGTGAACAGTTTATCTGCATCAGAGATGATGATGCCTCAACCTCCAGCTACCATTGTCAAACAAGGGTGGCTTCTTAAACGAGGTATGGTAAACTGACTTTTCCCTTAATAGATTGCTTATTAACACAGGGTTTCTGCACACCTGAAAAGTTAGGAAAAGTCATGAATTTGAGTATTTTTTAAATTTTGTCATGGATTTCAAAAAGAAGGGAAGATAAATGATGGATTTTAAATTCCAAACTCTAAAATATAATTTTTCTCGGATAACCTCCGCGATCGCCTAATTGGTCTCAGCATTACTGGAACGAGTAAAAACCGTTTTTTATATCCCAAATTTTCTGTACTTTATTGGAAAACATGCATCAGAGTACTGTTGGTGTTAAAAATTACATAATTTAAGTCCTTATGAGTCATGGAAAATGAATTGCCTTAGTCAAGGTAGGTTATAGATTTAAAAAATTTCATCTTAGCTGATACCCTGTTTGTAACTATAACTTTTTGAAAACATTAATGCCTAGAGAACTTAAACTTTTTTGAGTAAAAATCAAATTTATTAGTTTTACCTGTGTACCTTTTATTAACAGTTGTTTTTGATTATTCTTAACAGGAGAACATATTAAGAACTGGCGCCCTAGGTACTTCATCCTCCTTGACAATGGAGCTCTGATTGGATTCAAATCTAAACCAGATAATGGTTATGATGATCCTTTGAACAATTTTACTGTTAAAGGTAAATCAATTCAATCTATACTTTATATTAGTTTAGTAATTTAGATTCTTAGTTTTTCTAGAACATGTTTTTCTTAACCATTTTACTTATGATGCCATCAATAAGTTCCTGTAGATAACACTGTTTGACATTTTTATTACTGAGATGTTCTCGGTATTTATTGGGCATTTCCGCTGTTTTTAATCTGCAATACAAAATTGTTCTTGACCCACACCACCAGTTTAAAGCAATTTTAAAACTATTGTTGTAGGTCAAGTTCACAAGCCTTTAATTCCCAATACTTGAAAATTCTGTATTTCTGTTATAAATAATAAATACTTTTACCACCTATAAGTTTAATTTAGAGGATAAAAATCTAGCTTCTTAAAATAAACATTTACTTTTTAACCCTAAGATCAAGAAGCTTTCTACTAAACAAATTTACCACATGCAGGTGTTGCTTAATTTAAAAATAAATTATCAAATTTAAGAAAGACTCAATACCCGATTAACTGAAACAGAGTTCAGATCCCCTTAAAAAGTAAGAATCAGAACGATAAGTGAGTTATTAAAAAAATTATTCTGTATATATTTTTGAAACAAGGTGGATAGCAACTGTAAACTAAAACTTTTAATTCTTACCAGAATATTAACTTCAATCCTTAAGTATTAACTTTTAATGATATTTTCAAGATTTGTGCTTTTTCATTTTTATAGTTTTATTTTAATTTAATTACTTCTATCATTAGATCATTTTAAAGAGTGGATTAAAAATTTCAGGTTGCCAATTAATGAAAGCAGATAGGCCTAAACCATTTACATTTACTATCCGTGGTCTACAATGGACTACAGTTATTGAAAGAACTTTCAATGCTGATTCTGATAAAGACAGGTTAGTTATCAATCGTAAATGGAAAAATTCCTTACTAATTTGTGTTGATAAACTAGCTATGACTTATGTTAACACCAACTTCTTATACTTTCATAGAAATACTTTAAAGAAGTTATAATTTAAAGTTTTTTATGGATTAAATCATATGTTTTAATTTTGTAAATTTATTTATAACCTAAAATGTGTTATAAGAAGGTACTTACGTATTATACCGTCGACCGTTCAGTAGCCGTCTAATTCAGCGGTACATCAATAGAAGAGTCAATGGGATTTAATAACGCTTTTGATTAGGCGGCACGGTTGACGGTATAATACGTAAGAACCTATAAGAGTAATAAATGTCATGTCTAACAGATATTCATCCAAGTTTGATACAGCATATTTTTGTAAAGAAATCTAAATACATTTTTTCTAGCTGAATTGATTTTGGATTTAAATGGTCCGTAATTTTTACAATTGTATTTTTGTAGAGATGAGTGGATGCAAGCTATCCAGTATGTAGCTGACAGACTACAAGACCAGGAAACTGACCAGGATGTGGAAATGGTGGAACAAGATGACATGATGGGACGGTTAAACATTTCAACTCGGAACTCAATGCATAAGGGCAGAAAAATAGTATGTATCAAACTCTATCATGTGAAACATCTTTTTATACTTTGATTTACCTTATTTGTACAACCATTTTACTAGAAAATCATAGTAAAATTTTTTACTATAATTTTTTATATTTGTACGTAGAACTATATTATTTGTTTGTATACCAGCAAGATTCAGGGCATATTTGTTTGAAAATCATACGATTCATTTTTCTCCCCATATTGAAATTCACATTAGGCATAAAAAATGTACTCCTTTTCTTCTGATTTCCAATAAAAAAAACAAAAACCTTTTCAATTAAAATAGTTTCTTTTCTGTCTGAGCTGAAACAGCTTGTGACGTCAAATGTGCCTTGTTTACTATCATTCCGCTTTGAAATACTGGGATCTAGTTTTTTATTGTCTAATGTTTCGGTGAAAACATTGTTTCCCACATTTCCAAGAGGCACATGTGACGTCACACTGTTAGGCGCTTTTGTAATAAAATATCTCATAATTATCTGAAAAAAATTGTGGGAAAAGACAAGCATATTTTTAGAATGAGGAAAGAATATTTTTAATATTTTAAAATTGAATATTCCAAATTTTAAGAGATGCTGCAATTCTTTATTACCTGAATCTGTGTGGCGTAAAATTGGGAAAAAAACCTTCTACATTATTCTGTATTTTGTTACTTGTTCTATACTTTCCCTGAAATATTTTTTACAATGTATGTATGGTACACATGCTCTTACTTTCATTTTTTACCAAAGTTTTTGTACAATGTTACATGTTTTCTTAAAATATATATCTTTTCCAGACTCTAGATAATTTTGAATTTCTAAAAGTGCTCGGCAAAGGAACATTTGGTAAGGTTATTCTATGTCGAGAAAAGGGATCTAATCACCTCTATGCTATAAAAGTTCTTAAAAAAGAAGTCATCATTGCTAAGGTAATTTCCTAATTTTTCTCCTACTTTAAAATTATTGGGGGGCCACTTCGATGTTTTAAAAACCAATCTGGAAGTTACAGGGAGTTCCCATATCATAGAAAAGTCTGAAATTTGAGAAAATGTGAAATTTCCTTTTAAAAATGGTATATTTGTTAATAATTTTTTATTTCAACATGAAAAAATGTTTCTTCTAACATGGCATAATTGGTCATTTCATTAAACCATGGTGTATGCAACTTAAAACATTTATTAAGCTGCTTTATTTATATTTTTTATTGTTTTTGACTATTTAAACACTGGATAATCTTGATGATTTCTAGAAAACACAGGGAATTTCAAACAGCAGATGAGGTGTCCAGCCTTGATTTGTAGAATATTTTCTAAAAATTATAAACATATATTGAGATACTTAAGTTAAATTTATTTGAAACTCTTATAGTGTACTTAAAGTTTATGTTAAATTAACTTTTGTTTGTTTTAGGATGAAGTTGCTCATACTTTGACTGAAAATAGAGTGCTGAGAAATACAGATCATCCTTTTCTGATTGTGAGTTAAAATTATCCAATAAATTCTAGTAATTAATCGTTTTGAAGCAATGAACTTAATTTTAAACGAGTAACTCCTTGTGGGAAAAACACTGGAGTAAAAAGCAAGTCTTTTGCAATATTAATTTCTCTTTTAGTCTTTGAAGTACTCTTTTCAAACTGCTGACCGGCTCTGCTTTGTAATGGAATACGTAAATGGGGGAGAGCTGTTTTTCCATTTGTCTCGTGAAAGAATATTTACAGAAGAAAGGACTAGATTTTATGGTGGAGAAATACTTCTAGCCTTGGACTATTTACATACTGAAGGCATTATATACAGAGATTTAAAGGTAAACACTTAAAAATATATCTTAATTCTAGTGAAATATTTAGCTTCAAGTTGAAAACTGACCAATTAATAAATAGCTATTAATTTGTAATTTCCTCTTAGTTTTGAATTTCTCTGTGCGATCTCCTGTGTTAAAAATGTTTAGAATGAAAAGTTCTTAACCTGTAACTTTTTCTATAGTTGGAAAATCTACTCCTTGATAAAGATGGCCACATTAAAATTGCTGATTTTGGGCTATGTAAGGAAGACATTCGTTATGGAGCCACAACCAAGACATTTTGTGGAACCCCTGAATATTTAGCACCAGAGGTAATGTATTGTTCATTATTACTTAATCTTAAGTTGTAACTCTGAATCAAACTTCCTTGCTTTCCATTATTTAACCTATATCAGGGATTCCCTAGGGGGTTGATAAACGATTTGGTTTTTTAAATACCCAAGTTCAATTAAAAGCAGCGTTAGAAATTGGGAAAAAAATCCACTGGTCCTGCGGACCAGTGCTTTACCAATCTTACTGGTCCGCAACAAAAATTACTGGTCAGACAAAGTAAAAAGGACAACTTTAAATGTTATTATGAAGTAATAACATTTAAAGCAACTTTTTTGGTCAATTTTATGCTTAAAAACCCATATTTCATGCCTAACTTCAGGGCAAAACCACAATGTTGTAAATATAACAAAGAAGATGTAACATTAATTGTTGAAGGCATGATATCGATTGTTGTAGTTTAAAATCCATTGTTGTAGCATAAACATAAAAATGGACCCTTTATTGAACTATTTCCACATTTGGACTGGTGAAGCCCATCCGTTACGCACCAGATGATATTTTTTTAAAGACTGAAACCCGGGCGAAGCCCGGGTCTAGCGAGTCAGTGCTAGTTTATTAAATATTTTTCTTGATTAAATAATATTTCACTAACTGACATCCAAATAAAATAATCTTCTTGATTAAATAAAATTTCTCTAATTGACATACAAATTGGATGCAATTGCACTAATTGACAAAAAATAAGAACTTTTCTTGAATAAATGATATTTCAAACAAATTAATACATAACTTAACTGGTGGAGGGTGGGATATTTTTTCACCATTGGTCCGGCGGACCAGTGATTTTCTGATTCCACTGGTCCGAGCCGTTTTTTAGTTGTCCCGGACCAGCAATCCAGTACAATTTCAAACGCTGATTAAAAGCCTGCATAATTTTGTATTGCATGTGTTTTTAAAAGAAAAAAATTATAGATGTTTCTGAAAGGGTAATCAAAGAGGATGTAATAACTAAAAATAATAAAAGAGGATGTTACTAGAGGATCATTACATAAAGTTTACAGAACTTTAAAAATACAAATTCAATTAAAATGTAGAAAATTTGCAACCATCTAACATTAGATAGTTATAGTTGTGTTGGGAGTCAATCTCACAGGGAAAATACTTTTTTGGGGTCCATGCTAAGAAAAAGTTTGTGAAACTCATCTAGATTATCTTTAACTCTCTTGTAAGAATTATTAATATAATTACTCGTAATTATATAGTTATGAAATATTAGGTTTTTACTGTTATACCATATTTTCTTTCCATGTAGTTTTGAATGCCATTACCATGGATTAAGGGTGATTTTATGATGAGTAGTGCTTAAAGAAATTTATCATTCAAAACATGGCTTTTTTCAGATTGATTTCCATTTAATACCTTGAATTTCCCACTTTCAACACTAAAATGCAAAAATGTACCTCTAAAATCCCTCAACTCCAATATCTTGTTTCCCTTAGGTGCTTGAAGACACTGATTACGGACGAGCTGTTGATTGGTGGGGCCTGGGAGTCGTCATGTATGAAATGATGTGTGGGCGACTTCCTTTCTACAACCGCGACCACGACATCCTCTTTGAGCTCATTCTCATCGAAGAAGTCAAGTTCCCCAAATCTCTCACTCCAGAAGCAAGGGCTTTGCTCGGAGGGCTACTTATGAAGGACCCCAAAAAGCGGTAGGTTCAAGAAGAAAACACAATGCTTCAGGGGTGCAGAATATGTCCAAACAATGCTCGAGGGAAATTCAGGCACAGGGGTGGAAAATCCCAAACTGATTTTTGTATCAGCGTTAGGGCAGTTTTATGTCAAGTCAAAATGCATTTTTGTATCAGCTTTTAGTGGTTTTGTATCAAGGCAAATTTCATTTCCGTATCATTTTACAGTGAATCTGCATCAGGCTAATCTTATAGTTAGGTTTTATATAATGCATCAGGGTTCATAAAAATTTTCCGAAATCAAAATCAAGGAGTATTCCAGGAGTTTTCAAGAAGTGTTTTTTAAAAAATTCAAGGAGTACTTTTTTTACATAACTTAAGAAAGAAAAATTTTTTACACGGCTTCAAACACACACTGCATTCCTGAATCAGTTTTTAAAACAACTTTAAGAGTCAAAATGTAACTAAAATCAAATAAAAATAAAGGAAATTAGTTAATAGAATAATTACACTGTTCAACAAATTTGACCTTCAAAATGTTTTCCTTGATGAAAATAGTCATTTCTTATAGATTTTGGGTCGCTGAATACGAAAATCCCCATTAAAATTTTCAGTTGACTCAGGATTTTCTGGGAACAGCCCCTCCCCCTTTTTACGTTTTTCGACGACTTTATAACTTTAAACTCGATTTTCAGGGTCAAAAAGCATTGTTTTAGTCTTCAAATTGCTCCCCAGGTAACAAGAAATGTTCAAATTAATAAAATATGATAAATTTATAACAAATGGATAGGTTTAAGGGGTTATTACCCCCCTAAAAGTCCAAAAAAGCTAAAAATTATAGAGGTTTCTATACGCTATTTTTTCCTCTTATTTTTTTACGCAATTCCCATTTGAAGGGTCCTAACCCTTCCCCAAGAACCCAAATTTTATGACAATATGCAGCAAAATTTTTACTAAAAGCGGTTGAGGTGTTAGCCTCCCAAAAGCCCCCACGGAAGAGTTCAGAAGACTTTCAGAATCGCGAAGGCGCTCGCGAGCTCAGAAATTAATATCCATGATTTTGAAAAGATTACAAATGACGTTTTTCTTATATTTTGGGTGTATCCTAAGTAGGAACTCTTCAGTTCTTTAAAAACTGACCGGTTTTAGAGAGTGAGGATTCCATGTTTCAAGATGTTAATAGATGCTTGGCTGTGGATAACAATTAGGGGGCACCCCCTTTAAAACTGAGGGTGATGGAAGAAAATGGGTGTCATATTTGAATTCAGCAGATAATTTTACACAAACTAAACTAAACCATCGGCGCAACAGCCCAAGTGGGCCAAGGCCTACGATGCCCATCTTCGTTTTCGTGACCGTGGGGCCTGGGGTGCTAGGCAAATGTCCCAGTTAGGTGGTCAGTCTAACGTGAGACCCCCAGTGTTTAGTTCCCAAGCATGCTTGGTCCTCAGTTTATCGACCCACTGAAGGGATGAAAGGCTGAGTGGACCCTGCCCAGCCCGGGATTTGAACCCCGGACCTGTGGCGTGGAAGCGCGATGCACTACCACTGCGCCACTGGGCTTCAATTTTACACAAAAATCAGCTGAAATTCAGTTAATGGCTTCAAATTTTTTTTGTACAGCACAGTTTAAGTGCAGCATTGAACCCTTCCGTGGGTGCTTTGGGGGTGCTCTCACCTTTAATCGCTTTTAGTAAAAATCATTGCTGCATATTGCCATCAAATTTTGGGTCCTTGGGGAAGGGTTAGGACCCTTCAAACGTGAATTGCGTATAAAATAAGAGGAAAAAATAGAGTATAAAAACCTCTATAATTTTTAGCTAATTTTTTGCATTTTTAGGGGGTAACTACCCCTTAAACCTATCCATTTGTTATAAATTTATCATATTTTATTAATTTGAACCTATCTTGTCCCCTGGGGGACAATTTGAAGATTAAAGCAATGCTTTTTGACCCTGAAAATCGAGTTTAAAGTTATAAAGTCGTTAAAAAACGTAAAAAGGGGGAGGGGCTTTTCCCGAAAATCCTGAGTCAATTGAGATTTTTAAGGGTGATATTCATATTCAGCGACCCAAAATCTATAAGAAATGACTATTTTCATCAAGGAAATTTTTTCAGTGTTGAACAGTGTTATTTAAGTAAAAATTAAATTGCAAAAACGATATTGTCAAAAACTTTTAGTTAAATAGAAAAAAGTAAGAAATTATTTTTGATGGTATTTCTAGAATCTTATGAATCAGATCAGATACCTAAAACAGGTAATAATCTAAAAAGATTAAAAAAAACACTGTATTGTCAACTTATTAAGTTGCTATAAAGCGACCGTTCATTAAAATTTACAACTTAGAAAATCCTCTTAAGTTTAAAATACTAAATAAAATAGAGAAAAATCATCTTATTAGACTTATCAGGCTGGTCTGACCAAAGTAAATTTGTTTTTTCTGCATCGCCGTTGAAGCTAACTTCAACAGACGTCCGTAGGAAAAGCAGTCCCGTAAAAAACGGAACTGTCGCGAAAAGTAGCTATTTTCCCGATTTCCGGAACACTAGACGGAACACCGGACTTGTTGGCTTCTGACCACGGTAAAGTTATTTTTTCTACTTCGCAATAATAACGCAAGAAGCCAACTTGAGTCGGCACCCACGGTCGTCTACGAAAGTCGCGGGAAGAACGGAACATTCTGAAAAAAAACCCCGAAACTTTGGCAAAAAATCGCGATTTTCGACTTTTCACATAACGCTGCGGATTGAAACCTATTTTATAGGGGAAATAAATTTATAGAAGAAATATTCAGGTTGAAAATCAAAGAGTTTTAAAGGAGTTCAACCCAAGTTCAAGGAGTTTCCATAGTGTTTGAAAATGAAATAATTTTCAAGGAGCGTACGAACCCTGCTTATCACCGAAAAACACTGCCAAAAATCAAATCAACGCACTTGTCTACCGTCGGAAGGCAGACGAAAACCGGTTTTGTCTGCCTTCCACAATGCAGAGAAACCGGTTTTTCTCTGCCAAGCAACGGTAGACAAGTTACTAATTGTCTTATTTCCACCCAGTTTCATAGCGATCCTAGCGGGAAGAGAATCGATCATAGAGGCTGAGGATTGGTTCTTTTCTTATCAGTTAGATTTTCAGGGTTACTGATTCAGATTGAAAGGATTATCGCGTTTTTGGCGCAAAAGTGGGAAATTTGCCATTTTTGGCGCAGGTAACCAATTTCGGCGCAGTTGGCGCAGATTTTCCACCCCTGCAGGCAGTTCTGGGGAAATTTTTGCCTAAGTTTATAAAAAAACTTCACAAATCCAAGTTGTTAGTAACAAATATTTTGGGGCTGCTGACACTATTATATCCTCCAAATTCTACAGAAAAATTAAGTGAAAACTACTGAATTACGAATGTATAACGGAAAAGCTGAGAAGAAAACAGTTTCCTTGAATACACGAAAGTTGGCTTTTCCTTTCATTTTGATTGATAGGCAAGAAAACCAACGTATCTGTGATGGGAGTTAATTGGTTAGGAAGAGAAGAGTTTGAGCTCCATTTTGAAAAAAATGGTTTATAATTCATGTTTTAAGACTAACACTAGCGACATTTTTTGAGCTAATGCAACAGGTATATAAGAAATAATAATAAAATAAGGAATTAAGTCCATAAAAATTAAAACTTATGGACTATTTGGTAATTATTTAACCTTTCAGAAGCATGTTTTTTCTAATGATTAAGAAAGCTATATTTACAATTTATAATTAACTCTTTGTAATGAAAATATGGGGTCATTTTTTAGAAATTTTGATGAAAACATGGAGACATTTTCTGAGGAAATTTTGGATAAAACTAATTGCGTTCGGGGAAATATTGGACCCTAGAACATTTTCTGCACCCCTGCAATGCTGTTGCTTTTATATTATTATTGTTGGACTCTGATTCTGCTTTTAATATGTTTAGTAGTATAATAATAAATGTTATAGCTCCTGATTTTTTCTGTAATCCTGAAAAACTCATTTTGACTCCTGAATTTTATTATGTTAAGATAAAGTATGAACTCTGTAAGCAGTAAACTAGCTGATAGATTTTGAAAATTTTCTTTGATGTACTGTGATGTGAATGAATTGACAAGAAATTTTTTCACAGATTGGGAGGAGGTCAAGATGATGCCAAAGCGGTCATGATGGATCCTTTCTTTCGCTCAATGCCATGGCAGGATCTTTTGGAAAAAAAGGTTTGTTGATTTCCACTTTATATTTGAGGAATTGTCTGGTTTTTTACCTTTAAGCAGTGAAGGAAGGCAAAAATTTGCATTTTTAGCCAGTTTTTAATTGGGGAATTAGTATTCAAATTTCTTTCAAGATTTCATAGACGAGTGTTTTTTTGTGCAAGTTGAAATGACTATTGCCTGTGAGAAAAAAATAACGCTTATTTCTAATAATCTTTTTCAAATTAAATTACTTTTTGAGCCATAATTAGCTTACATTCATATTTACACTGCTTGATTAAGCATCATATTCTTAATCACCTGGGTGCTAGTTTTTTATCTGGACCTTTCCTTGAGGAAAATTGCTAGCACAGATTTCGCTTTCTAGTCAAAATATTTTCACCCATTCATCTCTGGTTAATTAATAAAATCACATATATTAACATTTTTTTAGGTCACTCCTCCTTTCAAGCCTCAGGTCACATCCGACACCGACACTCGGTACTTTGACCAGGAATTCACAGGCGAGTCTGTGGAGCTGACACCCCCTGACCATGGACCCCTCAACTCCATTTCAGAGGAGCTGGAACAGCCTTATTTTCAGCAGTTCTCCTTTCACGGCAGCACAGGTACCCTTGGAAAGAGCATTGACCCGTAGTAGTGTTCCCCGAGTGATCGATTTGGTGCCAGAAGACTTGCCCATGCTGGCCTCGGAACTGAACCGAGAAACCTGTCTGGTGTCTTGCATGTTGGGGTACATTGCCACCTGATGACCCTGGCTTTAAAATTAGCTTTGTGATGGCATTGATGGATTTCTTTTCAGGGTTATTTTACCTCAGGCTTTGATTTCCTACTTTTATGTAAAAAAGAGGATGGTTTGTTTTCGATTGCTTCAAATAAGAGCACTTTAGAGAAAATGATAATGTATCTTTGTTTGATACATTAATTCTTAACATTAATTATTTAATGTAAGAAGTTTCTGATTGAGGTATGGCTGTGCCAATTTTATGGAAAATGAAAGTTGATTTAAAAGTTTTCTTTAATTATAGCTACTACATTCCAGAACGAATAATAGCCAATCCTTAACTAGCAGACAAAGCCCGCCCTATCTTGCTAATGTTTTTGAATTGAGAAAAGTTTAAACGCTTTAAATTTTATAATCAAACTGCTGAGAATTACCTCGGTTGAAGCATGTTCGTCGTCACCATTGACAATGTACCCCATTGCAAAGTGAGGCCAACAACATTTTGTGCAGGATCAACCAGCAAAGGATGCAGCTACCACACAAGATAATGGTGTCTACTAAATCTGATGGTGCAAGCATATATCGAATCAAAACGCAAAATTTTATATCGAATGATTCAATGTGTAGAGGTTATTTTTCAAGTGAAGATGCTGCTTTCCGGACAGGTTTTGTGGTGTAACACTGCATTGAACTATGTGTTGCTACTATTTTTGTGTAACTGTTAGGAAGAGAAATTCGAATATACTCTGTACAGTTCTAATGCCTAAGCATTATGTTAAATGAAATGAGAATACTTATTCTGGAATAATATTAAATTTATTTTTTTAAATTGAGAGATTGTTTTGAAAAAAGTAGGATACGTATCACAGTGCATATAAGTCAATGTAAATTTGTTGGAAAAATGTTGTGTTCTATAAAGGTTTAATGCTTCAGTTTTGTCATTAAATGAACTAAGTTTCTTATATTAATTCTATGTTTTCCAATCTATTTTTATTACATAGTAATTTATATGAATATACTTTTATTAGAAATTTTACGATATGTTTGGTATTTACTTGAATAGCCAAAAGGAATCACAATCTTGTTCTATGAATTTAGTGGTACTTTTGACAAAAATTTTGTATAGAAGTTGTATGTTAAATTTATTTTTTATAGTTTAGAAGGGAATATAGGTTGTGAAGAAAATTTGCTAAATCTGATTTTACTAAACTTTTCTGCTTGAAATTTTAGATTATAGTAGTGGAATAGTTAGATTTGAAAAATAATCAACACATAGATTTTTTTCTTTACGATATATATTAAACTCGGTGGAAACATTTCTCTTAAACTGTTTTAACATGACATATTTGAATGAATCATATTCTTTTAGATCCTTAGGTCAGGGCATGAAATTTCAGCTCTAAAGGTACTAGCCAGAATAAAATTTTTACTCGCCACTACTTTGGATTCATATTTTTTTATTTAAAAAAATAGTGTTTGCAGAAACATTATGGCAAGTTAAACTTTAAAAAAATGTAATATTAAAATACACTGCAAAAAAATAAAACTAACAGGAAACGAAACTCGCGTACATGAGCAATCTTGCATTTGCCGGCCTCTCTCCAACTGCTGGTCGCTTAATTTTGATTGAGGTTCCTTGATTTGGACATTTTTTATTTTTAACTCAACATGTTTTTCAGGGAAAAGAACTTTCTCGCCAGCCTTAAATTTCTGGTCGCCAATGGCGAGTTGGCGAGCGGAAATTTCACGCCCTGCCTTAGGTTTTCTCAAAAGATGATGATTGAATATAATAGTGTATTATATTTACAGTTACTTTATTTTGTTTTGTTTTATCAGCTGTTTTTCATGGTGTATTTGTTAATGAGTAAAAACAGTTTTGAAAACTAAAAACAAGTATCTATATTTTTAAGTTTCATTATCACTTTTATCCCAATCTTTCAACTCTGCTCCCATCATGAAATCATCTTTCAATATGCTCCAGGTTTCTTCTTCTTTAGCCTTCTTTACAACGGGGCAGTCCTAAAAAGTAAGAAAATTAAAAAGTGTAATAAAACATTTTTTACTAGGAAAAATTCATTACTCTTGACTAATTTGTATTGCACATGCTTATCTAGTGTTCAATAATTTTTAAAAATTAATTTTAGATCAGCTGTCGGAAAATTTATAAATAATATTTTATGTACTAATGGCATGCCCATATTAACTTTTATTTTTTGATAAACCAGCATTTTTATTTAGTAAAAATTTTAATTTTTGTGCTTTTAATAATATGCCTAACAATCTGTATTTTAAGTTTGATTCTTTATTTCTACTAATTATCTACAAAGGTTGAAATGATTAAATTTCAAGACAGTTGAACCTTTGTTTGGCACTGAAGAAGTATTAAATTACAAGGGAATTGTCTTATTTTACTCTAATGTACTGACTTTGAAGGTTGGTTATAAAAGAGTTACTGTGCTAAAATAAATGCCTTGGAATTTAATATGAAATATTCTATGGCCAGTGCATGCTTAGATGTGTAAAATATTGTTATTTCTTGTTGGGCTGCGTTGGTGTTTGCTTGTGTTTGTGCTAATTTTACTTTTGCATTTCTTCTGAAAATAAAGTTATGCCAATCTTCCGCCAATCATAGCTTAAGTTCATTCACCCTAAATAAAAATGGTGGGAAAGTACAAGTTCATTTATGTTCTGTAAATTTGACATTTTTGAAAAGAAATGAGTTAAAGTAAGAATTTAATACATATTTTTATTTCAAATAACTAATTTAACATGCTATTGAACCCCACCATAAAATCTGGATATAGTGAACCTTAAGCTCAAACATCTTCAATTTTGGAAACACAATACAGTTAAACTTGCATAAAGTGGAATGTAATTTGAAACTTTTTTAATTAATATTGATCCATCTTTTTATAGGCTGTTCATTTAAAATAGGCGCCTGAAACAGGATAAAAAACACTCAATAATGCTCGTCGTGCAACTTCAGCGATCGATTTTTTTGCAGTATTTTAATTACTTCTGTTTCCGCTGCCTGGTCATTGCACAAGAAAATTTTTTCGATGATAATTACAGTAGGAATTGCTTCTAATACATTATGTCTCAGGAGCCTAAACTAAATGAACAGAGTATAACCAACATTAATGTATTAGATGCAAGGTTTCCCAGACTTAAACTCTGAGCTTTTTTGTATGAAAAACTGGAGGAGCACTTTTTAAAGAGAGATATTAAAGAAAAAAATATCTTCTAGCATAATACTAAGAAAAGTTAAGTGGTGTAACCAAAACTCAGTGGAGCATAATTTGAAAACTAATTAGTTTCTATTGGCTTCTAGTAGTGAACTCCCAAAAGGAGAAATAATGTACAGTAATTGTGAATTGAAGCTTTCTGAAAAACATTTAATTAGACATCCATTCCAAGATATTTAATGTTATTTTCCATGATATCAAATTTATGTACCAAATCACTTCACTACCTTATGTGAAGTTAGGAATGATACTGTTTCTTTGAGATGGTTGAGTGGAAAAAAATATCTGAATTAGTCAGTTCACAGAGATAATTCAACAGCAATAAATGTCTAATTATATGAAACCTTTGCGTCAAATTACATCCATTGCTCACAAAAAATAAAATAAAATATCCATTTTAAATGGCACACATTCTTTAATACTCTCAGTTTTTTTTGAAACGGTCCACTTATGTGCAAAGAAGGGATTTATATCAGGCTACACAAAGAAGACTGGTAGTAAGTATGTTGTGCAGACCAAATATAAAGTATATTTCGGTTTTATAAGAACATCATAGCCAATTATAATCATTTTTATTTACTAAGGATAACAAATTAGCTATCAATGATAAAACTTATTATATTGCTTTTAGTGGCGCAGCCAGAAATTCCAGGTCCAACGACAAATTCTGCAACCCCCCAAAAATGCGTATTTCTAAAGGGCTGAAGTAGGAAGGGGGGTCTGGGTGCTGCTCCTCCAGAAAATTTTTAGAAATTTGCCCTCTAAAAGTAGTATCAGCTCGTTTTGTGATATCTTGGGTTACAAATAAAGAGGGCTGCTCCTGATAAGCCACAAAATAAAAAAACTACAGTAAATAGATATACATCAACATTTTGGAAGGGGGCTTGGGGGCGAAGAAAGTTTAAAATTTTACCTATTAAAGCAATTTTTAACTCATTCTAAGACTGGGTTTCCCTAAAAAAAATTAAAAAACTCTGGGTCACACACCAAAATGGCCACTCTTTATAGGACACACCTGCATAATTTTTAAGAAAAAAGTGCATAAATAGACAACAGACTTCATCAGGAAATGCAGGGTCAACCAGTCTCTGGGGGTGGGTCCGGAACCGTTGGACCACCCCCGTGGCTGTGCCTCGGCTCTTAGTTTTGATTCTTCAAAGGAGGATATGTACTAACTTTTATTTAAAAACTCTGCACCTTATGTAATGAGCAGTCCTCTTTGGAAGCAATTCAAAAGTTCTCAAAATGATTTAAAACTAGTGATGGGCAGGTATCGATACCAAATACTTAAGTACTCGATACCTATAGGTATCGAGTGTATTCGATACCCACAAAAGTATCGATACTTTATTGACATATTTCGTTTTAAATTTTTCAATGAAGTAATCTTTATAATACCTACTGTAGATCAAACGCAGCCTGTTTCCGTTTTCATTTTGCAACGCTCAAACCCAAGTCGTTATCATCCGCGAGAGAAATTTGACGCGGCTAGGTTTTTCCCCCGCCAAATCCTTCGCCTCTATCTACCTCCAGGCCCGTAGCTACGGGGCTTTTTGATGGATCGCTTTCAGTTTTTTGAATATTAGTCTGATTATGGATAGGCCCTAAAAAAAATTGTCCCTTCAGGTTCATTTCCCGACATTGAAAAAAAGTACTCGATACCTATAAGTATTCGATACCAAAGTATTCGATACCAAAGTATTCGATACCAAAAAGTATTCGATACCAAAGTATTCGATACCTAATATTATCGATTTTGCCCATCACTAGTTAAAACACTATTTTTAAGGATACAATTTTTCTAGAAGAGTGGACCCCCATATTCTTCCATCCTTCCTTACTTGGGGCTCAGTGTACACAAAACTTTGACAACGCGCTTGCCAAGATTCAAGCCCTACTTACCTATATAAGTCAGTTAATTTCAAGTACAATAAATTAAAAGTACTAAGAAGGAAGGTACCTTAAAAATCATGTTGAGTTGAAAAAAGTCTGGTTACAATCCAAGCAGCCATGGATGCCACTCTTTAAAAATTGCTAGAATGAACTTGGAACTAACTTTTAAATCATTTTCCCCTGGTCTAGAAATTTTTTCAAAATTGTAAACTTGTAAAATATTAAAAGAACAATTAAATCAATCCTTAAATTTAACGTTATAAAGAAGCTGTATTTGAGTGAAACAGGCTTATTTGTGGGCAAAATATGCTATGTAAGTACTGAAATTTAGTACATATTGCTCCCAATCGGTCAGCTGCTTTTTTTGTAATTAACCTAGGACAGAAGAGTAGCACCCAAGCATACAGCCTTTAGAAAAGGACCTTATGTAGAAGTATATATTACTTTTTTAAAGAACGTTTTCTGTTTGAATAAGTGGTATTTTTTGATAACTTTTCATTGTGGTTTCAACCTAGTCTCTCAAAATAGTCTATAAGTCAACATTTTGTCATTAAGCAGCTTTGTCTACGAGTACCTTTAATTGTAGCCCACATAATGACTTAATTTTTATCACATTATTTTGATACAATTACCCTTGTATCAAATCAATGTGATAACAAATACAACTAACTTCAATTTTTGTAACTAGCTTCATACATGGGCGTAGCCAGGGTTCCACTTAGGGGGGGGCAAGCAGGGTCGACTTTTTTATGTTTTTGGAG
The DNA here is from genome assembly GCA_024610705.1 of Tetragnatha versicolor. Classification (NCBI taxonomy): domain Eukaryota; kingdom Metazoa; phylum Arthropoda; class Arachnida; order Araneae; family Tetragnathidae; genus Tetragnatha; species Tetragnatha versicolor. The sequence continues at coordinate 9,954,967 of JANDEH010000011.1, read as the reverse complement.
AACAATTTTAAAGCCATGTGAGAAAGGGCCATAATCACAGTATTGTTTCGAGAGGGATATTTGACCTTTTTTCAACTCTTTTTTAGGTAAAATTTGTGTGAAAGAAAAACTTATTTATAAAGGTTTAGTAATAAAGGTTCAAGGGGGGTCTGGGGGTCCTCCCCCATAAAAATTTTGGAAATTTGACCCTAGGAACAGGGTTTTAAACTGTTTTTTAGTACATGTAAGCCCAAATTTGGACAAACATTTTTAAGTAGAATTTTGATTTTAATGAACTTACTATAAAAAAGTGTGAATAATAAAGTTTTAAAAACTAAAGGAGTGCCTGACTGCCCACCCCCAGAAAATGTTTCGAAATCTGACCCTAAGAACAAGGTTTCAAACTGTTTTTTGGTACACGTAAACCCAAATTTGGACATAGATTTTTAGGTAGAATTTTGATTTCAATGAACTTAATATAAAAAAGTGAGAATAATAAAGGTTTCAATACTAAAGGGGGCCTGGGGGCCCTCCCCCAGAAATTTTTTGAAAATTTGACCCTAAAAAACTGGGTTTTAACTTAATTAAAAGTATATTACTTAGGACTGAGGGGGGGGCAGCTGCCCCCCCCCGCCTCCCCCTGGCTACGCCCATGGCTTCATATTTTAAACTTTTCTGCAAGTTAAATTGGTTTAAAACTAAAAATATAGCTAATCTAAGTTGGAAAAAAATGAACCAACAATAAAATAATAGGAGAAATTATTTTACTTAGTTAACTATACTATAATAACTAAAACTAAATTACAGTACGTAATCAAAAAGTTACAAGTAATTACCTCAACTTTGTCCTTTTCTGAGTATTCTTTCAACATGTCCATAAAATTTCCTTTAATATTTTGCCTTTTGTCCTTCTTTTCTTTTTTCAAATCCCTGTTGCCCTTCTGATGTTTTTCAACAGCATTGAACAGATGTACAATACCTCTAAAACAGAAGATAATGGAAATTAGGCATGTAGTTGAGTTAAGAAAAATGGGAAAAAATGATCCATGAACAACTGGACCAAAATCAATTTTTCATCTTTTTATACTAAAACCGATATCAGAGATTTAACTTTGACCAAGTAAAACTTCAGAGGTTAAGTACACTCCTGTTCATAAAAAAATGCAACACCATGAAGGACTTGTTAGATTTTGATGAAATTTACACAGAAAGTGATCTTTGTGGATGCAAATAAATGATATAATTTTCAGAACAAAGGAATAAAATTTAACATTGAAAATCGGTGTTTAATGCCTTCCATACGCACTGCAATGAGAGCCTCTATACGACAGGTAATCGAATCAAACAAATTGAAATTTTGACTGAGGAGGTGATTTTCATCTAATATTCATCCCATACCCAAAGTTTGCCAATATTGGCAACATAGAAAGCATTTTAAGCATGAGGACAAACCAACGAAATTTTAGTCGAGCTCCATAGGTGAAATTTCGGATGAAGAAATTTGTCGAGAAAGAAATTGTTTTTAATGGATGTAATGTAAGTTTAGAACATTCCGAAAAACATGTGTACAGGATTTGTTCTGATGAATTACAGCTTCAGGATCGCTTCAAAGATAGGGTATAACTTTTGGCTCCAAAAATTTTTAGAAATTTTTTTAAGAAATGAGATTGCCCTAATTTTTTATCTAATGAGGTTGCCCATGGTACCCAATAGTGCTCCAGGTCAAAACACTTCTCTTCTTCACCACAGACTCAAGATAAAACACTCCAAAATTTGCGATTTTCGGCATAGCGTCCAAACCCAATTTAGGTGTCATGTGTTGTAATCATTCCGTCTTAGTCCACGCGCCCGCCTGCGAGCGGATGTAACTGGAACCGGAGAGTAGATTGTTTTTTTGAAAATGCGCGTGAGCTATTATTTGCGTGAGCGATGGACGAAAGTATTTGAATAAACGTATAGTTGTTATTGTTAAAAGGTGTTATTTATTTATGAGTTTGAGATCATTAAGGCCATCCAGACAGTTCTCCGAGAGGGAGACAACAAATCAGAAGTGGGATAACTCGACGACTGCAGGTTGAAACTGAAAGTAACGATAACGAGAGCGCAACGGTGAGGCAGCACTTGCCGAGATTGAGATTCTTGTGATGTTTTGAGAGGACATCCCGTTCTACCGCTGATTTTTTGAGAGGACACCCTGTCCTACTGATGATTTGAGAGGACACCCCGTCCTACTGATGTTTTGAGAGGACACCCCGTCCTACTGATGTTTTGAGTGGACATCCCGTCCTACTGATGTTTTGAGTGGACATCCCGTCCTACTGATGTTTTGAGTGGACACCCCGTCCTACTGATGTTTAGAGTGGGCACCCCGCCTGCCGATGATTGAGAGGACATCCCGTCCTACCGCTGGTTTTTTTTAAGTATATTTCTTGTTGCGTGGTGAATATCGAAAAATTTTTCCTAACTAAGTGAGTTGAGTATATAGTTTTTGAAATGGTATTTTTTATGAAGTAGTGTATTATTGAAGTAGAAGTAATATTGAAGTAGAGTATTATTGAGTTTTTTTAGAATAAGTACTGAATTGAGTATATATTATTTTTGAAATAGTATTATTATTATTATTGGGTTATTGGTTAATTTTTTTTTGCTCTCTTACAAAAAATGGCTTTCTTAACTAAAGGAAGGAAAGATGATTTGCTTAATTTGGCAGTTGAGTTGGAGCTGGTTATCCCCCCTAGTAAAACGTCGAAGACGGCAATAATAGACTGTATAACGAAGAGTGCAGGTTATAATGAGGAAGCCACGAAAGCCTTTTTGTCGGAGATAATTGAAGAACGTAAAAAGAAAGAGGAACGAGAAGATATCAGAAGAAGAGAAGAACGTGAAGATAGCATAAGAAGAGAAGAACGTGAAGATAGCATAAGAAGAGAGGAACATGAAGAGAGATTGAAATTAGCGGAACTTAAAGTGGAGAAACTAAGGCTGGAAAACCGAGGGCAAGAAATCCCAGTGGAAACAAGCAATCGAATACCTGGGCAAGAATTAAGTAAATTACTACAAAAATATGACTCTAAAGAAGACATAAGCCTATATTTAGTTCTATTTGAACGTCAGGCGAGCAGAATAAATATTCCTAAGGAACACTGGACCACCCATCTCGTAGGATTATTACCACAAGAAATTACGCAAATTATTGCACGTGAACCAGAAGAATTAGCAGCAAATTATGACCATATTAAGAGTTTGCTATTGAAGAGATTCAAGTTGACCCCTGAGAAATTTAGACAAATGTTTGTAACTGAGGCTAAAGCACCTGATAGAACATGGAGCGATTTTTATTATGAGTTGTCGACCTACTATGATGGATGGATATCAGGTCTGAAGGTGAAAACTTTCGATGAACTACGAGAACTTATGATTGCAGATCAGATGAAGCGCAAATGCCCTCAAGAATTTAAAGAACACTATTTAGATAGTTGGGGCGAGATGAATACACCCGCTGAACTTGCTGAAAAACTTGATCATCTAGAACAAGTGACGAAGACTATGAAGTTGAAAACTCAGCCCCATGACAACATTCCAAGATGTTACTGGGAACAGACGTACCCGTTTTCACTCCGAGGACGAAGCAGATATGAAAACCAACCGAGGGTTAAAAATGAGAAGAGCGAAGAAAATTGGAGGAAGCATAACTTTGATAAAGTTCATCCAAGTACACCCAGAACTCATGTCCCTATCTGTTATGCCTGTCATCGTGAAGGTCACATCGCACGTGCTTGCCCGAATCTTCCTAAACAAGAAAGCATTCGCTTCGAAAATAATTCAAGGTCAGATACGAGTCATCACAGATTCTATCCAAACGGACCACCTGCGAATGGAAACAACTTTGAAAATAATTGTTCAGAAAGAAAATACTCGGAAGTGCAGAGAAAAGAAACAAACATTATCTTTCAAAACGAAAACAAACATGAATATATGAAGATCGCACATATAAATGGTATTCGTAAACGAGATATCTTGTGCTTGATTGACACAGGAGCATCAGCGTGTATTCTTTCAACGGAAGTTGCTGAAGAATTAGGGTTAAATTTTTCTAATGATAATACACAGCTCTTTGGATTGAAAGGATGTGTCGCTCAAGCGGTGGGTAAGACAACTTGTGAGGTAGAGATAGGTTCGGTTAAGGTGCAGAATGTGGAAATATGCATTACGGAACCTGACACTATTCCTTATGAGATGATAATAGGGCGAACTTTTCTTAACTGTATAAATTATGCTTTCAAGGATGGTGTTTTGTCAATGCAGCCAATCGAAGATTTCAGTTTAAAGGAAATCGAGCTGCCTATTGTGCAGAGGAAAATAGAGTTAAAGTCGAGAAATAAAGTCATTATTGGGAAACATTCCGTGAATTTCTTGCGTACGAACTCTGAGGAGTTACGCAATGGTTTAGTAATGGTAGAAGCAGACAAGAGCACGTTAGGTTCGCTATTGGAAATTGAAGAGGGTGAGACAGTGGTGCCGATATACAATTTTGGTTCGGAGGATATTGTAATTAAAAAGGGCCAGTGTATTAGTCGAGTAGAGGAAGTCACAGAGGATGATCAGAAAATTTTAAATGAATGTTGTGAGGAAGTGAATTTGGTTGAAAAAGTAGATTGTCGACCAATTAGAATGGGGGAGGTTAACTTTGACGAATCCTTATCAATGACGGAAAAGAAAGAAATTCTTGAACTCATCAATGAGTACCGAGATTGTTTTGCATTGTCGATGGAGGAGTTGGGTTGCACGGGTTTAACTCAAATGGATATAAAGGAAAAGATAGGGGCAAAACCTATTGCTATGAAACCTTATAGGACAAACGCCGAAGAGAGAGCGGAAATAAAAAAGATAGTGGGAGAATGGAAAAGACACGGAATAGTTACGGAGACTAGATCACCTTATGCAGCAGGGGTATTGTTAGTGAAAAAGAAAACTGGAGAAAGTCGTTTGGTAGTTGATTTTCGAAAACTAAATGCACAGACCGAAAAACAGAATTTTGCTATCCCAAGAATAGACGACTTATTAGAAAAATTAGCAGGTAATACATTATTTAGTGTATTGGACTTAGCTCATGGCTACTTGCAGATTCCCCTAACGGAAGAAGCAAAATCAAAGACTGCCTTTATAACCCCAGATGAAACAGGGCAGTTTGAGAGGATGATCTTTGGCCTTGCTAACGCACCAGCTGAGTTTCAGAGGCTGATGTACAAGGTTTTAGGGTCGATGGCTAATGAAGAAGTGCTATGTTATTTGGATGATGTACTTTGCCCAGCTAAAACTTGGGAAGAAATGATGGTTAAACTCAAGAAGGTTTTTGAGAAATTTAGAGAAGCTAATTTAACACTTAAGTTGTCGAAATGTGAAATTGCAAAACGTGAAATTGAATATTTAGGGTTCGTAATCAGTGAGAAAGGTATTCGGCCGGGTTTTAGAAAAGTCGAGGCCATTTCGAAATTTCCTATACCGCGTAATGTGCACGAAACTAGGCAGCGGATACATGAACAACAAATGAAAATGAAGGAGAGTTACGACAAAAAAAAATGCGGTAACGTAAAATACGAAATTGGCGAAGTAGTAGTGATGAGAAAAGTACCTGTTTCTATGGGGGAACCAACTAAAACTCAACCTAAATATCGACCTATGGTCATTGTAAAGGTACTCCCAAGTGACACCTACGGAGTGACAACATTAGAGGTTGGGAAAAAGGGCAGTTACTCTACTACCGCCCATGTTAGTCAATTAAAACGATGGCAGTATATGAACTCATCAACTGATGAGGAGGATAGTGGTGAGGGAGAACAGGATGACGAGCCAGGGCCTCGCCGAAACCCCTTTAGGAACACCAGAAATATTAATTATGGGAGGTTTAAATAATTTAGTTTAATATTAAGTTGTGGTTGTTTTTTTATGTATACTACTTATTAGTTTAGATAGTAAGTCATTTTCTAAGTGTATGTTGTGTGTGTAAATTTTCTTTTTGATTATTTTGGTGCGTATTTCATGTACTGTTAGTGTTTATTATTTGTGAAAGTGTAAATAATTTTGATATTGAGATTGTGGGATCGAGGTCGATCCATGGTCAGGTTGGCCGAATGTTGTAATCATTCCGTCTTAGTCCACGCGCCCGCCTGCGAGCGGATGTAACTGGAACCGGAGAGTAGATTGTTTTTTTGAAAATGCGCGTGAGCTATTATTTGCGTGAGCGATGGACGAAAGTATTTGAATAAACGTATAGTTGTTATTGTTAAAAGGTGTTATTTATTTATGAGTTTGAGATCATTAAGGCCATCCAGACAGTTCTCCGAGAGGGAGACAACACATGTTAACCAAAATTGAAGGGGGATTTCTTTAAAAGGACCATTTGTTATCAGTAATCATGCGAAAATATTTTTTTGTGGATCCCTTGATAGCTTTATGCACTGATGAAATTCCATCGATGGAGCGCTGTAAAAAAAGGATACTTGGTGAATTTTGGTGCAATGACGACCGATTAACTGATGGAGCAGACAATGATAGACCTGTAGCAGTATTCTAACAATTTGAAACATGTTGAAAAGTCATTCAATGATCCGGCACTGCCATGCGAATGAAGCCTCTTTCATCCCGTGCTGACGGGACTATAAGGGGTCCAGACCCCAATTTTCAACTCGCCTTACCCTTTTTGGACCTCTGCTTTCAAAACCATATCAATATTGTCCGGTTTCCCTTCATCTGACCAGCGGTAAAACAGTGTGAAAAACACCCCTCCGGGAGGCCTAACGTTAATCCTCTTTCAAACTCTGTTAAATGTTCATATGACATCCGTTAAGGTTTAAGGGGTATAATAACATCTAATTACAAGATAATCAACAGTAGACAACCTTCTTACAAGCCCTTAATGTCCCGTTACAGCCCCCAAATATACGAATAAATCAGTGGTTGAGAAGACACTGCTCAGCTCGGGCATGCGCTATAGCTCTGAATTTGATATCATTTGATAATCAAACCATAATGAACACACCCTGAAAATTTTAAGTTGATCGGACAATTATTTCTTGGTGTTGCATTTTTTATGAACAGGAGTATAATTTAGTTATATGGGTACCTATATTGGAAATTAAGAGTTTCTTTTTCAAGAAAGAACTAAAAAATAAATTGTTAAAAGTGTTCTCTCTAATGATATTAAAAGAAGAAAGGTTAAAAGACTAAAACAATTATCAAAATTGACTTTAAAATGCGGTTTGTGTATAGAAGTTCAATATAAAAAAATAAATTAATTGTTTAACAGCTTTTATTACCTTTAACTGAATAATTTGTAAAGCCCTATAATTAATAAAACTGTTAGCTCAAATTTATTATAAAGAAAACATACCTTGTTGCAATTTTAACCAATTCTCGCTCACGATCTTTCTTGGTTACACTTGGTTTTGTTCTGCACATAGCTTCCCATAATGCTTTCTGTAATAGTATGCAAATGAATTCTTTTAAGCAGATAAAATAGACTATTTTATAATCTAAGTCAGAGGTTCTCAAACTTAGGGATCTCAAAAATCGTAGACACCCACTGGCGTCTGAAATACAGTGTTTTTCCCTTAAAAATTATGTCGCTTACAAGAAGCTTTTCTCTTTAGTTGCTCTCCATAGAGTTTGAAAAGTAAAAAAACACAAGTTTGGGTACAATTTCTAAAACATTTTTCTGGGACAAGACCTTTTCCCATTTTTACTTGCTCACATGGTAAAATTTTAACATTGTGTGTAAAACATCATTTAAATACAGTGAAATCCCATTACAACGAATACCGATACAACGAAAAATCCCGTTATTACGAGAGTCCAGAAAGTCCCCAACCATTTTTATTTGAATTGGCGATAGTACGGTTACAACGAAATTTCCGTCGCAACGAAGAAATTTTACGGTCCCGTGAAGTTTGTTATAACGGGATTTTACTGTACTACTTTTAAGTAACCTAACATTTTATGTTATAATGCACTCTTTAGGGGGTACCTTAAAAAGACTTTCAGTCACCCCCACCATAAAAACAACAACCAAATATCTTAGTAACAGCGTGTCCCCGACCCACTTAAAAAATCCTTGCCCCGCACAACCAAAAACTGAAAAAACACCCCTGGGAGTAAATGATTAATGTCCTGCTCCCGAATTAAACTTACAGGTTTAGTAAATCAGGTAAAAAGTTGCTAACCTTTTTCTGTCTATCAAGTTTCTCTTTCCTTGCTTCACTATAACTCTTAGTCTTTTTCTCAGTTTTTTCTGGTACTGGTTGAACGAGGTTTCCTTTTTCATCAACGATTTCAATCGGTTTTTCCTTTTTAGCTTTTACGTCAGCATCTTTCTTGGCTTTACTGAGTATAAAGTTATTGCTTTTGGTGGTAGTGTTCAAAACTTTAGACATAGCATCTGCCCATCCTGCATTCCCACAGGTATCAGAATCCGAGTCCATTTCATCATTTTCTGAACTGTGCATATCTTTATCTTCATCGGAAGATTCAGAGGAGGCATCATACTCCTCAAGAGTTTCTTCTACTTCTTGTTTTTCTTCTTCCATTGTTTCCTGTAAAACACGAGTGAAAATATCAAATAATAGACTTGCAATCTGACAAATAAGTTGGTAAAACTCTAGAAGTGGGTTCGGGTTGGCACCTCGTGTCGAATTTTATGTCACCAACTTCACTTTGATACTTAAGCGCTACTACTTCGCTTGGCAATTGAACCCACTTGTAGAGATGAGCCAATGAGGGTAAAAGTTTTTGAACATAAAATAAGAGGCGTTGAAGTTCGACAGTAATTTTTAACACATGCTATTATTTATGAACACTCCGTTAACATTCACAACACACATTAAATGGTTCTTTTTACGAAAACAAACTAACCTTCCCTAACAAAACAATATTTAACAGTAAAATAATAGTATAAACTTTCCTGCCTACACTTACAGCAACAGCACGTTGCATGCAAATTCGACCAAAATAAACAACACGAAATAAGTGTTATAGAGGTTTAGTGCTATAAGCTACCAGGTTATAATGATGGTATTGTAATGATTTCTAAATTTGTAAACTGTGTTTAAATATTATTTACAATCAATTTAAATTGTATTTTCTGAAAAGTTTTCAAATTTTCTTTGTTTCAATAGTTAAAGAGAATAAAATTAATGATTGTAAGAAATTTTATTTTTTTGAAATATCAATTTATGTTTAAAAGTTAACTGGAATCGTATGTGATGTCGTCTGCTTCAAAACAACAAAACAAATGGATTTTATTGTTTTTGTTTTCCTCATGTCCTCCTTGTGTGTGTGATAAAAACAATCTAAATAGAATGATTGGAGTCTAAAGTCTAACTTACTTAATCATAAAAATACCATAATTGAACTTGTGTTATATTTCCCTGTGCTATAGTCTTTTTACATAATTTAGCTCTATTTATAATTATGAAGGGTAAAAATATATTTAAGTTCATAAAACGAGTAAATGGATCCTACAGATTTTATAATAATGGTCCCAAGGTAAATTACATAATAACATTTATTGGATTTCACGGATTAAATGTAATGTGTTCTTATTGTAATGCCTTTTTCTCTTGGAAAATATTTTCTGCAATTCATGTTGCAATTGTGTGGGTAGCAAGTTAGCATTATTTTTGACTTCATAAGCTTGATTTTCATTTTTAGATTATATCCCCCAGTTTAGTTGATACATTCGGCAGAAAGCACAGTTATTTACGTGTGTCATTGACTGAGAGATGCAATTTTAGATGTAAGTAAAATATAAATGTAAGGTCTCTTTGTCCAGACTTTTTGTAAAAACTGCTAATATTTTTCATTTCAGTAAGAGTCATGCACTTTTAAAAATTGGGTTTTGTGTTAGTGATACTGTTATATTACAAAAACCACTTGTTTTGAAAGGAGTTGGTTGTAAGTAGGTACATTCACCTAAAATATTTGTGAAGGAATCTAAAAAAACAATTTTTTTCCTTAACAGACCTATCAACATATAATTCTACTATTAATTTAATATTTGTTTTTACAGCTATTCTATGAAATTCTAAAGCTTTACTATTAAACTTTGTAATTGTTCCTTTTTGACCAACTCTATATTTTTAATTCAATTAATATATGATGGGTTCTTTTTGGATAGGATATTGTAGTTTCAAGATGATAATTTTATAAATTTCTTTTGCATGTATTAAATTGGGATACTCAGGGCTAGTAGGGTTTAGACGAATTATTTTTCAAAACTAACTTTATAACTGAATAAAAATACATTACCCTAAAACAATTTGCAATTTTGGAGACTCTCAAAACAGGCTAACAAAACCTATTTGGAAAAAAAGGAAAGAAATAAAATCCCTACTTCTTTAAAATGGAATTTAAAGACCTTTTAATAGGAATCCTTCATTTAAAGCATTTTTTATGGATATGAAAATATTCCCATTCAGGTCAATATTGTATGCCAGCAGAAGGTGTAAGATTAACTTCCAATGCCAATTTGCTTACCTCTGATGAAGTTGTCAAGTTAATCAGCTTATTTGTTAAGTCTGGAGTAACAAAAGTTCGTTTTACTGGTGGCGAGCCTCTCTTGCGAAAAGACCTTGCTGAAATAATAAGTAAGCAGATTTGTTATTTTTTAAAAGCACTGCTAACTTTTATAAAACTGAGACTTCTCTGAAATATGAGTGTAATTACGGCAACTTTTGCTTAAATATTTTTGTTACTTGTATTTCAGTTGAATATATCCCCAAACTTTTTATTTACCAATCATTCAAATAGTCAACTTTTAATGGTTTTCATTGATATAACTGTTTTATTGGGTTGATTAACAAATTCTAGAGATATTTCTCCTCTTGGGTGATACAAACTTCTTGTCGATACTTAACGGGACCGATTACGTAATTGAACCAAAAGCTTGCAAGCAGAAAAAATTACTTTACATTAAGTTTTTTTTATCAATTTTCAGAATGTAGAGTTTTTAATTAAACTTTTAAAAAGTATTGAATTTAAGTACAATTTATTCAAGAAAAATTGGCTATTTATGAATATTAGTTAAATGAGTCAAAGATAAGGTTCATAATTTTAAGTGTGTATGAGAAAATTTTTATACTAACTAGCACAGATAAAATTTATTCAATTAATAACTCATAGGAATTGGAATTACATTGGAGAATGGTAGCCTCAAGTATTAACATAATGATGCTACCATGGTTGAGATTGTCATGTATGGCTACCGTGGTTGAGAAAGAATATCTATCATTTCATATTTTCTTATGTTTAGAAACTGTATCGAACTTCAAGGGATTGGATACAATAGCATTGACAACCAATGCTCTTGTTCTGGATTGGAAAATCAAAGAACTGAAAGAAGCAGGTAGTTTTATGAAAGGAATTTATATCTTTTACTTGCTTAACTTGATTTTTGAAAACTTAACAGTGTTTTAGTTACTTTAATTGTTTTTTCTCAATAATTACTTGAAAAGTTGTATTTATTAATAAGTTGGGTAATATGTTTCATTCAAAATAAGTTGTGGTAGCATTGTAAGCTACTTAAAAGGAATTTGTTTATCATAACATAACTGAGTGTTTTCTTTCATTTTGTTTTCTATCACATTGATATACTGTCTTTGAACAGGGTTGAATGCGGTGAACATCAGCCTAGATACTCTTATTCCAGCCAAGTTTGAATTTGTAACTCGTAACAAAGGATTAAATAGAGTCTTGAAAGGAATAGATGCTGCTATAGACATTGGTTTTAATCCTGTAAAGGTATAATGATCTTTCTAAAAGTGTATGAATGACAATTGATTAAGTACATGCCTTTTCTAAAGTACATTAATTTGCCCTTTCGTAGTTTCTTTTTAAAATTTGGTTTGCACACTGATTTAAAATTTTTTTCTATGATTAGGGTTGTGTAATAAGTCAAGTAAAAGCTAATGTTTGATTTTAAAAGCATGCAATTTAATGAGATTTATTGCATACATTCATAGCATGATTTGCTTTTGAGTGTTTACAAAGAAGCAGTTGACACTAAAGCAATATAGTTGTAAAAGGATTCACGGTTTTTAAACGCTTTTATTTACTTTGTAGCATGTAAAGATGTTGATATTACAGTAGTTGGTTCAGGGATATTTTTACTTAATACCTTCAAATCAGAGTAGCAATAAATAGAACAATCATCAAACGTTTCACTGCATAATCCTTTTTTTGCTGCAACAGTGTAGTTTCAGAAATTATCTTATTCAATTCAGAGTAAAAAACTTTTCACATTTACAGATAAGACTAAAAAATATTTTGGTACTGAATTGCTATTAAGCTTAGTCACTGCTGGATTACCTAAAAAATACGAAACAGGAACTCCAACCATGCCCCGTCATGAGGGGGCTTGGACATGGAAAGAGGGGTGTTTCTGAATGCCGACCATCAAAATGGTAACGACATCAAGCCCCAACACCCAGAAATGAATTTGGTAGCAAAATAAACAAGTTTATAATGCTATTATCAAGGCCAAAATTACAGTTAACACAGCAGATCAAAAAATTGAAATAAGAAAATACTCAACTGGGATCGCGCACATGCAGCTTATCACCAAGTTGTAATATCAAGTATTCAAATCGAAATTTAAATTTAAAGTTAAAACTGAATACTTTCTGGGTGTTGGGGCTTGATGTCATTACCATTTTGATGGTCGGCATTCAGAAACACCCCTCTTTCCATGTCCAAGCCCCCTGATGACGAGGCATGGTTTGAGTTCCTGGTTCGTATTTTTTAATCTAATATTGATAGATTCTAGCTGACTTGCAGCATTTAAATTCGATTTGATTTCTTCGAGCATTTTACATTTCGATTTGAATACTGGATTACCTAACATTGTTTATTTTATTTTAGATAAACTGTGTAGTAATGAAAGGCATCAATGACGATGAACTATCCACATTTGTTAAACTCACAGAAGATCAGGTGAGTCCTTAATTGTTTGAAGTAAAATTAAGTAAATTTTTCCAATGATAAAATATTTATGTTTTAGAATTTAGATGTAAGATTTATCGAGTATTCACCATTTGGAGGAAACAACTTTAGTAATAACAGAATGGTGCCTTATTCCCAAATGCTTGATATCATTAGAGAAACCTATCCAGACTTAAGACGTTTAGAAGGTGCTTGTAATGATACTGCCAAAGTAAGATATCATATCATTCACAAAAAAATTTAGTTTTTTAAATGTTTCATTCCTTTTCAAAAGGTTTCTTAACGTAGTTAAGGTATTATTAACTAACTTACTAACATGTTACCAACCAGACATATTATTTTTTCGCTTCACTTTGATTTCCAGGTGTCAACACTTAAGATAAGCTTAACTGTTTTTTTCTTAAAAATATCTACACTGTTTTCATTATTTAAGAAAACATAAGAAATATGTTGCCAACTAAATGTTCAGCATTTAAAAATGTAAGAAATAATTATATAAAGTTATATTTGATTCTGGTAAAAAGCATAACTGCCAGCTACGCTTATTTTTAAAAACTTAATGCTGATAAATCTTTTATTTGTGCAGGCATATAAAGTTCCAGGTTTCAAAGGTCAAATAGGATTCATCACATCAATGTCTGAAAACTTCTGCAGCTCTTGCAACAGATTACGCATAACGGCAGATGGTAGTTTAAAAGTAAGCTCAATATATTAATAAATTTCAAAGTAAATAAATTGTTTCTGATGGTATAATTTTCTAATGATCGCTTTCTGTGATAAGGTTTGTTTGTTTGGAAAAGAAGAGGTTTCATTAAGAGATGCAATAAGAAATAATGCTTCAGAAGAAGATTTGCTTAGCATAATTGCAGTTGCAGTGTCATTGAAAAAGAAGCAACATGCAGGTGAGATAATTACATGGTTTGGTAAAACTAAAGGAACAGATTTATATAAAACAGGTCCTCCAAGGCAACCACGGCTGCTATAGCGCAGTTGGCAATTGCTCTATAGAGAAAGCAAAAATTAATAAGCTAGTGAGATTATCTGAAATCAGATTTCTCAAGACCCATTAGGATTTAAGTAAAAACTTACCATCAAAAAAGGTTTTTCTTTGTCTTGTTTTACCTACACCTTGACCTAGCACCATTTATTAGATGGCAAAATAATGATAATCACAGTTAATGCTATAAAGTCAACAGTCAGACTCCAACCGAAAATTTTCCGTTGTACCGTTAAAAAATCTAGTCTTAACTTCCCCTCTCCATCAGCATGTTTTCAAATTTTTTTAGGTAGCTTATTTTTTTTCATGGAAATATCACTTTTTTTCACAGGTGAAGGTTGTATGCCACTCTCAATGAGTTCGAAACTCCAGGAATTTCTATTACCGTGCAATACTATCTGAAAAGAAATTGTTTATTACAATTCCTGGGAGTAGATAATAGGGAGAAAAAGAGGATGGGAGTAGATTATAGGGAGAAAAAGCTTTTAATTTCAGAGAGGATTTTAAACAAACCATCATAAGCCTCTATGTGCTTGTTTATTATCAAGGGGCACTTTAAATCTGCATTTCCCCCGATGATTTCCATAATTCATAGTATGAAAACAACTGTAGAAACTAGAGAATCCTTAGTACGTCGAGTCTGTCAACAGTAAGGGCTTCAGATAGGATAGGAGTGCAAAAATAAATTTTATATTTTTTTCTAAACTTATTGGTATATTTATAGCTAAGGGGTAATCAGGGATGCAAGTGCCCAAAAGGGGTTTTGGAGCACCTTTGGAGCAGGGGAAATTACCATTTTGGAGCAGTAAATCCTAGTTTTGGAGCAGCAAAATTAAGTTTCAGGGCAGGAAAAATGCCATTTTGGAGAAGCAAAACTAAACTTTTAGAGCAACTTTATTTTAGTGGTCAAAAATAAGATGGAGAAATACAGTATTTACTTTACCTTTTTAATTCAGAAGCTATTTTATAAGCCTAACATATTAACTTTTTGAAATTCTTAAAAATTACATAGGCACCTTTTTAATTCACTAGTTGGTAACTGAATCAGACATATCAACCTCTCAGAGTCAAAAACCAGGAGAAATATTTATCGATGTTTAGGCCTTTAGAAACCAATTTAAATCATTGAATTTCTATAACGTGAAAATTCAAGTTAATTGTGGAAATAATTATCATAAAAAACTTTGCTAAATACTGCAGATACCCTGGAACCAACACCCACAATCTTAGAAATTTAAATAAATGTTAGTTAAAAGAAGCCATTTACAAAAACTGAAAAAGTCAATGTTCGCGGGTTCTCCCCAGAAAATGTAGTAAATTTGACAAAGACATTGACTAGTTTTGGTATACTTGGTCAAACTTTTGAACATATATTTATAGGTAGAACTTGCACTTACTTTGATAAACTTAGTATTAAAAAAAGTTTTGAATTATAGAGATCCAAATGCAAAGGGTGGTCTGGGGGTCCTCCCTTATAAAAATTTGAACCTATAAAACATGGTTTTAGCTTGTATTGGAGGCCTAGTCTGATTTAATTTTTTATTTGGGGGGAGGGTGGCAGGTCCCCTACCAACCCCCTTGATATCATATCTGAAAAGACTTATAATTTAACAAGATTTTTGAAAAGGGGCTGTATTATTATCTTACCTTACTTAAAAAGATCTTTCAGTAAAAATTTACAACTTAAATCAATAAAACGCAATCTGAGAGGAGAGGTATCACTAGACTTATTAGGCTCCTCTGACCACACTTAAGATTCTTCTGCATCGCAATTACGACATGAAAAAAAGCCAACTTCAACTAGGCGCCGAAAAACGGTACTTTCGCGAAAAATCGCTATTTTTCGACTTTTCACACAGAATGTGATCCTAAACTCCACTGTTCCTAAACTCTGGACTTGATGGGTTCTAACCCTTGTAAAGTTGGTTTTTTTTCACATCGCGCTTACAACACAAGAAAAGGCCGAATTCAACTAGCGCCCACGGCCGTCCAATAAAGAAGTCGAGGGAGGAACGGAACACTCCGCAAGCCAAACGAAACTTCAGCGAAAAATAGCGATCTTTTCGACTTTTTTTCGTTATAAATCGTCATTTTTCTCGGAAATAATATGGGAAGTGAAATAGTTGTAAGATCGCGACTTCTCGCGAAAGTTTCGTTTTGCTCGCGGATTCCCCGTACCTCCCGCGACTGCTTTCGTGAACGGCCGCGGGCACCAATTTGAAGTTGGCTTTTTCTTACGTAGCTATGCGATGTAGAGAAAACAACTTTGCCTTGGTCAGAAGTCAAAATTTGGCAAAACACATCGAAAAATTTCTTTTTTGGCGCACTCTGGCGCAATTTCGGCCAAAAAAGTGTTTTTTGGAGCAGGTTGGCGCAGGGTACAACGATTGGCGAAATCGGCGCAATTGGCGCAGCACTTGCAACCCTGGGTAATAGAACTGCATTTAAAACTTGTTTATTTTGTTTAATTTATGATTTACCAAAAAGGTATAAGCATTTTTTTAGAATGTCTACATTTTGCTTTAGGTATGTTGAATCTTACCACTTTGAAAAATCGTCCAATGGTATTAATAGGTGGTTAACAATTCAAAAGTATGTCACCATTTTTTATTCCTACAATTTATATAACACCGATTCTCAATACTGTCACTGACCTATTTTTCATTTTTGAGATATTTTAAAAATCTAATTGGAATATAAACTAAGCGTTTTCAGACTTGCAAACTAATTTCAATCATTCATATCATGTTTTAAAGAAGTTGTAAGTATTAAATTTGTTTATTTGATGCTATTTTTTTTCCAATTCTTTGAATTAGAAACTAAAGGAGATAAAATTACTAATTTTAACATTATATTAAGTTTTTAGTTGCTCTACACACTTGTGGACTTTAAAAAAATTGGCAAATGAGTTTCAAACAAGTTTTCTTTTACAGGGAATAAAATAGCAGTAAAAAGGTCCAGCACACTAAGAAAAAATTTATATTTTCCTCCAATAAACTTACTTCCCTATCAGATTAGCACAGCTTCTTTTTCAACTCAAGGTTTGACACACACAAACGAGAAAGGGAAATTGAATATGGTGGACGTGAGTTCAAAGCCCCAAACGGATAGGATTGCAGAGGCCGAAGCAGTGGTTTACTTAGGGGCTACAGCGTACGAACTTTTGGTGCAAAATAAAATGAAAAAGGGCGATGTCCTGACTGTTGCAAAGATTGCAGGAATTATGGCAGCTAAGAAAACAAGTGAACTCATCCCTTTGTGCCACTGCATCAAGATTGACTGTGTTGATTTGAAAATGGATTTGGTTGGTGACAGCCACAGTGTAATTGTAAGGTCGACAGTAAGGGCTTCAGATAGGACGGGAGTGGAAATGGAAGCTTTGACTTCTGCAACAGTTGCAGCCTTGACAATTTATGACATGTGCAAATCTGCTTCTAAAGGGATAGAAATCAAGTCAGTCAAATTGTTGATGAAAAAAGGAGGAAAACATGACTATGGACATTAAATATTGATTTTAATGTAAATTACTAATAAATAATCAACTATATGAAGTATACAGCCACACAATGCCAAACAGTTACTTTAACAAACAAGTTACATTTATTAACTTAATATTGCATACACGGTTAACTGTGTAAAGTTAGGATATGTACAAAACACTTTCTTTTTACAAAGATTAAAAAGTTTAGGCACTTGTCTTTCATGAGAAAAAAAATGGAGTTACTATTGAAATAAAAATGAGTTACATTACACAACATATTATTCAAACATGCAAACACTTTCAATGTGAAACTTGTATATATACAAACACTTTAATGTTGATCATAAAGAGGCTTCTTTCCAAGATCGGAAGAAGGGTTACACTCAACAAAGAGAACATTTATTATAAATAGTTTAAACTAATAAATCATGATTCCATAAAAGCTCTTCATTCTTACCAACATCATGAAGATGAAATTATTGGTCATTGTATCACTATTTCACCTTTCATACAACCACTTTTTAAAGTTATAAGTACTTATCTTATAATTAAAAAACATTTCTCACCATCTAAAAGTATTTTGAGCAATTCAAATACATGTATAGTTTACCAAAATTATTGGTTATTAAATCTTATATTTGCATATATGTCAGCATTTTTCATTATAAAATAGAGAAGACAATTACAAGTTAAAAGGTTTAAGGCAATGTAAGATCACTGATAAAAGTGTTTAGCAAAATACTTTATGGAAGTAAATTGATTGTAAATTGATTCAATATAAAAAAAAATTCATTTTCTCACATAACTATGTACATAAAAATCAGTTATGATAAATATTTTTCTATATTTTGAAAATTTTTATAACATCAAAATTAAAATTTCTCATTAAAATAAATCACAAGAGCAACAGGTAAACTAAAACTAAATAGCAACAATTTTTATATGTATAAATATTCTAAAAATATACTTAACTTAATATTTACATGTACTTAATTGCAAATAATTTAGATATAAAACTTTCAAAAAAGTTTTGATTTGGGCATCAAGAGCAGGTTTTGATCTACTTAATGCTAGTGTTGGACAAATGATTGGTTTGATTATCACATGTTATATAAAAAAACCACTTTACATTAAAAAATATTCTTATCACAAAACAATATTTTATAAATGTTAAATATTCACTGATTACAAGTATCAGATTTATCTAAGTCACTCGATTATTCAAACACTCTATAACACATAATATGCAAGTACAACATGCATACAGATTAATTTCTTAATCAGCCAAAATTTTACACGTCAGATCTGTTTGACAGTTCTTGCACATAACATGCAAACAACTGTGGCATGAAAAACAAATTTTAAGGTAGTTAAGGGGTGAGAAATTAGTAATCTTACACTGTTGACCGATTTTAAATGGAAAAACACACCTTACTAGGGTGGGGGAATGTCGATTTAAAAGCATTTAACCCTTTCAAACTAAAGCCGCCCGAAATGATCATTGAATCCAATTGGAAATTTGGGGCGGCTAAGTCTGAATGGGTTAAGTTATCAAAAATAGAATGAATTATCTTTTTTATCCACTTAAGTATCTCAAGAAAAACATTAGTCAAAAAATGGTTATACGTTTTATAATAATAATAGGAATGTAACGTTCGTGAGCATCTTTTTCTTGAGGGGTCACTTAGGTCAGGTAGTCATTCTCCCACCGCTTGGGCAGCCCTCGCTGGAATGTGACCGAGAGCGGCACAGTGCCGTCCTGCGACTGCCCGTCCGCCGGCAGGTCCAGCAGGGTGCGGTCGTCCGCGTGCGCCCGGTTGACGTAACCCTCCAGCGAGAACCGCACGCGGGACGTACCGCTGCCCGAGCTTTCGTCACTGGGCGTGCCAGGCGAGCTGCGGTTCGAGAAGGCGGTCCACTGCCGGCTCTTGCGCGGCAGCGGAGGCAGGCCGCGCGGGGCGAGGTCCAGCGTGCTGGGGCGCGCACGGTACTTGAGCAGGTGGGGCGGTGCCACCGCAGACGCCTCGTCCTCCTCCACACCGACCTCGTCGCTGTGGAACGAGGGGTTGACGTTGGACGAGCTGTCCGAGGCGTTGGACACATTGGAGGGGGTGCGGCGGTGGCCGAACTTGCTGCCCCGGCGGCCGCCCGTAACCTGCTGGCCGGGATTGTCGTAGGCCCATCGCTCCTCGCCGCCGCCGTACGTGTCGCTCTCGCAGCTGGTGGTGGACAGCTTGCGGGGGTTGTTGTTCCACTGCAGGTCGGCGTACTTGGTCTGGGAGGCACCATCCAGGTTTAGACTAGGGCGGTAGTGCCGGGTTTGGCCGTGGTAAGTGTTGTGGGGATAACCGGAGGTGGATGAGAACTCGTAATCGGAGCCCAGTTTAGGTGGTCCTGGAGGGGAAGAAAGAGGTACATCAGGGGTCACTTTAGAAATTTAGGTCTGTTTTCACAGGGATGAGATTGACAAGAAAGCAAAAATTCGGAAAAACTGCGGGAACGAAATTTTGTGAAAAAAAACAACCTCCTTTTAGTTTTATGGGTTCAATGTATCTTTTAAATAAATTTTTAGTTTGATTTTGGGCATATAAATGACAATGAAAAATTGGGTATAATAAAGTTCTATGTACCAAAAGGGGGTCTCCCCAGCAAAATTTTGAAAATTTGATCCTAAAAATCAAGGTTTTAGCTTATTTTGGAACACTACCCAAATTTTTTAAGTGAGGGCTTTGCCTCTCTTCATTCCTTTCGCGACGGGCGGCCCCTATCAAGCTGCTCCCACGGGCCGGGGGGCACTTCACTTCTAAGATGATGAACATCAGTAAAAAATCGTAGAAATTAAAATTGTGGTCTAAAATACCTAATTTTTACCATATGATCAGCATAACACATTTAAAGTAAATGCTGAAAAAATTGTACTGCTATCCCACTATTTTCTTTGAAAATTTTAAAAAACAAATAATGCTTAAATATTAACAATTCCATATACCCAAGATGAATAAAACTGAGGAAAATGTCGTAAAATGAGGAGATATTTATCACAAGTAACTTATTCATGAAGATAAATAAAATTATTTAGAACAAAACCTATTTATATCTTCTTTCACTTAAGACCCGCAAATAAGCATCTTAAATTCTGAATATATATTTAAAAAATTATCCATTTCCATCTCCATTTCAACTAGACACTTAAACACATACATGTTTTCTGTTTAAGCAATAAATAATTCCATCGGAATGCAAGCCAAATCTTGAAGAAATAAATAGTAATAACTGTCATAATAAACACTCCAACTCTCCTTGAGATCCAATAAAAGAAAAAAAGGTGCTGAAACTCGGAAAACACATGCTAAAGTTTATATCAGCTAGGAAAAAGAAAAAAAGATCACTTCTCATTCACATTAATTAAGCTGTTGATGCATTATGCATAAATCTTGCTATATTCCTAAAAAAACCCTCAGATATTAAAAATATTACATGGTGATGAAGGCCAAGATGTTCTCTTTCAAATTATTTCACTGTAACGGACATACGGCGATATCTAGTGAGAAGGAAATATTCAAATAAAATATAAGTTTGTTTAGAACATATTAAGCAGTAGGCAAATCCGGGTTTATTGATTTTTCTTATGAATTCTTGAACGAACACGCCATCAATTTTTTCTCAAGCCAGCTCCAGCAGTTCTTCCGTGAAATCTAATGAAAGGAAAGACCCTCAGCTATTGGTCGTTTGAGTTCAGGAATTTATTACCCTCTTATCTTACACTACACCAGGGGTCCAGGGTTTGAAAGGGGAGGGGGAAAGCAACCGGGCAAGGTCAACCGAAGAGCTATACGCGCTGTCCGGAACGATGGGGAACGGGCGCTGATAAGGGGAGGTATAGTTCAAGTTTTTACGTTAGTTGAATTTTTCTTTGAAAATTTTTTTGAGGATATAAAAAATTAACATTTAGAAACGCTCAATTTTCAAAATGTAAAAAAAGTCTGAAAATTCTCAGAAAAATTCGGAAATTCAGAAAAAATTCGGAAGAATCTCATGCCTGGTTTTCAGAAACTTCACAAAATGTTTGACTGTGAAAACAGACCCTAAACAAAATATTTTAGCCTTAAAATGGACATTATTTTTCATCAATACTACAAATATGGGAGCTTTTTCCCACCAAAACAGGCTTCTGGCTGAAAAAAACTAAGGGTAACTAACTAAAACTTCCTAAAATTATGAGTAGATTTTCAAAATTTATACAAAAACCGGACCCTTTACAAAAAGTCTGGACAGACCCCTGTACATAAAAGGATAGCAGGAAGAAACCTTTTGAATTATTTATATTGAATTTAAGAAGAAGTTATTTCATTGTCTTCAATCAAATAATTTAAACTGAAATTTAACAACTAAATAGAGAAATTTTGATAAGTAACAAAAGCTGAACATTTTAAGTGAAGAGCATGATCACCAAAAGAACTTTTCTACTGTTTCTCTTCTACTAAAAAAATAATTGGAATATTTGCAAGTTCTTTCCTTAAATAAATGTCTTAAATTCCTAGCAAGTTCCATAATTTCAGACTTAATGAAAATTTAATAAGTAAGAACCCAAAATTCATTAGCAAAACTATTACTGCAGAGCAGGGGTTTCCAACTTCTAAGTACTCGCGGGCCGCAATAAAAATCACAAGTCAAGTGGCGGGCCGCAGAGTAATCTGGCTCATTTTTAACGATGGTATTTTTTTGGGGGGTGATAGTCTTCAATATGAAACTTTTCAAGCAAAAGTGGGACGAAGGTTGTTTACATATTTTGAATGTATGCACTACACTATATTTTCCAAAATTCCAGAGGATATCTGATTTTTTTTCTCTTATACAACTCGTAGGAATACTGAATATATTTAATATTCTGAATATTACTTAAATGAAAAAGTCTTCCTTAAGAAAATGTTTGTAAATTTTCCTTAGATTGTTTTACCTAATTTTTTAATACTCCATTTTGTCCCTCCTCATGATAAAGGTTATATAAAAGCCTTCATACCCCCTTGGGGGGAATTTCAGGTTTGGCAAACAATCTCTCGAAACTTTTAATTCTTGCCCTATAGAAACGATCGAAGCTAGTCCATAATCTAAGAGGTATATGGGGGGTCGAGGGGTTCTCCCCTGAAAATTTTTTTAAATTTTATTGTGCTAAAAAGTGTTTTGAAGCTACTTTTTGGAGGGTTTTCAGAGAGCTTCGCGGGCCGCACAAAATGACCTGGCGGGCCGCTAGTTGGAAACTCCTGCTGCAGAGGGTAGATTGATCAAAAGTTTTCTAAAAAACATTGGTTAAATCAACGTTACAATTATCCACAAAAAGAGACGAGTCTCTTTCTCTCCAATTTCAGAAAGGAAATCTAATTTAAAATAATACGCAAAATATCTAAATGATCAAAATGTTTTTTCTATAAAACCCATGTGAAACTAGATTCTCACCTGTCTCTTTTGACCACCATCGCTCATCGTCCTCTGGGTCATCTGTTGGTATTCGTGGATTCAACGATGCATACCGGGCCACCCGGATGTCAAAACCTGCAGCTACTGAAGCTAACATAGCTCCCATGTTCCCAAGGAAGGAGCCTACCACCCTTCTTGGCAGTGAGGACCGTTTAGAACTGCTAGAAATATCACCAGTGCCGTTGTGATGCGTATAGGAACGGGAGCTTGCAGAAATCTCATGTTCAAACGCTGAAAATACAATAGAAAATGGGATTAAAAAAATTTTATAATTAAGGACAGTATTTTTCTTTTCATTAAATGCAAAAATGAGATGTTGAGATTTAATTTACATTTTCTAGGTTCTCTGAATGAATTTTTTTGGGTTGCAACATATATCAAATATATAAACAAACAAATAAATAAGTCTAACAAAAGTAAACAAGTTATTAAAAAATTAATTAGTTCAAGGGGTCTGTTTATTAGTAGGAAAAACTTTAACTAAAAATATGAAAGAAAATTATCAAATAATATTAGAATAAAATAGCATTTTACACTTACCACTGTCATTTAGTGCAGCAGCATTGAGAATTCCTCCAATGGACAATGGAATTGGTGATTTTTCTAAGTTAGGGGCACTCTTGGACCACCGCTTGTTGCCATCAATTAGCAACATTTGTCGGGAATGGCAACGCTCTTTCTGATGCACTGTGCTTGGTCCCCAGGTTTTGCCTTTTAAACCATCGGTTTGCACTGTAAGAAAGTCATTTAAACAAAATTTTAAAGTTACAAACCTTTTATTTACATTCACCATCCTTAAATACCCATTAGAGTAGTATAACCACAGGCATAGCGGCCAACATTTGAAAACATAAATTAGGGAGATTGTGAGAAAATCTCCCTAATTTTTGAAACAAATTAGGGAGATTTTTACGACTTCTAACCTTGTTAGAAATACAGTACTACTCTAAGACTTAAAAGTAAAAAAAAATTAAAATAATTCTATGTAAGGATTCTTACAACAGAAATACTACTTAAACGTTTTTATTACCTTTTACTACTAATTTTTATCAAAAAAACATTGCAAAAAAAGCTTGCCAACATCACTTTTTAACACTGCCCATATTTTAAACTTGCCCCTAGGCTATTATCGATCGGTTTCTTAGACACTCGCAATCGGAAAAACGAAAATTACCCAGAAAATCCTCAAACTTGATTTATTAAGAAATTCGGGAGATTTAATACTTTTTCGGGATATCGGGAGATAACAGTGAAATTCGGGAGTCTCCCGAAAAAATCGGGAGAGTTGGCCGCTATGCACAGGGCTTCAAAAATGAATACAGTAAAATCCCGTTACAACGAATACCGATACAACGAAAAATCCCGTTATTACGAAAGTCCAGATAGTTCCCAACCGTTTTTATTTGAATTAAGGATAATACGGTTACAACGAAATTTCCGTTACAACGAAGAAATTTTACGGTCCCGTGAAGTTCGTTATAACGGGATTTTACTGTAATTGGTTAAAAAGTTAAAGTTAATAAGTATATAAAATCATGATCTGAGAGAATTTAGCACCATTTAAAAAAGACTCACGGGCATAAGCTCGTAGGCGAGGTAGATTCGGTGAAGAAGGTGGGCTGTCTGGACTAGAAGGATTGTGTAAACCTCTTACTGTTGGACTCTGCTGAACAGTAATGTTGTGACGAAAATCTGGAAGAAAAGGGATAAAAATTTAAATTTACATGCTTGGATGAGTTAATACTCCGAAACTTAGGAACCCCTATTTATTTATTTTAACCCCTATTATTACATTGATTCTTATCAACATTACAAGGTAGGTTGGATCAAGAGTGGTCAAGCAATGACTAAAAAATTGGCAGAAAAATCATTGCTCCTAGAATAGCCTACAGAATACAGTAGTTTTAAAAAACACTTCTTTAAACTATAAAGTAAGCAGAGATTTTCCTTTAAATATAGACTATTTTCATATAACATTAAGGACCAAGAAATCTGCCAGGGCACTTAAGTAGGGTTCTTAACAGGGTTGAAAAAACATGCTTTTAAACCCTTGACACAGAAATGCTACAAAAACATGATTAAAAAAATTAGATTTTTACTGTGGTGCTACATAATAAATAAGCGTACAAAGTAAGCGATTATTTATTTTTTACAAATTTAACTGCTCTTTTATTTTATTGCAAATATTTGAGGTTGTCAAGTAAATAGTGTAAGATCGTTCAAATACATTAATTACTGTTCCATAAGTTTATTTTAAAGAACACTCTAGTTACACTGTTTTCAACTTTTTAGTATAAAATCGCTTATTGTAATCAATCGGATAATGTTATCAGTTTAATCTCAGACAAGTGCAATCACATTAAGCCGATTCACCTGTAATTATCAACAATTTCGTTCATTAATCAATTAGTATTTCGATAATTAATTAACATTTTGATAAGTAATTAATCAGGGATTTGTCTTAAAGGACAGACACAGCTAATTACAGTTGGAATTGGGATATTTTTCTTTATTCTATTTTTTCAATACTGGTCCAAAGGAATCAATACCAGGTTAGAATCGAACCTCAGGAATCGAATCAAACAATTTTTAGATCCCTACGCTTAAGAGCCCTTTCCAGCAACAAAGAAGGAGGCAGCACCTGATGGCATGCTGATCTGCTGTCCCCCGCACTTGAGCACGCGCAGCCGGTTCTTCTTGAACTTGCCCTTGCGCTTCTTGGGGGTGGGCCGGTCCTGCTGCTGCTGCAGGATCATGATGTTAAGCTCGCGCTCCAGGAGATCGATCTCTCGCTCGTGGAGCTCCAGCTCGCGCTTCTTCAGCTGCTCCTCGTGGATCTTCTGCTGGAGCAGGGCCTTGGTCAGCTCTTCCTCACGGCAGCGAAGCTCCTGTTGGGAAAGGGGCATTAACACTTTGAACAGCTGGCACTTTAAACTCAAGTACAGGCATAAAAACATTAGTAGTTTCTTCACATTTACTCAGACATTTCTAGTTGCTTTTGTTTACGCATTGTGTGACTGTGTCTGAGACTCACTGCTGTCTTTACCCTTTCAATACGGCAAAAAAATACGTTTAGTGCATTTCATTACTGTGTGGGAACTGTTATTTCTCCTCCGATTGATTATTACAATGAAATTACTTTGCTGTCAGTAGGTCTAAGAAACACAGAAACAATTCCATAAGGACGTTTTAACAACAATGTTACAAGCTAATGTTTAAATTTATTGATGGAACAGCATATGCCCCACCGTGTTGAAAGGGTTAAAGTAGTTTGAGACTTTGGGTAGTTAAGCAGTGGATTTGCATACTTATTACATGTTATGGGATATGGGGCATTACTTATGCTTTCTCATTAAGTACCGGTATTCATCATCATCATTCTGCTTCGTGCCCAATGGCACATAAGGCCTTCAGTTTACGACGCCATTCCCTACGGTCTTGGGCAACGGATCTTGCTTCTGCCCAGCCTGCCTGGCTACGTTCTGTTTCCACCAGTCTCCTCCATGTTAATTTGGGTCTACCGTGAGATCTTCTACCCTCCGGTGCCCAAGTAAGGGCAACTGCTGGTATTCTGTGTGGTGGCATTCTAAGCACATGGCCGACCCACTTCCATCGTCTACTTCGTATGGTATTTTGAAGGGGCATTTGTCTTGTTTGGCTGTACAGTTGGACATTAGATATTGTATAGGGCCAATAGATTTGTAAAATTTTCCTTAGACATTTGTTTTGCCATGCATCCAATCTATTATTCTGTGCTTTGGTTAATTTCCAAGTTTCGCAGCCATAAAGCAAAACGCTTTTTACCAATGCATTAAAAAGGTTAAGTTTTGTGTTTGATAATAATTTATTTGACTTCCAAACATTATTGAGTCAAGTACCGGTATTAGACTAATAATTTTCTTTACATAGATAATTTTGATACAAAATATAGAAGCAGATTTAAAAATGAGTTATCAAAACATGGAACTAAATCCCTGCCTTTGCTATATTTCTAAAAAAGCAAAATATAAAACCTAAGTTGTTGAAAGATTTAAAAAAGGATAATTGTATCAAAATTGCAAGTTAAAAAGTACCCAAGTCATAGATTTAAGGCTAAATTTCTAGCTAAAGATCATAATAACAACTTTAAACTCTGCAGGATAAGTTTACTGAAATGGGAATGAGCAAAGCATATTTCATTATACCTCAAGGCACGGATATTAACACTTAGTTTAAAAACACAAGAAATTTATGTTAAAAAATTGCTTCTTCACAAGAAAAAGTTATTAAAACTAACTTCATTTAACCTTTACATCAATTAAACAACCAGGAACAGGTCAATGCAAAAGACTAGGTTATGATTCCGGTCCTACTTTTGTGCTACTACACTTACTTTTTCTTTTCGCCTCAGCTCATCAAACATCTCCTCAATCTCACACTTCCACTTGTCTTGCTCCGAGTGGAAGGATTCGTGGGGAGTGTTCATGAAGGGAGAGTGAGCAATGGCCTCCAGCTCACGCAGAATGGTCACGAAGGTGGGGCGAGCATGAGGGTCAGGGTTCCAGCACCCTGCAATTCAGCAAACAATCAGTTAATTTCTTTGAAAAACCCACATTCGTATGCATTCAGTCCACATGCATTCATGGTTCTAATTTCATAAAAGTAGCATTCAATGATTTGTTTTTAAATAATACACAAGAAAGCAATAATTTCACTTATGAGTAATTCTGTCATAGCATTTTCTAAGTAATGGAAGATTTGAAGTGAACTATGAAAAAATGTTTTCTAACATTTCAAAACAAAACAAAAAGATAATAGTATGATAAAATTATTTGATTAATATACGCCGAAATATTAAAACAACTAATGAAAAAATACAAACCTTGCATAAGATATGAAAATGGCGTCGGGCAAGTTGAGGGAATGGGTAATGTTAATTTATTGACAGCAACTCCATAAGCTACAGCTAAAGCATCAATACCTTTGTATGGTGTTTCACCAGTCAAAAGTTCCCATAAAACAACACCATAGCTATAAAAGAAAGAGATCATTATTTTTTTACCATTCAAACATGTGAATGGTGATGCAAAATAAAAGTGTACATTATAAATACAAAATCATTCAAAATTTCTATTTTTAAAAATTGTCATGAAAATAATCATGTGCCGACATAGTTTGGTTTAATCAAATAATTACATATTCTCCCGATTTTGTTCACTCAAGAGTTATTCATTTTTACTCTTTTTCAATCCTAAGCCTCCTGACATCTTTGAATCCCAATAATAAATTTGGGACGGCTAGGTCTGAAAAGGTTAAAACAAACCATTGTCTGTAACTGTGTGTGGCAAACACCAGATAAATACTCTTAGTTGAATTAAAAATGTATACTATTCATGAATTGCTCAAATTAAGATTTGAACAAGAGCTGATTGGTCCAGGATGCACCTTTCCCTCCTTTTTTGCAACACTGCACACACTAATTAAAATTTAATTTAAACTAAACAATTTTAATTTTTCACATTTACAGCTTATAATTTCTCACTTTGCTGTAAAAAAATCCACCCTTTTTTGATAGACTAATAAACTATGGTGTTCAATTCAGAAGCACACAATTTTAATACATCATAATAAATTCACACACAATCCATTAAATTCACCAGTATCTTTTCTGATGTAGTACATTTTTATACCAGTCGATAATGAAAACCTAACTCACCTCCATACATCACTGGCTTTTGAAAAAGTGGAAGACTTGATGACCTCTGGAGCCATCCAGGCATAGGTCCCAGCAGCTGACATTCGAGTGGTATTGTAAACTTCTCTGGCCAGACCAAAGTCAGTTATTTTCAGGGTCTTATTGTGCAGGTCATTTTTGCCCACAGGCTCACTCAAAAGCACTGAAATAAAGCAAACAATAATTAAAAAGCAGAAAATGAATTGATTAGTAACATAAAGTTCCACAAGTCACTCAATTTTTGGCCTGACATAAAAATTTCCCCACATAAATAAATCTGATATTTAAAAAAAGCTCAGATCGAGGGAAACGTGAGAAGACAAGGCACAATCTCAATCTGCTGAAAATCAAACCAAATCATAATTAGGAAGTTTCCATTAGGTATATGGATTAAATTTATGAAATAATAAAAATATTATAAGAGATAAATTTTTTCGGCTATAAAAAACAAGTATTTATTTTATTAGTTCATTAATAAACAAATACTAACTGATCAAAACAGGCCAATTCAAACAATAAATATGTTGTCATAATAATATAAGATGTCAATAATATAAGTCAATACTTTTGGAATCAATAAGATTTGAAAAATTTGTTTCAATAAGAGAAAATTTTGGTCAACAAGTTGGTAATATACCTCTTTTTAATGAATTAAATAATAAAATAATTATGTCTAATTCGTTTAATTTTTAACTTAATAATTCTAATTTGGACCTCTAATGGAAACTTCAATCCAAACCTTTATGTTCGGAAAGATTACCTACTCTTGATGCCCTCGATAAAGGTTAAGTCGATTTTTTATGCAGTGCAACATAAAAGGAGAAGCCGACTTTACGAGCTATGTCGCGACAAGAGCACAGAGAAATCGGGACCCTAGCACACGCCGTCAAAATTGGGATGTAAACTCGAAAAATTATGAAAATTTCAAAGATTTTCTTTGGATAATTGTTAAGGGGAGACAATTTTGGATCGGTAAACATTTTTGGCGCAGAAATCGTAACATTTGAAGCAGAAAAAGCAAAAAGAAAATTACAAGTCCATTTCATACTACATGGAGGAAAAATTTTAGCTCATTTCCAGATTTTTTTACAGTAAAATGTCATTACGATTGGATAAAAAAGGCACGATTGCCTATTTCAATCAAAGCTTTAAGCTGTACACCATACTTGTATAATATACACGAACGCGCGAACGGCGTTCGCAGAAAATTTTCTGCCGAAAAACTACAAAAAAAAATTTTTTTCATAAATTTTTCTGCAGAATTTATTTTTGATCGATAAATTTTTCTTATGTTTTTCACCAAATGCTTCCATCCGCGGAATCGCGATTTTAGGAAGAATCGGAATCGCGGAAGTCGGGAAATCGTAACTTCTCCCGTTAGTTCCGTTTTTGCTCGCGGAGTTTACCGTTTCATCCGCGATGCTTTCTTGGACGGCCGCGGACGTTAAGGTGAAGTCGGCTTCGTATTGCGTTGTTATTGCGATGTAGAAAAAACAACTTTACCGTAGTTAGAAGCCAACAAGTCCGGAAGTAAAAAAATGGCGATTTTTCGCGAAAGTTCCGTTTTTCTGGCTTATGGGGTTTTTGTAAGTTGCAAAATTTTTGAAAGGCTACTTTGAGAAGCAACTTAATAAGAAAATAATTCAGTTTTTTTTAAATCGAGTTAGATTATAACCTGTATTACATATCTGATATGATTTGAGATTCTAATAATACTTTTAAAAATTCATTTGACTTTTTCTTCACTTAGCAAAAATTTTATTGGTAAAAAAATTCAGTAATTTAATTATATTTAAAGTAATCAATAAATTATCCTAGTATTTAACTGATTTCCTAAATTTTCATCTGATTTTAGTTGCATTTTGGTTATTTTCATGCAAATGAAGATAACGTGAAATATGTATCTTTCTTTGTTTAAAGATATTTTTATCTAGACTATCAATATTAATGATTAGTTTAATGCCAGTTTAAAGTTCTTAAAATCCTCCCGAGTATAACCCAGTTAAATTAAAATTTTTCTTGTTAAAATTATTTGTTTCACACATTTCATTAAAAAAAATATACATAACTAAGCTCACGCGCTTTTTCCTCTTTTTTCATCTTTAGATAAACTCATCCCTGCAATTTGGGTATTTCAGTAATAATGTTTTCTTTTTAGAGAGAGTGATATTTAAAAATGTGTAAATTCTTGCAGAAAATTTTTTGGAAAAAATTTAAGTTCGCAGAAAGGTTTTTATTTTATACAAGTATGCTGTACACTTTATCGCAGACATCAGTGTTTTGACTACAAGTCGGAAAATTCCGGTCAGTAAAAAAAATAAATTTTTTACAAGGGGTAAAGCTAATTTTTTTACTGAAATTTACCGACCGGTTCTTACATTGACCGGAACTTTCACGACACCAATAAAGAAATAGTTCCATGTTGTTTAGTTTACGTTTTTCTTCAAAACATCGAAAAAACACGACGAGAAAAAATTAATGACATCTAATAAGAGTAAATATTATTTTCCAGAAGAAGCATATACATTAAAATAACAAATCAATAGGATTTGAGAATAAGTAGAGCGTTAATAAAGTTTTCAAAAACAACCCACACCTTATGCTATGAAGCTTAAGTACAAAACATTTAAAAATTTATTAGGGAGGAGAGATAGCTACTAGATAAATAAAGTAATTAACAAGACCATTTTTCTTTGTTGCAGGATAATTAAATGGCCTAATTATCATTATAGGGGCTTGAGGCCCTAAAAGCAGTCGCTATTTTTATCCACTGACGTCAGAAAGCATTTTAAGATATCACTTGCGTCACACCGGTCCTTCGAAAGTTGACCCGTTATGCTAAACCCAAAACATGTTTTTTACGAACTTCGCAGGTAGTCTAGTGATGATATTATCAAGCAATGATAGGATTTGGCAATTTGGTATTTTTTTACACAAAGTGTTGTTTCATATACCATATTAGTAAGAAGAACGAAAACTCACACTTTAATTCACACACTTTTTATTTATCTTGAAAATGTGTTGGAGAAATAATTTAACAAAATACTTGAGCTTATGAGCAGGAATATGTCCAGGTTTTTTCTAAAGGAAAAGTACTTATTTTGTGAAAAATTTTCTGCAAAAATGCAAGAGTACAACTTTAATCTAAAAAACATAAAAACAAAAAGAAAATTTAGTCCGAATTCGCTAAAAATTTAAGTGAATAAAACTTATTACAGAACTTTCTTTAAAAAATGTATTCTGTGAAGGTACAGCAAAAAGGTAGTAAAATTGACCTAGATGCCTAGACAGACCACTCGTGAGGGAAAGAAAAATTGAAGCCCCAAAGTAGAAGTTAAGCAACAATATTAAAGTCTTATAATTTTAATGAAGTCTTGGTCCAGAAAGAAATAATTTTTTCTGCTTATTAAGATAAATTAAAAAAAAAATCAGAGGAGCAGTTGAACTTTGGAATGATAATTCAGAAAGTTGGGTTTTTCTCTGTCAGTGTCCTGTTTTAAGAATTTTGTGAAAAGTTAAATGGAATTTTGTGAAAATGAAGGTAGTACAACCACAGCATTCATAAATTTTTAAATTGGCCCAAAATTTGGCAAATTCCATTCCAAAATGATGGAAACTCATTTTAAAAACAATTTTCAAACCACTTTTTATATTTAGAATTTTGTGAAGGGTCCCTTTTAGGGATTTAGAATTTTGTGAAGGACCCTAAAACGGACCCATTTTTTTTCTAGATGAACCCCTGACACATATCGTGTTGAGGTAGTCTGATGATTGGAATCAAACGAATTCAAGCACACACACACATTGCCCCAATTAAAATTTCACAAATTCAACTTCGATCTTTCAAAGCGCCCAAAGCAGCAACCAGCTATTGAAAAATGCCCGCAGTAATTACTGTGTGTCCGAAGAAAAAATACCTGGGCAAAAGCATCGCCCGCTTAAGATGCAAGCCGCGATGCAAGAGGTTCATTAAGCGTAACCTGCCAAGGCAAAGGTGTTACGAGGTCAAAGCGAGCCTGCTGCACAGGTACGAGCTGCCAAGCCATCACTCGCCGGGCAGATTCCTTTCCCACAGCAGCCTGACGACGGGAGAGCCGGGAGTAACGGTTTTCACTGTGCAGAATTGCAAGTTTTTGCTCATTTTTCGACAGAATCTTTTCTTAAAAAGGGATTCCGTACATTGCATACGTTCAGCCAAGAGGCCACGAGAAAAACTTATGACGTCGTACAGTGATTGATATTGGGGCGATTGGTATACGGAAACTGGTTATTTCCCTCAATTTTGGGGCTGATGGCAGTTCGAGTTCATAAACGCCGAAAAAAAAGTTGTGCCAAATCTGTGCGACTTTATTAAAATTTGAACTTTTTTCAGTCAAAATTTTTTCTCGTGGCGGTCAGACTATACTCTCTTGACATAACCACCCCATAAGATAAAAAAAAGTTCTGCAGTGACGTGGACCGGATCGCCCATGCTTCAGGGTGGATGGATCCAAGTTTGACTTATGCTATATGTGTATCATGCCTGAGGAAGCCACTTAATGCAATAAAAAAATTACAATAGTAAAAAAGCATTATTATAGGTCCAATATTATGTTATGATCTAGCAGTGTAACAGAAAGAAAACTAAACCTTAAAATAAAATATTCTCCGTAACCGTTGTAAACTAATAAAAATTAGATCCCTGTAAGCCACAAGCTTGTGGGTTCAGCTAATGGTAGTCAACCACAAAACGCTCCAGAACCATTGTGCAAGGCAAGATATTCATTACAGATGTTACTCCGCGAGATAATTGATAATTGTTCTCGAGATACATAAACCATCATTTAGTTTATACGCACTCGGTGCTTGAAAGCTTTTTTTAAAGAGCTAATCGCAAGTGATCTTTTCTAAAGCAACGCGTGTGAAATTCGCTCACTTGCTCCAGTACAAAATTTTATTTTCTAGTATACGTTCAGTGGCGTAGCCAGAAAAAAATTTCGGAGGGGGATATTGATATTTCGGGGGGGATATGGGGTAGTTTTAGTGGTTTTCTATGGTCAAAAATGGAAATTTTCTGAGTTTCGGGGGGGGATATATCCCCAAATCCCCCCCTCTGGCTACGCCCCTGTATACGTTTATTGGAGCGATTAAAGAGAAAATCCGCGGCATTCAACAATATCCAAAGCGGAAAGAAAATCACTTGTTTTCTCTTTGCCGGCCGATAGAAATCTGGACCACGGCGGACGTTTCGCGGCATCTCCCCTCGTGTTCAAGGTCGGAGAGAATCGGTGTGTGAGAATAGGAGCACTCGGGGACAATTTCACGTGAGCCACACAGAAATAGCAAATATTTTCGCAATTCTAGACCTGTCGCGTGTGTAGAGGTGATAAGGAGGATAAGATAACCAAGCAGTTGTGGAAGGTTAAAGGATGAAAATTAATACATTTTATAGAATTTCCAAGCGAAAATCCCACGATACAAAAATACACGTGAAGGAATATAGTAGAAACTAAGTGAACCTAAGATTTTGTTCTGAGGCTTAAGATCTTTTAATAATTTAAATTTGAGAAAATCCAAGGTCGAAATCCAACTTTTTAATGTTTAAGAAAAATTTCATCCCAAATTCATCCACACTTCAAAAAATTACTCTCCTTCAAATAGATTTCTCCAAAAATGAGCCAAAGAGAAGGCGGCACAAGAACAAGTAGCACAGGGCGGCAAAAACCCTAAATACGGCCCTGGGGGATATAGGTTAATTAATTTATCATTCGACAAATGAAATTTTTAAGTTTTGGGGATGGGGGATAAATCACCCCATTCCCACTCAACCACATCAAATTGGGTGTGGCTGGGACTTTAAAAAAAAGTGTTTTTTTAGTCCATGATGTGACAAATTTCATACATGTCTTGAAATATTACTTAAAAAATTTCAATTAATAAAATTAAAATTTTAACAACCAAAAATGCCTAATAGATACAGACTTTTTTAAACTGATGTAACATCTGTTGCACACAAACAATAATTTTCATCACTTTTCAAAACCACAGGAAAAAAATTTTCTTCTTATAAAATTGTATCTTTTTTATAACTAGATTTCCGAGGAAAATATTAATCATTATTATTGAAAAAATGTTTACCCTTAGAAACTAATAAAACATTGATCTTTTTAACATTGTGCAGTGGTTACCTATTATACAAAGGCGAATAAAAAATCAGTGAAATGTTTAGATGGGAGAAAGGCAGGTATTAAGTCTCAGCAATCACAACTCCATAATCAAAATAGGCTTTATTCAAGTACACAGTCAGGATAAAAGTCAACGCACAAAATACAAACACACTCTTAAATACGAATTTACAGACATCACAATTACAGTTACTAAACACTCTGTTACAATAAAATAAATACTTAAAAAGGTCAACCCCTCATCTCAGCCAATACATAACAGCAGGTCTGGCTCTGGTTAGAGGTTGAAAATAACAGGAGTAGTAAACACGGGTTCATCCAGGTTTTTTCTGTCAGGGTCCTGTTTTAAGAATTTTGTGAAAAGTTAAATGGAATTTTGTGAAAAGGGAGGGCTTGTAGTACAACCACAGCATTCATAACTTTTGAAATTGGAAAAAATTTGGCAAATTCCATTCCAAAATGATGGAAACTCGTTTTTAAAAAAATTTCAAACCCACTTTTGTTCTTTAGAGTTTTGTGTAGGGTCCCTTTTTGAAAATTATAATAATTTTGTGAAGGGTCCTTTTTTGGGAATTGGAATTTTGTGAAGGGTCCTATTCTATGGCCAGGTATCAAAATTAAAAAACAAGATGCATAATCGTAATTATACAACAGTCTTGCCTTTTAACTTTTTAGCACTAACATAAGGGCCCCAAATGTGTCTTTTTCCCTGGGCCCCCAAACTTATGTCAGGCCCTGGTATAAAGACGCAACTATGAGTAAGAGGTGGAATGTCCTGTTGAACAAGGATAACAGGATCCCTAGTACTTTGAATCGTTTAGTTGCTGTAGAATGCTTTTGCATGACAACAGGTCATGTACAAAAACATCTGAACCTTATACAAGTTAAAGACTCAGCATGTTGCCCTCTGTGTAGTCGGGAGGAAATGGATACAGACTACCTCAAGAGCTGACCCATTATTTTACAATTTTTAAATGACAACTCTGGAAGGTAGTTTTTAACCCGACTATTTTAGACTTTCTCTGTTGTATTGAGCTGCTTGTTGATTAATAGCTGAAATGCCGGACAAGGGTGTAAGATAAAAAGAAGTATGTAGCCAGCCCACAAACTGCTGTTTCAAAGTTGATGGGCTGAAAAGTTAGGGAAACTCTGGGCTGAAACTGTTGGACTTGGAAGTTCTGAAAACCCTCGGGCTGAAAAGTTTGGAGACCTCTATCCTAAGGGAACGTACCCATACTACGTGACCCATTTTGTATCATTTTTGACCCCCCTCCCCCCCTTGGTGACCATCCGTAGTATATGCCAAGACCCCCCTCTCCCCCTCTAGTTTTCACGTAGTAATTCATAAATACGGTTTGCCATCATTTTTTGCAAACAGAAAGTTTTAAAAAATTAAATTAGCTTAATTTGTCTAATTTTAATAATTAATTTGGCTTAATTTATCTTAATTTGGCAAATTCCAATAATTAATTTGGCTTAATTTTGTCTTATTGACTAGAAGAAATTGACTACGTGACGAAACCCTAAGCCCCCCTAGGGTGGTTCAAAAAAACTTTTTTTGAGCAAGAGTCCGGGCCACCCCTTAATTTTTTTAGACCTATCAACAGTATAGTGCAGAAAAAATTTTAGCTTCCTATTCAAATTCTAAGAGGGTGCTCAATGACCCTCAATATTTAACATTAGTGGGCACATAGGGAATGTGACTAATAAATAACTATTCAGAAATATTTCAAATTTTTCACATAATTCTTTGTTAGAAACTTGGTTTATAGAAGCATTATTAAGATTATTATTTTTTCTTAATTATTTTGGTACTTTTCTGTTAGCCGCGGGCATAAGCGAAAAATCACCAAATAATGTAGAATTCTGCCATGGTGCTCTTTTGTATGCTTAATTATGGGCATAAGAAGCACCAGTGTCGTAGACAGAGGGGGTGCAACGGGTCTTTTGCACCCCCAAGCCCCAAACTTTTTTCTTTGTGAAATTATATATTTTAGAATTTCTTTTTTCCCTATTCCCGAAATTTGGATTAGATACACTAAAACAAGTTAAAAACCAATTTTTAAGTTTCAAATTTTCAAAAATTTTATGGGGGAGGACCCCCAGACCCCCTTGGTACTTGTAACTCTATTATTACAACTCTATTTTATATTAAGTTTGTCAAAATGCAAAAGTTGTACCATAAAACCTGTATTCAAAATTAGGAAGAGGCGTACCAAAACGAGCTGAAAAAATGGGGATTTTTTACTTAAATTTCCAAACAATTTGTGGGGAGGACCCCCAGACCCCCTTTTAATAGTTGGAGCAGGATAATTCACTACCTTTTCCATATTAAGATCATCAAGTAGATTCAATTGGAATATGAAAATTCATAGCCCCCTAGAAAAAAAACAAATCCTATGCCCGCACCAGCTTATATTTATGATTTTAAGTAAATAAAATGTTATTTTTGCACATTTCATTTATAAGTGTTGATGAAATACTTTGTTCTAGTTTGCTGTTAACAAAGAATTTATTTGTTTCATGATTAAAATGCATCATTAATTTATTTTAATATTAAGTTATTCATTCAGTGAGAAAAAATTAGTGTTTTTCAAAACCTTAATTTTTTTCTTTCATTTCGATATCATCCTGTACTCCCCAAAATAATTTCTGGCTATGTCACTGAGAAGCTCATATTGCAATTGAGACACCTGGATTAGATTTTATGTTTTTAAAAGATATTGAAAAGTTTAAATCAATTGATAAAGATATTGTGCTCACTGCAAGAAAGGTCATGACGCACTATATGTGGTAGGATTAAAGTTTACAAGTAGTCAATAACTGCCAAAAGAGGGGTAAAGTTGATAGAAGATTTCATTAAATGTATCACCAATAATGAAGATAAGCAATTCTTGCCGCAAGTTGTCGAAGCTAACAGAAAATGCATTCCATTAGACACTACCAAGAAATCCATTTTAGACACTATTGCGCAATAGTAGTATAATTTTGTTGTCTAGGAACAAAAAAATACCTACAACTTTTACTTTGTATTTTATATTTTGATTTATTCTTATGTTAATAGATAGTAAAACAAAAATGCATACTTAATTTGGCAGTTTTTGGTTTTTAAAACAATTTAATGAAAAAATTGCAGTAGAATTCACTAACTTATAAAGTTCGGGGGGCTTGAGCACCCCCTTGCAGTTGAGATAGGAAGTTGAAATTTTCCCAAAATATTACTGTCTACAAGTCTAAAAAATTTGAGGGGTGGCCCGGTTTATATTTGAAACTTTATTTTTTACCATGTATTGTTGAACCACCCTCCCCCCTGTGACCGAGCGTGGTATTTTGAAGACCCCCCTCCCTCCCCTGAATGGGTCACGTAGTATGGGTACGTTCCCTAAGCAATACATGTGTATATAATGCTATAAAAACATTTAATGCCATCACACTCAAAAGTTTTCAGTAGGTATTTAACATTTTTTCAGAAAGTATAGAGTTATGAAAGTTTCTCAAAACATTCACTTGAGACAGAAAAAAAAATTCTTGTCCTAGTCTTGTTTCTATACAGATGTGCCAAAGCTCTTTGTGCACATGCTTGTGGAATTTCAGAGCTTTGAGAAATTCTAGTTTGTAGAGGTGCAGATTGTGTTCCAACATCCAAACGAGGTATGAAACACATTCAGGCAGCTGCAGGGATGCAGAAAGTGTTTTTACCCCCTATCAATACATAAATTTCACCAAAATTTTAAAAAGTGATAAAGCTCTATTGGATCTGTGGTGATGGTGAATTTTTAAAAGCAAAATTTTAAAGTTCTGAAATTGAATTCAATATTATACTTTTCCACAAAATTTCCCAAAATGGCTAAAATTTCCCCCGATCCTAGATCCCCTGATCGGACATATTCTGCATCCGTGGGCAGCTGCGGTGAAATTTTTGCCCAAATTTATTTAAAAAAATTTTCCTTCTATAGAGTAACAACGGATGTAGAGTGGAAAACCACAGAATTACACTGAAAAAACTGAGTTTCCTTGGCGAATACAGTATGTAATACCCCGACATACGGGAATTCGAAGTTACGCAGTTTGAAAATTTTAAATTTTTTTCCCAAATTTTCTTCAGATTGCACAACTTTCCACTTTTTTATCTGCTCAAATATTCTTTAAATTTCTTCATTTTTTGTTAACTAAGTTCCTTCCTCACGAAATGTGAACACTGCTTCTTAGAAAAGGCGAAAATAAAAGAATATCAGTTCTCACTGTTTGTGTCATGTTCTGAAATATTTTCCGTGCTGTTAACTCATGATCCCCTTCAGACAGAGAATAATAATTATGGTTGGTTAGTTGGGGTTGAATAGCACAAGGTCCAAAAAATTGGACAAAAGAATAATAATTATGACAATTTTAAGTTTAAGAGAGGTTCTGGATTCTATTAAAAAGGATAGATCCACACAGATTTTTAAGACAAAACGAGGAGTAGACCTGTTAATCAAGAAATTTTAAGAGCAAACAGTTTTAATTTTTTAAAAGTCTTTAATTCCAGATTTCTATGTTAATTTTTTAAAACTTTCTTGATCATGATCAAAATAACTTCAAAGGGAACAACACATTAATACTGTATCTTTTTGTATTTTCTGAGATTAAAAAAATTAAATACTTGTGTTCAAAATTATATATTCTCTTATTTCTGGTCCCAATTGAACATAATTGTATGTATTTTCTATGGAAAGTGTACCACAACGTATGGGGTATTACCGTACCAGAAAGCTGACTTTTTTGCGTTTCGATTGATATGCAGGTGCTACAAAAATGATAAAAAAACATGATTTTAAAAAATTAAATTTTATTTTAAAACTGAAATTGAATTTAGAGCTAAACTTTCAAATACAGCAAAAACAGTCGGTTCTTTCAAATGATTTTCGCAAGTTTTCATTACAGAATCTTGCTTTTTTCAAAGTAATGCATGGTTCCCACTCTCTGAAAACATTGAAAATCAAGGACTTTCAAGTACTTTTCAAGGACCTCGACAAAATTTTTCAAGGACCTTTTTCACAGACATTTAAAAATCAGTCTTATTTCAAAACAAGACTTTTCCCGCATACAATCGGAACGAGAGAAGTCGCTCTTTACTGTCAGTTTGTAAAACTGGCCGCAAGTTATGTTCATAAGAGTAGTTTTAAAGAAAATTTCTAGAAAAAACAAAGAAAGATCTGAAAAAATTAAGTTTGATTAGAGGCCGAGTGAAAATTCAAGGACCTTCCAGGACCTAGAACGTTTTTCAAGGACTTTCCAGTACCTAAATTTATCCTTAAAAAATTCAAGGACTTTCAAGGACCGTGGGAACCCTGTAATGTAACAAAGTTTGTCTGTTCTTGCTTGGCGGTGGAAAGTTTGAGTGCAGGAAATCAGGGTAGCTGGCAGAGAACATTTTATTTTTTAAATGAGAAGTAAAAGTGAAATGTAAACAACTAATGTTAATTGAAATTGGATAATTGATAAAGATAATTAATTTGATTAATTATTAAATGGTAAAATAATCAAATTAATTATATGGATTATTTATGAACTTGAGAAATTTCTTTAGAAAGAGAAAATTTAACTTTTATAATAAATAAAAGGGAAATGTAAGCAACTAATGTTAATTGAAATTGGATAATTGATAAAGATAATTAATTTTATTAATTATTAAATGGTAAAATAATCAAATTAATTATATGGATTATTTATGAACTTGAGAAATTTCTTTAGAAAGAGAAAATTTAACTTTTTTAATAAATAAAAGGGAAATGTAAGCAACTAATGTTAATTGAAATTGGATAAATGATTGAGATAATTAATCCGATTAAGGAAATTAACGGTTTTTATTAATTTAGTAAAAAAACCCAACTGGTTTTTAGTTTTTATCATTAAAGAAATCAACGGTTTTTATTAATTTACTAAAAAAACCAACTGGTTTTAATGACTGACAAATAAGACAAATTGGTTTTATTAATTAATTAAAATCCAAGCCATATTTTATCAGTGAAAAACAAATAACTTTTGTGTATGTTTAATTACTCTTTGAAATAATGCTTCATTTTAAAGGAAATTAATAAATGAACTATCTCTTGCAAAATATAATAAGTTTAACTTAAGCATTTAAGGTTAAGTTGAGAGAGAATTCAATAATTAAAACCATTAAATTAAAAGATTTCTGATTTTTAATCACCTTAAAATGTCAATTTTTTTTATAAATCTGACCTTTTAATTTTGTGCAAAAGATTATACTTAATAACACTTTCTTTAAAAAATCCTGAAAATATTTTATAATTTCTAAAAAAACCAAAAAAACCCAGTTGTTTTTTTTGGTAAAAAACCATGGTTTAAACCAAATGGTTTAAACCGGCCAACCCTGGTTGTGTGTCATCATTTGAACTGTGGGTAAACATGGCAGCTGGTCGACTCTTATCAAAGCTGCTTCAAATTTATATATTCAGTTGGTATATTAATGGGGTAGAAATAATTTTTTTACTATATCAAAGGATATCACAACTAGAGATGGGAATGGCCGGAAAAAAACCGGAAACTTTGGGAAAAAAACCGTTTTTTTTCCAGTTTTTTTCCGAAGGGTTTATTTCTTTCCGGAAAAATTGAAAATGTTAATTTAAAATACTTTATTTAGAATTTAAATATTAACCAATATCAATTAAAATATTATTTAGATGATATTCTTATACAATAAAGTACTTAAAAATGAAGTTTTAACCATATAATAAACATTTTTTTCCCAAAAAAGTTGGATTCCACTCGGGAAAAGTTTAAAATTTTTAAGTTGGTATGCATTTAAAAATTTTCTACATTCACATTCTAATGTTTTCTAAATAAAAAAAAAATCAATCAAAATCTGCCCGGGCCTAGTGGCCCATCAGGCGGTGCCCATCTCCGTTTCTGTAGCCTTTGGGCCTGGGGTGCTAATTACTAGCGTGTGTCCAGGCCGAGTGGCTAGCCCGACGCTGGACCCCCAGTTGATTCCCCAAGCGAGCTTGGTCCTCATTTATCGACCCCGGAGGGATGAAGGGCTGAGTTGACCCATGACCAGCTACCCAAGGAGAAGCCGCAAGGCATCGAACCTGGGTCGGTAATGCTCGTAGCCAGACACGCTGACCACTACACCACCGCGGCCACCTAATGTTTTCTCGTTTGATATTTTTTATACTCAATATTTCACATGAAAACACAAATTTGGAAAAAGTAAGCTGCAAGATAAATTATTTTGACATCCAAGTGTTATTTATTTTACTCTCTAAAAACAAAAATAATTATGCAATGCAAATTAATATCAATAATACCAATTAGGATTAGAAGAATATTATATATATAAATTTGGTATTCTTATACTATATTAATCATAAAATGCAGCACTTTAAAAGTATTTTAACCATTAAATCAGATTGTCTAACAATCATAAGCATATGAAATGACTTTCTACTTCTTCAAGTTTCTCTTTTTAAAAAAAATTTAGATCAGATTTCAAAGTTTGGGATTATTGGAGGCTTTTTACGGGGTTGCTTAAAAAATATTAATGGTGTATGAGTATTTATTGAACAATGAACACATTATTATCATGAAAATTAAATAATAAAAAAATAAGTTCCAAAAATATTTAAAAAAAACAATGAACGATTTTTTAATTTTTTATATAATGACTTCAACATTTTTTTAAATTGGCAGAATTTAATTAAAACTTCTCAACCTTTCTAAGAAAACATAATTGCAATGATTATGTGAAAAAGGTTAGGATCAATTATGTATATTAATGGTATAAATATTATAGCAAAACTGTTATTTGTTATTGGATCATGTTGTATACAAAATTAATTCATTAAAAGTACTTTATGTTTAATAAATAAATATTAAATTAATGTTATTTATTACAATCACATGCTTTATATTTATATTTGCATATATTATTTTATAGAGTTATAAAAACTGTAGTTTTTTTGTTTTAAAATTACTCGTAAAATGCTGCATATTTTTATTTTGGAAGAATTATTTTTAATGATTTAATAACTTATAATATATAATGACTAATGATTTTTATACAACGAATGATTATTTAGCTTCTAAAAGAATATGTATTCAAAAACCACTATTTTCTATGCAAAAAAGGTAAATTTTTCCGGAAAAAAACCGTTTTTTTTCCTGTTTTTTTCCGCCTTCCCAAAATTTCCGGAAATTTTCCATCTCTAATCACAACGCGTCGCCAAGTCCAGAGTTTAACAAATTCAGTGCCTAAGTTTACTAATACACGTAGAAATAATTTTCATATTAAGTAAGCACCCTTTGCTATACCATTACCTACAGAATTTTCTTAGTGGGGGCATTGAAAAATTTTATGCACATTAGGGGGTCAGTAGCTTAAAAGGCTTGAGAACCACTGCTCTAGCCACTGGGCCAGTACGTTGGCTTGTTCAGACATATTTTACACCCATTATCCAGTATACCTGTTGCGTCACTCATCTCATTATCTCATCGATTATGCAACTGAAATCGTACAGCCAAAGCCTTTTAACTGTGCCACTGAATCTGACAGTCAGCAGTATAAATACAAGGGACCAAAATAAACTATCACCCTAGTTGGCAATGCTGAAAACAAGTGGCACCTGAACCTGATTGTACCATGAATCCTCACCCATTTCTGAAGTAGCAGTAGGGAATTTCCCAACACTTATTCAACTCAGCTACCAATTTTTATCATAATTACTATTTAATATATCAAAATGGGCTTAAATCTAGAAGTGGGTTC
Source organism: Tetragnatha versicolor (assembly GCA_024610705.1). Taxonomy (NCBI): domain Eukaryota; kingdom Metazoa; phylum Arthropoda; class Arachnida; order Araneae; family Tetragnathidae; genus Tetragnatha; species Tetragnatha versicolor. The sequence goes on along the minus strand of JANDEH010000011.1, from coordinate 9,911,398 downwards.
AAACCCCAAGTTAAGTAATAGCACCAAAGTGCACCTAAGTATCAAAGTGAAGTTGGCAACTCTAAAAATTCGCCAAGAGGGGCCAACCTGAACCCACTTCTAGATTTTTACCATCAAAATGAAATGAACTTACCATTGCTAGACTTGAGATCCCTGTGGATGAGTGAGATGCGTGCCTCAGAGTGAAGATAATGCATTCCTCGGGCAATCTGTATGGCCCAGCTGACAAGGACATTCGGTGGAATCCTGCGCCCACTGAGCACTCTGTTCAGGGAGCCTCCCTTGGCGTATTCCATGACCAAGCACAGGTTGGGCTCTTCCAGACAGACACCTTTGAGGGTGACGATATTGGGGTGGTTGAGCAGCCAGAAGAGCTTCGCCTCCTGCCTCACGTTCTCGAGGGTGACACTGACGTCCACATCGGGGTCTTGCCTGGCGGCTTTCACTGCCACCTCCTGCTTGCGCCAGTAGCCTCGGTACACCTTCCCGAAGCCTCCGACTCCGATCACCTCCTCCAACTCCAGCTCCGAGAATCGGATCGAGAACGGCCGCGCCTCTTCGTCCAACAGGGTGACGAAGTTGCTGGGGAAGATGCCCACCTTATCGAGGATCTTCCCCGTCCACCACCCTTCGTCCCCGGAGATTTTTGAGTCCTTGGACAGCACCTCCACCTGCTCACCGCGGTGGAGGGAGAGCTCGTCCTCGCCAGACGCTTCGTAGTCGTAGATGGCAGTCCACAGCCTCGATTTGGAGTCGCCGATTTCATGGTTATGGGAGGCATTAGGATGCATAGATTCCATAGAAAACCGAGTAGAATCGGGCATCCGTAGTAAGGAACGAGCTCGACGGAAGGAAGCTTTGTTGATGATGTTAGGTTATCTTGTGTCTCATAGTGCAGACGCTTTAGGCCTAGATGGCGCATATAATAACAAAAACATTGTCGACTGGTCAGTTGGAGAAGATTGATCGGAGGCACGTGCGAGGAAGAGGGCTAGTCCTCGAACATTTTGGAGCAAAAAAAGCAAAGAGATGACGATATAATTATTCTACTCACATTCATATCTAATAATGAAACAAAACCCTGACACCTCTTCGTTCACTTCACCCTGCGAAAGTTTATTTTTTTTTGTAAAATTTTTTGTGAAAAAAGCTGCCAACGAAGGAATCATAACTATGTGAAATATTTAAAACGAAACTATAGCTGACGAAAATAGTAGCTTTTATGCACTTTTATGACGACACACAATGTTTATTTATTATTTAAAAAACTTAATGAATCAAGAAATGTTTCTTAAGATTGTTACAAGGCTTAAAAACATAACTTTTAGAATCCTACCAGAATGTATGAAGCACGAAATTGAAGTTTGGTTTGGATGTCTTGATTGGTTTTGTTTTGCTCTGAAATAAAGCTTTATGAATGTTGTATCTAATCATGATACTTTCAATTTTAAAACTTTTGAAGTTATTTATTCACTTGAGATCATGAGAGGTCGATCATCCCTTTTCATATTTACTTTGCTGTAAAAGTGTTTGGCACATAGAGTAGTAATACTGAATAGAGAGCGTGCAACCCTACTTTCTGCGAGGGCAAGACCAGGTCACGTGACATGTGGCAAGATTTTGTCTTAGCCGTAACCGCTTCCCAAGCTCCTCATAGCAATTCAATGGCGAATCCATTTGTCGGATTAACTGTGCTACTTTAAATAATTGTTTTTAATCATTCTTCAGTTTTGATGTACCTATAGATGCAAGGAAAAGCTTCCTAAGATAATATAGTAACGTTTCACAGGTACCTGCGCTTATATTTTTGTTTTTGTTATGATGATTAAACAGTTTAAAATCTTGTTACTCGAATCACTCACTGAATTTAGTGCTTTATCTTAATTATATTTCGGTATACGCTTCTGCTATTAAATTTAATTGCTACAACTTGTTTTAAGCTTCATTTAGAGGTAATATAGTTGCATATGGTTTTGTAATTTGCTTTACAAAGACCTGAAAAGAGTTGTCCGCCCGTGTTTAGGTTTGGCGGGATTTTTTGTCGCCAATCAATCGTAAACAAAAAATGTTTATTGTATTTGATTCGTGTTTTTATTTAATTATGAAGTGCTTAAACTGTTTAATTGTTCGTTTGATAAGCATAACTACTCTTTCTGCATTCTTGGATGTGGATGGGTGATGTTTAGAAAATATTCATCATGCCTAACTTCATATTGATGGGTTTGTTTTCTTCATAATAGTTCATATATTTTTAAAGAGTAACAGCTAAATAATGGTTGTATTATGTTTTTAGTACAGTTTTGGGTACATTACACATAATCTGCTTGTAATTTATTAACTTTGGTGAAAGATTTTGCATGCTTATCGAGTGTTTGCTTTAGTTGTATTCTTATTCATCTTAGTAGTACTGCTAAGTTTTATTTGTTCTTTAATTTTCCTAGGATATAGTATTGTATTAGTGGACACATTAGTACATAGCACACACATGAGTATATACTTTATATTAACATTTGTTGTCTTAATGCCATATAACCCCTCAACTGGGAATAATGAACTCGTTAAAATTACTATATAACCTCTAAAACCAATGCAGTTCATTGATAACTTTTTATATGAAATCGCTTATTGTTATCAATCTGATAATGTTATCATTTTAATATCAGACAAATGCGATCACGTTAAGCAGACTCGACTATTAATTTGGCTTGCCCTCTCACTTCAGTGTTTTACTTAAATTGTCGACAATTTTCATTTTTCTAAAAGCCATCAAGTGTACCTACCGTTATGACAAGACAAGTGGATAGTATCATAAGTAATATGAAATTTGAATTTAAAGTCATTACACTGTCTTGTTAAATATCTTAAGTGTATTTTCACAAAACCGTTTTTATCTGGTGTTGATATTACTTTGGTTTCTATTTTGAAAGTAAATAAATTTTCGGTACAAAAGTTAGCGACGGACTATTTCAGCTATAATTAAATTTGTCGTAATAAAAATCTGAAGAAATATGTAATGTATTGTTGAACTTTTTTCTAGAAAGTTTCTGTGTTTGCAAATGGGCTGATAGCTTAGTAGACAATTAGTACCAGTAAGAATTTTCAGTAGGAAGAGTGGGATAAGACATGTACAAAATTGAAAAAGAAATTAGAGATAACTCCTGATAATTTTTACTCTTGGTTAAATTTGAATTTGAGGTTTTTAAACAGTATTGTTATAATAGCTTGTTATTTTTTGTGAATTATGTTTGATTTCAGAAGGAAAACAACAAAACTGGGTGAGGTTTGTTTTTGAATGCTTCTTTGGAACATCCAATAACAAATCTTTCTCGGTGTCGTCAATTGTATCATCATCAGAAGAGTGTAACATTTGGCATCCCCAACAGCTTGGCAATATTTAGCCTTACAGATGACAGAATATTGAACTGAAATGTTTCTATACTTTGTTATAATTATCTTGTTAATTTTTGTGAATTATGTTTGATTTCAGAAGGAAAACAACATAAAACTGGGTGAGGTTTGTTTTTGAATGCTTCTTTGGAACATCCAATAACAAATCTTTCTCGGTGTTGTCAATTGTATCATCATCGGAAGAGTGTCTAACATTTGGCATCCCCAACAGCTTGGCAATATTTAGCCTTACAGATGACAGAATATTGAACTGAAATGTTTCTATACTTTGTTATAATTACCTTGTTATTTTTTGTGAATTATGTTTGATTTCAGAAGGAAAACAACATAAAACTGGGTGAGGTTTTTTTCGTGTTTATTTGGAACATCAATTGCAAACTTTTCCCGGTACGCTGATAAATCTTGTATTAATTACCTATGTCTTAATTTCTTATTATTTGTAAAATCCATTCACCTTTTATTTGTTCATCACTGTTTTTTTCTAGAAATTCATTTGTAATAAAATGAAATACACATCACAAATTTCACCAAGTTAAAATTTTTACAGTACATATTACCCGCTTTAATATATAACCAGATCCCAAATATTTTGGCAACTTACATGCTGTGGTTTTATGTATCACTTAAAAATAAAAAAAGAACAGTAATATTCATTATAACTCTGATCTTATTCAATATGTACTTAAGATTTTTAAAAATCAAACTTTTGGATTTTAGGTATGGTTTACCTGAAATATTTATGAACCAAATTTTAAGCTCTGGGGGTAAATGTAGTGTCATCAACTTTTGTCTCCTTAATATAACATATAAACATAGTATAAACTTTAATTTACAGAGGCACATAAGCTTTTAATTAAAAAGTACCAGCGCTCTCTCTAACAATTATTCCATGTGTCTTGTCTTGTTAATGATTTTTTATAAAAATTTTTTCTTTCTGTAATATAGTTTCTGTTTTTTTTCTTAGAATAAAAACCAAACTTTTATGTTCTTCTAAATTACCAAATTGTTTTATAAAATAATTTTTTGAGTAAGTTATAAAGAAAGAGAAAGCTTTTAAATTTGTTAACTATATGTATAGTAAAAGATCCATTCTAAAGAGGTATGGGGATTAAAACTAAATCCTCCTAAAACCCCCTAACAATGCTTGATAAGATTGGTAAGCCCAAAAAAAACCTGAGAGGGCATTAATAATTTATAAAAAACCATAATAATTCTTGTTTACCAGTATCACATGGAAGAAAACAAAATTTGAATTCGAAATAATCTAAATTCTTCGAGTATAGAATTCCTTATTTATCTGAAAATTGATCTAAACACACTATAAATATTTATTTGTCATTGTTCTTTCATTATTTAGCTTTAATTTGTAATAATGCTTTTTTGTCAAAAACATTTTACTTTTCTCTTACCTTAATTTTGTTAAATTATTCAATTTGATTTTATTTTTAAAAAAAGAATTTATTTGCATACACTGAATAAAACGTTTCTCATTGTTTCAAATTTCTTACTAAAATTTAAGCAGAATAATTTTCTTTTACATTTTATGGTTATTTTCTTTCCTATTTACAAAATAAAATAGGAAACATAAACATATTTCCCAACAAACACAATCCTATTCCTTTTACACGGACGTACACGACGCGATGTGCAGCACGGCATTCGTAAGCATGCCAAGACGCCAGACTCGCGATAAGTTGCCAAAAACGGGACTACTTTGCCACAGGTCACGTGGTACCATCGTGGGTACGCTCGATCGAAGGAGAAATGCCCCGCTGACTTCCTCTATCTATATTACTACTCTATGGTTTGGCAACATTTTTACATCCTGCAGAAACTGAAAGAGATTTATTTAACATGGCAGCGATGTTTTCTCCTAGACATTGTTTATGTAATAATATTTGCACAAAATGCCCGACTTTACTTTTCTCAAAATTTATATTTATAATAATTGAATGTTGGTGAAAAAAAAGTTTTGAAATAAATCATGGGTTATCAAACTCTGGAGATTTTGCGCCAAGGTGTTTGGGCATCTTTTACAGGGGGCTGGTTTTATGATCCCCGTCAAGAACATTTTTGTAATATAGCTCATCTATATATTTGGTTACTTTTACTTTGTCTGCCCTTTGGATTATATATGGTAAGCTAAATCGTAAAGGTTCTGTTACTGTTCATATTCTTTTGTATTTAGCCGACCGATAACACCCTAAAAACTGATCTTGGTAGTTCTGTGTAAAAAGTAAACAAATAAGAAAACTCTGTGCCAAATTTCTTTTGGAACCTAAATAAATATATTCAGCAGTTCATTATGTATAATTCTTCTGCGATAAATTGATTTTACGCTTTTATCATCAAAATTTGAATATTGATTTCCTCCTAGTGATAGATAAATATGTTTTGTTAATAAAGGTTTTACTGAGAAAGTTCCTCTTTAGTTTTTGAAGCCTAATAATTCTACATAAATAGCTATTATTTCTTTTAATAAATTACCTTTATAATTGAAAACTTCAAGAAAGTTTTTTGTTAAACTTATATATGTTAGGGGCTTTTCACGGTATATTTGAGGAGTCCGTAACATTTAATTTTTTATTTTGAAGTTGTATAAATTTGAAATGTTTTTCTACAATTTCATTTCTGATACTAAACATAAGTAGGAAGGTTAATTAGTAAAATAAAGGATAATTAGTAATTTTTATTAATTTAATTAATAACAAGAAAAATACGGATATTATAATAGATAATGATATATTACAATATAATATTTAATAATAAAAATATATTCAGCCTTTCATCCCTTCAGTGGGTCGATAAACTGAGGACCAAGCATGCTTGGGAACTAAACACTGGGGGTCTCACGTTAGACTGACCACCTAACTGGGACATTTGCCTAGCACCCCAGGCCCCACGGTCACCAAAACGAAGATGGGCATCGTAGGCCTTGGCCCACTAGGGCTGTTGCGCCGATGGTTTAGTTAGTTTAGTTTAATAAAAATATATAAATATAATAATATATAATAATAATAATAATAAAAATATAATAATAATAATAATGTATAATAATATAACATATTTATTAATAATTATCTGTATTAATTAGAAGATTAAGCACGATTCCTAAGATTCAATTCCTTGGCATTCGAATCAATTCCTTCAGAAAATATTAAGAACCGAGTTGTGTTTGTGTGCAACTGAGGATGTGCGTTGAATATGCGCGGATTTCAAATATTATGTCTTTCTGCACATTTTCAAAACAGTTCTTGTGTTTTGGATGGCTTATGATGTGTGGATTTGAGTACGGGAATATGGCATATTACTTGTGTTTTTTATTACTAAAAATGCATGAGTGAAGAGTTATTTAGTTGATTTAGGATGTTTGTATAAGTATCTTACTATATTTAGATGAGAGTACTTTTCAATGTTGATGAATGACAAAATGGCGGATCGGAATCCGATAGCGCATATTCGCCGGAATTTTAATATTCAGTATGGCGTATTGAAATACATGTGTATTTACGTGGATCTTATACAGGGTAATTAATCTTTGAAATTATATGCCATTGCTTAATTTATCGGATGAGAAAGAAGACGTCATAACTATATTATTATTGCATCATAGTATTTTTTAAGTCTTAAAAATTCTTCAATCAAGTGATAAATACTTTAAATTATGTTATAATATGTTTAAATTGTTTCCTTATTAAGTTTAAGTAGTTTAGACTAAGTTTTTAGCTTTCCGCAGCTTGGAATTTGGCGACTTTTACTTTTGGCGCCAAAAAAAACTTAGCGCCAAAAAACTCGCCAAGGCGTACCCATGAAATGGGATTTTACCAATTATGGTATATAATTTCAAAGATTAATTACCTTCATAATATCTGCATAATTACACGAAAAAATGAATTCCAATATGTCATACCGAATATCAACGTTACGTCGCATATCTGCTAACGAATTCTGTTCCGCCATATTACAAATATATTAAAGCACCGTTTATATGTCTTTCAAGGGACCAACCTAAAACAACGTGTAAATGAAAATATAATAAATTATTAAGTTTTTAATGCATATTTACGTTAGTATTGGGTTGTCCCATAAGTTCTGTTACTTTTTACAAAGTTTTGTGTTTGAAAATTTTTTATGAAAAACTGGTAATAGGTGGAGATTTCAAACAAAAGGGATTTTGATATATGTATATTTATGAACATAATTTGTGATTTTGGTAGTTCTCTTGTTATTATTTCTTTTCAAAATGGCGGTTTGAACAAAAACCAAAAAAGACGATTTTCACGTAATTTTTTCTTTTGTTTAAAAAACCAGGAGGAACGCATAATTCATGGCTAAAAAAAGTTTTACTGTATATTTGAAATGTTAAGATTAAGATGTCGTAGTTTCAAGATGATTCAATAAGTTTAAGGTAGGAAATTTTGACTTTAAAACTTCATATATTGGCAATTTCACGTGTTTTTTAAAGCACACCTATTGTTTTTCTAAGCAGCTGGTATGAAGCAAATTAAAGGCAGATGTTTTTTGAGCCATAATGCTTGTTTCAACGGTTTAAAAATTTAAAGCAAGTTGTTTTATTGTAGTGTTTTCGTATATGAAGCAAATAATTGCTTTGTTCGCTTAGCATAAGTTCAGCAAGTGTAATTCTGCTAAGCTAAAACGTTGTGCGCTTGAATTGTGCGCACTACTTTCTGAACATAAGTTCAGATATAATTTAATATGCTGCATATTTTGAATACTTGGGTATTTTGTAAGCTTTTTTATTGATTTTGATGCTTTTTTTCGTGAAAATTTCTTTGAAATGACTAACATTACTGAGGTAAGTTTTTTGCAATAGATGTTATGTTTGAGACCGAAATTTCCTAAGTTAAACTTATTGAATTATCTTGAAACTATGACATATTAAACTAAACATTTCAAACATACAGTAAAAAATTTTTTAGCCATGAATTATGCATTCTTCCTAGTTTTTTAAACAAAAGAAAAAAATTACACGAAAATCGTCGTTTAAGGTCTTTTTTTCAAACCACCTATTTTGAACAGAAATAAAATCACGATAACTACCAAAATCACACATTATGTTCATAAATATACATATATCAAAATCCCCTTTGTTTGAAATCTCCACCTATTGCCAGTTTTTCATAAAAAATTTTCAAACACAAAACTTTGTAAAAAGTAACAGAACTTATGGGACAACCCAATATATTAAATACAAGGTTTTTCAAAAGAAAAAATTACTTCAAAACAGTTTTTAAACTGAAAATAATACTTAAATTTAAAAATATTAAAACATTTAACATAAAAATGAAAGAAATCCTTCCTTTATAGTGCTAGGGTTTTTAGAACGGCAGTTTCATGGTCATCATTTCTTTGTGGGGTTATTTAGCGATCAAAAAATTATTCTCCTCTGCAGGGGATGCTGGCGACCCTCTAACCAGAGATAAGGGCCATAAAACTCAACGAATTGCCCTTTTACTCACCCCCTCACCATTGGTCATACAACAGCCAAAGAATGAAAGGAATGCAGTGTCCTTCAACCTTCCCTGGGGAAATTTTCCCACGGAAGCAACAACTGATAGTGGATATTTTTGAATTTTAAGACAGCCAAAAAGGACGTATAACCGATATTGGGCGTCGTATAAACAAAGAATTTGGCATTAACCCTACAGTGCATACTGTTGTAGCCACTTGACTACACATCATTTTTCCCCATTTCCTACTCGAACTTCCATTTCCAAACGGCAACACCATGCAATAAGTACAATAAATATAACATTTCATTGTATAAGCACTTTAGACTGCCAGTAGAAGGCAGCAGGGGTACTATTTTGAGACATTTGTTTGTAGCTAGTGGGACGAAAGTCAAGACACAGAAAACGCCAACCTAAAAGGACCATATAAATTAAAATTAAAAAAATTTCAGCTTGAAAAATTTTTTTTTGAAAATATAAGTTTTTTTTATATTTTTAGAGCATTTGGTTTTATTTCTCTTCACAATTAATTTCCCAAGGGACACAAATTAATTTCACAAGGACAAAGTTTTTTGTCAATTAAAAGTAGAAAAATTTAAAATAATTTTTTTAGTATTTTTTTACTAATTTACACCATAATAGAAGTCAAATAAATAATTTTCAAGTGAATTTAAAATATCATGCATTGTAGGGTTAAAATGAATAGGAATGAATTGAGACTTTACCAAAACAACATATAAATGATAAAGTCGTATAAATGAGAAATGTATAAACGATGCTTTACTGTATTTAAGTTGAAATGTAAATCTCATTTTATCACTAAGCAAAATTAGATACTTATATAAATATCATAAATTCAAATGTCATTCACTCGCTGTCAAATACAAACACTAAACAATAAATTTTATATAATCAAAAACGCATTTTTTGGTAAAGTAATGCGACTTTCATTATGTTTCATGTGTAAATTTCAAAATGCATTAGGAATCTACAGAAGTTATTCAAAAATATTGTGGTTTTTTAAAGAAATCACATGATTTTTATCTAAAATGTTAAACTACCACAATTTAAGGAATATAATATTTGTATGCTTTAGAAAAAGGATTTGCAAGATTTTTTTGCATTTTATAATTTTAAAACTGCTAAATGTGTAACAGATGGATAGGTTAAGATACACTACACATAAAATTGCATTCACCCTTTTCAGAGTTAGGATCTCAGAATTTGAGTGTGTGTGACTGAGGCAGTAAACTGCTTCCACTTTTGAAATTCATTAATTAAAGCAGTAAATAAGATTAGAGTAATGTTAAATTGCTATATCACTTAGGAATAACAACAGCAATAAATTTTTTACTGGTTTCAATAAATACAGACTATTTATTTATTTTAATAAAAAAAATATTTAAATCAAATAAATTTATTTTTTATTTTTAAAAATTAGCAATCCTGCAAACAGGTGAACAGTGTATACTCGTACATTCCATTCAAAGTTAAAAAATCCATTACATTTTTAAACTTCTTTCAAATTTGGGCCATCAACAGTACCTGCTTATTAGATGAATAAGAATCCAAACTTTTATTTTTTGAGCCTTACTCTTCAAAACTTAAACTTTTGTGAAAACCTATATTTTTTAATAAACCTTTGACTATAAAACTTACAATTTTTCCCCCAATAAAAGGAGCTGATATGTCTGGTAAAATGTTTGAGATAGAGAATTCTGTATGTCCTTTCAAATGATGTAATACACCATGACCCATTTTACAGAATTTTGAGGTGTATTGTTTAAAAATGTTTAATATTTCTTAAAACATAAAAATAAGAAAAATCAACACTTTTATACTAGACTAGGATCCAATGGGGATCATATTTATTTAATTTTTGAATTTATGCAGTTAAAATTAAGATTGGTACTTCCATATTATCCCGTCGACCATTCAGCAGCAGTCTGAGATTCGGTACTGTACTTTGAATTACGCAGCATGGTGGACTCGGGATACAAAAATGTAAATTAAGTATAAATTTTTATTAATTTATATTTTGTACCATATTATAAATAATATTTTTATTTAGTGTTGTGCTCCTTCTTTCATCATATGGACTATATATTGTATCATTGTTGGTGTGATCTTCACTATATTGAAAGTTGTAAATGTTCAACTACATAAGATGTTTGATATTGGAGATTACTGCGAAGATTCCACTGATGAATCTGGCAAATCAGACGATATTGAAGGAGATACCATTATTTTACCTGACAAGCTACAAAAGTGAGTAGTTTGTTGCAGTGCTCTTTTTAATGATTAATTTTTTAATTTTAAGAATTTAAAATGATGCTAGGCCACATTTGATTATGTTTTGATTTGAACCATAACTTGATGTTATTTTAGAATGAAAATACTATTGCAGTGTGAGTTGAATAATTCAAAGCTGAAGCAACATTTATATAAAAAAAATTCCAATTTATTATTGAAAACTTTACTTTTTATCATTGTGACCTGCTATAAGTGACCTTTTTTATTCTTGATATTTTATTATTAATTGTTCTGAACAAGTGGTTTACACTAAAAAAGGCAGTTCTAAAAATGCAGGATTTTTCTTTTGTATATTTTGATAGATGGCAAAAAGTTGGTATGATTTGATTGTTTTAAAAGTAAAACTTTGAATTAATAGTTTTAGCTTTGAAAATAGTCCATAATTTTTAACATTGATTTAATTGATTGTTCAAAAGACCAATAGAAAATTTTGAATTATCTAGGACCTTAAATTAGAGACAACCAAGTTATCTAATTTGAATTGTATTTTGTTACATTTTTGCCAATCTTGGCAACACTGATTGGTTCATCCCCCATTAAAAACCTCTCCATTCTTTGCTTTGAACAGAACTTTAAAAATTTAGACCAGCTAAAAATATTTAAAAGCCTAGCATGCAAATTTGCTTTTGTAATAAATTTAGATAATTTCAGTAGGGTTAGTAATGCTGTATTAATTTTCACTTTCTCCTATAAAACTGTAAAACTTACCGTTATTTTTGTGTTTTTCAGAGATACAGAGCGCATTGAAATGAGTGTGTTAAATTCTCGCAGAGATGGAGAGACCCCACCTGTCCAGTGCAGTTCTCGGAATTCCTATGTCGAAGGTCCTAGCAAAAGTAATATATCATCCCATGTAGATTCAATGGAGTTAATTAATCGGTTGGTTATAACTCAGTTTGACCCAAAGCCATGTGGAAGCACCATTGGTAAGCTTTTAAAATAGGGATCTAAAGTTATTGTTTATTCTGTTGCACCAGATTTCTATGTTATTTTATATATACTCCTGTTCATAAAAAATGCAACACCAAGAAGGAATTGTCCAATCAACTTGAAATTTTCAGGGTATGTTTATTATGGTTTGATTATCAAATGATACCAAATTCAGACCTATAGCGCATGCGCGAGCTGAACAGTGTCTTCTCAACCACTGATTTATTCGTATATTTGGGGGGCTGTAACGGGATGTTAAGGGCTTTTAAGAAGGTTGTTTACCGTTGATTATCTTGTCATTGGATGTTATTATACCCCTTAGACCTTAACGGATGTCATATGAAACTTTAACATAGTTTTAAAGAGGAATAATGTTAGGCTTCCCAGAGGGGTGTTTTTCACACTGTTTTACCGCTGGTCAGATTAAGGGAAACCGGACAATATTGATATGGGTTTGAAAGCAGAGACCCAAAAAGGGTGAGGCGAGTTGAAAATTGGGGTCTGGACCCCTTATAGTCACGTCAGCTTGGGATGAAAGAGGCTTCATTCGTATGGCAGTGCCGGATCATTGAGTGACTTTTCGACATGTTTCAAATTGTTAGAATACTGTTACAGGTCTATCATTGTCTGCTCCATCAGTTAATCGGTCGCCATTGCACCAAAATTCACCAAGTATCGTTTTTATACAGCGCTCCATCGATGGAATTCCATCGGTGCATAAAGATACCATGGGATCCACAAAAAAATATTTTCGCAAGATTACTCATAACAAATTGTCCTTTTAAAGAAATCCCCCATCAATTTTGGTTAACATGACTTCTAAATTGGGTTTGGACGCTATGCCGAAAATCGCAATTTTTGGAGTGTTTTATCTTGAGTCTGTGGTGAAGAAGAGAAGTGTTTTGACCTGGAGCACTATTGGGTACCATGGGCAATCTCATTAGATAAAAAATGAGGGCAATCTCATTTCTTAAAAAAAACTTCTAAAAATTTTTGGAGCCAAAAGTTATACCCTACATTTGAAGCGATCCTGAAGCTGTAATTCATCAGAACAAATCCCGTGCACATGTTTTTTGGAATGTTCCAAACTAACTTTACATCCAATAAAGACAGTTTTTTTCTCGACAAATTTCTTCATCCAAAATTTCACCTATGGAGCTTGACTAAAATTTCGTTGGTTTGTCCTCATGCTTTAAATGCTTGTTATGTTGCCAATATTGGCAAACTTTGGATTTGGGATGAATCTTAGATGAAAATCACCTCCTCAGTCAAAATTTCAATCTGTTTGATTCGATGACCTGTCGTATAGAGGCTCTCATTGCAGCGAGTATGGAAGACATTAAACACCGATTTTCGATATTAAATTTTATTCTTTTGTTCTGAAAATTATATCATTTATTTGTATCCACAAAGATCACTTGCTGTGTAAATTTCATCAAAATCTAACAAGTCCTTCATGGTGTTGCATTTTTTATGAACAGGAGTATACAAGTAAATTAAGTTTTACTCAAATGAGAGGGTTAGTGATCAAGTTTCTTCGTTTTCTTTTCTAGATCTGGAAGTAGATGTTCACCATCGAGAAAGCTCAGGTAGCTCTGGTGCTGCATCTGTTAAGCAAGCCATGACTGAGCCCAATCAACCAGACAAGGAAGCTAAGGATGGTCTTGGTTCAAGTCTTGTTGCAGAAGTGATGCAGCAAGGTATTGTTGAATTTTCTAGTTTTTTTCTCTCCATTTATGATATTTAGCTGTAGTATTGTTTCTCAAATATAAAATGAAATCAAAGTAACATTTTTTGGACATCTTTAAGATTTTCTTAAAAATTAAATAAAACGAGGCACAAGATATACTCATAAATAAAAGCATCAATTATCCTTGGCAAAGTTTCCCGTTTCCGTATTTTGTAATTTCATTCCATAATAAGTATATGCCTATAAGTATGAGGGGTAAAAATAGTAATATTTTTATGGCAGAACTTAAATGTTTGATTGCTACTTTTTCTATGAAACACGTTTTAATCTTTTGTTGTATATTTTTTATTTTATAAAAAAAGGGACACACCCCAATCTAATGCTAAATTAATATTAATGTTTATTATGTTATTGTGGCCGCGGTGGTGCAGTGGTTAGCGTGTCTGGCTACGAGCATTACCGACCCAGGTTCGATGCCTCGCGGCTCCTGCTTGGGTAGCTGGTCATGGGTCAACTCAGCCCTTCATCCTTCCGGGGTCGATAAATGAGGACCAAGCTTGCTTGGGGAATCAACTGGGGGTCCAGCGTCGGGCTAGCCACTCGGCCTGGACACATGCTAGTAATTAGCACCCCAGGCCCAAAAGGCTACAGAAACGGAGATGGGCACCGCCTGATGGGCCACTTGGCCCGGGCAGACTTTGATTTGATTTGATTTGATTTATTATGTTATTAATGTTTGATTGCTACTTTTTCTATGAAACGAGTTTTAAAGTTTTTCCGTTATACTGCTTATTTTATTTTTTTAAAAATGCATGATCCAAATATAATGCCAATTTGATATTACTTGTAAAGTTGCAGCTTCAGAAGGTAGAGCTTGGAATGCTGATATAACTAAAAACAATGTGCAAGACGATATGAATCCTATTGCAAAAAACTCTAACCAAGATCCAATTGGTAAATAGCATTTTTCTCAAATGTTCAAGAAAATTTAAAACAACATTGCAATGCTGCCATTTAACGGTATTTCTCTGTACTCAGGTCATTCCCAAGAGACTGCAGTATCTTCAACCTCAGTCTACATCCTATCTGACTCCGCACACCATGGTAGCTACCTCCCCAGCGCCCTAAGCCTCTCCTCCAGCTCCAGCTCCGAGGCCCTCCTGAAAGGCACCGGCTCAGTGGAGCTGGGCTTCATATCCCAGGACCCGAGCATCCGGGCGGCGGAGATCGCCCGCAGCCGGAACCGGGATCGGCGTGTGGTCCGGCGGGCCCACAGCGAGCTGGAGACGTGCCCCGAGAAGCCGTCACCCAGCGTCCCGCCCTCGCACCCGGTCAGCCTCGAAGCCATCGGCCGCAGCAGCAGCAGTGCTAGTGGGATAGGAGCTCGGCCGAGCTTCGGCGAGGCCATTGCCGAGATCAGCGACGAGCACTACTCGGAGGCCGGCGGCAACCGCAACTCGTCGGCTTCGTCGTCGCAGGAGGACACCTCGTCGTCCAACGTGTCGCTGGTGCGGCACCGCTCGCTCGAGACCGCCAAGCACGTGCGCACGTTCTCGGCGCGGAGCAGCCGGTCGCTGGGGCTGGTGCAGGACCGCTACGTCATCGACAGGCCCCCGCTCCCGGAGAGCGAGGTCTCGACGTTCAGGCCGAGGGATGTCTTCACGATCCACCCTGTGCGGGAGGACTGCTGCCAGATGAAGGGGGAGGTCCCGCCGAAGTGCGGCGGCAGCGAGGCGTCCTCGGTGTCGAGCGAGACGCTGTCGATTTCGATCCCGGACAGCAACGACAGCCACTATACACTTGTGTACAAGCCAAGCTACCCCGTCGACCCGTACGGGGACAAGAGGTTCTTGCCTTGGAGGGATCCCAAGAGTTGTCCGTCTCCCTCCCCTTCGGAAGGCAGTGTAGCTGATTTGGAGTGGCTGTTCAACCCAGCAGCCACTGGTATGTTTGAGCATGGTTATAAATGTGGAATGGTGTGAATTGAGTAAAATAAATTGTTGATATTTTGTTGGTCTAATATCAACCATTATGTTGAAAACATCGGGCATTTTTAATTCCAGGATCTAAAAACTGAATAGTTTGTCATTATTTTTATGTTCCGATGCTTTTACTTTTAGTCAAATATATGCTAGTACTTGCTGAATATCTGTATCTGAATTGTTAAATTTCAATTCAATTCAGTGAAGGGATATATATTTTGTTTAGAATTTCATTTCTTTAATAAGGGTCCTGGTTTAGTTTCCTGTTCTTAAAAGAATTAACTATTTGTTGACTTAACCCTTTCAGCTGCCCCAAATTTTCTTTACGATTCAGTGGTAATCTTGGGCGGCTTAAGATCAAAACAGTTTATTGTGTGTCCTCGTGATTAATACCTTTGAAGTATCTTGTTTGCTTAAATTAAAAGACTTGATTTATTCTTAAAATGCAAAAAGCTTTTCCTCTAAAGACTTAAAGACATAATCCCCAAGAAGATTCCATCATTATTATTTTACCTCCCATAGACTTTTCATGACTATAACTCAGTCCTAATATAAACTGTTTCAGCATTGCCAGCTTATTATAAAAGTGAAGAGGAGGATGCAAGTCCGGACAGTCAAATTTCCACCAGAAACAACTTTGATGGGAATTCAGACAGCACAGTGTCCTCCCCCGATGAGACGACACCCTTGGAATCTTCCTCTCGACGTTCACAGGGCGCTATCCCCAAGCACAGACGTAGTGATAGTGCTGGGAAAGAGAGAAGTAAGTTCACTGTACCAGACTGTCTGTTGATTCATTCAAAATATTGGTATAAATCTAGATTTTCTGTGTAGCTGTTCTTGATCTTTGATATTGAAAAAGAACGTTTTCATACTTAAAATTTTGTGTGGTTAGTCTTCAGCTGACTGAATACTCCATAAAACTTCAAAATAATATTGGGGGAACCAAAATCTTTTTTCTTACCTGGAGTTCAATATATTTTAAGTTGTTGTTGTCTTGTCCAATTTGATCAAATTTATCCAAAAAATATATTTTATAGGTGTGGTAATAGGAGATTCTTTTGAGCATAAGTTACATTTTCTAAAATTTATTGAATGTTGTTACCTTTTAGTCAAGTTATTGGTAAGATTAGTTTTTAGAATTCTGGAGATTTTTTTATGATAAGCAAGAATTAGGATTCAGGAGATTTTTTTATGATAAACAAGGAAACTTAAAGGAAACTTTGAATTAGAAATATAGTAACTAAATTATTCTCAACAACTTAACTGTTAAACCTTTATGATTTCTTAGAAATTTGTACAGTGCAACTTTGATATCTGATTGTCTGTAAATCAAAATTATGACAAATTCAAAGATTTTACTTTTGGATTTATCTAAGTCATACTTAAATAAAAATGGCAAAACTTAATATTTCCCCCTTAATTTTCTCAATCAGGGGAGATATTTGAATTGCAGGGAGGATATAAAGCAAATATAATTATTTTATGGGCAAATTAAGAAAAAAATTTTCTTTTTGGGGGATATATCCTCTTATTTTCTTCCTTTGGCCATGTTCCTATGCTTAACCGTTGTAAAGATGTAATAAGTTAATAATATTTGGTTTTTATTTGTTTACAGTTAAATAGTTGTTTTAAGATGGAAAATATTACCTCTTTTGGGATACCTAAAAGAATAAAGCTCATGAGAACCCAAGTTAAACATACTTGTTTTTCGAGATATTTTTTTATTTGTTAGTTTTATATCAGTCTCTAAATTGGTCACTACTTTTTCAGACGGAAAACAAGCTATGCAAGGAATTTATACGCCAAAAGAAACAACGTTGATAAGCCAACGTTTGCTAGAAATTTTAAGCACTAGTGACGATCCTTTTGAATGTGAAAACGAACTTCGCAAATTTAAGCGAGAGTTAGAAATGAAAAGTAAGAATATTTGATGAGTGTTTTGTTTGTTTTGAAATTTTGTTAGGTAGAGCTCAAAATTATTTTTTTGCTTTTGTATGTTATTTTTGTTGTTTAATTTTGTTTATGAAATATAATTTTACGCTTGCAATTTTTCCCCATCGGAATTGGTGTTTTTGTTTGACCCTCCCACAGGTTTTCTTGTCTGCAAAATTAGTCATGAAAATTATTCTAGCTGGTGGTCCAAAAGATATAGTTCCTTTCAAAGGATTATTTCCTCTCGTAGGATTATTTGCATACTGTCAGGGATTCTTAAAGGAGACCATAAAGCTCCAAGGGTTGATAGGTTTTTTAAATTTAGCAGTGCCTAATTAGTAAATAGATTGAAATATTTTGCTATTAACAAAAAGTTTCTCTTCAGAAGTAAGTAATTTTTTTAATAAAAAGTTATAACATTGGTAAAACTATCATCTTACATTGGTTAAAATTTTTATATATTTAGAAACCCTGGTGTGTGTATCAATAAAATAGTTATGTTGTGAGATTTAAAATATAAATTTTTTTATTAGAATAAAAAAATGTAATTAATTCAATTTGAAATAATACTAAAAATGATTATATTTTGAATGGAAATGAATTTTTTAATGAAAATATTGTTATTGTGCCATCGTGTAATTTTTATGAATTTAGTGCAGTTTCAAGAGTGAAACTGGTTTGTGATAATTGATAATACTTGAGTGTTTTAAACTGATTTTACTTTTGTTTTGTGTTTTCATTTTCAATGATGTAACTAGTTTTATTAAATACATTGTGACAATTGGATTTTATGCTGATTCAGAACTCTAGATACAGGCTTTAAACAAGGTAGAAAAATATTAAAATACCTAAACAGAATTGCATTAGGATTTTCAACTCTTATCTGAATAATAACTGGCAGATAAAAATGTAGATGAGATAAGTCAATTATGGATGAAATCATCCCTTTTCCTGCATTTGACAATTTATATGTTGCTTTTTGCACCAGAAGTTAAATGCTGTTAAGAAATCTCTTCTTTCCAGTGGCGAATCCAGTAGGGGGGGCTGTGGGGCTGCAGCCCCCCCAGAAATAAGACATTCAAGTTTTGGTAGTAGCAATAAAGCCAAAAAAGAAATTTCAACACGTTGCGGACATTCGGTTTGTGACTCAAAGGGTCTCAAAATGAATCGGAACCCTACTTTTAAGGGTAAAAATTCCAAAATTTTTCTGGGGGAAGACCCCCAAACCCCCTCGAAATTTGGAATCTAATAAGTACGGGTTTTCCTTGAAACTTTAGGGATTTTCAAGGAGTGATCCTCTTAGATGTAACCTAAAGTGTCTCAACACGAGTTAAAATGCCACTTTTAGGGGCAAAATTCAAAAAATTTTCTGGAATAGGAGCCCCTAAACCCTCTAGAAATTTTCCAATTTATAATACTATAAACTTTTTTCCTTGAAAATTCTGCCACTTACAATGAGTGGTGCTCTTTGAGTGGAATCTGAAAGGCTTCAAAATGAGCTAAAACACTATCTTGAGGGGCAAATTTTCAAAAATTGTCTGGGGGAGGACCCCCAGACCCCCCTTTTGCTTAGAGTTGACATTTTTACACAACTTTGAAACTTAGTGCACCAAAATTAAAACCTTACGAAGTCATCTCACCTAAAACTTAGTAGGTATTCATAAGATTAGAACTCAGAAGATATGTTGAGTAACCCCCTAAACAAAAATCTGGCTACGGCACTGGCAACTCCCTCCCCCTTTCATTTACTTACATTGATAATTGAACATCCCATTTTTTGCAATTAAGTTATTGGTGAAACTCAGCCCCCCCCAGACAAAAATCCTGGATTCGCCACTGCTTCTTTCCCATTCAAAGTGCTCAACACTGAAATTATTAAATAGCTAAACTTGTTGTATTGGTTTTGAATAAAATAATTTGCTAGTTTCTTGTGTTTGCTACACTGCCTAGCGGTTAAATTGGTTTGAAAAATTTAATGATTTAAATGAATTAGGTGTGGTTTAATTTTTGAGTTACTTTTAAGCTTTGTTGCATTTCTTTTTATTTATTCTAGAAAAAAATCCACAAGCTATTGCTCTACCAAGTGCTGAAGGTAGTACTAGTCCTACGAAAGGTTGGTTGTAATTCTTTGCTTTAGTATAATTAGCATAGAGGTAGGTTTAATATAGAGGTAGCATGCATGGCAAAAAGAAAAAACATGTGTTTTTAACATTAAAGCCAGCCAAAAAGAAATTTTTATCATTGGAGCTCCTGTAGAATCATGATTTTGAAGGGGACGAGTCCCTATAAATCATAGGCAAATAATCTGAGAAAGAAATAAAAAGACCTACTTGTACAGTAGAAAAAGACTAGTGATTTTGAGCAATAAGGTTCATATTGCCTCCAAAACATTTTGGTAGATGAGGATTTTTAAAAACCTCCCACATAGTATGAACAAGTTTCTCTAACTTTTTTCTATTAGATTTGGCATAAGTTCAGTTAAATTACTTCTAATATTATGAAATCAACATTTGTGATTAAATTATATGTGTTTTTGAGTCATTTCAATCAATACTTTTTGTAGAAAATTATCTTAAAAAGCCAAGAGTAAAAAAATTAGGTTTGTCAACCCTTGGTGTTTAAGCTTAGTGAGGAGTTAACGTTAAGGCATGTAGGGTTAACTTTGTGCATTATAGTTTTCTCCCTTGTAAAGGTAGGTGCATGATCATTGCCAAATCTGGAAACCCTTAGCTCCAATGTCAAATGCCACTATTAAGCTTATTTTTTTAATAATAATATAACCAGGACACTTGCATGAAAACTTATAACTTTTTATTTTTTGGAGGATTTCGATTTTCATCAATTTATTATTTTTCTTTACTTCTCTTAACTCTTACTCTCAATGTCTTGTTTTGCAGAAAATCCCAAGAGACCTAAATTGCTTGCTAGGAGACGAAGAACTCCCGAAGGTCGTCCAGAGGCATCCTCACTATTACCTGCTCCGACAGATGATGGGTAAGGAAGACAATTAAAATGTTCGATATGAAAATATCTAAAGATATTTATTATTTCTGTTTTTAAAATAATTATAATTTTCCTTAGAAGCAAAGGTTAAGGTACAGGGAAAGCTCTCGAGAAATTTTGTAATTGATACAGGGTTAAGACAGGGTGATGTGCTGTCCACGACACTTTTTAACTTCTGTTTAGAACACATTATAAGAAAAATTTATTCTAGTCGAGGAGGCACAATTATAAACCGATCATTGCAAATTTTTGCATTCGCAGATGACGTGGACTTGATGTCCAGAACCGAAAAATGTCTGATTGAAAGCTATAGAGATTTAGAAAGAGAGGCAAAGACTGTGGGACTGTTAGTTAACAGAGAAAAAACCAAATATGTTGCCATGGACAGAGGAAATGGATCAACTGCGGGTTCAGTAACTGCTGAACTTGGTTTTGAAAGGGTGACAGAATTTAAATATCTAGGTTCAATTATCACTGAAAAAAATGAGTTAAACCCAGAGATAAAGGCTAGACTGGCGGCTGGAAACAGATGTTATTTTTCAATGATAAAGTTGTTTAAGTCCTCTCTGCTGTCAAGAAAGTTAAAACTAAAATTATATAAAACAATAGTCAGACCTATCGTTACATATGGAGCAGAAACTTGGACAACCACTCAGAATGAAGAGAAAAAACTTATTACATTTGAAAGAAAGATATTACGGAAAATATATGGACCAGTCAAAGATGGAGAGGTTTGGAGAATTAGGAGCAATTTAGAGTTAAGTGGACTATATAAAGAAAAGGATATTGTCAATATTATAAAATCTAAAAGAATACAATGGCTTGGACATCTGGAGAGAATGAGTGACGAGAGAGCTACAAAGAAGGTCTACAGAGGAAAAATCGAGGGTAAGAGGAAGATCGGACGTCCTAGAAAGAGATGGCTGGACGAGGTTGAGGGAGATTTGAGGAAGATGAGGGTGAGAAATTGGAGGATAAAGGCCAGGGATCGGAGAAAGTGGAACTGTCTTGTGAGGGAGGCCAAGGTCCTACATGGACTGTAGAGCCGAGGAGGAAGGAAGGAATAATTTTCCTTATTGAAATGATAATTGAAAATATCATCTACTTAATTTGAATTGAATATCTTTGTGATTCAGGGTATCTATGCTATTAAAATCCGAGAGTAAACAAATGTGGTTATGTATGATGTATGTCCATCTATACTCCGAAACCACTGAACGCAGAAGGGGGCCAGAGGTACCAAAAGACGGCAAATGACCCAGTGACAAGGAGTAGCCCATTTTCATTCCGAAATTCGAAATATGCGCTTTCTCCACAAGAGTAGATCTGCTTGACTCACTATTGTAAATGAGATGAAAACCTCAAAATTAAATATTTTAATGGGAAAGATGAAAGATCCTATAAATGTCTATTAAAAACTATTTTTAGTTATGAAAATACAAAAATAAATGAAAATGATTAATGCTTTAACAATATTTTCCTTTATTTAAAGATTTCTCCCCTAAAATTGTAATATATTTATGGAAAAGGGAAAATTGTTGATATGGCGGATAGCTGAAAATAGTTCTTTTTTTCTCCATAAAATAAGGATCACTATAGAATTAAACATTTACTAGATATTTTTAATCATGGTTTCAAATTACTTTATTAAGATGGAAAAAACACAGGGATAGGAAAGATTACCGGGAAATCAAGGATAGGAAAGATATCATACAAACCGGGATATGTAAAATATTGTAAACACCGGGATAGGAAAACCAGAATATGAAAGATATAGGAAACACTGGGATAGAAAAAATTACCGGGAACACTGGAATATGAAAAAGGCGCATGGGAAGATTGTGGATACCAAGAGGATTGTGGTAATTGCTGATAACAAAATTAGAAATGTATTTTGAGAAAACCTTTTTTTTTTAATTTTTTATACTCCACCCGTGCAAGGCTGGAAAAGGTGGGACAAGTGGTTACCGCAGATAAAACTGAGTTAAAACATATATTTTATTATGTTGGAATGATAGATTGTTATGTAAAAGAAAAATATTGAATTTTTCTTTTTTATATCGTTTTATTCTCTAAAAATATAATAGTATTAAAGTATACACCGTGAAACGTAGAATTTAGACTTTACTCGTCGCAATGCATCGGGTTGCTGTTCAGCTAGTAAAATAATTATAATGTGCTAAAATTATCGCCATCCTTTTTTCTTTCCAGTGAGGATAGCAGCAGTACAAGCTGGATGTCTCCCAAGAAGCAGTCTACTCAAGGCCCTCCTGCGTACCTGTTGGCCAACTTACTAAACACGCCTGGCACCCACCTAGCTAGCTCTCATAATGACACCTCACCTGGGGCCATACATTGCTTCCAGGATGAGCATGGTAATTGTAAAAAATCTTACAAAACCACTCATGGACCTATATGTAGTATAAATAATTGCCAATAAATAAAAATTCTGTTGAGTGATATAATTAAAACTGAAACAAAATTCAGCTTTAAGGTTTGCAAGGCCATTTTCACTCTTGATTTGTTTACTGATTCAAATTTTAAATGATAGTGAGTGAATCTCTGCTATTAAATCAAATATTCCTCCTTTGAAATTAGTATAATTGGGATTGTTTTTCAGGAAATTGGTTGACATATACATTTGATGAAAACAGCACTGGCATAGCCAAGGGCTTAAGTACTGTAGGTGAAGCTAAGCTCTTAGAGTTCATGGTAGATTCTAAGTGGTAAGAATATTTTTATGTGGTTGTTAAAGTACAATTTAACATTGAATAACAATAAAAAAATTATGTGCTAGCAGTGTAAGTTTCTCAGCCTTTTCATATTTTTATTTTTAAATAGACACATAATCAGTATACTTTAGGCCTGTACAAATGATCTATGTGCAGGGCAGCATGTTGCCTTCAACCCCCTTTTTGTAGCCTGATAGGGTCTTCGTGAAGAATGATTCTAAATCTGTAATAATGATTTGTTGTTAATTTATTAAATGTGTAAACTGCAAATAGCAACAAGTAAATAACTTTTTTCATCATTCTCTGCTTTAACTGAAATTTCTGTTAACATTCTAGTAGTCTTTTGTTAAATTCTAATAATAACCTGGGTCCTTTAGGTCAGTTAAAAGTTAGTTTGTAGTACTTTTGCAGATTTTTAACAACATTTGGCAATTGCAATTTTCCACCCAGCTATTTAAGATTCTAAAGATTCACCCATCCATTTTCAGGGAGTCTGTATCCCGCTCATCCTCCAGTTCCCGCTCAACGGTGGTTCTAGACAGCCCCGCCCCAGTGGTGCTGCAAAAGTCCTCTTTCAAACCCTCCGCCTCGATGGACCCCGAACTGATGAACCGAGACATGACAATGCGCCACCCTCCGGTGGAACATGGCGGGAGGTGGGTCCCCACCCGACCCACCAACCCCTACGAGAGGGTCCTGGCCGAAACCATGGCGGCAGTGAGGGACCTGGATGCCCACCACCTCGCGTTGGGTGGCAACCCCGCCCTGTGCAATTTGTCGGGCAGCTCGAACGCGGACACGGAGTGCGGGAGGGTGCGATTCCCTGACCTGCAGCTGCGTTCTCCCAAGCCCAAGCATTACTACCGCTATTGGGTGCTACCCTTCAAGTATGTCAAGGTGCGGTTTGACAGACTTGCGCTGTTAGCCCTGCTGGACAGGTGGGTTTGGTTTGTTGTTTCTTTGGTTTCACAAACAGGGTTTCCACACACTTGAAAAGTCAGGGGAAGTTGGGAATTGACGTAGTTTTTTAATATTACCGTGGAAAGTCATGGATTTTAAGTCCAAATTTGAAATTGACTGATATATAATTTTTCTTGGTTGGTTCATGATGGGCTCCTCCGCCTGTATTGACTCGCCGGTTACTAAAAGGATATTTTATCCCAAATTTTTTGTGCTTTATTGTAAAAAAACATTAAAGTATAGTTCATGGCAAACATTGCGTAATTTAAAAGTTTATAAGTCATGGAAACGGAATTGCCATAGTCGGGGAAAGTCATGGATTTGAAAATTTTCGTTTTGTCTGATACCCTGTTCAAATGAACTCGTTAAGGTGCTGTTCAAGTATTATGGAAGTATGGATTTTGATCGGTTTTGATCAGCAAGGATAAGCAAATCACAACCCCCTTATAATTATGTGCGAAAAATGTCCAACCCCTGTTTTTTATATAAAGAATTAAATTTATTTTTGGTTGAATTTTAAAATTATTAATGGAGGAAACGAGATTTTCGAAAATAGTGTTTGTTTCATCTTATCCAAGCAACACTCATACCCCCTCACCTCTTGTCGGGAAAAATTAACAAAGAGAAACCCCTCCCCTTAGGTGTTACGTAATATTGGAACAGCCCCCTAAGTTTGTTTTGATAATTAATTTTCAAAAGTGTAAAGGGTTTTTGACTAGATAGCTGATGTTATATTGTCATGATAAATTATACAGTAAAATTTGTTCAAATATTACAAAAAGTATTTCTACCCATTAGGCTTTTAAATTTATGTATGCTTCTTTGATCTCACATTTCAATTGAGAGGAATTAAAAATACATCCTATTAAGTTAAATTATACATTTAATTTTCTAAAAACAAGGTACTCTTTATTAGGTTGTAAATATTTATTTTTACGTTTCTTTAAATTTAGTAAGCTATTTAAAATTATCTATTGCAGGAACTTAACAGCTACAGAAAATGTTATATCTGTTGTATTGGCAGTGCTGGTAGCTGTCTTAGGTGCTCTAAGTCTTTCCAGAAATTTATTTGAAGATATGTGGAGTTTTATATTTTGTTTCATTATTGCAAGTTGCCAGTATACATTGCTCAAAGTAAGTAAATTTAGTAAATTCAAGCCAGATATGTAATTAATAGCAATTCACACCTGACATATAAAATAATTTATTCATTTTATAAATTATGACTGATATTTTACTTTATGATGTCTGTTTCTCAGCTTGCATTCAAAAAGCTGTTGTTTAATAATATTTCAATTCCATTTTACAGAGTGTCCAACCAGATGCAGCATCGCCTACCCATGTAAGTTAATTGTATTATTTTCTATACTATATTATGTTATATTCATTGGCAACTTTACTCCAAAATGTAATGATGTGCCATTAATTTCCAGTGTTTTGGATGTTGCACAGGGTAGCCACAAACCTAAAAAACCTGGAATTGTCAGAGAAAAATCCGATGATAATCAGAAAAATTTTAAAAATCTGCCCAGTTTCGAAAATAAATTCAACATTTTCCTGATTTTCAAATCTTAAAATGTGCATTTTTGTTCTCCTTTCAATAATATAAAAAAAATCTTTTCAAAATGAATATTTTTTAGTGGGGTTGCAAAGAGAATGTTCAAAAGGTATCCTTGTGAATCCGAGAAATAATCTCTCAGGCTTTTCTGATTTATACAACCATTCTCCTGTTTCCTAGTAGATAAGAATTTACTACATTTATAAAATATCAGGGAAAATTATACCTGATTATCAAGGAGTTTTGAAGTACGTTTTCAGTGGCTACCCTGTTTCAGAAATCTTGACCCTCTCTCCATATGTCATTTAAGTAACTCTTAATGTTTTTCAGGGTTATAATCGAGTTATCTTGTACAGCAGGCCTGTGTATTTTTGTCTTTGCTGCTTGCTGCTAAACGCTTTTCAGACAAGTATAGACTACAGGCTGACACTACCACCAGTAACCCTGTATGGGATAGCTTTCCTTTCCAGTGATCTCATTATCAAAGCCAAAGATATTGTTGTTAGTAAGTAATTAAAGGGCTTTGGTTACTCAAAGCTTATATTTGAATTGCCTCATATAACATCCAGATGTTAGCTACCTAAATTCATTAAGGCTTTGTATAATGCAAAGAAAATTTTCTAATTAGTTCCTTTGTTTACAAACAAAAGGGCATTGAGCCAAATCATACTGTTATAGTAAACTGGGCATGAAACACAGAATGGAAAGCGGATAAGAAAATCTTTCAGTTTCGTAGCACTTATTTTGATAATTTTACTCTTTTTTTCTTATCTTGTAATCAAATTATATGGATTATTTAAAATGCTTGTAGATTTCCTTTTGAAGACTGAAAAACTCAGTTGCTTTTTTATTTGTAGTTTTTGTATTGTTCTTTCCTGTGATCTTCAGTTTGGGTCTGCTTCCCCAAGTTAACACATTCCTTATGTACCTGATAGAGCAAATAGACATACATTTGTTTGGTGGTACAGGTAAGTACAGAGCTTAAGAAATTCTCCAATTTTTTCCTTCCTTATATTTTTTAAAATTAAAATCCCTTTCTATAATTTCTTATAATTAGACATTTCTCCTATATCTTTAATATATTGATCTCCTACAATGAACATACATTATTTGTAATGTATCCTTACCTTTCACAAAAATCTTCTATAGTTGAATGTTTGAAATGCTGGAAAAAGTACACACTGGAACAGAAATTTTATTCTTTTAAGTTGTCTGCATTTGCTAATTTGATTAACTCCTCTTTCTGATGCTTATTAACTAGAACTTTTTTCCTAGCTACTACAAGTTTAACATCAGCATTTTACTGCCTGTTGAGAAGCATTGCAACAGTTGCACTGCTGTATGGATTTTCATATTTTGCTCTGAGGGTAAGTCCATAAGAACTTTTTCCACTTTTACTACCTAAAAATCATAATGTGATTTTGATCGAATGAACAACTTACTCTAACGGAAATTATTTTCAGGAGCCAAATAATCCATCCCAAAATATAATGTTCTCTATTTATTGTGGACTTTTGGTCTCTCTAAGCTATCACCTCAGTCGAAGTGCCAGTGATCCTACAGTACTTTGGTATGTATAAGTAATTTTTCCTGCTACGTTTATTAAAGATGATGTATGTGTATTAAAAAGAAATGCCTTTCTCTTTTAGGTCTCTTATAAAATGCCACTTGTGGTCTGAAGACACTCCTAAGAAAAGTAAAGAAGATAACAGCACAGAATTAGTAGATCCATTACCATTAAAGTTACAAAATACTTTGGTAAGCTGTGTTTGAATTGCATTCTTTTAAAAATTACATATAATTTTAAAGGTTAGAGTATTAAATGTACATTTTAACACTCCTGTTATTGTAGGGATACATTTTTGGTTATATTCTGCATTATAATTACCATGTTCTTTATAGGAATCTTAATACTAATGATTTTCTAGTTGCAAATCGTAATTCATTGTTTTTTTCTGCCTCACTGTTACGATAAGAATATTTCATTCAAACACTTTTATGTTCATGTTTTATTACACCATCATGTAGAAAAAAAACTTGAAATGTGGTGTGTATGTAGATAATTTGTTTCTTTTGCCTAAATACTTAAAATGTTATTTAAAACTTATAAAAATAAGCAGTCTATTACTTTGAAGTTAAGAGATGTTCATCCTACAAGATCTCATTTTCTTTCCTTGTAATTTTCAGTTGACTAGACTACGATCAGATGCCATCATCTGTGTCTTCATTGCAGTATTTGTATTTGCCATTCATGTCAGCACTGTATTTACAGTTTTGCAGGTAACTTTACTGTTAAATAATAATACATTCTTTATTACTAAGCTAGTTTACAAAACAATAACTTCTTAAATTACTGGAATCGTTCTCGATTTTGTAAAAAGAATTTTTTGTTGTTAAGTCAACATTTCTTAGGTTTTAAAACAATATTGGTTTAATGATGTAACTGTATTTTGTGCAGCCCTACCTTCACAATGTGATTCAGATCACAGTAACGATCTGGGGGTTCATTTTACACTACATCATTCCTCAAATGAAGAAGCAGCTGCCATGGCTGTGTTGTGCTCACCCTATTCTGAAAGCCCATGAGTATGGACAGTTTGAAGCCCTGGGTAAGCTATACTGTTTTTCATAGAGGGGAAGAAGTGTTGTTTTCTCTGAACAAGTGTTATATATATATATGCGAAGATATTGATGTCTTTAAGCTTTGAAATAAAGAGACAATTAAAAGTTTTTAAAGCACTTCCTCCATACTTTTATTTGTGTATCCCTACTGTTTTATTGACAGTCTTAGTTTTTAACAGTCATTTCTACTACGCAAGTAAAAATCAAACTTAAAAAGTAATAAATCTAACAATTTGAATTAAGAAAATACTAACTGTACTGTATACTTTTTAAAACAAGTTTATATTACAGAGGCTGCAAAGATAATGTGGTTTGAAAAAATCCAAGTCTGGTTCTGGTTTATCGAGAAAAATGCTCTTTATCCATTGCTTTTTCTCAGTGCCTTGACTACAGATACTTCTTATTTAATTCACAATTTTGGACTTTAGTGAGTAATTTTTGATGGATATTTATTTCTCTTAGTAGTTTTAAGAAATAGCAAAACCTCTCATTTAGATTAAGTGTTAAAAAATTTTTGAAAACAATTTTTTTTGCAGCGGTGGCTCTTTAATTGTGGTCGTGTGCAGTTTCAAGTGCCTGCGCAGTGCCTTTTGTGATTCTTCTCACCATTATCTTGTGCTTATTTTTATGACGCTCTTCTTTAACTATGATTACCATGGTTTCAAGGAACCTTTTCTTATAAACTTCTTTGTTTTCTCCATAGTATTTAGTAAAGTAAGTGTGTGTGTTTTATTTCAATCTCCTCTCAAAATACTCTACTGAAGTTTAGACAAACTTACTATAATTGTATAAACTGATACTGATTAATTTTATTTCTGCTTATATCTGTGCTATATGTGTTTAATGTACAACTGTTTAATTGACTTTTCACTTTTGTTTCAGTGTTACGAATTTCTGTTAAAAGTGAGATTCATTATAATTTATATTGCACCATGGCAGATTACTTGGGGATCTGCATTCCATGCATTTGCTCAGCCATTCAGTGTGCCTCGTATCCTTTTTCTGACTTTACTGGTTTATAGTCATTTTTTTATCGTAGCTGCCAATTCTTCTTATTTAGCCAAAAGATTTCTATTTGTTATTAACATGCCATTAACCTTTTGTTTTCATTCACATCATCTGATTTTTTTTCCATTCTGGTGTTTCAAATTTGAGTCTTTTTAACTCAGTCACCAATCTGAAAATTGGTTAGAAAATGTAAATCTTCTGGATAAATCGGAAGAATTCGCAGCTGTTTTATTTATCTTGAATTAAAAATGTCTAAAAAATTTTGAAAATTAGTTTGGTAGTGATGTAGTATATTGTGGAGAATGAATGAACTTGTTGTGTGCATACTTAACAGAAATAGATTCTGCAATGTTGTTTGTACAGGCTGCTATATCATCCATTCTATCTACACCTCTCAGCCCAATTTTGGGTAGTGCCATCTTTTTCACATCTTATGTTCGTCCTGTCAAGTTTTGGGAAAGGGACTACAAGTGAGTACAGCTAATTAATATTTTCTGTTCTTTCTCTATTCCATATACATTAGAAGATACCTTATTGCGCTTAATAAAAAGTATCTTACTCTTTAACAATAACTGCTAAAAATAGTAGTAAAAATAACTGCTGCTACCATGGGTGAAAGTTTTCTGTCTAGGGAAGGAAATCTGTTTTCTCGATTTTCTCAAGACAGAATGGGACAGAAATCACCCTAGTAGTTTCAGGAGCATCGTTAGAACAAATAATTTTTTCTCATTTTATAGCCTGAGTACTAGGGCGGAGCGAAAAAACGATATTTTTTATTTTGATTATGGCCTAGTGCGGAAAAGTTGTGTACTGGTGAGTTAACCACGTGTGCAAAATTTCGGGGAAAACAAAAAATATCTTCCGTCTTTAAAATGGCCTTGAAGTTTCAAAAAAGTGGGGATTTTTTTACAAAACAACTAAAAACCCAAAGATTAATTTCTCAAATATTGTTCATGATTTTTTTATGAAGAACTAATATAGTTATAGACATAATCTTTCAGGTTCCATTCTTCTATCACTCTTTTTTCGTTAGATATAATTTTTTAATGTTCAAAGAAACCTTGTAAAGTTGTTTTTCCTGCAGTTTTAAAAAGCTAATAACTCTAGAACTATACAGCTTAAAAACCTGAAATTAGTCCCATTCGGTTCTTAAATTTTTTGTCTTTGATTTGATGTGCATCATGACCATCATTTTTTAAAAAATATTTTTCAAAATTTAAAAAAAGTGAAAAAATTTAATAAAAAAAATTCTTTTTTTTAAATTTTTTTGAAAAAAATTTAAAATCCTTTTGACTCATAAATGAACAGTACTACCAAATTTCAAGTTAAAAATAAAATTTAATCATGTATAAAAAAAATTTAAAAATTCGAAATTTAGGCAAGTCCCTAAACAATACCCAAAATTATACAACAAGAGCAATTCACTCATGGAAAATTCCTAAACTCGGTTGAGGGTGTTCATATGACTTAAAAAATGAAAAAATGGCACAAAATGTTCTGAAAATACGACAATTAACAAATTCGGTACAAAACCTTACAGAGCTAATTTTCAAATTTAAGTTAATTCAATTTGCATGAATTTTAACTCAATATTCCTAAGAAATGTGTTTATATCCAATTTTTTATGTTCTAAGCTTTTTAATTTACTTTGATTTGATTTGTGAAAAGTAAAAACAATTAGATATAAACATAATTCTTAGGAATTTTCAGGAGTAAAGCATGCAAATTGAATTAACTTAAAGTTGAAGATTAGCTCTGTAAGGTTTTGTACCGAATTTGTTAATTGTCGTATTTTCAGAACATTTTGTGACATTTTTTGCATGTTTTAAGTCATATGAACACCCTCAAGCAAGTTTATGAATTTTCCATGAGTGAATTGCTCTTGCTGTATAATTTTGGGTATTGTTTAGGGACTTGCCTAAATTTCGAATTTTTTAATTTTTTTATACATGATTAAATTTTATTTTTAACTTGAAATTTGGTAGTACTGTTCATTTATGAGTCAAAAGGATTTTAAATTTTTTTCAAAAAATTTTTCAATAAAAAATTTTTTTTATTAAATTTTTTCACTTTTTTTAAATTTTGAAAAATATTTTTTTGAAAATGATGGTCATGATACACATCAAATCAAAGACAAAAAATTTACGAACCGAATGAGACTAATTTCAGGTTTTTAAGTTGTATAGTTCTAGAGTTATTAGCTTTTTAAAAATGCAAAAAAAACAACTTTACAAGATTTCTTTGAACATTAAAAAATTATATCTAACGAAAAAAAGTGATAGAAGAATGGAACCTGAAAGATTATGTCTATAACTATATTAGTTCTTCATAAAAAAATCATGAACAATATTTGAGAGTTTAACCTTTGGGTTTTTAGTTGTTTTGTAAAAAAATCACAACTTTTTTGAAACTTCAAGGCCATTTTAAAGACGGAAGATATTTTTTGTTTTCCCCGAAATTTTGCACACGTGGTTAACTCACCAGTACACAACTTTTCCGCACTAGGCCATAATCAAAATAAAAAATATCGTTTTTTCGCTCCGCCCTACTGAGTACCCAAGTTGGTATTTTTTTCTTTTGAAATGTTGCACTTAAAATTCAGGAACAAATTTGGTATAATCCTTAACATAAATGATAAGTTTGAATATACTTACTGTTTTGAGATTTTATTGATTCTATTTACTCTTTTAGTACAAAAAGAGTTGATCATTCCAACACAAGACTGTCTTCTCAGTTGGAGTGTAACCCTGGTGAGTATTCACAAATGTAATCGCTTTTATATTTCAACCCTATTCGCAAACCAGAACATCTGATTGGGTTAAGAAAGGGACTTGGTTCAATTGGGTATTGCTTTTTTAAAAATCTCTCTTCCGTTTCTCCTGTAATATTTAACTATGGAGTGTTATTACAAATATTTAGAGCAAGAATTTCTAATTTTAAATTAGGTTGGATGTTGATGGCTCTGTATCAATAGAAAGCTTGATGGACTGAGTTTAAATTAAAATTATTTATATTTTTGCGTACAGCTGCGAGGAGAAATATACTTGCATGCTCTCTTGTTGAGAGTTACATTGAATCTCATACAAAGACAATGACGTTATACATACAGATAGTTTCTCAAATCTGATAATGAGAAAGCGACTGAAGTCCTCTGTAAACACTGGGATTAGTGATAGTTTACTGGTAGTTGATTAACTTTATTGTACTATCTTTTTATTTTCTCTGTTGAGAAACCTTGTATTGTTCAGGCCACTAAGATAAAACCAATTTTAAAACTTTTGAACCTTTTGATCATGTTTGTATTTTTTTCTATTTTAAAATTAGCTGCAATGAATTTTGTATGATATAAAGTAACTTAAGAATTCCCATGGCGTGATAATTCTTTCAGCAAATACATTTCGAGCAATCATTTTGCTTCCAACTCTGACATCCAAACGTTCTTTTCCAGGTGCTGATGACAACAACCTGAACTCCATCTTCTACGAGCACTTGACCCGCTCCCTGCAGCACTCTCTGTACGGAGATGTTGTTCTGGGGAGATGGGGCGCAGTGGAGCAGGGAGATTGCTTTGTACTGGCTTCTGAAAACCTCAACTGCCTTGTGCATATTATAGAAGTGGGGAATGGACTTATAACCTTCCAAGTCAGGGGGCTCGAGTTCAGAGGTATTTGTTTGGTTTTTAAAAAGGAACTTTTGTTTGTTTAAGTAAGGCATTCTTGTTATTTTTCCTACCTTGTGTTTTTGTTTAGTTGATTAAATTAAAGATGAAATATGTGTGTGTCTGGATTAATTTTTTCTGTTTTCGATAGGAACCTATTGCCAACAGAGAGAAGTGGAAGCCATAAATGAAGGAGTTGATGAAGATAATGGTATATACTTTTTGCTTTGAAACTAGTTAAGAGGATGAGTAAATTTTAAGTCAGTTATACAGTATTTTTCCCTTGAAAATTCTTATGCTTGCAAGATGTGGTCTCTTTGACTGTCCCCAAAGGATTTCAAAATGAGATAAACACTAGTATAAAGGGGGAAAGACCATTAATCGCCCTCAAAATTTTTACAACTGTATATAATTTTTTTTCTTGAAAATTGGGTGGTTTATAGGGAGCTGTTTACTTTGGATGTAACCCAAAAGGTCTCAAGATGAGCTAAAACACTACTTTTAGAGAGACATTTTCAAAATTTTACTGGGAGTGACCCTATACCCCTATTTTTACTTGGAGTAAATTAAAATTTTGGCAGAATGTGCAACATAATTCAAGTACTATTTTTAAGTAATTTAAAAAGTAATGTATATAAGTATTTTTGTTAGGTGGTACTAGAAATAACGTTGAGTCGACCCCCCCTGAAACAAGTCTGGTTACGGTCCTGCTAGAATCCAATTAGAGAAATAATTTGTAACAAGCTTCTAAGTTCTAAGACCTTTTTAATTTAACTATAAAAATTACATTTAAAATAAGCTATTTGAATATTTTTTATAGGTTGTTGCTGCTATGAGCCTGGCCATCTTCCTCATTTACTTTCTGTGAACGCTGCATTTAACCAGCGCTGGCTTGCATGGGAAGTGACCACTTCTAAATATGTCATTGAAGGCTACAGTATTTCAGACAACAGTGCTGTCTCAATGCTGCAAGTTTTTGATCTAAGAAAGGCCCTAATTACTTATTATGTCAAGGTAATGATTTCATGTTTCAGTATGAATAAATATCCATCAGTGTGAAATCACTAATCTTGTGGTACTTGATTTCTAGTAAAAGCAGTAAATTGGACATGAAACACTTTGCTAAATAGTTCATTATTACTTGGAACTTAACCAGCTTGTTATACTAATCAATAATATTTATGTTTACAGAGTGTCATCTACTATACCATCTGCAATGAGAAGTTATCCCATTGGCTGGAGTCTGAACTCATACAAGAGGCTTTGCGGCCTACACTTGATAAAAACTATGCTGATCTTGATCCAGTATTTAACATGACGGTGGATGAAGATTATGATTTCAGAGCTTCTGGGGTGTCAAGAAACAGTTTCTGCAATGTGTATCTGGATTGGATACAGTATTGCATCACTAAGAACAATTTGGTTAGTAGACATTAAGTGCTTGCAATATTTGTTTTAGACTGTTTTATCGTACACAATTTGTTATTAACAAAAGATTTGGTTTTTGTCAAGTTTTATTTTTACTGAAGGATTGTAAAAGGCTATTCCGTTCGTTCAAGCTTTTACCCAGTTATTCTGGGGAACAGTTTTAAAAACCGAATTAATTATATTTATGCATTCTTCTAAATCTGGAATCTAATAATGGAACCTCTTTAAAAATGTATTTGTAACAGACAATCAAAAGCCCTGATTCAATTTTTATATTTACCTATCTCTTAATAATTCATCATCATCATCATCATCATAATTGGCTCGACAGCCCAGGGTGGGCCAGGGCCTTCTGTAGGAGTTTCCTCCAAGACTGCCTATTCTAGGCCTGGGTTCTCCAGTTTTTGACTTTGATGACGCTAAAGTCCATTTCCACAGAGTCAATCCATCTCTGTTTAGGTCGACCTCGCCTCCTGGTTGTAAGAGGTTTAGCACAAAAAACCTTTCTAACTGGGTTTTCCTCATTCATTCTAGTAACGTGCGCAGCCCATTTCATTCGATTAATTTTAATAGTCTTGATAACATCAGGCTCCTTGAAAATCCTATAAATTTCAGAGTTAGTACGTCTTCGCCAAAAGTCATTCTCTTTGACACCCCCAAGAATGCATCTCAGAACCCTTCTTTCAAATATTGCAATTCGGCTATCTCCGTTCTTCGTTAAAGGCCAAGTTTCAGAACCATATATTAGAACCGGCCTGATGAGGGTTTTATTAAATCAATAATTTAGTTTTCCTTGTAAGAAAACCAGATTTCAAGAAGGTACGAAGTCCAAAGAATGCTTTATTGGCCAACGAAATGCGGTTCTGTATTTCAGAGACAATGTCGTTCTTGCTATTAACACAAGAACCAAGGTAAGTAAAACTGTTAACAGTTTCAAGTACGTGAAAGCCTATTTTCAGGTGATTGAGTGTGTCAGTTGATGGTGTTGTTTGAATAGGCATATATTTGGTTTTGGAGTCATTAAATACAAGTCCAATTTTATTAGCAGCAACTTACAAAGACAAAAAGCGTTCTCTCAAGGCTGGGATGCTTCTTGCGACAATATCAATATCATCAGCATAATCTTAATAATTAATTATCTTAAATATTTCAAGGTACTCATTACAAAGCTAGTCTTAATAAGCTAATAAAGGTTAGCTTTTCATTTAAATTTTCTACGTTTGTTGAGTTGTAAGTAAATTTAAATTCTAATAAAGGATTTTGAGCTGCTGATACTAGCTGAGATTTTTATTTTTAATGGCCATGCATTTGTATTTTTCAGACGATTTGTTGTGCTAAAGATTCTGCCATGGTCTCCCTGTGCTTTGGACTAAGTCTTTTAGCAAGACGTGTTCTTGGAACTGCATCCCATAATTCATTTGCCAGGTAAAGTATTTATTGATAATAGACAACTATAAAAATATTCAGTTTTCAGTGTAAAATGTCTCAAAATTCAAATATTTTCAAAATTTATGTTAAAAAAGTTAACTGTGCAGTTGCTAGTTGATGTTCTTTCAATAACTGTAATTTTGAAAACATTTTGATAAATAAAAAAATATTTATTGTCAAATATTGGTAAATTTTCTTACTTTTAAGATTAAATTTCAAGAAAACTATTTTCAATAACAGAATGAATGAATAGTTCATATAAAATTGCAAAGTTAATTATAAATTATTTGCTATTTGATTAGTAATTATGACTATTTACTCAAGCCTGCATCACAGTTGGATATTTTTGGGTATTGCTGCATTTTAAACTCTAAAGTATTTTGATTTTTTAAATTTTGTTTTCATTAATCTAATAGTTATTGAAAGTACTTCCCATCATAATACTGTTTATCTGAAGTGGAAAAGAACAATCAGACCATCTATTTTTTTATTTCATGCTATCATCTCATTAGAAATTAGTTTTAATCAAATATTTCATTGTGTATGTTTTGCTGTTAGTTGTATCTCAGTTTCAGTAAACAAAGGGTTCTATAAAGCAACTTGTACCAGAGTAAAGTGAAGTGTTAACTATTTTAATTTTCTCATTTTTTATGTTGCAGTGTGGATTTTCTCCTCTATGGGCTTCATGCACTTTTTAAAGGTGACTTCAGAATAACATCTGTGCGAGATGAGTGGGTGTTTCAAGATATGGATCTACTCAGGAAGGTTATTGCACCAGGTGTGCGTATGGCTTTGAAGCTACATCAGGTGAGCTTTTGAAGTTAAGCATTTCTTGTTGAATAGAAGAACTGTATAGAATGCTAGCTGTGTAAAGTTGTTGCCAATGCTTAAAGTTGCGATACAGGAATGCATAGAATCAAACTACCTGTATTCAACACTATTGTTTTTATAATTTTATACCTTAGTTTAAACTAAGTTAATGTTTGAGGCACTTGCAGCTACAACAAGCAAACATAATTTAAAGATGTTAGAGTGCCTTATTTATAGATGAAAAATTTTAATTTCTCTGATATTTACTTAACCCGTTGGTAAAAAAATTACAATGTCACTTACGAGATGTAGAATACATTTATTTATTTTACTGCTTTTACTTTTCGCAAGACATTTCTTTAGGGCCGTATTCAGAAACTTTAACAAGAGATGGGAACGAGATGGAATCGAGACAAGAACGAGAACGAGATATTTCTACTCCACAGCTTTCGTCCGCCATATTGTTCTGAGTTTTGAAGCGCATTCCGATTGCTATTACACTTTTTGTGGCCCATTTAATAGTTCCAAAAAATCTAAAACAGCTATTTATTACCGAAATAAGTCCTCAGACATTAATATATTACGAAAGTAATGGACATCTAGTGCCTGTAAAAATTTGTACTATCAATGTATAGTTACTTGTGACATTTTCGACAGATGGCAGCATGATCACTCGAGATCTCAAAAGTCCTCGTTCCCAAGTGAGGGAGGTTTCTGCAACGTTCCCATTTCGTTCCCATCTCATGTTAAAGTTTCTGAATACGGCCCTTAATCCTTAAAATTTTAACATTTGGTTATTAATACCCATTTCATTATACAGGTATTTTTGTCCTTTTATTTCCTATCTCTTACATTTTTATGACATTTTCTGATGCTGAGAAAATGCTCAATTTTTTCCCATCCAAACTAGTACAAGAATTTACAACTGTTCAGTTTTGTTATCCATAAAAAAACTCAGTGCCCAATTTTTTAATCTTTCTAATCTTTAGTTTAGGAAGTTTAATTTTTAAGAGTTTCTAATCATAAGTTACTTTTTTTAATCTCTTGTTCTTAACATTCCAGGACCATTTTATGTCAGCTGATGAATATCAAGAGCATGCTGCTTTGTATGATGCCATCACTGTATATCAGAAAACCATCATTATAACCCATGAAGCAGACCCCATTTGGCGGAATGCTGTTCTCTCCAGTGTTCCTTCACTGTTAGCATTAAGGTATGTTTGTTTCAAGTTATTGAAAAAACTTATAAGGGGCCATCCATAAATGATGTCACACTTTTTTTGCCCATTTATGACCCCCCCCTTTGTCACAAACTGTCACATTTCCTCATACCCCCTCCCCCCCCCTCTGTCACATGTCACGCTCTTAAACCAACAATACACGAATTTGAAACTGCCCCAAACCAACTTTTTTATTTGAGCTGAATTTCCCCGTTCATGATAGTTTTTTTTCTATCAACCTTTAAAATGCCTTTTGAGAGAAAAATAAGTCGATCGTTTTAAAATTTAAGGTTTTTTTCGTTGGATTTTCAGCTGCAAAATGTGATGTCACAATTTTTAAACCCCCCTCCCTCCCCCTTGTCACAAACTGTCACAAATTGATGAACCCCCTCCCCCCCTCTGAGCGTGACGTCATTTATGGACGGCCCCTAAGAAATAATGAATGGGGAAAACTTGTTGAAGTTTGTTTGCAGTTGCTTTTAATACTGTTATGTGAGTAGTAGAGGCCTCAATTTTTTCCTTGTTTAAAAGTTGTGGGATTAAATTGTTTTAGTTTAAAAGGAAAGTTCAAAAACAGGTCAACAGTATTTATGTATTCCGGTCTATTTGTTTGAAACCTGAAATTTTGTTTCAGACACATATTTGAAGATGGTTGTGATGAGTACAAAATCATCATGTTGAACAAAAGATTTTTGAGCTTTCGTGTAATTAAGGTTTGTAACATCTGTTTATTTTCTTTGTGTAAATATCCACTTTTATATTTTATACTGTACAAATTTTAACATTGAAGTTGCCAATATTTTTAGACTTAAGTGTAAGAATAAAAAACTATAACAACAATTTATATATGGAGGGCTCAGAATTAAAATGGACCAAGTCCACTTTTTGTCATTTTTGAGTTAGCAACGCTATAACATGCACCAACTATGTAAAATTTCAGTGCAATAGTGAACCAAGTCCTAGTTCTGATAATATCCGCTTGGCAGCAGCAAGTTCTGTTGCGTTAACATGTAATTTGCTATGAAGCCTTAACTTTAAACGTCTGTAGCTCAAAAGTAGCTAAAGTGGACTTGGTTCATTTCTATTCTGAACCCTCCATATACCTGATACAGAAGAAATAATATTTTCTTTTGTATGGCACGAGTATAAAGTATTAAAAAAGTTCTAGTCTAGAGTAAGGATTATTTGTTATACCCAACATTTGATTGTTAAAAAGCTGCTTTTAATTTTTATCCATTCAACTAAAATTGGGTTAGGATTATATCCAAACTATCTAAAAGCAGGTTCAGTTGTAAGATAGCTCAGTTTGAAATATAAATCATGCTTCTTTCATGCTAATTTTATAACGGCATAAACCGAGATTCGTAATTGCTGGAACATTTCAGATCAACCGTGAGTGTGTGCGGGGTCTCTGGGCAGGCCAGCAACAAGAACTGGTGTACCTGCGCAACCGAAACCCGGAGCGTGGCAGCATCCAGAACGCCAAGCAAGCCCTCCGCAACATCATCAACTCCTCCTGTGATCAGCCCATTGGGTACCCCATCTACGTATCTCCACTCACCACCTCTTACGCAGAGACGAGCGACCTTCTATCGAATGTCATTGGAGGATCTGTCAGTGTGGGACTTTTCAAGCGGATCATCCTCGACTGCTGGGATAGGTGTGTTGCTAGCTGTTAGATCATTGTGGTCCATTGTAGCTGTGTCTTTGATGCAGGGATGAGATTTTTCAGACTTTTGAATTTTTCAACTACAATTTCTGACATTTGATGGGGGAAAATCGGCTTTTAAACTGGGATTTTCTACTAAAAATTACATTTTTTAATTTTGTGTGAATGTTCTTGACTAAAGAAACTCTTATGGTATCAATTTTCTTATTTGAGGCAGCTAAATGATCTTATTACACTCTAATAAATAAGAAGGGAATGGGAAATTTAGGGGCCGTTCAAATATTACGTAAGCACCTAGGAGGGGAGGGGGGTTTGCACTTTGCTTATTTTTCCTGACAAGGGGGGAGGGGGGTGTGAGTGATGCTTACGTAAGATACTGAATTTTCGAACATCTGTTTTCGATTCCAAAAACAGACTTTTTTCGCGAAATTCCAGCCCCATGTGGAGTCTTACCCCCTATAGGGGGGTCGTTGGTCTCCAGAAGAAAAAGCAGGAAGCGCGTCACTCTTTTGTGTAAACCAGATGTGTCCACTGTCCAGATGTGTCTTCCGCAAACGTTGCAAAGTTGTTTTAAGGGTCCAGGAAGCCTGGGGCTCAATTGGTTCAAAGGGGGTGCTTTTGTATCAACAAACACAGTGGCATCAGGTTTCTTCACCAAAGAATTCCAGAGAAAAACCTTGAGTGGTCAGTGGGGGAAAGGCCGTTTAATGCAGGGTGTCCAGTGATAACACATCAAATGTGTTCAAGTAAATCTCCATAGGCTCTGCCAGATAGGTTCTGCATTGCACTGCAGATAATTTTCTCAGTTAAGGAGTTAGTTTGAATAAGCTTAAAAATTTTTGGAATATATAGTTTTCTGGTAAGTTCTTATTTGTTTTTCACCTTTTATTGTTTCGTAAAAATAATTTGATTTCATACATACAAACTTTTATGTACTGTATATGAAACGCTTCACTTGCACTATCGGAGAAGCTACGTTTTAGTATGATTATGAAGTGAAGTACCTATAAAAGTGTAGGTAACAGGTACAGTTGGGGAAATAAAAAACGACTCAGTTGCTATTTCTGGCGAACCACTTGGGTTAGGAAGACGAATGAGGTGTCATTTTTCATTGTTTAAAGTATTCTTTAACCAAAAAAATTTTCGGGTCCTTAGGGGGTCGTCTTCATATTAAACGAAACACTAACTTTTTTTTTCCAATGGGGACCCCCAATTATTATTAGTTTTTCTGAAAGGCCATCCCCCCAAACCCTAAAATACCAAGTTTCATCCAGATTGATTAAAAAAATTTATTTTTCAAAAATAAAAAATTTTTTAAATCGTGAAATTTTTTTATGATAATCGATTCTTTAAGTAATTTTATGCAGGAAACCAAAATTTCAATCGATTTTATCCAATAGTTTTTGATAAAACGAACTATAGAAAGAGCATTTGCGGTATGCATTCGGCAACGGTATACGGCCCCTTAAGATATTAGGTCGTTTTTATCAAAAACTATTGGATAAAATCGATTGAAATTTTGGTTTCCTACATAAAATTACTTAAAGAATCGATTATCGTAAAAAAATTTCACGATTTAAAAAATTTTTTATTTTTGAAAAATAAATTTTTTTAATCAATCTGGATGAAACTTGGTATTTAAGGGTTTGGGGGGGTGGCCTTTCAGAAAAACTAATAATAATTGGGGGTCCCCATTGGGAAAAAAAGTTAGTGTTTCGTTTAATATGAAGACGACCCCCTAAGGACCCGAAAATTTTTTTGGTTAAAGAATACTTTAAACAATGAAAAATGACACCTCATTCGTCTTCCTAACCCAAGTGGTTCGCCAGAAATCGCAACTGAGTCGTTTTTTATTTCCACAACTGTACATCTAAATGGAATAATACCCCTTTTATTAAGAAGCAAATTAGAATAAAGCGATATTTAAATTTCTTTACTTATTTTTTAATTGTTAAATCTTATGTATACTCGCTACTAATAATTTCCCATTGCGTTTCCACGGTGACGAACCGCCAATTTTTATTACACATAAACTAAACTCATTGACGCAACAGCCCTAGTGGGCCAAGGCCTACGATGCCCATCTTTGTTTTTGTGACCGTGGGGCCCTGGGGTGCAAGTTGTTAGGCATGTGTCCTGGTTAGGTGGTTTTATTACTCATGCTTTCGTATAAAAAACCCAAAGGGGGGGGTCGGGCAGTTTCTTACGTAATTAGGGTAGGGGGTTTGGGGTTTGCTTATTTTTGCTGACAAGGGGGGAAGGGGGTCAAAAATGACCAAAAAAGTGCTTACGTCATATTTGAATGGCCCCTTAATGTAGTTCCTGATTTTTGGCATAATATTCTAAAATTCTCACAGCCAAATGTAGACTGTCTTAAGTAGTAAAAAAATTCTTAACTACACACACAAAACACTCTTCCTTTTTTCAGTGATTTCAGAATAATTTGTAAAGTGGTCTTTTAATTAATCTTTTAGAATAATTCAACTTAGATATTTTAATTAAAATATTTAATGTAATAATTATTTAACATTGACCATTATTTACTATTTGTGTTTCTGATTTATTGTTTATAACTAAGGCCTAAATTAGGGATGCACAACCTTTTTGGGAGGGGGGCCACTCACATAGTTGATTTAGACACGGAGGGCCGCAAACAGTAACAGTAAAAATAAGGTAGAATTTGCATCTCAAGGAACTTAATATAAGATGTGAATAATTGAGTTTGTACCATTAAAGGGTTCTAGGGGTCCTCCCAAGAAAATTTTTGAAATTTAACCCCAAAAAAACAAAGCATTGACTAAATCAAATATAGTTGGCAAACTGTGCAAAATAGGATAAAATTAGAAAAACGACGTTTCATTTGCACATTGTTTATTTAAAGATGTTAAATCAGACAAATCGTCATTTCACTGACGAAGAGGGTTCAATACACCCTCGAAACATGTCTGATTTTAACATCTTTAAATAAACAATGTGCAAATGAAACGTCGTTTTTCTAATTTTAAAGCATTGACTAGTTTTTGCACATTTAGCCCAAATATTGCACATATATTTTAAGATGGGATTTGCATTTTGATTAACTTAATATTTATTTAAAAAAATGATAATTATAAAATTCCAAATGTAAAGGGGGGTCTGGGGGTCCCACCCCAGAAAAATTTTGGAAATTTGACCCTAATAAACAGGGTTTTAACTTATTTTAGAAATCAAGTTCGATTTTTTTTGGGGGGACAGGCCCCCAGCCTTCTGCTATCCCCCTTGATAGCATATCTGAAACAGGTTATGATCTAATAAGAATTAAAAAAATACACTGCATTATTATCTAATCTTGTTTCAAAGTGATCTTTTTGCAAAAATTTAGAACTTCGGAAATCCTTAAGAAAAATTTGTTG
This sequence comes from Tetragnatha versicolor, assembly GCA_024610705.1. NCBI lineage: Eukaryota > Metazoa > Arthropoda > Arachnida > Araneae > Tetragnathidae > Tetragnatha > Tetragnatha versicolor. The sequence goes on along the minus strand of JANDEH010000011.1, from coordinate 9,868,181 downwards.
AAAATACTAAAATTGATAAAAAAAAAAGCTATGTCAGAGGTATCACTAGACTTATTAGACTCCTCTGACCACGCTTAAATTTTTCTGCATTGCAATTACAATGTGAAAAGAAGCCAGCTTCAACTAGGCGCCGTAAAAACGGCACTTTCGCGAAAAATCGCTATTTTTCGACTTTTCCGCGGCGCGTGATCCTAAACACCGGACTTCTGGCTTCAAAACTTCAAACCATTGTTAAGTTGTTTTTTCCACATCGCACCGTCGCACAAACGATACAAGAAGAAGCCAACTTCAATTTGGCGCCCGCCCAAAAATCGAACGGAACACTTCGCGAGCAAAACGGAACTCGAAAAATCGCGATTTTCCCGACTTTTTTCCGCTATAAATCGTCACTTTTTCTCGGTTAAAATAAGGAAAGTAACAAAAGTTAGGAATTATCTGAAATATCCAAATTCGTTCGCGGGCCGCATGTGGCCCGCGGGCCGCAGGTTGTGCATCACTAGCCTAAATCTATAGAGTGTATAAATACATATTATCAATAAAATCAAATGTCATTCTTGCAGTTTTCAGACTTTTTGTTTTTTTGTGAATCTCGTACCTGTTGATGTTGTGTGATAACAGTTTCTTTTTTTTAAGATTACGCACTAGGTGTGGGGAAGGTTGCTCCAGTGGAGGCACTGCCCGCTCTTGTGATGAAGGGATTATCCGTGATTCTGGAACAGTGGGACCAGCATCTGTGGTTGACAGTGGACCTCCTCGAGGTATGCTATGATATCATTAGTATCTGGCTCAAGCCAGAAATACAGTTTATCTTCCCTGTTATGGTTCGATTCAGAAGGGCAAGGGGATGTTGTTTCGATTTAACTTGTCTTTTAGCTGTCAGTTTCCATTTACATAATGACAGTCTAAAGTACCAGACTGATTTGTTCAAGCTTGGTATTAGGACCCTTAGATGGGCCGTTATGTGCATAGAACCCTTTCAGAATTAAGTTCCCTTATTCTTTTTTATATGGTCAATGGATAAGATCAGGTTATCAAAATGAGGTCAATAAAAGGTCTTGGTTGACGCTCAATGCCCTTATATGGGCCTTGTGCCATAAGAATACAAACAACCTATAAAATGTATCTGGTTGATTGAGGAAAGAAGACCTATCTCTTTTCAAATAATTGTCAAATTATTTTGAGAACCATATAATTTTTTCAATTCAACAGTTTTTGAGCATTGCAACAACTATCATTAATAAGCAATAAGTCACTAAACAATTATCTTCTTTCTAAATTGTGCACTTTTTGAATGCCAAAAACAAACCTTTCAGAGAGCATGTTTGGCTTGATTCAGACAAAAGATTTTAAAATAGTAACAGCCATATTCACCGGTAACTTCCTTGGCAGTCAAGCTTGAAGGAAAACTATTTTTCCACCAATCAGAGGTTTGACTCCCGGTTAGCCGCCGGTCAAGTTACCGGTGAATACAGCCGTTAGACAAACCTGAGTTACCTGAAGTTCTTTGCAGGACGTGGCAGCCACTCTAGCGGGTCTCGCTCCGGCAGTCACTCGGGGGACGCGGTGAGCGAGGCCGGCCGCAGCCGGACGAGCGGCACCAGCAGCCTCGGCCGCAGCTCCTTCCCCCGCACCTCTTCGGGCAGCATGGGCAAGACCTCCTCCGCCACGCTCGTCAACCTCACCGCCTTCCGGGCGTTCGAGGACTCACCGCCCGATCCTGCGTTCAACCACCACCAGCCGGCGCGGGCCGCCGTGTCCACCGACCACGTCTGAGGGAAATCCTCCGCTCGCGTGGACGGGAAATTTCCGTCTGCGGAACTCCTCGCGTGGGGTCCGGCGGCGGGCGCGTCTTGACTGTTTCCCAGCAGGTGCTCGACATTGCCAGAGACTCCAAGGGTTATGCGGATTTTCCGTAGGTTGTTGTTTTTGTGCTACGGATTGAGGACGTCGTCGGAAAAAGATCGGGAACCCTCACAACACCCATGCGGCAGGGGAAATGTGCGGATTAAACGTAGCTCTGCGTGATGGGCAATACCGGCAGTTTTTGAAGATAGGAAAAAATGTGTGCATTTTTCCTGTTAAGGAAATGGTTTTAAATTCAAAAATTGACTTGAAAAGTTAAAAAACCTTTGTTCGTTCAAGACAAACTCTGACGTAAAGGTAAAAAATAAATATGCGTCGAAATTTTTTAAAAATTTGCGCGTTTATTGGAGGATATATTTAATTGGAGGCTCTCTTGGATGCCTCTATCGAATAAAAAAATTAAATAAAAATTCTGGAATTGCCCATTATATAACAACTACATTGTGGCTAATGACTGGGTCTGCTTAAAATCATGTGAAATTGAAAGCTTTCTTTCCCTAATCAACTCCCATTCTCGGAAATTGTATGCAATGAACAATGCCTTTCCAAATCGTATCGCACACTAATCTCGGAACTCCTGGCATTGCAAACTCAACGGGCGCAACATACAACCACCGGTTGTGAGAAAAAAAAATTTTCAAGTAAAAAATTAAGCTACCTAAAAAAGTTAAAAAAAACCTGCCGAATGGGGGGATTTCAGATTTCCTGATAAAGGGTTCATTTCAATACTACGGAAGATTTTCATTGGAGGCTGGAGTCGCTGGACATTGCTGGTCCAGGTCATTGGTGTGTGAGACTTTTTTTGTAATTACTTGTACAGTCCAGATTGGGTATGTAGTAAGTAACTGTTATGTAGCTTTTTATATGTACATACGAAACTTCCACTTATTTTGGTGCGGAACGAGACGTTTCCTCCCGAGACATACTGTGGCATATACTAGTCACCAGCGAGAATTCTGCGACCTGTAAATCTTTCTGTTTTAACTGGTGGTGTTACCTTCTAATGAGCTTAGCACATTTCTAAGGTTCCTTATTAGATGCCAAGATGGTTTTATCTCTACAGCCAACCCTTCTTTCCCTGTAAAGTACTGTGGATGCCCCCTTTCCAACTGTAATTATTGGAAATTTCGGGTTAAATTAAAAGAAGCTATTATTATATAAAAATTATCTGCACGGAAATTAGATGTTGATGACCAGAATTAAAATTTAAAATATTTTAAGAGAAGGAAATTAATCAGACAACTGTTATACGGAGGGTAAAATATTTTTAGATTCTGAAGTTTGGCAAAGTGTGGTATGAATCTTAGTGCAAATATGTATAGTACAAGTTTGTTTTCAGTTTTTATAATTATTATTTTAGTTTTATCAGATCAATTCATTCTCTCTTGTTTTGATAGGATGATTTTAAAAACTTAGTTTTTGTGTAGTTGTTGAATATTCTGTTGTGTATGAAAGATCCTACTAATTTGCTTGTCAATTAAATTTATTTGTGATGTATTTTTAATTGTGAATAGTACGGTACTTCATTTCCCTTAACTTTTCCTTTGAAAATGCTTACTAAAACTTTTAAGATATTAAATTTTTTTTAAATTATTTAATTTGTATTTGCTTGTATGAAATTCAACCCAAAAGTCTTTTTGAATTTTTTGTAAGGGAAATTTTAAGCACTCAAATCTTATATGTTTAAATTCTTCCAAATATTTCTACCATTAGGTTAGGTAAAGTAGGAAATGTTGAGATATATTATGATTCTTGAATGTAATTGACACCATGCTCTTCTTAAGCATGAATTAGATGTGACATTGCTGTGAAAATTTTTGAACTGAAAATGATGCCAATGTATCTGACAATTATTATAGTTTAAATTTTCTTGTTATGAAACAAATAATGTAATTTTTATTATTGTCAATAGGAGTTTATTATTTATTAAAGTTTTTTTATCTCAAAGAAATATCAAGAGTTTTTTGAAAGATTAACTTAATTAGTTAATTTATATTGCTATCTTTTGGCTGATTGGCAAGGTTGTCAATACTACAAATAAAATGAGTTACACATGTTTTTATCTTAAAGAATAATTGGGAAATAGCATTATACAGCTCCAAAAATTCAGTAATGCTCTGCTTTTATGCCTTTTTTACTCATTAAAATATCTTGATTGAGATTACAACTTATTAATGTCTATTAATATTTTGCTTGTATACTAATATTATCTAAAAAAAAGTTTGTTTTTAAGATAACCTCAGTTTTTGCAATATACATTTCTCTCTTCTTTACAATTGACTAGTTTTTAGAAAAATGTCTTTTGCTGTGTATCATGTTAAGAAATCAGTTACCTTACTTTCTATACTCCAACTCTTATAAAATTGAACAGATTACTTACACATTTGCCATTGGTTATAACAATGTGTCTATGAACACAGTGAATGGATTGAAAAGGTAAATTTACTTTTCATTGTTACTGCTGAATTAATTCACAGTGTTTCACACTACTTCATTGATATTATTCCAAATCATCTGGTGTATAAAGTGTATGTATTTGTACATCCTTAGGTGTTTTTGTACTGAAAGAAGGAGTTATTTATAATTTGTTCTGAGTATATCTGAGTTAGAAACTTGGTAAGTTGTTCAGATTCAACATTCAGAGCAAGGTAACTTGTCTTAATGGGAAATGTACGTTTTTATATTCTATGATTGTTAAAAAAGAGTGAATGTTTTATTTTATATTTTGAAAGTGCAATGTGTTGAGCACTGATGTCAGTGCTCTAGTTTCTACTTTAAGTGATGATTAACTTACTTTTTTTGTAGACTTAATTTTCAGTATTTATGATAGAGAGATGATTTTACAATGAAATCAAGGAAAAATTCTTGACATGATTAATAGTTTTTATTCTCAGAACATTTGAGTGTGTCTAAAATATAGCATTTAAATGTTAAGTAGCTGGATTCAGTATTTTGAAAAGAATGTTTTTAAAACTGTAAATAAAGGTTGTGTTACACTAGTTTATCGGTAAATAAATTTTTATTTATTAATTACTTTGGAAATACTCAGTATTTTTAGAAATTCTCATAAAATATATCCTTAATAGTCTTTGAAAGTTGTAGTTTTAAATCTATGGATTGAGTGTTAATTCATCCAAAAAATAAATGACAATCTATTGTTTTTCTTAAGGGATATTACTGATGATAGTCTAGAATACGAGAAAGATGCACTTGTTAAATATCCTATATAATGGGTACAAAATAGAATAATAGTTTTGCATTACAGAGTTTCTATTTGCTTTGCTTGGTATCCTAAGTACATTATTATTTATTCATAATTTAAAAAATTTTAGTAAAAATAGTTGTATAAACTACTTTTAGTTATTTTTAAAGGTTTAGATACAAGGTGAACACTTAACTTCAAGTTCAAATTACATTAGTTATTTAATTCTTAAATCATTAGCTGGAAGTTATTTTTTTCTGTAACAGTAAGATATTCATCAGTAAAGTCCCTGAAAGTAAACTTAAAACCAACATGAATAATTCACTCAACAATTTATCTTTGAATTTTAACTAAATAAGTCTGAAGGTATGCAGGGTAATTTTTATTATACCTGTTTTCCCAGAGCCTTTGTAATACAACTCAAAGTGGAATTCCACCAAAATTAATAAAGGTTTTAGGGGTTTTGTAAAATAGTTTCTTTGAATTTAAAAGCTTTTTAACAAAGGGTGGAAAATATAGCACTGTTGTTATCTGCACAACTCATTAAAGTATACAAATAAAACTCCAAAATTGAAATTCATAACCCCCAAATTGACAAAAGTGTGCCAGTATTAGTGGATATAGAGGCAAGTTGGACCAACTTCCTAAAAAAAATTTTTTTGTAGCCATTTTATTTTATGTTTACATTAGTTTTTATACTATTCGTTTTCGAAAAGGAATTGTAGCAAAATATGTACTTTAAAAGTACAGTAAAATCCCGTTATAACGATATTTTGATAATTCAAATAAAAACGGTTGGGTACTTTCAGGATTTTTGTAATCACATGATTTTTCGTTGTATCGCTATTCATTGTAAGATTTCAATGTACATCGTATCCCACCTTTCAGGTGTTTTACTTGACAGTTGAGTCCCAAGTACCAGCTCCTGTCATACTTAGTCATTAATTATGTTTTTGCCCTCAGTGTTGAATTTTGAAAATTATTTTATCCCCCAAACCTTTCTCAGTCATTCCAAGTATTTGCTGTTTATAAACTTAGGTTGAATTTTGAGTGATCATGCTACGGGGGCTCTGAGTACTGTTGGTTTAACAAAAATAACCCTGTACTTTAAAGCTATATTATAAACGTTCATAAAGAAAATATACATTCTCCTATATAAAGGTTAGATTTAATTTTTGAAGTTGATACATATTTTCACTGAACTTTCCATTTAAGCTCTCTAAGTCTTTCATACTCACATTAATTTGTTAAATTTTTAACCTAAAGACGAGAGCTTAAATAGATGCTGCTCCAGTTAATTTTTTTACTGTATGAATTGATTCTTTTGATGCCCAGTTATAATGGGGGTGTAGCCATTTGAATCCCATAAAACTGTGCATTTAAGAAAATATCTTTTTATTTAAATGTAATGAAGTGGATTATGTGTTAATGTTTGTAAAATGTTAAGTATGTTTTCAATAATCTTGCCACACACAACTGAAGCTATATCCAGCCATATATATATTGTGATACTAATTTAAGATTTTATCACATTCACTTGAATAAAAGGTTTTGATGAGAATATTGTTTGTTATTAATGAACTATTTAACTAGTGTTGTGTCCTCAGAACACTGCTTGCCGAAAATTTACCTTAGAATTGAAGAATTTAGCATTGAAATTTATATGAAATTGTCCCTTCACATTACCCAAAGGTAGGCAAAGCTGCATTCAAGAAGGAAACTTCGCAAAAATTTTCAAGACTATGTATATGCTGTTTTTTTTCCTTGAAAATTTTGTAGTTCTCACTCAAGTAACTCTTTGGGTGTTCTCTCTCTTCTCTTGAGACTCATTAGAACAAAACTTTAACATTAAGCATACCAGCTATATAAACAAAATGTACTTGTGAGGGGGATGACTTGGAATAATTATGGGTTCAATTCCGTTATAGTTCCCACTAAATATTGCCAATCTCTTTCGAACGCTCAATATTCAAATGTAACCAAATTTTTATAATTTTTAATGATAAACCGAGGAGTTATAGATCTAATTAAACATTTTAATCTATGAGTTTGAAATTATTTAGCAATATTTATACTTTATAAGTGTCCAAAAGAGATTGGCGATGTTTAGCGGGAACCATGACGGAATTGGACCTAATGAGGAAGTTGCATGATTTTTTTTATTTTTTTAATCGATTCCTCTTGCAAAAATAAGCAACTACTCAAAATTTGAGGCCCATCGAGAAATTTTTTGATTGTCAAAAAAATTAACAAAAATCCCTTTTTTAAAAGCGTGCGAAAACGCCAAGAGTTTGGATGTGACGTCATCTTATACTAAACATGGTTGAAAAGCAATGGAGTTGATGGTATTATTGTTGACGTCATCTTATAGTTAAAACAATAAACGTTTTCAGTCACGTGTTTTTTTCTCGACTTTTAAATTAAAATATTTAATTACCTGTACATTTTTTTGAAAAACTGACTAGATATTTCATTTTACCATACAAAAAGCCATACGGAACACTTGTTTGTTTTTGAAAATCTGACACATGCAACTTCCTTATTATGATCCAAATCCTCCCCTCTCATAACTAAAGTGCTGTTAAAGGCCTATTTTATTGATCTATAATACTAGTGTGGCTTCAGTGGTGTAGTGATCAGCATGTCTGGCTATAAAGCATTACCGACCCAGGTTTGATGACTCGGGCTTCTGCTTGGGTTGCTAGTCATGGGTTTACTTAGCCATTCATCCTTCCGGGGTCTATAAAATGAGGACCAAGCTTGCTTGGGGAATCAACTGGAGGTCCAGCGTCGGGCTAGCTACTCGGCCTGGTAGCTAAGTACACACAAGCTAAGTAATTAGCACCCCAGGCCCGAAGGCTAATGAAACTGATGGGCCACTAGGCCTGGGCAGAATTTGATAATGCTAAAGTATTAGAAGTGAAAATATTCTACTTGTCCACAATCGGCTGTTATAATTGGTATTGAAGTATGATTCTGAAACAATAAATTTTTTTTCTTTAAGCTCAATTATTAAATAAAATCCAGCAAATATTTTATGGCAATACTATTTGCTATTTTTAATACAGATGTAAAATACTAAGTAATTCATTGAGTGAATAAAATTATTTATCCACAACTGTATGTTGGAAAAACACTAGATTCAAGTTTTAAGCTTCTTTGTTGTACTTCAACATTTCTTAGCATGGGATCATTCATTCCCCCATATCATTTGCATTGGTCGCAAGCTGATGTCATGCAAATGATAGTTGGGATTTTGAAACGGACCCCTTAGTATATCTGCCAGTTAACTTAATCTTTTCATGTTTCTTTAAGAAATACGACTCAAAAGGCTTCATTGTTCAGTTTATTTTTAACTAAAATCTACATGAAAATGGGTCTGCCTACAATAGTAAACTCAAATAATTACAGAATAAAGCTCATCATAAAGATCACAGGGATAAGAAAATTGCCACTAAAACTCTACAAAAGTACACTTTTTAAGAGTGTCTTGGAAAATAAAGTAAAATAAACCAAACCCACTTGTTGAATAATATCCTATAAAGTTTCCAACACATACTTGTATATTAGCTTTGTTTTATTACAAGAGATTCCAATAAAAACCACAGACAAGTCTTTATACATAACACCAACTTTTAAAATTTACAACACACATTTAATGAATGAATAAATTTGAAATCTCAATATTAACAGTTTGTCAGACATGTTGCCATCTTTCATTTCTTATTCCCAATAGAAAATATTTGTAGTATTATAAATTATTAAATAAGTTGAAGTATGCTTTTAAAAAATCAAAATCAGTATTGGTGACACTTCATAACATATTGCACCAAAAGTGATGAGAAAAGCAAAATTGTTCATTAATTGCTGTACAAAACTATGTACCATTGTGAAAGAATGGAATGTTAAAATGAGTTACAAACTTGTAGTGTAGCAATGCATTCAAATTTAAAAACATTTTGCTTTAATCTAAGTGAAAGAAAAAATCCTTTTTAATGTTTGTGCATGTATTAAGCCTAAAATCATCAACTTTATAAGTGTAAAATAGTAATCTGGCATTAAATTTTGGAAAAAGATGGACAATATTCACAATATTCAGTTTAACTAGGATAAATTTATCAATAGTTATAAATAATTTTTATACACTTCACAAATATATAATTTTAAACTACCAAGATATTACCGCAGTATTTGATTAATGTTGAGTTTCACAGCAGCAACGTCAGAAAAATGAACTGATTACTTTGAGCTTACCACTAGATAAAATATGACAAAAACATCAAATAAATGTGCGTTTAATATATGTTAAGGTACTGTCTATCTTAGCTAACTCATATTTACAACAGAAAGCATGGATTTAGTCCGATAACTATCTAGTTGACATAATGTATTAGAACTTAGTAAAATCAAGTTGCACCTAGTACCTAAAATTAGTTTGGGTTCTGCTTCAGAAAATTTTAGCCTTTGTATTAAAATTATGTAAAATGAAAATTAAATCAGAATTCTAAAAGAACATATTTTTTAAACATGAATCTCTAAAGTTCAAGCCTAATTAATGGAAAACAGTCTAGTATAGGAGGGGTCATTATAGTAGGGAAAATCCATTCTAGACTTTATTTTCACAAGATAATTTTTTTATCATAGAAAAAAAGACATTAAGGATTATCAATAATACCAAATGAAAATGGGATCCTTTACTACCCCAGGATCTTCATGCAAGCTGTCACTAAGATCTTTTTAATTCTTAGAAAAGTTGGTAACAAACCCAAACTTAAAAGTGACGGTTTTCCATTAAAGTAAAACCTACATTTCTTTCAACATTTGGAAGAGAAAAATAACCAACATCAAATTATCCAAAACGTTATTCAATCAATAGAATTTTTGTCACCTATAAGATTCTCTTCCAAAATCAACTAGTATGACCGTAGCCATTAAGCTCCCAGATTCTCTCATCAAATTATACACACACATTTTGAACAGTTAACCTTTACTTGAGAGTTAAATGCAACTCTCAGATGAAATCTCCTAGATTGGTATTCAAGAACTATATGCTGTTGAAAATATTCCACAACAACCAGCTAATGTTATTCGCTTAATGTAACCATAAATTCATTAGTAAAATTTATCTCTTGAAAGCAAAACTTTAATGTTGTCTTTGTGAATATCCTTATAAGGCACAAAGGTAGGATATTCTCTTGATATGTGCTTCAAATATTTACTCTATTCTTTCAATGTCTACTAGGAACAAGCATTCCATTGTATCCTAAACCTTCTAAATAGTATAATTTTATCTGTTTATGAAATACATATTAAAAAGGTTATTATATCAAATTCAAGCATTTTTATAAGAATTTCTATAGGCGGTCTGCTTCCTGATAATATAATGAGTTACAAGTATTGCATCCAAACTGAAGCACAGTACCTTAAAAATAATAAAACCTACACGGGCAGATTGGAAAGTCTAATGTTAATACAAAACAGCTGAGTTGTTTGACATTATTATATACAGGACTACCAACTCTACTCAACATGTAGAAGGATAAACTCAGGCAATGCATTAATAAATGAATTGAGGTCTATTCCCTTTATAGTAAATCCTCACATGAGACTGAACAAACATGAGACAAAAAGTAATTAAATGCAAAACAGATAACTGTTATTTACAAATAATAGGTGGAAGTTTGTTTTGTCTCCAACAAAGAAAACAAATTTAAAAATATTTTGCAATCACCGTGATTTTTTGTCAAAGTATAACTTTTTCAAAGGTGAAAACTCTTAATTCTATACTCTAGAGCAAAGAGTAGTAGCTTAAACAGAAAAAAAACTAAAAATAATATCAAAGATTCAACTTCAATAACTATTATCTGACTAGTAAGTTAAAATTATTCCAAAAAACTGTAGCAACTACTACCTATAATTGCATAGCCTTTTAAACTAAAATATATTTATAATTAATCAAACCCTACAAAACTACCCTGCTAAGACCTTTTTATATGACTAAAAAACCCACCACCAGGGTTATCTTACACCAATCGATAAAAGTATACAGGCATATGAAAATTAATTTATCTTAATTTCACACACAAAACAAAAATTACTAAAAGAAATGCAGGTGGTACTTGTGGAACTACATAAACAGAAGAATTTAAAAACAACGGTTTTTAAAAAGTTAAATAATTTTCTTTTAGCTCTGACAAAGGGATCCTCTGATCCTCGAAACAATTGTCTGCTTTGCTTATTTTTATTTCTTATTGTGTATTAAAAACCATTGTTTTTAAATTCGTCTGTTTATTAAAAGATATTTTGAACAGCAGAATCAAACCCTGCCATAGGTAACCCAGGGGTTATGATGAATATTTTTGTTGCTCCTATGATTAATACCTAATTAACTAGTGGTATTTTGTAAACTGGACTGCTAAAAATTGCAACTTTATTATAAGCAACTAAAGTTCTCCATTTTCTGATATATTCCCAGATTTTTAAAGGCATTTAAGCACAACTTCCATAAAGGCAATCCAATTAAACATTGTACAGTGTACACCCATTTAATGATAGAATTATTACTATGTTATCAATAGTATTGAAATGAAAACATAGTACAGTCGAATCCGCTTAATGTGATCGCAGTTGTCCGAGATTAAAATGATAACATTATCTGATTGATAACAATAAGCGATTTTATATCAAAAAGTTGCAGACAGTGTAACTATATTGTTTGCTTTAAAATCAGAATAACGTACTCGTAATTAATGTATTCAAAACCATTTTACACTATGTATTTGGCAACTTAAAATTTTTTGGGGAAAATGAAAGAGTAGTTCAAATAATAAAAGCAAAATAATCGCTTACTTTATACTTTTATTTATATAGAAAGGTCTCTCTTTTTGTGTACACTCTATTATATCCTTCTAATCTAATAAACCACTTATTTTATAATCTGAATTCCAATAAACAAGGGAAAATTAAAATCTCTTATCAGAAACATCTGCAAGGCGCCGATAGTTTCTCACAAGCATGGTTTCGGACCCCCCAACCTGTAACCGTTTTCTTTCAAAAAATGCGGAATGTTTTCTTATTCTTACTAATGAGTTTCAGAAAAAAAGAAACACCAGATGCTCTAGGGTGGGGCAGAGATGTTTACTCGAAGAAATTAGCTTCAAAACGAAACCAGATACCGAATAGCGGACGTTTTTATGGGATATGGACAAATTTTGATAACATTAAGCGGGGTGTTGATCCATAGTTGATCACATTAAGTGATACATTTTACATTTACATAAGTAGGAATGATCGGGACCTGTCGATTTCGATAACATTATCCAATTGATAACATTAACCGTGATCACATTAAGCGGATTCGACTGTATCGGATAAAATTTGGGATGGCATCACTTCTTTGAAAAATTAAGAGTGAAATCTGACCTATCTACCAACAAATCAGGGTTCGTGAGATTATTTTAAACTTCTGCAGTCTTAGTATTGATATTTTGTTTAACTAAAAGCTTTTTTCTCTCATTTTTAATAATATATTATAATATATGTTTATGATAAGAAAAACTTTAAAATGTAAGCAATTTTAACAAGATTGATTTTAGTAATTTTTTTAAAGGCCCAGAGAGGTATGACAGGGTTTGCCTGTAGTTATAAAAAATCTCAAATATCACTAAAACACAAAAATGATTATCACAAAACCCTAATCTCATAAGAGTCCAAAAGTGAATATTTGAAACATGACATACATTAACCTAACAATTTCTATCATTAGAAAGTAAATAAACTAAGTAACTAAGATTCAACTAAATACAAAATTGAATGTTGATCAAAATGATTGATTACTTTATAACAGAAACACAAAACTTTTAAATCAGTGGAATGTAGGGGAATTTATTTTTTAAAAATTGGATTTTAATATAAAATTATTTTTATAAATAAAAAATACCTACACAAAACTCTAAAATCTACAGGAAATATGGCCAACACAGATTTAAGATTTATCAAGATGGCCTAGTGAAAAGTACACTTCATATCCATACTTAAAATTAAAAAGATTCTTTAAAAAGTCATTAAAACCAATCAATTTTGAATGCATTTATTGCTGTAGTTTGCTAGTTAAAAATTTATTGCTTATACCATAATTTTAAAATGTTAAGTAGGCTGCATAACATCCATTGTGATGGAAAATACAAATATTGACATCTAAGTGCTTAGTAGAAGAACATTACTTATAATCATATGAATTGTGTTTTAGTGCAAATACTAGGTAGAGAAGGAAAATATAAAGTGCCCTTTCCAACTTTTTTAGCTGCCTCAATTGTTTTTAGAATACATGAAAGACAAAACAGTGCAGGTGAACAATACAAATAACACAAAACTAAATATTAATACTTTCTGTGATCCATGTTCCAAACTATCACTTAAGGAATTACTGAAATACAATAAAAAAAGTTACATAACTGCATTTCCAGATTAATATAAAAATGCATGTCAAGTTGCACATCCATACGAGATAGGTTAATTTGTACTTTCTCTCAAAAATGACAAAACAAAGTGATAAAAGAATGCCCGTAATTCCTGCACAGCAGGTTATTTTTAACTGCAGGCTAATGCTACTTGTATGTTTAGCAAAGACCTCAGCCAACCATAAAATTTTTTCTTAGGAAGCTTTTACCCTTCACCCTTACACAACAAGTCAGTTTTTAGGATTGCTCAGACACTTTTTTCCAATCAAAGATAAATAAGTATATAAATAAATTATAGTTTAAATAGATTCTCTTAAATTTCCCAAAGAACCAAGAAAAAAAATCACAGATTGAAAGATCTGTCGCAATGTTTCATTATAAATATGACCATGGTTATGCACCGTAGTTATTCAAGATTCTTTTCCTTTCTTATTGAACCTAATAGTTGGGTGGCTTATTACATAAAAATGCCCAAAAACTTCAAAATGTGATACTTTCATGAAACTTTCAAGGATGTTAGATAATCATATAAGAACTAAAAAATCGATGGGAGCCCAAAATTTTAGGGCGTGGTTTGATCGCTATGACGTCATAACTAGATGGCGACCACGGGCCTATATTAGGTTCTTTTAATGATAGAAAGACATTTTTGGGGTCAAATATTATGTTTTAAGGGTCAAAGAACATGATTCTCATGACGAAATGTGCAATTTGTTTTAAAAATTAACTAAAATTCAAAAAAAGCTCGTAATAGTAATACTGTCCATCGCCAGTTGCGTCCAAAAAAATTGGCGGAAAAGGTATTTTTTTCAACGGTTTTATAAGTTGTTTGGGGTGCTAATTCCGAATATCTAGTTCACTTCCACGTGGAAGGTCGGCTTCATATCAAAAAACGCAAAAACATGCGAAAAAATCGCCAAATTTTTACTCTATCTTCGGATTTTCGCTTATATTTCAAAAAATATTAGTTTCTAGAAAATTATTTAAACTACAAAGTTGTAGTAAACAAAATTTCCTACAAAATGCACTGCTCAATTTTTATTTTCCGAACAATAATTTTGCAGTAATGACACACTGAAAAACAGAGAAACAAACATCCTCTGTTTAAATTATCTTGTGTTAAAATCATCTGTTTTTCAATGCGTTATAACGAGAAAACTATTGTTTGGAAAATAAAAATTGAGGAGTGCATTTTGTAGGAAATTTTGTTTACTCCAACTTTGTCATTTAAATAATTTTCTAGAAACTAATATTTTTTGAAATATAAGCAAAAATCCGAAGATAGAGTAAAAATTTGGCGATTTTTCCGCATATTTTTGCGTTTTTTGATATGAAGCCGACCTTCCACGTGGAAGTGAACTAGATATTCGGAATTAGCACCCCGAAAAACATAAATCCGTCGAAAAAAATAACTTTTCTATCAATTTTTTTTGACGCAACTGGCGATAGACTGTATTACTATTTCGAGCTTTTGTTGAATTTTAGTTATTTTTTAAAACGAATTGCACATTTCGTCATCAGAATCATGTTCTTTGACCCTTAAAACATAATATTTGACCCCAAAAATATCTTTCTATCATTAAAAGAACCTAATATAGGCCCGTGGTCGCCATCTAGTTATGACGTCATAGCGATCAAACCACGCCCTAAAATTTTGGGCTCCCATCGATTTTTTAGTTCTTATATGATTATCTAACATCCCTGAAATTTTCATGAAAGTATCACATTTTGCAGTTTTTTTGTAATAAGCTTAATGTAATAAGCTTTGTAATGTACTTATAATTTCCCCCTAAATGACCTTCTCTTTCTTGTGTACTTTATTTGATATTAAACTAACAAAACTTTCAGATTTTCCTGCTTTTTAAAGTAAAAAGTGGGAAATCGGTGTGAATATAAAATTTGTTTGAAAGTTGAGATACCTGGTTCTTGCCCCAATGTCCTCAATTCTACCAAACTAATTATGGGAGGAAAAAATACAAATAAGTATACAAGTGCATGTTTTCATAACAGGGTTTTTTGGCACTGTTGTTTATGGTTAAAAACAGTGATTGCAGTTGTAAAAATATAGCCATTTTGATCACTCTTTTGAGCAAGCCTTACAGAGCTTTATAATCTCTGCAATAGTGCTATACTTAAATGTAAAAAAATCATGATGCAACAAAAGGCTTAATATGCATCTTTCTTATGTCTATGTATCTTATGCATATGTAGTTTTCTTTTCAATAGGATATAACATTGTAAAAATCCTCATGCGTAAAATCATGAATAAAAGAGTGCTCTACCCTCCTCAAAGAAACAGGGTTGGGAATGCTAACGAAAGAGTGGGATCGGGCTAAAGTAAGTGGCCTCTGAGAGGCAGAAAATTTGTTACAATTTCATTTTAGAACTAATCATAAATGTTTAGTTTTGTGCTTCATTTCACAGTTGAACTGTATTTTACTTAGCAAATGCATCTTAGCTTCCTTTCCCCTCATTGTTTCTTTTAGCTGGGTGAGCAATTGAGTTCGATTTATTTGGATAAAAAAAGATGTCATAGTCTTAAACTTGACAAGTCTCCCAACTTATACATTAATTAACAGTGATTTTCTTAAAATTTCAACTAATTTCATTACAAATTGATCAGTACAAAGTAATCACTTAAAATATTCACTGAGTAACATAGATTAACACGGAGAGATAATTTTTGAGAATTATTTTCCTCATAAAACTAATTCAAATTTAACAAAATGGAATAAACATTTAAGGAATGTACAGCTTTCTTATCACATAATATATAAAAGTGCAATTTTGAGCTTTACTTACAAGATAAAATACCTAGCATTATCCACGCTTACGTGATCACAAATGCAACATAACCTACCCTGAATAGAAACATAAGAGCAGGGTAACTTGGCTTATTCG
Source organism: Tetragnatha versicolor (assembly GCA_024610705.1). Classification (NCBI taxonomy): domain Eukaryota; kingdom Metazoa; phylum Arthropoda; class Arachnida; order Araneae; family Tetragnathidae; genus Tetragnatha; species Tetragnatha versicolor. The sequence goes on along the minus strand of JANDEH010000011.1, from coordinate 9,851,756 downwards.
ATGTCCAAAAAGTGTTCCTTTGCGTCTCGAGGAATATATTGCATCAACACAAAAGTACACAACATACACACCCACACAGAATATAAATATGCATCACAATCGAAAAAATAGGGATGTAGAACACGGTGGAATTAAAATATGAAATGTGTTTAAGTATATTACAATTGGAAAAACATCACATCAAACAGATCGAAGATTCAAACACTTAATGAAGAGGTCAGCAACAAATTTGCTGCAGTAAATATGTACAAAGTGTTCTCAGAATGAAATTGCTATTCATTTCTTGCCTCAGAAGAGACAAACGAGTCAACTCTCTTTGAGCACCCATCAAACGCATGCATTCAGATCAGAGAGTTCTGGAGGGTAAGTTCACTTTCCTTTATGCGTGAGCGTCGTTATTTTTCTTATATTGAACAATACAGTTTAGTTTTAAACTAATTATATAAATCCAGCTTTTAATATTTAATTTACAGAAGAGTTAGATGTTGGAAAGGGAGATGACTTTTCTCTCGAAAAAGCATTGAGATGGAATGAAACAGTTGATCCCTGAGGGTAGTTAATCAAGAAGAAAACTTTCACCCAAATATTAAAGTTTTTAGTAATTTTAAAAAGCCATTTTAAAAATAAAATATTTTTAGAAAATTTCAGCACATTATATCTTAGTAAAATTAGAACAATTATTTTGTAAGCACAACAATTTAACAAACTTCAAGCTTTTGCTAGCAAGTTTTAGTACAAACTAAGCAAAACAAATACTTCTGTTATGTAAACTAATCAGAAACTTAAATTCTATAAGGGACCATTCAAACATTATATAAGCACCGAAGGAAGGAGGGGGTTTGACATTACTTAACATAACAGAAAGGGTGTTCCCTTGGCCCTAAGAGATCAAGGGAAGAAGAGCTTAGACAGGGAGGGGGTTTGCTCTTTGTTTATTTTACCCTGACAAGGGGAAGAGGGGGTATGAGTGATGCATACATAAGAGTAGTGTCACAACGGATTAGGATCCACACCACCTCAGGCCAGTTCCTCGAAATTGTTTAAAAGAGGAGCAACAAACAACCCCATTTAAGGACTCCTCCTATAATGGCAGACCCTGGGGGGACAGCGAATCACTTAGTGATCAGACCACCAAGCGAGTTCGCTGTCTGTGGGTTTGTTGTTCCTCCTTAGTTCGATTCTGAGAAACTGGCATGAGTCTGAAGTGGTGCGGATCCCAATCCGTTGTGGCACTACCCTAAGATGTTACAAACACTTCATTTATGAAAATATCTTCTTTCTCGCTTAAATAATTTCGAAATTCAACGAAAAATAAATTTTACACGAAATTGAACTAAGAAAAATATTTTTAAGCATTTTGACGTCACAAGGTAAAAAACCAAGGGGGGTCGGGGCAGTTTGCTCAATTTTACAGTTTTGCTTATCTTTGCTGACAAAGGGGGTCAAAAATGACCAGAAAATTGGTCACGAAATATTTGAACAGCCCCTAAGACAAAATTTCCTAGGTGATTAAAACCAGCCCCAAATCACAACGCACACCCAACCACACGAGGAAAAACGACACCACATACCCTCCAAACCCTCTCAACCGAGAGCATGTCTGAGCACGTCCCTTCAGATCCTGACTCGTCCAAACACGTTGTTGTTGGGCTCCTCCTCCCGGCGTGCCTCGGGACAGGGCATCAGCTTCGAGGGCTGGCGAGGGGGCCGGTCAGTCATGCGCTCCTGGGGGACAGGCGGGGGAGGGGGAAGGTCGTGCTCCCTGCGGTACGCCTCCCAGCGGGCATCGTCCGATTCGTGCGTCAGGTAGCGCCATCCCACTTGGCTCTCTAGTTCGCGCAGGTCGCACCATGTCTGGTAGTCCTGAGGAAAAGAAGTGGTTTTATGGAGGGAAGAGGTATGGTCAAAAATTCCCCAGTTATCGGAGTGGTTCTCAAATGGTACAGTAGAACTCCAATTATCGGAATCAATTGGGACTATATCCCAATCGGATAATTGGATTTTTTCTTTAGAAAAATGTATATTTTAATTACTGTATGCATAACTGCCAACTGAGTTTGATCAAAAACCGGAAGATTTTAATATACATGGACGCATAGATGTTACAAAAAAAGCGGTCTTCTATGAACTGAAATGAGGAACATTTTAATGTTTACAGTAAAATGTTCAACATCATTCAACATTTCAACTTTTCCTTAATTTTACACAATTCTGCCATAATTGCACACTTTGGATCAGTATCTGGAAAATACAGACTGTTTGAGGCTCAATTGAGCAAAAAGTAGAAAACTTTCACAAAAATAGAGAAATTTAATGAAAATTGTGGAAAACCGGGAGAAACTAGTTTCCGGCCGTAAGATCGGAAAATGATTGAAAAACCGGGAAAACTCCCGGGTAAACCGGGAGGATTGGCAGCTATGCTGTATGTATGTTAAAAACTATTTTCAAAGAAAGATAGCTTTTTAGAAATTAAACGAAAGTGCAACATTCCAACATAATTGGAGTTCTTTTGTACTTAGAAACTTTCAGTGGAGACCCAAAGTGAACATTCTCCTCAATGGAAATGGTCTGTTATGCAGATGTTCGATGATTAATTCATGATTGAGAGGATTAAAGCATAATTTCTAGATCAGTGCTTTAACCATGCTCTATTGGCAGTTTCTGTTGAAGGATTGTGAAATTCTGTTCATGATGTAAAAGGTAAAAATTAAATTTTGTTTGAATAAAAAAGATAATCTTGGTATCATTGCAACTTTGACTGCAGGCAAGAAAGAAAAGCAGGGTTGCCAACCTGAGACAACGCTCATCCGTAATCGCCCCCCACCCGCAAAAAAAATCCGGCGTGACGCGTGGCTTGCCTACCGATGCCACGCTCTGCATGTAGAATAATGCCCCAATCTTTTGATAAGTTTTAGAAAAATCCTGAAAACGCAAATATTTGAGAAATTATAAGGCCTTTTTTCTCCCCATGAATCAATCATCCGTGCAGATTAGAATATCCGAATTCCGATTGATTCCCCCATCTTATGCCCATCTCATCAGTTACTAGCGACTAGCGTTATCGTTTTTATCCTCAATTCTAAGTAAAAAAATATGCATTATAAGGATTGAAGGCTAAAAACAGAGAATTAAGAAGAAAAATTTAATACATTGTCTTTAAAATATAAGCAGCGTAGTTTCCGTAGTTTTTCTAGCTTTATCCGTAATTGCGGAATTCGGGGCCAAAATGCGGAATGATTCCGCAAAATCCGGAATGGTTGGCATCTCTGGAAAAGGACACTTCCAAGGAAAAGATAGATCACAAAGGTCTGTAAAAATTGAGAAATATGGTGAAGGGGGATTAGGTTTATGGTTAGTGTGATTTAGATGCAAAATTAAGATCTTTCTGCAAAATGTTTAAATATATTAATCTTTTAAACATTTCATACTGAGGAATACATAAATTAGGGGGTAATTAAGAATTTAAATATTCCATAAACTGAAATTCTATTCACAAAGCAAAAACACAAAAAAGTTTTCATAACTCACCTGAAGCCATGTGTGCGCTAAAGATTTATCAACAGTGAATCTTTTCCTAGTCTTCACTTGAAGAAGGTTGTTTATTAAATCGATAGCTGAAAGATTAAATCTGAGTTAAGTATGACTTAAGAATTAAAACAAAGGCAGGGGTGGAAAATCCAAAAATGATTTTTGTATCAGCTTTAGGGCAGTTTTGTATCAAGCCAAAATGCATTTTTGTATCAGCTTTTAGTGGTTTTGTATCAAAGCAAATTTCCTTTCCGTATCAGTTTACAGTGAATCTGCATCAGGCGAATCTAATAGTTAGGTTTTATATAATGCAACAGGATTCATACAAATTTTCAGAAATCAAAATCAAGGAGTATTGCAGGAGTTTTCAAGGAGAGTTTTTTTAAAATTCCAGGAGTACTGTTACTTAACCCTTCACTGCACGGTGTGCCGAATTCGGCACATACCAATAAAACTCCTCAATTTTCCCACATGTGTTAAATGTAAGTTATCTGAGTTTTGTGCCACATCTAGGACATACATATATATAATATTAACTACTCAGTGTGGATCTGGATGTCAGCTTCTCACTGATTATTAGGTTTTTATGTCTCCAAAACAGTTGCATCCATTTTGTATGCAATCTGAGATTTTGATTGATCTTTTTTTACCAGTAAATCTTGAAAATATTGCTTGGTAAATTAAGTGACATTTATATACACAACATATACTTCTTATTTAAATTGATTTTTCGTAAAAGCAATTATTACACCAGCTGTAAATCATGTTTTTAGGTTTGAGCCATACCATAAAAAACCCCTTTATCTTAATGAAAAATTAAGTCTGGAATTTTTTAAATATTTTTCCTGTATTCGTGGCTGTTGTAAGATATTAAATTATTTTTTTCAAAAGAAACAAAAAAATCGTGCAGTGAAGGGTTAAGAAAGACAAATTTTTTACAAAGATTCAAACACCACACTGCATTCCTGAATCAGTTTTTAAAACCACTTTAAAAGTCAAAATGTTAACTAAAATCAATTAAAAATAAAGGAAATTAGTTAACAGAATAATTATTTAAGTAAAAATTAAATTGCAAAAACGATA